>JAHSVA010000012.1:12588000-13882000 GCA_019915185.1 Eucalyptus camaldulensis
AAAAGAAGAAATTTAAAAAAAAAATCTGAAATTTCAAAAACTCATAAAACATTAAAAAATTCGACCTTTTCTAAAAAAATTTCAAAATTTCAAAAAAAATTGCAAAAATATTTTTTTGAAAATTCGAAAAGTCCTTTTTTTAAAGAATAGAAAAATCGTTAAAAAAATTAATTAATTTTCCTCGAAAATGTTGAAATTAATCTTTAGAGTAATTTCCTCCTAAAAATAGGAAACCTTCCAATTTGGAATTGTGTTTAAGTTTGATTAAGCCTTTAGGGCTTTACCTTAAGGTTTCAATTGTCCTTGGGAACAAATGCCTTTGAATGCATAATATTGATATGCTGATTTTGGCTTCTCTTTAATTTAGTTAGGATTGGTATTTATCTTTTCCTTGGTGTTGAATTTTTGCTCTTTCATGCAATTTATTCAATCACTTTCCGTAGTTGCTAATTGTTATTTTAATGATTGTGCACCCGTATTATCATCTTACATGTTAGTGGATAGGTATAAAATCAATCCAAACTGCCTAAAAAAAGTAATTTATTTTAAAATGAACAAGATTAGGTACCGAAATGGCACTAATTGGTTAATTAGTGTAATCAAGTCCCCGATCCTAGACTCTCTAGTTGCGTAAGAAGTGAGGCACGCTCCCATGTCTCACTTGGTTTTTAGCCGACCCCTAATAGGCTAGTGGCGACTCCTTTTGTGCAAAATTCTTAGAAAATATCCCAATGTCACGTGGGGTATGGGCTTGGGAGAAGCCGCGCCTAAATTTGGGCCTTAGGCCCATTCTTTAGGCAATACCCCTAAACCTGTTCCCTCCCCTCGAGGGTAGGTCGTGACAGCTTGGCGACTCCACTAGGAATTTGGTTTTAAACCTTAGAGGACTTAAGCCAAAATTAATATTGTTCAAAAGTATTTTTGTTTGGCAGCGAGGATTCCAGGTATGCCCCTAACATTGTAGATGTTAAATGTTTTTGCAGAATGAGAGGTATAAGGGGAAGTGTTTGCTTACCTTTGTCTTGCAGGGAGATGTAGGAATGTATGGTTTATTTTTCATGTATGAAGTGCTGATTGCTTATAAATTGTCATGCCTGCATCCTCTGTGTTGCACTACACTTTAACACACACAACCTGCTGCCGGACCCGGGTCGCATAGGAACACTTAGGATGATGTTGAGGTGGATACCACTCCGACTACAACCGCGTAGTACGAGTCGCCCACCTCTACCCTGAAATTTCTTTCTTCACGTCGAAGGTACCCACCCTGGTCTGCGAGCATGCGACACGGGTTGGTTCTTTGACGAAGCCGGAGTCATGGGTAACCCAACCCAGCCCCGATCTTGTTGGTTCAGTCCGGTGATCCTATGGCTTCATTTTGAGCCGTATAGAGTAGAAATCGAACCACATTCCATGTGCATGTCTATGTAATTGAAAAAAGAAAAAGAAAAAAAGAAACAGAGACAAAGGTTGGCACCCATTGTAAGTATCACTTTTTTTTTATTTGCCCACTTTGTATTACATTTTCATCTTGAAATTTGCGGAAATCAATCAAATGCTCTCGGCGATGTAGGCTTATGATTTAAAAAAAATAAAAATTGGCAGTCACTTTTGATAAGTGAACATTGAAGACAAGTTCTAAACACTTTGATTTGGCCCTATTGAACGCGTGGTTTTGTTTAAATTTCAAGTTATGGGCTCGAAATCATTTTGAAAAAAAACAAATCAAGTTGTGATTTTATATTGGGGCACAAAAATTGAAATTGCATTTTTTTTAATTATTTATCAAATTCTCTCATTCTCTCATTTTGGGACTAGAGTGCAAATCATTTTGTGTACAAATTTCTCAAAATAGAAATCACTTCATTTTTCTAGGAGTAAAATTACAAATCAATCTTTCAAAAATCAATGACACTTTTGCATACGAAACTTTTTGAAATAAAGGTGGACATTCGATTGATGGCCGTGGATTGATTATTTTAATGATGCATTTTCTTATAATAAAATCCTGGCGAAATACTAAAACCTCGTAATAATGATTATGGGACGTGTACCGTCGTCTTGATTTTATTGTAAGAAGCGACGTCATTAAAATATCATTTTCTCTTATTCACATATTGACATTGTCGTCTTTTTGCAAGTTATGCGCGATGCTCTTTGACGTTCTCATGGTGACCATTCAAGGAAGTGAATTCTAGAGCTAGGACAAGAGTTGTTTTTTTACTTTCATCTGTAAAAGAGTCTCTTGTATTTTACCAGTCTTTATTCTTGTTAAGAAACATGTTTTCCGTTTTGGATTTTGATTTGCAAATCCAATTGATGCTCTTGTAAATCGTGCGACTCACATTTTTTATGATGGAATTCGGAAATCATCATTTAAAAAAAAAAAACACAAAAGAAAAGAGCGAATTCAAAAGTGTTTTAAGTGAACCTATACATTTACCTTCTAAAATGAATCTCAAGAAAAATTTGTTTAATGCCCTCTCTTCATGTAGTCGTTTTTTTGGGGCTCATGGAACTCAAGGAGCAAGATTGCGTCAATGCTTCATTGGCGCCAATCTTCCAATAGAGGCGGAACGTAATGGAATTCCGTTCAAGGAAGTTTCTTTATTTGGAGATGCCTTAGGTGCCAAAATAGCCCATCGATCTCGTTCACTTTGTATGCTAAGACAAATGAAAGGAGTTGCCAAATTTCTAAAAGGGCGAATTTGAAGGAAGAGTAAACTGTATTGATTTCAATTATTCACTTTTGGTACCGTTTTTGACTTGATTTTCTTTTCATTGTCAAGGAGACATCAAGAGTACCAAGTTTTGTAACGTTCCAACAAATGCGATGGAGCATTATTGAGTCATGTTCATCTTAAACAAAGAAATATTCAAATGATGAAACAAAAGGGGCAATATTATCCCTTCCTCCATGAGAGATACATTAGGATGTTGATCGCTTGACTTTGAAAAGGATGTATTTCGTTCCTAAACTTGATTTCTTTTCAGCACAAAAAATGACATGTCATTTTCTTTGATACAGGACAGACTCGAACAGAACGAAGGTTTGTCAAATAAAGAGTTGGAGAGCAACGCCTGATTTAGAGAAAAATCTCCCCTTCATCCACCAATGAAGTGTGCTAGAACAACATTGTCAGATTCATCAAGAAGGATGTATCGTTCCTAAATTGAACCTAATTAAGTATAGAGATAACCCGTTTCATCTCCTCTTCTTATAGGGTGATGAATGGGAAAAATGTTGCACCTTGACCGTAGAAGCAGCGCCTTCCATCAAGGCAATAAGCGGGCAAAGCATCTAAAGAACAATATCCTCAGATGTAGAAACAAGGAGCACCCACTCTCCTTTCAAAGCAAAATCTTGAAAAACACATCTCATGATCCATATATAAAATTTTCAAGTTTCTTGTTAGCTAAACATCTCTTCAAAAAGAGCATCTAAAAAAAAAACAAAACAGGAATCAAACTTTGTGAATTGTTGTATACGATAAATAAGTGCTTTTATGGATAAAATCAGGGCCACATAGCCATTTTTCAATCAATTCTAGCAACTTCAAGCAAAGTTCATATCTAAAGAATGAAAACACATGAAGGGTAAATGGTGTCGATTTCAATTGCTCATTTTGGATAGCGTCTCTGACACGATTCTTTCTTTCCTTTGATAGGAAGACATCAAATGCTTAAGGGCAAATGTTAGTGAATGGTAATGCCAAGTTACCAAATATCCACGAGGGTGAATCCAAGAGATGTTAGCCCTCAAAGGATAAAAACGAGTGAATGGTAATAATGTATCGTTTCCAACATTTCAATCCCTAAAGATCTTTGTGCTAACGTTACATTCTTTATAGGGTTACCAGGTCGTCATGTCGCAGGTAAGTACCCTTCTTCTCAATTTTTTTTTAAGTAAAAAAAAAAAGGAGAATTTCCATTACAAAAGAGAACTTTTGGCGCTTTCTTAGAGACAAAAAAAAAAATGAAATGAATAATTGAAAAAATTCTACAAATGTTTGAGCATCCATTTTATCTCTAAATTGTTTTCTCGTTTTGTGGGTTATTCATTTTGAATTAAATTTCTCTATGGAGATTGATCTACTCAGATGATCTCGGCAGAATGAAAAGTGAAACATTAACCATGCCAAACAAGAAGTGCTTAGGACGAAGAAAGGTGAGCCATTTCCAAACACGTCCTTTAAACACTTTTGAGAGTTAAGTGAAAAGCGACCTTCTCTTAGGATGAATGATTCATTCGCATTGAGCACAAAGATCGAAATGATAAAAGGAATTTTCTTCATCAATCCCAAGCACCGTACTAATCTCTTACTAGCCCTTTCGGCTGAGTAAAGATGATTCTTGAAAATACCCCTGTCAAGAATGACCCTACATTAGGGCAGCATAGGAGGTTATGATCGTGTTGTAGAGCGAAGGATCGAGAAAGATTCTATCACTTCCACTTGCATCAATCTTTTAGTCGTAGCTTTAGAGGAATTCTCATTAGAGCTTGACTCATCCTAATGTGAAGAAGAGCATTTTCTTCTCTACCCAAACACTGATATCCATTGCTTTAACCAATTTGGGCCTGATTATTCATTTCTGAACCTTGAGTGGTGATCATCTCCCTTCACTAGGGCATGGCATAAGAATCGATCAAATACAATTGACAGTCACGAGAAAATATGAAAAACAAAATCTCGAAAGTCATAAGAGCTACAATAGTTCAAAGAACAAAAAGTTTGACAAACTAGGGGGCATGAAAAAGCAGTGTGCCTAGTAAAAGCAAGGCCAATGCCCGTAAAAAAAAAAAAGAGCCAAAAGGTTGCATCTTATGTGAAAGAAAAATTATCAAAATCCAAGTGCCTGCGAAAAAAAAATCATCGCAAAGGACAAAGGAAATTAGAGAAAAGAGCAAAGCTCTTATGCAGAAATGATTAGTGAATGAACTCTCGAGATGTGCTGTGTTTCAAAAGCCAAATGCTTTCGAAAGGTCAAGTGACCCGGTCACGATGGCATGATGATCACTGACTCTTAAAGACTCTTGAAAATTTTAAGCCTTTCAAGCCTTTCCCGAGCCAACATTATAACCCTTTTCCAAAGCCTCTTCTGATTGGGATGATTTGAGTGAAAACGAGAATACCACAAAGAAGCTACTGCTTGAAGGAGTGGAAATAATTCTACCCTCTCTTATCTTCCAAGTTCTCGACTCATAAACCCAATGAAGATAGTGACAAATGTTCCTTTATTGGCCTCAAAGCAATCATTCCTTTGTGTAAGCCCTAACCAAGCCTATATTAAGGTCCTTTGAAAAGACCTTTTTGATCGATCAGATTGTGCTCATTGCGAATGTTTCCAAAAGCCTTCGACATAGGCTATGTGAGATACTTTCAGCAATCAGTTACTTCCCACGTGAATGGATGGGATCAAGTAGCCATTTTATCGAGAGTGGGTGAGAAACCCTTTCTGACTAAGAAGCTCTAGTTTGGCATGCTTAATGAGCCTTTTTCATGAGTCGTAACCGTTTTGATAAGAACTTGACTCCCGGAGAATTTGATGATTAATGATATATCCCCGAGTAAGATAACAGTTTTGCGCCACATAATGCTGATTGACATCGTATGTTTTTCTAAAGTAGTCGAACTTAGCTTGATTAGCGTGTTCAATTAATGCTGTAATATTGCCAATACGTCTCTTGATGATGTCTCTAACGACATTTGCTCAAGTTGAGTTTGACAGGATTCCTTAGTGAAGCCATGCAGTTTTCATGGGGTTAGCGAGTGCTTCCCTAAAAACCAAAGGTTCATGGTTAGCCTTAAATCATGCCATCTCAAAGGGTTCATGGTCAACCTTAAACCATGCCGTCTCCAGAGGTTCATGGTCAGCCTTAAACCATGTCATTTACAAGGTTGGTAGGTTTTTCTAAACCACACGATCGAAACCCGTTTTTACACGGTGAGACTATCATTCGGTCAAAACCCATTTGTACACGGTGAGACCTTCCTCCCAATCGAAACCCGTTTTTACACGGTGAGACTATCATCCGGTCGAAACCCGTTTGTACACGGTGAGACCTTCCTCCCAGTCGAAACCCGTTTTTACATAGTGAGACTATCATTCGGTTGAAACCGGTTTGTACACGGTGAGACCTTCCTCCTAGTCGAAACCCGTTTTTACACGGTGAGACTATCATCCGATCGAAACCCATTTGTACACGGTGAGACCTTCCTCCCAATCGAAACCCGTTTTTACACGTTGAGACTATCATCCAGTCGAAACCCGTTTGTACACGGTGAGACCTTCCTCCCAGTCGAAACCCGTTTGTACACGGTGAGACCTTCCTCCCAGTCGAAACCCGTTTTTACATGGTGAGACTATCATCCGGTCGAAACCCATTTGTACACGGTGAGACTATCATTTAGTCGAAACCCGTTTTTACACGGTGAGACGTTCCTCCCAGTCAAAACCCTTTTTTACACGGTGAGACCATGACATCCAGTCAAAACCCGTTTTTACATGGTGAGACCTTTTTTTTTTCTAGTCTAAATCACACGGTTGGTGGGTTTATCCTTAAACCACGGGGTTGGTGGCTTTCCTAAACCATAGGGTTCGTGGGTCTATCCTTAAACTACACGGTTCATGAGTCTATCATTAAACTACACAATTGGTGGGTTTTTCCTTAAACCACGGGGTTGAGGGCTTCCCTAAACTACATGGTTCGTGGGTCTATCCTTAAACCACACAGTTCGTGGGTCTATCCTTAAACTACACGGTTGGTAGCTTTCCTAAACCACACAGTTGGTGGGTTTATCCTTAAACCACGGGGTTGGTGGCTTTCCTAAACCACACAGTTTGTGGGTCTATCCTTAAACCACACGGTTGGTGGATTTATCCTTCAACCACGAGATTGGTGGCTTTTCCTAAACCACAAGGTTCGTGGGTCATCCTTAAACCCCGCTTTAAAAATGTTCATGAGTCTATCTTTAAACTGCGACTTTTCAAAAGGTTAATGGTCAACCTTAAACCATGTCATCTACAAAAGATCATTGGTTTTCCTCAAATCATGCCTTTTAAACCCGGTCAAAACACGTTGCTACACGGTGAGACCTCATTTCTTTCATTCCTCTTATTGACACAACGTGCTTCCATAGCTCGACCTGACGCGTGCTTATGCACCCAGGGTCTCTCTACCGCCAAAATAATTTAGGTGTCTTTTGTCTTTGAATGGAACCTCTTCGAGCTCCCATTCAAAGAGGGGTAGCTGTTGACACCTAAATTTCTCCATTTTACTTAAAACTTAATCGCATTCAAAACTAGTAATTAGTTGCTAAAAAAAATCCCAAAAAATTGCCATAAAAAAACAAAAAAACAAAAATGCTTGAGGGGGTCGAGTTGGGCCTAATCTGGCCTAGGCCCGGCCCAACTTCCTTTCCCCTCCAGCCCATGCCTGGCTGTCTTCCTCCTTCGCATGCGGACCTGCAAAATAGAACAGAAACAGGGGCATCAGGAGGGGGCAGGAGGACAGTGAACAGAGGGGCATCGGAGACCGAGGAAAAAGAAGAGAAAAGAGAGGAGAAGAAGGAAGGGGCGAGGACCAGCAGAAAGGGGGAATCGACACCAAAAAAAAAGGGGAAGGAGCTGAGAGCAAGGGGGAAGAAACAAAGAGGAGGAAGCGTCGCCGTTGCAGGCCTCTCCGAGCCACCACCACCGTCGCCAACGAGCCACCCAATCGATGCCGTTCGCCGCCATCTTCCCCAAAATCCAGATCTGAAGCAAAGGGGGTAAAAATAAAAGCGGCGAGGGAAGAGAGAAGAGACGGAGAACCGAGAAGGGAGAGATATCCATGAGAGAGAGGTCGAAGGGGAGTTGTGGCCACCATCGGTGGTCCGTTCGTGAGTTGTTGTCCGTCACGGCTCTTCTCGTTGAACCAAGTAGGTCTTCTCTACTCATGTATGCTCCATTTTTGTAGGGCGTCGGACCAGAGCTCGTGGATGACTTGTTCGCATGAGGTTTGGTTCCTTCGGCACCTGTAAATCTTTGGCCAAACCTCTGTGTGTTGCTGGTCGTTTTCCGAGAACCTTGGTCCCATTCCGAGTCTTGGTTGAGTCGAAAATCCAAACATTTGGTAATGCTCGCGAACTGTTTGTATAAATGCCTGAGTGAAGCTAGCATGACTATTCTTGAACCCTCATCCATTATACGCGCCTGCCGTTGATAGATGCGTTTTGTTGTTGTTCCGCACATTTTTGTTTCGTCAATTTCGAGTTTACTAGCCATATGTTGTGATTCGGGCTTATTTTCATACAAGTTGGGTCTCGTCTCCCTCCTTGTCCATATCCGTATAAGTGAGAGAATGGGTCTCAGCTCGGCGGCGGCCTGAGTGCGAGCGGTGTTGGCGCCGGTGAGGATGGGTAGTGAGGCTTGTTTAAAAGGGCATTGGTTTAGTCAATGAGCTTCAGTAAAAAGAGCATAGGAGAGAAGGTGGCTTCGGGTGTGCAGAGAATGCACGAAGAAGAAGAAGAAGACCAAAAGGCAAAAGAAAAATAAAAGAAAAAGAAAACTATAAAATAGCAAAAGCTGGCCTCGAGAAGGACAGTCGGGCAGAGTGTGTAGGGAAAGGATGAAGTGAGGAAAAGATAAATAAAAAATAAAGAAAAAATAAAAAAACAAAAAAGAATCATTAAAAAAGGTTGTAAAAGAAAAATGAAAAAAAACCTTTTTTTTTTTAATTCGGCTGAGTTGGATCCAGTTTTGGGCTGGGTCCGTAGCTCGAATTGGGTTTACTCGGTCCGAACCCATTTTCATGAAGTATAAAAATATTAAATATTAAAAATATATTAAAAATTCAAAAAATTTAAAAAAAAAAGAGAAAATAAAAAATTTAGAAAATAAGAAAAAAAGAGAAAATTTTAAAAAATTATGAAAATTCAAAAACTCAGAAAACATTAAAAAATCGACCTTTTTTTAAAAAAAATTCAAAAAAATTCAAAAAAAATTAAAATAAAAAAATTGCAAAAATATTTTTTTTGAAAATTCGAAAAGTCCTTTTTTAAAGAATAGAAAAATCGTTAAAAAAATTAATTAATTTTCCTTGAAAATGTTGAAATTAATCTTTAGAGTTATTTCCTCCTAAAAATAGGAAACCTTCCAATTTGGAATTGTGTTTAAGTTTGATTAAGCATTTAGGGCTTTACCTTAAGGTTTCAATTGTCCTTGGGAACAAATGCCTTTGAATGCATAATATTGATATGCTGATTTTGGCTTCTCTTTAGTTTAGTTAGGATTGGTATTTATCTTTTCCTTGGTGTTGAATTTTTGCTCTTTCATGCAATTTATTCAATCGCTTTCCGTAGTTGCTAATTGTTATTTTAATGATTGTGCACCCATATTATCACCTTACATGTTAGTGAATAGGTATAAAATCAATCCAGACTGCCTAAAAAAATAATTTATTTTAAAATGAACAAGATTAGGTACCGAAATGGCACTAATTGGTTAATTAGTGTAATCAAGTCCCTGATCCTAAACTCTCTAGTTGCGTAGGAAGTGAGGCACGCTCCCATGTCTCACTTGGTTTCTAGCCGACCCCTAATAGGCTAGTGGCGACTCCTTTTGTGCAAAATTCTTAGAAAATATCCCAATGTCATGCGGGGTATGGGCTTGGGAGAAGCCGCGCCTAAATTTGGGCCTTAGGCCCGTTCTTTAGGCAATACCCCTAAACCTGTTCCCTCCCCCCGAGGGTAGGTCGCGACAAATATGTGCCCAAAGGGAGCCTCGATCGCTTGTTATTTGGTTTGCCTCTCTTTTATCTCCTTTTCACCAAGTTAACACACCAGCATTTCAGTCTAAATGATATATTTCACTCAGAGAAAATGAGAAGTAAATATTATTTGAGCTAAATGAAGACAAACCAGAAATATTAGAGATAGTAGGATGACGCAATACAAATAGATATCCTGCTATTATTTTGCTTAGTTTTCTCCATCACTTCATTTCCACATTCACGAAAGGAACTTTAAAGATAGAACACTAGTGAAGAAGTAGATCGGGAAGAAGAATTACATGGTAATGAGAACACGGATCCAAAGTCGATGAAAGCAACTATATGTGATGATCTGGGCATGTGCATTATGCCAGTATGAATTGATGCAACTTACAAATTAATTTTTTTAACTAATGCATAGATCCTGAGCTCAGCAGACAACTAAATTGGTCAACACGTTATAAGATCATGGTAGGGGTGGTGTGTGGACTGCTATACCTTCATGAAGATTCTTGGTTTCGAATAATCCATCGTGATCTCAAAGCCAGCAACATTCTACTAGATGCTGACATGAATGCAAAAATCTCAGATTTTGGGATAGCCCGAATCTTCAATACTAATCAGACTCAAGCAAGCGTTAATAAAATTGTTGGAACATAGTAAGTTCAACATTGGCAAATTTGACTTCTTATTGTCGATGAATAGTGTGGCATTAGCATTGAACTTGGAGCATTTTCTTGACATGTAACAAAAGTAGACTAGTCCTAATTTGTTTCAGACAATTCATATCCATAATTAAATACTCTCATTTCTCTATTGACATATTGTGCTCAAGGTAGTGGCTACATGTCTCCTGAGTATCTGATGTTTGGACACTTCTCTGTAAAATCCGACGTCTTCAGTTACGGTGTGTTAATGCTGGAGATCATAACTGGAAAAAAAAAAAAAAAAAACAGCCAATTTTACGCATTGGATTGCGATGAGGACCTACTAGGCTATGTGAGTATCTGAATAAAGCCCTTTCTTTGGGACGTCACCTTCAATAGAAGTACAGCAGTAGTAACATAAATTACTAATATAACTATTCTTTTAGGTTTGGAAGCATTGGAACAACAGAATGCCAACGGAAGTAGTGGACCCAGCTTTACGAAGTGCTTATTCCGTGAACGAAGTTATCAGATGCATGCACATTGGGTTGCTCTGTGTGCAAGACGACATGGAAGACTGACCTACCATGGATTTGGTTATTCTTATGTTAACCAGCGATTCTATTAGCATCCCGGTGCCTCAAAGACCTTCATTCTTCTTTCCTGATAAAAAGTACAAACAGGAACTTGTGTTCTGGACTCAGGTCAATCTAACAGCAAAATGGACCAGTCCATTAGCGAGATAACTTCGCCGTGTTCTCCAACTGAGTGATCTTGCTGATCCAGGTCCACAGTAGCCAAGATTTTGAGGCCATCATTTAGAACGAATTATTGTTTAGATTTCAACTAATAAATCGTGTGTACGCTTCATAGTTTATAAGTATTGTCACATCTCCATAGTCAGGATTCTGTCAGGGGATAGGAGTAGTGGATACCTTTGATGTAAAGTGGATAACACTTTTGCAAATGCCGTCGGTGTTGGTAGCAAATAAAAGTTTTTGCAGGACAACCTGTGAACTTTGATATTTATCCCGCATACTGAATCCGTCGTCATTTGGTCAAAAGTCACCAACCTCTGAATTTCTGAGAAGTCACTAGCTTTTGCACATCGTGGATTAGCCTGTTGAAATTGGTCAACATTTCTCAAGAAGTCTGCCTAAAACTATTGGCTGCTAATGTAACATTAGGCTAGTGGGCCCCAAAAGAAGAAACATAAAAAGAAGTTTTAAAGGCCCCAAAAGAAGAAACGGAAAAAGAAGTCGAAAATTTAATAACGCAAGAAAAAAAGAGAAAAAGAAAAAGCAGATGGGAGAGGGCTCGGCTAAATAGAAGCTAAGAGTTTCCTCGACCAAAAAGAAAAGAAAGAAAAGAAGAAGAAGAAGAATGAGAAGAAGAAGAAGAAGAAGAGGAAGAGAAAGGGGAAGAAAGGAAAGGAGTTTTGGCACGTGCATGCCTTGGATGCTTCACCAAGCCGACTCGACTCCATAACGCAGCACCCGGTAAGAGATCAAGCCCCCCGTTCGTCCAATTGAATTAATTTTTGAATTTGAGACTTAAATTCGGAATTTTTGGAAAATCGAGCGGCGAAGTCCGATTTTGGAGTCGTTGAGCCGCGTATTTTTGTAGGAATGGTAGTTTAGGGTGTTGTGGAGCCGTTGGGATATTACAGATCATGATTTGAGCTTATGGTTTGTCTGAAACAAAATTTCAAAGTTTCCCGTGCGCAGTGAACAGTATGCGTCCAGCAGCTTTGGGCCGTATTTAGTCATTTTTCGGCTTGATGTGTGGGCAGCCAATTTGGGATTCTTGTAATATGTGTCAAGGGCTCTCTATTGACTATAAGTACATTCGGATCGGGGTTCAAAAGAGAGAGTTAAGGCTCGATCAAGTTTTGCACTTAAACTTCATGTTGCGAATGGCTTGAACAATCGCTTTGGTTATGCGACTTGTTAGCGCGCAGAAGTCTTTTTGTTAGAGTTAAGGCGTAACTTAGTTATTTTGTAGTCGAGATAGAATTTTATTAAATTTTAACATTATTCTTCGATTATTTGATAGGGCATTGAGTTCAACGATACAAGTATCGTATGTCGTTTGATCGTAGACGACAAGGTGAGTGGTACTATATCTTCTTTGGTTTTATAAAACCATGTCTTGAAGTATGTATGTATATATTTTGAATCAAGAAGAGCATTTTTATTGCATAAAAGCCAGATCGAGCAATTGTTACTCCGTGGTTAGTTGTGAATGTTTGTAAAACATGTTATACAAGGTTTGTGGAGAAACGTATATGAAATTGTTTTGCGATTGATTTATGGAAAAGTTTATGATGATTTGAGAAACATATATGAAATGGATGATGGGCTATGTTGCAAAATATTATTTGTTTGGTTTAATATAGTGATTTCTGGATTGGATTTCTGGTATTGGAGAATGGTTATTTATGCTTAATATGATTGTGAACCCAGTGAGGGGTTTTTGGGGTATGCATACTAGGTTTAGGATATCATTCTGGGCCCAGCCATCGGCTTTGTAGGTGGAGACCTTGCTAAGGGGAGAATCTTGGTCGCCTTGTCATAAGGCGTTGTGTCATGACTATGGTTAGTTATTGAACAAAAGATTGATCAATGGATAGACCATTGATATGTGTTTTTGATGGAGATTATTCAATGGATTCGACCATTAATACTTGACTTTTGATGGCGATTCAAATGAGTTTTCCATATTATTATAAATCTTTGATGATAAGAAATAACTTTTATAAGATTCAATACGTATTTTATATATTGAGTTGGCGTTATGAAGTTTGGTATTACTTTGTATACATGCATAGTGGTTGTTCGATCCGCTTAGAAGATATGTACTACTCACTGAGCCTAAGTTTTGATCTTTTTGGGTGTAGTTATGGGACGTTGTGAAGTTGTGTGATAGATTTTATTTTTGCGTTAGTCTTCTAGATTCTAAGATGTAGTTTCATTCTTGGATTCAGGTGGTCATGAGTACCAACTCTGAGACACTTGTCTCGCTTCGTAGGATCACAAAGGCAAATAAGTCGCTACCCCTGAGGCTAGAGACATGCCTCAAGCTTCTCGAGGTGCGTCTTTGAGAAGGAGACTTGAGGACCACTATGATAGGAGTCTTGACTTGCGCGAAGTCAGAGAAGAGGATCAAGAGCCAACCCGTTCAATTGAATTTGAAAAAGCAATGATCCATTGGTATCGCCAAGCAAAGGAATTAACTGGAGATGGAGCGATTGGTTCAGGCACTTTTGCCCATTTTAGAAAGGCGAAACCACCCACTTTTGATGGGAAAACCGATCCTCTTGTGGCTGAGCGTTGGATTAAAAAGATTGATGGGACTTTGAAGCTGAAGAGGTTCCTGAGGATCGGAAAGTTAAATTTGCCACCCAATACCTGGAAGGTGAAGCAGAGTTTTGGTGGGATGGAATGAAGCCAAGTCTTGGAGGTAGGGATGTTATTATATCCTAGGAGGACTTTAAAAAGGCGTTCAATGCTCAATTCTTCCCAAAGTCATTCCAGGCAAAGATGAAGGGTGACTTTGTACATGTATCTTAGGGTGACTCCACAGTTTTGGAGTATTCAGTCCGCTTTAATCAATTGAGTAGATTTGCAAAGCACTTGGTAGCAAATGAGGAAGATAAGGCCAACCATTTCCTAGGAGGGCTCCGACCTAAGATTAATTCCGCACTTGCACCTTTCGTATTAACAACTTATAAGGATGTGCTAGAATGAGCAATCAAGGTGGAACAAAGCATTCTGGAGCATGGCACACAAGGAGCACCTCAACCCAAAAGGTTTAAGCCCACAAATGTGCAAGGTAGCCATACTGATGGTAGTGGAAGACGAAGAGGCTTTAGCCGGCCAGGACAGTTCAGAAATCCAAGTAACCAGGGCCCCTGTAATACATGTGGAAATTATCATCACGGTGAGTGTCATTGGAAAACCGGAGTATGCTTCTCATGTGGGAAAGTGGGACACATGTTGCGACATTGTCCTACATGAAGGAATCCTCTTATTGGCAATAGATCATGTAATCTATGTGGGCGACAAGGGCACCTAGCACACTAGTGTTTCAGGCGGAGGAATACCCCTTTCGTTGGTAGACCCTAAGAGAACCAACAAAGGCAAAGTACAAGTGGAAAAGTTTTTGCAATGACGAAGGAGGATGCGGTAGCATCTAACGCAGTTGTTGCAAGTAATATTTCTATTGCCTCGCATTGTGCTTATGCGTTATTTGATCCTGATGCTACACACTCCTTCATTTCAACTAAATTTGCAAAGAAGCTTGATGTGTTGCCTGACCCTCTTGAATGTGAATTGTGTGTTGATACTCCTACTGGTGATTTCTTAGTTGGTCATCATGTGTTCAAGAGCTATGTGATTCGGATTAACAATGTTGAAATGCCTATGGATCTAGTAGAGTTAAATATTCGAGATTTCGATGTTATTATAGAGATGGATTGGTTATCTACCTATCGTGCTATTGTTAACTGTTTTTCAAAGAAATGTAGACTTTCGAATCAACCCAATTTCTCTTTTTCGGGAAGTTGTCAAAACACTTCTCCAAGGTTGATCTCCGCTTTGCAAGCAAGGAAACTTTTGAGAGAAGGTTGCTATGGTTATTTGGCTTGTGTAAAAGACACAAGTAAGGTCGTAGTAAAGTTGGAAGATGTTCCTATCATTAGAGAGTTTCCAAGTGTATTTCCTGAGGATTTACCAGGCTTGCCTCTTGATAGAGAAATTGAGTTTTGTATTGAATTGATGCCTGGTACAGCACCAATCTCTAAGGCACCATATCGAATGGCACCCACTGAATTGAAAGAATTGAAAATGCAGCTACAAGATCTTTTGGATTAAGGGTTTCATTAGACCCAGTGTTTCACCTTGGGGAGCTCCTGTTTTATTTGTGAAAAAGAAGGATGGTAGTATGCGGCTTTGCATAGATTATCGAGAGCTTAACAAGGTAACGGTAAAAAACAAATATCCTTTGCCCCGGATTGAGGATTTATTTGATCAACTTCAAGGAGCTCTGGTATTTTCCAAGATCGACCTTCGTTCTGGGTATCATCAATTGAAGATAAAGATAGATGATGTGCCTAAAACTGCTTTCAGAACAAGGTATGGCCATTATGAATTTCTCGTCATGCCTTTTGGATTAACAAATGTGCCTGCTGCCTTCATGGACTTGATGAATAGGGTGCTCAGGGAATATCTAGACAAATTTATTGTGGTGTTCATTGATGACATCCTAGTATATTCGAAGAGTTTAGAAGAACACGAACAACACTTGAGGTTTGTCTTGCAAACTTTGCATGAAAAGAAGTTGTATGCCAAATTTAGTAAGTGTGACTTCTGGCTTGATCATATAGAATTCTTGAGTCATGTGATCTTAAAAGATGGCATATTAGTGGACCCAAAGAAGGTTGAAGCAGTTGTTAAGTGGAATCGTTCAACTAATGTTACAGAAGTGAGAAGTTTTCTTGGGCTAGCCGGCTACTATAGGCGATTTGTAGAGGGGTTCTCAAAGATTGCTAGTCCACTTACCCGTCTAACTCAGAAGAAAGTTAAATTTGAATGGTCAGATCAATGTGAACGTAGTTTTCAAGAGTTGAAGAGACGGCTGGTGTTGGCTCCTATTCTAACTCTACCTTTTGGAAGTGGCGGCTTCGTAATCTACTGTGACGCATCCAAAGAAGGTTTGGGTTGTGTTCTTATGCAAGATAGCAAAGTTGTTGCCTACACTTCTAGACAATTGAAATTACATGAGAAGAGCTACCCCACTCGTGATTTGGAGTTAGCACCGGTTGTGTTTGCCTTGAAGATATGACAACACTATTTGTATGATGAAAAATGTGAAGTCTTTTCCAATCACAAGAGTCTGAAGTATATCTTTACTCAGAAGGAACTGAACATGAGGCAAAGAAGATGGCTAGAACTTTTGAAGGATTATGACTTATCCATTAATTACCATTCGGGTAAAGCTAATGTGGTAGCGGATGCTTTGAGTCGTAAATCCTTTAGAAATATGGCAGCTTTGCTAACTTCTTAGAAATCTATCCTTGAAGATATGAGGAAGTTAGACTTAGAGGTGTTGGTGCAGTAGCTTGGTGCTCAATTAGCTAATCTTCAAGTACAACCTATGTTGATTGACAGAATTAAGGCTAAACAGAATGAAGATCCACAATTACATAAAATTAGTGAAGGTATGGAAGCTGGAAGACAAGCGGATTTTAGTTTACATGTAGATGGATCCTTGAGGTTTTGTGGTCGACTATGTGTTCCTGAGGACTCAAAGCTAAAAAGGGAGATCTTGCAAGAAACTCACAGTACTAGATTTTCAATTCATCCGGGAAGCACTAAAATGTATAGGGACTTGAGAGAAAACTTTTGGTGCATCAACATGAAAAATGATATTATAAAATTTGTCGATCAATGTTTAGTTTGCTAGCAAGTGAAAATTGAGCATCAGAAACCAGGTGGACAGTTGCAACCTCTAGAGATACCTAAATGGAAGTTGGATCATATTGCCATGGACTTTGTAGTCGGTCTACCGAGGATGCCAAGTGGTAAGAATGCTATATGGGTGATTGTTTATCGATTGACTAAGTCCGCTCACGTTTTGTCATATCGATTTGGCCTTTCAATTGAAGATATGGCAAAGCGATATGTTAATGAGATAGTGAAGCTTCATGGAGTTCCAGTAAGCATTGTTTTCGATAGGGATCCTAGGTTCGTGTCTAACTTTTGGAAGAGTTTGCAAGGAACATTGGGCATTAAACTCAACTTGAGTACAGCTTTTCATCCACAAACAGATGGATAGTCAGAGAGAACGATCCAGACATTAGAGGATATGTTGAGATCATGCATCATTGACTTCGGTGGTTCTTGGGATGAACATCTACATTTGGCAGAATTTTCTTATAACAACAGTTATCAATCTAGCATTAAGATGGCACCCTTTGAAGCTTTATATAGCCGAAAATGCAGAAGTCCTATTTGTTAGGATGACGTTGGTGAGAAAAGACTAACTTGCCCTGAATTCATTCAACAGTCAGAAGAGAAAGTTAGGTTGGTTCGAGAACGTCTCAGAACAGCTCAAAGTCGTTAGAAAAGTTATGCGGATCTAAAAAAGACGCAAGTTATAATTTAACGTGGGAGATCACGTATTCTTAAAAGTTTCTCCTACGAAGGGTGTAATGAGATTTGACACATGTGGGAAGTTAAGTCCAAGGTACGTGGGACCATTCTTGATCTTAGAGAAAATTGGTGAAGTCACTTATAAAATTGGCTTTGCCACCGGCACTATCAAGTGTCCATAATGTGTTCCATGTCTCTTTGTTGCGGAAATATGTGCCAAATCTTGAACATGTGCTAGACTTTACTCCATTGAGATTACAGGAGAACTTGACAGATGAGGAGCAGCCTATTCGCATTGTCGATAAGAAGGATCAAGTGTTGCAACGACGAACTATTCCTTATGTGAAAATACAATGGCAAAACCACACCGAGAGAGAAGCTACTTGGGAACTTGAGGAGGAGGCAAGACATAAATACCCTCACTTGTTTCATGATTGAAGTACATGTAAATTTCGAGGATGAATTTTTTTTTTTTTTTAAGGAGGGTAGAATGTAACATTAGGCTAGTGGGCCCCAAAAGAAGAAATAGAAAAAGAAGTTTTAAAGGCCCCAAAAGAAGAAACGGAAAAAGAAGTCGAAAAGTTAATAATGCAAGAAAAAAAAAAGGAGATGGGAGAGGGCTCGGCTAAATAGAAGCTGAGAGTTTCCTCGACCAAAATGAAAAGAAAGAAAAGAAGAAGAAGAAGAAGAAGAAGAAGAAGAAGGGGAAGAAAGGAAAGGAGTTTTGGCACGTGCATGCCTTGGATGCCTCGCCAAGCCGACTCAACTCCATAACGCAGCACCCGGTAAGAGATCAAGCCCCTCGTTCGTCCAATTGAAGTAATTTTTTAAATTGGGACTGAAATTTGGAATTTTTGGAAAATCGAGCGGCGAAGTCTGATTTTGGAGTCGTTGAGCCACATATTTTTGTAGGAATTGTAGTTTAGGGTGTTGTGGAGTCGTGGGATTTTACAGATCGTGATTTGAGCTTATGGTTTGTCTGAAACAAAATTTCAAAGTTTCCCGTGCGCAGTGAACAGTACGCGTCCAGCAGCTTTGGGCCGTATTTTGTCATTTTTCGGCTTGATTTGTGGGCGGCCAATTTGGGATTCTTGTAATATGTGTTAAGGGCTCTCTATTGACTATAAGTACATTCGGATCGGGGTTCGGAAGAGAGAGTTAAGGCTCGATCAAGTTTTGCGCTTAAACTTCATGTTGCGAATGGCTTGAACAATCGCTTTGGTTATGCGACTTGTTAGCGCGCAGAAGTCTTTTTGTTAGAGTTAAGGCGTAACTTAGTTATTTTGTAGTCGAAATAGAATTTTATTAGATTTTACAATAATTCTTCGGTTATTTGATAGAGCATTGAGTTCAACGATACAAGTATCGTCTGTCATTTGGTCGTAGACGACAAGATGAGTGGTACTATATTTTCTTTGGTTTTATAAAACCATGTCTTGAAGTATGTATGTATGTATATTGAACCAAGAAGAGCATTTTTATTGCATAAAAACTAGATCGAGCAATTGCTACTCTTTGGTTGATTGTGAATGTTTGAAAAACATGTTATAAAAGGTTTGTGGAGAAACGTATATGAAATTGCTTTGCGATTGATTTATAGAAAAATTTATAATAATTTGAGAAACGAATATGAAATGGATGATGGGCTATATTGCAAAATGTTATTTGTTTGGTTTAATATATTGATTTCTGGATTGGATTTCTAGTATTGGAGAATGGTTATTTATGCTCAATATGACTGTGAACCCAGTGAGGGGTTTTTGTGGTATGCATAGCAGGTTTAGGATATCCTTCTGGGCCCAGCCACCGGCTTTGTAGTTGGAGACCTTGCCAAGGGGAGAATCTCGGTCGCCTTGTCACAAGGCGTTGTGTCGTGACCATGGTTAGTTATTGAGCAAAAGATTGATCAATGGATAGACCATTGATATGTGTTTTTGATGGAGATTATTCAATGGATTCGACCATTGATACTTGACTTTTGATGGCGATTCAAATGAGTTTTCCATATTACTATAAATCTTTGATGATAAGAAATAACTCTTATAAGATTCAATACGTATTTTATATATTGAGTTAGCGTTATGAAGTTTGGTATTACTTTGTATACATGCATAGTGGTTGTTCGATCTGCTTAGAAGATATGTACTACTCACTGAGTTGTGGTTGCTCATCCCATTCTTCTTTTGATCTTTTCAGGTTCCCCAGCTAGCGGCGAATAGGGCGAGTGCGCCGTCGTGGGAAACTTTTGGGGAGTTCTATTTTGTTTTTGTTATGGTTTAAGGAAGTGGTGCAAATGATCCTTACTAGTAATTGGATCATCTCAGTTTTAAACATATATCTCTTTTCTCTTTTTGGTGGATTATAGAAACTCTGATGTTGCAACCAATTTGAAGATTTATATGATATTTATATATAAGTTAATATCAGTTTGTTGGTTGTATTTGAGGCTACGTCCTTATAAAGAAGGACGGCCGTGTCATCCCCATTCTTTGTAGTTTTGGGGCGTGACAGCTAATATGTTGCACATAGGATTTTATTTACCCTCAGAGTATTCTGTGACAGTCCGTCACACAGATTAATCAGAAGCTGCTTTGGACATCTTTATCCCAGCTTCTTGACCTCAAACAGATACATAATATTTCAGTAATTAAAAGAGATAATACAACAGCCAGGATTGTGAAATTGAGGGCAATATAACCCAAGCTAGTATATGATCCTGAAACAGGAAGAGCTCTCGTGTTAAACAATAAACTCGTAGACATCTTGTTGTTATTCTCTTTGCCAGTTATTTCATGCTTATAACCTCATTGAAGAGGAATCATAGAGTGAGTATAAGAAGATCCTTCGTCTCAGGAACTTATTGCACTCAACATCAAAAGTTCATTTACATCATGCTCTAAAATCCACTTAATGCAACCGTACTCAAAGGAGGAGGAGCGGGGAAGGAGGGGAAGGAGAATTACAACCCTTAGTCTCCCGTTACATATATTCTTCTTCTTGCTTATTCCAAGACATTAGGAACATTTGCATTATTAGTATGAATTATTATAATTTATTTGAAAAAAATAATTAAAAAATAATTAATATTATATTTTTTTAAAAGCAAAAGAGAAAACGAGACCGGGTTCCTTCTTCCTCTTTCTCATTTGGGCAAGACCCATTTCCTTTATCTCTTCCCAAGCCTGACCCGGGCGCCTATCTTCTTGCTCCTTCCTCCCTCATGCGACGCACACTCCTCTGCGGCGACAGAGATGTACAAGAGCAGAAAGCAAAACAAACCGTGATCCGCGAGTCTGGATCAAAGATGATTGGTAAGCTGGCAACGGCAGAAGCCATGGGCACTTGCCTGTTGCCTTTAAGAGGGAGAGAGGGGACTCATTTCAAGGGGGTTTTCTGGTCGAGAGAGAGATAGAGATAGAGAGAGAGAGAGAGAGAGAGAGAGAGAGAGAGAGAGAGATCTAAGAGCTCGAGAGAGTGGAGGGCGAGCCAAAGGGAGAGTATGAGATTGAGAGAGCGTTTTGCCATCACCTAAGATCTGTCCGTTGCGCGCCGTCCAAACTAAGTAGGCCTACTTGAGCCATGTGCTCTTTTTTTTAGGTGTCGGGCCAAAGCTCACTGTCAACCAGTTCGCACGAGCTTCGGCCTCACCGGTCCTCCATGAAAGCTCTTAGATGTCCCGGTACATGTTTATAGAAGTCTAGGTTTGTACTTGAGTCCATATCAGGCCGAAAGTCCTCTATTTCAGTTGTGTATGCTAACTTTATGTTGAATTGCCTGAAAGAGATCTGAGTCCGTGGGTATGTTGTGGCCAAAGATACTTGTTCTGCATTCACATCTGTTCTAAGTGTGGTTAAACTATCTCTAAGTCAGCCTCTGGTGTCGCTCGTGCACTTCGTGTTGATCTCTGCCCAAATCCAAGCCTCAATTGAGCCCCTATGTCCCTTTTAGCCATTGCATACCAAGTGTTAGACAAAATGCCCCAAAGAGAGCCAAAATATAGTTTGTGTTTTTAACTTAGAGTCGACTAGTGCCTGTTGCTATCTCTATTATATCATGTTAGTTTTATTGCTTTACACTACATTTTTGTATGGTTTACGTGAAATATTCGTGTGTTATCGAATCACCGAAGTTTTTCGACGTGCCAGAAATGGACGATCGGTGGACGATGGTGGTTCGGTGATGGAAGGGATGGTGGTTGCTCCCACCGGTGTTGTTGTGTGGGCAAGGTTCGGGTTGAAGCATGGCTTCCGTTAAGAGTCGGGCGTGGAAGTGCAATGAAGAAGAAGGCCACAGGGAAGAGGAAAAGAATAAAAAAGCAAAAAGAAAACGAAAAACCAGAAAATTAAAAAATTAAAAAAGAAAACACAAAATGAAAGAAAAGAGAAAATGGGCCGTGGTTTGTCTGCCTGGGCTGGTCGATGGGCTGGTATGATATGGGCTGTGCTGAAGTGGCTTAAACTCTAAGTGGGCTGGGGGCCGCCCCTTTTTTCTAAAAAAAATTTACATGGGTCTTTTCGTTTTTTCTAAGTGGGCTTTAAGGCCAGCCCGGTTTAGCCCAACCCGGACAGATAGGGTCCGGGTCGGTTTGGTAGGGCCGGGTCTCGTGACCCGGTCCGAATTGTTTTTAATATTAAAAAATATTAAAAAATATAAAAATCCAGAAAATTCTAAAAAACATTAAAAATTCAGAAAACCATAAAAATATTAAAAACTCAGAAAAATTTTAAAATTAAAAAATCCATAAAAATCCTTGGAAAATTAAAAAATTCGAAAAAATAGTAAAAAAAATTAAATATTAAAAATAAAAATTTCCTAAAAATCAAGAAAATCATCAAAAAAAAAATTAAATATCTTGGAAATGGCTGAAGAAGTCTTTTTGGCTAGTCTTTTCTTTAAATGTGTGAAAATCCTTAGTGAAAATCATACTCAATTGAATAAGCTTTTATGGCTCTACCATAGGGTTCCAATTACTCTTAGAAAAAATACCCTTGATTAATTATAAGTTCCCTTTAGCTTAGTTAGGAATGATGCTTAATTATCTCTTAGTTGTTAGATGTTCCTTTTCCTTGCAATTTATTCAATGCCTTCTTCGGTTATTGTTGGTTACATGATCACATCGCAAATTAGTGGGTAGGTCTAAAATTAATCCAAACTACCTAATAAGAATCTCCCTTAAAAAAAGACAAATTAGGTATCGAAAATGCATTAATTGGTTAATTAATATAATCAAGTTCTCGACTCTAGATTCCCTAGCTGTGTAGAAAGTGAGGTATATTTTCATGACTCATTTGGTTTCTAGACAATCCCAATAAATTAGCGGCGACTCCTCATTAGAAGATTTTTATGAACATCCTAATGTCGTATGAGGTATGGTCTTGAGTGAGTCCATGCTTAATTAGGGGCTATAGGTCCATCTTTTAAGTAATACTCCTAACCTATGTCTTTTTCCTTTTGGACAAAAAAGGTAAGTCGTGACTCTATTACATTCCTTGCTCTATCTTCCTATCATATCAGTTGGAAATTTTCCTTACTCCTTGACTCTATTCACATTGGTATAATGGAATTGGTGATGATTGAAATGAGTTGATGAATGAGGGAAAAGAACAAATCTTGGTCATTCATTGACATTCTTGAACTGTTTGTGTGGTAATGCATTTTGTGTAGCTACGACAAAATGCACTAGAGTACAACAAGTTTAGAATAGTATTGATCACTTGAGAAACT
The DNA here is from genome assembly GCA_019915185.1 of Eucalyptus camaldulensis. Taxonomy (NCBI): domain Eukaryota; kingdom Viridiplantae; phylum Streptophyta; class Magnoliopsida; order Myrtales; family Myrtaceae; genus Eucalyptus; species Eucalyptus camaldulensis. The sequence continues at coordinate 12,611,280 of JAHSVA010000012.1, forward strand.
AGATAAATTCTATACTTATATAAGTTTATATCACTAAAATAATTTTAAAAGAAAAAGCACAATAATTTCGTAAGGACACAAGTTAACTGCTCATGGATGAGAAAATAAGTTTTAATAAAAATAAAGTAAAATTAGGAGGTAGTTTTTTCTACTCCATTTGGTCAGAAAATTTCATACATGACGCTTTACAAAAATCATGTCAATCAAATTCTAAATAATCATCCCGATCCCGATTTGTCTCTTTAACCAACACCAACCCCAATTTCTACGCCCCTTGCTCGTACATTTTTTTTTTTTTGGAGGGGGGGGGGGGGGATCGAAGCCCCTTGAAAAAGTTAGAAGTAAGGAAAAGGGCGCGAGTACTACCCTCATCTTCCGCTTCAGTTCCTTCTACCTTGGTCGTCACCGGTGGCGTCTATAAAAATAGTCAAAGACCATATAGTACAAAGTGCCGCTTGGCCAGAAAGTGAGATTGGACTGTAGAATTTCACGGGCAAAGACTTTTGCACAACTTTATAAAAGCCAATTGAAGAGTCGTAAAAACTGATGGCGGAAAGATGGACGAAAAGGACACTTATAATTTCACAACTTTCGCATTACGTTTATTTTAGTGTCCAAATTTTCGAAGTGATCTTTTAAGTGGCACAACTTTTGAAAATCTCGATTATTCAAATAACATGTGGCATTAATTTTGAATATATAAACATGTCAACTCAAAATAGATAACTTTGTTTGACAACATAAATTTGTCTAAATGGAGAAATTAGGTTCAAACTTGCCAGATGGATTTACACTTTGGTAATACACTTGCATCAACGACATATAGGTCTCGGCCTTGGGTTGCCTAGATCTTCTCCAACTGCAAACTCATAAGAGGGAAATGCCGGAATAATTGATAATTCTACGACATTCTTCATCTGATACACAACGGCATCCCCAACTTTCCAAATATTCCAGCAAGAATAAGAAATCCTCCTCAGCGGAGCTTTCAAGTCCTCCTGGCTCAACCGTTGTCCTTCCACCTGCATTGAAAGCTACTTATCAAAAGTTTGAGTTGATGTTCATTAGTTTCAGTTTCATCATAGAAGACACGTTTAGAGGATTCTATGATCTTTCTTCGATATGAGTCTTCAGCAGTAGCTAATGCACCGGAACACAAATCCAACATAAAATGTCTAATCTTCAGCTGAAAATCAATGATTCGGATCGGCTTCCACACCTTACTGTCAGTCCTATGATTAAGAACATGAATGTTTATTTTTCATGCAAGTTTCATTCTTAGGTCCCATAGCTACATTATAAGCAGATTTAACAGGAAAAAAAAAACTTTATTTCTATTCCATGGCCACATCATGTTGTCTCTCCATCTCCTATCCCAGAAAATCGCAATGCAGTATCATATATATGATGTGCTAGCTTCGAATGAAACAAAAACTCTAATGCTAACCCAATAAGCCGTAAAAGAGGAAAAGCGTGATCATACTTGAGAAGGAGAGCATATGCTCCTCCATTATCTTTATCTCATTGAACTTGGCTTATACTTGAGGCAAATGTTACGGCCAAGAGGTTTCTGTAGCTAAAGGGCCGTGCCTTTCCATGGAGGACCTCTTGCAATCGTTAGGATTCCCAACAAAACTTCTTTCGGAACATCTCAAGGATGGGCGATATGGTTATTGAGCCAAACTCTAGAATTCTCATCATTAGTGTTGGTAGTTGGTAGGTTTGGCGGTGCGATCTCATCCACCGGATGAATTCTGGATCAATGGATGTAATTAGAGGGCCTCTCGTTTAAGAAAGGGTGCCCTCTCCCTCATTTGTATACATCCAACTATTTCAACAATACAAAGGCTCGTTTCTTTCCAGAGCTTTTTTTTCTAGAAACTTTTTCTCTCTACAATCCGAGTGAGCGAGCGAATGAGCGATCGATTGATCGAGCAAGACTTGGCTTAGGCGATCCAAAAGAGCTTGAGTCGCCGCACGGTCACGATCTCAATCAATCGGCCCGTGACACAAACATATGAGATTCCACATCTAAATTATCATTGTACTTCATCACATTCAGCTCTTTTTTTTTTTTTTCTCTCTCACCAATTCTATTTTTCTCCACTAAATAATCATCTTCCTCGATAAAAAAAGGCAGGGTCTTTCTCTAATCTAAATCCTCACATCTGAGACAAGGAGCTTCTATCTATGGCAGCTTCAAATCTTTTCTCTCTTAACCCTCCACGCATTTTGCATTTGGCTAAGTCTACGTCCCCAACACCTTCCTTCACGGTGGTGAACCTCTCCATTCCAACCTCGAAGAACATTTTGAAGAGCTGGATTTCGTTGAACAATGAGGCCGTGAAGGAAACGAGAATTGGAGGTCACGTTGCTAAATCTCCTCTTGTTAAAGAGGCCGGTTATGATCAAATGTGTCCAAACTCCTTTTGAGAAATTGGACCGTGCAAATACAGGCTCAAATAATAGCAACAAATCAACCGAATACTTAGGTGATGCTTTTTTAATTATTTCTTAGGCATTTCAAATTAAAAGTACGTTGTGCTTGCTGACGTAAGAAATCTCGAGCTACTTAGGATTACTCGAACTTAGTTTGATGGTTACCCAACCTTGTGTTGATTCTTATAGTTGTTTCTAGGTATCTAATCGGATGATGAGATTAAACATTAAGGCTCCATTTGTTTCGTGAAAAATAAATAATTTGGATAACATTTTCCTAAAGATAAATCACTCGTATCACCTGAAATAATCAGGCAATTGAGAATTTTTTCATTATCAACAACAATTTAAGTTGAAATATTTTCGTGAACGCTGAAGATATTATTTTTTCTTTTATTTTTTGTAAGTGACACAAGTAATCATATTTAGGAAAATGCTTTTCAAATCGTTTATTTTTCTCAAAACAAAGGTAACCTGATACTAATGTTGAGTTTTAATGCACGTCATAAGTAGCTTGAGTGCTTCGTGGACCTTTCCTTGAACTTAAATCAACAGAATATTGAGATCAATTTCTGAAATAGGCATTGAGTTTCCAATTTTGGAGTCACGAAATGGAGCTTGACAATGGCAATACCAGTGCTTTGTTCTGAATTGAGATCTTTATAACATGGTGCTTCTACACGATTGACCCCACTGGACTGGTATGCTGGCTCTGTCCCTGAATTTATTTATGCACGCATTCCATCAATTTCATTTACAATGTTCCATACTGAAAAGGAACTTAGACATATGATAATGGTAATAAAACAAGGAAAATTTGAAAGAAGAAAACACTCATATCTATCAAGAAATCTTGTTTCTCCAATGGCCGTAGTGTGTTGTTTGTGACAAATGAAATGGTAACTATTTTTTTCATTATATTTTTGACACTTGATTGATATGTAATCGGCAATACTAGAATTAATCTATACTATTATTTTCATTTTTTCCCTAAAAGTTCCCCTAAATACTTTTGTATGAATCTATACTGAAAATGTGGATGTTAAGTTATTGCATTTGATGGAATTGGTCCTAGTTGGGGCTGTCAATTAGATTGTTGATAAATGCAGGAACGATCAATTAATAATTTGTTTTAAATTGACATTTCCATAAGATTTATGATAATTATGCGATGAAAGAAATTAAGTTCTTATTGAAAATTAATCAAGGACTAATCCTATAACTAAAACAAATTATAGGACGGAGATGGAACACTCTTGAAAGCGGGAGGACCGAAAGCGGGAGGACCAAAAGCACAATCGATAGGCACCACGTGTCGATTTGCTGGTGCTGACCGAGCACATTCCGTGCACATTTGGAGAAAAGTGGAATTATTATGTAGGAAATGCCATTCCTTGGTCGCGGACCCATTTAAAGGGTGTCAATACTGTTGCTTATTTTAACCTAATAAATATGAGGCTTCTTGCGGCACTTCCCATCGACTCATAGATTTAAATAAAAGAAGAAAAAAAGATGCGTTTACCACTTGTGGAGAGAGTTGACCACTCCAGAAAATGTGGTTGAACCCTTCACCAGTTATAGCCTACAACAAACTCCTTTTCCGAATTTCATTGGCTTACCTCTTCCATGTGATTCTCGTTCATCATCACCATTTGGATCCCACTCCAGAAAATGTGGTCGAAACAGAACCCAACTACTGAAGCAAAACAATGTGCGTTTGTCCACTCACTTATATTTAACTATGTTAAACTGCATGTTGGGACAAAGCGTGCATTAACAGGCCCATGCTTAGCCACGACAGTGGTTGGACCTAACGGTAGATGACACATTTTGGCCAGGGTCATGAGTTTGATTCACGTCTTAAGCAAACTTCTAACGACTCGATTGCGTTGTTTAGTTACGGTATATCTTGTATGGAGAGATTTCTGAATCGTTAGCTTACATCTTGAAGAGATTGCAATGATGTGCTAGCCAAGCTCAAACCTTTGAATCACGAGTGGTGTAGAGTAGTCATGGCTCAAATTGAATAGTCCGTATTAGGTATCGGATTCATATGACAACTCTTAAAGGGGTTGTAGCACTAGTTGCCTTTCCTTGCTCCATTAGTTTATAATAGAGAAAATTAACCCGTGCCAAAATAGCTTCTAGCTCTATCTCCTCTCTCATGCGATGTCCTACCATTTGAGAATCTACAATCTAAAAATTTTAAGCCATTGGAGGATAAGACCGTTTGCGTATATAAAGCTTATATTAATCGTCATTAGGTATTTCCTCTTTTTTGTTTTTTTCGTTGCTGTCATATCTTGGCTATAGCCATGATGATGGCTGACTTGGTCAAGTTAGCATTTTCCTCAGTAATGTTGCAAAAAATCAAAGAAACTATGTTTTTTTTTAAGAGTATTGAAATATATCACATTAAACATTTTCCATTACTCAAATTTGATGGAATTAATGAAAGTTTATGACTGTACAAATTGATCAAGTTTTAGGACTTGATTTTACTATTTTAAAGTTTCAAGACGTGAATAAATTTTTGTGACCAGTTTTAGATTTGCTAGTACATAGATCCTTTATTTATTTTTCAATTTACCATGTTTTTTATGGTTTTTTTTCCTTGGTTACCTGTGCATTGAGCTTATCAACAAAATATCAATTTTAATTGGAGTTACTTACTAGCATTTTTAATCTCACTTGATCGCGACAAAGATTTTATTTAAACCTGTGTAGAAGAGGCTATTCCCTCTACATAATTTATTATATTCTGATCAGAAATTGGGAGGCAACCGCAAGTGGGAGCCGACGCAAGAACTTGCAGGTTGAGAAAAGTTAGAGCATAAAACCTTTGTTAATTTTGAACTTTTTTGTCTTCTGAAATGACAAAGTGGACGGTGTTTGACTTGTGAGATTTACTAATTTGAGTTTGATTGGCCATCAAAAAAGAATTTTACAAATTAATAATTAGGGAGGTGCTTTACTCATTAAGGACCACATGCTTCAATGGATCTTGCACAACAACGATCTTATCCCATGACTTTACTTTAAGTGGGGTCGTCTCCCCCCTTTATGTAGTTTTTAGACCCTAACCTTTGTTTTGTCGGAAGAAAACAATTTCATTTATTAAATCAAATCATTAAAGAAGACGCACTTAGTATATACACATACTAATTAGTCAGCCACTCAACAATATTTTTGATGAAAAATTTAAAAAGATTAAGCAAGAGCACGCGAAGAGAATACTGTCATGTGACCAAATCAGTATGTGCAATTTCTTAAGTTTCTAGAAGAAAGTCTCAAATCTGGTTATTAATTGACCTTATGTGTATAATGAGGTGTCAAATTATCTCACATTGATTATTTATAATATTTTATACTCTTTGTATACTTTATATATATATATATATATAGATAGATAGAGAGAGAGAGAGAAAGAGAGAGAGAGAGAGAGAGAGAGAGAGAGAGAGAGAGAGAGAGAGAGAGAGAGAGAGAGAGAGAGAGTTGGACATATTAAGTTTTTCAATAATCATCACAGGTACTACCAATCTATAAATAACATATCATTTCTTAAGAAATTTTCATGAAAAGATCATTGAATGCCATTAAAAATCAACAAAAGACATTAAAACAAACAAATAATTAAGCAAACAACCTTCTCTAGCTTTCGTGGGAAGTTTGTTCTTGCTCTTAATTATTCGAATGAGGTCTGTGTCAACATTCTCACATGATGCTTAACAAATTTATCTAGACGTGATTCTATTGGTTTAAGTTACCAAGTCTCATTTGAATTACTTATCGAGGTATTTTTGGAATTTTCCACACACGTATCAGCTTTTCTATTGCTTTACCAAATTTTATTAGTTTGGCTAATCAATGTTTCAATTTACGAACTCTTTTATGAAACTATCACTTTCCTTGATTTTTGGAGTCGTTAAGTAGAGCTTAAAATGGCAGCATAAGTGCTTCGTGCTGAGTTGAAAACTTTGTAACACGATGCTTCTACAAGATTGACCCTTCTTACTCGATATCGTGGCTCCATCGCCGTATATGTTTATGCAATGATCTGATCATTTTCATTTACAATTTTCCATATTATTTTTTTTATCTGTTATCTAACTTATACATATGATAATGGTCCTAAGAAAAGGAACATTTGAAATGAGAAATGCTCCTACATAAATTGAGAAAACTTGTTTTTCCCGTTGCCATTGCATGTACTTCGTGATGTTCCACACGTCATAAGTGGAATGCTAATTGTTCATTTCATTCTAATTTGGACACCCCTAATTAATATATCTTAAAAAATACATTATGATTGGAATTGTCATGAGTGAAAGGAGTCCCCGGCGTTTGCACGAGCTGATGCTGGTAGCCTAAACGCGATAATATTTTTCTATTCTAATTATATGGTATCGTCCTTTTTAAATCGAAAGGCAGGCATGTTTCCAATGTCGGTGGTTACAAGTTTGCGGTCTGTTCATTCCCATGAATCAAAGAGCCGTGACGCACCCTGCCAAGCGTGGGCCCGATACATTGTTACTAGTCAGTGTTAAGTCCTCAGAATTTTTAATTATTCTGGTGCGTCCGCTCTCATAAAGTAATGTTTGTAAGTCTAGTATACTTGAGGGGAAATTGCAAAAATCGTCCCCGTACTATTAGCCAACTTCAGTTTCGGTCCTTGTACTATACTTCATTATAGTTTAGTCCCTCAACTTTTCTGTGGCAACGATTTTGGGATTAAAATTTAATTCAGGGATAAATGCATTGAAAGTCTTAAAATTAGTTATGAAAGTGCAATTGGATCATAAAAATTTTAAAATGTGCTATTAAGTCCTAAAGCTCATTAGTATTTTCTGTTTGCCAAGTTAAACGGAGCAAATGAACAGACTTGATTGCACAAACTTGACAAATTTTAATATTTGATTGCACTTTTTGAAAGTTTTAGGATTTATAGTACAAATTTTAAAATTTTTGTATTTTAATAACAAATTTTAGAACTTATAGTACACTTATCTCTTTAATTTACAATCAATGTGTGATGGAATATGCTAAGTAAGCATTGACAAATCAATATGTGGCACCTACATATAAAAGTTTCAATACAAATTAGACTTTCGATCCACGTGCTAAAAGAAATATTTAAATTGAGTCCTTGTACTTTGTTTTTGTTACCAAAACCAGTCCTCCTATTTTTTTTCAACAAAAATTTAACTTTTTTCATCTTAATCCAAAATCTCGTAGGAACGTCAAATTGAAATACGAGTGTTAGTTTAAAATTAGTTTAAAATTGCTATATTTACAAGTTTAACCAATTTAATTGAAAGATTTATTAAGATAAATGCCATCATGAAGCATTTTCCATTACTCAAATTTGAAGAAGTTAATGATTGTACTTATTGGTCAAGTTTTAGCAATGATTTCACTTTTTAAAAGTTTTAGAACTTAATTACATTTTTGCGACAAGTTTTTAGTCACTCGGTACATTTAGTCCTTATTTATCCATTAATTTAAAAACTCTTCTATTGTATTAACATTTTGCTTTTCTTTTTTTGCCTTGATTACCGACGTTCTTGAATTTATTCACATGTTTTACAAAGTTCCACAAATATAATTGGAACAATTTATTTAAGTCAGACTAATAGAAGGTCGTAATTTTGTATAAGAATTGATATATTTAAGGCGTTCATAAAAATATCAAAACACCCTCAACTATATATCAATCATAAGAACAAAACTTGTTCTATTCAGAACAGTAGAATTCTCCTCTTATTTAAAAATCCATGTTGGGGCCTCACAATTGAATACAAAGAACGAATCCCCCTTCATCATAATTCACATACCACACGCACAGCAAAAGAGTGAGAAGATGCCAATGACGCTTTTTCTACTTCTTTGCACGCTCAGCTTTTCCACCATCAGTGCTGCTGAATTCACACTCACCATAAGCAGACATTACTGCTCAAACTCAAGCACCATCGCTCCCAATAGCACCTACCAAGCCAACCTCATTCGTGTTCTTCATGATCTCGTCTCTCGTGCAAGTTCCGACCGTGATGAAGGATTTTTCCTCACATCGAGCGAGGCCGTCTATGGCAGCTTTATGTGCAGAGGAGATGTCTCGAAGGCACAGTGCATGGAATGCATCAAGAACGCGAGCGTTGAGATAACCCGCTTATGCCAGTTGACCAAAGTCTCTATCCTGTGGTACGATCAGTGCATGTTGCGCTATGCCGATGTGAATTTCTCCTCAACTGTGGAGATGGAACCTCTGTTGGACGATTACAATGGAGAGAACACAGAAAATCCAGATGACCTCGTGAAGCTACTGAACAAGACCATGAATAGCGCTGCAAGAGAGGCTGCTTGGCATTCTTCTAGGATGTATGGCCATCGCGAGGCCAAGTTCACTCGGGAAAAAAAGTTGTACACGTTTGCACAGTGTGTGCGTTATCTTTCCAAGAACGATTGTTGGGAGTGCCTTCGCAATGCAACATCGAACCTCTTAAGCCTCCAAAAGGGGAAAATCGGGGGCAGAGTGTTGCTTCCGAGTTGCTTTGTCCGGTCCGAGATTTACCCGTTTTATCAGAGCAGCTCAAAAGGTAAGGTAGCCCCTCGTATTTTGTTTTTCGAAAGTTCATCATCATGCTTGTTGTTTCTTCTAAGATTAAAACGGAATTCATGTTGTCCGCTTAAGCTGAGTCTTTGCTCTTCCAGATGTCATTAGAGTTTTCCGCCAGCAAAATAAATTTTTTCTTTTCAATTCAGCTACAAATAAAATCTTTACAGTTATATCACTCACAGCTCGTTTTAGTTAAGTACAGCCCATTTAATTGTCTAAAATAGCTTTCGAGGAGTTGGGGAATATCCTACTCTTATGTATGTGCTGGAAGATGACATTTTATTACTAGAAGAAGCCACACTTTCTTGTATGTCAATGATACTATTAGCTGCGACTACAAATGCAGGGACGGTGCCCTTTCAAGTGAAAATATCCGCCGCAATTTTCGCTGCTTTTGTGGGATTGACGCTACCTATTTACATGATAGCTCAGCATTTACTGAGAGGAAGAAGAAGAAGAGGAGTTCTAAGAAGGGACAGCGAAAGTTGCATAGAAGAACATCCAATCGGTAACTCAGCAAAACAATGCTATTGCATAAACACAATTTATGGATTTCATTTCACTAGAGTCTAAAGATATGCGAACCATTTAACTGCCAGTTCAGAGGCAAATTTCTGAGCTCCATTCCCTGCAATTTGATCTGCAAACAATAGAAGCCGCCACAAATAAGTTCTCGAACGACAAGAAGTTAGGGGAAGGTGGATTTGGTCCAGTTTACAAGGTAATTAGGATGTTCAAAGATATCATTCAGCTTTTGACTTATCAAGAAGCCAACACTTACTAATTCTCGTGTATATTCATAATGTAGTATTGTCGTTTACAGTGAAGCCTCTCGAAGCACCAGGGGATTTTTCTTTCATTTACATTAGTTAGATAGGAAAAACTTCGAGATTATGCATCTGGTTATCCTATTTCAATGCCCAATCGCATATACGCAATGACCAAAAGTATAACAAACGAAGAAACATAAGATGTGTCTATTTTGGCAAATTTGATTTTATGTCTATTCTGTTATCAGGGCACATTGCCTGGTGGTCAAGAAATTGCAGCAAAGAGGCTATCTAGGAGCTCTGGACAAGGTGTGGAGGAATTCAAGACCGAGGTTGAACTAGTAGCCAAACTTCAACACAGAAACCTGGTCAGGCTTCTGGGGTTCTCCATGGAAAGAGATGAAACAATACTGGTCTATGAATACGTGTCCAACGGGAGCCTCGATCACTTGTTATTTGGTTTGCCTCTCTTTTATCTCCTTTTACCACGTTAATTCTCCAGAATTTCAATCTAAATGATATGTTTCGTTAAGAGAAGATGAGACGAAAATGTTATTCTGGCTAAATGAAGACAAAATAGATATATTAGTGACAGCTGGACAACGTAATACAAATAAACATCTTGTTATTATTCTACTTAGTTTCTCCGTCACTTCATTTCTACATGCACGAATGCAACTTTAAAGATAGAACACAGTGAAGAAGTAGATAGGGAAAATGAATTACTTGATAATGAGAACATTGATCCAAAGTTTATGAAAGCAACTATATGTGATGATTTGGGCATGAGCATTTTGCCAGTATTAGTCGATGGAACTTACAGATTAATTTCTTGACTGATGAATAGATCCTGAGCTCAGGGGACAACTAGATTGGTCAGTACGTTACAAAGTCATGGTAGGGGTGGCGCGTGGACTGCTATACCTTCATGAAGATTCTCGGCTTCGAATTATTCATCGTGATCTCAAAGCTAGCAACATTTTGCTAGATGCTGACATGAACCCAAAAATATCTGATTTTGGTGCAGCCCGGATCTTCAAATCTGATCAGACTCAAGCAAGCACTAAAAGAATTGTTGGAACATAGTAAGTACAACATCGGTTAATCTGACTGGTTATTGGCAATGAACGATGTGCCATTGGCATTGACTTGGAGCATCTTCTTGACAAGCAAGAAAAGCAGACTCGTCCTAATTTGTTTCTGGCAGAATGTCCATAGTTAAACATTATCTCAACTGTGTTAACATATTGTGTTCGATGTAGTGGCTACATGTCCCCTGAGTATCTGATGTTTGGACACTTCTCCATAAAATCTGACGTCTTCAGCTATGGTGTGTTTATGCTGGAGATTATAACTGGCAAAAAAAACAGCCAATTCTTCTCACTGGACTGCGATGAGGACCTGCTAGGCTATGTGAGTATCTTAATAATGCCATTCCTTTTTGGCTAAAATCACTTTTAATAGAATTGCAACAGTACTTTGAACAAAAATTACTAATATAACTATTCTTTTAGGTTTGGAAGCACTGGAGCAATGGAATGCCATTGAAAGTAGTGGACCTAGCTTTAAGTGGTGCTTATTCTGTGAATGAAGTGATCAGATGCATGCACATTGGCTTACTCTGTGTCCAAGATGACATGGAAGACCGCCCTACCATGGATTCAGTGATTCTGATGTTAAACAGCGATTCTATTAGCATACCAGTGCCTCAAAGACCTTCGTTCTTCTTTCCTGGTAAGAAGTGCAAACAGGCACCTTGTCGATCAAACAGCAAAGTGGACCAATCTGTTAGCAACATAATGTCGCCGGGGTCTCCGAGTGATAGCAATCATGCTGATCCAGGTCCATGGTAATCGAGATTTTGAGGCTATCATTTAGACGATTCATTGTTTAGATTACCAGATAAATTGTGTGGGTACGCTTCATAGCACATCATTGCCAGGATTCTGTTAAAGGATTGCAATGGTGGATACCTTTGATGAAAAAGTGGATATCACTTTTGCAAATAACGTTAATGATGGTAGCCTCTAAAAGGTTTTCCAGAGCAATCAGTGGACTCCGGTATCTATTGCCATTACCGAATCTGTCATCATTTAGTCAGAGATCACCATCGTCTGAGTTTCTGAAAATTTTAGAAGCTTTTGCACGTTATGGCGTTAGCATTTTGAACTTTCTCAATAGTTTCTCAAGAAGTCTGCCTGAACTTATTGGCTGCTAAAATGTTCCACGGAGGATCTTATTCACCCTGCGCGTAAAGTATTCTCAGCCAATCACTCACGCAGAGTAATGCAAACCTGCTTTCAATATCTTTCTTCTATCTTCTTGACCTCAAACAGATACACAATATTCCAGCAATTAAAAGAGATAATCCAACAGCTAGGATTATGATAACGAGGGCAATATGACCTGAGTTTGTATTTATCCCGAAAAAGGAAGAGCTCTCATGTTAGATAATAAACTCATAGACATCAATCAGTCTTGAGAACCAATTACCAAAACTAGTTTTTAGGAGGGCCTGCACATTGAAAGGAGGACATAGTGTTATTCTATCAGTTTCCAGATGAAAACTTCAGACACCGGCATATTAGTGAATACATATGGACAATGTCTGAGGTGGAATATCAGCTGGCAAGTAGACCTCAAGTTTCTCGTGTTATATTAGGGTGACCAAACTGAAGTCGGACAGATGAAATCAAAGTGTTTCAAAACTAGATGAGGATTTGATAATTATTGCTATCCCATTCCTCCAAACGTTCCACAACTTTGTCCTCAGTTTCATCGGTAATATTAGTAGGTGACGAATATCACTGATAACATATCGCCAAATCTACCTCCTCTCAAAAAATCAAATGTTTTATGAGCCCAGAATATATAGTTTGATTCATTGTGAAATGGTCTGAATTTAGACTATCAGTTTATCTATTACGTGCACTTTGCAGTGTAAAATTAGTAGAATGGAAGAAGAGATGTGAAGAAACCGGCACTTAGAGGGCACACGGGTAGAAAATAAAGCCGAAAACAGACTCAGCACATTGAAATACCTTAGCAAACGATCGGAAAACGTGGGAACGATCCGTCAATTGTCAGGCCGGTCTAACTGAACTGGTCAACAGTCAACAGTCAAGAGTTGGGCAAGGTCAACTGACGACGTGGCACGATGATGTGGCGGTGACGTTAATTGGCTAGAGCACGCACGTGGCTGGCAGGTGAGAGATGACGTCTGCAATGCCGTAGAGGCTTCTAGCGTGTGACGACGCGTAGATCGCAATTACAGCGGCTCTCGCTCGGTGGCATGTGCGGTGGCGATTGGCGATTTGGTCCCCGAGATTTTGACTCGTTGGAGGACGGCGAGATTGATCTTGGAGTTGATTTCAAAAACAAGCCACCAAAAGCATCAAAACATCACTCAAAAGGCATTGGCTCGTTGGAGGCGCATGAATCCTATTCGCAGTGGCGCGTGTATGCGCCTGAGAGCTTGTGTGGCGGCAAATTGTTGCAAAATTTCAGGATTTGGGTTTCTAAGGGTAAAAAGTCTGATGGTGATGGTGGTTTTTAGGAACAAGCAACGGAAAGTGGCGAAACAACACTCAAGAGTAGCAGCTTTGATACTGTCACTCTGTAAAAGACTCAAATGGGCATTGCTCAGATAAAAAGTGACCGAATAAATAAATTATAACATTCAAGTGAATATCGTACTATCATATAAATGTTGTGATTTGTGATATTTTTATCTCCACATATAAGGTCGGACTTGTTCATTCGGAGTACACCTATTATGAGTAATGTATATTTGAGTTAACCTTAGTTTTCATTAATAATTTAATTTTTTTAGGACATATTTCAGTATTTAGCACACTAGCGAAACTGAAAAATTTCTTCCCGAGCACCATGCCATAACTTAAGTTGATGTGTTTACTACAGGAAAAATGCATCATCTATTCACGCGAAATTTTTTTTATGCCTCGTCTTCTAGTATAGCAAGACAATGAGTAACCAAGCCTTATGTCATTAAGTGATCAATTATTCATGAACTGCTTCAAGCCCATGCGCCCTCTCTCTCTCTCTCTATGCATATTCTGCGTTTTTTTTTTTACTTGTTGGCTTAATTTTGGCTCTTTTTGTTTTGTTTTTGGCACCGTGGTAACATTTGTTCAAGTTAGCATTTTCCTCAGAAATATTGAAAAACCTATTATTAAAAAAAGCTAAAAAAAAAAAATCGCCTTAGTCTAGTTTTGCGAGTTGTTTCTCCTTGGCCCTACGTGGCCTTTTGTTTAGTCTGTCTGTTTTTAGTTGTTGCTTCGACCCTGCGTCGCTGTTTTGGGCTTCCTGTTTCGGCCCTTGCTTGAGTTGACCGCTTTGCGGTGTTTTGTGTCTGGCGCCCTTTCACTCGATTAGAGGCTTCTGTCTTGTTGAGTGCAAGTTTTGTGATGCCGGATCCTGTATATTTGCTGGTTATAGCTCAATATATCATTACCCTTTACCAAAAAAAAAAAAAAGCTAAAAAAAAAAAGCACGTTAAGCATTTTGCATCACTGAAATTATATTGGGTGATGGAAATTCATACTTGTACTAATTCGTCAAGTTTAGGATTTGATTGTACTATTTATAAGTTTTAAGACTTAATTATACTTTTGCAATAAGTTTGACGTCTTTGGGTTATTTTCTATTGGGTTATTTTTCCATTTTTACCTTGGTTATTGACCCCTTATATTTATTAACATTTTTTTAGAGAGTACCAACTTCAATTGCACCAACTTACTAACTTTTGTTCCATTAAGTTACCAACTCTATATATGTACATATATTTGGTTTTTTCATACATTTGCCAAATAGTCTATTGATTTTCCGAAGTTTATTTGCCTCGCTTACCAAGTTTCGATTTTATGAACTCTTTTATGAAGTGATCACTTTTCAATGATCTAGTTTCAAAGTTGTAAGTATTATGTTATTAACTCTTATTTAGAGTAAGTTATCCATTCAAATTTGTTTTTCTTACTAACACTTGAAATTTATCAACTGTTAGTCAAAATTGCCTTCTATTTTTATTAGATGTAGGAATCAACTTTTTTCCATTTAACTTATGAGTTAAATTTAGTTTATTAATTGATACTTAAGTTATTTACCAATGTCTATTGACTCCTCTTGAAATTACCAATGTTACGGATATCTTTTCGACTATTATTTGCCTTGTCTATTAACATTTTGAATCTAGTACCTCTCATAGAAATCACCATCTTTTTTTTTTTTTTTAAATGCCGAGGATCTGGCCTAGCTCACCTTATGGGAGCGTAGCACCGACTATACCTCGGGGGAGATTGGCCCAGCACCGGGGCCCCTCGCTTAAATCACAAAACTACTCTGGGAGTCGTGAACGCCTCAGGGAGTCGAACCTCTAACTTGGTGACCAAATCAGGGGTACGTCTCATCCAACGCAGCCATGCGTGGGTGGGTGCCATCTTTTATATGACTTAAAATGAAAAATTAAATTTTATCCAATTAAAAATATTGCAACCATTTTAGGACATTTCAAATGTAAAGTACCTTGTGCTTGTTGATGTGATAATGTTGAACTACGTAAGAGTTACTCAAACTTAGTTTGATGGTTGCTCAACCTTGTGCGGACTCTTTGGGTTAATTCTAGGTATCCAATTGGTTGATAAGATTAAGCACCGATATTAAAGTTGAGTTTTAATGCATGTTATAAGGGATTTAAATACTTCATGGACCTTTCCTAGAACTAAAATTAACCAAAAATTAAGTTCAATGTCTCAGATGAGCATTGAGATTCCAATTTTGGGGTCATGACAATAGTCCATAAAAAGAAGGAACATTTGAAGGAGAAACACTATTATATTTATTAAAGAATCTTGTTTCTCCCATTGCGGCTACGGGTGCTGTGTGATGTTCCCAAGTCATAAATGAAATATTAATTGTTCTTTATCTTTTAGTTTTGGCAAGTGGTGATAAGATATCAACGAATTACATTATCTTAATAGCATTGACCGGGATGCAATTTATTTCCTCGTAATGGAATAGTCAGGAGTCAAGGGAGATCTTGGAATTTTCACAAGTTGATCATTGTGTAGGGAGTGAGTTTCCCTCACGGTTCTTGTACGCTATCGTTCATTGAGGAATACTTAGGCTTAGAGGGTGGTCACCCTTTCTCGTGTAAAAGCGATCTTTGAAATCCCACTATAGTAATGCTATAAAAATAGAAAATGAGAGACCCAAAGTAATGAGAAAATGACTTGTAACTAGCCATGGAGCCTAGATACGGTTTCCTGATCAGAGATCCATGGATCACAGACGGTATCTCGCTATGGCCTTTCACCTTTGAAAGCATCCTTCTCTCTCAATGCTCGGGCATCCATCCAATGCATTCTTTTCAATCTTCTACCTGCTTGCTTCGCATAGGCTCCATAAGCTTTGGTGTAGTACACTGAAGACCAAGCCAATCTCGATAAAGAAAAGAAAGTAAAAGCAACTACATCTCCTTCGGACCTGAAGTGAATGGCCGCTTTTTAGAGTTTACTAACCAACAATAACGAGAAAGCTTTTTTGTTTACTCAAGCAAACAAAAATGGTTCGGTTTCTCTAGCTTTCTTCTTGAACTAGAAGATAAGTTGTTGTAAGATGGAGGGGGTTTTTTGCTCTCAAATTGAGTCATGACTTGGAACTCAGTCTGTGGGCAGTCAAGATATTAAGTAATCAATGAATCGAGTAGTAAACATTTACAAATAAGACAGAGAATACCTCTTTAGCCGGGGAAGACCCTTACTCAAAGAATACCCCCATTGACGAATAGGGTAAAGCTAATCCTTTTGATTGGGAATGAAACTCTAAGAGCTTAACTTAGCATTATTTAAAAGAATGAAACTCCAAAAACCAGCTATGTAATAGCCATAAGTGTGACATTCCAGATTTTCAATCCCATTTTCTATGGAATAAATTGCACATTTCATTAACACGCCTATAGGGTTGTTCTCGGAGCTGATCACTTTCAAGATAACTAGACTATCTGGAGAAGCCATAAATGAATTTTAATGCGATAGACCTGAGAATTCGACAAGAATTGGCTTCTCGACCATGTTCATCTTTAGAGGCCATTACGGTACAGTTAAAAATCGATATGAGATCAGAGATAGGTCGATTCGACTGAGATGTGTAGCTAATCGTGGATGACACCACTAAATTGAAAAATTCTCGTCGGCCGGCACTAGACTGATTTTTCTATCGTTTTGGTATCTTGTGTCCGTATTTAAATTCTCGAGATTTTCACAATAACTGAGAGTTGCCAATGTGTCAAGTGAGTTCATTGTGGCTCGAATCGACCACGGGTCATTTGCACTAAAAATTTCTGAAAACTACCTGGTAGCCTAGGTCACACAAAAAACACATCTGAGTGAAATTAATCATTAATTTGAATCTAATTTTAAAAAATGAGGATTATGTCGTGTCACAATAAATTCTAGAAGCATTGACTCAGTCTCAAAAGATTTTTCTGCAACCTGAGACTTTTTGGGGAAAAAGTCGTCCTAGTGCCGTTTTTATTCAAAAAAAGACCGAGATTGTTTTATATCGCAAAATTGGGAAACAAGTGATATCAATTGGTGAGGAAAAATACCAATTTGATTGTTGAGATACCAATTGAATTTTTGAAGGCCAAATTGTGTTGATTCAATAAGGAAATCAAGTCCAATTGAGGGTGAAGACTTGCAAATTCGTAGCTCC
Source organism: Eucalyptus camaldulensis (assembly GCA_019915185.1). Taxonomy (NCBI): domain Eukaryota; kingdom Viridiplantae; phylum Streptophyta; class Magnoliopsida; order Myrtales; family Myrtaceae; genus Eucalyptus; species Eucalyptus camaldulensis. The sequence continues at coordinate 12,628,833 of JAHSVA010000012.1, forward strand.
CCCCTTGCCTAGCCAAAATGGACCATTCCAACGGTTGTGTGGTAAGCATTGTTCGCTGAATTGCAGCCAAGGAAGGTGTGAGTGGTGTAGGTTGGTCAAGGGAACATTTGAATGGAAAAAAATGGCTTGTGGCCCCCTTGTCCCCCATCTCTCCCCCTCTCCCTCATCTACCCTCCAAGACTTCTTCCTCCTCCATCCAAGCTACCGTGTGAAGTCCAAAAACCACAAAGGAGAAGAGTTGAGGTTGCCGGAATAGCCAACAAGTCGAGGAGCTGCCTGTCACTGATCGCATCGCCACACGCTGTCCACGTCCCGATCGCGTCGCTCACTCGCTTGCCGTGGATTCCTATCTCCCAGCAGCCCCATTTGCCTCTGTTTGTGTGTCTTGGAGGTCCCTCGACCTGCACAGACCCCTGTCCAGCCCGCCCCAACCTTCGTAAGTCCTCGCCGTTGGCCGCCGACACTCCCTCAGCCCATCTCGGTCCTTGTATGCCTTAATCAACCCTTGTTTTCTTATGTTGCAGCCCAAAACAGAAGCTAAGTTGGTGGGTTTCCAGCAAGCTTCTAGGCCCGTTTTGGCCCACCTGCCGACCCTAAAAGCTTGGCCTGCCTAGAGGAAAGTCGAGCCCCGCGACGTTTCCGTCGATTTGCACCGAACCGTTCGTTGAACAAGTGAGTTTAACTCACTAATCCTCGCTTCTTAGGTTAATGATGCTTAAGAGTTGATTATATTTAATTAAGCATGTTTAGGTGGATATATTAGTTTAGATTAGTTAATTTAATTATTTGCTGATGCATGTTAAGTGGTTAGATAGTGCCTTTAGCAAGTAGACACATGCTAGTTTTTTTTTTTTTTTAGAACCTTGGAATTTTTTTGGATCCGTTTTGGCGTCCAATTAGGCATTACAGGCCTAAGTTGGATTTATTGCATTTATTTAATATTTTCCGTAATTATTTAATTATTTATTTATTTTTTGAAAATTATGCTAGGATAGTTGACGGCCGGAATTTTATGTTGATTACTGTGGTATGGTTCGGTTATTTATTTGAGCCTTAAATTGTGTTGAATTGGTTTAATTGTGATTTTAGGATTTTATTCCTAAATTAACTAATTTTGGTAATTAATGGGAAAATTATTGGGCATCAGTTTACAATATCAAATATATGTTATGGGCTGTTGAAATTGGTGGGATGTTCAAAAAATGAAATTATCATATTTTGGCTAAAGTCGACTGTGTACCCACACACGACTATTTTATTGAGAATGATAAAATGATGGAATTGGTTGTATGATTGGGGAGGTATATTATATCGGCTTATGGGCGATATGTTAGTTTAGCGAAAAGTAGTATTCCATTATATTATATCAACCTACAAGCGATATATCAACTTAGCAAAGAGCAGTATACCTTATTAATTTTGATGGAATATGTCATTATACTATATCAGCTTAAGGGCGATATGGCAGTTTAGCAGAGAGTAGCATAACTTATTAGCTTAGATTGAGCATTGTCGGTATACTATATCAGCCTACGGGCGATATGGCAGCTTAGTAGAGAGCAGTATACCCAATCATCTCAGAAGCGAGCTATACTATCTACATATTAGTTTAGCGGTGAGCAGTCCTGATATGAACAAACTTATCAAAAGTATGAGATGAGCTGACCAAGAAAGGGTTGAGATGACATGTAATCAACTAGGTCGATTGATCAATGATTTAATCTGATGTTATGAATTGATTGATTGAAGTGATTTGAGACATCTGTAAATAATATTGATTTGTAGGGTGGAATCGATGCCAAGGTAAGTCCTCTGACTCATGGTGTGCTTAGGCAGTGCTTAAGGCGTATTGACTTTCTAATCGTATTTTAGGAGGGTAGAACTCTGAGACATTGTCTCACTGGTTATTGTATAACCATTTTCAAGTCCTTAGACGGTGTTGGTGAAGGATCAAAAGCCTTAAAGTCTGAAAAGGTGGAGATCAAAGAATTGGCGAACGTGTCTGACTAATGGATGTTAGGACAGTCCCCTTTTTGGGTTAAGTCGATACTTTTGTAAACAACCTAGTTTGAAAATAAACCTGCTTGTCTATAAAAGGTTTATTTTGGTTGTGGAAAATTGGTCATACTTTCTATCCCATTGTTTTTTATTGTCTAGGGATTTTATTATGTTTTTGCATGCGTATTAAAATGAATGGGTTGGCAATGCGTCCTAGGACGTTGTTATTTATCGACCAAGGTGAGGGATGGGCATGTGCTCAGAGGATCGAGGCGTGACAATCAGCCATAAGGAAAACTACTTCAGAAGCAAAAGTAACTGAACTAAAAAGGACAAGAGTTTAGCTTAGGACTCAAACAACTATTTAGACTTCATCGCCAAATGTCCTTCCTATTCTTACAAGCAGTAGATGTCTGATACCTGTGCTTGGGGAGATTGCAAATAGGGAACTTAAGTCTGAATATATCAATATCTCTAGTTGAACCCATCTTGACTCAAAAACTTAAGCCAATAATTTATTAGCCAATTTGGATATATTAACTACTCCATATCATACCAATTCTCCGATGTGAGATTTTTCTAATACAATTTACATGTGCCTTTTAACAATTTCTCCTATTGTGACCTTCCCTCCAATGAACCAACTAAGGGATGGCTAATGGATTACTAAACTTGCACTTTTTCCCTCAAATCCATACCAATTTACAACTTTTGAGTTTAATAATGTACAAGATCAATTCATTTAGGAGCTGTCACTAATTGGTTTTTTTAATAGGCTGATTACATATATAGGCTTCATTCGTTTCAAAGAAAATAACTTCTAGAAAAATGTTTTATGGATTTTTTGGTGTTTGTTTCACAAACAATGAACTAGTCAATAAAAATGTTTTCCACTATTAAAAAAACACCTTCAAGAGTGGGAAAAATATTTTCCACTATTCAGAAAATTGTTCTTTCATCAAACGCGTCCTTTTATTTCTATGTTTTCTTTTTCTTTTTTAAATCAAGTTTTAATTTTTTTCCTTTTTCCTTTTCTTTTTCTTCTTGGGCGGTCGCCGGTCATGATGGTGGCTTGGGGTGACTATGGTGTCAAGGTAAAACTTGGAACCTGAGAATCAGATTGGTGGGAACATGTAGGTTTCATATTTGAAGGTATGTCGGGTAAGTTTTTAGGTTGGTAGTTGGAGGAACTTGGAACCTAGAACTTGTAACCTAAAACCTATAACCTGGAACGAGTTTTTAATGTTTTTCTTGGTCCATGTCTCCATGCGATCCTCCAATATTTCATACTATTTCGTGATAAGTGTATAATTTGGATGCATTAGTCTAAGTTTTCATTTTATTACTAAGATTTTTACTTTATTAATATTCATATTTTTTGTATGTCTAAATATATATTATGGTTAGTGAATTGTAATTTCAAATAATAATATAGATGAAACATGGGTAAACTCTACAACCAACCTTGGAACCTATGGATAAAGTTCCAAGTTTTGGGACATGTAAGCTAGGTTCCAAATTCCAAAAAAAAATGAGGAACCTATTATAATGGGTAAGTTTCATGTTCTAGTTGAAACCTACACAAGATCTAGAATCGTTCACCCCTAATGGCAGCTGGCGACCAATCATAAGCCAGCTCGAGTCATGCTACAAGTCGTTGAGGCTCGAGCTCGCCAAATATCGACCAGGCTCTAGCTCATCAACCTATGGCAAGATGGGCGAGGCTTCATCTCTCCTAATTCGGCTAGCTCGAGCTCGTTTGAGGCTAAATCCAGTTAGTTGGGGGAGGCTCAAGCTCGCCTGACCTTCCTTAGGCGAGCTTGAGCTGGCCTAGTTCGACGAGCTGTGAGCTTGATGACCCAGGCAAAGCTTGGGCCCCTTGATTTGCATTTTGGCAGGTCATGGGGCAATTGGCCATCGCCAAGGCATGCTGTGACGGAGGAAAGAGGAGAAAGAAGGAAGAAGGAGGAAGCAAAAGGAAAAGCAAAAAAGAAAAAGAAAGAAAGAAACAATAAATAATTAAATTTTACAAATAAAAAATAACTAAAATTCATTTTTAATATATATATATATAAAATTGGTCGATTAAAAAATTAAAAATTGATTTTTTTGGGTAATTTTTCCCAAAAAATCAAATCAAATACCACATAATAGAAAATATTTTCCACTTCATTTTCAAGTTTAAGCTGAATATTGGAAAATATCGTCATTTTTTTGGAAAATGGCTTATTGGAAAATATTTTCCGAAAACATGAAATTTTATGTGAAATAAATGAAGCCTTAAGTAAATTATAGGAGATTACTTATTTCTATGAACTAGAGGTTATGGACTTAAGGACTTGAATATGTTAGATTACTTTCATGCCCTTTTAATAAATTTACTATTTTATTTTCAAGAATATTTTGCAAGCAACTTGGCTTAATTTCTAACCTAACCATTATCATGTGATGGGTGATTATACATGTGCGCAATCACAAAAAATAACACTTAATGAACTAAATACAATAAACATATCGCTACAATAGATAAAGAGATTTAAATTCCTCAATGCAAGCAAAGCACATAAATCAATTTCCCAAATATTTGCAAAGTATCTATTAAAATGCACTGCCCAGCCTAATGTGTTTTTTACTAACAAATTAACAACTCTAATTAATTCCCTTTTGTTTGGTTTTTCCTTTATTTATGAAACTAAGCTATATGCTTTGTGTAAAATGAAAATTCTACATTATGACCTAGTTTGACATGACATGCAATTAAAATAAAACTATTTTAATATAACATGCATGCTAAGTTAAATGACCTTATACAATCACTAAATGACATTAAATTGATGATATGGCATAGAAGGTGGTATGGCATATATGATACATGGCATGAATGACATGGCACTATGACATGGTTCATAAAAATGACGTGGCATTAAATGACATGGCGAGCTATTCCTATATGACATTCACAAGCTCCTTTTTTTTTATAGATTTTTTTAATTAAAACTCGGAATTAATAAAGAATTAAAAGAAATGATTTAAAGTGAGATATTATCCAATTCAAACTAGGAGAAAAAATAGATTTTTGTTTTTTTAACGTAGAAACTTATCTTAAACTATTAGATAATATCTAAGGTGCAATTTTATCTGGAAAAACCATCTGAATCGAACATGAGATGCAATCTTTTTTTTTTTTTTTTTTTGTATTTTTCAATATATGAAATTTCACCAAATCGAAACATGAAAAATATGAAACCCACATCAAGATATTCATTGTAATTCAAAACGAAACATCAAGACAATAAAAAAAAATATTCTATCTTGTGTTTCAAATTAACGATTATCATAATCTAAATTCAATAAAAAATAAAAAAAATAAAAAAATGATCTGATATCTCATGGATCAAATTAGTGGTTATAGTGATTTTTTAAATTTAAGATCTCCTAATTGGATAGTGCTAAAAATATCTCAAAATATCACATTAGTCCAAGATATGTTCAGATGAGGCAATAAAATATTAAATTCAAAACCGATGAGGAAAGTTACTGTTTTGAGAGATTTGGTTTCCAATTAGAACCGGTGGCTAGGGAGATTTGTGGACAATGCTCAGCGGCCAGCGGCGGTGGTTGGACAAGTGGGATTGCCAAGGTGTTCGTTGTGGTTTAGTAATAGCTCGGCTTAGCTACTTGTCACGAGAAGGTTGCAAGCAGTGATGTCCCGCCTAAAAAAACCTGCAAAAGACAAATTCAACTTTTGGTGTAGGCGGCTAGAGGCACGGCAGGCAAATCCACAGAGGGCAGCAGATCGTCGCGATAATTCAGGGCTCGTTGATGGCTTCTCGGGATGACGTCATCGAAAACAGCAAGAGGCAGCGCCGGGCTCGGAGCAGGGTAGACAGCAGCGTCGTTGGTGTAAGGGAGTCGAAGCAGCCCATCGTCATCACTATGGAGGGTTTCTAGTCATTGAAGAGAGCTTCTCGGATCAAGGCAGCAGTGTCGTCGTAGTGAGGCAGGGAGGGAGGCTTCGTCGGAGCAGCAGCAGCGACTGAGGGTTTGACGGCGTCATGGTGACATTCGGCGGGGAAGAGTCGTGTCGTTATCGATGGACCCCGGCCATAAAGGTCTTGGCTAAGTTTCCCACTCCAAGCACTCTATTTTCTCTTTTCTCTCGTGTTTTCTCTCGATAAGCTCTCAATTCTGAGACTGCCGTTCTCTCAATTGTGTAGACCTAATGCGTTTTGGGCATTTTAATAATAAACGGCCTAATCCTTATGGGCTTGTTAAAATTAGACTCAAAGCCTTTTATTAATTTGGGATTAGTGCATTGAAAGTGTTAAAATTTATTACAAATGTACAATACAATCCTAAAACTCTTGGAAAGTTCAATTCATTCATAAAAATTGTCACGAAGTGTAGCCAAGTCCTAAAACTTGTCATAAAAGTGTTATTGAATCCTAAAATTTTCAAAACGTGCAATCAACGAAATGACTTGATTAGATTAATTTGGCAAGATTTATAACTTGATTGCATTTTTTTTTAAATTTTTAGGACTCAATTGTATTTCGTGACAAGTTTTAATATTTGATTACACTTTTAAGAGTTTTGTGACTTAATTACACTCTTGTGATAAATTTTACGACTTCTAATGCACTTATGCCTGTTAATTTTAACCCTCATGGGCTAAACCTGACTCAATTAAAACTCATAATCTTTATTTTTCTTTGTGGTTTTTGGCCACAAAAACTTCGTCCTAGAGTCGGGCCAAGTTTTGCCTCTTTCTTAGGCTTAGTCCAAATGATTTAATTAAGTTCATAGTCATCCACTCAGATCCAACGCAATTTTATGGGTGTACAATTAGGATTAGGAATTAGTTAGTAAGTAGATATCAGATATCTCAACTTAAATCTCCATTAATACCCAACTTCATCCTTGGTCTTCTTCTTCAAACTTAATTTAAAGTCTGTCATTGGGCTCATGTTGCTATAACACCATTTGTTAAAAGAATACAACAGAAGCTTGATACCTTCACCAAGGGAGATCACCAAGGAAGAACCTAAGTTTGTGCTCATCAACATATTAGTTGGACTTACATTTACTTAAATGTCTAAGCCAATGAATTATGGGTGAATTATGATATCTTAACTACTTCACTTCACACCACACTACATCAATTCTCTAACGTGGGACTTCTTTCTCAACATTCTCCTCTCACGTATGAGCTCAACGTTAAGTTTTCTCCACCTTAATTCGGGTATCCTTTTGCATCAATTTATCACAACTTGAATATCTATCGCTCACCTTCATCCCTAGTCTCTTTCTTAGGACTGAACTATGAAGGTTGCCATTAGGCCCTCTTTGCTACATCACACTGCCCATCACCTAAAAACTATGTTGATCACCATATCTTAGGCTAATAAGTTATAGATTAACTTGAATATATTAACTGTTCTATACCACACCAATTTTTCGATATAACATTTTTCTAACACAACTCGCAAGGTAATATTTTTTCAATTATATTTTCTTTTTTTATTTGAAATACAGGAATTGTTCAAATGAGAATGGTGAAAAGGCTGGTCATTTCTTCATTCCCACGAATCAAAGAATCGTGATAGACCCTACCACCAAAGAGAAGTATATTTCTATATATCATAGAGTTCCCTAATCAATAATGTGGTTAAATACATTGTTAATAGTGGATCCTAAGGCCATAAAAGTCTAATTAATCTAGTGTGTCCATGCTCGTGAAGCAAAATTTGTAAATCTAATAAACTGTGGGAGACTAAGGCCCCATTTGATAACACTCCAAATAGGGTATGAGTATATTCTTTTGATCCCTAGAACAAAAAAAGAACAAAAATCCGTTTGATAATTTTTTTGCTCTCGAGAACAAATATATATATATATATATATATATATATATTGGTCATCGGAAATAAATTTGGAATAGAATTAAGAAATAGAAAAAAAATTGTTCTTGTTCCTAAGAACAATTTCAGAATTAAGCCCAACTTTTCTTTTTTTCTCTTTTCTTTTCTTCTTTTCTCTTCTCTCTTCTTCTTCCTCCCAACCGGTTACCAACCACTGTTGGCCACCGCCGTAGTTATCGGTGGCGGCTAGTGACCGGTTGGGTAAGATTTGGCAAGCTTGCCTGGCCACCGCATGCCTCGACTTCGTAGATCTAGGTGAGGGTCTCCTCACGGCCTCGCCAGGCCAGGGCGAGGCCAACCTTGTGCTATCCGGGTGAGATCGAGCCTCGCCTGACCACTGGTAAGGCTCGGCCTCTCCTAGATCTATGATGTTGAGGCTCGCAGTGGTCAAGCAAACTTTCGATGAGCTCGTTGAACCTTGCCAGGTCAATCCTCGGTCACCATTATGGCCGGTGATCAACCACAAAGAGGGAGGAAGAAGGGAAGAAAAGGAAAAAGAGAAAAGAAAAAAAAAAGAGAGGGAAAAATAAAAATATATAATAAAAGTATTTAAAAATTAAAAGAAACAAACAAATTCAAAATTTTTACCAAATGCATTTCTATTCCGGGAATAAAAAATTTGGGTAGTTACCAAGAGCCTTCAAAAACAGAGAAATTTTTCCTAGGAATGGAATAAAAAAAATCATTTCTGAGCAAAAATTATTTCCGCGAATAGAATGTTTACCAAACGTACTCTAAGTGGGTTGAAGATGAAGTATAAAGATCAAATTGAATTCATATAATAGCATGAGTAATGACTTCTATAACTTCTCCTAAGCTTATGTACGTCCTCTCTTGGCTTGCTCCGGACAAACTTGCCGAAACGGTCTTTGGATCCCTCTCTTTTATTATAATAATTATTATTATTTTTCCATTATCATTTTATCTTGCTACTTGTTGACTAACTTATCTTATTCTTTTCAATAACCATAAGGGAATCCGCAATGAGTCCCCCAACGGTCTTTGCTACTTGTTGACTAACACTCCAAATAGGGTATGAGTATATTCTTTTGATTCCAAGAACAAAAAAAGAACAAAAATCCGTTTGATATATATATATATATATATATATATTTTGGTCATCGGAAATAAATTTGGAAAAGAATTTTTTTTGAATAGAATTTGGAAAAGAATTAAGAAATAGAAAAAAATTGCTTCTTGTTCCTAAGAACAATTTCAGAATTAAGCCCAACTTTTCTTTTTTTCTCTTTTCTTTTCTTCTTTTCTCCTTCTCTCTTCTTCTTCCTCCCAACCGGTTACCAACCACTGTTGGCCACCACTGTAGTTATTGGCGGTGGCCAGTGACCGATTGGGTGAGATTTGGCAAGCTTGCCTAGGACTTCATATATCTGCGTGAGGGTCTCCTCATGGCCTCGCCAAGCCAGGGCGAGGCCAACCTTGTGCTATCTGGGTGAGGTCGAGCCTTGCCTGACCACCGGTAAGGCTCGGCCTCTCCCAGATCTATGATGCTGAGACTTGTAGTGGTCAAGCAAACTTTCGATAAGCTTGTTGGACCTTGCCAGGTCAATCCTTGATCACCATTATGGCCGGTGATCAACCACAAAGAGGGAGGAAGAAGGGAAGAAAAGGAAAAAGAAAAAAGAAAAAAAAAGAGGGAAAAATAAAAATATATAAGAAAAGTATTTAAAAATTAAAAGAAACAAACAAATTCAAAATTTTTACCAAATGCATTTCTATTCCGAGAATAAAAAATTTGGGTAGTTACCAAGAGCCTTCAAATACTGAGAAATTTTTCCTAGGAACGGAATCAAAAAAATCATTTCTGAACAAAAATTATTTCCGCAAATAGAATGTTTACCAAACGTACTCTAAGTGTGTTGAAGATGAAGTATAAAGATCAAATTGAATTCATATAATAGCATGAGTAATGACTTCTATAACTTCTCCTAAGCTTATGTACGTCCTCTCTTGGCTTGCTCCGGACAAACTTGCCAGAAACGGTCTTTGGATCCCTCTCTTTTGTTATAATAATTATTATTATTTTTCCATTATCATTTTATCTTGCTACTTGTTGACTAACTTATCTTATTTTTTTCAATAACCATAAGGGAATCCGCAATGAGTCCCCCAAACCCCACCCCCCCCCCCCCACCACACCCCCCCCCCCCCCCCACCCCCACAAACACACACAATGGTGAGATGGAAGCATTGGCTTGGGGTTCGGTTGGTGACAATAAAGAAGAGGACATTTTTAGCTTACGATGACTTGATGTCTCGGCGAAGAGACTTGTAGAGAGACCAAGACGTATAGTGGAAATTGAGGAGACCAAGCACTAGATAGACAAAAACAACTCAGAGCAAAGAGGGTCATCCGCTAGCTTCCTTCTGTGAAAAAAACATGACTAATTTTTCACTTTCCAAATTGCTTTGTGGGTTGTAGAAATGCATTCTCCACTAATTGGAGCAATAAGAACTTATATTCAGGATATTCTCGTATTATCTCTAGTCAGAGTTTCTTTGGGTCAGATATTTAGGACTTTATATTATTTGTATTCGGCGTATTCTCTTTTATAAATCAGCTTGCATTTAACTGTATATTAGTAATATGAAATAGAGAGTTTCTTTTATGTGCGCCTCATGCTTGTTACACTTCATTTATGTTGTGAGTTAACATCATCAAAGCAGCAAGCATGTTTGATTTTAATCTATGGGCACTTCAAAGGAACAAATGTTCTCTAAAATTTTAGCTCGAGTAAGTATGAAACTACAGGGTTGGATAAAAAATTTAATATCAAAGGATTTGAAGGAAGTTATGTTAAAGGCTATGGTGCAAGCTACCCCACAATATGTGATGTCTATTTTTAAAATCCTGGTACCTATTTGCAGGAGTATTGAATAAAAAAGTTGCTGAGTTTTGGCATAAAGCTCATGAGAAAAGCGAGGGCTTGCACTGGAAAAAGTGGGATGTCCTGAAACTAAGAAAGGATCTTGCTAGGGAGGGAAATAATTGAACCATCTATCAGGTGGTGGGTAGGGAACATGGAAAATATTAGAATACGGGATGACAAGTGGATGTCGAGAGGTTCTATAGGAGGGTCGGCGAATAGAGGTGAACCTACAACCATTGCCTAATTGATAATTAGAGAAGAAAACTCATAGAAGGAACAAACTCTCATCAGTATATTCGATGAGCAATTAACCAGCGAGATCCTCACAATCCCACTTGGATCATCACCAACTAAGGACAAGCTGGTTTGGCCCGGGGGAATACCAAGTTTGGTTATAAGCCCCCGACGGTTTATCATTACCCCATTTTACACTTGGGGTTGACTCCGATAAGCGGGACAGTTTAAGGATCTGTCCAGGTCCAAACACCCTAAAATACTAGAGCATCTATTCTTCTTGTGTCCCTGAACAAACAAAATTTGGTCAGACCAAGCCGTGCAATTCCAAATCTCTCAACAGCTGCTACCAAGAATTAATGGTTGTCTACTTAACTTCTCAAGCCCCTCAATCAGTTTCAACTTCCCGGTAGTGATTCTCCGGCAAATTTAGAAATTAAGGAACAATTATCCATTTAAGTAATCTAAACTGAATTTGCAATACTTGGTGAGCTCTGCTTTGGCCGAATGCCAGAATATTAGTAAGTGGTCTTATATGGATAGTAACCCAAGAGAAAGAGACAAAGGCTTACCTGAATCTTGGTGTTGGCCGGAGAAGGGAATTCTGAAAGTGAACATTGATGGCTCAAGGGAGCATTTGTAGAGTTTACTTTAGTCACCTAGTGGACGGTTTTGCCAAAACAGTGAGGGTGAACTCGGCCACGATGGTGGAGGCAAGAGCAATTGTGGTGGATTGCCTTTTGAAAAGAAGAGGACAACAGATTGTAATGGAGTCAAACTATCTATCTCTCGTTGAGGTGATGAAAGGTGAAGACATTTGCACGTGGGGAGCTGATATTCTTCTATCTGGAGCTGATATTCTTCTATCTTAAGCTGATATTCTTCTATATAAGGCTAAATCTAAGCTGTTGAGCTTGCAGTAGATTTACAAATCAGGCCCCTGACTGGCTGGTTAAGGCCTAGGGACATGAGCCCACCCGTGACTGGTTAGCCAATCCCCTCGAACTGTTGTGGAATTTACTTTGCTTTGAGTCTTCTATTACGTTATTGCAAAATCTTAGTGAGAAATGAATTTTCTTCTTTTCCGACAAATAAAAAATATTATTAAAGCAACATCCCACAAAATGATTTTGTTTTTTTCTTGAAAAGTCTCGTCATATGGTGCGATAAAGAGTAAATTCTAAAAGCATGCTCTAGCACGGAATGTGACCATTAAGCTTCAAAGGATACTAACTTCTGAATTATCATAGGTACACTTGTGTACCTTGTAGGGAGGTCCATTTGATATCCAAAAACTGCTAAACAACAGTTTAACAAGTGGGGAATATTGAGGTGAACCGACAAAAGTTGGGTTGAGCTGGATCTAAATGTTAGCTAGGTAAGCATCCTGTAGTACGAGGAGTGTTAGTAGGGAAAAGTACCAAAAAAGTCCTAAATCTATTGCAGTGGTACCAATTCAGTCTTAAACTTTTCAATTGGACTAATTTAGTCCTAAACCTTTTAATATTAGTACCAATTCAGTCTATCAGACCAATTTTGGTCGGCCGATACTGACGTGGCAATTTTTATGATTTTTTAAATTATTTTTTCGAATTTTTTATTAATTTTTTTCCTTTTCTTTTTTGGCGGTGGTCGGTCAGCCTTCGGGCGAGGGTCACGACCTCACCCGGCCTCTCCTAGGCTGCTAATGAGGCGGCTTCGCCCAGATCTGGGCAAGGCCGGCCTCGCCTAGGCCTTGCTGTGGGCGAAAGTAGCCTCGCCCGCGGCTGGCAAGGGGGAGAAAGGGCGTATGGATTCGAGCAAAGAGACGGCGGCTTGGCGAGCATCGGGAGCGGAGCTCCAGTCTAAGGCAGTGGCGATGGCGTGGGCCAGGTTGCCCACCACGGCATTCGTGTCCCCCATCGCTCCCCCCGATCAAGTAACCACCACCTGCTCTCCTCCCATCCGCAGCGAGAAGAAGGGGCAAGTTCTCGCAATTTGATCAAGGCTTTTTGCCGTTTCTCGAAGCTTTTGCAGGAGACTGTGGGTTTAGCAGAGGTGCGAGAGAGAGAGAGAGAGAGAGAGAGAGAGAGAGAGAGAGAGAGAGAGAGAGAGAGAGAGGAGGAATGGGTTTTGTGGGTTTGCTTCGCGGGATGGAAAATTCCGAGCTTTGCGTTGCGCTGCACTTTCGGCTTTGCTGTTAGTGAAGGCAGCCATCGCTAGGGTGAAGGCAAGGGCTGAGGGCCGCGACCCTCGTCGGCGGCTGGCGAGGGCTTCGCGGCCCTCACCTCTACCCTAGCGATGGCTGCCATGGCCTTGCCAGCAGGTGAAGGCGGCCTCACCTAGATCTAGGCAAAGTTGCCTCATCGGCAACTTGGGAGAGGCTGGGCAAGGGCAGCGACCCTTGCTGATGGCAGGCGAGGGCTTCGCGGCCCTCGCCTAATGGCCAGCGAGCCTCACTGGAGGACGTCCACGTCAGCATTGGCTGGTCAAAATTGGCTGGATGGATTGAATTGGTGCAAATATTAAAATGTTTAAGACTAAATTGGTCCAGTTGAAAAGTTTAGGACTGAATTGGTACTAATGCAATAGGTTTAGTATTTTTTTGGTATTTTTCTCAGCGTTAGCACCATAAATAGGAACTAATAAAGAGACTTGCAATACCATAGAAAGAAATCACAATCCCTTGTGAAAAAAAAAATAATTTGTTGAAATAGAACTAAAGATATCAAATTCTTACCAAGATAGTTGAAAGATCCAACTAATATGAATCCTAGTGAACCCAAATAGAATTATTTGCTGTATGTAGAATAATATCGATTCAACCCATTTCATGAAAAAAAAAATTATGATGCTTTCGCACTAATAGGCTTTATGTATGTCAATTTGCACTAGTTGGCTCTATTCAATGGTGGCCCTATAATGCAATCACATTCTTTGGCCTGATTGCTATTTTTGTTTATCTATTCCCAATTTATCCATTAGGTTATTCTGGATGGTTATTTCCGCCTAGTTTTGCTGTAGTAGCTATTTTTCGCTTCATCCTTTTTTCCAAGGGTTTCATAATTGGACATTGAACCCATATGACTAGAAATTCAATGCATAATCTTAGCATTCAATGTAAATTCCTGAATAATGTCATTTTTCAATTATTGAACCATTTCATTTACCAAGTTCAATGTTAGCTAGATTAGTCAATTGAGAGCTTGATTGCAAGGCTCACCCATCAAGTAGGGATGAAAGTCAGCCTTAGTGATCCAACGGTGCCAAGTAGAAGGGTTGTTGCACAATAAATAAAAGTTACTCTAGGGGTAACGGGCCGATTTTCATTGCTCTATAATCCAAACAATTAGTAGAGAATCAATAGGTTCCTCTTTAGAAGCGATTCATCCTTCTTCATACTGCGCTCTCTAAGTGGGGATCAAATGGTATAATTCTTTTGTTTTGTTGGTAGATTGGAGGATCAGAAACATGACTATTGCTTTTTCAATTGGCTATTTTTGCATTAATTGCTACATCATAATCCTACTGATTAGTGTACTCATTGTAATTGCTTCTCATGATGGTTGGTTGAATAACTAGGAATAGAGACTTTACAGATAAAGCCTGAAAATTGGAATTCCAATGCTGTCATTTTATATGGTTATAATTATCTATGTTCCCAATGTACTTATAATGTAGCACCTGGTGGACTATTAGTTAGTGCATGTCATCTTACGAGAATAGGGTATGGTGTAGATCAACCAGAAGAGGTATGCATGAAAGTACTTGCCTCGAGGATTATTGCTCCTATGAACATGGTAGCTATATAATGCAAACATGTTACATAAGGTAAATTGTCACACCCCGAACCTCGAGCGTGTGCACATCCCTCTATGGTCGATAAAATTTGTGACGTTCTCAGGACACGTCGCCGACCCAAACGATTATGCTCATGCAAAAGCGTAATAAACAATCTCCAAACAACATTCAAACATGGGATAGAAAAGCAGGACAATCAGATAACATAAACACACTTTTATAAACAAACCAGGTCAGCCTGCAAGTTATATACAAAGGTCAAGGCCCCAAAAAGGACTATCTAACTAATCCTACCCCGGACCTTATCTACTTAGGATCCGGGTCTATCATGACACCGTTAGGGATGTCAATGTCAAGCGGATTAGCTACCTCCTCTACCACAGGCTCCTCCACCTTTGGCCCTTCGTTTTTCGCATTATCAGCTATAATGTCGGCTTCCACAACGGGGTCGAGTACCACCCCCAGCCACACCCTCGATGGCGGGTTCATCGAAACCATCCACAGGACCTTCCCATTTCCTGTTAGGCTTGTGATGAAACCATGCCTTGAATCGATGAGGTACCAATTGTGGTAGGCCCTCATCGACCAAGATCATGGTCACAACGAGCTCACGAATCCAAGGACTCCTGAGGATAGGGAAGTCGGTACTCTGTTCGCTATACCCTTGCGGCTACCCAAAACGAACTGATCGGGCCTCCATCTAAGGACCTGCAGAAAATTAAACCACGACGGGGTGAGATAATATCTCAACGAGTTCACACTCTAAACCCCGATTAAGAAGGTAATACACCTAGAGGAAGCCTATACACATATCATAGATGACTTACCTGGCCTCAGCTCCTCGTCTCAATTTAAATAATGTACTCGGCCTAATTTCTTCATATTAAAAACACTCGGTAAAATAGTCGTGTGTGAGTACACGGTCAACTTGAGTCATAAAATGCGATATCCTCACTTTTAAAAATCTCACTATTTGAAATGGTACTTAAAAACATTTTTGGCGTCAATACCTGACACCCGGTATTTTCTAATTAAATACAAAACATCCATAATTTTGAAATAATAAATCAAAATCAACAATTATCACTTAACTACACAATTTAACACTCAATTGCACAAACCAACTGCACCATGACAATCAGTACGAAATTCCAATTTTCGAAAAATAATAAATAATTAAATAAATTACAAAATAATTAAATAAATCACTAGTTAAACTATATACACTAATCTAACCACCTAATTGGACCTAAATAAATAATGTACTGAGCTAATTAAATCACACAATCTAATTAACCCATAACTAAACTAATCTAACCACCTAATTAGCCTAATTAACTAACTAAACCACTAATTACACTAACTAATCCTCATAACCCAATCTTAGTCTAAACTAATCATCCTCTATGTATAATTAACCATTGAAGCAATGTTTAGCAAGTAAACTCACCGAATTAGTGAGCAAATCAGTTCATGGCGACGATGACGTGAAGACGAGCGAGACTCGAGCCTACAACGATGCTTGAGAAGGCTTGGAAGGGCCTGAAAAAAGGCCCACACAACCGACGGCCCGAGCTAGAACTTTTGTTCTGTGGTTGGCTGGAAGGAGCTGGATCGAGGGGCTAGGATGGGTTGAACTTGGGGCTGACACGGTGGACAGCTGGAGGGGCGCCGGCGGCTTGCAGGCAGATGACAACGAGCTACCAGGGAGGCGCGGACCAAGGACTCGCAGAGCACGGTGATCGCGCAGGTGACTGCGACGGGTGAGCAAGCTGGACTAGAGGCACGGGGCTAGGCTCGGGTGGTGCAACGGCGATTGTTGGCTAGTTCGGCAAAGGCTGAAGGCTTTAGAGAGGTGCTGGCTAGTTCTCTACTTCTATTCCAGCAACAATGGAGGAGAAATGTTGAAGAAGAAGAAGAAGATGGGGCTGTAGCGGGAAAGGAGGGGGACAAGGCCTTCAATGCTTCCTCAAAAGATCTAAAACACTTGAGTGTGAAGCCCCCAAAGTCCACAGCCCTTATGAGCAGCAATTTCCCTTCGCAAGCTTCCTCAACAAGCTAAGGTTGAGCTGAAATGTTGCACCCCCCCTAATGGCCTATGAATTTCAAGAAATTCCCCTTCAATTCCACTTCAATTTTACACCAATTGACCTCAAATTGATGGCCAAAATGCCAAAGAGGAAGTCCACACTCAACTCTATAATTTCCCTCACAAAAGATCCAACTTGAAGGCAAAAAATGTATTCAATTTGGCCTATCCGAATTTCTCGGTTCAAAATCGCCTAATTTTTTGAATCTTCGCCAAAAATTCAAACTCGCCGAAAATTCTTTGAAAGATGAGTCAACATTCCTAAAATAAATCATGATATGTCAGAACTTTCGATTCTTGAAACTGAGTTCAATTTCATGGTTAATTTCAATTAAGCGCAATTTTAGTGTGATTTAACCTACCGAGTAATTTTTATGAATTTTTAACGCATTTGACTTGTGGTCAATTATTTTCAATCCACATTGTGCATCTTTGATTCATTGGTGACTCTCAATTGTCATGAAAATTTCGAGATTTCTAATACAAGCATAGGTACTGAATCGACAGAAAAATTGGGCTAGTACCGTTCGATAAGAATTTTGCAATTAGGTGGAAGCACCCACAGTTTAACTACATGCCTCTGTCGAACTGACCTATCTCTAGTCTCTAATCGATTTTAATCGTGCCGTATTGACCCTTGCTGATTAGCACGATTGAGCAGTCAATTTCTATTCGAATTCTCAAGTTAGTTGCATTTGTATTTCTTAACGGCTTCATCTGATAGACTAGTTATCTCGTGAGTGGCCAATTCAAGAAAAAAGCCATAGACGCATCGATGAAATGCCCAATTCATTTAGTCAAAAGCAGGTTCGAAAATTAGGATGTCGCATAAATATTGCATGACAATTCGATTTTCCACAAATTTTTCCATTCTTCTATGTAAATAATCCAATATTGGTTCACAATCAATAACATCTTCACCATCTAAAGTAAGGATGCCTCGATTTGTGGAATCGTCTTGTGCCATATGTACTAAGATTGTTCGGGACACATGGTCCAAGCCCAGTGAAAAAATGCAAATTTCAAAGATTCTGCTTGTTCTTCAAAGTTGGCTACTGACGAGAAATGCTTTCCTCTATCTAGTCAATGAAAGTAATCGATAGAAAAGGCATGTTTTTAACATAATGCAAAGAGGAGATATCATTGTTCGACAGGAAAGTCAAGTCGTAATAAGTAAGTCATTTTCACGGAGGGAATACTACTTTCAATATTGCACCAAAAAAAAGTAAAGTTTTCCACGCGTTTAAGCAAAAGCTATTATTAAAGGCATTTGTGCATTAAGTAACAATCACTTAGTGGATCCAGTGCTTAGATGCTCTTTCTATGCTTTCTTTGAGACAGGATGAATCCTATATTGAAATCCAGGATAGATGGAAAAGAATTTTCAAGCTTGAAGACAAGTTTCATATGCACAATAACCCAACTACAAAGTATTGGTTTTGGTTCCCCTAGAACGCTCGAAAGCTTACAACAAGAAGGAGCTTCATAGATGTGTCGAATGAATTACCAATCTTATGTTGATGCGGAATAAACCCTGAATGCTATTGTCGGAATGGAATAAGGCTCTAAAGAACACCATGCATTGATGGGTGGTGAGGTCCCATAACTCTCAATTGATTGAACATGCATTTCATGAGTGGACAAACACATTGAAAATTATTGTCGCTTTATAAACTATCTTGTTCAAGGTGTTGTTGACGAATGGTTATATCGATAAATCATCAAATATTTTTTTACTAAATGGATCAACTGAAAATTTTTGGACTAAATCAATGATGACTTTTCCACTATTTCATGACATTGGAATAGTCACGAGTCAATGGAGATCCCGGTAATATTTTTTCTATTCTATCCTATTATATTATATTATCCTTTCTCAATGGTAGAGTTGTTCTCCAACGTTGGTGGTGACTAGATCGGTCTTTTTTTCATTCCCACGTAATCAAAGAATCATGATAGATCCAAAAGAGATGCACTTTTCCTTAGTCAAGAATGTAATCAAATACACCGTCACTAGTCGGTCCTAAGTCCTCAAAAGTTTAATTATTTTGGTGTGTTGACTCATAAGGCAACGCATTTAAATCTAGTAAACTTTGGGAGACCACGCGTGCTAAATGCATAGTATAGAGATCAATATTAAATTCGTCTACTAGCACGAACAATGAGTTTTATAATTTCACCTAAGCTTTATATGTCTGTCGTTTCTTCGCTTGTTCTGGGCAAACTCGCAATACACGGCATCTGATTTGACATGTAGGGTCGTCAATCATTTCAGACACTTCGCATGGATTATTAATAAAAAAAGAATGCGCTTATGACTTGTGGAAAGAGGCCTTTCAGTGGTGGAAAGTGTTGCACTCCAGGAAATGTCGTTGAACCTTCATACTAGATCCCCATATGTTTCTCCTAACTCGTCTCCATTTAGATCCCCTATTTTTCATTTCTTTTTATCTACATCGTTTTGTCTTCCTACTTGTTGAATCATTTATCTTTTTTTTTTTTTTGTAAATTTTAAATTAATACTACAAAAAAACCTTAAATTGATCAATTGTAATAAATTTGCCTCTAATACATATTTACTATCTATTAATTTCCATAAAATTGAGTTAATATAAAAAAAAACCGCAAAACTTATATAGCCATGATAAATAGAGTATAAAACCCTAAATTAACATAGCCGTCAATAATCAAGTGTCATCTAACTCAATAATTTGACAATAAAATTTAATATAAATTAACTAAGGGTAAATTTACCACATGTGTACTAATTTGGAATTTTTTATTATTGAAAAATTAGTTTGAGGTAAATTTACCATAAATGTACTAGGTTGAAATATTTTGTAGTGTTAACCACTTTGTTTTGAATGACCATAAAGGGGATCAGTGAGCAATAAACTTCTCAAGTGAGCATAAGATCTCCTCCTCCTCACCTGTCATGCCCCGACCTTGGAGCACATGACAACCCCTAATTCACTTTCTTCATTTAAATGTGACGTTCCAAGATGCATCGCTGACTCATTCATTTTATTTTTCCATTAAACACAAGCAAAAGCATATAATAATCACCTGGTCAATCGTAACAATAGAGATAGTGTAAACATAACAACAGATATTTTTAAAAGCACTACTTTAATTTATATACTTGTTAAACCTTGGAAGTTTAATATTTACAAGCCTTTATAACGGCAACTTCTTACTGACCAACACAAAAACTAGCAGGGGTTAGGGTTAATTTAATTTTCTCTAAAGCGAGGGCTAGCCAAAACTATTCATCTCGTGCCTATCACAAGTCATGGTATTTGAAAGGAGTCTTAGGGTCGTAATAAGAGGGATACTCCTTGTTCGGATTAGTCTCCGAATCCTCTACGACACTGTCGGGGGTATCGATATCCATTGGATCCTAGATTTGCTCCTCAGGACACTCGTCGGGTAATCCATCAAAATCACATATTGGGCCAAAACGGTCATCGCCAACTTGAATTTATCACATCTTAAACAGGTGAGCCACCCAGTTGTCCTACCCCTCATCTACCCTAATAGTGGTAACAAGAAGCTTGTACACATGGTCGCTCCTTGGGACGGGGTATGGGGTCACAACAATGTCTTGACTCCAAACTGAATGTAACGATTTTCCATACGACGGGCCTGAAAATAATAAACAACAACAAGTGAGATAAAATCTTAGTAAGTTAATAACCTAAGTCTCATTTAGGATGCTAACTTGCCTTGGGTGCAACCTACATATGCAACATTATATCGACCGCAAATCAATAGCAACACCCTCTACTCTGCCTCAACTATTACCATGATCAGGCAATTTGACCCAAAGACAAACATCAAAGCCATCAAATAAACTCGCAGGTATTCTTACCTTGTTTCGGCACACCCCTACATAACATCAACTAGTACATGCTCATAGCAATGCAATAAGCATAATATATAATTAGAACACTTCTCATACTTTTCCATACACAATGCATTCACACGTGTTCCAATTAAATGTCTAATATTAACGACGATTTGATGTTAATATAACATTAATATTTTTTAATGTTTGGTACAGTTAGTTTAATTTCTCAAGATGAGTTTGTGATTATATAAATATTTCTATGAAGGAATCAAGAGAATGGATTATAAAAAGAATATATATATATATATATATATATATTTTGCTGAGTTATTTATGCTTGATTTTACTCAAACAATTTGAAGGGCTTTAAGCCACATTTGATTTTCCTCAAATTTGATTTATGAAAATTACAGAGAAATCTAGATGATTTTGAATGCTAATATTTATTTGCTTTTGGGATTTTTTTGCGTTTAGAGTAACAATTTCACACTTTAGGTATAAAAAATAAAAGTCAAGAGTAAAAGTGAAAGCAAATACCTAACTCTTTCGCCCTCTAGAAGACCCATATCACAGGTTCATGATCGAACTCCTCTTAAAATTTATTCTCGAGCTGCGTTAAAGCAGCCTCTGACATTTTCTAAAATCAACATCTACTACGAGAAACTTGAATTATTCAAATCGGCAGTGGTCCGCGGTCCAAAGATTCGAAATTGGCCTCCTCCCTTATGTACGTTAGCAAAACTCAAAATAAATAAATAAATAAATAAATAAATACTGATGGAAAATAGATCAAAAAAGCAGATCGCTCTCTTCTTATTGTATAAGAAATCACATTTTATTGTGAAATACGGGTTATATGTACAAAATAGAAAAAAGTTACTTGCATTGAAAAATATTTACATGCATCGGAATATTTCTTTTAGTAGTTGTAATATTATTACTATGATTGATGTGTGGTTGTGCATATTGGTGGCATCAATAATCAACAGTTATTATTAATGGACAATTTGTTTGATAAATAAAGGTAATTGCTAAATTTTCTTTATTATCACAATATAAAAATGGGATTAGAAATTTAGGATGTCTCATTTGGCTGTGCCATATATTTGATACACGTTAAGATACTCATTAAGCCTGCAACTCAAATCATCAGTTGGAAAGAAAAGGGAATCCGAAAATGCTAAAATGCAAGATATTTGAGACCGTAAACAATAGTGGGGTAGATTAATAGAATTACAAATGAGGGCATATGGAGATGATACCAATTACTAAAGGTTAGTAAAACAAATGTTAGTGACACTTACCAGAAAATACAACCCTATTATCATCTTGAAGAAGAATTAAGGATTTAAGAACCCCGTCTATGAGTGGCTTTAATTGGCTCTCTAGAGGCACATGAGAAAAGACCCATACAAGATAGAATTAGTTGAAAGTGCCTTTCAGTCTCATGTAAGCAAATAATCTCATAAATTTAAAAATGGGAAGCATTTTGTGGAAAAATAAAAGAGGAGGAACTGCTTCAAATGAAAAATATCAACCCTACAGTATTTGCAAGAAACAAGTCACCTGGAAAAAGATTTACGGTTTCCTGGTAAACCATAAGGTTGCTCTTGTAAAAAGTTTGGCCACCAAGAAAAAAATTGTCACTTAAAAGCAAATTACCGAGCTAATTATGTTGAAGAAAAAAGTAATACTTTCTACGTAAGCCAAACAACAAAGGCGTTGGAAGAATAATACGTGTTATATTGACGGTGGGAATAGTACCCACATGATGGGGGTTCTCCGAAAGGTCATAAACTTTTGTACGATAATCATTTCATTCTTAAATTTTTCAATTATATCAATTTAGTCATAAATTTATTGACAAAATGCCAATTTAGTTTTTTGACAAATTTTAGTCAAAAATTGCCTACCTGACTTGACCAATACTGGCCAACATAGATATGGATGATTTTTGGAAAATTTTAATTTTACAATCTAAAAAGTCAAGCCACGTGGCACCCTAACAATTTTAATCATGTTACTCCTCCTTAGGTTTTTTTTTTTTTTTTTTGGCAATGATGTCATGGTTATGGCTATGATGATGCCCGATGTTGTGTGTAAAGTCACCCAATCCAAATGTTTCGTTTCACATATAAGGTTAGACTTGTGAATGCAAGACTACACCCGTGACGAATAGTACAAAGGTGACTCACCAATTGTCAAGCCCCAGTCTTCGGACCTGTGCCCATCCCTGCTCGGCCGATATAATAGCGATGTCCTAGGACGCATTGCCGATCCATTCATTTTAATATACGCATGCGGAAGCAAATATAAATCCCTAGATAATAAAACAATAAGATAGGAAAATAGAGCCAACTTTTTCAAACCAAAACAAACCTTTTATAACAAACAGATTTATTCATAACATCAGGTTGCTTACAAAAATATCGGCTTAACCAAAAATGAATTGTTCTATGACTAACTAGCCAAACAGGTTTGCTGATTCTGTTTCTTCTACCTTCCCAAACTTCGGGACTTCCGACTCTCCACGACAGTCACCTAGGGACCTAAAAATGTGATCCCACAACTAGGTGAGACTACGTCTCAGCGAGTTCTACTCCCTAAGACCCGATTAGGAGGAAAATTGTGCCATAAGGGCTGCCTAAATACAATCAGGCGTCAGAGGACTTACCTTAGCCTCAGTTCCTTTCTATAAGTCAATTCAATTCATAAATACTGACAATTATATCACTCCATTAAATCAAATTGAATCATCGATCAATCGATCCAGTCGATTACATGTCATCATGACCATCTCTTGGTGAACCCATTCAATACCATCTATGAATCTGATTAAAATCTAGGATTTCTCAATCAAAGTGAAATATCGACAGTACTATCCTATCTCTAGATGACTTATAGAGCCATCAAGCGGGTTTGCATAATGTTCTATCTCCGAGACAACATATATAGTCATCGAGTTGTTATAACATACATATACATAACGTTCTATCTCCAAGATGACATATAGAGTCATCGAGCCGTTATAAAACACCGTTGGGTCATATTGTCCTTTCTCCAAGATGACATATAGAGTCATCGAGCCAGTATACAAGCAATTCATTCTCAAGATGACATATATAGTCATCGAGCTATTAAAGTCATACCGTCCTCTCTCCAAGATGACATATAGAGTCACCGAGCCAGTATACATGTAATTCCTTCTCAATATGACATGAGAGTCATCAAGCTATAATAGTATAACGTCCATTCTCTAAGATGACATACGAATCATCAAGCTGTTATAGTATATTGTTCTGACGACACAATCAATTTAACGTTTTTATCATACTCAATAAAAAATATATGTGTGTGGGTACACGGTCGGCCTTAGCCAAAATATAAGATTTTCACTTTTGAACCTCACTATTTTCAGCAGTCCCAAAATAGATTTTTGGCATTGTAGACCGACACCCGGTAATTTTCCACTTAATTACTAAAATTATCCAATTTAGGAATAAAATCCTAAAATCACAATTAAATCAATTCAACATAAATTAGGGCTCAAATAAATAAATAGATTGCACCACAATAACCAGCATAAAATTCCGATCGTCGACTATCCCAGCTTAATTTCCGGAAAATAATTAATTAATTAAATAATTACGGAAATTATTAAATAAATGCAAATAAATCCAACTTAGGCCCGTAATGCCTAATTGAATGCCGAAATGGACTAGGAAAAATTCCAAAGTTCGTTAAATAAATACTAGCACGTGTCTACTTACTAATGACATTATCTAATCACCTAACATGCATCGGCAGTTAATTAAATTAACTAATCTAGTCTAATCTATCCACCTAAACCATGATTAATTAATCTAATCAACCCCTAAGTGTAATTAACCTACTAAGCAAGGATTAGTGAGTTTAACTCACTTGTTTTGCGATCTAATCGGCTCAAATCATCAAGGACACAATGGGGCTCACTTCTCTTCAAAGCGGGCCTAACTTTCAAGGTCGGAAAGTGGGCCAAAACGGGCCTAAAAGCTGTTGGAATGCCCACTGACTTGCTCTCTGTTCTTGGTTGGTTGGTGTGGCTTTGGTGGTTGAAATGGTGAGACACGGTCGACGGAGGCAGTAGCAATGTTCGGCGACCCCACAGCAGTGACATGGCGATGAAACGGTGGTTGGACAGTTCCGGTGGGGCCTGCTGGATGGCTAGGTAGCTTGTTGGAATGGTGTGAGGACGGGACGGCGTGGCTGGAGGTGGAGACAAGCACGTGGGCGGACGGTCGCACGAATGGAGCGAGGGCGGCGCTGCTCAGGTTCCGGTGAGTCTTGGTTGCTTCGGCGGCATCTCTTAGCTTGCTGGGACATCAAACAGCTAGGGGAGGAGGAGGAAATGGTCAACGGAGGCAGGGGGAAAGGGAGAAGGGCTAGTTTGGGCTAGTGGGACCTCTTGGTCTCTTCCTATCCACTCTTGTCCCCTTGACAAACCTTCCCCTTGCTCAGCTGGCCTATACCATCAAAATTCCAGACCATTAGGCCCTTTCTAGAGCTTGAAGCAATCGAAATAGTTGGGTCCAAGGGGTGTTACGAATTTTGGATGATTTTGCCTCAATTGGTCACTAATTGGCTCTTGAATCAATCCAATTTGGCCTTCATAAATTCAATTAACACCTCACCGATCCAATTGGTATTTTTCATCACCAATTGATCCCACTTGCTTCCCAATTTTGCTATAAAAGACGGTCCATGGCTTTTTCTGAACAAAAACAGCCCTAGGACGACTTTTTCCCAAAAAGTCTTAGGTTGCAGAAAAATCTTCGGAGGCTAAGTCAACGTTCCTAAAATTTATTGTGACATGACAGAACCTTCAATTTTTGAAATCGGATTCAAATTCATAGTTAATTTCACTCCAGCGGTTTTTAGTGTGACCTAGGTTACCGGGTAACTTTCAAACTTTTTAGTGCAAATGACCCGTGGTTGATTTTCTTCGAGCCATAATGAACCCCTTCGACACATTGGCAACTCTTGGTGGTCGTGAAAATCTCGAGATTTCAAATACGAACACAAGGTACCAAAACGATAGAAAAATTAAACTCGTGTTGATTGATGAGAATTTTACAATTTAGTGGGATCACTCACGTTTAACCATGCATCTCAGTTAAACTGTGACACCTCGAACCCTTCGCAGGTCGTCACCAGCGCCGGTGTTACACTTTCTTTCCTCTTTCTATCTTGTACTTAAAACAAGCGTCATTAATCACAGGCATTTTTTTTTTTAAGCGATCGGTCCCAACGCGACTCATAGCGGAAGCAAATTAAACATCTCCATCTCTCCCTTTACTAACCATGATACCAATACACACCAACTAAACATCAGGATTTAAAAGATAAGCCAAGCCACTATTATTTACATAATATCGATGGGTTTTTCACGGGTCGATACAACAAAAAGGAGACCAAGATTTTCAGCCACACTTGGCCTCATCCCAAAAAGATACTACGACCCCTAAAGAAGATCACATGACATCCCCCCCATCCAATAGTGGCGGCTACTCCCAAAAAGAGACACCAGCTCTCTATCCTTCACGCAACCATCACACCCATCCAGGTGCATCGGGTGGTGGTGGCGGCAACATCCCCCTAAACACTCCGTCCCGGCGAACATGAACAGACAAAAACTCCTGGATGACTGGGCCATCAGCCAAGCCCACATCGTACATGACCAGCACACGCACTCGCATAAATGTCAGTTCAGGGATAGTGACACAGTCGATCTCCGTACATTCTACTTCTACATCTGACGGAATACCATAGAAGGTGCCTCGCGTGACGGTAGGAAGCGGCATCTTTCTAATCTGAAATGTTATCCCCAAAAGGGGTGAGTACAACTACTCAGCAGATAGGGAAATCCAATAACATTCCAATGTATCATGCATATCATCACACGTTGCAAGCATCACCTACCTTGTAATCATGCGTATCATGCATCATCACATCATATATATCATCATCATCATGGCATATCATATATCATTATCATAGGTGATCATCATATCACATCACATGCCATCATCAACATGCATCATCATGCATATCATACCATGGATAATCGTCATATCACATCACACATCACCATCATGCATCATCATGTATATATTATCATAGGTGATCATCATATCACATCACATGCCATCATCATCATGCATCATCATGCATATCTTATCATAGGTGATCATCATATCACATCACATGCCATCATCGTCATGCATCATCACGTCATGAGTTAATTATCATCTTTATTTTTTAATTTTGATCACCACATCACCCATTCCTCAAATCATCAATCTCATCATCAACCCTTCGGGCAGAAACCTTCGACAGGGCTCCCGGCAAACTCAGCCATCCCATGGCCACCGGGCTTTCGGCCCCCTCACATTCCGGGCATCTCGCATCTCAACTAGCATCACGAGGCATTCCCTTCGGGTAGAAACCTTCGACAGGGCTTCCGGCCTCCCACATTCCGGGCATCCTGAAACTCCCAGGGAATCTCTGGAATTACGCCACCAGGCCACCAGACAACGTCCTCCACCACAACCTCATTCTCATCCATAATTATCCTTTTATCTCAATTTAACATGGCAATTGGCATGGCATCAAACAAATCACACTTGCATTTCAATTCACATGTCATACACATGCCAAAGCTTAATCACATATGCATTTCAATTCACATGTACAAAGACCTCATCACACAAGTGCCACACAAATGAAGTTGAATCCATGGCCAAATAAAAATCCATTTTATTATTATTATTATTATTATTATTATTATTATTATTATTATTATTATATTATTATTATTATTATTATATTATTATTATTATTATTATATTATTATTTATTTCCATAAATATTAATTTTAATATCTATGATTTTTCCCAAAATCATGACACTCAAAAATCATTAAACAAACAAATAGAATCACAATTTCATACAAAATTTGTGGCCAAATTGAATTTCTCATAATTTCACAATTTTTACAAAATAGCACCTTATATTCGGATAATGGCCAGACTTGCACAGTTTCCAAATAAATTCGATTAAAATACTCATATGGCCTCCAAAAATTACGAAATTTTACAGGGTGATAGCCAACACATGTTCGCACCTTTTTCATCGAGAACTCTAAGCCAAATTATTTCTTGATTTATTTCTACAACCCTACGAAGCTTCTGGAACCACGACCGCGACATCCAGAGCACACTTCTCCGTATTTCTTAGATTTCACCCATCAAATCTCTTTCGTTTCCTCTGAAATTTGAGTATGTTATGTACCAATGTGTCCTTTACAAGTTTCATGAGATATCTAGGTCAAATAACCAGATTATGGTCACCATTTTAGTCCATGAAGTCTCGGGTGTCTCGGTACACCTCACCAGAATCAACCATCTCCAAGATCTAACCGATTCACCAAGTTATACTCGTTATTTTTGCTTAAAATTTGAGTATGTTGTAGCTTAAGGTGTTTCATACAACTTTCAAGAATACAACAAAGTGAGATCTCCAACAGAAATCAACATGCAAACAAGAAATCGACAAGAGGTCAGTGAAAATTTCGTAGATCTAAGTCTCCGTACAATAGAACTTTTGACCCCTCAAATCTCCATCGTTTTCTACGAATTTTTAGTATGTCATAGTAAAAGACGTTAGCTTCAACTTTCATGAAGACACCGAAGCCAAAATCAAACTCCAAACCCACATGCAAACTCGAACAAGCCACTGACTCCAACAAACCGAACGAGAACAGTCACACGGCTTGCAAAATATCAACCCTTACCTCGGTTTTTCGCACAAATCACACCTATAATCTAACATGCAAACACCACAACAAACATGCAAGGGAAGTTATGGACTCCACTTGCCTTAAAGAAGAACGAACGGCGATGAACGACGGCGTACGAACGGCGGACGAACGGTGAGCACACGGTGGCACCTCCCTCTCGGCTCCGCCTCCTCTCTCTCCCTCTCGGTTTCTCTCTTCCGCTCGGGCTCTCTCTCTCGCACACCTCTCTCTTTGGACGAAAATGAAGCAAGGAGTCCGGCCACTCTCTCTCCTAACCCCTTTTATACCCCCTAAAGCCCATGATTAGTAATCATTGCTTTGCCTATAATCCCACCAATGCATGCTCTTGCCATTTGCCACTTGTAATTTTTATTTTTATTTTTGAGTTTGAATGGGCTTGGGCTTAGGCCCATCCGGCCATTCCCCTTGGGCTGGTCGAGCTCCCTTCTTGGGCCCTAATGGGCGGACTAGCTTGGCCCACCAAGCTTTAGGCTAATGGGCCCAAGGCCCATTTCAATAATTAACTCCCTTTTTTTTTTTGAAATTTCTTCTATAAATATTTCTAAATTTCAATTTTCATCTTGGCCAAAGTCTTAGGATATTTTTGCTCATTGAAATTTAAATCATGTGGCCAAGCATAGATTATTAATTCAAATATACAAATCATCAAATTAAAAGACAAATTGGCTAAGGCATAAGCCAAAAGAAATTCTATCACCTAATCAAAGATTTTTAACACACCTTAAGGCTCGGCCTTGAATTTCTGGGATGCCACATAAACCGACCTATCTCTGATCTCTAATCGATTTATATCTGTGCCGTAATAGTCTCGGCAGATGAATATAGTCAAGCAGCCGATTCCTAGTCGAATCCTTAAGTCTATTTGCCTTAAAATCCTTAATGGCTTCCATAGGTTGTCTAGTTATCTCACGAGTAATCATCTCTGAGAATAACACTATAGGCGCGTTGATGAAATGCCCGATTATTCAATCGAAAGCAAAATTGAAAATCTAGGATGTCACATCAATATTTTTCAATGGTTTTTTTTTCCCTTAAGGACATATTTAAGTATTTAACATACTGACATAACTGAAAAAGCTCTTCCTAGGCATCACCTCGTAACTTAAGATTATGCATTTGCCCTAGCAAAATTCCATCATCTATTCACGTCTGATATATGCATCTACTTTTAGTCGTTGGCTTTATTTTAGTTTTTTATTTTATTTTAAATTGGGCGTTGTGTTCACATTTGTTCAAGTTAGCATTTTAATTGGAGAGTCCTTTGAACTTTTTTTCAATTAAGATATTTGCTACATTTAAATTACTAACATTTTTTTTAAAGCAATGCTATTTTCACCCCCTAAATAACTAAATCCACCCTATTTACACTAAAAAGACAAAACTGCCTTCAATCTTTTAATTGCAGTTTAATGTGATAGCCCCACTCCTTTGTTTTCTATTGTATATTTTCCTGTTTAGCAAGTTACTATAATAAAACATTTTGCGTGTTTTTTTTAGCGTATTAAGGAAAAGTGCATTCTCGGCTACTCTTATAATGTTTTACATGTTCGATGTAAAATTATCTCACTCATATTAAGGAAAAATGACATTCTTTGACATAGTATAAAACTGAAAAGTCTTTTTCTTTATTATTGATCTTATAACAATGTATCTATTAGTGTCCCCTCTTATCTCAAAAGCTCACTTTCATGGGGAAGTTCTCATTAAGTTCATTAGTCTAATATATATATTGTTTATATTGTTTCTTTATTTAATATATTAAAGAATTTATCTTTCATCCTTATTTTATTGGTGAGATTCTTTTATATAGAGCATGTAAGGCATTTAAGGAATATTTAGGAATACACTAAAAATGTTATACACAATAAGGTCTCTTTAATTATTTTCATGAATAGTTCATATATGATTTTAATTTTTGTTAATCCAAAAGTGATATTTCACAGGCATTTCCAAAAAACAATTCTTAGTTTATCCAAAAATTTCATCTACTTAACAATTTATCCATAAATTTGATCAACAATATGGAAAAGAACTAAATTTCTTGGAAATTTCTCTTTTCTACATAACAAATTTTTATGGAAGTAATATCTACCAATAGAAAAAAAAAAAAACATAGCGTCTTTAATATACATGAAAAAACAATAAATAATATATATAATTCTTAATTATGGTAAGTAGTTCCTACACACACACGCATATATATATATATATATATATATATATATATAAACTAATAGAAAAGGGAAAGTAAATACATTTATTGCAATTGAAGATAGAGGGCAATTGTGTCTTTTTGAAAAAAAATGAGTGGATTTAGTCATGTGGGGGTGGAAATAGCACTGCCCTTTTTCATAATTAGTTATAGGATTGATGTAAACATAAGGTTTACCCATCTTTATTAACAATTTCTCTCGTTCAACTAGTTTTAGGTTAGCCACGTTTATGCGATTTACTATCCAATTCCAACTATTGTTGCAAATATCAAAACTTCGCCATAAGTCCCCAATCTTTATGGTAACTTTCTTATTTTCTTATTTTTTTAAAAATTAGATATATATATTTTTTCCAAAATTAAAACCGCGATTTTCAGTGACTTTCCATTCTTTACCTGTTGGTAATCTTATAGGAGAAAAGTTGACAAGTGAGGACAAATAAAATATGGTAAGTTCGTATGAAATTGATAAAGTGAGGCGTTAGATAAGAATATCCAAACACCCATCTCAACTATATATGAATCATAAGAACAGAACCTGTTTTATTTAAGAACAATGCTGCTTTAGGACGACGGAGAGGTGTTCATTGTTAGCGAATCATGTATTCGAGCACCCATCTCACTTAAAATATCCATCATGTATCAAAATTTTATTGCCTGTCATTCATTTGCAACTGTTCTGTGCTAGAATATTTATATATTATATCAAGCTTTCATCAAATGACTTAAAATTTTTAGAACAGTGGACAGCGATCTTACAAAATTGTATATTCCAATCTTACTAGGGGGATTTCGGCACGTTCCAATCTTCAGAAGTTTGACTTGTTGTACTCTAATTAGAAATATTCCATGCTCTATATTCCTCCACAAACACAATGAGCAATAGCTCACCCGGGACAACCTTTCGTCTTTTGAGAAGCCGCCGTGGAAGGAGGCCGATGTAAAACCCATGTTGTGGCCTCACCCTGAATACAAAGAACAAATCCCCCTTATTCATTATAAAAACCGCACGCACGCACGCACACGGCAAAAGATAGAAAGGATGCCAATGACACTTCTTCTACTTCTTTCCACTCTCAGCATTTTCACCATCAACGCTGCTGATTCCACCCTCACCATGAGCAAAGATTACTGCTGAAACTCCAGCACCTTCGCTCCCAATAGCACCTACCAAGCCAACCTCAAACGTGTTCTTCATGATCTCGTCTCCAATGCGAGTTCCAACCGCAATGAAGGATTCTTCTTCACATCGAGTGAGGCCATCCACGGCAGCTTTATGTGCAGAGGCGATGTCTTGAGGGGAGAGTGTGCAGAATGCGTCAAGAACGTGAGCGTCGAGATAACCCGCCTGTGCCAGTTGACCAAAGTCTCTATTTTGTGGTACGATCAGTGCAGGTTGTGCTACTCCGATGGGAATTTCTCCTCGACCGTGGAGATGAAACCACAGTTGGAAGGATACAATGAAGAGAACATAGAAAACAAGGATGAATTCATGAAGCTACTGAACAAGACCATGGGTCATGTGGTGGGAGAGGCTGCTCAGCATCGTCCGAGGAAGTATGGCCATCAAGACGTCAAGTTCACTCGGGAGAAAACCTTGTACACGTTCGCACAGTGTGTGCCTTATCTTTCCCCAAACAATTGTCGGAACTGCCTTCACAGTGCCACAGCGAGCCTCTTTAGCCTCCAAAAGGGGAAAATCGGGGGGAGAGTGTTGCTTCCGAGTTGCTTTGTCCGGTTCGAGATTTACCCCTTTTACAAGAGCAGCTCAAAAGGTGGGGTAGACCCTCAAACTTTACTTTTTAAAAGTCCATCATCACGCATGTTACTTTTTCTAAGATCACAACGGAATTCACGTTGTTGGCTTAGGCTGTGTTTTTGCTCTTCAAGATGTTTTTAGAGTTTTTCTACCAGCAAAAGAATACTTTTCCTTTCAATTTGGCTACAATTGAAAGCTTTACAGTTAGATCACTCACAGCTCCTTTCAGTTAAGTACAGCCAATTTGACTGTCTGAAACAGCATTCGAATGGACTTAGGGAATATCTTGTTCTTATGTATGTGCTGGAAGATGAGATTTCATGAGTAGAAGGAGCCATACTTTCATGTATGTCAATGATACTAATAACTCCGACTACAAATGCAGGGAAAGTGTCCTTTCCGTTGAAAATATCAGCTGCAATCCTCACCGTGACTGTAGGATTGACCCTAATTATTTCCATGATAGCTCTGCATTTAGTAAGAGGAAGAAGAAGAAGAAGAGTTCTAAGAAGGGACAGCGAAAGTTCCATAGAAGAATATTCGATTGGTAACCTAACGAAACAATGCTATTGCATAAATACGATTAATTGATTTCATTTCACTAGAGTCTAAAGATATACGAACCATTTAACTGCCAGTTAGGAGGCAAATTTCTGAGCTCCACTCCCTGCAATTTGATCTGCCAATAATAGAAGCTGCCACAAATAAGTTCTCGAACAACAGCAAGTTAGGGGAAGGTGGATTTGGTCCAGTTTACAAGGTAATTAAGATTTTCAATCATCATTCAGCTTTTGACTCATCAAGAAGCTGATACTCGCTAATATAATATTGTGGTTTATAGTGAAGCCTCTTGAACCACCAGGGCATTTTTCTCATTCACGTTAGTTAGATAGGAAGAACTTCGAGATTGTGCATCCAGTTCTCCTATTTCAATACCCAATTGCATATAGGTAATAACAAGAAGTATAACAGAATGAAGAAAAATTAAGATGTGTCTCTTTCGGGCAAATTTGTTTTATGTCTATTATGTTATCAGGGTACACTACCTGGTGGTCAAGAAATTGCAGCAAAGAGGTTATCTAGGAGCTCTGGATAAGGAATGGAGGAATTCAAGACCGAGGTTGAACTAGTAGCCAAACTTCAACACAGAAACCTAGTGAGGCTTCTAGGATTCTCCTTGGAAAGCGAGGAAACAGTAGTGGTCTATGAATATGTGCCCAACGGGAGCCTTGATCGCTTGTTATTTGGTTTGCCTCTCTTTTATCTCCTTTTCACCAACTTAACACACCGGCATTTCAGTCTAAATGATATATTTCACTCGGAGAAAATGAGAAGCGAATATTATAACCAGAAATATTAGAGATAGCAGGATGATGCAATACAAACAAACATCCTGCTATTATTCTGCTTAGTTTTCTCCACCACTTCATGTCCACATTCACGAAAGGAACTTTAAAGATAGAACACTAGTGAAGAAGTAGATCCGGAAGAAGAATTACACGATCCAAAGTTGATGAAAGCAACTATATGTGATGATCTGGGCATGAGCATTATGCCAGTATTAGTTGATGCAACTTACAAATTAATTTTTTGATTGATGCATAGATCTCGAGCTCAGCGGACAACTAAATTGGTCAACTCGTTATAAGATCATGGTAGGGGTGGCACGTGGACTGCTATACCTTCATGAAGATTCTCGGCTTCGAATAATCCATCGTGATCTCAAAGCCAACAACATTCTACTAGATGCTGACATGAACGCAAAAATCTCAGATTTTGGGACGGCCCGGATATTCAATACTGATCAGACTCAAGCAAGCACCAATAAAATTATTGGAACATAGTAAGTTCAACATCGGCAAATCTGACTTGTTATTGCTGATGAACAGTGTGGCATTAGCATTGAACTTGGAGCATTTTCTTGACATTCAACAGAAGTAGACTCGTCCTAATTTGTTTTAGGCAATTCATATCCATAATTAAACATCCTCTTCTTTCTCTATTGACATATTGTGCTCAATGTAGTGGCTACATGTCTCCTGAGTATCTGATGTTTGGACACTTCTCCCAAAAATCTGACGTCTTTAGCTATGGTGTGTTAATGCTGGAGATTATAACTGGCAAAAAGAACAGCCAATTCTTCGCATTGGACTGTGATGAGGACCTGCTTGGCTATGTAAGTATCTCAATAAAGCCCTTTTTTTGGCTAACATAACTTTTAATAGAAGTACAGCAGTAGTATCAACAGAAATTACTAATATAACTATTCTTTTAGGTTTGGAAGCACTGGAGCAACCGAATGCCGTCGGAAGTAGTGGACCCAGCTTTAAGAAGTGCCTATTCCGTGAATGAAGTTATCAAATGCATGCACATCGGGTTGCTCTGTGTGCAAGACGATGCGGAAGACCGACCTACCATGGATTCGGTTATTCTCATGTTGAACAGCGATTCTATTAAAATCCCAGTGCCTCAAAGACCTTCATTCTTCTTTCCTGGTAAGAAGTACCAACAGGAACCTTGTGTTCTAGACTCAGGTCCATCTAACAGCAAAGTGGACCAATCCATTAATGAGATAACATCGCCGTGTTCTCCAACTGACAATGATCTTGCTGATCCAGGTCCACAGTAGCCGAGATTTTAAGGCCATCTTCTAGAACGAATTATTGTTTAGATTTCACCAGATAAATCATGTGTACAAGTTTATAAAATTGTGACATCTCCATAACTAGGATTCTGTCAGGATTGCAGTAGTGGATACTTTGATGTAAAGTGGATAGCACTTTTCCAAATGCCGTTGGTGATCGTAGCAAATAAAAGTTTTTGCAGAACAACCTGTGAACTTTGATATTTATCCTCCATACTGAATCCGTCATCATTTGGTCAAAAGTCACCAACCTCTGAATTTCTGAGAAATCACTACACATCGTGGATTACGTTGAGATTGGCCAACATTTCTCAGGAAGTCTGCCTAAAACTATTGGCTGCTAATATGTTGCAATAGGATTAATTAGAAGCTGCTTTGGACATCTTTCTCCCAGCTTCTTGACCTCAAACAGAAACATAATACTCCAGCAATTAAAAGAGATAATCCGACAGCTAGGATTGTGAAATTGAGGGCAATATAACCCGAGTTAGTATCCCGTCCTGAAATAGGAAGAGCTCTCATGTTAGACAATAAACTGATAGACATTGATGTTCGAACCCAATTACTGAAGCTACTTTTTAGGAGGGGTTGCACATTTAAAGCAGTTCTTGGCGTCTTTTTTTCAGTTGCCGAGATGTTACTTCAGCTGATGTTATTTGAATCAAAAGAAAGAAAGACTCATCATGCCTACAGAAATCTTATTAATTTATCATCTACCAGTCATTCATGCTTATACCTCTTTGAAGACGGATCATAAAGTGTAGTATGAGAAGATCCATTGTCCTAGGAGCGGGAAAATTACCAAAAATGTCATAAACTTATTGCAATTGTGCTAGTTCAGTCTTAAACTAATTTTTTTTAACCAATTGAGTCCTAAACCTTATAAAATTATTCCCAATCAGTCTATCCAACCAAAATTAGCCGGCCGGCTAGCACCGGCAATCTTTTTTTTAATAATATTTTATTTTTCCAAATATTTTATTAATTTTTTTTTTATCTTTTCCTTTTTCCTCTTTTTCCCCCTTCTTCCTCTTCCTTCTTTCTCCCTCCTCCTTCCTCCTTCCTTTGGCTTCGGCGATCGACCAAGATTGAGGCAATTTGGCGGGCTCGCCTCGCCAGTCGGCGAGCTCATGCCCAGCGACGGCGAGACAAGCTGCCGCTAAATTTGGCGAGGGCTCCCCTCACGGTCGCCTAGCGAGGCAAGCCCTCACCATGTCACACCCCGAGTCTCAAGCGCGTGCCCATCCCTTGGTGGTCAATAAAATTGTGACGTCCCAAGATGCATCGCCAACCCATTCATTTCATTGCACATGCGAAAGCGTATAAATAAATCCCCAAATAGCATAAAGATGAGATAGAAAAGTAGGACCACAATTTCACAAAAACATATTTCATAAACAGCCAAATCAACCTACAGTTTATACACAGAAAGTCTATCTCCAAAAGAACTATTGAGCCACCTATGTTCCTAACCCTTCCGCTTCAAGCTTCGAGTTCTTCATACTAGAGACCTGAAAATGGTAATCCACGACGGGTGAGATATATGCCACGCTCCGATCCTCAGGCACACACACATCCTTCTCAATTGGTCGATTTTATAATGCGATATCCTAGGATTATGTATCGCCGATCATTTCATTTATTAAGCACATGCGGAAGCAGTTATAAATCCCCAGACAGTAAATCGATGGGATAGAAAAGTAAGGTCATATTTTTCATATTGAAACTTATAACCAAACTTTTATACAAAACACAAGCCAGAGCACTTTACAACTATTCACAACTTTTTACTTTACTCTATTCACATCAAAATAGGATTCCCAAAGGAAGATGGAATCTCAGCCCATCCAGGTCATACTTAAGACCCCTCTCGGTATTGTCTTCTTCTTCCAAAAATCATTCTTCTCATATTTCACCTCAGAGTTCTCCTTCTCAGATTACTCCTCCTTAGCTCCTCATCAGGGTCTTGAAATGTTTTTCCCAAACCGGAATGAGACTACATCTCAGTAAGTTCTACTTCACTAAGACTTAATTAGTAAACCAATGCACCTTACGGCTGCTTATGCACAACATGAGTCAGATGACTTACTTTGGCCTCAAATTCCACTTGCATATTAGCACAGTTCAATAGGCACCCAAGTAATCAAATCACAGATTGATATCTCGATCAATCGACCCAGTCGATCACACGCCAACAAGACCACTCACAGTCAATTCCATTCAATCAATCATTTCACAACGTCAGATCAGAGCAATGATCAATCGACCTAGTCGATTACATGTCAATTGGACTATTTTTAGGTCATCTCACTCCACACTATATAATCTCCAATAGTACACTTAGTCTCAGAGATAAGGTATTGCTCTCGAGCGTCTATTCGCTAAGGTGATGTACAATAAACACTTTATGTGCATGCTCTTAGGCATTCCAATTACCTTCAGCCACACGGGCACGATACTCTTCACACAGAAATACAGCCACGCAGGCACAATCTACACCACACAGGCATGATCAATTATCGCCACACAGGCAGGATCAATTATCACCACATAGGCATGATTAATATTTAACAATTTACGTGCATTCTCTAAGGCATCCTACATACCAAAGCAATGTAATAATCGCCGAGCCACATCACACGGCATTTCTTCTCATCTTTTATCATCATTAATAAAATATCGTGCGTGGATACATGATTGGCCTTAGCCAAAATATAACGATTTCATTTCCACAAATCCCACCATTATTTACATCCACCAAAACACTTTTGGTCCTGTCAACCGACACCCGATTATTTTCCAATTAATTATCCAAATTAATTAATCCAAGAAAATAATCTTATAATCACAATTAATTCATTTCAGCACAAAATAAAGCTCGATTAAATAAATGGAATGTACCATGATGATCATCACGAAATTTCGGTCGTTGGCTAACCCAGCCTTAATTTATGAAAAATCAATAAATAATTAATTAATTACTTTCGAAAATTAATAATTAATTACAATAAATCCAATTTAGCTCAAAATAAAGGCCAATTAAATAAACGGGCCGCACCACAATCATCAGCATAAAATTTTGGTCACCAGTCACCTCAACCTTAATTTCCAAAAAAAATAATAATAATAATTTCGAAATTTAAATAATTAATATTAAAAATTCAATTTAGCTCAAAATAAAGCTTGATTAAATAGACGGGCTTCACCAAGGTTATCAGCATAATATTCCGGTCACTGGCCATAACAGTTGAATTTTCGGAAAATAAATAAATAATTAATTTAATTCCGAAAAAAATAATATTTAATTACCAAAAACTCCACTTAGGCCTGAATTGTCAAATTGAAGCCCGATTAGGGTCGGGAAAAATCCTGGGCTACCCTCAATAAATAGTAGACCACGTATACTTGCTAAATACACACTCAATTTGTTTAATTCGCATCACAATTGACTAATAAACACTAATTCATACTAACCTAACCACCTAAACCTAATTAATTAAAACTAAATAACCCTTAAGCATAATTAGTATACTAAACAAGGATTAGTGAGATTACTCACTGGAATCGCGCACAAATCAGATCAATCTGACGAGGGCGACGCGAGGAACAATTCCTCTCAAAACACGGCTCGGGTTCAGGGCCCGGAAATGGCCCAAAATGGTCCACGAACGGGCTAGATACCCACTGACTAGCGGCCGATCTAGGTTGGCCGGAGTTGGTTCGGCGGGTAGGGCGGCGAGGGGAGGCCGGCGGAGGGTGAGGGGGATGCCGGGGAGGTCGAGACGGTGGCCGGACGAAGCTGGGCAGCAGCTGGAGGCGTTGGGCCGAGCTGGACAGAGGCTGGAATTGCACGAGGAAGACGCCTGGGTGTGAGGGGACGGGCGGCAACGAGCAACGGGATGACGGCAAGTGGTGGTTGCGCGGGCAGTGGTGCAGGTGGCAGTCTGGCTCCGGAGTGGCGGCAACGGCAACTGGTCTCCAGGCAACATCCGTGGCTGCTTCCGCTTCTGTCTTTGCTGGTCTTCGCATGTAACAGAGAGGAGGAGAAAGGGGGTGGCAACGACAACTAAGGGGGGGTGAGGGAGAGGCGGAGGCGGGCGGTGAGTGGCGAAGCATGGGCAGCGGTGAGCTGCTCCTGTCTTTGTGCGCCTACAACTTCTGCTTGCTTCTGTTTTCGTTCGCACGGTGAGGGGGGGGAGAGTGTCGAGAGAGTGAGAGAGAGAGAGAGAGAGAGAGAGAGAAGAAGAAGAAGAAGAAGAAGAAGAAGAAGAAGAAGAAGAAGATAAGAGAGAGAGGAGGAGGGGTTTGACTAGTCAAAAGAAAAAGAAGAAAGAGAGAGAAGACAAGCCAATTTGAAATTGGCAAGGCATTCGATCGGTTGGGGGGGGGTCTCGCACGAGGGGGAGGGGAAAGGAGAGAGAATAGAGAGAGAGAAAAAGAGAGAAAAGGGAGAGAGAAAAGAAAAAGGGAAAGAAAATAACACTTTAATAATAAAACACAATTTTCTTATTACTTCTATTATTTTCCTTTTCTCATTCCCTTTTTATTTTATTCCGGTCTTCGATTTTTCCTTCGATAATTTCTCTCTTAAAATTTCAGACTCGTCAATAAATTGATAGATGATGAGACGATCCTAAAAATGAATTGTGACACGCTTGAATATTCGATTTCCGAAACCAATTTAAATTTCATGGTTAGAATCAATCAAACACAATTTTAGTCAAATCCAACCAATTGAGTAGCTTTTAGGGATTTTATTGCAGATACATCCCTTAATGGCTTCACCCAATAGGTTAGTTAACTCGTGAGTAATCAACTCAGAGAAAAATAACCATAGGCACATTGACAACATGCCCATTTCACTTTATTGAAACGGGGTCGAATTTCAGAATGTCACAATATAAACCTCAGCAAGTTCACACCCTAAACCCCGATTAAGAAAATAGTACACCTAGAGTGGCCTATACACATAATACAGAGGACTTACCTCACTCAATTCCCCCATGTACGTCAGTACAATTCATATATCACATATGTGCAGTAATAACATTCGATCAATCATGCGTTCCAATTGATTACGGCCACACAGGTACGATCTACCAAACACACATCAATATGGCCACATAGGCACCATATACCCAAGACACAGAAATACGGCTACACAGGCATAATCTACCTAACACATAGAAATACAGCCACACAGGCACAATCACTCATGCATCAGCACGCATAACTTCTAAGCATATCACAAACCAACCACATTACCAAATATGCACAAATTAATCATCAAATGCACGAACTGATCACACCACGATAATCAGCATTAAATTTTAACAACCGACTATCTCGATATAATTTTCAAAAAATAATAAATAATTAAATAAATTATAAAATAATTAGATAAATAATTGTCATTAATTAAACCGAAATACTTAAAACCTAACCCTGTAGGGACCTGATCAATTAGGTCAACCTTAGCCTCCTTCATATAGCCAGAACTCCAAAACCCCATTTTAAAAATAAATTTGGCACCCCTTTTTTGTTCAAACTCTTCAAAATAAATTCGTACGGGGTCCCGTATTTGAAATTAACATGCCAAAATTTGCATGCACCATTAGTTTAGAACCCCATTGTTTTATTGGGCAAATAAGTTTTAGTGTCCGAACCCGACACCTCATTTATTTTCTATTTAATAGTCCAAGATGTCACTTTTTGCAATAGTAATAAATCACCAACAAAGAGCAATCCACCTCATGACCTCACACATAAGTTCTCAGCATGCCACAAG
The DNA here is from genome assembly GCA_019915185.1 of Eucalyptus camaldulensis. Classification (NCBI taxonomy): domain Eukaryota; kingdom Viridiplantae; phylum Streptophyta; class Magnoliopsida; order Myrtales; family Myrtaceae; genus Eucalyptus; species Eucalyptus camaldulensis. The sequence goes on from JAHSVA010000012.1 coordinate 12,669,854, forward strand.
TCCACTACATCAATAAATACACCTCATTCAGCAAGCACAATATCAAGAACAAAAAGAAAATCACAACCGGTCCTAACCAGTAGAAACCGGGTCACTCGCACGTCTTCAAGTTTAATTCCAGAAACCTACCCGAGAAAGCTCAGAAAATTCTTAAATTTTAATATGTTGTAAAGAATACAGAAATGAACATTTTTCATGTAGAAATATTAACTCGGATCCCTCTATATTTGGCCCAGTAAATCGTTCAATTCAGTACCAAAAACTGAGTCTGTTTTCAAAAAGTCTATTTTGCAAAATCAGTTTGGTTCAAGATCTAAAACATGTTCGTTTGATCTAAAATTTGAGTATGTTAAATTACAAGATGTGAAAAATAACTTTTGTGAAGAAATAATTTTGAAATTCGAATCCTAAGAGTTATTAATAAACCCCTACAATCCCAAAATGTCACAAATTCCAGCACATTCCAAGATTATGTTTACAAATGATGGAGCTGATATATCATTCTTTTAAATCCCTAATTTTTTTTTAAATGTTATAGATGAAGATATCTAAAACATTTCTCAAGAAGAAAGAAACCTCAAAATTACAACATATTTCGGTCTACAAAAATGGAAAGCATTGAGGGTCCAGAAATTCGAACTGCAGAAAGTCCACTTATTTGGATTAATCCATCCTCAATGGTGCTAATCTCACTAATTATATTAACACTAATCCATTCTAATGCTAATCTAACCATTCTAGATTATCACTAATCCATTCTTAAGCTAATCTAAGTAACCCTTAAGCCTAATTAATCTCCTAATCAAGGTTTAGTGAGTAAACTCACCGGTTTAGCGGGTTGGTGAGTCCACAGTGACGGCAACGTGATGGTAAGTGAAACACAAGCCCACGGCAACACCAAGCAAGGCTGGGAAAGGGCTAAAAACGGCCAACAAGTTCGCTGCTCGAGCTGGGAAAACTGGTTATGAGTTGACCTAGATCGAGGGGCTAAGCTAGTGCGAAGCTTGCTGGACATGGTGCGGGGATGATGGGGTGAGCTGGGCAGACCAGCTACTGGTCGTTGGCGTTGGCTGGGCGTGTGAGATGGAGATGGCGAGCTAAGCTGAACGTGAGGTTCTGGGATTTGTTGGCTGGTGGTGAGGCGGTGAAGGGGAAGGCATGAAAATGGGGCTGCTGCAGGGATTAATGGCAGAATAAAAGAAGAAAATGGATGGAGAAGTTGAGGGGATGAAGTGGGTGCTGACGTGGGTTGGTGGAAGAAAAGAAATGGAGGAAATGAAAGGCTGGTGTGGGTGGGTTACGGGAAAGAAGAAGAAGGCTTGAGGGAAAATAGAAGGAGATGGGGTGGTCGGCTGCTGTGGAGGGAAGCAACGCACGGAGGATAGAGGGAAATAGAGAAAGAGAGAAAGGGGACCAAAAAAGTCTGAGCAAAATATCAAAACAATGATCAAAGTGCCATAAAATTCTTCAAGCGTTATCACATTGGTCTCCTAATTACTTTCTTGAATAAATTTCCCACAATTAACAAATTTTGGGCAGCTCTCCCATCCGAATTTCACTTATTTTTCCAAATTGTCTGAAATCGATTTTTCCGCAAAATCTCAGACTTGACGGAATTTCTCCAAAAGATGAGACAATGTCTTAAAAATGAATCATGACACGCTCGAACGTTCGATTTCGAAAACCGAATTCAATTTCTTGGTTAAAATCAACAGAAAATCAGGTTAGTGTCGTTCGATAAGAATTTCGCAATCAGGTGGAATCACCAACAATTTAATTACGTGATTCCATCGAATCAACCTATATTTGATCACTAATTGATTATAAAGGTGCCATATTAACCATTGCCGATTATTACGGTTGAGCAGTTGATTTCTAATCAAATGCTCAAGTCTGCCGCATTTATATCCCTTAATGGTTTTACCTAATAGATCAGTTAACTCGAGAGTGATTAGCTCAGAGAAAAAGGACCATAGGTGCATCGACAAAATGCCCATTTCATATTATCAGGACGGGTCGAAAATTCAGGATGTCACACGCTAGATATGGTGAGGAAGGCCTCGCCAGACACAACGGTAAGCCCCCCTTGCCGAATCTGGCGAGGGCTTGCCTCGCGATCGCTCGGTGAGGCAAGCCCTCACCAGATCCGATGGCAGCTCGCCCCTTCGTCACTGGGCGCAAGCTCACCAACTGGCAAGGCAAGCCCACCAGATCGCCTCGCTAGTTTCGATAGGGTTTCGCCCCGCCATCGCTCGGAGTGAGCTTGCCAACCGGTAGGGCTCCCCTCTCTAGATTTGGCAGGGCTTGCCCCATCAGACCTAGTGACGGTGAGGCCCCCCTCGTCGGATCTAGCGAGGGCTCACCCCACCAGTGGCTGGGCAAGCTCGCCCTCACCTAACCACGGCGAGGCGAGCTAGCCCGGCCGCCTCAGTTTGGCGACCGGCTAGCCCTCCCCTTTAGCCGGTCACCGGAGCCAAAGGAAGAAGGAGGGAGGAGGAGAGGAGGAGGAAAGAGGGAGAGGGAGAAGAAAAAAAAAAGAAAAAAGAAAAAAAGATTAAAAAAATTAATAAAATATTATTAAAAAATGTCGCCGGTGCTAGCCGACTACCACGTCAGAATCGGCACCAGCCGGCCACCACGTCAACGTTGATCGGCTAATTTTGGTCGGATGAACTGATCGGGAATAATTGTAAAATATTTAAGACTCGATTGGTAAAAAAAAAGAAAAGTTTATGACTGAATTTATATAATTACAATAGGTTTATGAATATTTTGGTAATTTTCCCTCCTAAGAACTTATTGCACTCAACATCAAAAGTTGAGTTACATCATGCTCTGAAATCCACCTAGCGCAACCATACTCAAAGGAGGAGGAGCGGGGGAAGAGGGGAAGGAGAATTACAACTTCCAGTATCCCATTACATATGTTCTTGCTAATTCCACATGTCCGCATTCTTCACGTTTGCATTCACTGGGGTCAATTATCTGTCCTTCAAACAGTAGACTTCAAATTTCAAGACCGATGTCATTAAGGAATTTTTGAAGGAATTCTCATGCACCCTTTAGAGAAAAATGCTCTTTTTCGAAATTTCAAAAAAATAAAAAATAAAAAAATAATAATAAAACTAGCCAGGGTCGTTCAGATCCAGGCCCCGGCCCGATTAAATGTTTTTCCTCTCCCAAAGTGGACGAAGGACTAAGAAAAACGAGCACACTTCAATTAGGCGTTTCGTCGAACGGGTAAGTCGCATTAGCGAAAGAGAGGGAAAACGAACCGACTAAGCTCCGACTCAGCCGAAGCTAACAACAATAGACAAGCAACAACCAAAGAGCCGCAGTATACACACGAACGGGGCCGGAAATCATGCCCCTTGGATAAATGGTGAAACTCGCGACGGGGCAAAACAAGGCAGAAAAGCAGGGGAGGTTTGGCCGAAGGACCCTACCCTGCTCACGGCATCGGATGGTGGACGAGCCCGAAGATCGGGCTACGTCCGTCCGCCTTGCGCGTCCTCGAACCGAGATCCATGGGAAGCCAACTCCGAGTTGGGACGAACGACGAAAGAAAAGAAACGAAATACCACCCACCAAATGATGGCTCGAGTTGTAAAAACTGATTATAGAAAGATAAAGGGAAATGATATTTACAATTTCACAATTTTCATGTAACGCTCATTTTTGTGCTGTGACTTTTCAACTGATGATTTAAGTACCACAACTTTTTTGTCAAAAAAAAAAAAGTACTACAACTTTTAAAAGTTATTCATTCAAGTGACATCGGTCACTTGTATCGTCAGAAAATCACATGTAGCATTATTTTGTAATAGATTATTCGACATGTCTGGATCGAAGGAGATCTAGGCATTTGCTCGAGCCTATTCCTGTAGCTTATAGGTATTCTATTATATTAAATTAAATCATCCTTTCTCAATTAAATGTGGGGATGTTTTCCAAGATCATTTGTGAAAAGGTTGGTCTTTTCTTCATTTCCACAAATCAAAGAATTGTGACTTACCCTTCGAGCAAAGAGAAGAATTATTCCGTATTTAATAGCATTCCTTAATTAAGAACGAGGTCAAATACACTGTTTCTAGTAGAGGTATGCATGGTCCGGGCGGGCGGTTCCCTACTTAGAACCACGAATCGCCCACTAAGGATCGGTTCCGAAAAATTAGAACCGGGATCCATCCATTTGTTACATGGATCCACCCGGGAACCGAACCGTCGGTCTAGTCTAGTTCCCGGATGGATCCATGGAACCAATCTTGACGCGAAATAATTTTGGTTTTCAACATAGAACGAATACATGACATCAAAGCAAGCCAAAGAAAGAAAAACCAAATTTAAGTACACGGAGATGCGGACGGCGAGAGAAGTAAACGTAGCGAAATTGTTATAGGATTAGGAGTCGGAGACGAAGAGAGTGAGGTGAGATCTAGGGTTTCTTTTAGTATTTTTTTTTTAATATTAAAAATGTTCCGGTTCGGTTTGGGTGGGCAGAAGGGCAGATCTGCCCATGGAACCGGGAACCGAACCGGTACACACGGTTCCCATAAATTGGAATCAGGAACTGGACCGATTCCCTCAAGAACTGCCGATTCCTTTTGGTTCCGATCTGGTTCCGGGAGGTCCGGGCGGTTCTTAGGTATTTTGCATATCCCTAGTTTCTAGCCAATCTTAAGTCCTCAGATTCCAATTATTTTGGTGTGTCCATGCTCGTAAATCAAAGTTTGCAAATCTAGTAAACTTTGGAAGACGAAGCGTGTCGAAACATGGTATAGATACCAAATTGTACTCATAAAATAGTACTGAGTAATAAGTTTTGTAATTTCTTGTAAGCTTCCAATGCACGTTCTTTCTAGGCTTGTTCAGTGCAAACTTGCAAGAGACGGCACTTGCAATGGTGCGTCAAAGCACCGCTCCTTGGTCGTGGACCCATGTAAAAGGGTATTTAAAAACATTGCTTGGATTGACAAATTTGATACGAAGTGTTGTCAATTATTTGAGTTGCGACACTTCATATGGATTAAATCTTGACAGAACATGGCACTCGGGGTTGGCTAATTTTTTTTTTTTTTTTTCAATTCTTTCTTTCTCTTTAAATCTTGATCTTCTCAATCTTATATAAGGAAAAGAATTGCCACTTTCAACTGAGTCTCTCTCTTCCTCAGAATTAAATTGACTAAATTGAAAAATTACAATTAAATTAGTTGCCGTAATATAAATTTAGGTTTTTAGGTTATTTCATGTCACGAGTCAAAGGACGTCTCGACATTTGCACAAGCCTACTCTCATGGCTTATAGGTAATGTTTTTTATATTCTATTCTATTATATGATATTATCCTTTCTCAGTTAAAGGTAGGGATGTTTTCCAATGTCCGTGATGAAAAGGTTAATCTTTTCTTCATTTCCAGAAATCAAAGACCGTGACAGACCCTTCCACCAAATAGAAGCATCTTTCCATATATAACAGAGTTCCTTGCTCAAGAAGGAGGTCCAAATACACTGTTTCTAGTCAGTCCTAAGTCCTCGAAGTCTAATATAGTATTGAGTAACGAGTTTCATAATTTCTCTTAAGCTTCATATTTACGTCCTTTCTAGGCTCGTTCAGGACAAACTTGCAAGAAACGGTACTTTTAATGGTGCGTCAAAGTACGTTCCTTGGACCCCAAAAAAAAAAAAAAAGTACGTTCCTTGATCGTGGACCCACCTAAAAGAGTCTTTAAAACCGTAGCTTGAATTGACAAATTTAATTACTCCAGAAAAAATTGTGGTTGAACCTTCACCAGTTATAGCCTACAGCAAACTCCTTTTCTGAATTGCATTGACTCACCTCCTCCATGCTCCTGCTCCATTGGATCCCTCTCTTTTTTTCATTTTCATTTATTTTATCTTCCGTTCTTATCATTTTGTCTTGCTACTTGTTGACTCACTTATCCTTTTGCTTTTAATATCTATAAAGGGGAATCGGATCATTGTCGGTCACCTCCTTCCCACCACTCTTAGTGAGATAGGATCATCGTCTCAAAGGGTTTGGACTCGCACAAATTGTACAGCTGAAGCGCCGTTCCTTGGTTGCGGACCCACCTAAAAGGGTGTTTAAAATCGTTGCTTAGATTGACAAATTTGATCACTCAAGAGAAAATTTGTTGTTGAACTTCACTAGTTGTAGCCTATAGCAAACTCCTTTTCTGAATTTCATTGACCCACCTAAAAGGGTCTTTAAAATCGTTGCTTAGATTGACAAATGTAATCACTCTAGAAAAAAAAATTGTTGTTGAACCTTCACTAGTTATAGCCTATAACAAACTCCTTCTCTAAATTTCATTGACTTACCTCCTCCATGCTCCATTGGATCCCTCTCTCTTTTTTTTTTTTTTTCCTTTCCATTTTTTTATCTTCCGTTCTTATCATTTCGTCATGATACTTGTTGACTCACTTATCCTTTTCTTTTTAATAACTATGAAGGGGAATCGGATCATTGTCGGTCACCTCCTTCCCACAACTCAAGTGAGATAGGATCATTGTCTCGAAGGGTTTGGACTCGCACAAGCTCTACGTTCGAAGCCGTACCCAACTACTGAAACAACACCGTATGAGATAGTCCATTCATTGATTTTATACCACATTAAATTGCATGTTAGCACAAAGCGTGCATTAACTAATCCGTGCTTAGCCACCATATTGGTTAGCCGTAGTAGTAGAGGGGACACATTTCAGTGAGATTGAGAGTTTAATTCACATCATAGGTAAACCTTCGAACTGCTTGATTGCATTACCTAATTACAGCATATCTCATGCAGAAAGATTTCACAACTGTTAGTACATATTTTGATGAGATTACGGTGATAGGCTTGTCAATCTTGGACTTTTGGATCACAAACGGGATAAAATAATTATGATTCAAATCGAACATTTCATAATATGTAATGAGGCCTTGTTGAGAACTATTAGAGGGGCTATATCGTCAGTTGCCTTTCCTTGCTCTATTAGTTTATAGAAGAGAAAATTAACCCGTGCTTAAATAGCGTGGGATTTTACCTAGCTTATAGCTCTATCTCCTCTGTCGTGCGATGTCCTGCCATTTTGAAATCTAAAATCAAGCCATATGGCACTCTAACAATTTGAATCATAATACTTCTCCTCAGGCTTTTTATTTTTATTTTATTTTAGCTGTATGATGATGCCCGATGTTGGGTATAATGTCACTCAACCCATATGTTGTTTCACATACAAGATCAGACTTGTACGTGCAAGAGTACAACAGTTATGATTAGTATAGAGTTAAGTCGCGGATATTTTTCATTGGTTTTTTCTCAAGGATATATTTAAGTATTTAACACACTATCAGAACTTAAAAGCCTCTTCCCAAGTATCACCCGTAACAAGATTCCTAGGATTCACCGCACAATTGATAATGCTAGTACGAGTACCTAGAGGGGGGTGAATAGGTTTATAAAGTTTCTTGAAGATTGCACAATACTTAGACAGATAAAAAATCAATCGTAAGACTGAGTAAAGGAAAGAGAGAATTAAACACGAGGTTTATAGTGGTTCGACTTGATTCAAGCCTACGTCCACTCTTCTGCACTAACAGCTGATTGGCTGGATTCCACTATGAACAAAGAGATGTTACAGTGTTGATCTTCCTTGATTTCTCGATGTAGATGATCTACTACACTCGCTCAAGGTATCACCAAGTATAAACACTCTCTGTGTGTACAATTTCGCTCGAACTGTATTGACTAACAATCAAGGTTCTTCAGACTCTGAAATTTTTCTATCAATCACACACTTAAAACAACTAGAACGTCTTCCTTTTATACTCCTTTATGCCATCATAGCCGTTGGCACTTACCAAAGGAATTCCTCCAATCTACCCGTTGGACGGAATCAATTAAGAAGATCATCCGAGCTATTTAAGGAATCTGATGATAGCCCATCAATCCTGTTCGCCCATACAATCAGGATTTTGGTTTCCAAGAATAGAACATTCCAAGAATGTTTCGTTGACCATCGGATCTTCAATTGTTCTTAGATAGGAATAAAAAAAAAATCCGAAGTGATCATCCAACCAAGGGATCTTTTCTAGAGGATTGGATTGAATCCTTAACCATATACTTCGGCTTCGGATATCCTTCGCTACTGGATTAGAAAGACTGTCAGTGAGAATAATCTTGAGTCTTGAGTCTTGAGTCTTGAGTCTTGAGATTACAAAGTCTTGAGACTATAAAGTCTTGAGACTTTAACTATCGATATCCAGACTAGACTGATAGAAATGTTTTGTCAGCTTCAAAATATTCTGGAAAGATTTCTCCAACAATCTCCCCCTTTTTGATGGTGACAAAACTTTCTTGTAGATTTGAACAACTTTGACCTGCAAAAACATTTCTCAAGAAATATGGCTAACTCATAAAGATTAATAAACAACCAGACTCTGCATCCACAGCAAATTGGTTAGTCTTTCATGAGTAATACCATATAACAATACTTGATATAAATGCAACCAGTCATGCATCAAAATCCACAGTCTAACACTCAAGTTCAAGTTCTCAAGTCATACTAAAAAATAAACATAACCACAAAAGTCAAATAAAGTTTTTAAAATAATGTATGTTTGTTCAAATTGGTTCTCCCCCTTTTTGTCATCATTAAAAAGAGGGTGAGAAAGGAGTCATGTCTGCTTGGGAATGCGCACGATCTGGAATTCTCCCATTGACTGGACTACGCCTTCTAGCCTCTTCAAGTCCTCCCTTAGATGAGCTACCTCCTCTCCTTTGGCATTGGCTTGAATTTGCAGAGCGAGGTCTTTCATCTTGTCCTCCAGGCTGACTGAAGGTGCTTGTCCAGCATTCTTCATTGCTTGAATTTCACATTCCAGAGCATATATTTGGCCACGCATTTCCAGAAGAATATCCATGATTCGATGAAAATTTGCAGAATTGTCTGTCTGCACACTGGCATGAGCTTTTTCAGATGATGGCACTTCTGTATAGTCTTGCAGATTTGGTGTCGACGTATCACCTTCTTCAGGCAATTGAGAAGCCTGAAATTCTTCTGAGTCTGCTGGAGATTGTCTTGGACCTTCACTATCTGCAGCATGAGGTGTAGACCTTTCTTGCTCGCCAACTCCCCCTGTCTCTAGGACATCCAAAGGGGAAGAGTGATGATCATGCTCCAGATTTCCCTTCTCTCCAGATTCAGCAGCAGACTTTTCTTTCTCTTCTTCAGCTTCTTTCTCCTTCTCTCTCTGCTCTTCTTCTTCTCTCTGGTTCTTCTGAAAATCTCTCGGCTGAGACACAGAACGTCTGGTTCTTATCAGTGTATGGATAGTAGGATCTTCATCCTCTTCATCTTCATCCTCCAGGATGAGAGTTCTTCTCTTCTTTTTCGATTGGGCTCCAATGGCCTCCTTTCCTTTTCTCTTTGAAGCAGACTGAACAGGAGATTTCACTTTGAATTTCTCCATTGCCTTGGAAAGTTCTTGCAGACGCATCTTCGTTAACATCTTCAAACCTACCACCATCTTATCACACGGTTGAACACAAAGAGTTTGAGGTGGTTCAATATTCATTTGTCTGAAGATCTTGGTCACCAGACCAGGATAAGGCAATTGTCCTTTGTCTTTCGACATTGCTCTGTACATATGGAAGAGAATAGTGTGCGAGAGAGAGAACTTCCGTCCTGTGTTGATTGCGTACATCAACTTTGCTTCAGAAAGAGACACAGAAGTCTTTGACGTAGACTTTGGTCTAATACAGTTGATCACAATCTTATGAAGCACAATGTTGATGGCATTCATCCTGGAATAGGTAACTTTCTTCTCTGCATCCCTATCTTTGACCAGTTCCAGAGTAGTACGAGCAAGTGAGACTTTGATTGGTACGTAGCGTCCTCGTTCAACTCCAACTATATCAGCCAACATATTCACATCTACCACATAAACTTTGTCTCGTACACTAAATGATATTCTATTCGCATCCAGAAAGCTAAGATTTGAATAGAAATAAGCAGTCAAATGAGCATACCCGTCCGTAGAGTCAGAGCAAAAAATTCTCAAGTTGAAACAAATTCAACTTTTCTCTTAAGTTTATGTTGATGGCGTCCAGGAAGTCAAAATCGACACTTCTAGGGTTTATCACCCCTCTTTTCAACAGCCTGGAATACACTTTTTCTTGATCCTTGGATTTGAACAAATCCATCCGATTTCCTTTCACCTTTGCTGCCACTCCCATTTTCGGTTGAAATTCAAGGAACATTCTGTCATCATCGTTCCCTTCAATTAAATTTTGTCCTGACATACGAGGATCACTTGGAATGTTCGCAAGTGCTTCCTCTGCTTTTCCTTTCGGGGCAATTCCCCATTCCTCCATTTTCTTCAGAAAAAGATACTCATTCCCATAATTTTTGTCCTTAAGGAAGTCATCTATATAATTCAATGGAGTACCTGTGCTTTTCAACGCACGATAAAGTTTATACAAAAAGGAGGGCTTTTGAACTCTTACTGGGTCGGCATCCTCGATTATCTCTTCTTCCAGATTATGACTTGCACCTTGTGGGGCAGGAGGCGTTGAATGACGTGGATGAGAGCGAATCGGACTTTGTCGCTGACTTGTTAAGTCTTCTTCCTCAGTGAGATCGAAATGAGTCGGTCCCTTCTCCATTCTTTGTGGTCCCCTGCTTGCAATTCTTGATGATTTCCTTGAAGAAGACATCTTTCTTTGTCGTTTGGAAGATTCCTTCACTTGCTTTCCCAAGAAAAATGACCACTTTCTCGACGACGAACAGGCAGTAAAACAGTATCGGGAGGAGAGTGCCTTTTAGGGTTTTGAAGATTGGGGAAAAGAAAAACTGTATATATATAATTCAGTTTTGAAAAAGGAAGTTCAATCGGTGCAAGGAAAGTGAACGATCACTTCTTTTCAAAATCAATAACTGCCAAAATTATTAAACGAAAGATCGTACCTTTTCGAGTTAAAATAACTAAATGACAATTAGTACTTTTTAGATGAAATACAACTTACAGTCTATAGCCACGAATGTCTGAGTCTGAGGATTTAAAGTCTGAAAGATTAGAGTCTTAGAGTTGGTGAGTCTCTAGACTTTAACTTCTTCAGGTTTCAAAATGTTGAGTCTTGAACGGATAAAGTCGAATTGATTTCTCTCCAAAGGCTTTGTGAATATATCCGCTAGTTGACTCTTTGAATCAACAAATTGAATCGAGATTTCTCCATTTTGAATATGATCTCTAATGAAGTGATGTCGAATCTCAATATGCTTTGCTCTTGAATGAAGGATTGGATTTTTGGTGAGATTGATCGCACTGGTGTTGTCACATCTGATTTCTGTGCATGAGTCTTCAATCCCAAAGTCTTGTAGCTGTTGTTTTATCCATAGAATTTGCGAACAGCAGCTTCCAAGAGCTACATACTCTGCTTCTGTCGTTGAAAGAGCTACAGTGCTTTGCTTCCTCGAAAACCAAGACACCGTTCTGTTTCCAAGTAGTTGACAAGTTCCAGAGGTGCTTTTTCTATCGACTCTGCAACCGGCCAGATCTGCATCTGAGTATCCTAGAAGATTAAAGTCTCCCTTCTTGGGATACCAGAGACCGATGCTTGAAGATGAGGCAACATATTTGATAACACGTTTTACAGCACTGAGATGGGATTCTCTAGGATCTGATTGAAACCTAGCACAAATACAAACACTCAACAAAATATCAGGTCTAGAAGCAGTAAGATAAAGAAGTGAACCGATCATGCTCCTGTACAGCTTTTGATCTACTTTCTTCCCTTCTTCATCCTTGTCTATCTTCTAAGAACATGACATTGGTATGTCGGTCTTTTTACACTTTTCCAATCCAAACCTTTTGACAAGATCATTCGCATATTTTTCTTGATGGATAAAAGTTCCTTCCTTCATTTGTTTCACTTGAAGTCCAAGAAAAAATGTTAACTCTCCCATCATACTCATTTCAAACTCATCCTGCATAGATTAGTCTGTCGTACCAAGCTCGAGGTGCTTGCTTTAAATCATACAAGGCCTTTTTCATTCTGAAGACTGAGTCTGGCTTCTTTAGGTCTTCAAACCCAGGTGGTTGTTCCACATAAACTTCCTCATGGATGAATCCATTTAGGAATGCACTTTTGACATCCATTTGGAATAACCTGAAATTTTTATAACAAGCAAACGCAAGTAATAGACGAATAGCTTCTAACCTTGCTACTGGAGCGTAAGTCTCATCATAGTCTATTCCTTCTTCTTGCGTATATCCTTTGGCCACGAGTCTTGCTTTGTTTCGTACGACTTTTCCTTCTTCATTCATCTTGTTCCTGAATACCCATTTGGTTTCAATAACAGTTTTACCTTTTGGTTTAGATGTCAATTCCCAGACATCATTGATGTTGAATTGTCTGAGTTCTTCTTACATAGCTTCGATCCAGCTTTCATCAGATAAAGCTTCTTCTATGCTTTTTGGTTCAATTTCAGAAATGAGAGCCACAGCACTAGATTCTTCACGCCTTTTTGATCTGGTGCGGATTCCTTCATTGATTTCGCCAATAATGAGATCTTTAGGATGACTGGATTTATGCTTCCAGTTACTGGTTGTTCTGCCTGGTTGATGATCTCTTTCTTTGTTTGAATCTTCATGTGCTTCTTGATGTTGGACTTCCAGAGACTGAGATGCTTCTTGAGTTGTAAGCATTGGAAGGTCTGGTGTAGGTTCAGACTCTTCATACTGAGTCTGGCTGGATTCATCTTGCATTGAATCTTGGAATTTAACATTCGTTGATTCCTCCACCGACTGGCTTTTCTTGTTATAGACTCTGTAGGCTTTGCTTGATGTAGAATATCCAAGGAAGATGCCTTCATTTGATCTTTCTTCAAACTTACCAACTCGATCATTTGCATTTTTCAAAATAAAGCATTTGCAACCAAACACATGAAAGTATGAAACAATAGGCTTTATTCTTTTGAACAATTCATAGGGGGTTTTCTCTAAAATAGGTCTTAAAAAGACTCTATTTATAATATAGCGTGCTATTGAAACAGCTTCAGCCCAAAATCGTGAAGAGATTTTGCTTTCAATTAAAAGTGTTCTAGCCATTTCTTGAAGAGATCTATTCTTTCTTTCCACAACTCCATTTTGCTCTGGAGTATATGGAGAGGAAAACATATGATTAAAACCGGATTTATCACAAAATTTCGTAAAATCTTGATTTTCAAATTCACTTCCATGATCTGTTCTTATGCTTGAAATTGCACATCCTTTTTCATTTTGAACCTTTTTGGCAAATTTTTCAAAATACGAAAAGGTTTCTGACTTACTTGCAAGGAAATATACCCAAGTAAAGCGGGAGTAATCATCCACAATTACTAGGCAATATTTCTTACCTCCAATGCTCTGGGTTTTGGTTGGTCCGAAGAGATCCATATGAAGCAACTGTAGTACATGATTAGTAGAGACATGGTTTATTTGCTTAAATGAATTTCTTACTTGCTTTCCCATAATGCATGGAGTGCATGAATCAGACTTTTGGTATGGCAATTTAGGTAGACCTCGAACAAGCTTCTTTGATGAGATTTTGGCTAATTGCTTCATGTTGACATGGCCAAGCTTTCTGTGCCATAAGACTGCTTCATCTTGAATTGAGATTAGGCATTGTGCTTCATTTGGTTATACATCAAGAAGGTAGATATTTCCATGCCTTCGACCCATGAAAGACTGAGTTGAGTCTTTGCTAATTCCAGAACATATGCCTTCTTGAAAGGAGATCTTGAAACCAGTATCACATAATTGGCTAATACTTAGAAGATTGTAGTTGAGTCCTTCCACTAGAGAGACATTGCTTATTGTGAGATTTCCAATTTTCACAGTTCCAAATCCCACAATGCTTCCTTTGCTGTTTCCTCCAAATGAAACTTTTCCACCATTCACTTGAACAAGCTTTATGAAGCAATTTGAGTCTCCTGTCATGTGTCTTGAGCATCCACTGTCAAGATACCACTTAACTTTCTTTTTGACAGAGACCTGCATTCAAAAGAGAGTCTCAAGCTTTCTTTGGTACCCATATTTTCTTGGGTCCTTTGGCGTTAGTAGAATAAGCATTACTAGCCCATACTTTCTTAACAGGCTTCCAAACCATAGAACACTCTTTTTCAAAATGATCTTGACTGTTACATTTTGAACACCTTAGAGCACTACGACCTACAGACTTTACAAAGACTTTCTTGAAATGATTTTTGTAAGCCTCTTTTGACGGTCTTTTCTTAATTCTTTCTTTTACTTTTGGAAAATCAATCAAAGGAATTGTTTCTGCTGTCATACCCAAACCAGACTTGTTAAAGTAAGGTCTTTGGACTGAAAGAACTTTTTCAAGTTTTTCAGATCCTATTGAAAATTTCTTTGAAATATTTGATAAGTCAGTTTTTAAGAAATCATTTTCTTTTGAAAGTTTATCTTCATTCTCCTTAAGAGTAGAAACATTCAAGTCTAAACTTTTCACTTTTTCTTCTAAAATATTTCCCTTTTGTTTTAAAACTGAGTTTTCCTTTTTAAGTTCGGAAATCCTTTTTAGAGAAGTCTTAAGACTAAAACATAGTTCATCAATGTATTTAGAGACTTTGACAGGGATTTTATAATCACTTACCTCAAATTCACTGTCTGAGTCTGATCCAGAATCTGAGTCTGATTGTGCCATTAGACACAGGTTGGCATATTCCTCATCACTTTCTTCACACTCTGTATCGCTCCAAGTCTCAGTTTTGAGAGCTTTTCGAGACTTTTCAGCTTTTCCTCTTTTCTTCTTCAGGAGAGGACAATTTGGTCTGATGTGTCTTTTTTTCTTACATTCGAAGCAAACTACATCTTTGTTTGGTTCCTCATTATCAACAAACTTGGTTTGCTGTTTCTGAAGATTTTGTTTCCTTGAGTTGAACCTTCTTCCTTTTCTATTAAGCTTTCTGAACCTTCTAATCATAAGAGCAAGCTCCTCATCGTCCAAATCTTCTTCAGAGTCTGTATCATCAGAATCATCGTTAGATTTTAATGCAATGGATTTCTTACCTCTTGGATCTTCGTCTTCATTAATTCGGTCCACTTCATAAGACTGAAGAGTTCTAATCAGCTCGTCTACAGATAATGGCATAATTCTTTGCGTCTCTCTTATTGAAGTCTTTATATGATTCCAATCCTTGGAGAGTCCACGCAGTAGCTTGTTCACCTTCATAGGATCAGAAATTTTCTGTCCTTGATTCTCAAGGCCATTGACAATATCTGTAAAACGGCTAAACATGTCAGTTATAGATTCTCCTTGTTTCATTTTGAAGGCTTCATATTGACCAAGGAGAATGTTAATTCTGGTCTCCTTCACTCGGTTTGTTCCTTCATAAGTGATATGTAATCTGTCCCAGACTTCTTTTGCTGTATCACAAGAAGAAATTCTGTTATATTCAGTTGGTGATAAAGCACAATAGAAAGAGTAAATTGCTTTTGCATCAAGTGCTTGTCTCTTGTTTATCTCTTCTTGAGACATTCCGCTGGTATCAACAGTTTCTTTCCCTCTTTCAAATGCTGATGCAGCAGTAGGAGTAATTCCTCTTTCCACCACATCCCATTCCAGAGGATCCTTTGACCGTAGAAAAGCTTTCATCTTGTTTTTCCAGATGTTGTAATCCTTTCCATCAAAGTAGGGTGGTCTGGTATTGCTTTGCCCTTCCACCAGCCCTGGTGCTAGCATACTAGCCATGGATCTTTTACTCTGAAGTAAAACACTTCAAATAAAGTGAGAACACGGGCTCTGATACCAATTGATAATGCTAGTACGAGTACCTAGAGGGGGGTGAATAGGTTTATAAAGTTTCTTGAAGATTGCACAATACTTAGACAGATAAAAAATCAATCGTAAGACTGAGTAAAGAAAAGAGAGAATTAAACACGAGGTTTATAGTGGTTCGGCTTGATTCAAGCCTACGTCCACTCTTCTGCACTGACAGCCGATTGGCTGGATTCCACTATGAGCAAAGAGATGTTACAGTGTTGATCTTCCTTGATTTCTCGATGTAGATGATCTACTACACTCGCTCAAGGTATCACCAAGTATAAACACTCTCTGTGTGTACAATTTCGCTCGAACTGTATTGACTAACAATCAAGGTTCTTCAGACTCTGGAATTTTTCTATCAATCACACACTTAAAACAACTAGAACGTCTTCCTTTTATACTCCTTTATGCCATCATAGCCGTTGGCACTTACCAAAGGAATTCCTCCAATCTACCCGTTGGACGGAATCAATTAAGAAGATCATCCGAGCTATTTAAGGAATCTGATGATAGCCCATCAATCCTGTTCGCCCATACAATCAGGATTTTGGTTTCTAAGAATAGAACATTCCAAGAATGTTTCGTCGACCATCGGATCTTCAATTGTTCTTAGATAGGAATCAAAAAAAAAAAAATCCGAAGTGATCATCCAACCAAGGGATCTTTTCCAGAGGATTGGATCGAATCCTTAACCATATACTTCGGCTTCGGATATCCTTCGCTACTGGATTAGAAAGACTGTCAGTGAGAATAATCTTGAGTCTTGAGTCTTGAGATTACAAAGTCTTGAGACTATAAAGTCTTGAGACTTTAACTATCGATATCCAAACTAGACTGATAGAAATGTTTTGTCAGCTTCAAAATATTCTGGAAAGATTTCTCCAACAACAATTACAAAGAAAAATAAAGTGTAAAAGCGAAAAAGAGAACTTGAAACAAAAATTTTTATCTTCGTTTATCCTTAAACATGGGTTACATCCGGTTGATGATTCCACTATTATTAGCACCTCGCACTTCTCTATTATACCCCTCAATCACAAGAGAAAAAGAACATATATATCCAGTAACTATTCATGAGCAATAAATATGAAATCAAACTATAAAAGCCCTCTAGCATTGCGGAGGCGCTGCCCTTACACAGTTGATGGGTAATATGAGCCACACCCAACAAATATTATTAATTTGCTCTAGTAAAATTACACAATCTATTCACGCTAACTATCTGCATTTTCTTTTAGTTGCTGGTTTTATTGTAGGTTTTTATTTTTGGATTTTTTTTATTCTGTGCTGTGTTAGCATTTGTTCAAGTTAGCATTTTAATTGGAGGGTCCTTTTAACTCTTTTCCAATTAAAATATCATTTTAATCACATATATTAGAGCGGGACAATCTGGGTTCAATTTTCAGGCCCAGTTTTTGCCTCACCCCTTTATCATATCTTCTTACTAGAGCACACCCGAAAGTCCTCATTGCATGAAGACTGAATGATTTCGAATGAGCTTCTCTAATCTTATCCTCGATTGAAGGAGCACTTAATTATTTATTATAAGTACATTTATTATTACTCTTGTCCTTTTCTTATGTGCCGCACACCTAAGGAAGCTCTCTCTCCTTTCTTGCACCAAAATTTGCACATATTGATATTTAGCCGTTAGCATTCTAATAGGTTAAATTTTTAGAACAATTTGACAATGATACCCTATTTCCTCATATAGCTTATTATATGGGCTCAAGCCCTTTTTGGACTTGTAACTTATTGTGCCTCCTCCACATAAGAGTGAACCCAGCTAATAGTAAGAAAGGACAACGAAAGTTCCATAGAAGAATATCCGATTGGTAACTTGATGAAACAATGCTATGGCATGCGTACCATTTATTGATTTCATTTCACTGGAGTCTAAAAATAACCGAACTATTTAGCTGCCAGTTAGGAGGCAAATTTCTGAACTCCACTCCCTGCAATTTGATCTGCCAACAATAGAAGCCACCACAAATGAGTTCTCGAACAACAGCAAGTTAGGGGAAGGTGGATTTGGTCCAGTTTACAAGGTAATTAAGATGTTCAATCATATCATTCAGCTTTTGACTCATCGAGAAGGTGGTACTTGCTAATATAATATTGTGGTTTATAGTGAAGCCTCTCGAAGCACCGGGGCATTTTTCTCATTCACATTAGTTATATAGGAAAAACTTTGAGATTATGCATCTAGTTCTCCTATTTTGATGCCCAATTGCATATAAGTAATAACCAGATGTCTAACAAAACAAAATGAAGAAACATTAAGATGTGTTTGTTTTGGGCAAATTTGTTTTATGTCAATTCTGTTCAGGGTACACTACCTGGTGGTCAAGAAATTGCGGCAAAGAGGCTATCTAGGAGCTCTGGACAAGGAGTGGAGGAATTCAAGACCGAGGTTGAACTAGTAGCCAAACTTCAACACAAAAACCTAGTGAGGCTTCTAGGATTCTCCATGGAAAGCGACGAAACAATAGCGGTCTAGGAATATGTGCCCAAAGGGAGCCTCGATCGCTTGTTATTTGGTTTGCCTCTCTTTTATCTCCTTTTCACCAAGTTAACACACCAGCATTTCAAACTAAATGATATATTTCACTCAGAGAAAATGAGAAGTAAATATTATTCAGGCTAAATGAAGACAAACCAGAAATATTAGAGATAGTAGGATGACGCAATACAAACAGATGTCCTGCTATTATTTTGCTTAGTTTTCTCCATCACTTCATTTCCACATTCACGAAAGGAACTTTAAAGATAGAACACTAGTGAAGAAGTAGATCGGGAAGAAGAATTACATGGTAATGAGAACACGGATCCAAAGTCGATGAAAGCAACTATATGTGATGATCTGGGCATGAGCATTATGCTAGTATGAGTTGATGCAATTTACAAATTAATTTTTTAACTGATGCATAGATCCTGAGCTCAGCAGACAACTAAATTGGTCAACACGTTATAAGGTCATGGTAGGGGTGGCGCATGGACTGCTATACCTTCATGAAGATTCTCGGCTTTGAATAATTCATCGTGATCTCAAAGCCAGCAACATCCTGCTAGATGCTGACATGAATGCAAAAATCTCAGATTTTGGGATAACCCGAATTTTCAGTACTGATCAGACTCAAGCAAGCACTAATAAAATTGTTCGAACATAGTAAGTTCAACTTCGGCAAATCTGACTTGTTATTGTCGATGAACATGGTGGCATTAGCATTGAACTTGGAGCATTTTCTTGACATGCAACAAAAGTAGACTCGTACTAATTTGTTTAAAGCAATTCATATCCATAATTAAACATCCTCTCATTTCTCTATTGACATATTGTGCTCGATGTAGTGGCTATATGTCTCCTGAGTATCTGATGTTTGGACACTTCTCTGTAAAATCCGACGTCTTCAGTTACGGTGTGTTAATGCTGGAGATTATAACTGGCAAAAAGAACAGCCAATTTTACGCATTGGATTGCGATGAGGACCTACTAGGCTATGTGAGTATCTGAATAAAGCCCTTTCTTTGGGCTGACGTCACCTTCAGTAGAAGTACAGCAGTAGTTTGAACAGAAATTACTAATATAAGTATTCCTTTAGGTTTGGAAGATCTGGAACAACAGAATGCCAACGGAAGTAGTGGACCCAGCTTTAAGAAGTGCTTATTCCGTGAACGAAGTTATCAGATGCATGCACATTGGGTTGCTCTGTGTGCAAGACGACATGGAAGACCGACCTACCATGGATTTGGTTATTCTTATGTTAAACAGCGATTCTATTAGCATCCCGGTGCCTCAAAGACCTGCATTCTTCTTTCCTGATAAAAAGTACAAACAGGAACCTTGTGTTCTGGACTCAGGTCAATCAACAGCAAAATGGACCAGTCCATTAGCGAGATAACTTCGCCGTGTTCTCCAATTGAGTGATCTTGCTGATCTAGGTCCACAGTAGCCAAGATTTTGAGGCCATCATTTAGAACGAATTATTGTTTAGATTTCACCTAATAAATCGTGTGTACGCTTCATAGTTTATAAGTATTGTCACATCTCCATAGTCAGGATTCTGTCAGGGGATAGGAGTAGTGGATACCTTTGATGTAAAGTGGATAACACTTTTGCAAATGCCGTCGGTGTTGGTAGCAAATAAAAGTTTTTGCAGGACAACCTGTGAACTTTGATATTTATCCCCCATACTGAATCCGTCATCATTTGGTCAAAAGTCACCAACCTCTGAATTTCTGAGAAATCACTAGCTTTTGCACATCGTGGATTAGCCTGTTGAAATTGGTCAACATTTCTCAAGAAGTCTGCCTAAAACTATTGGCTGCTAATATGTTGTGCATAGGATTTTATTCACCCTCAGAGTATTCTGTGACAGTCCGTCACGCAGATTAATCAGAGGCTGCTTTGGACATCTTTATCCTAGCTTCTTGACCTCAAATAGAAACATAATATTTCAGTAATTAAAAGAGATAATACAACAGCCAGGATTGTGAAATTGAGGGCAATATAACCCGAGCTAGAATCTAATCCTGAAACAGGAAGAACTCTCGTGTTAAACAATAAACTCATGGACATCTTGTTGTTATTCTCTTTGCCAGTTATTTCATGCTTATAACCTCTTGAAGAGGAATCATAGAGTGAGTATAAGAAGATCCTTCGTCTCAGGAACTTATTGCACTCAACATCAAAAGTTCATTTACATCATGCTCTAAAATCCACTTAATGCAACCGTACTCAAAGGAGGAGGAGCAGGGGGAGGAGGAGCAGGGGGAGGAGGGGAAGGAGAATTACAACCCATAGTCTCCTGTTACATATATTCTTCTTCTTGCTTATTCCACACGTCCGCATTCTTCATGTTTGCATTCACTGGGGTCAATCATCTGTCCTTCCAACATTAGACTTCAAATTTCAAGACCGATGTTATTAGGATTAAGGTTGTGTTTATTTTGTGGAGAACTTATTGATGTAGGAAAATATCTTTCATGAAAATCATTTAAAAAGAAAACGATTCATAGGTATTCCCCTCCGAGTTGCATCGTATTTTATTTGCCATGTTCTTTGGTCAAGATGTTCACTTCGATACATTATCAGTTCAGTAAGGAACTTAATACTACCTAAAATAAGATCTTCTTTTCTTCTCTCTGGAGGGCTCGATTACATTGCAACATGCATTATCTCAAGGCCATTATCTCAAGGCCTAAATGGGCCCTTAATCGTCTCGATTATGATAGATACTATTAGTTTAGGGACGGGGCAACATGCATTGCCGTGGGCGCAAGCGAACCCCATTGTTTTGATCTTTGACTCCATTGATTTATTGTTCCGATAACTCGTGTGCCTATACTGAAAAGGAAAAGGAAAATGGGTTGGGTCACGTACCTAAATCTACTCTTGTTAAAGAGGCCAGTTATGATCGAAATGCATCCAAAGTCCTTTTGGGAAATTGGACCGTGCAAATATGGCCCAAACTATAGCAACAAATCAACGTAATACTTTAGTGATGCTATTATAATTATTTCTAAGACATTTCAAATCAAAAGTACGTTTTGCTCGCTGGCATAAGAAACTTCAAGCTCCTTAGGTGTTACTCAAGCTTAGTTTGATGCTTATCCAACCTTGTGTTGATTCTTTTGGTTAATTCTAGGTGTCTGATCGGATGATGAGATTAAGCACTAATACTAAAGTTTGAGTTTTACTGCATGTTATAAGTAGTTTGAGTACTTCGTGGACCTTTCCTTGAATTTAAATCAACCGAAATTTAAGATCAATATATAATAAAAAGCATTGAGTTTCCAATTTTGGAGTCATGAAGTGATGGTTAACAATAGCAGTATGAATACTTTTTTTGAATTGAGATCTTTATGACATAGTGCTTCTACATGGTTGACCCCAATGGATCAATTCCTGAATCAGTTTATGCACGAATGCGATCAATTTCATTTACACTGATCCATACTAAAATGGAACTTAGACATATGATAATGGTGATAAAACAAAGAACATTTGAAAGTAGAAAACACTATCATATCTATTCAAATATCCTGTTTCTCTCGATGTCGTGGACTGTGTTTTGTGATAAATGAAATGCTAACTGTTCTTTTCATTCTCATTTTGACACATGTGATTAATATATAATCGACAATACTATAATTGATCCAATCGAAAGATTTAGGACTAAATTAGTCTAATTGAAAGGCTTATGATTAAATTGGTTCAACTGAAAGGTTTGTGACTAAATTAATATAAATGCAATAAGTTTTGGGTTTTTTTTGTACTTTTCCCTACATTATCTCATAGGAATTTACATAATGCAAATTATTTCCTCATATTGGCATAGTCATGAGTCCAGGTAAAGTTTGTTGATAATATTTTTGCAGTTTGAGCTTGAAAAGGAAACCTATCCGAGTAGGTTTTAGTTTTTTCCTATGAGTGTTTTGGTGTAACAATTAATTGTGGAGCGTGCTTGTGAATTACATCTTCAAAAATTGCTGGTGTTTTGAAATCAATAAACCATATGGTAAAAGTTTTGAATTCCTTTATGATATTGAGAAATTTTATCTAGATATAATTAAAGGCTAGGAACCATGAAAAATATTGACTGATTTGGTTGTGGTTGTAATATCTTTTGTATTTGCTTAATCTATAGTGAAATCTTGTGTCGCTTTTCCTATTGGGTTGGTCCTATCAACCAAACTATGTAAATCAAGTGTCCAATTTATTCCCTTGATCTATTTATTATTATGTTTAATTATTTATTTTTCACAACTTATTCGAACTACTTTGTTTATAATTTTTCATCATAAAACGTTTCATCCATTACGGAACTCAGACCTATGGTAATAGTCCAAAAATACAAAGCAACATATGAAAGGAAAAGCACTCTTATATCTATTGAGAAATTTTGCTTCTCCCGTTGCCCTAAATGTGTGCTGTGTGATATTCCCCAAGTCATAAGCGAAATACTAATTGTTCTTTTCATTCTAGTTTTGGCACTCTTATATCAACGATTACGTTATTTTATTGGAATTGATCCTACGCAATTTATTTCCTTACATTGCAATAGTCACATGTCAAAGGAGATCTCGGAGTTTGCACGAGCTGATCATCATCATCGTAGATAATAGGTAATAATTTTTTTTATTATATTATCTTTTTTATTTCATTGAAAGGAAGGAATGGTTCAAAGGACGGTCGTGAAAAGGTAGGTCTTTTCTTCATTCCCACGAATCAAAGAATCGTGACAGATCATACTACCAAAGAATCTAATTCTTTCTTATGTAATACATTTAAAAAAAATAAAAATAAGAATGTGGTCAAATACATTGTTACAAGACAGTCCTAAGTCTTTGAAGTGTAACTATTCTGGTGTGGCCACTCTCCTAAGGTAATGTTCGTAACCTAAGAAAAGAAAAACCTAGTAACTTGAGGGGAAATTACGAACATTGTCCCCGTAATATTATCCGAATTCAGTTTTGGTCCCTACATTGTCGCCATTAGTGGTTTCCCATCGTATCTCCAATGATAATTCCATGAAAAAATTAAATTTTCAGTGAAGATGTAGATGGAATATGTTGAGTCTACATTGGCAAATCTACATGTGGAGTTTAAATGTACAAGTTTCTACAAAAATTACAAAACTGATCCACATGCATTTAGTAATCTTTGTACTTTGTTTCAGTTACAAAGTGGTTCTCATATCATTTTTCTACAAAACACTTAATTTCTTTCTAACTCCCCAATCCAAAACCTTAAGGGAGTGTCAAGTTTAAACCGAGTAATTGGTAATATTTGCATTTACAAGTTTGTCCTATTTGATTGAAAGTGTTATTAAGATAAATGCCATCGTATCCAAGGCATTTAATTCAATGTGATCCGGTGTTGCTTATGATCATGGAGTTTGATAGTTTAATACAAACTTTGGAAAATATTTAGCTGTAAAATAGCAGATTCAATTGTGATTTAATTTAGTTTGGCCTATTGCAATAGAGAGTTGAATTTAGTTGTGGACTGGTTAGCAAAAACCCACAGAAATGAGTCCTTACCTTTCAATTGGTTGTCCAACCCCAAAAAAGCCCTTTGGGCCTTACTCATTCTAATTCAAGTTTTTGTACTCAAACTCTTTGAATTAGTTATGAAACTTTATTTCCTACCAAAAAAAAAAAAATTGTGACTTAATTATTTAAAAATGATCTTTTTCCCTAAAAGTAGCCCTAAATACTTCTATATGGATCTATGCTAAAAATATGGCTGTTAAATTATTGCATATGATGGAATTAATCTTAGCCAGGGCTATCAGTCATATTGTGGACACTTGTAAACATAGGAATAACCTATTAAGAGTTTATTTCAAATTGACATTTTCATAAGATTTTAGATAAAAATGTGATGAAAGAAATGAAAAGTAATTTAAGGACTAGTTCTGTCACGCCCCGCACCCCCGAGTGTGCAAGCATCCCTCAATGGACGATTAATTGCAACATTTTAGAACTCATTGCCGACTCATTCTTTTTATCTTTTGATTAAACGTAAGTGGAACATACATAATAACTCCTAGTTGTCGTGACCTCTTTTTTTTCGGCGCCCACAATCGGGTACGAGCGCCTAAGGAGGCTAATGGCTCAGCTGAAATTAGTTATGTCCGGACTCTCCCAAGTCCACCAATTCACGACTTAATAGTCCAAGTTTTTAACCTGTAAATCAATTTTTAAAATGGGGTCGCCACTAATCGATTTGGGGTGGGTTGATTAGAAACCCAAGTGAAGTATCGGGAGAAATACTCACTCTTGCGCAACCAAAAAAATTAGGATCGGGGACTTGATTACACTAGTTAATCACTAATGCCCTTTCGGTACCTAATCTTGTTTAAACCCTAAGCCTTTTTGGATTTTTGAGAGATTTTCCATGCATTTTTGGGAGGAAAAACATTTTTGAGTATTTTTCTAATTTTTTGGATATAAAAGGGATTTTTTTGGACCTTTTTTGGTATTTTTGGAAAAAAAAAATACAAGTCGTTTTGGCCTTCTGGCATTGTTTTGGAAAATATGGAATATTTTTTATTGTTTGGTTTTTGGAAAATAAAATATTTTTTGGATATTTTTGATATTTTTTTGGAAAATAAAACATTTTTAAACATTTTAAAACATTTTTAGGTTTTTTGGAGATTAATTTTTTTAATATTTTTTCGAAAATAAATTATTTTTTCGGAAATTTTTTATTAAAATATTATATATAATAAAATAAAAGCCAACCCGGGTCGGATCCGCGGGTTGGGTCTGACCCGGGCATTTGGGGATGCCCGGCCTGACCCGACAACCCGGGTTCCTAGCGGAACCTTACCCGAGTCCAACCCAACTCCCGACTCGGTTTCCGCCGCCCCCTAAAATACGAAGAAACCCTACCCGACTCGCGGCCCCGAGTCCGACCCACTGACCCGAGGCCGTGACCTGGAAAATCGAAAACCCTAAGGTTCTCGATTTGCGGCACCGGAGAGGGAAAGGCTAAGGTGCGCGGTGGCGATGGCGGCGACGACAGTGGCGTGACGAGACCTCTTGATTGGGGCTAGGGTTTCACGGTGGTGACGGCAACAAGTCGGGGCAACGGCGATCAGAGGTTCGAGCAGAAACGGGTATGGCATGGGCAGGATCCATCGTCACCTGCTCTCGGCGTTGGCACAGCATGGCGGCATGGCTTGTGGCGATGACGGCGGCCCTTAAACTTGGACAACATCGAGGCAGTGTTGCGGCGGCAACGATGGACTAGCACGACCGAGGAAACTTTGATTTTGCATTGGTTCTTCAAGCTTTGGAGGAGAAGCGGCTCGTGGGGGAGACAACAGCAGCAACTGGCGTCGGGATCTCATGGTTCGCGGCCGGTGCTCGGCTCATGGCAGCTTTCTCCGACTCCTCTTCTCTCCAGCAGTCCCCTCAGCCTTGGTTGTCTCTCACTCCGGCTAGATTCGAGCCTCCACACCGGCCGGATCTAACCTCCTCGGACTCGCTCGCCAGCGGCCTCCCCAGAAGTCTCTTAGTGGGAGGTCAGCTGAGCTCGCGACCCGAGTTCTCTCTCGCTCGCTCTTCGATTCCTCCCCCGAAGTCTCTCAGTGGGAAGATCTCGGAGCTCACTCATGCCGTTCTTCGACGAAGGTGGTGCCCTTTTATAGGCAAGGGAATTCGGTCGATGGAGCTTCGATCGTCGGTCCCCTTCGCGCGCCGAACGGTTCTCCTCGGCTAAACCGACGTCCCATCCGAGCTCATCCAGCGAAGCGTGCTCGGCATTGATGGTGCTTAAGATCTTATCTTCTCTGGCCGACGTCAGCCTACTCCCCTCAGCCGTAGGCCGTTCTTCACGCGCGTCATCGTCTTATGTGCGCGTGAGTTGCAGAGGCGTAAGGGGAAGAAGAGGGAAGAAGGAAGAAGGAAGAAGAAGAAAAGAAGGGGGCCGGGCTTTGGGGAAAATGGCTAGGCCTTCGGCCTGCATGGAAAAGAAAAAGAGGGGGCTGGGTTGGCTTTTGTTTTTCTGTTGGTTTTTTTTTCTGTTTTTATTTGTTTTTTGTTGTTTTATCTTTTTATTATCTATTTATCTAAAAAGACAAAATTAAAAAATTAATCAATAAAATAAAATAGGCCTAAAATTAAGGCGTCAACAGTTGCCCTTCTTTGAAGGTGAGCTCGCAGAGGTTGCATTTAAAGACAAACTAATGCCTAAATTTTATCCATGCATGCATAGCAGATTGTATTTTATTTGGGATCTATTATTCTATGCAGGAAAAGAGCAATATAACTTTACATATACTAAGACATATAGGAAGATACCTATAGTTACTTATTGGGAGTGAGTGAGATAGGGTGTGAACCCCGAGTTTTGGCAAGTATCAAGGCGTCATCTTACCTGGTGATATGAGGAGGTTGCTTTTCTAGGACTCGAACCATTCTTCGGTTGCTTATTTAAAACAATCAATAATTTGTCTAGGTCTCGAACCTTTCTTCGGTTGCCTTGACGGGAAATTGCTTTTCCGGGACCTGAACCATTTTTCAATCGCCTGTTAGAGCAATAAGTGATTTGCCTCGGACCCGAACCTTTCTTCGGTCACCGTGACTGTAAAATGCTTTTCCAGGGCCCGAACCATTCTTCGGTTGCCTGTTAGAGCAATAAGTGATTTGCCTCGAACCCAAACCTTTCCTCGGTCGCCATGACGGTAAAATGCTTTTCCAGGACCCGAACCATTCTTCGGTCGCCGTGACAGGAAATTGCTTTTTCAGGGCTCAAACCATTCTTCGGTCGCCTGTCAGAGCAATAAGTGATTTGTCTCGGACCCAAACCTTTCTTCGGTCACCTTGACGAGAGATGCACCGACCTTTCTCAGGACATCTGTTTGTTGGGGGTGGTTGACTTCAATCAAGGACACCGGTTAGTACTCAACCTTTCTCGGGAGATGCGCCGATCTTTTTCAGGGCATCGATTTGTTGGGTGTTTGACTTCTATCGAAGACACCAGTTGGTACTCGACCTTTCTCGGGAGATGCACCGACCTTTCTCAAGGCATCGATTTGTGGGGTGTCTGACTTCTGTTGAAGACACCAGTTGGAACCCGACCTTTCTCGGGATGATGCACAGACCTTTCTTAAGGCATCGATTTGGGAGATACCTGGACATTCACAGGCATATCAAAGAGTACCTAGATATTCACAAGTACTAACATGAAGGATATTTGAGCCTTTGCAGGCGTCGAAATGGGTATTTGGCTGACCATAGGCATTGAAGGGGTACTTGGATAATCACAATTATGAATTCTTAGGGAATACTTGGACATTCACAAGTATCGAAGGGGTATTTGATAATTGGAAATATTGAGAATATACCTTGGATATTTATGAAGGTGTCCCACCTTTTGGCAATTAGGAAATATCGAGGGCGTACCTGGGATATTTGTGAAGGTCTCTCACCTCTTGGTAGTGGGAATATCGAGGATGGATCTCGCAGATTTGTGAATGTCTCTCACCTCCTGGTAGTTGGAATATCGAGGACGTGCCTCATTATTTGTGAAGGTCTCTCACCTCCTGGTAATGGGAATATCGGGGACGTACTTGGGATATTCATAAAAGTCTCTCACTTCCTGGTAATTGAGAATATCAAGGGCGTACCTGAGATATTCTTGAAGATATCTCACCTCTTGGTAATTAGGAATATCGAGGGCATACCTAAGATATTCGTGAAGGTCTCTCACCTCCTGGTAATGGGGATATTGATGGCGTACCTAAGATATTCGTGAAGGTCTCTCACCTCCTAGTAATGGGAATATCAAGGACGTACCTGAGATATTCGTGAATGTCTCTCACCTCCTGGTAATGGGAATATCGAGGGCGTACTTGAGATATTCGTGAAGGTTTCTCACTTCCTAGTAATTGGGAATATCGAGGACATACCTGAGATATTCGTGAAGGTCTCTCACCTCCTGGTAATGGGAATATGGAGGGTGTGCCCCGCATATTCGTGAAGGTCTCTCACCTCCTAGTAATTGGGAATATTAAGGGCGTACTTGAGATATTCGTGAAGGTCTCTCACCTCCTGGTAATTGGAATATCGATGGCGTACTTGAGATATTCGTGAAGGTCTCTCACCTCTTAGTAATGGAAATATCGAGGGTGTGCCCCGCATATTTGTGAAGGTCTCTCACCTCTTGGTATTATACACTTGAATGTGGTATGAGGTTTACTTGGATTGCCGTAGGCACTTAAAAGGGGTGGAACACCTGGATAGCCACAGGTGTACAAAGTACTAGAATACTTGGATGAACACAAGTATTTATGATATGATCTGGGACCACTCAAGCTGGTCCAAGTGCTAGAAAGCATACCTGGACGGCGGTGCCAAGCAAAGCAATGGAATGTTTGAACAGTTGCTATATAATTTGGGGACAACTCGGGCAGGCTGAGTGTCATGAAAAGGAAGTACCTGGACAACGGTGGGTACTTGATGATATGGGGATACCTAGACAGCAGTAGGTATTCAATGATAAAGGGATACTTGGTTAGTCACAAGTATCAATATTCTGGGGACAACTCTAATAGGTCGAGTGTCAGGATAAAGGAGTATCCGAATGATGATCGGTACTCAAAGATGATGAGGATACCTAGACAACAGTAGGTATTCAATGATAAAGGGATACTTGGTCAGTCACAAGTATCAATATTATGGGGACAACTCGAACAGGTCGAGTGTCAGGAAAATAGAGTATCCGAACGGTGGCTGGTACTCAAGGATAAGAGGGATACCTAGACAGCAGTAAGCACCCAAACTCAAAGGATGACTCAAATAGGTTGAGTGTCAATAAGAGAGTACCTGGATAGTGATAGGTACCTTAAGACAAATGGGAATAGAGATATACTTACCTGGCAATATCTCTGATCTCTAAGAGTGTGTCTGTTATTTGCATAATATGCACACATGATTGTATACACTGTAAATTCATAAATTCAAATGTGATTTATGCATGATAATTTTGTTAGTTTTGCATCCTTTGATTTCCATTGGGGAAGATTTTGAAAGACAACCTTCATTTAGAATGTAGATGTCTTGAGCATGCCAGATGAGGGACTTTTAGTCTGAAAGGACTTTCCGCTCACTCTCATGGAAAATGCTATCCTGACCATTGATGCAGGATTTATAAGGACCACACTATCTCACTATCATCATGCCAACAGGGGTCCGAGTATTCTCACAAACAGTACGACTTTACCAATGTGAGAGGTCTTTGTTGAAACTGTGATGAAGTCTTGGTTAGCGGCTCATCGAAGGGGACCATCAAGGTCAAGGCTTATGAATGGAGTGCCGCGCGATCGTCTCCGGGTTTGCAAGTCAATAATCCTGCGAAAAAAGATAGAGTAATCTTGATCGTACTTCTTCAAGTGATGTTTATAGACATATGAAATCCTACGTTAATTGAAGTGCCCTAGTCTAAAGAGACTTTTACAATGTGATGCAATGTAGGCTTGATTCGTGTGTAAAATGGTGAGAGCTGGTGATTGCCTTGGCATTTGTCACCAATCTTTCTTCTCACTGTCAAATGAAGGTTCTATGGACCACAACAACAACATTTTCTTAGCTGCATTTTTGACTGGGGGGCATTGGCCTTGCTTTTACCAAGTACACTACTTTTTCATGCCCCTATTTTTTTATTCCAGTTCTTCATTTATGGGCATTAACCTTGCTTTTATCAGGTACACTGCTTTTTTATGCCCTTGTTTTTTCATTCTTATCGTTAGAGGAACTGGCCTAGGCAGGTTCAGGCACGACATTATTGTTAGACTCTTGAGTCTTCATCCTCAGCTAGCGCTCTAGGCTATGGAAATAACTTCTAATTTGTCTCAATGTGAGGGTAAAATTACAGACTCAATTGAGTTGTACAATGAATACAAGTGCATAGAGAAAGAATTGCTCTGCGTCATTCTAGGGCACTTAAATTAACGCGAGTGTTCATATGCAATAAAGACACCCGAAGATTGATGCAAGTGCGAGTAAGAAAATTTCTATCTCTCTTCTCACCTTGTGGTGCTGCTTCGCTTTCAATATGCCCTAGTGTGGGGGTGGTTCTCGGCAGGGGGTAGGACAGAAACTTCACCTGTGTAAGGAGCTCAAAGGGGTGAGCAATGAAATGTCTCTCACTGTTTTGGTTATCGTACCATTCGCGAGAGAACTCTTTACCTTGTAGTCATGGGATCTTCTGCACTCATCTCGCAAGTGTATAGATAGGGGACTGTGTATAGGATATGGCTTGCCTTTCATCATTCTGACGCGCCTCATCCAGCATGCTCGATTAATCTTGTATTCTTCATTTAGCTGTCTATTCTAATAATTCTCAATGGAATCAGTGATTTAGACAGACAAAATCATCATACAAAAATCCATTTGGAAAAGGCATGCAGTATTTTAAACATTAGAGAGTTTTTATTCTCAAAACAAATGAATGGTTTTTTGCTCAAAAAGACCTGGTTGACAGCTTTAAGGTTCAACAGAATATGTGTTTCCAAATATGTTAAATCTTGGATATCAAAAGGGCTATTCACAAAGGGGTGTTCAGAAATGGGTGTCCCTGTAGAAGAGAAGATGTACAAGTAGATCAATTAGTCTGGCCAAAATCAAATGTGAGTTGAGGCCTGAAGATTTTCTGTCATTTGCTTTGGTGATTACTCAAGACGACATTTCATTTAGGAGAGTTTGTCATGCCTCTCATTAATTATTATCCTTGTCAAGTGATCTTGCAACAAGACATGCTTCTCGTTGATTTGTTATCCTTGCTTTTGACAGTCAGGTGATCCTACAACAAACAAGAGGGAATGTGTTAGTCATGAAATCTTTCAAGAGTCGAATAACTGGAATTGATACAACTTTACCCTTCATTGGTTTGCAGATGATTGGGTGAACCTGAAGTGAGAAGGGGGACATGAAGTCCTATGTCCCTTGTTTCGTTAGGTCGATTATTCTCTGATTGGCTCCTGGATGATGTTGACACCCGAAATTTCCGTCAACATTTTAATCATCCATTGTTTGCAAAAAAATAAAATAAAATAAAATAAAGAGCCAAAAAGAAAACAAAAAGAAAAAATGAAATGAAATGAAAAGAAATAAAAAATAGAAATAAAAAGAAAACAAAAAGAAAAAAAGAGAGAAAACAAAAAGAAAACAAACAAAGAAAGAAAAAGAATATAAAAGGAGGGGGGCTCTCTCGCTGGGGGGGTTTTGGGGGGCGAAACAGACTCTTTCATTCTCGGGGGGGCGGAACAGACTCTTTCATTCTCGGGGGGGCTCTCTCATTCTCTCGGGGATTCGCTGGTGGACGGAGACTCTCTCCGAATTCTCTCTCCGTAACTGCTCGATTGAGCTCTTCAATGGCGGATTGAAGAAAACCCTAGCCTCAGTCGAGAACTGGGCGCTGGACATCTCTCCGTCTTCTCAGTGATTTGGTCCTCAATCGATCGTCGTTTCGAGCTTCCATTCTTCGCATAGAAACCGAACTCGCGATCGATCTCGCACGTTCGGTGAAGTTCCTGGCATCGAAAATGAAGAACTCAAAGCGATCGTGGACCTCGCCATGCTGATCCTCTTCGCGCTCAGCATATTCCCATCCTTGATCAGTGACAGCCGCAGCAAAATCTCCTCCGCCGGTCAGTACAGCCGTGGTTGTAACGGAACAGACGAACGCTCATCACTACTGATCAGGACAATCAGTGAATCTATCCGTCACCAGAATTTAACTTCTCCAGATCTGATAATCCACGACGATCCGAAGGTGCTATAGTGGTCTGGCGTGTACTTGATCTCACTGGAATCGCTAAAAAAAGTCAGAAAATTCAGCTTCTCTAAGATACGACGAATCCAGTTTCTGTTCGAACTTATTATCGCTGGTTCCAACCTCGTTCTTGGACGATCGTGAAACTCTTATTCTTCTTCTGGAACTCTTGTTGCAGTATCCATATCACTGATAAACCAGATTATGTTTAGATTAGGATCCCGAAGATGGAGAAGGCATGAAGATGGTGAAGGTCGATGTCCACTCCAACTGTTATCATGTAATGCTCATTTTCCCGACATATGTCTCGGGTTTTATGCATTGTATAAAGCCCGACGAGTTGCGGGTTTCCTTTCTTTCTCGATTGTTTTCTCTTTTATATTCTTTAGAATTGCATGATTAGGTTTACTGTTTTCTATTGATTGTTTACTTCATGTCTTGTGCTTTCATTTTCATTGATTGTTTTCTTTTCTTTTTTTTAGAAATAGAATAGAATGAAAGTAATCTGCCACGCATGATCACTTAGTCTAGGAATTGATGATCCTGAAAAATGTAAAAAAACGCATGGACATGTTAGGAAAAACACAACATACTGTTTAGGTACCGAAAGAGCGTTAATAGTAATATTAGCGTAACCCAAGTCCCCGAACTTGGATATCTGGTTGCATAGGAATCGAGGGAACACTCCCGACCCTCGATTGGGTTTCTAGCCGACCCCCAAAGTTAAGGCTAGTGGCGACTCCCGTCTATTTTTAGGTTGTCATAAATAAGTAGATCGTATAAATAAATCCGTTGTCACGCGGGGTATGAGTTTCGATGAAACTCACTATGGTTTAGCATACTCGATGTGGGAGTAGCCCAAAGGATGAAGTGATGCCATCCTAATGGGTGAAGCGTACTATCGAGAGGGCTACCATGGTAAAAGTACCCTTAAATTCGATATCCACATTCGACTCCCTTTTTTAGGTGTGTCGCTTATGTGGGTATGGATCGCGACATTCCGCTGTCACGCGGGGTACGAGCTTGGGAGAGCTCGCGATCTCGTAGAGGGAACTCATGAGAGGCTTGATCCAAAAGGCGAGGTGATGACGTCTTTTGGAATGCAAGCCGTGAGGGAACTTTCGTGATCAAGTACCCCTAAATCCGACCTTTCCCCCTTTTCTCTCCTCGCGATGATGAGGGATTCGAGGGGCGGCAAGATCGGGTCGCGACAGGTGACATGTCTTTTTACACGAAGCCAGGTAAATTTGATGTAGGTCATTTCCATGTACTAGCTTGGCCAATATTGATTTGCCTAACCATCAAATTTGGCTCTTGAATCCTGGTGCTTCCTGCCAATAGGGGGAATATGCCAAAAGTGAATTCAAAGAGGGGGGAGTATTGGAAATGATACCAAATTACTCTTCTCCAAAGTTTGTATTTGCTGACTCCTGATGATGTTTGAATGTCGATGACAGCCTTTTCGTCTTGGCATAGTTTGACATTTCTTTCAATTGGCCTTCCTCACTTGTGACCATGTATGCATGATTGCTGGTCGTTGATTCATCTTCAACGCCTTCCTTCTGTGGAATTTCTCCTTCTGTCTTTAACTATAGCATCATTGGGCAAAAGTCATGTACCTCAAGCTTCTATGTAATCTGAGATGGACAATCAAAACCTCCAATTCTCTGATGGCAATTACTTCTTGTGAGATCATGCGTCTGAATAGGAAGTTAGGTTTCTAGGTCCTCATTTTGAATAGGGGCTAGAGACCGCTTCAACTGTTTGGATTTCTTCCCTGTTGACAGTAGCCAATTCAAAGAAAAAGAAAAGATCCCCTCCTTGTGCTTCTGGGCTTGTCGAAGCTGGAAGTCCTATCACACCCCGATCCTTGGGCACGCACACATCCTTCTACTCTTGGTCGATTTTATACTGCGATATCTCAGGACTATGTATCGCCGACCCTTTCATTATTTAAGCACATGCGGAAGCAGTTAAAATCCACAAACAATAAAATAATGGGATAGAAAAGCAGGGCCATATTTCTCATATTGAAACTTATAACTAAACTTTTATATAAGACATAAACCAGAGCACTTCACAACTTTTTACTCTAAACTCTATTCACATCAATTGAAGTTCACAAAAGAAGATGGAATCTCAATCCATCTGGGTCGTACTCAAGACTCCTCTCGGAATTATCTTATTTTTCCAAAAATCCTTTTCCTCAAGTTCGCCTTCAAGTTCTCCTTCTCAAACTCCTCCTCCTCAGCTCCTCAACAGAGTCCTGAAATGTTTTCCCCAAACTGGGATGAGACTACGTCTCAGCGAGTTCTATCCCACTAAGCCCAATTAGTAAACCATTATACTATGGGCTGCCTAAACACGCACAGGGCAGAGGACTTACCTTGACCTCATATTCCACCTGCAAGTCAGTACAATTCACATACCTTATATATAGAATTGATACATCCAGCAATTGAAACGCATCACTCAACTCAATAAATCACAAGGGTCTAGATTATAGGGCCAAATCATTATGACACGTCCCATACCATGTCACACAATTTTGTCTCATAATCCAGCGCATCAAACTCAACCATCATGCGTTCCAATTGTTAATTACACCCCTCAAGGGTACAACCAACTCTATTGGCGGTCTTATGGCATTGCCAGGCGTCGTCTCACCCCATTGAGCACGGTTACATCTCTCTCAGAGACGACTTCCGCGAAAGGGCGCAGGTCCAGAATTTACTGCGACCCGAATACAACCTACTCACAAGTTCGGTGTCTTCTAGCATAGCCAGGCTTCATCTCCCCCATGAGCATGACAACGTCTCTCAATTAGACGGCTTCCCCGAAGGGGCGTAGGTCTAGAATCTACTGCGACCCGAGTCCCAAGGAATGGGTAACATCCGGCTTAACAGCCCAGGATGGTTTCTCTTAACCAACATACAACCAATCAATCTTGGCCCAGGACACTGTGCATTGCACTCAAATGCCTCCATTAAAATAGTGATCCTAGCCTATTTTCTTCGTATTAAAAACATCCCGAAAATAGTCGTGTGTGGGTACACGATCAATTCGAACTAGAAGACTGATACCTATCTTTTTCAAATCCCACTATTTGATATAGTACTTAAAATCCATTTTCGGTGTTAAAACCCGACACCCAGGGTTTTCTAAAAAAATATCAAAATCCACAAATTTTGGAATTAAATACCAAAAATCCAATCAGCACTCAATTTGCATAATTTAACACTCAATTGCAGAATTTAACCATGCCATTTACCAATCCATAATTCAATCTCAATCAATTCCAATCAATTTAGGGTAAATCTCTAAAATATCACAATTTATTTAATTCCATGCAACGTGGAGCTCAAATAAATAAGCGGACTATGCCACGACGATCAGCAAGAGATTTCAGTTGTTGGCCATCAAAATCTTAATTTCCGAAAAATAAATAAATAATTTTTTAATTTTGAAAATTAAATAATTAATATTAAAAATTCAATTTAGCTCAAAATAAAGCCCGATTAAGTAAACAGACTTCACCACGGTCATCAGTTTAATTTTCCGGTTTCGGACCATCTCAGTTGAATTTTCGGAAAATAAATAAATAATTAATTTAATTCCGAAAAATAATATTTAAATGCCAAAAAATCTCACTTAGGCCCGAATCACCAAATTGAAGCCCGATTAGGGGTCGGAAAAATTTCCGAGATACTTCCAATAAATAGTAGACCACGTCTACTTGCTAATTGCACAGTCAATTTATCTAAATCACATCACAATTGACTAAAAATTGCTAATTTATTCTAATCTAACAACCTAAACATAATTAATTAAAAATAAACCAACCTTAATCATAATTAGCCAACTAATCCGGGATTAGAGAGATTACTCACCAAATCATGTGCAAATCGGATCAATCCGACGGGGGCGACGCGAGGTACGATTCTTCCCAAAGCATGGCTCGGGTTCGGGGCCTGAAAACGACCCAAAAGCGGGCTTGAACCAATTGGAAACCCATTTCGTGGGTTGCTGGTTGGGGCTGGCTAGGGCTGCTTCGGCGGCCAAAACGGCAAGGGAAGGCCGGTGGAGGGTAAGGGGGATGCCGGGGAAGTCCGACGGGGTTGAACGGCGGCCGGAGGTGGCCGGACAAGGGCAAATCAGGGGCTGGGTCTCGCGGATTTGCTCGGGGGAAGGGGCGTCTGGATGGAGAAGGTAGGCGGCGCACGGGGGTGAGCGGCAGGCGCACGGGCGCGGGCGCATGGTGCGGCGGCGGGACGAGTGGCGACGGAGCAGTGATGGCGAGCTGCAGCTTCTGGTTCTGGTTCACTTGCTCGAGCGTGCGGAGGGAGGAAGAAGAAGAAGAAAGAGAGAGAGAGAGAGAAGATAAGGTTGGACCGGTCAAAAGGCAAGAGAGAGAAGGTAGGCGGTGGGGGAAATCGCACAAGGGGGAAAGGGAGAGGGGAGAGAAGAGAGAGAGAAAAGAGAAAAGAAAGAAAAGAAGATAGAGGGAGAGAGAGAAATAAAATATTACCTTTCCACTTATTTTATTTCACTTCTCTTTCCCTTTCTATTTTCTTTTGGTCTTCAATTTTCTTCCGATAATTTCTTTATTGAAATTTCGGACTCGTCAACAAATTGACGAGCGATGAGACAAGATCCTAAAAATAAGAATTACGACGCGCTTAAAATTCGATTCCCGAAATCGAGTTCAATTTCGTGGTTAAAAATCAATTAAACGTGATTTTAGCTCAATCCAACCAATTAGGTAGTTGTTAGGGATTTTACAGCTGATACATCCCTTAACGGCTTTACCCAATAGGTTAGTTAACTCGTGAGTGATCAGCTCAGAGAAAAAGGGCCATAGGCACGTCGACGAAATGCCCATTTCACTTTATCGAAACGGGGTCGAATTTCAGGATGTCACAACTCTTCCCCTCTTATAAAAATTTCGTCCTCGAAATTTAAGCCATTACACACTTTGATCAAAAAGGCGGGGTTACAACTGTCTCATCGATTCTTCTGTCTCCTAAGTCGCTCCTTCAGTGCCGTGGAACTTGCACGCAGAACTTGCTCTTTGCGATCGACAATCTGAACTGGGCTTTCCACGTATGACACACAGTCATCCACGTCCAATTCCTCGAAATTGAGCACGTGGGTCGGGTCAGGCTCGTACTTCCTTAATATCGACACATGAAAGACGTCATGCACTTGCGCCAATCTTAGCAGCAACACAAGACGATTTGCACTGGTTCTTCAAGCTTTGGAGCAGAAGCGGCTCGTGGGGGAGACAGTAGCAGCAACTGGTGTCGGGATCTCGTGGTTCGCAGCTGGTGCTCGGCTCACGGCGGCTTTCTCCGACTCCTCTTCTCTCCAGCAACCCCTTTAGCCTTGGTTCTCTCTCACTCCGACCAGATTCGAGCCTCCACCGGCCGGATCTAACCTCCTCGGACTCGCTCGCCGGCGGCCTCCCGTGAAGTCTCTCAATGGGAGGTCAGTCGAGCTCACGACCCGAGTTCTCTCTCGCTTGATCTTCGATTCCTCTCCCGAAGTCTCTCAATGGAAAGATCTCGGAGCTCGCTCATGCCGTTCTTCGACGAAGGTGGTGCCCTTTTATAGGCTAGGGAATCCGGTTGTCAGAGTTTCGACCGCCGGTCCCCTTCGCGTGCCGAGCGGTTCTCCTTGGCTGAATCGGCGTCCCATCCGAGCTCATCCAGCGAAGCGTGCTTGGCATTGATGGTGCTCAAGATCTTATCTTCTCCGGCCGACGTCGGCCTACTCCCCTCGACCGTAGGCCGTCCTTCGCGCGCGTCGTCGTCTTCTATGTGCGTGAGTTGCAGAGGCGTAGGGGGAAGAAGAAGGAAGAAGGAAGAAGGAAGAAGAAGAAAAGAAGGGGGCCGGGCTTTGGGGAAAATGGCTGGGCCTTGGGCTTGCGTGGAAAAGAAAAAGAGGGGGCTGGGCTGGCTTTTGTTTTTCTATTGGTTTTTTTTCTGTTTTTATTTGTTTTTTGTTGTTTTATCTTTTTATTATCTATTTATCCGAAAAGACAAAATTAAAAACTTAATCAATAAAATAAAATAGGCCTAAAATTAAGGCGTCAACACCAGTCAATCAACAAAGAGAGATAATATAATTATCATAGCAAACATTTTCAAAAACATTACTTCTATTTATACACTTATTATCCCCAGGAAATTTCATATTTATAAACCATTACAAAAAACCAGCAAGGGTTAAGGTTAACCTAAACTTCATTAACACCAGGCCAATCTCTCACCGCTAATTCTGAACTGCATGTGACAATTTTCCAACCTATGGGACTGAAAATATTTAAACAACAACGTGGTGAGATATAAATCTTAGAGAGTCAGCCCCTTAAACCTCAATTTTGAACATAGCCTAAACATGCGACGACATGCAATCTTACCTCCCGCTGGCACACCCTTGCATATTAATACATCCTGTATGCCAATATCAATGTGACAAGCATATTTAATAACCAAAACACATAACTCTTATGCACGAAGCATCCACACAAGTCTCGATTATAAGATAAAACTTGTCTTGGCCCGTCCCATACCGTGCTTTATAGTTTTATCTCATAATTAGGTGCAATACATTACAATTATTCACACGTGTTCCAGTTATTACGACCCTTCAGGTCATGATCAATACAGAAGTTGGTAGTCTTATGGTATAATCTAACATTGGGGCACGGCATCATCTAGAACCCTTGCCTATACTGCATTCCATAAAGAAGTATCGATCCGATCTCAATTGCAACTTGGCATCCGAACCCCTGCAGGGCATTCAATAAACATCGGACATCGCCCCCAAACTTCTGTTGGGCGACGAATTCAATTAAATGACCACACAAGCACACCAATAGTCAAGCCAATTATATTTGCCCTTAATTAGCCAAGTACAAAAGAGTTTGCGTTCAAATAACCAACCTTGACAAATTTCACACTTAAAATTCCAGTAAAATATTCGTACATGGTTATGTACTTAAAATCAACCTGTCAAAACTTTGCACACTTTTATTTTAAAACCTTATTGTCCCATCTAACACGTAAAATTTGACGTCCAAATCCAACATCTCAAAATTTGCCATTTTCATGCCCATAAACCTTCTTTGAAAATAGCAAATAAAGCTTACACATTGGACAATCAATAACACAGCATAACAAGTTCAAAGA
Organism: Eucalyptus camaldulensis; assembly: GCA_019915185.1. Classification (NCBI taxonomy): domain Eukaryota; kingdom Viridiplantae; phylum Streptophyta; class Magnoliopsida; order Myrtales; family Myrtaceae; genus Eucalyptus; species Eucalyptus camaldulensis. The sequence goes on from JAHSVA010000012.1 coordinate 12,709,160, forward strand.
ATAGGAATTATGCATAAATCCATTCAATAAAACAAGTGCAAAATTCTACTTAATGGTAATCCGTCGTCAGTTTCCATTAATTGCAATTAATTAGGCTAATTGCGATTAACTAGGCTGATTGTGATTAATTAAACTAAACTTGATGAATTAATCTAACTAAAATTAATTAAAAATTAATTTCCATTATTTAAAGTAATTACGATTAATTAAACAAATCGCAATTAATTAAGACTAACCATGATTACTTAAGCTAATCGCACTCGACTTTAATCTAAACCGTCCTTAATTACTATTGAAGCTAAAATAAAAGTAACTAATACTAACCGCCATTATCCTTAAACTAAACCTATCCCTAAATGTAATTAACTACCTAATCAATGATTAAGAGTTAACTCAAGGTTTTTTTATCGCGACGAGCTCACCATGACGATGGCGTGATGACATCGAGGACTTGGGTCTCATGGCAACAATGGCGGCACAAACAACACGGTGGCGGTGGTGCAGTGAGTTTTGAGGCTCACGGCCACCTTGCTTGAGGGTGGTGGCATTCGGTGGAGATAAACCGGCTGAAGTGGTTCATGGTGGTGGTGAGGGAAGGCAAGCGATGGCAAAAGGCTTGCAAGAGGTGGTTCAATGGTGGTGGTTGCTCGGATGGTGGTGGTTTACCAGTGCAATTGGTGAAACGACGGCGACACGGTGGCTTGAGGGACGGTGGATGGGCGGCGGCAAATTACGGTGGTGGAAATGGTGGTGATGGGTGGTAGTGAGATGGGCGGCTAAAAGGAAAAAAACAAGGAAGAAATGAAGAAGGAGAAGAAGAAGAAGAGAATGGAGGGGGAAAGACTTGGAGGAAGGAGACGTGAGGGGAGGGGAAGAGAGCGAGAGAGAAGAAAGGGATTTCCAAGATTTCTCCAAAACCCATCATTTCTCCTCACTCGCTCTCCCTAAAACCCTCATATCTTTACATTTTGTCCCCTTATTATTTTCTTATTTTCCAATTCTTTAAAGCCAAGATTTTAAGCAACAAATCACAACTTTGCCACTCGGTCTCAGTTCCCTTTCTAACTTCAAATTTTCGTCCAATAATTCATTTTCTGAAAATTTCGAACTTCCCAATAATTCGACAAACAATGAGGTGTCATCAAATAAATTAGTCTTGAAATCCTCAAAAGTTCAATACTCGAAATCATATGAAATTTCATGGTTAAAAATTAATCGAATATGACTTTAATACGACCTAAGCTATAGGGTGACTTTTAGGGGTTCTTGCGCAGTTGACCCTCGATCGATAATTTTCATTCCATATTGGTGTCTCTTTGAATCGTGTATGACCCTCAGTTGTCATATAATCACAAGAGTTCAATTACATACCATGTATATAATATAAATAGAAAAATGATTTATTGTCCTTCAACGCTAATATTGTAATCGTGCAGAATCACTCGTGAACAAATTATATACTTCGGTCAAATCGATTTATATCTATTTGTTAATTGACTTAATATAGTGTAGTATTTACCCTTGTTGATTCTTATGATTGAATGGTCGATTCTTGATTGAACTCTCTGCACTAAAACGGAATATTCTCAAAAGAGCAAGGACCAAAGTAAAACGTTTTCAGAAACTTGTATACGTAGGCACCACGTGTCGATTTTCCCGTGCTGGCTAAGCATATTTTGTCCACATTCATAGGAAATGCCATTTCTTGGTCGTGGAATGTGTTAAAACCATTATCTGTAGTAACATAATAACTATCAAGTGGCGTAAATTATTTTAGTTACGGCGCCTCACATCGATATATTTATTGCAAAAAACGTGTATCACTCGTGGACAGAGTGAACCACTGCAGAAAATGTGGCTGAACCTTTGCTAGTTGTAGCATATAGGAAACTCCTTTTTCGATGTTCATTGACTAACCTCGTTCACTTGATTCACGTTCATTATCTCCATGTGGATCCCTCTCTTTTTTTCATTTTTCTGAATCTCCCATTCTTCTCGTTTTGTTTCGCTATTATTCGCTCACTTGTCTTTTTTTCTTTTTAATAATGGTGAGGGGAATCTCTGACGAGTAAACTCATCACAGGAGCGTAAGGTCAGCCGTGGCTGCCACTCGAGTGAGATCGGAGCATTATCTCAGGGGGTTCGAGCTTGCATCATCAACCTATAAGGATTGTCCGGTCACTCATCTTATTCTCTATCAAATAGCATGTAGGTACAAAGAGTGCATTAACGAACCTGCACTTTACCACCGTAATGGATGGCTTCAGTGGAAAAACAGATACATTTCTACAAGGTCACAAGTTTGATTCACATCGTGGGTGAACTTTTGAACAGCTCAATTGCATTAGCCAGCTACGACATATCTCATGCGAAAAGATTTCTGAATTGTCAACATGCATCTTTGGATCACAATGCATAGAGTTGTCATGATTCAAACCAAATATTTCATAATAGGTGTCGGAACCCTTATGACAACACTTAAAAGGGTTGTAGCGCCGGTTGCCTTTCCCGGCTCTTCTAGATTATAAAACGAAAAGTGACCTTGCCTAAACAACGTGGGATTTTACCTAGCTTATGACTCAGCATCGCCTTGCCGCAGTGCGACGCCATTGCTCCGCGTCGCTGTTACTGCCCGAGCCACTGACCCTCACTCGTGAGCCTCCGTCGCGCCTTTGCCCAGCGCCCAACGCAACCCCTGCCTTCGCCGGAGATCTGCTCCTGCTCAGCCCCGTGCTCGCCACCTGCATCTGTATTTCGCGAGCTCACACCGCTACTCCACAACCCGACGAAGCCACCACCGTGTAGTAGTACCCCGACACTAGCAGATCCGAGCCATTCACTGCGCCGCCGCCTACCCGCAACAGACCAAGCTCACCGTGTCTTTGCCCCCAGTCACGACGCTGTCGCTGCTGTCTCTCTGCCCATTCGTCTGCACCCCTTCGACCCAGAAGCCAAGCAACGCCAGCTGCTGCTTCGCAGGTCACCGGAGCTTGTGCCACTCCGATGCCCATGCCTGCACTTCCACTCGCCACATCCCTGCAGCGCTCCAACCTCTGCTGCCTCCTTCATTGACGCCAGTAGTCGAGACCCAGTTCCGAGCTCCCCTGCCATCGAGCTATCTAGCCTTTGTTCCGGGTCCCCTCGTTGCGGATCCGCTTGCTGTTGCTAGTGCCGCCGATTCACCCTTGTCGGAGCTCCCCGCGCCAGAGACCCATCACCTCTGGTGACTGACGGCGACCAAGCCATCACACGAGCTGCCAAGCCGTGAAAAAGAAAAAAAAAATCAAATTAGGTAGTTTTTATTTACTTTATTTTTATTGTTCATTATTATTTTACTTATTTTTTTTTAGTGGAATTATTCCTTAATATATGATTGAGATAGTAGCCCATTAAATTAGGAATTGACAGTCTGATTTTCACACCCGAAATCCGACTCATAATCGCTTGGAAAATCGCTAATTCGATCTCATGCTCGAGATTTGATTCGCGATTTATTTAAAAATTGTCCAATTCGATCTCATGCACGAGATATGGTTCGTCAATTTATAGATATGAATCATATCTTGTCTAATTTGTCGTCGTGTTGGTAGAATCAATTTTATTTTCATGAAAAAAAAATCTAAAAAATATTTGTGTTAGGATTAGGTTGGTTTTAGAATATATCTTGTTATCTTGCATATTTAGAATATGGATTTTATTTCGAATTTTTAAGAGTAAAAAAATAAAAAATAAAAAATAAAAAATGCATTCATTTAGGATGTTAGTTTAATTATATGTCAATTTTAGTTCGAATTTTATATTAAAAAAAAACATAAAAAATCATCATGCATATGTCATGTAAAATTAGGGCATTCTTTGCACGTCATTGCATGTTAGGATTGCATGTTATAAGTTTAGATAATTTCTCCTAGATAGATTGCACGTTTTTGTTAGGAAAGTAGAAAAATCATACGCATGTCATATAAATTAGGTTCATGAAATGCACATCATTTAATGATTGTTACTACGTTCATTTAATTAAAAATTGCTCTTTATTAGAACTAAGTCATTAGATTAATTTAGATTGCACATTTAATTATTGCATTTCTTTAAAATTTATTTTAATCATGTCATGTAGTTTAGGCCATATTGTCATGTCATATCATTTCATATTGGATTAGTAGCATGCGTTGCATGACTCTCATTAATTAAGTGAAAACAAGAAAAAAAAATTACATGTTAATTAGAAATCATATCTAGGACTGTCGATGTGAATTATGATTTAACATTGCAAATACTTTCATTGTTACAAGGTAAGTCCTGTAATTTATTTATTATTTTTTTGGGTGTTAAATTGGTGGTTTGCGCATCCGTATGATCACCTCACATGTTAGGGAAATAGATTTAAAATCAATCCAAACTACCTGCAAAAACATTTTTGAAAATAAAAAGAAATAGTACCGAAAGGGTATTAGAGAAGTCTAGTGTAATCAAGTCCCCGTACCCAAAGTCTCTGGTTCGTAGGAGTAAAATAATCCCCCAATTATTTTACTTGGGTTTTTAATTGACCCACTAAAATATAGATTATTCCTAGATAAAATCAATTTGCATGTTAAGAAATTTTAACTTAAGTCGCGAATTGGTTTGAGCTTGGGAGACACCGAGTTAAGTCTACGCTTAACAATCTATTAGCCAAACCCTAGGCGGTCCACACCCGAAAATTTAGTCACGACAGCGCCATGTTAACATTTGGTTCTTCTACAAAAAATAAAATCAATTCAAAGAGACTATTTTTTTTTTTTTAGATAAAAAGTCTGAAAATGTTTCATGTTAAGCATTTTTCGTTACTCAAATTAGACAGAATTAATTGAAATTTAGGACTGTAATAATTAATTAAGTTTTAGGACTTGATTACACTATTTAAAAATTTTAAGAGGTGAATACATTTTTGCGACCGGTTTTAGATTTGCTGGGACATTTATCTTTTTTTTTTTTTTACCAACTTTCTTTTATGGGTTTAGGATCTTCTCTTTTTTTTGCCTTGGTGATCATTCCCTTGAACTTATTAACAAAGTATCAATATTAATTGGAATGAGTTACTAACATTTGGTTGGAGCTCATGATGCAACCACTAGTGGAGGCTTAGGCATGGATTTATAGGTTCAGAAAAGTTTGATCATATAACCCATTTTAATTTTCAATTTTTTCCCTTCTGAAATGAAAATTGGACGGCGTTTGACCTGTGAGATTTATTAATTTGAGGAGTCTGATTGGCCATCATAAAATAATTTTATTAATTAATATATTCACAAGGTGCTTTACTTATTGAGGGGCACGTGCTTTGATGAATCTTCTACAACAACGGTCCCATCCCCATAACTTTAAGTTGGGCCGTCTCCTCCCTATATATAGTTTATAGATGATGGTTTTATATGAGATGGGCTTAAGGCCCGTTCGCCCATGTTGGGCCCAAAAGCCCGGCCCACAGGAATAGGGCCCGTGGATGGAGGGTCATATAAAAGGAGAAAGAGAGAGAGAGAGGAAGATACCCGTTGGACGAACGCACGTACATTCCTCTCCCTCTCTCCCTCCAAAAAGAACAATACGCTTAAGGCGACGCCGTTTCCCTTTAAAGGCAAATTGACATCATCGGATCAGAATTTCTTCCTCGATCTTCAGCATTGGTGTCTAATCTGTAGCTAACAAGGTACGTTCGATTCCGTGGTGTGCTTTACGATCGGTGATACATGTTTTTCCCGGGCTTCATCTTCCGCATTGCTTTAGGGGTTTGACTTAGTGTCGAATCCAGTTTTTGGGGATCCATTATTCCCAACATTGGTATCAGAGCCCTAGTTCACGTTTTCCGAACCCCTTTCATGTTTTTTGATTGAATTTTCGCGAAAATTTTCGGCCGTACGGATCGGGGCGAGAAATCCCGACACCTGAGCCCTGTTCGTCCTTTTTTTTTAGTTTTCGTAAGTCGAAATCAATTTCTGGAGGAACTGGGTGAAAGAGGTCGTCGAAGCGAGTCCGGCAACATGTCCAGCGTCGCCGGGCGACGCTGCACGTGCCCACACGCGTGGCCAGAAGCCGCTGCGCGTGGGCGCAACGCGCCTGAAGCACTGGCATCGGCCAACGAGTGCGTCCCACGCGAGGGTCGGCGAACCAGCATGTGCGCGATGCCAACGGCGAATCGGCACACGCCAGTCAGCGGACCGACGCGTGCTGACGTGAGCATGACATCATCCAACGGTTAGTAACCGCTGGGATGACGTCATCGTTGATGTCAACGCCGACGACGGTTGGCTAGGCGGTCCCCGGCCGGTGATTCGACCCGACCCGACCCGCAGACGCGTGGCACGCACGCGGCACGTGCAATCGGTTCGTCCGACCCGGCCCGATCGGTCCGACCGGTTCGATGACTTGACCGTTGACCCGTTGACCGTTGATCAACGACCGTTGACCATTGACCGTTGACCCGAAAAAAAAAATAAATAAATAAAGATTTGTTTTTTTTTTTCAAAAATGTCTGTGTGGGTTAGAGGTAATCCATTTTTTTTATTTTGCATTTGTTGCATGGATCATAGAAAATTATGTATTTTCCATTTTGTTTATTGTGGATTATAAGTGATCCATTTTTTGGTTCTGCATTTGTTGCAGGAACTATGATGCGTTATGCACGGATACCTACAATCCCGAGAACGGACGAAGGAATAGCTAAACTGAAAAGGCTAATGAAAGAGTTAGCTGATTATCGGTGGCTTGATGGTGATTTAATATCACACACGGTCAAGGCCAATCAGATGATATAGGAAATCATCTGCAATGGTTATCTTATGCCGGATTTTGAGAAGGTGCCGGCTTTAATGAACACTCTTCCACCTGAATGACAAGCATTGTTAGATCGGCTATGGGAGGTCAACGTGGTCCCGTATTATAGGAGGCTAGTGGAAGCTTTTGTAAGAGAGTACTATAGGATTGAGTTGGCCAAAACTTCAACCCTTAGATTGAGCGCCACATGGCATAGAGTAAATGCGCCTTGGTGGCGACATGAAAGCTCTCCAAAAGTTTTTCCATGGTTGGCAAATGTGCCTTCAGTTTTCTCAGATGTTTTAACTGATACATTAGAATGGACATTCCCTATTTATTTCTTAGATTAGTTTGAGATGCTTTTATGGGAGTTAATATCTCTTTCTATGTTGATAATTTTTTTTGTATATATTGCTTAGTGTAATGGATAGTTGTATTAGTTGAAAGCATTTTTTTTATTGGATGTCAATTATTTGTTACTTTCTGTTATTGCTGATTGCTGTGGATAGTTAGTTGTGGGTAGTTCATAGAAGTTTTTTGTAACTTCATAGAATTTATTTTGCATAAGACAATTATATTAATAATAGTTTTAAGTTAGGATTTTTGAAGGATGATTGGAAACGTAGTGACTTTTTGATTCTGAAACATTACTTAAAATTATTCATTGATATGATGGGTCTGTGCAAAGTGGATGCATAGATGATAGGCATTAATTATACGTGCATATATGTCTGATGTATTCAGATTGATGGATTCAGCAACTAAGAACGCAATTGCTGATGTGAACGGCAACAATTGTGAAATATTGAATATGAAGATTCAATATGTGCTGGAAAAGCAAGAAGCACTAGAAGCTCTTGACCATGTTATAGAAGATCTTGAGGATGGTGTGCGCCATCTTGAGCTGGTAGAGGACCGTTTAACGGCATGTGAGCTGAAAATAAAAATTTGCAATGCTGGTTCTAGTTCAGAAAGGGCTTTGAGCTCTAAGCACAAGCGTATTGATTCATTCAATATGTGGGAATGCAAAGGATCAAGTCCTTATTGCAAGAGATCAAGAGTTAACCAACACAATAGAGGATAACGTCCTCAAGTGAAGAAAATGTCAAGGGTGAGGTGTTACAATTGTGATAATAGAGGTCACTATGCTCGTAACTGTCGTGAGCCAAAGAATATAAACACCTCTTGTACATTTGAGAATTTTGCTTATATATCAAGTTCTGCATTATTAGCTGAATCCAATCCTTTGTGGACTGTAGATTCAGGAGCAACAGACGATGTAGCAAAGGATAGAGGATCCTTCGTGGAATTTCGGTGAATACCAACTGGAACTAAGTGGATTTATTTGGGAAATAGCTCCAGAGCTGAAGTTAAAGGGATTGGCACCTGTCAATTGAACACGCGTGGTGGACGCAACTTGTTCCTACATGATGTTCTATATGCTCCGGAGATTCGTCGAAATTTTGTATCTATTTTGGTGTTGGTTAAGCTTGGTTTATATGTGAACTTCCATAATAGAAATGTAGATTTGTATTTGGATACAAACTACTGTAGTTGTGGTCACTTTCTAGATGGTTTTAATTGTACTAAATGTTGACTGTGGTGATGTCAATATTTGTTATTCCCTTGTTTCACGTCTTCTACTTCATATGATAATGATGTGATTATGTGGCATGCTGGACTTGGTCATATTGGCCAACAATGTATATATAGACTAGCCAATGAAGGCTTGTTGGGCAACATTGAAAATGTCGATTTACCCATATGTGAGCATTGCCTAATAGGGAAAACGACAAGGAAACCATTTGAAAAAGATAAAAGAGCTGAATTTCCTCTGCATTTAATCCATTCTGACGTCTGTGGTGCAATGAATGTGAGAGGAAGGCATGGGGCTGTTTATTTCATCACTTTTATAGATGATTATATTCGATTCGGATATGTCTATTTGATTTCTCATAAATCTGAAGCAATAAGTTGTTTCAAAAGGTTTAATGAACTTGGTAGAAAATCAATTAGATAAGAAAATAAAAGCATTAAGATCCGATCGAGGTCGAAAATATTTATCTGATGAGTTCAGAAAATAATGTAATGAAAAGGAATAGAAATACAGTTGTCTATTCCATATACTCCTCAACAAAATGATGTTGCAGAGAGAAGAAACGGAACCCTATTGGAAATGGTTAGGTCAATGATGGCGTATGCTAACTTACATATCACTTTTTGGAGTGATGCGTTGTTAACTGCTGCCTATATACTTAACCGGGTGCCTTCCAAATCAGTTAGTTCCACTCCATATGAGTTATGGACAGGTAGAAAACCGGACTTAAGTTTTCTTAAGCCATGGGGTTATGCTGCCTATACTCATAAGTCCTCTCACAAGTTTGGGAAATTGGGTCCTAAAGGAAAGTAGAGTATTTTAATGAGATACTCCGAACACTCGAAAGGATATCTGTTCATATGTGAGCAGGAAAGTGGGAGTATAACTAAATTTGAATCACAAGATGTCACATTCTTAGTGGATGAATTTCCTAAGAATGGCGAAATAGGAGAAGATCATTCCCTATTTGAAACCTTGGATCAAGATAATGATATTAGTAGAGTTCGTCCAAGTGGGAGAAATATGAGAAGTGATGAATTGAATTCAACTCATTCTCAATTACAACCACATGATGAGATGATATCGTCATTATCTAATCCGAGTGGGAGCATAATGGGGAATGATGTGCTAAGTGTACATTCTCCCATATAGCGAACAAGTCGCCAAAGTATTCCTGGTCAACGTTTTGATATTGAAGGGAAAACTTTTATGGTTGCTCCACAAGATGAGGATGAGCCAAGAAATATTAATGAGGCTCTGAAATGCCCTAGTATGGAAAAATGGATTTATGCAATGAAAGAGGAGATGGAGTAAATGAAGTCAAACCAAGTCTGGGAACTGGTTGATCTTCCAAAAGGACGCGGAGCTATTGGGAACAAGTGGGTTCTTAAAATAAAGCGTAAAGTTGATGGCTTGATATAAAGGCATAAGGCTCGCCTTATGGCGAATGGGTATAATCAACAAGAAGGAATTGATTATGAAGAAATATTTTCTCCTGTAGTGAGATTTACCTCGATTCGCATAATTCTGGCAATAGTGGTTAGTATGGATCTTAAGTTACATCAAATGGATGTAAAGACTGCTTTCCTCAATGGAGAATTAGAGGAATTGATATATATATATATATATATATATATATATATATATATGGAACAACCTGCTGGTTTCATAGTGAAAGGCCAAGAAGAAAAGGTATGTCGATTTTGGAGGTCGATATATGGCCTTAAGCAATCATCAAGACAATGGTATATACGTTTTCATAATGCCATAATGGCATATGACTTTACAATGATAGATGATGATCATTATATATATCAAAAGATCCAAGGATCAATTTGTGATCATATCATTATATGTTGATGATATACTAATTGCCGGAAGTAATATGGAGTTTGTTAATAATGTCAAGAGTTGGTTGTCTTCCAACTTTGAATTGAAGGATATGGGATTGTAAACCCATAGACACTCATTTTGCAAAAGGTGAAGGATTGAGCCATAGACTGTGTCCAATGACTCCACAAGAGAAGGAACAAACGAAATATGTTCCTTATGCTAGTGCTATTGGGAGCTTGATGTACGCTATGATGTGTACAAGACCTAACATATGTTATGCAGTTGGAATGGTGAGCAGATACCAATCCAATCTAAGTCAAGCACATTGGAAAGCCGTTAAAAGAATACTAAGGTATCTAAAGGGGACTGCTGATTATACGTTGAGTTATTAAGGAAAAGATCTGCGACTCTAAGGCTATTCTGATGTTGATTGGGGAGGAGATTTAAATGAAAGAAAATCTACCTCTGGATTTGTTTTCTTATCGAATAATGGCACCATATGTTAGAGCAATAAGAAACAAAACTGTATAGCCTTGTCCACGATGGAAACTGAATTCGTGGTATTATCAGCAGCAATAAAAGAAGATGCTTGGCTTAAGAGATTATTGGATCATTTAGGTGTTATTTGAAGTGCTGCAGATTCATTGTTGGTTAACTGTGATAGCCAAGCAGCAAAAGCGTATACCAAAGATCCAAAATATCATAGCAAGACCAAACATATAGATACCAAGTATACTTTTGTCAAGGATATGATTGCACGAAAAGATGTGAACTTAAAGTACATACTACGCATAGAATGGTAGCAGATCCTATAACAAAGCCAATACCTAGAGATGTGTTTTGTGGCCATGTGAAATCTCTAGGATTGCGTAGAGTCTGATGTACTGGATTGTAATTTCCCTGAAGCATTCACATTTGATGAATTTGTATTTTTCATTATCAATGCCTATGAATTTTTGTTTGATCTTTATGCATCTTAATGCTTAGTGCATTATTTTAAGTTGAGGAAGTATGTTGGACAAATATAAGATTAGCCCACTCACACGGATAATCGCCTCTATTTACTGTGTGATAAATAGAAATGAGATTATTTTTAAGCTTATTATCTAGGTGATAATCAAGAGCTCAAGCTTAAAATACGTATGTTGCCTTAACTGGGTGTTAAGATGATGACATAATACTTACTATGTCCGAAAGTAAAATACCCTACATATTTTACTTTATCTGTCTATGATGCCAGATATGAGTTCTGATGAATTTTGTGAATGAGTAGATACGTGAACTCAAGTTAGACATTGGGTATGTCTGGACTATCATCTGTACGGTGTTGAAAGTGTAGACATACGCTCCATGGGAAATGAGTTAATACCGTAATACGTATGCATGAAACGACTAATAAGAGTGGCAAAAGTTTGATCTCAATTTTTTTTTATGTCGTGTGAGACTCTTGGGGAAAAGAGTTCCTCAATTTTTTAGTTCCCTCATGACTCTTACTTATTTTCAAGGTTTCTATTTAATGTTTGCTATCTTAGGATGTTTCCAATAGTTATGAGTTGATTCGATCTAATGGGGCATTTCTAGAAAAGCAAGCTGAACTGAAATTGAGAGTTGGAAGGAAAGAGGAAGATCGAATTTGGAGAATCACATTGTAGTTTTTGTATTCACTGGTTAACCAATTACGATTGTCTTTGTGATAATCATAATTGTGAATACAATATATATATATATATATACATATATCATTGTTTGAAAGAGATCAAGAGAGATATAAATGTGATTGATCGATTTAGGTACTACATACTAAATCTACTCGGAGTGTGATGCCCATTATGAGCTGCTATATATTCCTAACAGATATATGGTAACGAGCTCTTAAAGTATGCTGGTCGCACGGATTATTCACCAGTATGAATGTTGAAGAGAGGTAAAGAGAATTATGTTCAGCCCACCATGTGCGAGTGGGAGATGATGGTTTTATATGAGATGGGCTTAAGGCCCGTCCGCCCATGTTGGGCCCAAAAGCCTAGCCCACAGGAATAAGGCCCGTGGATGGAGGGTCATATAAAAGGAGAAAGAGAGAGAGAGGAAGATACCCGTTGGAAGAACACATGTACGTTCCTCTCCCTCTCTCCCTAAAAAAAAAAACAACAGTATGCTTAAGGTGACGCCGTTTCCCTTTAAAGGCGAATTGATATCATCGGATTAGAATTTCTTCCTCGATCTTCGGCATTGGTATCTAATCTGTGGCTAACAAGGTACGCTCGATTCTGTGGTGTGCTTTACGATCGGTGATACGTGTTTTTCCCGGGCTTCGTCTTCCGCATTGCTTTAGGGGTTCGATTTAGTGTCGAATCCGGTTTTTGGGGATCTATTATTCCCAACAATAGACCCTAACCTTTGTTTTGTCGGAAGAAAACAATTTCATTTATTAAATCTAATCACTAGATGGAGGTAAAAAGAAGCCGCGCTAAGTATATATAAATATTAATTAGCCAGCCACCAAAAATTCTTTTTATATATAAAAAAAATTAAGTAAAAGCATGTGGAGAGAATATTGTCATGTAACCAAATTTAGGAAGTGAAATTTCTTAATTTTCTAAAAAAACATTCACATTTCATTCTTTACCTGCCATTTACATAAGATAGTGTGTTAAAGTATCTCACATAATATTTACAGGATTTATGCACTCTTTACATATACATACATATATATATATATATATGTGTGTGTGTGTATGTGTGTGTGATCCCCCTCTAAGGATTAACTTAAGATTTTTGGTTAGACATTTTAACATTTTTTAAAAAATCTTCATAATACTACTACAAACCTTGATATATCATTTCATTAAAAATTACATGAAAAGATCACCGAATGCCATGAACATATTACAAAAGACCTTAAAATATACAGATAGTTAAACAAACAGCCTTCTCTAGCTACTATGCAAATTTTGTTTCTTATTCTTAGTTATTCGAATGGGATCCACCGGCATTCTCATATGATCATAAGATTTTTCTCAAAACCCTTCCACTCGTTATGACTTGTTTGTCATTATGAGTACAAGTTTTTTGTGCCAAGACCCTCTGTTGTATAGTTGTTGGTTAAAAGTCAATATATCTCTTACTTTACCAAAAAAAAAAAAAAACTCATATTTAAGTTACTTATCAATGTTTTTGGATTTCTTTCTATATTTATCAGCTTTTCTATTGATTTACTAAATTTTATTTGACTTGCTTATCAACATTTCAACTTACGAACTCTTTTATGAAATTATCTTTTTCTTTGATTAAGTTACCATATAATAAGTATTATGTTATGAACTTTCATTTCAATTTTTTTTTAACAGCATTTCAATTTAGTTTAGCCACTTAAGTTTGTCTTGTTTACTAACACTTGAATCTACCGACTCTTAGTTGAATTTCCCTTCTATAATTTGAAGGAGTGATCAACTTTTCTACATTTCTTAATTTAGATTATGAATTGATATTTAATTTATTTACCAACTTCTACTGACCCCTCTTGAAATTGGGAAAACGACATAAATAGTCCATAAACTTTGGCTCAATATATAATGTGGTCCCTAAATTTTTAATTTGTTTAATGCGGTACATGAACATTAGCCCAATATGTAATCTCATTGTTAAATTTATTCAATATAGTCCATAAAATTTTCGGTACATGTTCAATTTAGTCCCCAGTCTATATGAAAATGTGAAATTTGTCCTGCCATTAATAGACAGTGTTGAACAATTTCATAATTAGGATTAGATTGAACATAAACCCAAAGTTTATGGACAACATTAAATTAACTAAAAGTTTATGGATGACATTGTACATTGGAATAAAGTTAGGAACCACATTGCACAAATAAAAGTTCATGAATAACATTGCACATTTGACCAAAATTCAAAAACCATTTGTATCATTATCCCTTTGAAATTATCAATGTTTTGGATGTCTTATCAACTATTATTTGCACTGTTTATCAATGTTTAAATTCCAACAACTCTTACATGAAATCAATATCTTTTATGTGACTGAATTACCAACCTTCATCTGAATAAGTAACGAGCTAACCTTCATCTGATTAAAAAAATTGCAACTATTATTAAGACATTTCAAATTCAAAGTAGATTGTGCCTGCTGACATAATAAGGTTGAGCTACTTTAGAGTTACTCCAACTTAGTTTGATGGTTACCCAACCTTATGGTGATTCTTTTGTTTTGTTCTCAGTATCTGACCGATTGATGGGATAAAGCATTACTACAAAAGTCGAGACTTAATGCATGGTATAAGTAGTTTGAGTACTTCATGGACCTTTCGTTGAACTAAAATCAACCGAAAATTAAGCTCATTGTCTGAAATAGGCATTGGACTTCCGATTTTGGAGTCACGAAATGGAGCTTAAAATGGCAGTACAAGTGCTTTGAGCTGAATTGAGAACTTTGTAACATAACGCTTTTATATAATTTCCCCTCCTGACTAGATGTCCTGGCTCCATTTCTGTGTTGCTTAATGAATAAATATCGATTTCATTTACAATTGTCCATACTAGAAAGTTTTATACGTTATGTAACTTAGCCATATGATAATGGTCCTAGAAAAAGAAACATGTGAAAGGAAACATTTCATAGCTATTGAGAAATCTTGCTTCTCCCGTTGTGGTGATATGTACTCTGTGATGTTGGGCACGTCATAAATGACATGCTAATTGTCCTTTTAATTATAATTTTGTCACATGTTAATATATCGTCGAAATTATATTATAATTGCAATTGTCACGAGTGAAATGAGGCTTGGCGTTGGGATTATTATTTAAAAAATCCTAAACTATTATATGACGGCCAATTTAGCGATAAACCATTCAATTGTGTCAATTTAATTCTAAATATTTTGACAGATTTTCAATTTAGTCCTAACCATATTATTTGTATAATTGGCCAAAATGAGTTTAAGACTAAATTGGCACTATTGAAAGGTTTAGAACTAAATTGACAAATTGTCAAAAGGTTTGGGATTAAATTTGCATAATTATAAAGGTTTATGAATAAATTGGTCAACCAAAAATGAGTTAGGACTTTTTGGACAATCCTCAACGTTTGCACAAGCTGATCCTTCTAGCCTATATATAGTAATTTTTTCCTATTCTATTCTATGTATTATCCTTTATTTAATTAAAAGGCAGGTATGTTTCCATCATCGGTGGTGAAAAAGGTTGGTATTTTGTCCATTCCTCCGAATCAAAGAATCATGACAGAACCTGCTGTCGCAACCTCTTTTTTTCCGGGCGCCCGCAATCGGGTACGAGCGCCTAAGGAGGCTAATGGCTCGGCTGAATTTATTAAGCCCGGACTCTCCCAAGTTCACCAATTCATGACTTAATGGTCTAAGTTTTTAACCTGTAAATCAATTTTTAAAATGGAGTCGCCACTAATCGATTTGGGGTGGGTTGATTAGAAACCCAAGTGAAGTATCGGGGGAAATACTCACTCCTGCGCAACCAGAGAAATTAGGATCAAGGACTTGATTACACTAGCTAATCACTAATGCTCTTTCGGTACCTAATCTTGTTTAAACCCTAAGGCTTTTTGGATGTTCAAGGAATTTTCCATGCATTTTTGGGAGGAAAAACATTTTTTTGAGTCTTTTTCTAATTTTTTTGGACATAAAAGGGATTTTTTGGATTTTTTTGGTATTTTTTGGAAAATATGGAATATTTTTTATTTTTTTATTTTTCAGAAAATAAAACATTTTTCAACATTTTTAATATTTTTCGATTTTCTGGAAATTAAAACATTTTAAATATTTTTTCGAAAATAAATTATTATTATTATTTTTTGGGAAATATTTATTTATTTAAATATTATTTAAAATAAAATTTAAAAAGCCGACCCGGGCGCGGATCCGCAGGTTGGGTCCAACCCGGGTCAGCGACCCGAACACGGGCCCGACTCGGATTTTTTGTCTTCTTTTTTTGGCAAGGGGCCCAAGCCCATAACAAAATTGGGCCCTTCCGCAAAGAACAGGCTTGTGCACAAACGGGCCCAGATGACCCAGGCCCACGAAAATACTCGCCCGGTTTGCAAACCAGGCTAGTCCCGGCCCAAGCAACTAAAACCCTAGGGGAATTGGGTCATCCGCCCGACCCGATTCCACCCAGCTTCGCAACTCCCTCTCCTTCTCCTCTCGACTCGCGACGCTGGTGGAGGGGCTAGGGCGGCGGCTTGCATCGTCGACGACAACAACGCAGAGGACGGCGGGGGGTGGCGAGCGGAAACCACGATGGCCAAGAGGGGCTGATACCTACTTGTGGAGAAGATATGGCGTAACGGTGTGGGGAATGGTGATGACCCAGCACAGGGGGAACTCCGCGATGGGGGCTTTGAGTCGCAATGGTTCTTTGAGCTCCGAAGAAGCAGCGGATCAGGGGGTGCAGGTGCGTGTGACGACAATGGGGCAGCTACGGCAGTCCGTTAGCTTTCCAGATCTGGTGTGGCGTTGGCGGGTCAGTCGCGGCGCAATGTCGGGGCGGGGAACAGCAGCAGCAGAACCTCACTCCTCCGACTAAACTCTCTCGGCCACTACCCTCAGATCTGACCCTTCACGCTCAGATCTCTCCCTCTCAAGCTCACCTGCTCACAGATCTGGGTTTGCTTGCCGCCGGCCTCCCCCGATGTCTCTCGGTGGGAGGTCGTTTAGCTTGCGACCCGATCCTTCGCTCGCTCTTTGATTTCCCCCCTGAAGTCTCTCAAGAGGAAGATCTTGGAGTTCGTTGTGTGTCCTTCGACGGAGGTGGTGCCTCGCTATTTATAGGCGAGGGGGCGGCCGATCGATGGGGCTTTGACCGCCGGTTTTCGCACGCCGAACGGACGCCCATGGCCGAACCAGTGTCTCATCTCAGCATTAAAGGTGCGCATTGAAGGCGCATGCGCGTCGTCCTCTCCTCCGGCGGCCTACCTCCATTCCTCTTTACCGTAGGTTGCCCTTGAGCACGTCGTCGGCCGCCGCGCATTATGCACAGAGGCACAGAGAAAAAGAAGGAAGGAGAAGGAAGAAGGAGGGGGAAGGGTTAGGTTGAGCCGCGCGAGCTGGGCCGGTGGGGGCCTGTGCAAGGGAGAGAAAAAGAGGGGAGGGGCTGGGCTTCTGCCTTCTTTTTTTGTTGTTTTGTTGTTTTTATTTTTTTATTTGTTGTTTTTGTTATTTATTATTTATTTTATGAAAAAAAGGAGAAATAAAAGAAAACAGGGCCTAATTAATAACTTAATCGAAATTTAGGTGTCAACACTTGCCACCAAAGAATCACAATATTTTGGCATATATTCGAGTTTCTTAATCAAGAATGTGGTCGATACATTGTTACTCGTTAGTCCTAAGTCCTCAAATTTTAATTATTCTTATGTGTCCACGCTCGTCTAGTCATGTTTGTAAACCGGATAAGCTTGAGATGAAATTGCAAAAATTGTCCCCGTACGATCAACAAAATTTAATTTCGGTCCCTATACTGTATTCTTTTTATGATTTAGTCTCCCCACTTGTCTCCTGAAACAATTTCAGGATTAAATTTAATTTCCCCTTTGATTGAATATGCTGAGTCAGCACTGACAAATCGACATGTGGTGCCTATGGATATAAGATTCTATCAAAATTTACCCTTTTGAATCACGTGCTATTAGAATGTCCTTGTACCGTCCTCGAACTTTGTTTTTTATCGCCAAAACTGGTCCTCATATTATTATTCAACAGAAACTTATTAATTTCTTTTATCATATCCTAATGCAAAATCTTATGGAATATCAAATGGAAAAAAATATCAATTAAAAATTGCTGCATATACAAGTTTGCCCAATTTGACTGAAAGTCTTATTAAGACAGATGCCAATGTTAAGCATTTTCCGTTACTCAAATTAGAGGAAGTTAATGATTGTACAATCCGGTTAAGTTTTAGCACTTGACTCCACTATATAAAAGTTTTAGAACTTCATTATATTTTTGTGACAATTTTTAGATTGTTCGGTACATTTAATGTTTATCTATCTTTTAATTTACCAAACCTTTTTATATTGTTAGCACTACACATTTTATTATTGTTGCCTTGATTATCAACGTTTTGAATTTACTAACACTTTTTACAAGGTGCAAATTGTGGCATCCAGATTTTCGGGTTCTAATTTCGACTGGATAAATAGGGCCGTTTTCGTTCAATTGAAGCCAGATATTGTGAAATTGGGATGCAAGTGGGCTACGTTGGTAAGAAAAAATACCAATTGGAATGATGAGGTGTTGAATGAAATTATGGGGGTCAAATTGATTTGATTCAAGTGGGATTAAGGCCTAATTGGAAAGAAAACCTAGCAAATTCGTATGCCCATAGACCCAATATTTTAAATTACCTAAAGTCTTCTAGAAGGGTTATTTTGGGGCTTGAAAAGGTGGGTGGATGACAGCCCTTTTGGTGGGCCCCGTTTGAAGACCAAAGGGGGGGAGAGAAATTGGTTTTCTCTTCTTCTTCCTCTCTCCTCCGTCGAGCGTCCCCATCTTCTTCTTCTTTTTCTTCAAAACTCCATGGGAGCCGAAGACCACCAAAGACCGAGCTGTCGTCGCCACTTCTCGCCGCCGCCGTCGCACGCCGCAAGCCACCGGAGCTTCTCCCGTGCACCCGAGCCCGCCGTCGAGCTACCGTCCGCACACCTCCGCCCCTCTCCTCCCTCTGGTTCGAATAGATTCGACCAGCAAGAGTGGAAGCAGTGATCGGCGCTGCTTGAAGGAGCTGCAATCACGCCGGAGCTGTGCCATCACCGCCGCACGCTGCCTCGTCGCCGTCCGCTTCGTGCTCGCCTGCCGTGCACCACCTGCCTGGGTCCAAACGAGCTGCTGTCCAGCCTCTGTTCCGCCTCCGTTCAGCTTCGTTTTGGCCATCACAGGCCACGGTTCGGCCACCTCCGGCCACCGTGCGCCGCCACTTCGGCCCGTCGGAGTCCCCTCGCCCTCCATCGGCCTTGGCCGCCTCAACCAGCCCCGGATCTGCCCCTTCCAGCAGCGATCAGTGAGTGCAGAAAATGGGTTTGCAGCAACTGTTTGGCCCGTTTTGGCCGCCTTCCCGAGCCCGGATGCTTGGCTCGCTTTGGAGAAAGTCGATCCTCGCGTCGAGCCCGTCGTTTTGAGTGAGTTTTACTCACTAATGCCTACTTAGTGTGCTAATTATACTTAAAGGTTGATTAGTGTTAATTAAGTGTAATTAGGTTGTTAGATTAGAATTGATTAGTGATTATTAGTTAATTGCTTTGTATATTAGTAATGTACTTAGTGTAATTAGATAGAGAATTGCATGTAGTATTTATTGAATGCTTCTTGGGATTTTTCCCGTCCCTTATCGGGTGTTAATTAGGCTTTTCGGGCCTAAGTGAAATTTTTGGTATTTAATTATTAATTTTCGGAATTAAATTAAATAATTATTTATTTTTCGAAAATTCAACTGAGATGGCCTGGAACCGGAATATTATGCTGATGACCGTGGTGAAGTCCATTTATTTAATCGGGCTTTATTTTGAGCTAAATTGAATTTTTAATGTTAATTGTTTAATTTTCGAAATTATTTATTTAATTATTTATTTTTCGGAAATTAAGGTTGAGATGGTTAGTGACCGGAATATTATGCTGATGACCGTGGTGAAGTCCGTTTATTTAATTGGGCTTTATTTTGTGCTAAATTGAATTTTTAATATTTATTAATTAATTATTTTTCGGAAATTAAGATTGATATGGCCGACGACCGAAATCTCGTGCTGATCGTCGTGGCGTAGTTCATTTATTTATTTGAGCTCTACGTTGCATGGAATTAAATAAATTGTGATGTTTTAAGGATTTACCCTAATTTGATTTGGAATTTATTGAGATTAAATGATTGATTGGTAGATGGCCGGTCGTTAGAATTTCGCGCTGATTGCAGCAGTGCAGTCGGTTTGTGTTAATTGTATGTTTAAATTGAGAAATTGAGTGATTGATGATTATGGTTAATAATTCCAAAAGTGTGGAATTGTGTGAAATTGATGAAGTTGTGGTATTTAACTTGAAAATACCCGGTGTTGGCTTTTAGCACCGTAATTGGTTTGTATGACCAGTTTGAATCGATTGGATTGATTGATTGATTGAATTGAGGTATGAGTTGGGTTATTATTGAATTATCAACTTTGGCGAGCAATTGGTTTATATATGTATCAGCTTGTGTGAGCATCATTGTTAACCTGTGTGAGCATCATTGTCAGCTTGTGTGAGCACTGTATGACAGCTTGTGAGAGCACTGATCATTTATTAGCTTGTGAGAACAACGATCCATATATCAGCTTGTGCGAGCTATCATCTATGTATATATCAGCTTGTGCGAGCTACCATCTATATCAGCTTGTGAGAGCATTGCATCCATTTCAGCTTGTGCGAGCCGTAATTGTATTGATGGATGAATAGATGGTATGGTTTAATAGATGATATGAATTGATAGATATGTGGATCGTATGATATCAATTGATTAACTGAATGGAAATGACCGCGAGTGATCTTGTTGGCATATAATCGACTAAGTCGATTAGATCGATGCTTCGATCTATAATATGATTGCTTGGGTGCCTATATGATCTGTGCTAATATGCAGGTGGAATCTGAGGCCAAGGTAAGTCCTCTGACTCATGTTGTGCATAGGCAGCCCTAAGGTGTATTAGTTTACTAATCGGGTCTTAGGAAGTAGAACTTGCTGAGACGTGGTCTCAGTGGTTATTGAATAACCATTTCAGGACCTGGATGAGAAGCCTAAGGAGCATGAATCTGATGAGGAGATCCTTGTTGAGGAACCCGAAGAGGAGTACGTGGAGGAGGACCCCGAGTATGACATCGAGTACGACCCGGATGAGGACCGAAATCCTATCCTGTCTTGTCAGACCTTGTTTGCATGTAAAAAGATGTAGTTGTGAATCTTCAGAAAGAAAAATGTATGGCCTGCTTTTCTATCCCATTGCTTTATTGTCTGGGGAATTATAATTGCTTCCGCATGTGCATATACAAATGAAAGGTCGGCGATACATAGTCCTGGGATATCGCATTTTAAAATCGACCAAAAGTAAGGGATGTGTGCGTGCCTGAGGATCAGGGCGTGACACAAATTATATATGGAATGACAAGTCGGACAAATGAAACACAAATAAAACGTTGCAAATTCGTATAAGAAGAAAACTAGTTCTTTTCAGAACAATAGAATTCTCCTCCACAAACACATTTGGCAACAGTTCTCACGGGACAACCTTTTTTCTCTTTTGAGAAGACCGCGGTTGAAGGTGGCTCATGTAAATTAGTCGCGTAGATTCTCAGTCCTTCACCATAAATTGAAAATCCATGTTGTGGCCTCGCCATTGAATACAAAGAACGAGTCCCAACTTGTTCATCATGAACCAAGCGCGCCCTCCGCAAAAGAGAGAGGAGATGCCAATGACACTTTTTCTACTTCTCTGCACGCTCAGCTTTACCACCATCAATGCTGATGAATCCACCCTCACCATGAGCAAATATTACTGCTCAAACTCCAGAACCTTCGCTCTCAATAGCATCTACCAAGCCAACCTCAAACGTGTTCTTCATGATCTCGTCTCCAATGCAAGTTCTGACTGCAATGAAGGATTCTTCTTCACATCGAGCCAGGCCGTCGACGGCAGCTTTATGTGCAGAGGCGATGTCTCGAAGAGAGAGTGTGCGGAATGCATCAAAAACGCAAGCGTCGAAATAACCCGCCTGTGCGAGTTGACCAAAGTCTTTATCCTGTGGTTCGATCAGTGCATGTTGCGCTACGTGGACTCGAATTTCTCCTCAACTGTGGAAATGGAACCTCTGTTGGACGATTACAATGGAGAGAACACAGAAAAGCCAGATGAACTCGTGAAGCTACTGAACAAGACGATGAATTCCGCGGCAACAGAGGCTGCTCAGCATTCTCCTTGGATGTATGGCCATCGAGAGGCCAAGTTCACTCGGGGAAAAAAAGTTGTACACGTTCGCACAGTGTGTGCGTTATCTTTCCAAGAACGATTGTTGGGAGTACCTTCCCAATGCAACATCGAACCCCTTAAGCCCCCAAAAGGGTAAAATCGGGGGCAGAGTGTTGCTTCCGAGTTGCTTTGTCCGGTCCAAGATTTACCCATTTTATCAGAGCAGCTCAGAAGGTGAGGCAGCCCCTCTTATTTTATTATTCAAAAGTTCATCATCATGCTTGTTACTTCTTCTAAGATTACAATGGAATTCATGTCGTCCGCTTAAGCTGTGTCTTTGCTCTTCAAGATTTTTTAGAGTTTTCTGTCGGCAAAAGAAATTTTTTCTTTTCAATTCGGCTACAAATAAAATCTTTACAGCTATATCACTCACAGCTCGTTTTAGTTAAGTACAGCCCATTTAATTGTCTGAAACAGCTTTCGAATGGAGTTGGGGAATATCTTGCTCTTATCTATGCGCTGGAAGATGAAATTTTATGACTAGAAGGAGCCATACTTTCATGTATGTCAATGATAATAATAACTCCGACTGCAAATGCAGGGAAAGTGCCCTTCCCGTTGAAAATATCAGCTGCAATCCTCACCGCAACTGTAGGATTGATGCTAATTATTTACATGATAGCTTGGCATCTACAAAGAGGAGGAAGAAGAAGAGTTCTAAGAAGGGACAGCGAAAGTTCCATAGAAGAATATCCGATTGATAACTTGGCAAAACAATGCTATTGAATAAATACGATTTGTTTCACTAGTCTAAAGATATGTGAACCATTTAACTTCCAGTTAGGAGGCAAATTTCTAAGCTCCATTCCCCGCAATTTGATCTACAAACAATAGAATCCACCACAAATAAGTTCTCGTACAACAACAAGTTAGGGAAAGGTGGATTTGGTCCAGTTTACAAGGTAATTAAGATGTTCAATCATATCATTCAGCTTTTGACTTATCAAGAAGCTGATACTCGCTAATTCTCATGTATATCCATAATGCAGTATTGTGGTTTACAATGAAGCCTCTCAAACCACCAGAGCATTTTTCTAATGGTTATCATGCTTTGATGCCCAATCGCATATAAGTAACAACCAGAGGTATAACAAACGAAGAAACAATAAGATGTGTCTGTTTTGGGCAAATTTGTTTTTATGTCTATTCTGTTATCAGGATATACCGCCTGGTGGTCAAGAAATTGCAGCAAAGAGGCTATCTAGGAACTCTGGACAAGGAGTCGAGGAATTCAAGATCGAGGTTGAACTAATAGCCAAACTTCAACACAGAAACCTGGTGAGGCTTCTGGGATTCTCCATGGAAAGAGATGAAACAATATTGGTCAAAGAGTATGTGCCCAACGGGAGCCTCGATCACTTGTTATTTGGTTTGCCCCTCTCTTATCTTCTTTCCACCACGTTAATTCACCAGCATGTTAGTCTAAATGATATGGTTCACTAAGAGAAAATGAGAAGAAAATATTATGCTGGTTAAATAAAGACAAACTACATATATTAGTTATAGCAGGACAACGTAATACAAACAAACATCCTGTTATTATTCTGCTTAGTTTTCTCCGTCGCTTCAGTTCTGCATGCATGAACGCAACTTTAAAGATAGAACATATTGAAGGAGTAGATGAGGAAAACGAATTACATGATAATGAGAACATTGATCCAAAGTTGATGAAAGCGACTATATGTGATGATCTGGCCATAAGTATTATGCCAGTATTAGTTGAGGCAACTTACAGATTAATTTTTTGGCTAATGAATAGATCATGAGATCAGGGGACAACTAGATTGGTCAGCACATTACAAGGTCATGGTAGGGGTGGTGCGTGGACTGCTATACCTTCATGAAGATTCTCAGCTTCGAATTATTTATCGTGATCTCAAAGCCAGCAACATTCTGCTAGATGCTGACATGAACCCAAAAATTTCAAATTTGATGTGGTCCAGACCTTTAGTTCAGATCAGGCTCAAGCAAGCACTAAAAGAATTGTTGGAACATAATAAGTTCAACATTGGCTAATCCGACTTATTGGTGATGAACAATCTGCCATTGGCATCAACTTGGAGCATTTTCTTGACAAGCAAGAAAAGCAGACTCGTGCTAATTTGTTTTGGGCAGTTTATGTCCATAGTTAAACATTCTCTCAACTATGTTAACATATTGTGCTTGATGTAGTGGCTACATGTCTCCTAAGTATCTGACGTTTGGATGCTTCTCCATAAAATCTAACGTCTTCAGCTATGGTGTGTTTACGCTGGAGATTATAACTAGCAAAAAGAACAGCCAATTCTTCGCATTGGACTACAATGAGGACCTACTAGGCTATGTGAGTATCTTAATAAAGCCATTCCCTTTTGGGTAAAATCACTTTTAATAGAATTACAACAGTATTTTGAACAAAAATTACTAATATAAATATTTTTTTAGGCTTGGAAGCATTGGAGCAAGGGAATGCCATCGAAAGTAGTGAGTTTTAGAAACTTGTGGTTTAAACCTGGTTTAACAATTCAACTTGTATATATTTGCACTATGTTTGGCAATGTATATAAGTGTGGATGCTTTTAAAATGGAAATTTGGAATCCTACTTTTCTATCTCATTGCTTTATTATCTGGGGATTTATATGTTTCCGCATGCATATATTAAATGAATGGGTTGGCAATGCGTCCTAGGACGTCGCTATTAATTGACCAAGGTAAGGGATGGGTGTGTTCTTGAGGATTAGGGCGTGACATAGACCAACTTGTATTATATATGACATGGTTTGCTATGTTATGTATAAAAAATTGTGTTGTTGGTTTTTCAAAATATGGCCCTACTTTCCTATCCCATTGTGTTGTTATCTGGGGATTATTTATCTGCTTCCGCATGTGCATTAAAATGAATGGGTTGGCAATGCATTTTGGGACATCGCTATTTAATCTACCAGTGAGAGATGGGCGCACGCTCAAAGATCGGAGCGTGACCCCTTTCCTTGAACTTAACAATTGAAAATTAAGATCAATTTCTAAAATATGTTGAGGTTGTCTCATATCGGTTGTGGAATGAGTTGGTAGTCAGTTTATAAGTGTAAGGGAAAGTTGTGACATCCCGATTTTCCAATTATATTTTCAATAAATTGAGACGGGCATTTCGTTGGCACGCATATAGTTATTTTCCTTGAGTCGGCCACTCATGTGAAAACTAGTCTATCAGGTGAAGCTGTTAAGAGTTTCTAATGCATCAGACTCGAGAATTTGACTAGGAAGCGACCTTTCGACCGAGCTAATCTGCAAGGGTCATTACGGCACAAATAAAAATCGATTAGAGACCAGAGATAAGTTGACTCAACAGGGGCATGTGATCGAGTGTGGGTGATTCCACCAGATCGCACAATTCTTGTCGATCGGCACTGGACCGACTTTTCTATCGATTGGGTACCCTGTGTTCGTATTTGAAATCTTGAGATTATCCCGACAACCGAAAGTCGCAAATGTTTCAAAGATGTACATCGTGGCTTGAGATGATCAACCACAGGTCAAATGCATAAAAATTTCTAAAGGCTACTCGGTAGGTTGGGCCGCGCTAGTATCGTGCCAAAGTGAAATTAACCGTAGAATTGATATCGAATTCAGAAATTGGAAGTCTGGGTGTGTCACAAATCATTTCAGGATCATTGAATCATCTTTGGAAGATTTTTCATGCAAGCCGAGCTTTTCAGCAAAATAATCAAGAAATGGCTAATTTGGCTCGAGAAATTAGTAGGCCGCTTTTGGTCGCGCTTTTGGGACTTAAGTTGGTTCTATGGGCAAGTGAAGATGTGAATTGAAGTGTGGTGACATTGGATTAATTTTATGGACTTCAATTGGACTTAATTGGAAGAGAATTGATGGGAATTGAATAAATTAATGTACAAGGATTTGGACCCCGACGGAAATGATTTTTGCACCTATTGAATAATGTTGTGGGAGAGGAAATAGTGGAAGATGACATCATGCGAGTGATGTCATGCTGATTGAAGCCAAGCGAATGGGGTGTTGACAAGTGGCAAGAGCCCATTGGCCCTCATAAAGTGGGGTTTTTCCCTCTCACCTATCAACATCATCTTCTTCCTTGGAACCTTGAGAGGAGAGAGAAAGGAGGGGGGGATGTGCGACCGGACTAGCCAAGCCGACCGCTCGACCGGCCGCCCTCCGCTTGCCCGCTCGCCGCCGCTCGTCGCCAGAGTTCGTTGTCGCCGCCGCTTGCCTTCCGTCTTTTTCTCTTCCCCTACCGTTCGACCGCCTATCCTCCATCTTCTTCTTCTTGCTGCTAGACAGAACCGAGCAAACCAGCGGAGTCGAAGAGGTCGCACGCCTCCGCCGTTCACCGCCGCTGCACGCCGTTCGCCGTCGCCGCCCATCCGCACGCGAGTTGCTCCATCCCTCCCGTTCTTGCTTCGTCCGCCACCAGCCGTCGTCCCTCCACCGTCCAGCCGCCCGCTCGTCGTTGCCAAAGCCGCCGGAGGTCTTCCCTAGCCGTCGTGAGTCACCGCCAGTCACCGCTTGAGCCCCCGCCACCTCTCTCTGCCCTTTCCGACCCGAACCGGCGCCGGATCAACCCTTCCTCAGCCTCAAACCGCCATGGACATCAACCAAGAAAAATGGGTATGCAGCGGACATTTGGCCCGTTTTGGCCGCCTTCCCGAGCCCGGATGCTCGGCCCGCTTTGAGGAAAGTCGATCCTCGCGTCGTCCCTGTCGTTTTGGTCCGCTCGGCTTGCTAATCCAGTGAGTTTAACTCACTAAACCTCGCTTAGAGGGTTAATTATGCTTTATGTGTGCTTAGTTTATGCTAATTGTGATTAGGTGGTTAGTTTAATTTATTTAAGTGTGGATTATATCAATGTGTTTAATTAGCTTAAAGTAAGTTTAATTTAAGGCTAAATGAAGGTTTATATTAATATAAGCCTTGATGTGACATAAAAGAATTTACTTTTGATTTATTTAAATATTTCGAAATTATTTAATAATTTAATAATATATAATTATTCGAAATTATTAAAATATTATTATTTAATTATTTTCGGAATAAATTTAATTATTTATTAAATTCCGAAAATGTTGTCGGGACCCTAAATTCTCAGAATTTCATGCCGGTTGCTGCTGTTTTTGAAATTGATGGTCGGATATTATAAATTGAATGTGGACTGTGAAAAATATGAATATTATTATGTAATTAATTTTCGGAATAAATTTAATTAATTAATAGTCCGAAAAATTATTTTGGGACGCTAAATTCTCAGAATTTCGTGCTGATCGCTGTTGTGCATTTAGAATTTGAATTTGATGAATGGATGTGGCAAATTGAGTGTTGATTGTGATAAATAAGGATTTTATTCATAAAAACCCAAATGTTGGGTTTTGATGCAAAAATTGGATTTTAATGATTATATTAAATAGTGGGGTTTGAAAAAGTGAGATATTGGCTTTTTGATTCAAAATTAGCGTGTCCCCACACACGTGAGTAATTTATGGAATATTTTTAATATGAAGAAAAATGGCCGGGATCACTATTTTAACTGAAAGCGTTGAGTTAAATGCAAAGTGTCTCGGGGCCGAGTATGATTTGGCTGTGTGATAATTAAGAGGAATCATCCTTGGCTGTTGAGCCGGACTTGCCCCTAAATGGGATGCCCATGCGGTGGATGCGGGTCGCAGTTGATTCTGGGCCCATGCTCCTTCGGGAATGCCGTCGACGTACTGACGAAGCCGTGCTCCATGGGGGGAGGCGATACCTGGTTATATGCCAGTAGATAGCCGAACTGCGAGTAGGCTATGCCCTTGTGTGGCAGTGAATAATAATTGGAATGCGTGCTAAGTACGATTGTGATTATATGAAAGTGATGGCGTTCCAATGGTTTGAGTTCCTATTACTATCTGTGATTGGGTGATTTGAATTGTGCTAACTTGCAGGAAGGAACTGATGCAAGGTAAGTTCTCTGTGTGATGTGGTTAGGCCACCCGGGGCGTATTTTCTTTCTAATAGGGGTTTAGGGGGTTGAACTTGCTGAGACATTGTCTCATCCCGGTTGTGGGATTAAAATTTCAGGTCCCTAGATGGCGGTCGTGGAGGACCCAAAGCCCTAAGTCTGGAAAGGTGGAGACTGAAGTATCGGTGAACGTGTCCTGCTAGTTGGTTTTAGGATAGTTCCCCATTCGTTGAGCTGGTCTATTTGTAGACAGTCCAGAGTTGTATTTAAACATATGTGTTTGTAAATGAGTGTTTGGTATGATGATTGATTGCCTGCTTTTCTATCCCAATTTAAATGTTGTCAAGGGATTTGTTTCGCTTCCGCATGCGTAATAAAATTTAATGGGTCGGCGACGTATCTTGGGATGTCGCATATTTGATCGACCGCAGTGGGATGTGCACGCGCTCGGGGTTCGGGGCGTGACAAAAGTCTCACTCTTTCAACTAGCTTTTAGGTGAGAGAGGCCCAAGACCACCTATTATTAGTATCAAAGCTCAAGTTGCCAAAAGTTTGGACCTAGTAGTCACATGGGAGAGTTATGGGTTGTGTCCGATGTGTGAGGGGAATATTGTTGAGGAAGGGGTTGGTGGTCGATTTATAAGTATGAGAAAAGTCTCATATTTTGAGCTAGCTTTTAGGTGAGAGTGGCCCAAGACCACCTAACACGGATTGTTAGGATACACGCGTAAGTGGGTTGTGTTAGAGAAATTTTATATCAGCAAATTGATGTGGTGTAGAGCAATTAATATATCATAATTGGCCCATAACTCATTAACTTAAGCTTTTGAGTGAAGGTAGGTTCAACTGAATATATCGATGGGCTCGGATTTGAACTTCCTCTGGATGATCTCCCTAGGTGAAGGTATTACACTTCTATTGCACGCTCCCAACAAAATGAGCATGGAGTTTCCAATTTTGGGGTGATGAAATAGAGCTTGACAATGGCAGTACAATCTTTATTTTGAATTGAGATCTTTATAACATAGTACTTCTACTGGCTTTGTTCTTGAATTAGTTTACGCACGAATTCCATCAATGTCATTTACAATGTTCCATACTGAAAAAGGAACTTAGACATATGATGATGGCAATAAAACAAGAAACATTTGAAAGAAGAAAACACTCTCATACCTATCAAGAACTCTTGTTTTTCCCATCGTTGTAGTGTGTGTTTTGTGATAAATGAAATGCAAACTATTCTTTTCATTCTAGGTTTGACACATGTGATTAATATATAATTGACAATACTAAAATTAGTCTAATTGAGAGGTTTATGATTAAATTGGTTTATTGAAAAGTTTTAGGAATGAAATAGTAAAAATGCAAGAGAGTTATTACTTTTTCTTTTTTTTTTTTGGGTACTTCT
The DNA here is from genome assembly GCA_019915185.1 of Eucalyptus camaldulensis. Lineage (NCBI taxonomy): Eukaryota > Viridiplantae > Streptophyta > Magnoliopsida > Myrtales > Myrtaceae > Eucalyptus > Eucalyptus camaldulensis. The sequence goes on from JAHSVA010000012.1 coordinate 12,738,760, forward strand.
CCCTATGTTATCTCAGAAATCTACACAATGCAAATTATTTCCTCACATTGGCATAGTCATGAGTCAAGATAAAGATTGTTGATAATTTTAGAGTTTGACCCTGAAAAGAAGACCTATTCAAATAGGTTTTCTAGTTTGAGTAGGTTCCAATAAGGGGTTTCTCATTTTGAATCCAAATATATTATATTATATTTTATAAATGTCGTAGGCATTGGTTTTTGCCCATCAGAGAGTAGTTTTCTGCCATGACAATTAATTGTGCAGAGTGCTGGTGAACTACATCTCGGAGATATTTCAAGTGTTTTGAAATCAATATTCATGTGGAAAAATTTGTGAATTCACTTACAAGATTGAGAGATTGTTTCTTTAAAATTTGCGAGAGCTAAATATTGTATTAATTGATGCAATTGGGGATAGGAAACATGGAGAGGGTTCAAGTAACTTGATTGTGGTTGTAAATCTTTTATATTTGCTTAATCTATAGTGAAATCTTCTACCATTCTTCCTATTGAGTTGGTCTCTCCAATTGAACCACGTAAAAGTGGCCGATCTATTCCGTTGATCTATTTATTATTGTGTTCGATTGCTTGTTTTTTGTGACATATTCGAACAATTTCATTGATAATTTTTCATGCTAAAATGTTTCATCCATTGTGGAACGTAGACTGATGATAATGGTCCAAAAGAGAGAGAGAGAGAGGAAGGAACACTTGAAAGGAGAAACACTCTTATATCTACCTATTGAAGAATCTTGTTTTCCTCGTTGCCGTAACGTGTGCTATGTGCTGTTCCAAAGGTCATAAATGAAATGCTAATTGTTCTTCTTGTTCTAGTTTTGGCACATGTTCATAATATATTGTTGACACCTAAAATTTTGGTTAGTTAGGCTTTAATTTCTTTTAATCTTTGTTTTTCCTTTTTCGGATAATAAACAAAATAAACAACAAAACAAAGAAAAAAACAAAAAATAAAACAGCAAGAAAAGCAGAAGCCAGTAGCCCATTTTTTCTCCCTCTTTTCCCCTCCGCATGGGCCTCTACGGCCCACTTTCCTTCTCCTCCGGCCCAGCCCTTTTCGGTCTTCTTCCTCATTCGTCCGCTCTGCAACACACGCGCAGAGGGCGCGATGCCGGATGAGCGGACGGACGGACGGCGACGCGCGTGAGAAAGGGGGGGCAGCTGGAGGCTTGGCATCGGATAAGAACGTGGGAGGGGCAGCTGGCGTCGGATGGGACGCCGGTTCAGCCGGCGGAGGCCGCTTGGCGCACGGGGACCGGCGGTCGAAGCCCCGTCGACCGGCTACCCCTCGCCTATAAATAGGCCCCCGTTTCCGACAGCGAGGGGCACGCCGAGAAGGATCGAAGGCCGCAGATCCTCGAAACCTCCCACTGAGAGACTTCAGAACGGGGGGCTGAGGACGAGCACGCCGAGATCCAAGGTCGGCCGGAGAGGGATCGAAGTCGCGACCCTTGGACACCCCACTGAGAGACTTCAGGGGGGCCGAGGGCTCGCGGCTTCGGATCTGGGCTTCGCCGGAGTAGAGAGAGAGAGGGACGCCGGAGAGAGGAGTTCGCGTAAGGTCTCGCCGTCGCCGCCATCTTCGCCCGTGTCGCGCCGTTACCAAGCAAGTATCGCGCTGTCCCCATTGCCGTCGCCATCCCCCTCTGCATAGCCCAGTCATCTCCGCCGTCGCCGCCATCTCCGCCGTCGCCGTCACTGGAGCTCCTCGGCGCCGCGAATTCGCACACCCTAGGGTTTGCGATTTTCCGGGTCGCGAAGCGGATCCGGACCCGAAAAATCGGGTAGGGTTCGCGGTCTGTGGGCGGCGGGAGTCGGGTCGGGTGTTCGGGTCGGATCCGGGTAGGGTTTACGGGGAGTCGGGTCGCGGAGCGGGCTGTCGGGCCGGGTTGTCGAGTCGGGCCGGGTGTCCCCAAACGCCCGGCCACGACGCCGTTTCATTAAATAAAATATTTATAAAAAAAAGAGAAAAAAAGCCGAAAAATCCGAGTCGGGCCCGCGTTTGGGTCGCCGGCCCGGGTCGGACCCAACCCGCGGATCCGACCCGGGTCGGTTTTATTTTATTATATAAAATAATAAATATTTTATTTTAAAAAAAATCAAAAGTATTTTATTTTCAAAAAAATATTAAAAAAATGTTTTAATTTCCAGAAAATCGAAAAATATTAAAAATTGTTGGAAAATGTTTTATTTTCTAAAAAAATCGAGAAAAATCAAAAAATAATTTATTTTCCAAAAATATCAAGAAATATTAAAAAATATTTTATTTTTCGAAAAATCAAAAATAAAAAAAATTTCATATTTTCCAAAAAAGGCCACAAATTCAGAAAAAGCCAAAAAGACTTGTATTTTTCCAAAAAATACCAAAAAAAACCCAAAAAAAAATCCCTTTTGTGTCCAAAAATTAGAAAATGACTCAAAAAATGTTTTTCCTCCCAAAAATGCATGGAAAGTCTCTCAAACATCCAAAAAGCCTTAGGGTTTAAACAAGATTAGGTACCGAAAGGGCATTAGTGATTAACTAGTGTAATCAAGTCCCCGAACCTAATTTCTCTGGTTGCGCAGGAGCGAGTATTTCTCCCGATACTTCGCTTGGGTTTCTAATCGACCCACTCCAAATCGATTAGTGGCGACTCCATTTTAAAAATTGATTTATAGGTTAAAAACTCAAACTATTAAAGTCGTGAATTGGTGGACTTGGGAGAGTCCGGGCTTAATAAATTCAGTCGAGCCATTAGCCTCCTTAGGTGCTCGTACCCGATTGCGGGCGCCAAGAAAAAAGAGGTCGCGACATATATAAAAATATTACATTATCTTTTCAGAATTGACCCGACACAATTTGTTTCCTCACATTGGAATAGTCATGAGTCAAAGAAGATCATGGAATTTGCAGGAGATGATTATTATAGATAATAGGTAATAATTTTTTTGATTATATTTGATTATATTATCTTTTTTTTTAATTGAAAGACAGGAATGGTTCAAAGGACGGTGGTGAAAAGGTTCGTCTTTCCTCTAGTCCCACTAATCAAAGAATCATGACAGATCCTACCACCTAAGAATCAGATTCTTCCTCACGTCGTAGAGTTTCTTTATTAAGAATGATCAAATACACTGTTACTAGTCAGTCCTAAGTCTTCGAAGTCTAATTACTATGGTCTGTCTATGCTCATAAAGTATGTTTGTAAACCTAGAGAAGTTGACGGGATATTACAAAATTGTGTCAGAATTGACCCGACACAATTTATTTCCTCACATTGGGATAGTCATGAGTCAAAGAAGATCCTGGAATTCGCACAAGTTGATTATCATAGATAATTTTCTTTTTTTAATTGAAAGGCAGGAATGATTCAAAGGACGGTGGTGAAAAGGATAGTCTTTTCTCTAGTCCCACGAGTCAAAGAATCGGGACAGATCTTACAACCTTCTTCCTTACGTCATAGAGACTCTTTTTTAAGAATGTGATCAAAGACACTGTTGCTAGTTAATCCTAAGTCTTCAAAGTCTAATTATTTTGGTGTGTCCGTGTAAAGTATGTTTGTAAACCTAGAGAAGTTGATAGGACATTACAAAAATTGTGTTGGAATTGACCCGACACAATTTATTTCCTCACATTGGAATAGTCATGAGTCAAAGAAGACCCTGGAATTTGCACGAGCTGATTATTATAGTTAATAGTTAATCATTTTTCCGATTATATTCAATTATATTATCTTCTTTTTTTAAGTGAAAGGCGGGGATGGTTCAAAGGACGGTGGTAAAAAGGTTAGTCTTTTCTCTAGTCTCACGAGTCAAAGAAATCTTACTACCGAAGAATCGGATTCTTCCTTACGTCATAGAGTTTCTTTATTAAGAATGTGATCAAATACACTGTTACTAGTCAATTCTAAGTCTTTGGAGTCTAATAATTCTGGTGTGTCCATGCTCGTAAAGTATGTTTGTACATCTAGAGAAGTTGATGGGACATTATAAAAATTATCCCCGTACTTTGAACCAAATTCAGTTTTGGTCCCTGTATGTCCTTATAATTTAGCCTCCCAACTTATTTCTGGCTACAATTCGGGACAAAATTCGATTATCCGTCAAAATGTTGAAAGAATATGATGCATTCTGTATTTAAAACCAACTCATTCAACCAAGAAGATCTGTGCATATTCAAGATTGACAACACTCTCATCGATAAACCTAATGTCGATAAACCTCATCCACAAGTGAAGAGCCTCATCTTTGATTTTGTCATAAAGGTTTTGTCATTTTTCACGCATCGAAGTTTGCACCAAGACACTTTGGAATAACCGCAAGCATTCGAAATATTGTACATTTAATAGCTCCTAGTTTCTATGTACATTAATGATTATTAGTTTCTAGGTTTGAATCTAGCCTTTTCTTGTTCTAACTATAAAAGGTCATTGAACCTCTATAAATGGACACCGAATTTGATTAACAAAATTTGCTTAGTGCAATTCCCTTGAACCTTGAAGAGTTCAAACTCCCTTGAAAACCTAGAAGAATTTTCACTATCCTTGAAGAGTCAGGACTCAAAAAGCCGGCATCCTTGAAGAGTTGCAGCCATCAATCTAAAAGAATTGATGTCATTTCAATTTGTTAGAGGCCTAGAAGAGCAACCATTAAAGTTCCTATTCTTTCTTAATTCTATCATATCCCGTTTTGCCCACTTCCATCAAAATTCGATAAGCCTACAGTGCTACAAGCCTATAGTGCTTAGCTGAGAAAACTCAAAACATAAAATTTGTAGAGCATTGAGTCTTTGTTATTTTGGCTTTGGAATCAAGTCATTCCAATTTGAATAGCCATTTTCCCATCCATGTGTAGAACAGAAATTTCTGCTTGATTTTGTGACTAAGTTTCCGTATGGGTAAGTCACTCTCCTGGTCCTACTATTTGAATAGCCAACCTTGGGCTACATCATTTGGTATTAGAGCCTTGAAGGAGAGGACAATGTGTCCAAGAAAAGCAAGGCGTCAAGGCGGCAGAACCATTCCATTGAACAAAATACAAATACTTGCTGAGAATTTGCAACAATATATGCAACAACAAATTGATGACTTGACTCGATAAGTTTAACATTTAAGGGCTGAACCTCATTCCAGAACAGGAGAATCCAATGGGGATTCCTCTTCTTCAGAAAGTGTTCAATCATTTCCCTAAAGAAGGAATGCTTCATATCGCACACAAGAAGTTTGTGAGCCAGATTGGGAAAAGGAAATCAAGAGAGATATTCCAAAATTTTCTGGTACTGATTTTGGTAATGAAATTGTCGATTAGTTGGCAGTGAAGTTTTTAAATAGGAATGTTCTAGAAGATTGAAAGTCTTATTAAGATAAATATTATTGTATGTAACCTGTCACAACTAATATGATGTGGAGTTGCTTATGGAAATAAAGTTTGATGGTTTAATACAAACTTTATAACAAATATTACGCTATAAAATAGAGAGTTAAATTGTCATTAAATTATTTTAAAACCATATTTTTTCCTTAAAAGTCCCCCTAGATATTTTTGTATGAATCTGAACTGAAAATGTAGATGTTAAGTTATTGCATGTGATGGAACTAATCCTAGTTGGGGCTGTCAATCAGATTGTGGACACTAGCGAAAGTAGGAATGCCATTCCTCGGTCATGTACCCATCTAAAGTGTGTTAATACTGTTGCTTGTATTAACCTAATAAATATGAAGCTTCTTGTGGCACTTCCCATCGATTCATTGATTGGAAAAAAAGAAAAAAGAAAAAAAAGAAGATACGTTTACCACTAGTGGAGAGAGTTGACCACTCCAGAAAATGTGGTCGAAACTGCACCCAACGACTGAAGCAATACCGTATGGGATTGTCCACTCACTTATTATTATTTCTTTTTTACTATATTGAACTGCATGTCTGTAAAAAGTAGGCATTAACGAACCCATACTTAGCCACCACAGTGGTTGACCCACAACGTACTCCTTTTCAAATTTTATTGGCTTACCTACTCCACGATTGGTAAACGTATGTCATTGTCCATTTGGATCCCACTCCAGCAAATGTGGTCGAAAAAACTGCACCTAATTACTGAAGCAACACCGAGTGGGATTGTCCACTCACTTATTTTTTTACTATATTAAACTGCATGTTGGTACAAAGCGGGCATTAACGAACCCATGCTTAAACACCACAGTGGTTGGCTCCGACGGTTGAGGGGACACATTTCAGCGGGGTCATCACTGATTCATGTTATAAGCAAACTTCAAATGACTCAATTGCATTATCTAATTATGGCATATCTCATGTGAAGAAATTTCTGAACCGTTAGCATACATCTTAATAGGATTGTAGTGATAGGCTCACCAACCTCAAACTTTTGAATCACGGCTAGTATAGAGTAGTTATGGCTTAAATCGGACATTCCATAATAAGAATTGGGCCTTATGACAACTCTTAAAGTGGTTGTAGCATTGGTTGTCTTTCCCCTCTCCATTAGTTTATAAAAGAGAAAATTAACCTGTGCTTAAGTAGTTCATAGCTTTTTCTTCTATCTCATGCGATGTCCTGTCATTGGATGATAACAGCGGTTGTATCTATAAAACTTGTATTAATCCTCATTAGGTATTTCCTTTGTTTTTATTCGTAGCTGTCATATCTTTGCTATATGGACCTGAGCAGGTCCTTAAACTGCTCAAAGAGAGAAATGGAGGGAGAACCTCCTTGGGGAGAATGACCCCTTACGCCCCTCCCAGGCCGGGATCTGGGCTTGGATAAAGATTCCGGCCCCATTGGCTGACCTGGCCACTCCTTTACGGGAGAGGGCAGCCACGTCTGATCCCTGCGACGCCTTCCCCCAGGGAAACTTGGGGCGTGGTATAGGGAAATATTGCAAAAACAACAAAGATACCATATTTTTCAAGAAAAAAAGTACCGAAATATATCACGTTAAGCATTTTTCATTACTCAAATTTGATGGAATTGATGAAAGTTTATGACTGCACTAGTTGATCAAGTTTTAGGATTCGATTTTATTATTTAAAAATTTCAAGACATGAATAAATTTTTGCGACCAATTTTAGATTTGTTGGTATATTTATCCTTTATTTATTGTTCAATTTACCATCTTTTGTCTGGGTTTTTGGCCTTGGTTATTAGTCCCTTGAGCTGATCAATAAAGTACCAATTTTGACTGGAGTGACTTACTAGCATGTTTAATCTCGCTCGATCGTGACAAAAATTGTATTTAAATTTGTGTAGAAAGGTTATTCCTTCTAAATAATTAATTATATTCGGGTCTTAAATTGGAAAGCAACCGCTAGTGGGAACTTACGCAAGAATTTATAGGTTAAGAAAATTTTGAGCATAAAACCTTTTTTAATTTTGAACTTTTTTGCCATAAAAAATTACGAAGTGGGCGATGTTTAACCCGTGAGATTTACTAATTTAAGGATTTTGATTGGCCATCAAAAAAGAATTTTACTAATTAATAATTAGGGAGGTGCTTGACTTATTAAGGAGCACGCGCTTTGACGAATCTCGCACAACATTAACAACGGTCTTATCCCATGCTTTACGTTAAGTGGGACTGTCTCTTCCCTTTATGAAGGTCTTAGAACCTAACCTTAATTTCATTTATTAAAATTTAATCAACTGATAGAGATCAAAAGAAGACGCACTAAGTATATATACATATCAATTAGCCAGCCACTCAACAATATAACGTTTTTTATGAAATTTTTGAAAAAATTAAGTAAAAGCATGTGGAGAGAATACTGTCACATGAGCAAACCAGTACGCATAATTTCTTCAATTTCTATCACTCAAATTAGACAATTGGGGTGGGGACGATTTCATTTCAGGAGTGGGTTTCGACTCCCACGCCCTGCAAGGAGGCAAGGGCAAAAGTCTGAGGGTGAGTGTTAGAGTAGGATTAGAGTAGGACCGACCAAAAAAAAAAAATTAGACGAAGTTAATGCTGTCACATGACCAAATCAATAAATACTGAAATATATTTCGTTAAGCATTATCCATCACTCAAATTAGACAAAGTTAATGGAAGTTTGTGACTATATTAATTGGTTAAGTTTTAGGACTTAGTTTTACTATTTAAAAGTTTCAAGACATGAATACATTTTTGTGACTAGTTTTAGATTTGTGGGTACATTTATCCTTTAATTATTTTTCAATTTACCAACTTTTTATGGGTTTCTTTTGCCTTGGTTATCAGTCCCTTGAGCTTATTAACAAAGTACCAATTTTAATTGGAGTGACTTGCTAGCATTTTTAATCTCACTTGATCGCGACAGAAGTTTTATTTTAACTTGTGCAAAAAAAGGTTATTCCTTCTAAATAATTTATTGTATTCTGTTCATAAATTAGAAAAAGATTAATTAAGAGGATGCAGAGAGAATACTATCCCACGACCAAACCGGTACGTATTGAAATATATTACGCTAGATATTTTCCATCACTCAAATTAGACAGAATTAATGGAAGTTTGTGACTATATTATTTGGTCAAGTTTTAGGACCTGGTTAAACTATTTAAAAGTTTCAAGACGCGAATACATTTTTGCGACTGGTTTTAGATTTGTCGGTACCTTTAATTATTTTTCAATTTACCAACTTTTTATTTATTTTATTTATTTATTGCCTTGGTTATCAGTCTCTTGAGCGTATTAGCAAAGTTCCAATTTTAATTGGGGTCACGTATAAGCATTTTCAATCTCACTTGATCGAGACAGTGATTTTATTTAAACTTGTGTAAAAAAGGTTATTCCTTCTAAATAATTTATTATATTCTGGTCATAAATTCAAAAAATAAAAAGTAAATAAATAAGAGCATGCGGAGAGAATATTGTCATATGACCAAACTAGTACGTATTGAAATATATTACATAAAGCATTTTCCATCACTCAAATTAGATGGAGTTAATGAAATTTTGTGACTATCTTAATTGGTCAAGTTTTAGGACTTGGTTTAGCTATTTAAAAGTTTCAAGATGTGCTACATTTTTGTGACTAGTTTTAGATCTATTGGTACATTTACCCTTTAATTATTTTCCAATTTACCAACTTTTTACGGGTTTCTTTTGCCTTGGTTATCAGTTTCTTGAGCTTTTAACAAAGTACCGATTTTAATTGGAGTGACTTACTAGAATTTTTAATCTCAGTTGATCGTGACAAAGATTTGTGTTTAAACTTGTGTAGAAAGGGTTATTCTCTTTCTAAATAATTTAATATGTTCCAGTTATAAATTCAAAAAAGATTAGGTAAGAGCATGCAGACAGAATGTTGTCACATGACCAAACCAGTACATACTGAAACATCTTATGTTAAGCATTTTCCATCACTTAAATTAGACGGGGTTAATGGAAGTTCGTGTTTGTATTAATTGGTCAAGTTTTAGGACTTGGTTTTAATTGGTCAAGTTTTAGGACTTGGTTTTACTATTTAAAAGTTTCAAGATGTGAATACATAATTGCAACCAGTTTTAGATTTGTTGGTAAATTTATCCTTAAATTATTTTTCAATTTACCATCTTTTGATGAGTGTTTTTGCCTTGGTTATCAATCCCTTGAGCTTATTAACAAAGTACCAATTTTAATTGGAGTGACTTACTAGCATTTTTAATTGAAAGAAGACTGAAGGGAGAAGTCGAGAGAGAAGTGTTTGGGAAATTTTCTATAGATTCTTGTCTATCTATTTACTCAGTGTACACAAATGATATTGTAGTACAAAGCATGTGTAAAGACAAGGTAATAAAATAATATACCGATTAGATCCGATATTGAATAATCTTGATTGATATTGAATGATCTTGATTGATTCAATAATATCAGATTGATTGATTCTTGCATATCTTCTAGTATCCTGCGTATCTTCTAACACTCCCCCTCAAGTTGGTGGCTTGTAGGGGCGCGTTTGGTTGTGTTTCTGTTTAAAAATTGTTCCAGGGAACAGAAATAGAAAAAAGTGTTTCTGTTCCGGGGAACAATTTTTGAACAAAAATACGCGTTTGGTAAACTTGTTTCGGGAATAAAAAATAAACAGAAACATGTTTGGTAAATTTGGATAATTTTTTTATTTCTTTTATTTTTTCTATTTTTTTCTTATTTTTCCTTTTTTTCTTTTTTCTTTTTCATTTTTTTCTTCTTTTGGCCGGTCGCCGGCTAAGGCCTTGGCCGGCGACCGGCGTGCAAGGGCCGAGCTCGCCCAGCGGCGGGCGAGGCGCGGCCTCGCCGGGCCACCGCCAGGCGAGGCCGAGGCTCGCCGGCCATTGGGCGAGCTCGGCCTCGCCGGCCTGGGCGAGCTCGAGGCCGAATCTGGGCGAGATCGAGCTCGCCCAGGCCGGCGCGAGGTCGGCCTCGCCTTGATCCGGCGAGGCCGAGCTCGCCCAGCGGCGGGCGAGGCCCGGCCTCGCCAGATCTGGGCGAGATCGAGCTCGCCCAGGCCGGCGCGAGGTCGGCCTCGCCATGGCTGGGCGAGCTCGAGCTCGCCCAGATCCGGCGAGGCCGACCTCGCCCAGCGGCCGGCGAGCCTCGGCCTCGCCGAGCCACCGCCAGGTCGACGTCACCTGGCGGTGGCTCGGCGAGGCCGAGGCTCGCCGGCCGTTGGGCGAGGTCGGCCTTGCCGGGGGACGGCGAGCGTCGGCCTCGCCGGGGGCAGGCGAGCCTCGCCGTGGCTGGGCGAGGCCGCCGGCCAAAAGAAAGAAGAACAAGAAAATAAGAGAAAAAAGAAAAAGAAAAAAAAAAGTGTTTCTCATTTGTGTTCCAGAAACGAGAAACACAAAATTTGTGTTTCTCGTTTCTGTTTCTTTTTTGTTCCTGGGAAAAATTGTTTAAAAACAAAAAAAAAAGAATACAACCAAACAGGCCCTAGATGTCCAAGACGCCTAGCTTGCTCAAGAGATCCACATGCTGTCTCTGACATAAGGGTTTGGTGAAGACATCTGTTGGTTGCTCCTTTGTTCCAATCCCTTGTGTCTCAATCAATCCTTGCTAAATTTTCTCCCGAGTGAAATGACAGTCCACTTCTATATGTTTCGTTCTTTCATGCACAATGGGATTTGACACAAGTTTGAGGGCTGCATCATTGTCACAAAATCATCTTGTTGGCCCTTCAACTTGTACCCCAAGATCCTGAAGTAATCCTTGTAGCCACACTATTTCACATGTGGTTTTAGCCATGGCATGATACTCTGCCTCTGCCGAGGATAATGAAACAGTTGGTTGTTTCTTTGTCTTCCACGAAAGTAAGGAATCCCCCAACTTAATATAGAAACCGGTTATGGACCTTCTGCTCATTGGAGAAGTTGCATAGTCTGCATCACAATACGCAGTCATCCTCATGTCACATTTCCTAGAAAGAAGAATGCCAAGTCCAGGACATTTCTTCAAGTACTTCACCACCTTCAGTGCAGCATTCATATGAGATTGCCTGGGTTTGTGCATAAATTGACTAAGCATTTGCACGGCATAACTTATGTCTGGCCTGGTCAGAGTCAAATATATAAGTTTCCCAACAAGTTTCTAATACCCTAATGGATCCCTGAGAATGGGATCATTTTGTTGAGATATTCCGGCATCATAATTCGCTGTAGTGAGTTTGGTATTTTGCTCTATTGGTATCACTGTTGGTTTACATCCCGATAAACCTGCTTCTGAAATAATTTCTAGAGCAAATTTCCTCTGGCTGAGGTGTCACGCCTCGAACCCCGAGACACGTGATCAACCCGCCATGGTAATGTAAATGCGACATTCCCAGGTAGTGTCCCCGACCCCATTTTTTATTATTATTATGCGCATGCAGAACGAATTATGAAACCTCTGACAAATAAATTACCGGATAGACAGCAGGAAAATCAAATCAAAATCAAATAAACATACTTTCATACATCATCATCATTCCAGGGTTTACATACACCAACAGGATCCAGAGACTATATGCACCAAAAATGGGTTAGAGTTTATGTGAATAAAAAATGGTCAGTCTACACAACATGGATCAGTCCGCTAAAAAGAGGAACAGTCCTAAGACTACTGGTCGGCCCCATTCGACGATCCCACATCCTCAGGATCTGTCACCCAAGAGGCCGGGGGCGATGCGTTGATCACTCTACCATTGGGAAGATCCGCCGCGCCTTCACCCAAAATGGCATTCATCACAGCCAACAGAATATCCATGCTATCCAGTGGTCCAACCCTAACGCCATCGACTCCAAAACGAACCAAGCCCTAAACATATAAGGTACCCTGACATCCACGGTCACCTGGACCCAGACAATGGACCTAACCAACTCATAGACCCAAGGACTTCCAGGGTCAGGAGCAGTCTGCGTCGTCTGGTCAATCTCCATCGGCATGCCACTCTTCTCCAGGGGTACTGCCATCTACGGTCCTGTAATATTTTCCCCAAACCGGGATAAGACTTTGTCTCAGTAAGTTCACCCCTCCTAAACCCCTATTAGAAAGTAAATACGCCCCAGAGTAGCCTAGCCACGACATCAAGAAGACTTACCTCGCATTAGCCTTCATCTGCAGGTTAGCACAGTTTATATAATTCAACCATGTACAATTCCGATAACCAAACAACTGAGGCACAATCACATTATCAGAATAATTCAATCACTTGGATTGTCTCAGTGATTAATCGACTCGGCTGATTACATGTCATACTAGCAATCAATTACTGCTTCCAATCACGACCCTATCGGAAGGTTTAATAACCAGTGGCAATCACGGCCCCACTCGGCACGACCTTTAATTAGGTGATAGATCTCGGCGCAATGGGCACGACCTCTAATAGGTGATCAATCACGGCCAATGTCCCATCAATTTCCACACTTAGGATTTTACAAAGAATCCATATTTATCGCAATCACACTCAATTTGCCACAACCAATCATCAATTTCAAATTCTAAATGCATAGCAGCAATCGGCATGAAATTCTGAGCAATCGGGGTCAAAAATAATTTTTTTCGTTTTTTTTATATTTTAATAATTTCGGATTATAATATAATATTATATTTTCCAGAATTTCGAAGAACCTAAATAATTCAAAACTAAAATCCTATTATGTCCCATCAAGACTTAACATTAGATAACCTCTTTTAATCTTAATTAAACATACTTTAATATAAACCAACTTCTTAACCCAATTTATAATTAAATATACTAATCTACCCACCTAAATTCACTTAATTCAAACTAAACATACTTAGAGCATTATTAACACTCTAATTAGGGTTTAGTGAGGTAAACTCACTTGATTAACTCGCCGCTTGGACCAAAATGACTAGGGCGACTCCGAGATCAACTTTTCCAAAGGCGAGCCTAGCTTTCGGGGCCGGGAAGACGGCCAAAACGGGCCTTAATCGGGCTGTGAGATCCACTTTTCTTGCTGCACGACGGGGCTAGAGAAGAGGAAGAACGGCGACGGCTAGAGGCGGTAGTGGCGGAGGAGAGGCGCGGCTGGCCAGGCGGTGGCTCATGGCGACGGTTGGCGGCTTGGCTAACGGAGGGCGACGGCGGCAAGCTACTGGGGACGGCCGAAGCTATTGGAGCGGCGACGGAGGGGCTAAGCGGAGGGAGAGGCGGTCACGGGGCTGGCGGGCGCGGGAAGACGCGGCGGCAACGGCGGCTCGGCACGACGACGACGGATGGTGGGGAAGCAGCGCACGGCTGCTGGTCGACGGGCGAGCTCCTCTTCGCCAATCCTCTCTCCCTTCTCTTCTCTCTCTCCTGCAAGTTCAAATGAAGAAGATGATGTTGATGGGTGTGAGGGCAAATCTTGGCCCTCCACTTGTCAAGATCTCCCTCCCTTTTGGCCACCCACCATGACATCATCCCATGACATCATCTTCCACCATCTCCTCTCCCACAACATTCTTCAATGGGTGTAATATCATTTCCGCCGGGGTCCAAATCCTTGTACATCCACTTTCTTCAATTTTTATTTCAATTCTCTTCTAATTCAATCCAATTAAAATCCACAAAAATTATCCCATGATCCTAATAAGATGTGTGACATGACCGGGCTTCCATCTTCTAAATTCAATCCCAATTTTTACGGTTGAATTCAATCTGGTGCGATTTCAGCGCACCTAATCCACTGAGTAGCTTTTGGGGAAATTTTCTTGCATCCGACCCGAGAGTGATCAGTCCCCAAGTCTAACGCATTAAAATTCCTTAATTGCTTCACTCAATAGACTAGTTCCCTCGTGAGTGTCCAACTCTGAGAGACGAACTACATGCACAGATGAATTGCCCGACTCAATTGACTGAAAATAAAATTGAGAAAAAATCGGGATGTCACAACTCTTCCCCTCTTATAAAAATTTCGTCCTCAAAATTTAAACCATTACCGATCTTTAAACAAGAAAGTAAGGGTACAATTTTCTTATCAATTCTTCGGTCTCCCAAGTTGCTCCTTCAGTGCCATAGTGTTACCAGACCACTTTGACCATTGGGATGGTCCTGGTGCGAAAGACTTGCTCCTTGCGATCCACAATCTGAACCAGGCTTTCAACGTACGACACTTTGTCGTCCACGTCTAATTCCTCGAAATTTAGAACGTGAGTTGGGTCAGGTTCATACTTTCTCAACATTGACACGTGAAAGACATCGTGCACCTGTGACAACTTCGGCGGCAGTGCAAGATGATACGCTAGAGTCCCTATTCTTTCCAAAATCTCAAAGGGACCTACGTACCTTAGGCTCAGTTTCCCCTTTTTGCCAAAGCGGGAAGTACCACTCACCGGTGACACCTTCAAGAAGATGTGCTCACCAGCTTGGAATTCCAATGGCCTCCAACGCTTATCGGCATAACTTTTCTATTGACTCTGAGCGGTCTTCAGTCTGTCTCTGATAACTGCAACTGCTTCCACTGACAGCTGTACTAACTCTGGACTGGTAATCTTTCTTTCTCCGACCTCATCCCAACACACTGGTATTCTGCATGCTCTGCCATATAACGCTTCAAAAGGAGCCATTTGAATACTCTGTCGATAACTGTTGTTGTAGGCAAACTTGACTAGATGAAGCTGTTCCTCCCAACTTCCATTGAAGTCCAAGACACAAGCTCGCAGCATGTCCTCAAGAGTTTGAATTGTCCTCTCAGATCGGCCATCAGTCTGTGGGTGATAGGCCGTACTGTACTGCAGCTTCGTTTCTAAAGCAGATTGCAAGCTCTTCCAAAAAGCGGCGGTGAACCTCGGGTCTCTGTCTGAAGTAATTGTGATCGGCACTCCATGCACACGAACTACCTGACGTACATACAAATATGCGAATCTATCCAAACTCAAGTCCTTTCGAACTGCAATGAAGTGGGCCGATTTTGTCAGTCTGTCAACTATTACCCAAATCGAATCATTTCCTCTCTGGCTCCTCGGTAGTCCCATCATGAAATCCATCGTGATATGCTCCCATTTACATTATGGGATCTCATGGGGTTGCAGAAGTCCTCCCAGTTTGCAATGCTGAGCTTTTACTTGTTGACGCGTCAAACACTTCGCGATATACTTGGCGATATTTGCCTTCATGCCACACCACCAGTAGTGTTGATGCAGATTCTGATACATCTTGGTACTACCAGGATGAATGTTGTAACTGCTACGATGTGCTTCTGATAAAATCTCCTCCCTAAGCTCCACATTGTCAGGTATAACCAACCGTCCTTGGAACCTCAACGTTCCATCATCAGAAATCTGGAAGTCAGCTTTCCTCTTCTTTGTACCCTCTTGTACGATTTTCTGAATACCCGGATCTGTTTGCTGAAGTGTCCTGATCCTGACTTGAACTTCTGGCTCAATTATGAGGGTGGCCATAAGGTTCGAAAGGTGGCCTACTTCAAACTTGAAACCCGAATCTCGTGCTCCCTCAAGTAGACTCCATTCCTTGAGTACCATATGTGCAACTGAAGACTTCTTGCTTAATGCATCGGCGACCTTGTTCGCTCTTCCGGGATGATACAAAATTTCACAGTCATAGTCCTTTAGGAGTTCCATCCATCGGCGCTGTCTCATATTCAACTCTTTCTGAGAGAATAAGTACTTAAGACTCTGGTGGTCAGTGAAGATCTGGAATCTTTCTCCGCACAGGTAGTGCCTCCAAATCTTAAGGGTAAAGATGATCACTGCAAGTTCTAAGTCATGCGTTGGATAATTCAACTCATGAGGTCTCAACTGACGGGACGCATACGCAACAACCCTACCATGCTGCATCAATACGCAACCCAATCCTTTAAACAACGCATTACTGTAGATTTCAAATCCTCCTGGACCAGATGGAATAGTAAGTACATGTGCGGTAGTTAGCTTTTGCTTGAGCTCTTGGAAATTACGCTCGCACTTATCTGACCATACAAACTTTTCTTCCTTCTTCAGCAGTCTCGTCATTAGTGATGCTAACATTGAAAACCCTTCTACAAACCGTCTGTAATACCCTGCTAAACCTAGAAAACTTCTGATTTCTGTCACTGTAGTCGGTCTCGGCCAGTTAATCACTGCTTCAATCTTGGCTGGTTCCACTGAGATTCCTTCTCCAGAGATAACATGACCTAGGAACGCCACACGAATTAGCCAAAACTCGCACTTACTGAACTTAGCGTACAACTCGTGATCTCTCAAAGTTTGAAGCACTATTCTTAAGTGCCTTTCATGATCCTCAGTACTCCTTGAATACACCAGGATGTCGTCGATGAAGACAATTACGAACTGATCTAAATACTCTCTGAACACCCGGTTCATTAGGTCCATGAAAGCAGTTGGGGCGTTCGTCAACTCAAACGGCATCACAGTAAACTTGTAATGGCTGTATCGAGTGCGAAACGCCGACTTCGATATATCTTCCTTCTTGATTCTTAACTGATGATACCCTGTCCTCAAGTCAATCTTAGAAAATATCGACACTCCTTAAAGCTGATTGTTTCATCAATCCTTGGCAATGGATACTTATTCTTAATTGTCACCTGGTTGAGCTTTCGGTAGTCAATGCACAAACGTAATGAGCCATCCTTCTTCTTCACAAACAACACCGGTGCTCCCCAAGGTGATTCACTTGGACGTATAAATCCTTTATCCAACAACTCTTGCATTTGCACCTTTAGTTCCTTAAGCTCTGACAAGGCCATCCGATAAGGGGCTTTGGAGATAGGCTGGGTCCCGGGAGCTAACTCAATTACAAACTCTATCTCTTTCTGGCGGCAAACCCGGTAATTCTTTCGGGAACACATCTAGGAACTCTTGCACCACTGGAATGTCTTCTATCTTCGACTCCTCTACTGTCATGTCCACGACAGTCGCTAGATAACCTTGGCAACCCTTGCCTAGCAAGCGAGTTGCCTCAAGCGATGAGATTAAGGAAATCGAGGGTCCTCCTCGACTCCCAATGAATTCGAAACTCTCACCCTCTAATGGGTTAAACTGAATCGCCTTGTGATAAGAGTCCATCTTAGCTCGTTGCTTGGTGAGCCAGTCCATGCCGATTATCACATCAAAATCATACATGGCTAGGACTATCAAGTCTATCCTCCCCTCTCGCTCACCAATCACTAACTTGCAACCAAGGCAACCTACTGTAGCTAACACCTTATCTTTCAACGGAGTAGATATGCTAATCACAGACTCCAACAATTTCAGGAATTAATTCTACCAGCTTAACAAATCTTTCAGCTATAAATGAATGCGAAGCTCCAGGATCAAATAAAGCATAAGTAGGTTGGTTGTTCAGCAAGACCATACCTGTGACCACATTAGGCGCATCCTCCGCCTGTCCTCTGGTGAGCGCATAAGTCCTTCCCTGAGCTGGAGGTTGGTTCAATCCACCCGGTGGCATGATCTACGGTGCGAATCCTTTGTTTTGACCCAGCAGTGGCGGCGGTAGCAACTGAAGCTGTCTCATCTGTCTCCTGGGACAAACCCTAGCAATGTGACCCTGCTGGCCACACTCATAACAGGCACCCGTCCTAGAAGGGCATTGGGCTGAGCCATGTCGCCTTCCACACAAACGACATGCTCCATTGAAGCTTGATGATGACTTCCCCACTCCACCCTTCTTGTTGGGTGGAACATGATACCTTCCCCCAGGCATCGGCCTCTTCCCAAACCAATTATCATCTCTGTTTGAATTAAATCGCGACCCAGATGCGGCAGCTCTCTCATTCTGGTCTTTCTCGATCAGCTGGGCCTGCTTGTAGAGGTCATTGTACTCCTTCAGATCTAGTGGTACCAACAAGCTCCTCACCTCCGGTTGGAACCCATCTCTAAACCTTCGAGCTCGGTCTGACGGTCGCTGGACCAACTCAGGGGCATACTGCGACAGTTCAGCGAACTTCGCATCATACTAATCAACTGACATGGTACCTTAACGAAGGCGCTGAAACTCCGCCATCATCACCTCTCTAGCACAATTAGAAAAGTACTTCTCATTGAAGACTTCAAGAAAAACATTCCACTCTGGAACCACACCTTCAGGGAACACTATCCTTTTGTTAGTCTTCCACCATGTAGCTGCGATCCCCCTCAACTGATAGGCTGCCAGGACGACTTTTTCTGCTTCAGTGCACAACAGCAACTCAAAGGCATTCTCTAACTCCATGATCCATAATGCTGCAGCTTCGGGGTCTCCTGCTCCCGTGAACGTTGAAGGATTCAATCTCAGAAAATGCTGTACCAACTTCTGTCTAGGCCTCCTAGCGGCCACATCCTCAAGTGGAATTTCCTCAAGTTCCTCTTCTGGCTCGATAACCGATGCAGCGGCAGCTGCGGCGGCAACAGCAGTGGCATTGGCGGCATTGGCGGTGTTCACTGCGGTGGCGATAGCAGCGGCTTACTGATCCATCCTTCTCTCATCGCCTCAAGCATATGCATGATTCCGATAAACCTTGGATCCTCTGGGGTTGCTGCACCATCCGGCGGCAAAACTGCACCACTTGCACTGGTCTTGGCCTACGCTCCTCTCAGGGCACCACGGGCACCGCCCCTCGACGAAGACCCACCCTGAAACACGGGGCCTGCTGCTCACTTCCTAACAGCTCTCAGCACTCAGTCACTCATGCTACAGGCTCAATACAGACGCCTATTGGCGAATTCCAATACCATATTAGAATTTGAGTAACCTTCCAACCAAGCTAACAAACAACTAACAATCACATGCATTAGGATATGGAAAGTTCTTCCTACTAACTATCCCATGACTCATCACCCTTATCACACCATACACAAACCATGCTCTGATACCACTTAAACAGGGATATCACGGCCCGAACCCCGAGACACGTGATCAACCCGCCATGGTCATGTAAATATGACATTCCCAGATAGTGTAGCCGACCACATTTTTATTATTATTATGCGCATGCGTAACGAATTACGAAACCCCTAACAAATAAATTACGGGATAGGACGGTAGGAAAATCAAATCAAAATCAAACAAACATACTTTCATACATCATCATCATTCCAGGGTTTACATACACCAACAGGATCTAGAGATTATATGCACCAAAAATGGGTCAGAGTTTATGTGCATAAAAAAGGGTCAGTCTACACAACATGGATCGGTCTGCCAAAAAGAGGAACAGTCCTAAGACTACTGGTCAGCCCTGTTCGACTATCCCACATCCTCAAGATCTGTCACCTAAGAAGCCGAGGGCGATGTGTTGATCACTCTACCGTCGGGAAGATCTGCCACGCCTTCACCCAAAATGGCATTCATCACAGCCAACGGAATATCCATGCTATCCAGTGGTCCAACCCTAACGCCATCGACTCCAAAACGAAACCGAGCCCTAAACATATAAGGTACCCTGACATCCACGGTCACCTGGACCCAGACAATAGACCTAACCAACTCATAGACCCAAGGACTTCCAGGGTCAGGAGCAGTCTACGTCGTCTGGTCAATCTCCGTCGGCATGCCACTCTTCTCCGGGGGTATCGCCATCTACGGTCCTGTAATATTTTCCCCAAACCGGGATGAGATTTTCTCTCAGCAAGTTCACCCCTCCTAAACCCCTATTAGAAAGTAAATACGCCCCAGAGTAGCCTAGCCACGACATCAAGAAGACTTACCTTGCATTAGTCTTCATCTGCAGGTTAGCACAGTTTATATAATTCAACCACGTGTAATTCTGATAACCAAACAACTGAGGCACAATCACATTATTAGAACAATTCAATCACTTGGATCGTCTCAGCGATTAATCGACTCGGCCGATTACATGTCATACTAGCAATCAATTACTACTTCCAATCACGACCCTATCGGAAGGTTTAATAACCAGTGGCAATCACGGCCCCACTCGGCACGACTTTTAATTAGGTGGTAGATCTTGGCCCAATGGGCTTGACCTCTAATAGGTGGTCAATCACGACCTTATTGGGCACGACCTCTCATAGGTGGTCAATCACGGCCCCATTGGGCACAACCTCCAAGAGGTGGTCATTCACAACCTCACCGGGCACGACCTCTAATACGTGGTCAATCACGACCTTATTGGGCACGACCTCTCATAGGTGGTCAATCACGGCCCCATTGGGCACAACCTCCAAGAGGTGGTCATTCACGGCCTCACCAGGCATGACCTCTAATAGGTGGTCAATCACGGCCAATGTCCCATCAATTTCCACACTTAGGATTTTATAAAGAATCCCTATTTATCGCAATCACACTCAATTTGCCACAACCAATCATCAATTTCAAATTCTAAATGCACAGCAGCGATCGGCACGAAATTCTGAGCAATCGGGGTCAAAAATAATTTTTTTCGTTTTTTTTTAATTTTAATAATTTAGGATTATAATATAATATTATATTTTCCAGAATTTCGAAGCAACTAAATAATTCAAAACTCAAATCCTATTATGTCCCAACAAGACTTAACATTAGATAACCTTTTTTAATCTTAATTAAACATACTTTACTACAAACCAACTTCTTAACCCAATTTATAATTAAATATACTAATCTACCCACATAAACTCACTTAATTCAAACTAAACATACTTAGAGCATTATTAACACTCTAATTAGGGTTTAGTGAGGTAAACTCACTTGATTAACTCGCCACTTGGACCAAAACGACGAGGGCGACGCCGAGATCAACTTTTCCAAAGGCCGGCCTACCTTTCGGGGCTGGGAAGACGGCCAAAACGGGCCTTAACCTGGTTGTGAGACCCACTTTTCTTGCTGCACGACGGGGCCGGAGAAGAGGAAGATTGGCGATGGCTAGAGGTGGTAGTGGCGGAGGAGAGGCGCGGCTGGCCAGGTGGTGGCTCACAGCGACGGCTGGTGGCTTGGCTGACGGAGGGCAACGGCGACAAGCCGCTGGGGACAGTCGAAGCTGCTGGTGCAGCGACGGAGGGGCTGAGCGGAGGGAGAGGCGGTCGTGAGGCTGGCGGGCGCGGGACGACGCGGTGGCAACGGCGGCTCGGCACGACGACGACGAACGGCGGGGAAGTGGCGCACAGCTGCTGGTCGATGGGCGAGCTCCTCTTCGCCGATCCTCTCTCCCTCCTCTTCTCTCTCTTCTGCAAGTTCAAATGAAGAAGATGATGTTGATGGGTGTGAGGGCAAATCTTGGCCCTCCACTTGTCAAGGTCTCCCTCCCTTTTGGCCACCCACAATGACATCATCCTATGACGTCATCTTCCACTATCTCCTCTCCCACAACATTCTTCAATGGGTGCAATATCATTTCCACTGGGGTCCAAATCCTTGTACATCAACTTTCTTCAATTTTTCTTTCAATTCTCTTCTAATTCAATCCAATTAAAATCCACAAAAATTATCCCATGATCCTAATAAGATGTGTGACATGATCGGGCTTCCACCTTCTAAATTCAATCCCAATTTTTACGGTTGAACTCAATCTGGTGCGATTTCAGTGCGCCTAATCCATTGAGTAGTTTTTGGGGAAATTTTCTTGCATCCGACCCGAGGGTGATCATTCCCCAAGTCTGACGCGTTAAAATTCCTTAATTGCTTCACTCAATAGACTAGTTCCCTCGTGAGTGGCCAACTCTGAGAGACGAACTACATGCACAGATGAATTGCTCGACTCAATTGACTGAAAATAAAATTGAGAAAAAATCGGGATGTCACATGAGGGAGATACCTTGGTCTGACCGTGCAATTTCAATTCCAATGAAATATTTTGGAGGACCTAGGTCTTTAATGTGGAAGGTGGAATGTAGATATTCCTTGAAACCCTTGATAGCTACTTCATCGTTACCCATAATAAGTATATCATCTACGTATATCATCAAGTAAATAGATGACGTACCTTGAGTCCATGTAGAAACGGCATAATCAAATTTGTATTGTTGAAAACCGGCAGCTATCAGAGACTCAGCAAATTTTGCATACCACTGTCTGGAGGTTTGCTTGAGTCCATACAAGGATTTGCGGAGACGAAATACTTTATTCTCCCCCTATCTCTGTAAACCTTGTGGCACTTCCATATAGATCTCCTCATCTAGATCTCCATGGAAGAAAGCATTGTGAACGTCCATTTGATGTAATGACCAGTCTTGGAAGGCTACTACTGAAACGAGCAGACAGTGACATCTTTGGCTACTGGGGAAAAGGTTTCGTGATAGTCAAAACATTCCCGCTGTGTGAAACCCTTTGCCACCAATCGAGCCTTATACCGTTCGATCAATCCATCTACCCGATATTTGATCTTATATACCCATTTGCATCCGATTGCTTTGCGATGCGAGGGTAGGGTAACAAGATCCCATGTGTGATTATCTATCAAGGCCTTCAATTCTACTTCCATAGCTTTTTGCCATCGCGGATCACTGCTTACTTCATCAAAACTGGTCGGCTCTTGCTCTTCGGAGATGCGAGTGATACAACATCTATGTTCGGGAGATAACTTATCGAAGGAAACATAAGAGGAAATGGGGAAAGGAATACCTAGCGAATTCCTGACACCACATGTGTAGTCTTTCGTCCAAGTCGGTGGATGCGTGGCTCGTCCGGAATGCCGTGGTGGTTCATCTTCTGGGGAAAATGAAATGTCTGGATCTTCCGTGGGAGGTGAATGTGAAGGAATCACATCATCCAGACTTTCATCTGTAGCTTCCATTAAGGGTGTCAAGTTGGTACTTGATGTAGAAGAATTCCTTGTATCGACCGATGAGGGAAGTAAGACATATGTAGGATCTCCGATTGGTTCCTCGATATAGGATGTATGAGAATTTCCAGTGCGATCTGTGCTGGACTTCTGAGAAGCAAATGGAAAGATATTTTCCTAGAATAAAACGTCTTTGCTGACTGAAAATTTCCTTGTAGAAGGATCAAACACCCAGTATCCCTTTTGTAAGTTGGGATAACCCATGAATATGCAACTTCGAGCTCGAGGACCCATCTTATCCCTAGGTCCCACAATTGTGGCATAGCATAGACAACCAAATATTTTCAAGTGATCCAAGTCTGGTTTCTTCCCAAAAAACAACTCGAAAGGAGTTCATCCGTCTAGTATTTTAGATGGCATACGATTTATCAAATAGGTTGCAATTAATACACAATCTCCCCAAAAATTGTCTAGAATAGAGGCTTGAAATTTCAAAGCCCTTGCAACTTCCAATAGGTGACAATGCTTCCTTTCCACCACTCCATTTTGTTGTGGTGTATATACACGTGAGCTCTCATGTAATATCCCTAGTGAAGAAAATAGAGCAGCACATTCATGATTGAAAAATTCCTTTCCATTATCTGTCCTTATTTTTTGGACAGTTTTCCCAAACTGAGTCTTGGATAAAGAAAGGAAATTTCTCAATTGAGATAAAACTTGACCCTTAGATTGCATGAGAAAAATCCATGTGGCTCTAGAGTGATCATCCACAATAGTAAGGAAAAAACGAGACCCATCATGATTCGGTGTATGGTATGGACCCCAGACATCAATATGCAGCAAGGATAAAATGTTTTTCGTACAACTTTTGCTCAAAGGAAAGGGACTGCGCGACTGCTTTGCAAGCGGACAAACAAGACACTGAGGATAGGGAAAAGAAGAACTATGGCCCAATCTGGAATGCAAAAGGAAATTTTTATCATTGATAGTCAAGTTACACAATGATTTATTACAAGAAAAGTTATGAAAGTGTGTGGGCAAGCTTTTCCAGAAAAATAATCCTTTAGAGAGATTACCCCAGCCCATCAGTTTCCCAGTCGAAAGGGCCTGAAATAAACAGGTATCAACATTGAAAAGTACCTGACATGAATTTTCCTCACGGGCTCTAGACACATAAATGAGATTAAATTGGAAGTTTGGGACATAAAGGAATGGCTTAGAACAATTTGGGAGTTAAGAGTGACTGTTCCTGTTATAGTAACATGGGTGATGTTCCCATTTGGTAATTGCACAGTAATAGGATTATCTAATTCTTCATGAATATCAGAAAATAATCCTTTATCATATGCTATATGATCACTGGCTCCCGAATCGATAATCCAAGCATTTCTTGATATAGAATTTATCATGCAACAAGAAATACCTGTGAAGCTGCTTCCCCTTCTTTGAATGTCCAATTTTTGTAGCACCTACATCAATTGTTGATATTCCCCATGTGTGATTGACTGGTCTGTTGATCCTGTAATTTGAAAAGTGGAGGCGGCTGCTGATACATCCTTTCCCTTTTTTTCTTTTTCTCCAGGTCTGCCATGTAATTTCCAGCAATTTTGAATTATGTGGTGAGGCCGCTTGCTAAAATCACAAAATAATTTTCCCCTATTTTTAAAATTCTACCTAGAAGCTTTCGAAAAAATTGGGCTGTTGGATCCGGATATGTCTGCACCGTCTAGATCGGTCGGATATCACACGCCTTGTGGACCGTTAGATCGCTGCCCTTGATCCTGACCGTCCGTCAAAGAGGCTTTAAAGCCTTGCTACTTGGATGGAAACCCTAGCGATGCATCACTTTTCTTTTCTACGGTTTTCTCCCCCCTCTGGATTTTTGCCACCAGCGCTAGGGTTTTACTGGCCTTGCTGTCCGATGAGGAGAGTCCCTGGCTTTCTTCTTGCACAGCCAATTCGAAGATCCGGCCAAGAGTGGGTGCTGGCTCCATAGCCAATATCTGCGATCTAAAGGTAAGAAATGATTCGTTAAGGATCAATAAAAATCGAGTAGCTTTCTCCCTGTCTCTCATCTCTTTAAACTGCTGAAGTGTTGTTTCGGGCCCTTGAAGCTTTTCTTCGGCGGCTTCCAACTCGTTCCAGAGGGCTAACAACTTGTTGAAGCATGCCGTCACGGACATGTTTCCTTGCTTCAGTTCGCTGAGAGCTTGATGCAATGAGAAAATCTTCACTCGATCCAATTTCCCGTACATCTCTCTAATATTGTCCCAAATGGTTTTTGAATCTTCTGTTGGAGGCAAACCGGCTGCGATTTATGGGCTTATGCAATTTCCTATCCACGTTCTAATCAACCGGTTGCATTTTTTTCCATTATCTTCCCATTTTTTCATCGGTCGGAATCGGGACAGTACCGTCAATAAAGCCTTCCTTGTCATTTGTGATGAGCGCTCGCCGAAACTCCCGTGCCCAGCTCAAATAGTTTCGGGTCCTGTGAGAGGGTGGCTAATGAGTTGCAACTCGGGCCAGTCGATGGTGGAGACATAGAGCCCGTCGCCGAGTTCCGAGCGACCCATGGCGGCCGCGAAGGGAAAGGGCATAAACCCGGGTGGAATTCTCGGGTAAGGATTCGCTGATTGACCCGGATTGAGCCCACCCGAAATTCCTGAATTCGAGTCGCCTGACCCGTTAAGGTTTTCACCCGCATTAGAATTCATAGTTGCTTCTGAATGCCTTGCCCCATTGGTGACTGGTGGGATCTGGCTTCTTGAAACCAAAACATGTGGACTTGACCCATAATACAATGGTATCGGCATCCACTGGTTGGAAGGTCCTGATGTGGGCGCCCCCAGATTGGTTTGCAATGGAAAAAATTGCCCCATCGTGGGCTGGTCAGTTCGACCTGTGATGAGATGCACTGGATTTTGTGCTTTTGAGGTCGCTATATCCACAGGTAAACGAGTTTGATCATTGGCCATGGTGGTAAATCAAGCTCCCCCTCTTCCTTTTCCTTCGTCTGTTTTTATATAAAA
Organism: Eucalyptus camaldulensis; assembly: GCA_019915185.1. Lineage (NCBI taxonomy): Eukaryota > Viridiplantae > Streptophyta > Magnoliopsida > Myrtales > Myrtaceae > Eucalyptus > Eucalyptus camaldulensis. The sequence continues at coordinate 12,764,873 of JAHSVA010000012.1, forward strand.
TCTTCAAGGTGCTGATTCCTACGCCATAGTGCTAACGCCTTTTGCAGGTTAACTTGTTTCACTCGGCAATAATCAGAAAACTAGAAGAAAAGAAACAAAGTAGAAGAAGCGGATCACGGATGTGTGACCTGCTTTAATACCATGAAAGAAGACTGAAGGGAGAAGTTGAGAGAGAAGTGTTTGGGAAATTTTCTGTATATTCTTGTCTATCTATTTACTCAGTGTACACAAATGATATTATAGTACAAAGCATGTGTAAAGAAAAGGCAATAAAATAATACACAAATTAGATCCGATAATGAATAATCTTGATCGATATTGAATGATCTTGATTGATTCAATAATATCATATTGATTGATTCTTGCATATCTTCTAGTATCATGCGTATCTTCTAACATTAATCTCACTTGATTGCAAAACAAGGATTTTATTTAAACTTGTGTAAAAAAGGATATACCTTCTAAATAATTTATTATATTCTGGTCATAAATTCAAAAAAGATTAAGTAAGAGCATGCAGAGAGAATACCGTCATATGACCAAATCAGTACATACTGAAATATATTACGCTAAGCATTTTCCATCACTCAAATTAGATGGAGTTAATGGAAGTTTGTGACTTTATTAATTGATCAAGTTTTAAGACTTGGTTTTACTATTTTAAAAGTTACAAGACGTGAATACATTTTTGCGACCAATTTTAGGTTTGTTTGTACATTTATCCTTTAATTATTTTTCAATTTACCATCTTTTTTATGGGTTTTTTTGGGGGGGGGGTCCTTGGTTATCTGTCCCTTCAGCTTATTAATTTTAATTGAAGTGACTTACTAGCATTTTTAATCTCACTTGATCGCAACAAAGATTTTAAAACTTGTGTAAGAAGGGTTATTCCATCTAAATAATTTATTATATTCTGGTCATAAATTCAAAAAAGATTTAAGTAAGAGTGTGCTTAGAGAATACCGTCATATGACCAAATCAGTACATATTGAAATATATTACGCTAAGCATTTTTCATCACTCAAATAAGATGGAGTTAATGGACGTTTGTGACTATATTAGTTGGTCAAGTTTTAAGACTTTGTTTTACTATTTTAAAAGTTTCAAGACGTGAATACATTTTTGCGACCGGTTTTAGGTTTGTTTGTACATTTATCCTTTAATTAATTTTCAATTTACCATCTTTTTTATGTTTTTTTTTTTGGCATTGGTTATGTTTTTTGTTTTTTTGTTTTTTTGGCCTTGGTTATCAGTCCCTTCAGCTTATTAATTTTAATTGAAGTTACTTACTAGCATTTTTAATCTCACTTGATCGTTGTTGGAAGGTACGTAGTTTGACAGAATATTTGATTGATTCTAATCCGATTTGTACAGACCAATTAAGATTAGATCTAGAATAGATTGATTTGTAGGATCATTAATTTCCTTGTTTACTCTTACTCTTGTATTATAATTGCTGAGGATGTACATCGATTCAATTCATTGAAGACAATAGAATATACAAAAATATTCTCTTCATTCTCGAGTTCTTCAATCTCTCTACTTTTCTTCATCTTCTTACATGGTATCAAAGCGGTAATGAAGTTCTGATTTGCTTCCGCTTTCTTTATCTCGTCCTTCGTCGAGATCTTCAAAACTCTTATCTCCTTCCTTCTGCCTTCTTTTATCCCGTCCTCTGTCGAGAGCTCCAAATACCTTTTCTTTGTTCCTTCTGCCGAGATCGTCAATCCTACACAAAATTGACATCTCAGTATTTTTTTCTACCATGACAAATAACTTACGTTAAGCCTCTGATGAGCGTCCGCAGGATGAAAATCCCGTGCAAACTACAGAAAGCTGGGACACTATCTCTGCTGGAGATGCCCCCAGATCTCATGAACAACCTATTCAAACTCAAGAAAGTTATAATCCTCTGGCTCAGTCAATTCTGGGGCAACCTTACTCGGTTCAGCCCATTTCGAGCCAACCAATAGTGGGTCATCCTTACCAATGGCCACTGTTTCAGATGCAGCCCAACCCATGGTTGTTTGGATCTAGCCCGAATACATCATCGCCAGGAGTTCAAGGGTTATGGGCCTTTGGCCAACCCGCCAGTAGCCCACCAACCATAAGCGGGGCGAGCGTGACCGACTGGTCGGGTGAAGCAAATATGTGGCAAACAGATGCGGGTCATGGAGCCGATTCGAATCTAGGTATGGGAGCAAATCCCTACCCGGGTTTCTCACCCAGATTTTTGTCGTTTCTAGGATCGATTTTCACCAGACGGCCAGAATCCGGCGACCCCTTATTCGTTTCCACCGCCGACGGACCTAAACTGAAGTTAATCAGCCAGCAACTTACCGGGCACAAAAACTACTCCAGGTGGTCGCAAGAATTCCGGCGAGCGCTGGTGACTAAGGACAAAGCTGGATTCATCGACGGGACCATCGTTGTTCCTTTGAACGAGCGCTTGGTACGACACTGGAGGAAATGCAATCAACTTGTCCGAACCTGGATCGGCAACTGCATCCCTCCAAAGGTCGCACTCGGACTTCCACCCACAGAAGACGCTCAAAGGATGTGGGAGAATATAAAAGAAATGTACGGCAAACTCGACCGTGCCAAAAAAATTTCGCTCATGCAGGAATTGAGCAATTTAAAATAGGAGAACATGACGGTCACGGCTTGTTTCAACAAGCTATCGTCTTTGTGGAACGAACTGGAAACCGTTGAGGAAAAGCTCGAGGGACCAGAATCCACTTTAAAGCAATATCGTTCGATCAAATAAAGGGAAAAGGCTACGCGTTTCTTACTGATTTTGAACGAGGTTTACTTTACCTTTCGTTCACAGATCCTAGCCATGGACCATGTCCCTCCGATCGAACGGATCTACCAATTGGCTGTGCAGGAGGAGAGGCAACGTCTCGCGTCACCGGAGAATGCAAGGAACGGCGACAGCATCGCTCTCGCAACCCGCAGCGAACAGAGAGACGGATCCGCGAAAAGCCTAAATCGAGAGAGAGACAGAAGAGGTGGATTAGGGTTTGGAGGAGGAGATGTCGCCCGCTCCTTTAAAAGAGACGGCATCAACGGCCGAGATTTAATCCGCAGATCGGACGGGCCAGATCATGGGCGCGGATCGAACGGGCCAAATCGTGGGCGCGGATTGGATGGTCTTCTTGGCTCTGAAGGCGCTGATGGATCCGACGGTGGATATGATTCCGCGACTAAAGGAGTAGACGGCCAGATATTTGCCATGTCATCAAAGAATTTCCGACCGAATTTTAAGGCAAAGGGTAAAATGTTTTGCGATTATTGCAAACGTTCTAACCATATGATTGACAACTGTTGGAAATTACATGGAAGGCCCGGAGAAAAGGAGAAAAAAATATCAGCTGCCTATCAAGTGACTGGACCTACCGGCCAAAGTACTGACCAACCTATCTCTTATGGTCAATATCAACAATTGATGCATGCTCTACAGAAATTGTAAACCTCAAACAAAGGAGGAAGTTTCTCAGGTATCTCACATTGCCTTAAAAATTCGATTTCAAGAAAGGCATGGATTATTGATTCAGGTGCTAGCGATCAAATTATTTGTGATAAGGGATTTTTTACAAGTCTGAATGAGGCATTAATTTTTCCTGTCACTGTGCAATTACCCAACGGGAATGTCACACGTGTGAATGTGACAGGAACAGTAAAGCTTAGTCCTCAAATTACACTTGAGAATGTTCTTTATGTCCCGGAATTCCAATTTAATCTTATTTCTGTCTCAAGATATGCAAGGAGAATTCATGCCGGGTATTCTTCAATGATGACGCATGCTTCTTTTAGGCCTTTTCGACTGGTAGACTGATGGGCTTGGGTAGTCTTTCTGAAGGCCTTTATTTCTAGACACATTTTCCAAGTAATTTTAGTTTTTCTAGTGCATTTTTCAATAAGACATCACTGTGTAATTTGACTACCAATGAAAAGAATTTTATTATGCACTTAAGAATGGGCCATAGTACTTTCTTTCCTTATGCACAATGCTCCATATGCCCCCTTGCCAAACAGTCACTAATCCATTTCCTTTAGGGAATACTCGTGCAAATGAAATTTTATGATTGATTCATGTGGATATCTGGGGGCCTTACCATACAGCGAATCATGATGGGTCTCGTTATTTACTCACCATAGTAGATGATTGCTCTTGTGTAACATGGATTTTTTTAATGCAGTCTAAAGGCCAAGCTTATTCTCATTTGAAGACATTTATTGCTCTTTCGAAAAATCAATTCAGAAAGTCTATTAAAAGGATCCGAACTGATAACGGAAGGGAGTTCTTTAGCCATGATTGCATTTCATTATTTTCATCTCATGGAATTTAACATGAAAGCTCTTGTATATACACCCCACAACAGAATGGGGTAGTTGAGCGCAAACACAGGCATCTTCTGGAAGTTGCTAGAGCTCTGAAATTTCAAGCAGCAATTCCAGATGAATATTGGGGAGAATGTGTTGTTACAGCAACTTATCTTATCAACCGAATGCCTACTCAGGTATTAAATGGGAAGACACCTTTTGAAGTATTATTTGGCAAGGCACCGGAGCGGACACACCTCAAAGTCTTCGGGTGTCTCTGTTATGCAGCTATAATGGGCCCTCGAGACAAACTGGATCCTCGTGCACGTTGTTGCGTATTCATGGGGTATCCTAACCTTCAGAAGGGATATAGAGTCATGGAGCTGTCTACAAAGGAATTCTTTGAAAGCAAAGATGTTTTATTTCATGAAAATGTCTTTCCTTTCAATGAAAAAACACTCTCACATGAAGAATCTGGTACAATGAGCATTCCCCGTCGCCTTGTGTCAGATGATCGGGATCTTGATTATATACCATTAGAAGTATCTACTCATAATCATTATGTGCAAATGAATCCTTCAGTAGCAGAACCTATTTTTGATGAGGATCAGGTTCCAGAGAATGTCTCAGGGAATTCACTTGCAGATTTTTCTGCTAATGAAGAAATGGAAGAAACCTTGCTTGCTTCAGCCAAGGAAACAACATCTTCACCTCTGAGAGTAGATCCTCCACGACGTTTTGATCGAGCTACACGACCTCCTACCTAGACCAAAGATTATGTATGTGCTGCTCTCAACTCACCAGGTATCAAATATCCAATTTCATCCTATGTTTCCTTCCATAATTTGTCATCAGAACATAGATGTTGTATCAGTAGATTATCGGAGGATAAGGAACCTACTAGCTATAATGAAGCATTTGCTGATCCAAGATGGCAGAAGGCCATGGAAGCAAAATTACAGGCCTTGATTAACAATAAGACCTGGGATCTTGTCACATTGCCGCCAAATTGTAAACCAATTGGCTGTAAATGGGTGTACAAGATCAAATATCGAGCTGATGGCTCCATTGAAAGATTCAAGGCACGCTTGGTTGCCAAAGGCTTCACTCAGCGGGAAGGGTTCGATTATCATGAAACATTCTCACCTGTTGCCGAAGACGTCACAGTACGTTCATTTTTTACAGTTGCAGTTGTTCGTGACTTGTCCTTACACCAGATGGACGTTCATAACGCCTTCCTCCATGGAGATTTAGATGAAGAAATTTATATGGACGTTCCTCAGGGATTACGAAGACAGGAGGAGAAGAAAGTGTGTCGTCTCCAAAAATCCCTTTATGGGTTGAAACAAGCTTCCAGGCAATGGTATGCCAAATTTACAAGCGCTCTTACAACAGTAGGCTTCTAACAGTCCCGATATGATTATGCCTTATTCACGCGGACTAAAGGTATGTCATCCATCTATTTGATGATATATGTTGATGATATTCTCATTACGGGAAATGATGAAACTGCCATAGGAGATTTTAAGAAGTATCTGCATGCAATTTTTCACATTAAAGACTTAGGAGCACCTACGTACTTTCTTGGCATTGAAATTGCCCATTCTAAACAAGGGATTTCACTCAGTCAGCAAAAATTCATATTGGAGATTATTTCAGAAACAGGTTTGTCAGGTTGCAAGCCAGCTATTATTCCCATTGAATAGAACACTAAATTGACAACTGCAGATTATGATAAGGGAACTTCTCAACAAGATGACTTCATTTTGGAAGATCCTTCAAGCTATCCAAGGCTTGTCGGAAGGCTCATATACCTAACAATGACCAGGCTTGACATCTCTTATGTAGTGTAGACTCTTAGTCAGTTCATGCACAGTCCGAAGCAGTCACATCTGAATGCTGCATATAAAGTCGTGAAATATTTGAAGAAGTGTCCAAGTCTTGGAATACTCTTGTCCAGAAAATGCAACATGGAGATGACAACATATTGTGATGCAGACTATGCAACTTGTCTAATGAGTCGAAGATCTGTCACTGGATATTGCATCAAGTTAGGAGATTCTTTACTCTCTTGGAAGACTAAAAAACAGCCCAATGTTTCTCTATCTTCAGTTGAAGCAGAGTATCGAGCTATGGCCAAAACCACTTGTCAGATAGTATGGATTCGGGGTCTTCTTAAGGATCTTGGAATACAGGTACAAGGGGCAACAAAGCTATTCTGTGACAATGATGCAGCCTTGAAACTTGCAGCAAACCCTATAGTGCATGAAAGAACCAAGCATATAAAGGTAGATTGCCACTTTACACGAGACAAGATCTTGGAAGGAGTCATTGAAGCAAGAGGAATTGGGACAATAGAATAGCCTACAGACATCTTCACCAAACTTCTATGTCAAAGACAGCACGCATATCTTCTGAACAAGCTAGGTGTCTTAGACATATACAAGCCACCGGCTTGAGGATGAGTGTTGGAAGATACGTAGCTTGACAAAATATTTGATTGATTCTAATCTAATTTGTACAGATCAATTAAGATTAGATCTAGAATAGATTGATTTGTAGGATCATTAATTTCCTTGTTTACTCTTACTCTTGTATTATAATTGCTGAGGATGTACATCGATTCAATTCATTGAAGACAATAGAATATACAAAAATATTCTCTCCATTCTCGAGTTCTTTAATCTCTCTGCTTTTCTTCATCTTCTTACAATCGCGACAAAGATTTTAAAGCTCGTGTAAGAAAGGCTATTCCTTCTAAATAATTTATTATATTCTGGTCATAAATTGGGAAGCAACCGCAAGTGGGAGCTTATACAAGAATTTATAGGTTGAGAAAAGTTTGAGCACGAAACCTTTTTTAATTTTGAACATTTTTTGCCTTCTGAAATGGCAAAGTGGGCGGCGTGTGACCTGTGAGATTTACTAATTTGAGGAGTTTGATTGGCCATCAAAAAAGAATTTTACTAATTAATAATTGGGGAGGTGCTTTTCTTATTAAGGAGGACGTGCTTTGATGAATCTTACACAAAATTAACAACGGTCTTATTCCATGACTTTACTTTAAGTGGGGCTGTCTCGTCCCTTTATGTAGTTCTTAGACCCTAACCTTTTTTGGTCGAAAGAAAACATTTCATTTAGTAAATCTAATCACTTGATGTTGATCAAAACAAGACGCACTAAGAATATATGCATATTAATTAGCCAGCCACTCAACAATAAATGTTTTTTTTTTAATGAAAATTTTGAAATAGATTAAGTAAGAACGCACAAGGAGAATACAATCGCATGTCCAAACCAGTACGTGCAATTTCTTAAATTTCTAAAAGAAAATTTCAAATCTTGTTATTAATTCACCTCATGAGTATAATGGGATGTTGAAGTAGCTCATGTCGCTTGTTTACATGGTTTATACCATTTGTCTACTTCATATATATAGGTTGGACATATTAACTTTTTCAATAATCATAGCAGGCACTACCAATCTGTAAATAACATATCATTTCATTAAGATAGTTACTTGAAAAGATCATGGAATGCCATTAAAAATCAACAGAAGACATTTAAACAAACAATTAATTAAGCAAACGACATTCTCTGGCTATCATGGGAAGTTTGTTCTCATTCTTAGTTATTCGAGTGAGGTTTGTGTTGACATTCTCACATGATGCTTAACAAATTTATCTAGACATGATTTTGCTGGTTTAAGATACCAAGTCTTATTTGAGTTACTTATCAATGTGCTTTTGGAATTTTTTATACACATATCAGCTTTTCTATTGCTTTACCAGATTTTATTTGTTTGGCTAATCGACGTTTCAATTTACCAACTCTTTTATGAAATTATCACTTTCCTTGATTTTGGAGTATTTAAGTAAAGCTTAAAATGGCAGTATAAGTGCTTCGTACTGAATTGTAAATTTTGTGACACAATGCTTCAACATGATTGACCCTTCTTGCTTGATATCGTGGCTCCATCGGCGTATTTCTTGATGCAATAATCCGATCATTTTCATTTACAATTTATTAATTTTTTTAGCCATTATTTAACTTATACATGCGATAATGGTCCTAGGAAAAGGAACATTTGAAACGAAAAACACTACTACATAAATTGAGAGATCTTGTTTTTCCCGTTGTCATAACATGTGCTTTGCAATGTTTCACACGTCACACGTCATAAGTCAGATGCTAATTGTTCATTTTGTTCTAATTTTGACATGCCTAGATATATCATAAAAAATACGTTATGATTGGAATTGTCATGAGTGAAAGGAGTCCCCGGCGTTTGCATGAGCTGATCCTGGTAGCCTAAATGCGATAATATTTTCTATTCTTATTCTATGGTATTGTCCTTTTAAAATAGAAAGCCAGGCATGTTTCCAATCGGTGGTTAAAAAGTTGGTGTTCTTTTCATTATTACGAATCAAAGAAGCTGTGACACACCCTACCACCGAAGAATTGCATGTTTGGATATATAATAGAGTTCCTTTATCAAGCATGGGACTGATACATTGTTACTAGTCAGTCTTAAGTCCTCGAAATTTTTAATTATTCTGGTGCATCCACCCTCATAAAGCAATGTTTGTAAGTCTAGTATACTTGAGGGGAAATTACAAAAATTGTCCCTGTACTATTAGCCAAATTCAGTTTCAGTCCCTGTACTATACTTCATTATAGTTTAGTGCCTCAACTTTTCTCTGGCAATGCTTTTGGGATTAAAATTCAATTCAGGGATAAATGTACCAAAAAGTTTTAAAACTAATCAAGAAAATACAATTGAATCATAATATTTTCTTTTCTTTTGGTTTGTTAATCATAACACTTTCAAAAAATGCAATTAAGTGCTAAAACTTATTAGCATTTTCTTTTTGTCAAGTTGGAAGGAGTAAATGAAAAGACTTGATTGCACAAATTTGACAAATATTAGTACTTGATGCACTTTTTGAAAGTTTTAGGACTAAATTACATTTTCATAATAAATTTTATGACTTTTAGTACATTTCTCCCTTTAATTTACGATCAATGTGTGAATGGAATAAGCTGAGCCAGCATTGACAAATTGGCATGTGGTGCCTACGTACCTGCTGTACAAGTTTCGATAAAAATTACACTATTGATCCACGTGCTATAAGGAATATTCAATTTGAGTCCTTGTACTATGTTTTTGTTACCAAAACCAGTCCTCATGTTTTTTTTTTCAACAAAAAAGTTAATTTCTTTCATTATATCTTACTCAAAAATCTCATAGGAACATCAAATTGAAAAGCGAGCGTTAGTTAAAAATTGCTCTATTTACAAGTTTGCCCAATCTAATTGAAAGCCATATTAAGATAAATGCCGTCGTGAAGCATTTTCCATTACTCAAAGCTGAAGAAGTTCACGACCGTACTTACTGGTCATGTTTTGGCAATAATTTTACTTTTTATAAGTTTCAGGACTTCATTACATTTTTGCGACAAGTTTTTAGTCACTTGGTACATTTATTCTTTATCTATCTGTTAATTTAGAAACTTTTCTATCGCGTTAGCATTTTACTTTTCTTTGTTTTTCCATGATTATCGACGTCTTGAATTTACGCACGTTTTTTACAAAGTTCCACAATTATAATTGGAACTATTTATCTAAGTCAGAAAAATAGAAGGTCGTAAATTTGTATAAAAAATTGATATATTTAAGGTGTTCGTAAAAATATCCAGACACCCTCAACTATATATCAATCATAAGAACAAAACATGTTCTATTCAGAACACTAGAATTCTCCTCCTATTTAAATATCCATGTTGTGGCCTCACAATTGAATGCAAAGAACGAATCCCACTTCATCATAATTCACATACCACACGCACAGCAAAAGAGTGAGAAGATGCTAATGACACTTTTTCTACTTCTTCGCACGCTCGGCCTTTCCACCATCAATGCTGCCGAATTTACCCTCACCATGAGCAGCCATTACTGCTCCAACTCAAGCACCTTCACCCCCAATGGCACCTACCACGCCAACCTCAATCATGTTCTTGATTGTCTCGTCAGAAATTCGGGCGCCAACCCTGATAACGGGTTCGACTTCGCTTTGAGCGAAGCCAGCTCGAGTGAGGCCGTCTACGGCAGCTTTATGTGCAGAGGCGATGTGTCGAAGAAAGAGTGTGCCAACTGCGTCAAAAACGCGAGGTTTGAGATAACCCAGCTATGCCGGATGACGAAAGTCTCCTTCATGTGGTACGATCAGTGCATGTTGCGCTACTCCGACACGAATTTTACCAGGAAGGTGGAGCTGGAACCTCGATTGGTTGGATACAATGAAGAGAACATAGACCAGTCAGATGAATTCCTGAAGCTACTGAACGAGACGACTGATCACGCGGCTAGAAAGGCTGCTCAGCATCCTCCTAGAATGTATGGCCATCGCGACGCCAAGTTTAATCATGAGAAAACATTGTACACGTTCGCACAGTGCATGCCTTATCTTTCCAACAACGATTGTTCGGAGTGCCTTCACAACGCCACATCGAGCCTCTTAAGCGTCCGGGAGGGGAAAATCGGGGGCCGAGCGTTGCTTCCGAGTTGCTTTGTCAGGTTTGAGATTTACCCGTTTTACAGGAGCAGCTCAAAAGGTAGGTAGAACCTTGTCAGCGATATTAAGGATATCAGTGATATTAAAATATCTTTTAAAAATATTTAGGATATTTTTTCTGATTTTCTATATCTATTTTGATTATGCACACCTAATTTGATTTTTCTTGATTTTCTCTGTCTAAGCCTATGTCCTTGTATTCTTTTATATATATTGAAATATACAGAAAATTCCCAACTTTTTTTTTTCTACTTTATATTTAACTTAATATCAAAGCCTTCATTCCTACGGAAACCTAAGTACACCAGTGCACATCGCACCCGCTGCACCCAAGCGTTCCACTGTACATCTGAAAATAAATTCATCCCTACGTGCCCCGAGCGTCCTATTGCACATCCAAATAAATTCATCCTCATATCTCAACAATGTTGCGCAAAAGTCTTATTTGAGGAAGCACTTAATTGAGCCGATTCCACAATAGTTAGTGTTTTGATGCTATTCGCATCAATTGTGTCACATAGTCGAGCCATTTTTATGGAGGAGGCTTTCTTTCAGTGCTAGCCGCAAAGGCCGCATCACTCAGTAACTATCTTCTCAAGCCAGTCATTTAGGCTGCTTGATGCTATGACACCAGTCGTATAGGCCACGTTGCTCAATTATTGTTTGCAAGTCAGCCGCATTGACTGCTTGTTAGTTCCACTCCAATCCTCAACATCGTCGTTTTGAGAAGCCATCATCACCTCCAAACGACTCGCCGGCCTCAAATGATCTAGATCTGGAAGATGCTACCTCACACACCGCCCCACCATGACAAGCCCATCCCGTAGTGTCATTAGAATAACAAGTTTTTGTGGCACTGTTTGACATTAATTCAAACTCCAGTTGATAATGTCACCTTCAGTTTGAGAGGGGGTATTAGCAATATTAGGGATATTAGCGGTATTAAAATATATTTTAGAAATATTCAGGATATTTTCTATGATTTTCTATATCTATTATTATTATGCACATCTGGTTAGATTTCACTTGATTTCCTCTGTCTAAGCATATAAATAGGTTGTCCCTATACTCTTATACGTGTGTGTGTATATATATATATATATATCGAAATATACACAAAGTTCTCTATTTCTCTTCTGCAATCTTCTTCTATATATATCATGCTTGTCACTACTTCGAAGATTCCAACAGAATTCATGTTGTCCGCTTAAGCTGAGTCTTTGCTCTTCCAGATGTTATTTGAGTTTTCTGCCAGCAAAAGAAACCTTTTCTTTTCAATTCTGCTACAAATAAAATCTTTACAGCTATATCACTCACAGCTCGTTTTAGTTAAGTACAGCCCGTTTAATTGTCTGAAACAGCTTCCGCGTGGAGTTGGGGAATATCTTGTTCTGATGTTTTTGCTGGAGGATGAAATTTTATAACTAGAAGGAGCCTCATTTTCATGTATGTCACACTATTAACAGCGACTACAAATGCAGGGACGGTGTCCTTTCCGTTGAAAATATCCGCTGCAATTTTCGCCACTATTGTAGGATTGATGCTACCTATTTACATGATAGCTCAGCATTTACTAAGAGGAAGAAGAAGAATTCTGAGGGACAGTGAAAGTTGCACAGAAGAACATCCGATTGGTAACTCGACAAAACAATACTATTGCATACATACGATTTATTGATTTCATTTCACTAGCGTCTAAAGATATGCGAACCATTTAACTTCCAGTTGGGAGGCAAATTTCTGAGCTCCATTCCATACAATTTGATCTGCAAACAATAGAAGCTGCCACAAATAAGTTCTCGAGCAACAACAAGTTAGGGGAAGGTGGATTTGGTCCGGTTTACAAGGTAATTAAGAAGTTCAATCAAATCATTCAGCTTTTAACTTATCAAGAAGCTGATAATCGCAATTTTCAAAATTAATCATAATGTAGTATCTTATCATATTTTGGTTCACAATGAGGCCTCTCGAAGCTCCAGAGAACTTTTCTCATATTTCAATGCCCAATCGCATATTAGTAAGTAAAATCAGAAGTGTAATAAAACAAAGAGACAATAAGATGCGTCTATTTCGGGAAAATTTGTTTTATGTCTATTTTGTTATTAGGGTACGCTAGCTGGTGGTCAAGAAATTGCAGCAAAGAGGCTATCTAGGAGCTCTGGACAAGGACTGGAGGAATTCAAGACTGAGGTTGAACTAGTAGCCAAACTTCAACACAGAAACCTGGTGAGGCTTCTGGGATTCTCCATGGAAAGAGATGAAACAATACTGGTCTATGAATACGTGCCCAACGGGAGCCTCGATCGCTTGTTATTTGGTTTGCCTCTTTTTTATCTCCTTTTCTCCACGTTGATTCACCAGCATTTCAGTCTAAATGATACGTTTCACTCAGAGAAAATGAGAAGAAATATTATTCTGGCTAAATGAAGACAAACTAGAGATATTAGTGATAGCAGGACGACATAATACAAACAAACATCCTGTTATTATTTTGCTTAGTTTTCCTTGTCACTTCATTTCTACATAGTGAAGAAGTAGATAGGAAAAACGAATTTCGTGATAATGAGAGGATTGATCAAAATTGATGAAAGTGACTATATGTGATGATTTGGGCATGAGCATTATGCCAATGTGAATTGATGCAACTCATAAACTAATTTTTTGACTGACGTACAGATCACGAGCTCAGCAGACAATTGGATTGGTCAACACGTTACAAGGTCATGGTAGGGGTGGCGCGTGGACTGCTATACCTTCATGAAGATTCTCGGCTTCGAATTATTCATCGTGATCTCAAAGCCAGCAACATTCTGCTTGATGCGGACATGAACCCGAAAATCTCAGATTTTGGTGCAGCTCGGATCTTCAGTTCTGACCAGATTCAAGCGAGCACTAAAAGAATTGTTGGAACATAGTAAGTTCAACATCGACTAATCTGACTTGTTATTGGCAATGAACAATGTGCCATTGGCATTGATTTGGAACATTTTCTTGACAAGCAAGAAAAGCAGACTCATCCAAATTTGTTTCAAGCAGTATATGCCCATAATTAAACATTCTCTCAACTGTGTTAACATATTGTGCTCAATGCAGTGGCTACATGTCTCCTGAGTATCTGACGTTTGGACACTTCTCCATAAAATCTGACGTCTTCAGTTATGGTGTGTTTATGTTGGAGATTATAACTGGCAAAAAGAATAGCCAATTCTTCGCACTGGACTGTGATGAGGACCTGCTAGGTTATGTGAGTATCGTAATAAAGCCATTCCTCTTTGGCTGAAATCACTTTTAATAGAATAACAGTATTTTGAACAAAAATTACTAATATAACTATTCTCTTAGGTTTGGAAGCACTGGAGTAACGGAATGCCATCGAAAGTAGTGGACCCAGCTTTAAGTGGTGCTTATTCTGTGAATGAAGTGATCAGATGCATGCACATTGGCTTGCTCTGTGTCCAAGATGAGATGGAAGACCGACCTACCATGGATACGGTTATTCTGATGTTAAACAGCCATTCTATTAGCATCCCAGTGCCTCAAAGACCTTCGTTCTTTTTTCCTGGTAAGAAGTACAAACAGGCACATTGTGTTCTGAAATCAGATCAATTAAACTACAAGGTGGGCCAATCTATATGCAAGATAACGTCGCTGGGGTCTCTGGCGGACCTGGATCATACTGATCCAGGTCCACGGTAACCGAGATTTTGAGGCTATCATTTAGATCGATTCATTGTTTAGATTACCAGATAAATTGTGTGTAAACTTCAGAGTACATCTTGGTTGCCAGGATTGTGTTAGAGGATTGCAACAGTGGATACCTTTGATGAAAAGTAGACTCTACATTTGCCGATACCATTAATGATGTTAAGCCTGTAAATAAGAGCAATCAGTGAACTTTTATAATCATCGCTCGTACTGAATCTGTCATCATTTAGTGAGAAATCACCAGCCTCTGAGTTTCTGAAAGTTACTAGCTTTGGCACGTCATGTTGTTAGCATATTGAGCTTTCTTAATAGTTTCCCAAGAAGTCTGCCTGAACATATTGGCTGCTAAAATGTTTCACATAGGATCTTATTCACCCTGCGCATAAAGTATTCTCAGCCAATCACTCACGCAGAGTAATGCAAGCCTGCTTTCGATATCTTTCTTCTATCTTAATAACCTCAAACAGATACGTAATATTCCAGCGATTAAAAGAGATAATCCAACAGGTAGGATTGTGAAATTGAGGGCAATATAACCCGAGCTCGCATCCCATCCTGAAAAGGGAAGAGTTCTCATGTTAGACAATAAACCCATAGACATCAGTGTGGAGGCCTAATTGCCAAAACTAGTTTTAAGGAGGGCCTGCACATTGAAAGGAGTCCATAGTGTTGTTCTATCAGTTTCCAGATGAAAAATTCAGCAAAGGTATATTAGCGAATACTAATGGATAATGTCTAAGGTGGAATATCAGTTGGCAAGTAGATCTCAAGCTTCATATATTATATTGAGGCGACCAAACTGAAGTTGGTCAAATGAAATCGAAGTGTTTCAAAACTACATGAGGATATGATATTCTTGCTATCCTAGTCCTCCAATCGTCCCACAACATTGTCCTAAGTTTCACCAGTAATCTTAGGTAGGCGACGAATATTACTAATAACGTTACGCAAATCTACCTTGTGACATCTTGAATTTTCGACCCCGGCTTGATAAAATGAAATTGGTTTTTCATCAACATACCTATGGTCCTTTTTGTCACACCCCGATCCTTGAGCGCGTGCCCGTCCCTCAGTTGTCGATAATATTTTGCGACTTCCCAGGACGAGTCGCCGACCCTTTCATTTTATTACACATGCAGAAGCGAATAACAAATCCCCTAACAGTAACTATCTCGGGATAGAAAAGCAGGACAACAGATTCACAAACAAAAACATGCCTTTAAATACACTGAGTCAAATACAAAAGTCTACAACAAAAGACTTCAACCGACCAGCTCTCAAAAGAAGCTGTCCTATCTAACCTACACTTTAGATCCCCTCAGCTCGACTTCAGGTCCTCCATCCTACGGTCCTAAAAAGTTAAAGCCCACGACGGGGTGAGATATAAATCTCAGCGAGTTTACGCTCTAAACCCCGATTAGGAGGGTAATACGTCTAGAAGCGTCCTAATCACACAGTTATCCAACCACATAAACTTATCTTGTTTTAGATCCTTTCTGCACGTCAGTATCATTCATATAACACATAAGTGCAATAATAACAGTCAATCCAATGGAGTGTTTCAAATCACATCTCCATCAATCACCACTTCTCAGTCAATCAATCCATCCATCAATCTATCACAGAGGTCCCGACTATGAAACCAAATCATTATGACACGTCCCATACCGTGTCACACAATTTCTTCCCATAATCTGGTGCATTTAATTCATTCAATCATTCATTCCAATATATCACGATCAAATAGGCACGACCTATCATGCGTCTTTAATTGATTACCGCCACACAAGCACGATCTAACCGTCACACAGCAGATCTAACCATCACATAGCAAGTTTATCCGACACACAATGGATCTACCTAGCACAAAGTAGACCTAACCATCACATAGCGGGTTTATCCGTCACACAGCGGATTTATCCACCACACAGCAGATTTAACTGACATACATCGAATCTATCCGTTACATAGCAGATTTATCCGTCACATAGCTAGGTGTCGTTTTGCCCCATCGAGCACGACAACGTCTACCTCAAGACGGCTTTTCACATGAAAGCATCGTTCACCCAACACACAGTAGAAGGCCTTATTTAGGTTATTTGCCATGTGGTCCTATAACTAAACATGTTATTTAGGTTATGTGCCATGTGGTTCTATGGCTAAACATGTTAAATAGTTTATGTGCTATGTGGTTCTATGGTTATCCATGTCAATTGAATGATGTGCTAGGTGAATTAGTGATTATCCATGATGTTTGGATGATGTGCCATGTGGATTAATGGTTAAAAATTATGATTGGAATATGTGCCATGTGAATTAGTGGTTAAACACAATATATGAATTATGTGTCATGAGTTTGGGAAGTGAATGGTGCATATGTGTGTGATATAAAGTGATGTGTGTGTATGGAACGATGGCATTTGATAAGTGAAGTTGCATATGGCATGAGCATCATACGGGTTAAATAAGAAAGATAAGAAATTGAGTATGTGATGGTATGCCCGTGTGATTACCTAAGACTCTGATGCATTTTACGCTGGGTATGAACCTGTCCTGAGACTTTTTACGCAGGACAATGCCCAATTAAATTCGGATGCTCCTAAGTCAACGGGATGCCGTTCGTGGATGGATTTCGAAATGAAGCTCCTTACAAGAATGCCCCCAAGTCAACCGGATGCCGTGCTTGATGAGGTGAGACAATACTCGGTTAAGCCGGATGATTTGCAAACCTTCAAGTTCATTGAGTCCTGAGTGGCTGTAATAGTTTGGACAATTGTGTCTAAGAAGTACATGAGATTCATATGTGATGAAGTTCAGATTATTACATGGCATGAGCGCATGATTTAGATCATAATGTGTATTCCTATGTTTGGCTCGAGAACATGAAGTCTATGTTATGAAATTGCCTATGCATCTTTTTTTATGGCCTTGTACAGTAGACAAGTTATTTTATAAATCGATGAGAGTAAAGTGAGAAGTGTGTTGCCATGTTTCGCCATCAATAGACAATTGCACATTTAGGGCACTTCCAAGGTGAACGACTTCCCTACGCAAAGTCTATGAAGTTCACTAGGCTGGTACTTTTGGATAGGCGGTGAGAGCCATGGTCCTATCAAGGCTTCGACGGTTTGCCGAGTGCCGAAGGATGTTGGGGGGGGGGGGTGGCGGCATTAGTTGGGATGCCAAGGGTGGAGATGTTCCCGATGAGGAGGTGTTCGACCCCGAGATCGACCTCGCGCTGGTTGCCGCGTGGGAGGTTTGGACCCTGGAGACCATTGGGGTTTAGGTAGTGGTGAGGTTGTTAGCACTTTTTTTGGACCACCCTCATAATATTAGAGGCATAGGTTTACCCCGAGCCCTTTTTTGGAGGAGGTTGTGGCGAAGTGGTTAGGCATGTTGGATATGTGGATATGTGAAGCTGATTGTTTAATTTTGAACTCATTATGTAGGAGATGATGACTCATGAAGCTATTTGATAATTGAAGATTTGCTCACGTTTCTGCTTGTGCGTTTTGATGTTATTATGATTTAGGTCGGTGACACCTTATGGAACATTTAAATCGAATGACCAAAGGGTAAGTCAAGATTCGATGAGCATGGGTTTCATGCGGCCGTAGAGGTTTGGGGCATGACACACATGGTCCAAGCCCGATGAAGATATGCAAATTTCAAAGATTCTGCTTGATCTTCGAAGTTGGCTACTGATGGGAAATGCTTACCTCTATCTAGTCAAGGAAAGTAGTTGATAGACAAGGCATGTTTTCAACACAATGTGCGAAGGAGATATCCTTGTTCGATAGGAAAGTCAAGTCGCAAGAAGTAAGTTGTTTGCACAGAGGGAATACTGCTTTTGATATTGCACTAGAAAAAAGCAAAGGTTTCCACGCGGTTTAAGCAAAAGGCATTATTAAAGGCATCAATGCATTAAGCAACAATCACTAGTGGATCCAGTACTCAGATGCTCTTTCAATGCTTTCTTTGAGACAGGACAAATCCTATGATGAAAACCAGCATAGATGGAAAAGAAGTTTCAAGCTTGAAGACAAGCTTTGTATGCACAATAGCCCAACTACAAAGTATTGGATTTGGTTCCCCTAGAACGCCTGAAATCTTACAACAAGAAGGAGCTCCATAGATGTGTCAAAGGAATTACTAGTCTTATGTTGATGCATAATAAACCTCGAATGCCATTGTTGTATTGAAAAAGGCTATGACGAACACCATGCATTGATGGGTGGTAAGGTCCCATAACTCTCGATTGATTGAACATGTATTTCATGAGTGGACAAACACATTGAAAACTATTGTCGCTTTATAAACTATCTTGTTCAATGTGTTGTTGATGAACGGTTATATTGACAAATTATCTCATATTTATGACTAAATTAATCAAATTGAAAAATTTAGAACTAAATCAACTGCGACTTTTCCACTATTTCATGACATTGGAATAGTCACAAGTCAATGGAGATCCCGGTAATATTTTTTTCTATTATATCCTATTATATTATATTATCCTTTCTCAATTAATGGTAGAATTGTTTTCCAATGTTGGTGGTGAACAGATCGAAGTCAAAGAATCATGATGATCCTAAAGAGAAGCACTTTTCCATATATGATGGAGTTCCTTAGTCAAGAATGTGATCAAAATACACTGTTACTAGTCAGTTCTAAGTCCTCGTAAGTTTAATTATTTTGGTGTGTTGACTCATAAGGCAACGCATTTAAATCTAGTAAACTTTGGGAGACTACGCGTGCTAAATGCATAGTATAGAGATCAATATTAAATTCTTCTACTAGCATGAACACTAAGTTTTATAATTTCTCCTAAGCTTTATTTTTACGTCCTTTCTTGACTTGTTCTAGGCAAACTTGCAATAGACGGTATCTGAGTCGACAATTTTGACATGTCGGGTCGTCAATCATTTTAGTTGTGACACTTCATATGGATTATTAATAAAAAGAAATGTGTTTATGACTAGTGGAAAGAGGCTCTTTTTTTTCGGTGGTGGAAAGTGTTGACCCATTCCAGGAAATGTCGTTGAACCTTCGTACTAGTTATAGCGTTGACTCACCTCCTCCATGGGTTTCTCCTTCCTCGTCTCCAATTGGTTCCCTTATTTTTCATTTCTCTTTTTATCTACCATACTGATCATTTTGTCTTCCCACTTGTTAGGGGTGAGCACGGTCTGAGTTGGGCTAGTCCACCCCCTAACTCTAGGACCAACCTGCACAATACCGATTCTCAATTTTTGGGACTGAGGACTGGACTGACCCAATGAGTTCGGTCCAATTCCAGGGTCAACCCTAGACTAACCGATAATTTTTATTTTATTTTTTGTACTCCTTAAAAAAGAGATTGAGAACTGGACTGACCCGATGGGTTTAGTTCGGTCCGGTTTCAAGGTCAACTTAGAACCAACCAATAATTTTTTATTTCGTTTTTTGTACTCCTTGAAAGGGCAACCGAGGACTATACTGACCCAATGGGTTCAATGATGAGCGATGTCAGTTAAGAAAGGCAAGCGGTGAGGGTCAAGGGGGGTGAGCGTCGAACAAAATGAGCATCAAATGTCGAGCGGGGAGCAACAAGCCAAGTGAGCATCAAGCGGCGAGCGGCACAAGTGACCCAAAGCAAGCGAGGCGAGTGTCGAGTGGCGAGCAGAGAAGTTGTTTCTTTCGATTTTGGCAAATTAAAAACTAAGATGACAAATAAGACAAAAGAAAACGAATACTAGAGAAAGATGTCATAAGGAGTTGTTTATGTCTTTTTGGATGCTATGAGCATCCCTCACAAAAACATTTTCCTCATTCGTAAATTATGACTATCGACGATGTAAAAGACATTAAAAATCTAAGTTATTAAAGAACAATGTAAAATTATTTGAACTCCTCACTAAAGAGCTGTTTAATGTTGTTGATGCCGTTTATTTTAAGGTTTTATCTATAAAAAAACTATAAATAATATATTAGATATATATATAGTTAGGGTTGGTCCGGATTTAACCGACCCAAAACTCTCAGGACCGAGGACCAACCCACACAGTATTGGTTTAGGAATTCTAGGACCAAGGATCGACCCAACCTTCCTAGGAACTGGACCAAGACCAGCAGAGTTGGGCCGGTCCAGGGTAAGTCCAAGGTTGACCCTGGACCGATGCTCACCCTTATCACTTGTTGACTCATTAATCTTTTTTTCCTTTAAGTAAACCATAAATTGATCATTTGTAACAAATTTGCCTCTAATACATTTGTAAAAATATACCATCTGTTAATTTCCATTAAATTGAATTGATACAACAAAACCACAAAACTCATATAGCTGTGACAAATATAGAATAAAACCTTAAAACTAATATAGCTGTCAATAATTACGTGTCATCTAACTCAGTAATTTGATAGTAAAATTAAACAGAAACTAACTGAGGGTGAATTTGCCACATGTGTGCAAATTTGGAATTTTTGGTGATTGAAAAATTAGTTTGAGATAAATTTACTATAAGTGTACTAACTTGAAATTTTTCATAGTGTTAACCACTTTCTTTTGAATGACCATAAAGGGGATCTATGACTAGTAAACTTCTCGAGTGAGCATAAGATCTCCTCTTCCTCTCCCGTCACACCCCAACCTTCGAGCATGTGACAACCCCTAATTCACTTTGGTCATTTAAATGCGATGTTTCAGGATGCATCGCCGACCCATTCATTTTATCTTTCGATTAAATGTCAGTAGAAGCATATAATAATCACCCAGTCAATCGTAATAGTAGAGATAGTGTAAACATAACAACAAATATTTCCAAAAGCACTACTTTTATTTATATACTTGTTAACCCCTGGAAGTTTAATTATTACAAGCCTTTATAATGGCAACTTCCTACTAACCAACACAAAAACCAATAGGGGGTTAGGGTTAATTTAAACTTCTCTAAAGCAAGGGCCAGCCAAAAAGTGATTCATCTCGCACCCATCACAAGTTGTGGTATCTGAGTGGAGTCTCAAGGTTGTAATCGGAGGGGTACTCCTTGTCCGAATTAGTCTCCGAATCCTCTATGATACCATTGGGGTATTGATATCCATTGGATCTCAAATTTACTCCCCAAGACCCTTGTCGGGTAGTCCATCATGTGACAGCCCAGGCGGCGGTGCGCGGGGAGGAGGGATGGCGGTGCGTCCGCGTCTCAATTCCCGGATGTACATAGAGAGGGGGCGCATCTCTTGTCCCTCATTGCTTAGAGGGGAGTCTTGAGCTAGTTTATAAGGCTTCAGTTTTCTAAACCTGTGTAGCGCGTTTTAAAGCTGTGAGGACCGAAAGCCCAAAGCGAACAATATTACATAGTGGGAGGCCCGAGTCCTCGCAAGGAGGGGGCGCGTCTCCTGTCCCACATCGCTTAGGGGGGAGTCATAGGCTAGTTTATAAAGCTTGGGTTTTCTAAACTTGTATAACGCTTTTTTAAAACCGTGAGGACTGAAGGCCCAAAGCGGACAATATTACACAGTGGGAGGCCTAGGTCCTTACATATTCATGCTAGATATATGCATTTTCCTTTAGTTGTTGGTTTTATTATATGTCTTTATTTTTGGATTTTTTTATTCAGTTTTGTGTTAGCATTTGTTCAAGTTAGCATTTTAATTGGAGGGTCCTTTTAACTCTTTTCCAATTAAAATATCATTTTAATCACATAGTATTAGAGCAAGACATTCTGAGTTCAATTTTCAGGCCCGTTATTTGCCTCCTCCCTTTATCATATCTTCCTACTAAAGCACCTGAAAGTCCTCATTGCATAAAAACTGAATGATTTCAAATGAGCTTCTATAATCTTATCCTCGATTGAAGGAGCATTTATTATTTTTTATAAGTACATTTATTTTTAATCCTATCCTTTTCTTTTGTGCCGCTCACCTGAGGAAGCTCTCTCTTCTTTCCTACACTAATATGTGCACATATTTGATATTTAACCGGTAGCATTCTGATAGGTTAAATTTTTAGAACAATTTGACAATGATACCTCAAAATCTCACAGATTGCAAAAAGACTAAGCCAAGGAAGACTTTTCTTCTCTCCTGCACTAGTTTGTGCACATATTAATGGTTACTGTATAGCATTCTATGTCATAATGCATCGATGGCAGAGATTTTTGCCATCAATAAAGACCCTTAAATCAACAAGCAGCGGCTATATAAAGATCATAGCAACAGCCTTATTCCACTGATAAACTTGTTTGAAACCCAATCCTCCTTTCTTTTCGGCATTGCCATCAGATCCAGACCACAAGAAGGATATACAAGGGCTCTTAATCTTCTAGCACGCCATCTACGAATTCTGCCCTCTGTCCGCTAAAGTTTTGAGGCAAAAACTAAGAAAGTCCTCGTTGGCCATGCATCGAGCAAAGAAAGAATGTTTTGAGGTGTATTATCAGAGTAGCTCAACTGGATTTTGAGTGAAAGTTATGAAGTTTCCGTTATTGTAATAAAGTAAAATGAAGATGAATCTCTGACTGTAGTTGTACCTGAGGGGTTTGCTTATATATGACCTGGGAGTCATTTATAAAAAGATTTGGCTCGAGGAGCTTTATGCTATTATGAATTGTGGCAGTGATGTAATTCAGTTTGTTCAGTTAGTGTACGAAGTTTTGATTTACTGGAAGTCAAAAAGGACCTTCGATCCTATTGTTCGTCACTGATGACGACCTGGTTTATGAATGTAGGTTGCCTAATTTATATGGCAACTATAGTGGATGCGACAGTTGAGGGACCAAGTAAGGAGAACTTAGTCGTGGTACAGAAGTTTTATGAGGTGTTTCCTAAAGAATTGCCAGGTCTGCTGTTAGAAAGAGAAATAGAGTTCGTGATTGAGTTAGCACCCGGAACAAAGCCAGTCCCTAAGGCTCCTTGCCGGATGGCTTTATCTAAGTTGAAAGAACTGAAAGTGGAGATGCAGGAATTATTAGATAAGGGATTCTTACGTCCCAGTGCATTACCTTGGGGAGCATCAGTCTTGTTTGTGAAGAAGAAAGATGGTTTGTTGTGTTTGTGTATTGATATTCTCTAAGATCGACTTGATGACATGGTATCATCAATTGAGGATTTGAAAGGAAGACATACCGAATTTAGTGTCTCGTACTTGATATGACAATTGTGAGTTCACTGCATTATCGTTTGGTTTGACGAACCCTCTAGCTATTTGTATGGGTCTAATGAACAGAGTGTTCAAAGGATACATGGATCAGTTTGTGATCATGCTCATTGAAGTTATCCTGGTGTGTTCGAAAAGTGCTGAGGAGCACGAGAGACATTTGATGATGGTACTTCAGACCTTGAGGACTCTTGAATTTTATGATGAGCTTAGTAGATGCAAGTTTTGGATGACTCGTGTTGCATTCCTAGGTCACGTGATTTCAAGTGAAGGAATATCAGTGGACCCGTCCAAGATTGAAGTAGTGATCAGTTGGCCAAGATTGACTACAGTGACAGAGATCAGAAGTTTTCTTGGTTTAGCAGAGTATTACAGAAGGTTTGTGGAAGGGTTTTCAGCCTTAGCTTCGCCGTTGACTCGACTACTGAAGAAAGAAAAGAAGTTCATGTGGATAGACAAGTGCGGGCGTAGTTTCCAAGAGCTTAAGCAGAAGCTGACTACCGCACCTGTGCTGACCATTCCGTCTGGTCCTGGAGGTTATGAGATCTATAGTGATGCATCGTTTAGAGGATTGGGTTGCGTGCTGATGCAGCATGGCAAGGTTGTTGCATACTCGTCCTATTAGTTGAGACCTCGTGAACGGAATTACAGATGAATGACTTAGATCTTGCAATAATAATTTTTGCTTTGAAGATTTAAAGATATTGTTGGTGCGAAGAAAGACTCCAGATCTTCGCTGACCGTTAAAGTCTTAAAGTATTTATTCTCTCAGAAGGAATTGAATATGAGATATCGTTGTGAATTAGATCGTTTGAAGGACTAAGATGATGGTATCTAGTATCACCCTGGAAGGATGAAAGAAGTCCCTGATGCGTTGAGTCGAGAGTCTTCATTTTTGCATATGGTGGTTAAAGTATGGACCTTACTTGAGAAAGTTCGAGATTCGGTTTTCAAATTCGAGGTAGGCCACCTTCGAATTTTAGGGCCACCCTCAGAATTCAGGTTAGAATTAAACGCTTCAGTGGATAGATTCAGAGATTCAAAAGATCCTGCAAGAGGATACCGAGAAGAAGAGAACTGATTTTCATATTTCTTAGGACGATTTTGTGTACCTGATGGTACAGAGATTAAAGAAGAGATCTTATCAGAAACTCGTTGTAGCAGCTTCAGCATTGTCCAGATAGTACGAAGATGAGTCAGAATTTGCATCAACAAGATTAGTAGACCGTTGTGAAGACAGATATCACTAACAGGTCGCAAGTGTCAGATGTGCTAGTAAGAGAAAGCATGGTTTTGCAATTTGAGAGGACCTTTGTAATCTCGTGTGGAAATGGGATCGCGTCACAATAGATTTTTATGACAAGTCTATCGAGGAGTCAGTGTGGTAATAATTTCATTTTGGGAAGTAATTGACAGACTGATGAAATCAGCCCACCTTGTGACTGTGCGGAAGGATCTTGATTCTATTAGGCATGCAGAGGTGTTTGTGCATCAGATAATTCGTTTGCATAGAGTGTCAGTGTCAGAGTTATGTCAGATCTTGACCAGAGGTTCTCAGTTTCAGCAGATCAGTCAAATAGTTCCTTTTTAGTCAGTGCAGAGCAGAGTGTTCAGAACTTTAGTTGTTGAGTTGAGATCAGAGAATGAAAGGTTATAGCTTAGAGTCAGTTCAGCAATCAGTGAAAGCAGTTGCAAATATCAGTGACAGATTAAGGACCGCTCAGAGCCGTCGGGAAATTTACGCGGCTAAGCGTCAGAAACCTTTAAATTTTCAGGTTGAGAATCCTGTTCATTCTTGAATGTCGCCTAGGATAGGGACATCTCGAATTGTTAAGAAATGAGAGCCGGAATTGTTTAAACGGCGGAATATTTCGAGTTTGAGATCAAAGGAGAATTTTGGCTTTAAATTGATAAAGAAAGTGGTTTAGGACACCGTCGGCGCCTCTAGCCGAGTGGTATCCGGGATGAAGCCGCAGGTCCGAAGTCAGGAGTTCAAATCCCCGACACGGCAGTTAGCCGCTTTGTGAAAAAAATAAAAAGAAAAAGAAAAAGAACCAAAAATTTTTGCAGTTTTCAATTTTTGTAAATATGGTCAAGTGCTTAGCCTTTTTGGGAATCAAGAATTGGTTTGGTCAATTTGGAAATGTTTCGGCAGCACCAAGGATCTTGAATAGCAGTTTGAAGTAGAAGTGCGAAGCAGAATGAAGGAGCAGAATCGATGAGACGACAATACCCCACCATTTTGAAGAAGAATTTTAATGGTTTAAATTTCGAGGACGAAATTTTTATAAGAAGGGAAGAGTTGTGACATCTCGATTTTCCAATTCTGGTTTCAATTAAATAAGTCGGGCATTTCATCTTTGCGTCTATAGCTTTCTTCTCTGAGTTGGCCACTCACGAGATAACTAGTCTATCAGGTGAAGCCGTTAAGGAATCTAAACGCAATAGACTTGAGAATTCGACCATGAATCAGCTACTCGACCATATTAATCTGCAAGGATCATTACGACACTGTCAGAATTGAACAGAGATCAGTAATAGGTCGATTCGACTGAGATATGTGATTAGAGTGTGGGTGATTCCACCTGATCGCAATATCCTCGTCGACTGGCACTAGACCGATTCTTCTGTCATTTTGGATACCATGTGTCTGTAATTGAAACCTCGACATTTCTACAACAATCGAGAGTCGCTAAGGTGTCGAAGATGCACTTTGTGGCTTGAGAATAATCAACCACAGGTCAATTGCACAGAAAATTCCTAAAAGCTACCCGGTAGATTAGGACGCGCTAAAGTCACGCCAGATTGAATTTAACCGTGAAATTGAACCCGATTACAAAAATTGGAAGTTCTGTCAAGTCACAATTCATTTTAGGAATGTCGACTCATCTCCAAAAGATTTTTCTACAAACCGAGATTTCTGGAGGAAAAAGCAAAGTAAGGCTGTTTATGTTCGGGATTGTCAGAGGGTTGTTTTTAATCGAATCTTCAGGATGCAAATTGGATCATTTGATGGGAAATGTCATGAGAAGGTCAAGGACACATGGGTTGATTTAATTGAGCTTCAATTGATTGGAATTAAGAGAGAATTGAATGGATTGAATGGGGGAATGTCCAAAATTCGTAGCTCCCATGGCACACCACATTTTGCACCTATTGCCAAGCTTGTACAGGAAGATTGGAGGAGAGAGAGTGGCTGAGGTCATGTGGTGTCATGGTGGGGGCAAAGCCAATGAGAAGATGGCAAGTGTTGAGCTCTAGAGAGCCCAAGGAAACCCCCACTCTTAAGTAGCTTCTTCTCTAAGGCTTTCTCCATTGTTGTTGAAGGAGAGAAGCTCACCAAAAACCAGAGGAACCTAGCAGCACCAGCCCCTCCATCGTCGCACGCCCAGAAGGCCATCGTCGGCCGTTTTCCTCCCCTGTTTTCTCCTCGTTCCAGTTTCTGCTCCAGCCGACCTTTCGCCAAAGATCCGAGTAAAAAGTTAACTTCCCAGATGAATCAGCAAACGCTCCACCCATATCCATGACGAGGACATCCAGCCCGTTCAGGAGCATCCCACCGCTCGCCGGAACGATTCTCCGGCTGTCCCGAAATCTTGAGAGAAGCTGCCGCTCCCCGGATCGTCTGGTTCCGCCCTGCTCCGCCTGTTCCGCGTTTTCTTGCTGTTTCGCCCCTTTCCGACCCTTCCTTTGCCCATCCCAACCTCCTATAAGATCCCCAAGACCCCCGGGAGCCGCCGGTTGCCAACCACCCGCTTGCCGGAGCTCCAATCGGCCCGTTTTCACCGTTGAAGTTGCTGGTTTCTTCTCTACAGTTCAGTCCAGATCAGAAGCAGAAGACAGCAAGGTTTTGGAGACCTCGTGGCCCGTTTTCAAGCCCTTCCCGGCCTCCGTTGGTGTCGCCGCTTTGGGGTTTATCGACCGCCTTGGCGTCGTGGTCGCCATGAACTCACCGGCACGTAAAACCGGTGAGTTTATCCTCTAATTCTTGCTTAGTGAGTTAATGACGCTTAAGGGGTGTTTAGATTAGTCTAATTAGGTTTATATGATTAAATTAGACTATTTTAATGTAAATTAGATTATTTGTATGATTAATTTAATGGATGTTTAATTAGGGCTAATGGTATGATTAAATTAGTGTAATCTTGTTTAAGCCCTAATTAATTATTTTTAATTAATTAATTGTTTCGAATTTATAAATATTATTTTATTAAATTATATTATTATAATATATTATTTAATTATTTAATTTTCGGAATTAAATTTAATTATTTAATAATTTCGAAAATTATGTCGGGATGGCCGGTCGTTAGAATTTCGTACTGATCGCAGCAGTGCGGTCGGTTTGTGTTAATTGTATATTTAAATTGAGAAATTGAGTGATTGATGATTATGGTTAATAATTCCAAAAGTGTGGAATTGTGTGAAATTGATGAAGTTGTGGTATTTAACTTGAAAATACCCGATGTTGGCTTTTAGCACCGTAATTGATTTGTATGACTAGTTTGAATCAATTGGATTGATTGATTGATTGAATTGAGGTATGAGTTGGTTTATTATTGAATTATCAGCTTTGGCGAGCAATTGGTTTATATATGTATAAGCTTGTGTGAGCATCATTGTCAGCTTGTGTGAGCACTGTATGTCAGCTTGTGAGAGCAATGATCATTTATCAGCTTATGAGAGCA
Source organism: Eucalyptus camaldulensis (assembly GCA_019915185.1). Taxonomy (NCBI): domain Eukaryota; kingdom Viridiplantae; phylum Streptophyta; class Magnoliopsida; order Myrtales; family Myrtaceae; genus Eucalyptus; species Eucalyptus camaldulensis. The sequence goes on from JAHSVA010000012.1 coordinate 12,793,302, forward strand.
ATGATCGTTTATCAGCTTATGAGAGCAACGATCCATATATTAGCTTGTGCGAGCTACCATCTATATCAGCTTGTGAGAGCATTGCATCCATTTCAGCTTGTGCGAGCCGTAATTGTATTGATGGATGAATAGATGGTATGGTTTAATAGATGATATGAATTGATAGATGTGTGGATCGTATGATATCATTTGGATTGACTGAATTGATAGACCGATGGGTATGTCAGTAGTTTCAGCTTGTGCGAGTATTGTTGAATATGAATTGTACTGACGTGCAGGAAAGGGACTGAGGCGATTTAAGCCCACTATCCTATTTGTGTGGCTAGAGCGCCCTGAGGCGTATTTTCTCCCTAATTGAGTTTTAGAGGGTAGGACTCGCTGAGACGTAGTCTCATCCTGGTTGTGGGATAATATTTCAGGTCCCTAGATGACGGTCGTGGAGGACCGGAAGTTCTGGAGTTCGGAAGGTGGAGGCTGAAGAATCGGCGAACGTGTCTGACAAGTTGGTCATAGGACAGTTCCCTAGTTGTTGAGCTTATCTATTTTGTAGACCATCCAGTGATGTATATAAACCTATGTGTTTATAGAAAGCTTATTTCGTTGTGATTGATTGCCTGCTTTTCTATCCCAAGTTAAATGTTGTCAGGGGATTTGTTTCGCTTCCGCATGCATAATAAAAATTGAATGGGTCGGCCATGAGTCCTGGGAAGTCGCATTTGTATCAACCGGAGTGGGATGTTCGCGCGCTCGGAGGATCGGGGCGTGACAATTTATAATCCACTGATTCGTGCGTGTGATGCTGTTATTTGGCCTGATCATTTCAAAAATCGGGTTTTGCCATACTTTCTTTGTCCACTTACAAAGAAACAACAAATGCTCTGTAGTTTCAATACTCGAACAGCAGATCGGGCATCGTGGATCACTAACGATTTTCCTTATAAATAGGTTTTCCTTCGTCGGTAGGGCGTTTTGGCAGAGGCTCCAGAGGAAAGAGCGAACCTTTCGAGGCACATTAAGACTCCATATTTGTGTCCATAAGGTACATGGTGGTTGAAAAGAACAGGAAGGCCGGTTTTGATTTGTATTGTTGGTGGATTTTCTTGCTTCGTTATATCCGCTCTTGACACAATATTGTCCTGATCTGTTACCTGTCCATATAAGCGTGTCTTGCTTTGGTTGCTGGGTTAGGGGAATTGCTACGATCTCATTTGCAAACTTTTCTTCATAAAGTCGGTAGATAAGTTGTTGTTTCCATTCACTGGATTCTAGATTGATCAGTTCAGACACAAAGTTAGGCTCTGTTTGGTTTGCTGCCCCACCAATTACTCCTTGTGATAGCCACCTGTCTTCTCTTATGCGAATAGATGTCCCATCCCCTACTGACCATTTAATATTGTTCTTTATGGTGTCTCTGCCAAGCATTAGACTGTGCCAGCCCCATGATGGTCGACATCCCTTAGAAGCATTCCAAAGATCTTCATTAGGAAAATAAATCCCTTTCAGCACACTACTCGATAGGGCTAAAGGGGAGGAAGCTAATCGCTAGGCTTGTTTGCCTAACATGGCTCGATTAAAGGTAATCAGATCCTTAAACCCCATACCCCCTGCATCTTTTCGAGTTTTTAACAGTTCCTAGCTTTTCCAATGCAGGCCTCTTTTAGCATCACCATTCTGCCACCAAAACGACGCAATACGTTGTTCTATAGCTCGGCAAATTGATACGGGCAGCTTGAAAATGGACATGGCATAGGTAGGTAGGGATTGCACGACACTTTTTATTAGCACTTCCTTACCGGCCTTTGTAAGCATTTTTTCTTTCCATCCTGCTAACTTGGAGTTTACTTTGGCCAGGATCCACGAAAACATCTCTTTTTTGGATTGGCCCCACTCAGTAGGTATGCCCAAGTATTTTCCTGTTTTCTGTAGAATAGGGACTCTCAATTCTGTAGCCAGATTGTTTTTCAATACTTCTGGACAATACCCACTGAAATAAACCCCTGATTTATTCAAATTGATTGCTTGTCCCGTTGCATAGCAGTATTGGTTTAGTATGAGGGCAAGGTTCTGGCATTCTGTAATGGTTCCATCTAGAAAACATATCACATCATCGGCAAACATCAAGTGTGATAGCTTAGGGCAATGTTTATTTACCTGTATACCTTTGAGTGTACCTTCTGCTGATGCTTTCTTCATCATCCAGGTTAAGACATTGGATATCAGGATGAAGATATAGGGTGAGAGTGGATCACCTTGTCTGAGGCCCCTCGAAGGATGGAAGAAAGAGGTAGGTTCTCCATTGATCTTTAAACTGAAAGTAACTGTTGTTATGCATTGCATAATTAGGGAGACCCATTTTGCATCAAACCCCATGTGCAGCATTAGATCTCTCACAAAATCCCATTCTATTCGATCGTATGCTTTCTGCATATCAAGCTTCACAATGGCCTGATGTTTTGTCTTCTTTTTGGTTATGCACAGCTGGTGCAGAACTTCCTGGACTATGAATATATTGTCCTGGATTTGCCTCCCCGAGACGAAAGCTCCCTGCTTTGGTTCAATGATAATTGGCAACCACTTTTTGAGTCTGTTTGCTAATAATTTTGAGATAACTTTATAGCTGAAGTTACACAGACTAATGGGTCTATATTGACTGATTGTTTCAGGGCTTTTACCTTTCGGGATCAACACGATATGTGTCTGGTTAAGCCTGTGGTCAAGAACACTTTTCTTGAAAAAATCCTGTACAAGCTGCAGCAGGTCAGTCTTTATAGTTTCCCATGATTTTTGATAGAAAACTCCATTAAAGCCGTCTGGACTTGGAGCCTTAAGAGCTCCCAATTGAAAAACTGCTTCCTTGATTTCTTCCAATAGAGGTATTGCCACCAGATCTTCATTGATCCTCTCTGTTATTGGTGATGGGCATTGGTCTAGGATCGGTTGGTAGTGTCGTGGACCCTCAGAGCTATACAGGTTCTCATAGAAAGCTTGAATATGTTGCTATATCGTTGATGGTTCTCTGCACTAGCTATTATCCTCTAATTGCAACATTGTAATACAATTTTGGTGTCTCCTTTGGACTGTCGTGGCATGATAAAATCTGGTATTCTGGTCTCCCCAATGTAGCCATTTGATGCGTGACCTCATTCCCCAGAATTGTTCTTCCTGTCTTCGCAATGTGACTATTTGGCTGATGATATGCTGCACCTTCTGTCTACTTGTGTGCTGATCTTTTTGATTCGTGATTGCTTGTAAAGCTTGATTAAGCTCTTTGATCTGTGTATAAGCATTTGCAAACTTCTCTTTGCTCCACTTCGTTAATTCTTTCGATGTCCTCCCTAATTTTTCTGCAAATAGAAACTGTTGAGTTGAATTACCTACCCAGGCTTGCTTAATGACTTCCTAATATTCTGCATGTTCGATCCAGAAAGTTTCCAATTTAAACTGTTTCTTCCTTTTTTGTACTCTAGGATACAGTCAAGGATGAGGGGACTGTGGTCGGATCCAATAGCTGGAAGGGCCTGGACTTCTGCTTCATGAAAGGTAACTCGCCACTCTAGATTACATAGTACTCTATCGAGTCCCTTTTTAACCAACTCGGCTCACTCCCTGTTATTTGCCCATGTAAATGTGCATCCATGGCTCTCTACATCCATCAGGGATAAATCGTTAATCATTTTTCTAAAAGCTGCAATTCTTCGATTGTCTGCCTCCTTTTTCCCAACTTTCTCCCATATGTACAGAATCTCATTGAAATCTCCCATGCAGATCCAGGGAGTGGAAGCTGAGGGTTTAAGGGTTCCCAGTAGTTGCCATAATGCCATCCGCTCTCCAAAATCAGTAGATGCGTGGATAAAGGTAATCTGCAGTATCTGTTTACTTTCAGGATCTATGCACTTTACATCAATGAAGTGTTGTGAACTGTGTTGCACCTTTAACCTGAGTTCCTCTTGCCACATAATTGCCAATCCCCCCGCTATTCCTGTTGGATCCACTAAGTAAAGTTGCTGGAACAGGAGCTTTTTACAAATCTTTTCCACCCTGGTAGCTTTATTTTTCGTCTCCATAAGAAAAAGTAAATTAGGCCTTTCGAGAGCTATCAAAGCTCTTAATTCCTGAATTGTCAGGGGGGTACCCAGCCCCTGACAATTCCAACTCACAATTTTCATGGCTTTTGTGGTGGCTTATTAGGGCTAGCCACCAAAGCCCAATCTTGTCCATCCTGTATCAGATTCACCGGTGTCTCCAGAAGGTCTACATCATCTGGGATGAGAGATGATATCTCTGGCATGCATTTCTGTTTTTTTGCCTTTTGAACTTTCATTGTCTTCTTGCTGCTTTTGCCAATTTTTAATACCAGTGGATTTTGCGTTTCAAGGCTTATTACCTGTTTTCCTCGATCTCTGTCTTCTTCTGCAATAGGAGCTTTTGCTGGATTTATTATCTGTTCTGAGCTGCTTTCTGGTCGCTTTTTGCTACATACTACAAGTTGCATATCAGTTGATGGTTCTTGCTCAATGGCTTTCCCTTCCCTCGGTTTGGTTGATGGAACAGGTACAGTTTCTTCCACTACGAACTCCTTTATTTTCCCATAGAAAGCATCCCAATAAGGGCTGTGGTCACTGGTTTCTGCCTTCAACCAGGGTCCATATGACCCTTTCTTGTTCAATGCCCAGGGTGATGTTGCATATGGAATTTCGAGGCAGTCAGTGGCATAGTGTCTAATCCTTCCACAAGAGAAGCAGTAGTGTGGGAGACGCTCATATTTAAACTCCACCCAGAGGCATTTGTTGCCAATATCCAGAACAGCTCCCGCTTTCAACAGTAATGTCAAGTCAATCTCAACTCTAACTCTACCTCCTCTGTCTGAGCATGATTTGTTGAGTCGAGTTGAACTTCGATGACCTTTCCCATCCTTTTCCCCAGGTCATTGAACACTTCTTCTATTCTCCAACCAGGGGGAACTCCTCCAATACGCACCCAAAAAGCTGCCTTAGAGAATTCATAACAATGCTCTGGGACTTCGAGAAGACATTGCTGCAACACTAGCAAATTGGTTGAATATGACCAAGGTGAGTTCCTTAATATTCGCTGTTTTTCCTCCTCCGTTGGAAATACGAAAGTGAATAGCCCTGGTTCCTTCTGCGAGCATATGACTCCTTCTGCCTTCCATGCTTTTGTCATTGTGGTTATGAATGCAGGATAGTTCACATTTGGTTTGGAAAACAATTTGCCGAATAGAGTGCGCCTGCATTCCTCCCTTTTCTGTTGAGGTATTTCATCAGATACTTCGACTACGTCTTCCTCATACCACAGGTACCCTAGACTTTTGCATAATGCAGCCAGTCTCATCTCATTTTCTTCTTTACTCTCCATAGTCGCTAACTAGCAATTGTTTCTGTGATGGTCAGACTATCAACATTCTCAATTCCACTCGGCTTCAAGTTTGCCTGGATCCTGTCTTCTACCTCTCCGGTTTCGTCACCCAGACAAGACAACACTCAAAGACTCACAGATTTGTGGAGATTCTACTTAGATCAGTACTGAGATCAGTGAATCGGCACTTCACCTGAAGGATGCTGCCAATCCATTTCCTCCTGCCTGATGGGATCGCGATGCTCCCGATTCTTCAGACAAAGTTTCGTTTTTTTTTTCGTTTTTTTTTCCTTTTCGGGTTCTAGGGGAAGAGATCACAGGGAGAGAACTGGAATCGCGAGAGAAAACACAGGGACAATGGATTAGGGTTTGGGAGGAAGGGGGAATACACTACCATGGGGTAGAGGGAGAGCTCGCAGATGCGAGAGATCCGGCACATGAGAATGGGGTCGTAGTTGGATAACGAAAATTCTGTCGCATTATATTACCATTCCAAATCTAGGAAAGTTCACGTTGTCTACCTCCTCCTTTTCTGTATCCAATTATCACGTCTTCAAATTCCAGTGAGCCACGACTAATGTCAACCAAGACATGATTCCTTTCACATTTCCTAAAGTTATAAATGTAGATATATAAAGCTAAGGTTTACCCATCTTTATTAACAATTTCTCTTGTTCAGCTAGTTTTAGGTTAGCCACGCTTATGCGATTTACTATCCAATTCCAGCTATTGTTGCAAATATCAAAACTTCGCCATAAGTCCCCAAGCTTTATGTTAACCTTTTTTTTTAATAGATTTTTTTTTCTAAAGTTAAAACCACAGTTTCAGTGACTTTCCATTCTTTATTGGTTATGCCCGTTTCTTTTTGTTTGGTAGAGGTTATTGCCAATTAAGGAAGCAATAATATGATTGTTATGCACGTAGATTACTAACATTTTCTACTCATTGGATAGCCACCGAAGAAGCTTCTTTTGAATTAAAATAAATAAATAAATAAGCTGCACATTATGTTCTCTTTTCAAATTTATCGTGACGTTAACATTAAGTTTTGAGTTGGTACATCAAAACTAGTAGGCAATCTTATGGGAGAAAAGTTGATAGGTGAGGACATATAAAACATGATAAGTTCATATTAAAGTTGATAAATTTGAGGCGCAAGATGAGAATATTCAAACACCCATCTTAACTTTATGTATCATAAGAACAAAACTTGTTATATATCATAGAAATCATGTATCAAAATTTTATTGTCTGTCATTCATTTGCAAGTGTTCAGAGCTAGAATGTTGATATATTATATTACGTTTTCATTAAATGGTTTAAAGTTTTTAGAGTAGTTAGTAGAGATCTTATAGAATTGTATTTGAATCTTACTCAAGGGGATTTCGGCACATTCCAATCTTCACAAGTTTGACCTGTATTCCAATTAGAAATTTCCCCTGTCCTATGTTCCTCCACAAACGCAATTAGCAGCGGCTCACCCGGGCCAACATTTTATCTTTTGAGAAGCCGCGGTGGAAGGAGGACGATGGAAAATAGTCACATACAGTCCTAGTCCTCCGCCATATATAAAAGCCCATGTCGTGGCCTCATCTGAATACAAAGAACAAATCCTACTTTTTCATCATAATAACCGCACACCAACACAGCGAAAGATAGAAAAGATGCCAATGACAATTATTCTACTTCTTTGCACTCTCAGCTTTTTCTTCATCAATGCTGCTGAATCCACCCTCACCCTGAGCAAACATTACTGCTTAAACTCCAGCACCTTCGCTCCCAATAGCACCTACCAAGCCCACCTCAATCGCGTTCTTGCTGATCTCGTCTCCAATGCAAGTTCTGACTGCAATGAAAGATTCTTGTTCACATCGAGCAACGCCGTTTATGGCAGCTTTATGTGCAGAGGGGATGTCTCGAAGGAAGAGTGTGCAAAATGCGTCAACAACGCGAGAGTCAAGATAATTCGCCTGTGCCAGTTGACCAAAGTCTCCATCCTGTGGTACGATCAGTGCAGGTTGTTCTACTCTGACACGAATTTCTCCTCAGCCGTGGAGATGAAACCTTGGTTGGGCGGATACAATGAAGAAAACATAGAACAGCCAGATGAATTCATGAAGCTACTGAACGAGACCATGGTTCATGTGGCGAAAGAGGCTGCTTGGCATCGTCCGAGGAACTATGGCTATCAAGACGTCAAGTTCACTCGGGAGAAAACCTTGTACACGTTCGCACAGTGTGTGCCTAATCATTCCCCAAGCAATTGTTGGAAGTGCCTTCACAATGCCACAACGAGCCTCTTAAGCCTCCAAGGGGGGAAAATCGGGGGCAGAGTGTTGCTTCCGAGTTGCTTTGTCCGGTTCGAGATTTACCCCTTTTACAAGAGCAGCTCGAAAGGTGGGGTAAAGGGCAGCTCAAAAGGTGGGGTGTTGACACCTAAAATTTTAATTAGGTTTAATTAGGTCTTAATTTCTTTTAGATAACAAAAACAAAATAAATAACAAAAACAAGAACAAAAAAATAATAATAAAAGCAAGCAAAGCAATCAGCCCCCTTTTCTTTCATTTTTCCTTTTGCACGACTTGGCCCCACCCCTCTTTTCCCTTTCTTTTTCATTCTTCTTCTTCCCTCTTCTTCTTCCTCGTTCCTTCTTTCTCTGCCTCTGTAGTTCACGCGCAGAAGATGATGACGCGCGCAAAGGACGGCCTACGGCCGAGGGGAGTAGGCCGACGTCGGCCGGAGAGGATAAGATCTCGGGCGCCATCAATGCCGAGCACGCTTCGCTGGATAAGCTCAGATGGGACGCCGGTCCAGCTAAGGAGAACCGCTCGGCGCGCGAAGGGGACCACCAGTTGAAGCTCCGCCGACCGGACCTCCTCGCCTATAAATAGAGGAGCACCTCCGTCGACGAACGGATCGCAAGCTTGGACATCTTCCCACTGAGAGACTTTGGGGGAGGAATCGAAGAGCGAGCGAGAGAGAACTCGGGTCGCGAGCTCGGCTGACCTCCCACTAAGAGACTTCGGGGGAGGCCGCCGACGAGCGAGTCCGAGAAGGTCAGATCTGGCCGGTGGAGGCTCAAATCTGACCGAAGTGACGGAGATCGGCCGGAGCAAAAGGGTCGGTCAAGGTCTAGATCTGGGTTCATTGCTGCTACTATTGACACCCCGACGCTGCGTCGAGCCGTGCCGCCGTCCCCACGTCGTCGCCTCAATCGAGTCCCAACGTAGTCGCCTTGAAGGCTCGTTGCCGTCCCCCCTGCTGAGCCGTGACCGATCCGCGAGAGGAGCCCGAGACAGGAGGACTAGATCTAAGAAGTTGAAGACCCGCCGTCACGACCGTCGCTGCCCCATTACATCTTTCGCTCTGGGCAGCCGCCTCCACCACCAACGACGCCGTTTCGCCGACCGACAACACCGCCGCACCATACCTCTCCACAAACAGGTATCACCCCCCTGATTAGCCGTCGCCGTTTCCGCTCGAAACCCTCCTCGCCACCTCGAGCCCCCGTGGGATCCAGTCCTCAGTCGCGCTCTGTCCACCGTTCTTCTCTGCATCTCCATCCGTCGCCGCCGTCGTACTGCCGCACCACGTCCTCCTGCCGCTGCTGTCCTTTGTTCGTGTCGCTGCCGTCGCCGCCACTGCCGCCGGGATGCCTCGTCACCCTCCCTTGGCGCCGCGACTCAGGAACCCTAGGGTTCCCGATTTTCTGAGTTGTGGCCTCGGGTCATCGGATCGGACCCGGGCCACGAACCAGGTAGAGTTTTTGCGTTCGGAGGCCGGGCTGAAATCGGGTCGGAAGTCGGGTCGGGTGCTGGAGCCAGGTCGGGTAGGGTTTCTGCCGGGAGCCGAGTCATGGACCGGGTCGTCGAGCCGGGCCGGGTGTCCCCAAACACCCGGCCACGACGCCGTTTCAAATAAAAAAAATGAGTCGGGTCCGCGTAGCGGGCCCGTCTACGTTTTGGGCTGACCCAGGTCGGACCCAACCAGCGGATCCGAACCGGGTCAGCTTTTTATAATATTTTAATAAAAAAAGAAAAATAAAAAATATTTTATTTATAAAAATATATATATTAAAAATGTTTTAATTTCCAGAAAATCGAAAAATTCAAAAAATATTAAAATTTTTTTTAATTTCCAGAAAATCGAAAAATATTTAAAAATATTTTATTTTCCGAAAAATAAAAAAAATCAAAAAAATTCCATATTTTCCAAAAAATGCCAAAAATCCAAAAAATCAAAAATTTCATGAAATAACCGAAAAATTCAGAAAAAGCCAAAAAGACTTGTATTTTTTTGGAAAAAATACCAAAAATACCAAAAAAATCCCTTTTCTGTCAAAAAAAATGAGAAAAATACTCAAAAAATGTTTTTCCTCCCAAAAATGCATGGAAAATCTCTCAAACATCCAAAAAGCCTTAGGGTTTAAACAAGATTAGGTACCGAAAGGGCATTAGTGATTAACAAGTGTAATCAAGTCTCCGATCCTAATTTCTCTAGTTGTGCAGGAGTGAGTATTTCTCCCGGTACTTCACTTGGGTTTCTAATCAACCCACCCCAAATCGATTAGTGGCGACTCCGTTTTAAAATTAATTTATAGGTTAAAAATTTAGATTATTAAAGTCGTGAATTGGTGGACTTGGGAGAGTCCGGGCTTAATAAATTTAGCCGAGCCATTAGCCTCCTTAGGCGCTCGTACCCGATTGCGGGCGCCGAGAAAAAAGAGGTCGCGACAGCTTGGCGACTCCGCTGGGGACTTTGAAGACTTAGGCCATCTTTGTTTTGTTTAAATTCTTTACTGACTTGTTTTTATTTTTTATGTAGGTCAGTAGTTTAGAAATTTATTTTAATTTTGTTTAAAATAGATTATCTTGCGATTATAAACTGCTGTGCATCCTTAAATGTTTTCGCACTACACATGGCACACACAACCCGACCGCTGGACCTGGGCGGCCATAGGATTTTAAGATGGTGTTAAGAAAGATACGACCTCAAACGCGAGACTGCGATGTAGAGGTTGCCTTTCTTTTCCCCGAATTTCTTAGCCGAGGTTAAGGGGGTATGCTGCTAACGCGAGACTGCGACGGGCGGATATCCTTTTAATCTCACCGATCCTTCTCAGTTAGAAATCGAGTCGCACGTCCCATGCGCATGTCTTTGTGCTTGCCATTTTTCTTTAAAAAGCAAAAGTAATCTCTTTACTTTTACTCATTCTTTTTATTTGGCCCATAGCAATTTAGGATAAAATTTTCAAGTCCCAATTTATATGCGATGGGGAAAGACGATATCCAGTTCATTCCTGCTCCCAAAGCGGAGCTCTTCAGATGGTGGGGTCAATTAGATCAGTTTGCCCAAGAGCGTGTGAAGGCCAAAGTTGGTCATCTCCTATCGTTAATCCGAATCACTGTTTGCCCTGAAGTCATACAAGCCATGGCACATTTCTGGTGCTCGAAGACGGTTACTTTTATATTCGGTAGGTTTGAGCTAACCCCAACTCTGGAGGAATACAGCATCATCACTGGAATGCCTCTTGAGAAAAAGCTTGCAAGCCATCAACTGGCGCCCTCCCGTGGCGCGGGTTGGTGCGACTTTTAGGAACTGAAATCCATGTCATGAGGCAAATTCTTGAAAACAACCATAATGTATGCCCTTTAGAATTCGTGAATGCATGTTTTCAAAACCAGCCTATGACCCGAAAAAATGAGATTTTCCTCCTGGCTTTTTTCGGGCTCATCGTTTTCCCCCATCAAAGAAATGCCATAAGTCCTGAGATGGCATGGATAGTTGATCAAATCTTGAGAGGAGGAAATTATGTCAACATGATTTTAACTGAAACATTCTTGTCTTTTTATCGTTTTAAAGACAACTCGGAAAAAATCATGCGAGCATCTCCTGAAATTTTACAAGTCTGGTTCTTTTCTCACCTAAGTGAATTTCGAGACTTCATGCAATCATCTGAAACGAATGCTTTTGAAAACCCATTACAAAAATTTATGGTTTTAGGACCATACATTCCCAATCAAAGTTGTTTAAATTGGGTAAACTTCCTAAGAGACCCAGCTCCTGAGGCATTCCAATGGTGTGCTGGTTGGTTCCATGAAAAAAGAGCTCGCTTCGCTTATAAGCGTGATCTCCCAATTCAGTTGCTTGGTCGCACCGGCGCCATTCTCTATCACCCTTATCGGGTGGCACGACAATATGGAGCCCTTTAGGAGATCCCATCGTCTTCCATCAGGAAGGTCTCTTCAGTTCTTTTCAATACAAGCCGTGACTACGAATTCGAAGTTTCTACCGCTCAGGAAACTTGGGACAAGTGCCATCGCAAAAGGATCATGGTACCTGAAGGGCTTGAGGGAGAAGAAAAAGCCCACCATGCCTCCATGTCCTACATCCACAACCATCGCATCCCGAAAAAATGGAAGCCATCAGTCCCTCACTCAATCAGTGAGAGCAGCCAACACGAGCAAGTAGAGCTCATGGAGAGGGTTTGGGAATGGACTGGATGCACACCTCAGAGCCAGTTCAAGGAAGCAGGCGTTCTCGCAAGAACAAGGCTCCCCGTCGCATATAAATTGGCAATCATGTGCCCCTTAGTGTAAATAGTGTGAAAGTTCTGTCCCATTGCTTAGGGACTCTTGTTTAATATCTAGTATTTCATCCTATTTTTTTAATTTCAAGTTTTAAGTGTTAGGAGTTGGCAGTCTATAAATCCTCTTTTGATAAATAAAAAAGCAGTTAGACCATTACCATGGGTCAATCTTTGTTTACTTTCATGCTCATTCATTGTTTTCGCAACGAACGGGTAATTATGAATCGCCAGCCACCAATAGCTTGCGACTGGCCTCATGCATTAGGGCCCGATCAAAATGATGTACAAAATCGCCTCATTAACATTGAAGACGGCGTAGGACATATGTCCATTGTCCTTCAACAACTCTCAAGACAAATGAAATCCACTCAAGCTGAGCCCAACTCTATAGTTGCCTCAAACACTGTCATGACACCTGCAAATTTGCCAGAAAATGGCCAGTACCATAGACAGTTTGAAAGGATCATGAAAAAGTTAAGCCAGTTGCAGGAGCAGAATCCGATGGACCTGTCCAATTACGCCGACATTGAGATTCCTGAAGAGCTCAAAGCACCTGAATGCGAAAGGTATGCTAATACCCCCCGTCCAGAGACTTACTTACAGGCCTACCTGGTTCGAAGGATGATTCAATCGTACCAATCGAGCTTGACTGGCCCTACCTTGCGATGGTACATTGTCAGGAAGATTAGTCCCCTTAAAACCTGGAGGGAACTAATTCATGTTTTTTACCAAGAATATGATATTGACATCAACCCTGACATAGCCTTGCCTTACGAAAAACTGATGATTGCGGAGCACGAGGAGCCGTTAGTTGCTGAGATAGGAGAAGATCATGTTAATGAAGCCTTGCATGATAAATAGGCAGCTAAACAGCACCCTGTTACTGAAAAATTTCCCACTAGGAAAGGCAAGGAGCCTTTGTACGAAATCAAAGACAAAGAGCCTGTTCAAGACCGGGGCATGACTGGACGACTCCCCAAGCTTACTCCAAGAGCTAGGGTCCAAAGAATACCAACCCCTATCAACTTGGGAAGTGAATCAGATAGTGAAACTCCAATGTCTCTCACTTCCTTTGACAGAATTGAGCTAGCAAAATGAAGGGCTTTACTCAAAAGATCTGGACCAGGGGCCAAGAAAAGAAAGCCTAAGCAAATCGATGTAGCATCTACTGACGAGCCACCGCACCAAAGCTTCGAGCGTTCCCAAGAGTACAACCCTGAAGACTTCCCGGCCCTAGAATACAACCCCAAGGACTTCCAACGTTATTTCAACAATGAAGCTGACGATTCATCGTATAACTGTTTCCTACTCTCATCTGGGGATGAAGGCCCGTCAGGAGAAGAATCATACGTCTTTATCCGCTACGATCCTAATGAAGTATTGAGCTCATCCTCTGGCCATGAGAATAGCTTCAATACTTCATCCTCATTCGGAAATCTTGACCAAGAAGAAAGTAATGGGATAATCTCGGTAGAATCCAACTTCCCTGAAATAGAAAAATTCACCACTACAACAGATATGCAGTGGGAAAACCATTGGCCTAACCAAGATACATCAAGCCCGTCTTGCCCTCGTAGGATCATGAGCCCCATAGAAATGTGGATACCCAATCTCCGCAAGTATAACGGCACAGCTTATCCTGTGGCCCACTTGCAGTATCTCCATGCAGAAATGAGTCGGTACTATGGCCCGATGTCGTTCACAACTCAAGCTTTCCAAGAAACTCTTACGGGGTCTGCATTGCAATGGTTTATCACAGCAAACATTTATCTTCTAAAGGATTGGAATGAGCTGACTTCCACATTCTTGCATCAGTACCAAAGCCAGATCGGAACTGAACTGCCTTGTGAGAGCTTCGCTCACTTCACAAGAAAACCAATGGAAGATTTCCGATCATACGCAGGGAGGTGGAGGGCTTTCATGATGCAAACCCACCCTCAACTGGCTGAAGAGGAGTTAATGAAGCAGTTCGTAGAGGTTTTGTCCTGCAAGCAGCGCTGTTGGCTGCATGGGTTACACTTCCGTAACTTCAACGAGATAGTCATCGCATGCGAATACTTCGAGTCTACTGGAGGCGAGGATTTCAAAGACGCTTAGCTTCAAGACCAGCACTATCAAAGCGCTCCTTTACACAGGAGTTTTCATGGGTTTTACTTGTTTTTATAATTTCATGTTTCTCATCTTATCTAGTGTGCTACGGTAGTATTTTCCATTTCAAGTACTCTATTATACAGTTGTAATATTTTGTTTTAAGAACATGAGGCGGTACTCCAAACCAGCCCGGTGATGCTATCCAACCATGAAAAAAATATATCATCCAAGGAAAATACTGAGGGCTGGGCTTCCTCATGCTTTTCTCCCCCAAAGACGTATTTTGAAAATAAAAAAATATACTTCATCACCAAAATCTTTCAAAAAAGATGATAAATTTAATCATGTTTGTCTTTCTGACTCACTCACTTCATGTCTCAGAAGATCATTCTCACCCCCTTTGACTTAGTGTGACCAAGGGACATTTGAACCTGGCACATCATGTTCCAAGAAAGCGAGGGCAAACAGAAAAGATCATCACGCTTCAAAATGGTAAGTCCTATTCCCCGAACATAATGTCGAAAATGACATCCTCTCTCTTCCATCTACAGGAGACAAAGGATGGGATGTAATAGGCACATGCATATTATCAAACTTGAAGCATGCATAGCATGATAACTCGAGGTAGGATGTCGTGAGTCCATCAACGGGACTTTTAGCTTCAACAAGCCCAGAAGCACAAGGAGGGGATCTTTTCTCTCTCTTTGAATCGGCTACTGTCAACAGGGAAGAATTCCAGACAATTGAAGCAGCATCTAGCCCGTATTCAAAATGAGGACCTAGAAACCTGACTTTCTATTCAGACGCATGCTCTCGCAAGAAGTAATTGCCATAAGAGAATTAGAGGTTTTCATTGTCCATCTCAGATTCCATAAAAGCTTGAGGTACATGACCTTTGCCCAATGATGCTATAGTTAAAGACAAAAGGAGAAATTCCATAGAAGGAAGGCGTTGAAGATGAATCAACGACCAGCAATCATGCATACATGGTCACAAGTGAGGAAGGCCAATCGAAAGAAATGTCAAACTATGCCAAGACAAAAAGGCTGTCATCGACATTCAGACATCATCAGGAGAAACATTGGGAATCAAAAACCAAACTTGATGGTCAATATTGGCCAAGCTAGTACATGGAAATGACCTACATCAAATTTACCTGGCTTCGTGTAAAAAGACATATCATCCAGGAGCTAATTCAGAGAATAATTGACCTAATGAAACAAGGGACATAGAACTTCGTGTGCCCCTTCTCACTTCAGGTTCACCCAATCATCCGCAAGCCAATGAAGGGTAAAGTTGTATCGATTCCAGTTATTCGACTCTTGAAAGAGTTCATGACTAACACATTCCCTCTTATTTGTTGTAGCATCACCTGACTGTCAAGAGTAAGGATAATGAATCAATGTGAAGCATGTCTTGTTTGTTGCAGGATTACCTGACTGTCAAAAACAAAAATCACAAATCAATGAGAGGCATGACAAACTCTCCTAAGCAAAATGGCGTCTTGAGTAATCGCCAAAGCAAATGACAGAAAATCTTCAGGCCTCAACTCACATTTGATTTTGGCCAGACTAATTGATCTACTTGTACATCTTCTCTTCTGCAGGGGCAAAAGCAGAGATGCCAGATCAGATTCCCAACCCCGACTGATCATTCATGTGTCATATTCCTAATCAATAGGGACAACCATCGACATCCATTTGCGAATAACCCTTTTGATGTTTGAAATCTAACATATTTGGAAACACCATTATGTTAGCCCCTAAAGTTGTCAATAAGGTCTTTTGCGAGTCAAAACCATTCACTTGTTTTGAAGAGTTCAAACTCCATCATATTCAAAATGTTGCATGTCATTTCCAGATGAACTCTGCATGATGATTTCGTCTGTCTAAGTCACTGATTCCACTGAGGATTATTAGAATAGACAGCTAAGTGAAGAATACAAGATTAATTGAGCATGCTAGATGAGGCGTGTCAGAACGATGACAGGCAAGCCATATCCTACACACAGTCCCCCCATCTATACACTTGTGAGATGAGTGCAGAAGATTCCATGGCTGCAGGGTAAAAAGTTCTCTCGCGAATGGTACGATAACCAAAATAGGGAGAGGCATTCCATCACTCACCCCATTGAGCCCCATACATTGGTGAAGCTTCTCTCATACCCCCGTCAAGAACAACCCCTACACCGAGGCAGATTAGAAGCGAAGCAGCATCACAAGGTGAGAAGAGAGATAGAAATTTTCTTGCTCGCACTTGCATCAATCTTTGGGTGTCTTTATTGCATATGAACACTCACATTAATTTAAGTGCCCTAGAGTCATGAAGAGCAATTCTTTCTTTACGCACTTGTATCTATTGTACAACTCAATTGAGTCTGTAAATTCACCCTCACATGGAGGCAAAGCAGAAGCTACTACCGTTTGAGTAGCATAATCAAAAGCGCCGGCAAAAGATGAAGACTCAATAGTCTAACAAAGGCGTTTGCTTGAACTTGTCAAGATCAGCTCTCAAGCAACAAAGAATGAAAAAACATGGGCATAAAAAAGCAGTGTACCTGGTAAAAGCAAGGTCAATGCCCATAAATGAAGAACTGGAATAAAAATAGGGGCATGAAAAAAGCAGTGTGCCTGGTAAAAGCAAGGCCAATGTCCCCCAGTCAAAAATGCAGCCAAGAAAATGTTGCTGTAGTGGTCCATAGAACCTCCATTTGACAGTGAGAAGAAAGACTGGTGACAAATGCCAAGATAATCACCAGCTCTTACCTTTTTACACATGAATCAAGCCTACATTGCATCCCATTGTAAAAGTCTCTTTAGACTAGGGGCACTTCAATTAACGTAGGATTTCATATGTCTATAATCATCGCTCGAAGAAGTACGAGCAAGACTATTCTATCTCTTTTCGCAGGACTCTTGACTTGCAAACCCGGATATGATCGTGCGGCACTTTGTTCATGAGCCTTGACCTCGACGGTCCCCTTCGATGAGCCTCTGGCCAAGACTTCATCATAGTTTCAACAAAGACCTCTCACATTAGTAAAGTCGTACTGTTTGCGAGAATACTCGGACCCCTGCTGACATGATGACAGTGAGATAGTGTGGTCCTTATGAATCCTGCATCAATGGTTAGGATAGCCTTTTCCATGAGAGTGAGCGGAAAGTCCTTTTAGACTGAAAGTCCCTCATCTGGCATGCTCAAGACATCTACATTCTAAATGAAGGTTGTCTTTCAAAATCTTCCCTAGTGGAAATCAAAAGATGCAGAACTGACAAAATTATCATGCATGAATCTCATTTGAACTCATGAATTTACAGCATATACAATCATGTGTGCATACTGTGTAAATAGCAGACATACTCTTAGAGATCAGAGATATTGCTAGGTAAGCATATCTCTATCCCCATTTTTCTTAAGGTACCTATCACTGTCCAGGTACTCTCTTCTTGACACTCAACCTATTTGGGTCACCCTTTGAGTTTGGGTGCTTACTGCTGTCTAGGTATCCCTATTGTCTTTGAGTACCGGCCACCGTTCGGATACTCCCTTTTTCTGACGCTTGACTTATTCGAGTTGTCCCTTGAGTTTGGATGCTTGTGACTGTCCAAGTATCCTCTTGTCTTCGAGTACTGGCCATTGTTCGGATACCCCCTTTTCATGACACTCAACTTGCCCGAGTTGTCCTCAAATGATATAGTAGTTATTCAAGCACTCCACTGCTTTGTGTGCCAGCGCCTACCCAGGTATGCTTCCTTACACTTGGACCAACTGAGTGGTCCCAGGTTGTATCATTAAATACCTATGTTCATCCAAGTATTCCAATACTTTGTAAACCTGTAGCTATCCAGGTATTCCACCCCTTTTAAGTGCTTGCGGCCATCCAGGTAAGCCTCGTGCTACATTCAAGTTTATGTTACCAGGAGGTGAGAGACCTTCATGAATATGTGAGGCACGTCCTCAATATTCCCAATTACCAAGAGGTGAGAGACCTTCACGAATATCTCAGGTACGCCCTTGATATTCCCCTTTACCAGGAGGTGAGAGACCTTCATGAATATGGGAGGCACGTCCTCAATATCCCCTTTACCAGGAGGTGAGAGACCTTCATGAATATGCGAGGCACGTCCTCAATATTCCTTTTTACCAAGAGGTGAGAGACCTTCACGAATATCTCAGATACGCCCTTGATATTCCCCTTTACCAGGAGGTGAGAGACCTTCATGAATATGCGAGGCACGTCCTCAATATCCCCTTTACCAGGAGGTGAGAGACCTTCATGAATATGCGAGGCACGTCCTCAATATTCCCTTTTACCAAGAGGTGAGAGACCTTCACGAATATCTCAGGTACGCCCTCGATATTCCCTTTTTACCAGGAGGTGAGAGACCTTCACGAATATCTCAGGTACGTCCTTGATATTCCCAATTACCAGGAGGTGAGAGACCTTCACGAATATCTCAGGTACGCCCTCGATATTCCCCTTTACCAGGAGGTGAGAGACCTTCATGAATATGCGAGGCACGTCCTCAATATTCCCTTTTACCAGGAGGTGAGAGACCTTCACGAATATCTAAGGTATGCCCTCGATATTCCCCATTACCAGGAGGTGAGAGACCTTCATGAATATGCGAGGCACGACCTCAATATTCCCAATTACCAGGAGATGAGAGACCTTCACGAATATCTCAGGTGCGCCCTCGATATTCCCCTTTACTAGGAGGTGAGAAACCTTCACGAATATCCAAGGTACGCCCTCGATATTCCCAATTACCAGGAGGTGATAGACCTTCACGAATATCCAAGGTACGCCCTCGATATTCCCCATTACCAGGAGGTGAGAGACCTTCACGAATATCCAAGGTACGCCCTCGATATTCCCCATTACCAGGAGGTGAGAGACCTTCACGAATATCCCAAGTACATCCTCAGTATTCTCAATTACCAGGAGGTGAGAGACCTTCACGTATATGCAAGACCCATCCTCGATATTTCCACACGAATATCTCAGGTATGCCTTGATTATTCCTTCAGAGTTTATACCTGTGATCGTCCAGGTACCCCTTCGATACTTGTGATCATCCAGGTATCCCCAAATAGTTTGTACCTGTGAACGTCCAGGTACCCCGTCGATACTTATGATCATCCAGGTATCCCCAAAGAGTTTGTACCTGTGATCGTCCAGGTACCCCTTCGATACTTGTGATCATCCAGGTATCCCCAAATAGTTTGTACCTGTGATCGTCCAGGTACCCCTTCGATGCTTGATATCTCTAAAGAGTTTGTACCTGTGATCGTATAGGTACCCCTTCGATACTTGCAAACGTCCAGGTATCCTCCAAGAGTTCGCACTTGTGATCATCCAAGTACCCGTCCATTGCCTATGATCAGCCAAATACCCATTTCGACGCCTGCAAAGGCCCAAATATCATTCATGTTAGTACTTGTGAATATCCAGGTACTCTTTGATATGCTTGTGAATGTCCAGGTATCTTCCAGAATAAATGCGCTGAGAAAGGTCGGCGCATCCTCCCGAGAAAGGTCGGGTTCCAACTGGTGTCTTCGACAAAAGTCAGACGCCCCACAAATCAATGCCCTGAGAAAGGTCGGCGCATCCTCCCGAGAAAGGTCGGGTTCCAACCGGTGTCTTCGACAGAAGTCAGACGCCCCACAAATCGATGCCCTGAAAAAGGTCGGCGCATCCTCCCGAGAAAGGTCGGGTTCCAATTGGTGTCTTCGACAGATGCCCCACAAATCGATGCCCTGAGAAAGGTCGGTGCATCCTCCCGAGAAAGATCGAGTTCCAACCAGTGTCTTTGATAGAAGTCAGACACCCCAACAAAATAGATGCTCCGAGAAAGGTCGGCGCATCTCCCGAGAAAGGTCGGGTACCAACCGGTGTCCTGGATACAAATCAGGCACCCACAAATGAGATGCCTTGAGAAAGGTCGGTGCATCTCCCGTCAAGGCGACCGAAGAAAGGTTCGGGTCCTAGACAAACCATGGATTGTTTTAACAGGCGACCGAAGAATGGTTCGGGTCCTGGAAGAGCAGTCTCCCGTCACGACGACCGAAGAATGGTTCGGGTCCGAGACAAACCACTGATTACTCCAACAGGCGACCGAAGAATGGTTTGGGTCCTGGAAGAGCAGTCTCCCGTCACGGCGACCGAAGAATGGTTCGGGTCCGAGACAAATCACTGATTACTCTAATAGGCGACCGAAGAATGGTTCGGGTCCTGGAAGAGCAGTCTCCCGTTAAGGCGACCGAAGAAAGGTTCGGGTCCTAGACAAATCATTGATTGTTTTAACAGGTGACTGAAGAATGGTTCGAGCCCTGGAAAAGCAACCTCCTCATATCACCAGGTAAGATCACGCCTTGATACTTGCCAAAACTCGGGGTTCACACCCTATCTCACTCACTCCCGGTAAGTAACTACAAGTATCTTCTTATCTGTCTTAGTATATGTAATGTTATATTGCTCATTTTCTGCATAGGACAATAGGTGCCAAATAAAATATAATCTATTGCATATGTATAGACAAAATTTAGGTATCAGGTTTGTCTTTGAATACAACCTCTGCGAACTCACCTTCAAAGAGGGGCAGCTATTGACACCTAAAATTTTAATTAGGTTTAATTAGGTCTTAATTTCTTTTAGATAACAAAAACAAAATAAATAACAAAAACAAGAACAAAAAAATAATAATAAAAGCAAGAAAAGCAATCAGCCCCCTTTTCTTTCTTTTTTCCTTTTGCACGACTTGGCCCCACCCCTCTTTTCCCTTTCTTTTTCTTTCTTCTTCCCTCTTCTTCTTCCTTGTTCCTTCTTTCTCTGCCTCTGTAGTTCACGCGCAGAAGATGACGACCCGCGCAAAGGACGGCCTACGGCCGAGGGGAGTAGGCCGACGTCGGCCGGAGAGGATAAGATCTCGGGTGCCATCAATGCCGAGCACGCTTCGCTGGATAAGCTCGGATGGGACGCCGGTCCAGCCAAGGAGAACTGCTCGGCGCGCGAAGGGGACCGCCGGTTGAAGCTCCGTCGACCGGACCTCCTCACCTATAAATAGAGGAGCACCTCCGTCGACGAACGGATCGCAAGCTTGGACATCTTCCCACTGAGAGACTTTGGGGGAGGCCGCCGGCGAGTGAGTCCGAGAAGGTCAGATCTTGCCGGTGGAGGCTCAGATTTGACCGAAGTGAGGGAGATCGGCCGGAGCAAAAGGGTCGGTCAAGGTCCAGATCTGGGTTCACTGTTGCTACTGTTGACACCCCGACGCTGCGTCGAGCCGTGCCGCCGTCCCCACACCGTCGCCTCGATCGAGTCCCGACGTAGTCGCCTTAAAGGCTCGTTGCCGTCCCCCCTGCTGAGCCGTGACCGATCCGCGAGAGGAGCCAGAGACAGGAGGACCAAATCTAAGAAGTTGAAGACCCGCCGTCACGACCATCGCTGCCCCGTTGCGTCTTTCGCTCTCGGCAGCCGCCTCCACCACCAATGACGCCGTTTCGCTGACCGACAACGCCGCCGCGCCATACCTCTCCACAAACAGGTATCACCCCCCCCCCCCCCGATTGGCCGTTGCCGTTTCCGCTCGAAACCCTCCTCGCCGCCTCGAGCCCCCGCAGGATCCAGTCCTCGGTCGCGCTCTGTCCACTGTTCTTCTCTACATCTCCATCTGTCGCCGCCGTCATACCGCCGCACCACGTCCTCCTGCCGTTGCTGTCCTCTGTTCGTGTCGCTGCCGTCGCCGCCGGGACGCCTCGTCACCCTCCCTCGGCGCCGCAAATCGGGAACCCTAGGGTTCCCGATTTTCCGGGTTGTGGCCTCGGGTCATCGGATCGGACCCGGGCCACGAACCGGGTAGGGTTTTTGAGTTCGGAGGCCGGGCTAAAATCGGGTCGGAAGTCGGGTCAGGTGCTGGAGCCGGGTCGGGTAGGGTTTCTACCGGGAGCCGAGTCATGGACCGGGTTGTCGGGCCGGGCCAGGTGTCCCCGAACGCCCGGCCACGACGCCGTTTCAAATAAAAAAAAAATGAGTCAGGCCCGCGTAGCGGGCCCGTCTGCGTTTTGGGCTGACCCGGGTCGGACCCAACCAGCGGATCCGAACCGGGTTAGCTTTTTATAATATTTTAATAAAAAAGAAAAATCAAAAATATTTTATTTATAAAAAATATATATATTAAAATTGTTTTAATTTCCAGAAAATCGAAAAATTCAAAAAATATTAAAAAATGTTTTAATTTCCAGAAAATCGAAAAATATTAAAAAATATTAAAAAATATTAAAAAAATATTTTATTTTCCAAAAAATCAAAAAAATTCCATATTTTCCAAAAAATGCCAAAAATCCAAAAAATCCAAAATTTCATGAAAAAGCCGAAAAATTCAGAAAAAGCCAAAAAGACTTGTATTTTTTTGGAAAAAAATACCAAAAATACCAAAAAATCCCTTTTCTGTCCAAAAAAAAAATGAGAAAAATACTCAAAAGATGTTTTTCCTCCCAAAAATGCATGGAAAATCTCTCAAACATCCAAAAAGCCTTAGGGTTTAAACAAGATTAGGTACCGAAAGGGCATTAGTGATTAACTAGTGTAATCAAGTCCCCGATCCGAATTTCTCTGGTTGTGCAGGAGTGAGTATTTCTCCCGGTACTTCAGTTGGGTTTCTAATCAACCCACCCCAAATCGATTAGTGGCGACTCTATTTTAAAATTAATTTATAGGTTAAAAATTTAGATTATTAAAGTCGTGAATTGGTGGACTTGGGAGAGTCCGGGCTTAATAAATTTAACCGAGCCATTAGCCTCCTTAGGCGCTCGTACCCGATTGCGGGCGCCGAGAAAAAAGAGGTCGCGACATGGGGTAGACCTTCATACTTTATTTTTCAAAAGTGCATCATCATGCTTGTTACTTCTTCTCAGAACACAGCGGAACTTGCATTGTCGGCTTAAACTGTGTTTTTGCTCTTCAAGATGTTGTTAGATTTTTTCTGCCAGCAAAAGAACTCTTTTCCTTTCAATTCATCTAGAATTAAAAGCTTTACAGTTAGATTACTTACAGCTCGTTTCAGCTAAATACAGCCAATTTGACTGTCTGAAACAGCATTCGAATGGATTTGGGGAATATCTTGTTCTTATGTATGTGCTGGAGATGAGATTTCATGAGAAGGAGGAGCCATACTTTCATGTATGTCAATGATACTAATAACTCCGACTACAAATGCAGGAAAAGTGCCCTTTCGGTTGAAAATATCAGCTGCAATCCTTGCCGCAACTGTAGGATTGAACCTAATTATTTACATGATAGCTCGGCATTTACTAAGAGGAAGAAGAATTGTTCTAAGAAGGGACAGCGTAAGTTCTACAGAAGAATATCCGATTGGTAACTTGACGAAACAATGCTATGGCATGCGTACCATTTATTGATTTCATTTCACTAGGGTCTAAAAAAATCTGAACTATTTAAATGCTAGTTAGGAGGCAAATTTCTGAACTCCACTCCCTACAATTTTATCTGCCAACAATAGAAGCCGCCGCAAATGAGTTTTCGAACAACAGCAAGTTAGGGGAAGGTGGATTTGGTCCAGTTTACAAGGTAATTAAGACATTCAATCATATCATTTAGCTTTTGACTCATCGAGAAGCTAATGCTCGTTAATATAATATTGTGGTTTACAGTGAAGCTTCTCGAAGCACTAGGGCATTTTTCTCATTCACATT
Source organism: Eucalyptus camaldulensis (assembly GCA_019915185.1). Classification (NCBI taxonomy): domain Eukaryota; kingdom Viridiplantae; phylum Streptophyta; class Magnoliopsida; order Myrtales; family Myrtaceae; genus Eucalyptus; species Eucalyptus camaldulensis. The sequence goes on from JAHSVA010000012.1 coordinate 12,817,069, forward strand.
AGTTAGATAGGAAAAACTTCAAGATTATGTATTTGGTTCTCCTATTTCGATGCCCAGTTGCATATAAGTAATAACCAGAAGTAAAACAAAACAAAGAAACAATAAGATGTCTGTTTCAAACAAATTTGTTTTGTGTCTATTCTGTTATCAGGGTATACTACCTGGTGGTCAAGAAATTGCAGCAAAGAGGCTATCTAGGAGCTCTGGACAGGGAGTAGAGGAATTCAAAACTGAAGTTGAACTAGTAGCCAAACTTCAACATAGAAACCTAGTGAGGCTTCTGGGATTCTCCGTGGAACGCGAGGAAACAATAGTGGTCTATGAGTATGCGCCCAATGGGAGCCTAGATCGCTTGTTATTTGGTTTGCCTCTCTTTCATCTCCTTTCACCGATTTAACACACCAGCATTTCAGTGTAAATGATATATTTCACTGAGAGAAAATAAGAAGCAAATATTATTCAGGCTAAATGAAGACAAACCAGAAATATTAGAGATAGTAGGAGGACGCAATACAAACAAACATCCGGCTATCATTCTGCTTAGTTTTCTCCATCATTTCATTTCCACATTCACGAAATAAATTTTAATATAGAACCCTAGTGAAGAAGTAGACAGGGAAGAAGAATTACATGATAATGAGAACACAGATCCAAAGTTGATGAAAGCAACCATATGTGATGATTTGGGCATGAGCATTATGATTGTATGAGTTGATGCAACTCACAAATTAATTTTTTGACTGATGCATAGAGCCCGAGCTCAGCAAACAACTGGATTGGTCAACACGTTACAAGGTCATGGTAGGGGTGGAGCGTGGACTGCTATACCTTCATGAAGATTCTCGGCTTCGAATAATCCATCGTGATCTCAAAGCTAGCAACATTCTGCTAGATGCTAACATGAATGCAAAAATCTCGGATTTTGGTACAGCCCGGATCTTTAGTGCTGATCAGACTCAAGCAAACACTAATAAAATTGTTGGAACATAGTAAGTTCAACATTGGCTAATCTAACTTGTTATTGCCAAAGAATAGTGTGGCATTAGCATTGAACTTGGAGCATTTTCTTGACATGCAACAAAAGTAGACTCATCCTGATTTGTTTCAGGCAATTCATATCCATAATTAAACATCCTCACATTTCTTTGTTGATATATTGTCTTCAATGTAGCGGCTACATGTCTCCTGAGTATTTGATGTTTGGACACTTCTCCGTAAAATCTGACATCTTCAGCTACGGTGTGTTAATGCTGGAGATTATAACTGGCAAAAAGAACAGCCAATTTTTTGCATTGGACAGCAATGAGGACCTGCTAGGCTATGTGAGTATCTGAATAAAGCCCTTTTTTCATCTAACGTGACTTTTAATAGAAGTATAGCAATAGTTTGAACAGAAATTACTAATATAACTATTCTTTTAGGTTTGGAAGCACTGCAACAACAGAATGCCGACGGAAGTAGTGGACCCAGCTTTAAGAAGTGCCTATTCCGTGAATGAAGTTATCAAATGCATGCACATCGGGTTGCTCTGTGTGCAAGACGATGCGGAAGACCGACCTACCATGGATTTGGTTATTCTCATGTTGAACAGCAATTCTATTAAAATCCCAGTGCCTCAAAGACCTTCATTCTTCTTTCCTGGTAAAGAAGTACCAACAGGAGCCTTGTGTTCTAGACTCAGGTCCATCTAACAGCAAAGTGGACCAATCCATTAATGAGATAACATCGCCGTGTTCTGACAATGATCTTGCTGATTCAGGTCCACAGTAGCCGAGATTTTAAGGCCATCTTTTAGAACGAATTATTGTTTAGATTTCACCAGATAAATCATGTGTACAAGTTTATAAAAATTGTGACATCTCCATAGCTAGGATTCTGTCGGAGGATTGCAGTAGTGGATACCTTTGATGTAAAGTGGATAACACTTTTCCAAATGCCGTTGGTGATCGTAGCAAATAAAAGTTTTTGCAGAACAACCTGTGAACTTTGATATTTATCCCCCATACTGAATCCGTCATCATTTGGTCAAAAGTCACCAACCTCTGAATTTCTGCGAAGTCCCTAAACCAGGTGGGCTCCCTCTTGGCTTTATTACGTTTTGTGAATTTTTGTTTGAGCGATGAATGTCTGACTAATTTAGTCAAAGATGAGCCTGTTTTGTAATGATTTATGTAGACTTAGACGTCGATCCATCTCGTCAAAGTCAAGCCCTGTAATGAAGTTACTTCCCAAATCCATAGTCAATCGTGCATACTGTATGTTCGATGAAATGCCTCAATGAAACCCCGAAATATATTTTGCAGTTTAATGTTTGATTATTCATATATTGTTGAACTCCGTATTTCTTCATGTTTTGATGCACTTCCATGTGACTTTGCACCGTCCAAGCTGGTCTTGCATCCTCGCCCCGGCGACCCCTACGATTCAAGACCATTTGAGTCAATGTTGTAAGAATTTTCTTTATGTGGGCTACATTAATTGAAATTGTAAGTACTGTTTTATGGCGTTGGTCTAATAAGGTAAGGCATAAGGTTTTCTTAATGGTTGAATATGGGCCTGGCATTGTGTGAGCCGAGTTGGGCCCGGCCCGTGATGAGAGGGCCTGTCCAAAACTCTATAAATAGCGCTAAGGTTCTTTCTCTAGCCCTCACTCTTCCAAAATTCTCTCTCAACTCACATAAGGCAAGTTGTGAGTGGCAGTCTCATCGAGCCAGGAACCGAGGGTCATAGATGAGAAGATCTTCGGTGTTAAAGGCTTGCATAGCTGTCATTTTGCTCCAAGAACGATGAATTCAAAATCAGGTACACAAATCCTTGTCTTCAACCTTAGGATGTTTGAGTTTCTAGCTATGTCGATCTTGGGAAGCCGTTTGGACAGCCTACATTTGGTATCAGAACTGCATAAACTAGAACTCGAACATAGGAAGCTGTTTTATAGAATTTATCCACATGAAACTTGATTTTGACTATATATTCGGATTCATTTTGTCGAGTTGAGTGTTTTCGTGGGTAGCATGTCTCTGACGGTGGCTAAATTTCATGTTTATACCCATTTCGGACTTGACTTAAACTCTGAACGTTTTGCTCATTTTTCATGATTTTTGGTCTGATAAAAGTGAAATTTTACTGCATATATGGCTCCTCCTTGTCAATATGAGCATTTTGGTGGGTAGAACGCCTCGAGATGATGCTGGAAATGGCCGCACGTGCCTCCACAAGCTGAGACAGAGCTCAAAGGCGGTTCCACGCACTGCCGCGGCGACGCGTGGACCGATACACGACTTCGCGCGTGTTGACCGCCTCAGCGGTTTCGCCACCGCCGACACATGTCTACGATGATGTCATGATGACGTCACATAAGCCGCCTTACCTGCGACCACCACATGGCATGTGACGTCATCGATGACGTCACCATAGACTTGACCGGTTGTTGACTGAGTCGACCCGACTTGATTGACCGTTGACTGGTTCAACCCGTTGACCAGTCAAACCAGTTGACCGTTAACTGGTCAGACCGGTAAACTGGCTTTTGGACCGGATCGGTACGCCAGTGTGTGCCGCTCATGTGCCGCATACTCTAGCGGCGCATGAGGGAGCGTGTGACCTCCATTGGGCGTGTGGTTGATGCCTTTAAGGATATAAAAATGCATGTGAAACCCTAAGGTACGTGATTTTAGGGTAATTTTGGCGTAATTTTCATGTATTTCTCTATGATTTTGGAAATACAATTGCACATTTATGATTATATCATCACTAAGGAACATGTGTAGTGTTGATTTATTAATAGTATATATTAATGGATAGAGCAATGCAATTAGCATAACTTTTGATTTTAGTGACAAATAGTCCCTGCCATCAAGTCTAAAATCACATGTGAAAGGTAAATGTGAGTCATAAAGTTATATCCCTGATATGAGATAATTTCGATAATTCAGTTGGGTTGTGACCACCAAAGTGGCACACTTGATTGGATTTGGGAAACATTGTTTGCATATCATAAAGGGATGTCTCCTGATCTGATGGGTGATTATACTCTCAAAGGAGGTGATTGTGCGTTAGTTTATGAAGAGATACATGTCAAATTGACTAACCCTAGTGGTTTATACACCTAAAGGTGGTGAATTCACGAAATGTTAGAATATATTTTCATAGACCGCTGTCATGTGAAGAGTATGCAACTGCATGTCATGTATTCTGCCCAAAGGTGTTTATATGATGATGTATATAGCTCTTGAGATGTGTGTTTAACACTCATATGATACTAATTATATATATTGCTTGTATAATCAATCACATTCGCTATAAATGGCAATTCCATTACGATTGAGGTTCTTACTGGATCAAACTTCAAGAAATGGAAAGAGGATTTTCTATTTGGGATGGAGTTGGCAAATGTTCACATTGCTCTTACTGAGGATAGGCCGGCAAACCTTACTGATGCCAGTTCAAAAGTCCAGAAAGTACGTTTTGCTACATGGGAAAAAGAGTAATAGAATTTGATTGCTCATTCTGAAACAGCCAATTCAAGAACATTTGATGAGTGGCTTGCCAACTAACTGTACTATTAAGGAAATGATGGAAGCTTTGGAGGCTAGGTATCGTGTCTCTTCCAATGCTGAGATAGGTACACTTATGCAATCACTCTTTAATATGAAGTATGATGGTTCGACTGGAGTTAGAGATTATGTGCTTAGGATGGTAGATCTTCAGACAAAACTCCAAATTCTTCAAGTTGATATCCCTGAAGCCTGCATTGTGCATCAAGCATTAAATAATCTTCCTCTTGACTTTGGAATTATCAAGACAAACTATAGTTCGCAAAATGAAACTTGGTCAATCAATGACCTTATAGTTAGAGTGGTGGTAGAGGAAGAGAAACTGAAGAAAGAAAGAGGGCATCTTGCCTTGTATGCCTCTAGTTCTGCCAGTAGGAAGGGTAAATGGATTGATGGATTGCACATCATAGAGGAAATCCTAAAGCAATAGGGGCTTCTAACAATATAGCTCCTAAGAGAGGAAATCCTGAGGCTGATGGCCCTTCCACCACTATGGCTTCTAGAAAGGCACCTTTTAAAAAGGAATGTGTCCTTTGTTACTTTTGTAGGAAGAGGGGACACATAAAGAAATACTACGATAACTATAAAGCTTGGTTGTCTAAAAAAGAGTATAAAGGTAATGATTCTTTGGCACTTGTTTGTGAATCTAACCTATCTGAAGCCCCATCTAGTTCATGGTGGCTAGATAGTGGTACGACTAATCATGTTGCATTTACTATATAGGGATTCACAAACATAAGGATGCTAAATCATGATGAATCAAAGCTCACTGTGAGAAATAATGACAAGATCGACATTGAGTTTGTGGGAGATGTCATTTTGATTTTAGATACTGGTTTTAATATGATATTAAGAAACACTTTCTATGTATCTTCCTTTATATGGAACTTAGTTTCAGTATCATGTTTGGACATGTGTGGTTACTCTTTTGAAATAAAAAACAATACAGTATCTATGTTCTTTAGTTCAAATAAGATTGGATGCTGCAACATGTTCAATGGATTGTATAGATTGTGTTTATCTCCTAATGATATATACGTTGCTAATACAGTTGAAAGTGTCGTTCCCAAAAGACCTCTACCTAAAGAACATTCTTATGTGTTATGGCATAAACGACTATGTCATATATCCAAAGAAAGAGTAGAAAGGCTGATAAAGACACACATCCTTCCTACTCTTAAAGTTGACCTAGTGACTTGCATAGATTGTTGTAGAGGAAAGATGACTAAGATAAATAAGACAACCGCAATTCGAAGTTCTGATTTACTAGAAGTCATTCATACTGATATCAATGGACCCTATACTGCAACTTTGTGTAAAAAAAATTATTCATCGTGTTTATCGATAATTATTCTCAGTATGGTTACCTATTCTTGATTAAGGAAAAGTCTGAATCTCTTGACAAATTCAAGATCTATCGGACTGAAGTTGAGAAATAATTAGGAAAGGTAATAAAGGTGGTTAAATCTGATCAAGGTGGAGAATATTATGGTAGACATGGCAACGTTGGGCAAATTAAAGGACCATTTGTTAAATATTTAGAGGATTTTGGGATAGTGGCTCAATTCACAATGCCTGGAAGTCCTGAACAAAATGGTGTGGCTGAAAGACGCAACCGTACTCTCATGGATATGGTAAGGTATATGATGAGTGGGACTAATTTGCTTGATTTTTTTGTGGGGTGAGACTTTAAAAATAGCCCTTTATATATTGAATCGTGTTCCTACCAAAGCTATTATATCGACTCCTTTTGAATTATGGACTGGACGCAAACCAAGTTTGAATCATTTCAAGGTCTGGGGATGTCCTGTAGAAGTAAGATTGAATAATCCAACATTAGGTAAATTTGAGGCTAAAACCACTCGATGTTACTTTGTATCTTACTCAGACTATTCAAAGGGATATCGGTTTTATAATCCAAGTGGAGGAACAAGGATTGTAGAATCATAAACGGCCAAATTTCTAGAATTTGATGTAGCCGAAAAGCATGATTGCTCACAAATTAGTGAACATGACAACATAATGAGACCTGCTATGTCTTTCTCCTTACCTATGCAAACAATTATGGAGCCTATTGTGTCATAAACTGAACCTGTTAATGCTGAGAATCCTATTGATGAAATGACCACAGATGAAGTCCTTCAAGTACCTCAGATTCAAAATGAGCACCTAGTGACTCCACTTAGGAGATATACTAGGGAAAGGTGTTCAGCTATACCACCAGACTATATAGTCTATTTAGGAGAACATGATTATGATATAGGCCACATTATAGATCCAGTGACTTATATAGATGTCATTTCCAGTCCTCAATCAAATTTGTGGTTAGATGCAATGAGAGATGAGATGCAATCTATGAAATATAATGGCGTTTGGGAGCTTGTTGAATTACCGGAAGGTTGTAAGCCCATAGGTTGCAAGTGAGTTTATAAGACTAAAAGAGATTCAAAAGGAAAGATTGAGAAATTTAAAGCCAGACTTGTGGCCAAGGGCTTCACTCAAAGAGAAGAGATAGACTAAGAAGCAACCTTTTCTTCAGCTTCTTCGAAAGACTCCTTTAGAGTGATCATGGCGTTAGTAGCTCATTTTGATATGAAATTACACTAGATGGACGTTAAAAATGCTTTTCTAAATCGAGACCTTGATGAGGAGGTTTATATTGTGCAACCTGAAAGTTTTGCAGCAAATGATTCGGGTAAGTTTGTATGTAAATTGAAGAAGGCTATTTATGGTCTCAAACAAGCTTCCAAACAATAGTACATGAAGTTTCACAATGTTGTTACTTCTTTTGGTTTTATTGAGAATAAAGTAGATCAGTGCATATACTGCAAGGTTAGTGGGAGGAAATTTATTTTTCTTATACTTTATATGGATGACAGTTTGCTTGGAAGTAGCGATATTGGATTGCTATGTGAAACAAAACAAATGTTGTCGAAGAATTTGATATGAAAGACCTGGGTGATGCATCTTTGTTCTTGGCATTGAAATCCATAGGAATCGTTCTTGTCGTATGTTAGGTTTATCTCAAAAGGCATATGTTGATCATATTTTTGAGAGATTCAACATGTAGGATTGCAAACTAGGAATTGTTCCTATTATTAAGGGTGACAAATTGAGTCTTTCACAATGCCCTCAATTAGATTTTGAAAAAGACCAAATGAATGACATACCTTATGCTAATGCACTTGGAGGTATTATGTATGCTCAAGTTTGCACTAGACCATACATCGCCTTTGTAATAGGGCTTTTAGGCGGATATCAGTCGAATCCAGGACATGATCATTGGATTGCTGTCAAAAAGGTCTTGAGATACTTAAAAAGAACAAGAGATTATATGTTGATTTATAGATATGTTCATGATTTGCGATTGTTGGCATATTTAGATGCAGATTTTGCTAGTTGTGAGGATGATAGGAAGTCGACAATAGGATATATATTCATGTTAGCAAGAAGTGCAGTATCATGGAAAAGTGAGAAACATAAATCTATATCTTTTTCTACCATGCAAGCAGAGTTTATAGCATGTTTTTCAGCTGCCACTCAAACAATTTGGCTTCGAAACCTCATTAAGGAATTGACCATATTTGATTTTGTGAATAGACCCATACAGTTATATTGTGATAACAATTCTGCTGTGCTGTTTGTCAATAACAACAGAAGTCTCAAAGGGTTTAAGCATATGGAGGTCAAGTTTTTTACCATAAAGGAAATGGTACAGAATGGTGATATTATAGTAGAGCATGTTCCCACAGACGATATGTTGGCAGATCCACTGACTAAAGGCCTATGCCTTTGTGTATTTAAGCGACATATCATGAACATGGGCTTAGGAGACTCGGTGGATATTGTCGTTTAGTGGGAGCTATTTCAGGTTTGCTTTAATGAGGTTTACTTCTGTATTTTGTTACTTTTTGTAAATCATGATGCATTCCACAAATTTCAGTTCACGTTTAAGTACATCATCTTTTATTCTAACATTAGCTTTTAAGTTTTTGAGATCAGACTTTGACTATTGAAGTAAAAATCTCCAGCCCAGTTAGTAGAAGGCTATAAAGTCTAACATTTGAACTTCTTTTTCTGACCTAAAAAAAAAAAAACGCTTCTTCACAGAATTTCCGGGGCACTTGTTAAGTAATTAATAATTAAAGAAATTTTGCAGTTTCGAAATGCATTCTCGTGTTATATAAAGTTTTGAAAATAGAAATTATATCATATAAAATATGCTTAATAAAGTGCTTTGAATTTACTTGTTAATATGACCCTTAATATAAAAATAATGTATGTGGATCTCAAATTCTCTTGTCGTAAAGAAAAGTCTACACTGGCGATGAATCTGAGATGATCGCACAACCTTCTTTTGTCTTTGCTTTATATTGAAAGAAAAATGGTGGTGGTTTTGATTCTCATATATGTTATCTTCTCTCTATTTTCAACCATCATCAGTATTATTATACGAATAAGAATGCCCTTTACCCAAGTTAGGATTGTAGAGTGTGCAGCCTTGCTATGATATCACTTCTGAGATATATGGAAATGTTGTGGTGGTAACACGAGCGAATTGTAATAGACAACTAAAGACACATTTGTTATACTGAACCACGGTACAAATATAACAGTCAAATATCATCTCACACAGCTATTATAATAAAACTTCTCTCACTCCACTCAAAACCAGTTGATACAAGCACATACTCAGCTATTATATCTTCCCTCTCGTTCACGGAGGGGCAACTCGCTCACATAGAGTTGCTTTCTTTATCAGTTTGCGTTGCCTCTTTCTTGAAGCTCACCTTTGCATATGGCTACTTCCTATTTTGAAGCTTTCACTGGGGGAGGCTTTCGTGTGGCTTTCCTTAAAGCTCACCTTTCCTATGGTGGCTTGAGGCCCTCTAAGGCCTGAGGCTCTCTTTCAGGCTCTTCGGCCTTGAGGCCCCTTTGGCCTGACTTCAAATGCTTCGCCTTTAAGCCTTATATATAGGCTGAGTTTCATCGCCTTCGGTTGCCGACTTCAGCGTGAACTGAGAGGTTGCCGCAACTCTTTTTCCTAAACCAAAGTCCAAGGTGAAATTGATTTCTTTATTCTTTTGACTTTTCTTTCGGCCACCAATTTGCTCTCCAGAAAGGGGAGACTTACCTCACAATAAAATATCATAAAAATGTGACCCCTTCTTCTTGCAGGCTCTCTCTATAATTCTCAACGTGTGTAGAGGAGAATTCTTTCTTTGCTACTTTCTTTGACAACCGCCATAGTCCATCGTCTCTTTACTTGCACCTTTTCATGTTTTCATTTTAGGTGTTGACTCCAACAAGGAGTAAGAAGAATGTTCAACTGATATGACCGGAAAATAAAGCAAACAAAGGAACAGCACTAGAAGATTTCATGAGCAAAGACTTTGACTGAACAAAATCATTACGAAACGAAAGGACAGAAGAGAGGGAAAGGACGAGAGATGTTCAAGCGTTATGCCAGGAAAATAGAACAAAGAAAGCAGTGGCACTATGAAAGTTAATGAGCAAAGACTTTGACCGAACGAAATCCCTATAAAATACTAAAACAAACGGGCTTTACTAATATAACACTTTTTGGACCATTGTAGGAAGGGACCCTTGTAATTATTTGTTATTTATTTTTTTGTGATTGATAACATGTTATTAATTTCATAGCGAATTAAGGATTATCACTTAATCATTTCTTAAAGCAAAGTAAGAGAAGAGAGTGAAAGGACGAGGGATGTTCAACTGTTGTGTCTAGAAATTAGAGCAAAGAAAGCAACATCACAATGAAACTTCTCGAGCCCCTCTAGACTATTATACCCGTCTCTATTGTTTTATAGAGATTTTGCTTATTAAATTTCACGGTGCCGTTTCTTTCTTTGCTCTAATTTCCTGACATAACAGTTGAACATCCCTCGTCCTTTCCCTTTCTTCTCTCCTTTTCCTGCTATATCAGTTGATATTAATATAAATAACTCCTGAACTCCGAAAATAATTCTGGAGAATAGTATCGAGAACATATAGAAATGCTTAGGATGGAGATTAGTTCTCGTGAAAATAATAGATTTGACCTTCACATCATATCGACAGTTTATATAATGCAAAGAAGTTATGACTTAAACAAAATTGTTACTTGATACTCAAATGAACAAAGGTTACTATCGTCAGTGACACTATATGTTCTCATTTTCAATCTTCATACATATTGACCTTGACATAAATTACAACACATGCCTCACATACAAGGATTTTAATTCAATTTAGGGCACAAGAGTCCATTTTAACAATACTTGCTAAAAATGTCAAATTTAGAAATGAGAAAAGATTACATGACAGCCTTTAAACTATTGTTAGAATAACAATTTATCCTGGATCTAAAAAATCAAATAATAAATGATTATAAATTATGATGAGACATACTCTTTTAATTTTTTTCACTAACAATAAATTATTATTCTCACACTACGTTAGCAAAGCTTTTTAAAAATCACAAAGAAGTTTTCTTCCCTTAATGTGAAGGGTATTCATAAATTTCTTCCACCACGTGTTATGTTAGCTTGACTACGCGCACGACAACTTCTGCAAAATTTCCACTGATGTAACCTCAGTTGGTCAACACAATATACTTTTCTTAACTTGACTTTGTCAAAGTGATTGACTTGTACATTTCAATGACTGATGAACCCCAGCTGGTCTTTCTGATTGATATGAACCATCCCCTTATTGAGCCCCCACTACAATAACCAAGCTAAAACTTTTATGCTTTCGTCAAACAGTGAAGAGATGATTACTTCTCTCAGGTAGTGAAATTCCTTGTCAGGTAAGTTCCAACCCGCACGAAAGGCATAATGATCTGTGCACTATCTTGGAGAGAAACTTAGTCAAATAGATATTTGTGAAAATGGGGACTACTTGCACTTGGACAAACAGATCCTATGAAGCTTTACTATTCCCTGGGATTGGCTTTGGGCCTTTCTTGTGCAACTTAGGTGGAAGGTGAATGCTCAACCTTCATGTCTAGGGAGGGTCGGACATGGTTTAGTTAGTTTAGGTTCGAGAGGACCTTTTCATTTACAGAGCTACACTATATAACTTAGTTTGAGGCTCACCTGTGTCTGGCCGTCGGCTATCGTTGTTGCTGGCAGCCGGCTAAAGAAGAAGAAGAATGAAAAAGAAAAAAAGAAAAGAGAAAGAAAAAGGAAATTAAAATTATATTTTTAAAAAATAAAAATAAAATAATTAAAAATTTACTTTTAAAAATAATTAAAATTCAATTTTTTAAAATAATTATTTTAAAAATTATATAAAAAAATGGCATTAAATTTGTGTTGTATGAAACTATTTCAGCAATGCCATATATATAAGCTTTCTTAAGTTTAGTTAAATGGGTCAAGTATAAGTCGAGTATAGGTCGAGTTGGATATGGGTCTAAAACTTTGCATTGTAATAAATGGCTCATAAACGGATTAAATGTGTTAATTTAGGTCGGACCATTTATGACCCGACCCAAACCCGACTCGACACGCCCGTTTAATAGATCTAATTTTTGACAATCCAGATTAGAGTTGGCACTTTTTTTAAGTAGCACTTAAGTGATCCGAAAAAAAAAATGGCATCAAAATGAGTGCCATATATAATTTTTTACACTTCTAGTGTTCTATCCCACAAAAGTCAAAAGTCTTCATTCATGAAACTTCGAGGATCTCATCATTTCCCTTTTAATAATTATCAGGTTCTGCGATGCCCTTTCCACGGTGGTGTTCAGACCAAGGAAGAAGGAAGTTGAGTTAGAATATATAAATGAGTTTCAAAATGTTTAAAATTGTCTAGCCACATTATAAGGAGATAATAATCTAAAGAATTGTTCTGCTCTGTCGACTACATCAAAGTCAATTTAATTATTTAATCGTAAAACAACTTTCAATTACTAATGAAGGTTGACATTTGTATGGTCTCGAAAATTAGAGGTGTTTGAATGAATTATCTAAATTTGTTACGGTTATGGCCTTTTATCTCATCATCTCCATTTTCATGCTCGAAATATCGTGTCGATGACAGAAGTCATCATAAATTCAGTAACTACATGTAGAAATGACAGATGGGCGAGTTTGGATGGGAATAAATATCTTTGCTCGAGCACCCCGTAATTTGACAAATCATTACGTTTTATTAGTAAAGTGACCGAGTCTGAGCGGGCACAAGCTGGACCAAATGAACAAAGTAAAAATCCAAAAAGAAAATTGTTTATTCAGGCTCCCTAGATTTGTGCAAACGACCTTTGTGAGCTTAGGTGAGCCCGAGCAGGATACCCAATTAGCTTTGGGTGCGAATGGTAACGTTTCTGTTCTTTTTTTTTTGTTCCAGACAACATAAATAAAAAAAAGTGTTTCCGTTCCGGGGAACAATTTTTGAACAAAAGAACACGTTTGGTAACGTTTATTCCGGGAATAAAAAATGAATAGAAACATGTTTGGTAAATTTTATTCTTTTTTTGCTTCTTTTAATTTTTTTAAACATTTTTATTTTATTTTTCATTTTTTCCTTTCTTTTTTCTTTTTTCTTTTTTCGTCCAGTCACCGGCATCCGGCGACCGGCCGACGGGGCCGGCAGCCTTGCCCAGCCATGGCGAGGCTCACCAGCCCCCGGCGAGGCTTGGCCTCACCCGCGCCGGCGACGTTGAGCCTCGCCTTGGCTGGGCCAACTCGGGCTCGCCCAGATCCGGCGAGGCCGAGCCTCACCATGGCTGGGCGAGCTCGAGCTCGCCCAGATCCGGTGAGGCCAAGCTCGCCCAGCCAAGGCGAGGCTCGGCCTTGCCGGCCCTCGACGGCCGGTCGCCGGCCATGGCCGAGGCCGCGACCGGCCAAAGAAAAAAGAAGAAAAAAAGAAGAAAAGAAGAAGAAAAGAGATGAGAGAGAAGAAGCGTTTCTTCAAAATTGTTCTGGAACAAGAAGCAACTTTTTTGTGTTTCTTTTTTTTGCTCCAATTTTGTTCCGGGAACAAAAAAAACAAAAAAAGAACAAAAACGCAACCGAAAGCGTTTCTGTTCCTTTTTTGTTCCCGGGAACAAAAAAAGTACAAAAGTGTTCCAGAAACACTTTTTTGGAGCGTTTCCATGCAGGGCCTTACAGGCCTACAATGAAGTAGGATGGAAGGACAAAATAGTTTTTAGATAGTGAATAAAATAACTTATGTCCTTCTATTTTAGGGATAAAAGAGAGCATTATTTGCATGCCAAAAAAAATCAAATAAATATATATTTTTCAAGGAAAATAAGTGTTTGGAGACTTGGTTGTTATTTTGTAAAAGAATAAAGGCCTTAGCCTCCTCAAAAAATTAGAGATTTAAGGAACCGTGATTGCAAGTGTCACAGATTTGATTTACTTTTGAATTATGATTTTGCCCTCATTAAATCAATAGTGCTCAGATTGAAACTATAATTTAGGTTTTATTTTTTTTTTATTTTTTTTTATAGATAATGATATTATTTTTCTCGAACATCGAGTGTAGCAACTAGCAAGCCTAAAAACTAAGGCAGGACAAGGAAGGTTGAGGAACCCCCTTCAAATTCTACGTTCCTGAACTTGGGGAAAAACTAAAAGAGAAGGCCTGTGGGGGTAGGGCTGTCGATGCATGTGAGACGATCTCGTCTGACAGTAAAAAGACCGCAAGAGAGAAAATGAGAAATATACGGAGATGTCTGAATACAACACGAAATGAAACGGTAAGCTGAATCAGTACATTATTTGACTCGTTGGATACAAGTTGCAATATATTGATGCCAACACAATTGATTTGATGGTGGATACAACTATAACAAAGAGAGAGAGAGAGACGAATTGGCAGTCCCGGCATGAAAAATCGGTTGTAATGACACGACACCCTCCGTTCGAACAAAGGTCTCCTACAATAACAATGGCCATTTTGGTCGCCTGGTTTAGGTAGCAAACTTTCATCAAGGACATCCCGGGCTCGGCTTTGGGTTGCTTCCTCCTGCTCCACCTGCAAACTCAGAAGAGCAAAAAGAAGTTAAATAACCCAACCACATCTCTTGTAGAATTTAACGACCAATTACTTGCTGTAAATCTCGTGTTGATGACCATCGATTGAAACCCGATAAGAGTGAGACCCAAATAGCACATACGATTAATATATGTTAAAAAGATGATGAAGAAGCAGATATATAAGGTATATATGTATGTCTAATCATTTCCCATATAGGAGGTATCGGTTCAGAAATTGCATGTATGCATATGTAGAATGTGTAAATATCAAACTGAACCTTCGTTTAAAAATTTAAGCTGTTAGATGTATTTACATATAAAAGGGTTTTATGGGTATAAATTGAAATATAAAAAGAAAAAACACACCGAATTTTGGGGGACGACGTCTACATGACATTACTTGAAGGATGATCACAATCATGAGAAGACACAAATGGGTGAAAAACTGTAGAAGCGGAAGACGGAGGAGAAGAAGAAACAGAAGCTCTCTGTGCCATGTTTCTCTTTGGGGGTTCCTCACAGTCGTATGATCTCTCGCTGTTCCTTAGGCGGTCGTGGTTTTATAGGAAAAAAAAAAGATCTGTTAGTCAAAGTCGTGCTTGGCAGAGCTCTATTTCTAAAGTCTTTGGTCGCAAAAGTCCAGTTCTGGGACTTTCTGGGCAGGTTGCATGCACTTCCGTTTGGTCGTTGAACTCAATTAATTTGAGTCGACGTCCCGTCACCTCAATAACTATCCATTCATATGGAAAAATGTTCATGAAATTTATCACTAAATACATCTACATTGGAAATATTTATTTATAAATATTTTGAGTTTGAGTGTAATTTAAGCGTGAAAAACATTCAAATATATGAATGATAGTAATTTTGATTCTCTGATTATAATAGATTATTTATTATCAGCTCTTCCTAAAAATATAGGTACTGACATTTAAGCCAAATTATGTAAATTTTTAGTGTATTTTATTATTCCTCATTTATTTTCTTCAGTAATTTTGCATTGACTTAAATTGCAAAATCCGGTTAGTTTCCACTTTCGTTATTTTAACAACAATTTACACTAATATTTTTCAGTACTTTACATTTAAAAATCCTGTCAACTTAATAACACTATTTATTTATCGCTTTAATGATGTGTAGGAATTTCAGTACTAAAAGATATGAAAAAAAATCATGAATGATCAAAGAGAAAAATGGGTGAGGTAGAAGATGATATGAGGGGCTCTATTAAATCATCTAAAAGCCCACTTTTATGTGCCTTAGAATTAAGATATATTAGGGATTGAGTTGTTACGAAGGAATCTGAAACGTAAATAACTTAAATTATGTACAACAATCTTGTCCCGTTTTACAAAATTTATTCGAATGAAAATTTCAAAATGATTTTTGATGCGGAAAACTCATATTTAATATTGTAAAAGGATTCTTATCGTAGCCCTTTGGAGTGATTTTCGATATCGATAATTAATATATGGTATCGAGCGAAATGATGTTCATATCATAGGTTAGAGCAAATTCCCCAATCCTGAACTTGGGAGAAATAAAACAGAAGGCTCGTGGGGGTACGGCTGTCAGTATATATAAGACAATCTGTTCGTACGGTAAAACTGCAGTAGGAGACAAAATAAGAAAATATATATAGACAAAATCCGAATCAACCCAAAATGAAATGATAAGCTTAACCAGTAAATTACTTGACTTGTCATATAGAAGTTTCTATAAATCGATGCTAACACAAATTGATACGATCAGAGATACAAGTATAACAGATAGGGACGATGTGGCAGCCCTGGCATGGGGTTTATTCGGTTCTAAAATAGTGGAGAAACAGTTGCGGTGGCACAACAACTTCCCGTTCGAAGAAAAGATTTCTGATGACGACGATAACCATTTTAGTAGCCTGATTTTCATTAACATCCTGGGCTCTTATGTGGGTCGCCTCCACCAGCTCCACCTGCAAACTCAGAAAAGCAAAAAAAAGAAATTTGAAAATTTGAAAAGAAGTCAACAACCCTGCTACATATTTAACAATTAATTACTTGCTCTAAGTCTCATGCTGATGGCCGCTGATTGAAAGCCAATGATCGTGAGACCCAAATTGCAATATATCTATGCATTCTTAGTCAAAGTCGTGCCAGCTACAGCTCAACCTCAAAATGTCTTCAGTCAAGAAAATTTGGTAGTGCTAGCAATACCGGGCACCCAAAACAATGTCCAAACTTGTTAATTTAGACAGTAAAAATTAGGAAAAATTACAAAGAATTTCCATGGTCTATTGCTAAAGTGGTAAGGCTCCTATGCAATTTTGATTCGTGCAGATTATTTTGATAGATTTGATCTTTGAACTCATATTTAAGTCCCAATTTTATGACTGTCTCTTGTAAAAACATTTCCACTTTTCAATACTTTTTTTTGGTGCATGTCTTAATCCATACTATCTAATATTTCCTCTTGAAGCATGATCGAGATCCTTTACTAAACCTACGAGGGGAAACAAAATAAACAATACATCGCTCCTGATAGCTTGTCATGTACACCTGTAGTACCCAAGACACCATTCTCCATGCTGGTAAACACATCTAAAATAGGGTAAAAATTGGCCTTTGCATTGGTAAAACAACATCAAATATGGTAAACGTTTCATTAAAAAAGTCCATCATTCGCATTGATTTGCCAACTGATATGTCGAATATGGATAAAATTAGATGTCAATACGTAAACATATCCTTGTAATAATAAATATATGAATAGAATCACATGATATCTTTATTTACTATGAGTCGAATTACTTATTATTTTTGATGTCAGAAGTGATCAACACCACCATCGATCAAACAAAAATATAAATTGCACAGGTGGATCTGCAAATCTCACGCGACAAGGATTAATTTGAACAAGCCAAAAAGTGAGACACCCAAATCTAAGAAATTTAAATTAAAGTTTTGAAATCATCTAGCTGTCTAAACGGATGAAGATGAGAAGAGCACGCACCACTTGCACTAAGAACAATTCTGCATGATGTGACTTGCAAGATGACCGCAATCAAGAGACTACAAAATCTCGCAACAGAAGAAGAAGAAGAAGAAGAAGAAGAAGAAGAAGAAGAAGTCCTCTGCGCCATCTTTGCTCTCGTCTATTCACTCTCTTCTCTCGTTTTCTTATATAGAGATTTTGTTCAGTCGAAGTCGTTGCTCATGAAATTTCTTGGGCTGTTTTACTCTGATTCCTGTCACATCGGTTGAACATCTCTTGTCCTTTTACTCTCTTTTCTCCTTTTGTTTTATAGAGATTTTGTCCAGTCAAAGTCTTTGCTCATGAAATCTTTTAGTGCTGTTGCTTTCTCTGCTCTATTTTCAGGTCAAATAGCTATGATGAAATTGTTGTTGGGTGAGTGGAAGAGGCAACATGGGATTTAAGATAATTTAGATTCGTCTTATTGAAGCGACAAATCAAAGGGCAAAATATCAAAATAATTACAGTGCCTAATTTTCTATAAATCAACATGAAGATAATACATCAACTCGTGCATTTACCATAATATCTCTCATTTCAAAATGGATAATGTATTGGACTTCGTTTGGAAATCGGGAATCCAAATAGCTGCCTTTTTAAACCCTTAAAAACATTGCCAGTATAAACTTTTCACTTTTCTTACAATTGAGATCTAGACATATTTTTATATTAAGAGTCATGGTAATGAGTACCTTCAAAATATTTCATTAAACATTTAAAAAATTTAAGACTGAATTTGTTGACATATAATTCATTTTGAATTTTTTTGGACAATTATACCGAGAAAAAAACAGTGTAAGCTGACTAGTTTGCCCAATGAACGGAAATTGAGCATGCGAAGAATTTTGGGTCGGACTGAGACAAAATATCAAAGTATACGGTGTTGACTGAGCAAAGAAACAACAAGGCATGAACCGAGACAACTATTAATATATAGAGGGCAAGTTAGAATTAGCCCAAAAGTGAAGATCGTGATAGTGGATCTGGATGGGGAATATATGTTACTATTAGTTATATTAGTTATATCTAGTTTACAATATTAGTGTATTAAGTTAGCAAGAAGCTTATTGGTAGAGAAAAATGTTGAACAAAAATACAGGTTAGGCAAGATTAATATTGACTAGTGGATACCAAGATGAAAGACTTTGGGACTTCAGGAAAAAAAAAAAAAAAAGTAGGGGGCATAGCACCGAGAACAGATAGAAATGCTTAGGATAGAGACTAATTCTCGTGAAAATAATGGGTTTGACCTTCATATCATTTCGACAGTGTTTACTTAATGCAAAGAAATTGTAACTCAGATAAAATTATTACTCGAAAGTCAGGTGAATAAAGTTTATCATCATCGATGTAACTATATGCTCTCATTTATAGCACAGATAATATACTGGCCTAAAAATAAATCGCAAAACGGATGCCTCACTTACAAGGATTTTAATCCAATTTAGGGCACAAGGGTTTATTTTTCCGATACTTGCTAAAAATATCAAATTTTGGGATCGTAGACAAGTTTCCTGAAAGGTATTCATAAATTAATCGACCACGTTTTATATTAGCTTGAGTGCGTCTACAACAATTTCTGGATAATTTCCACTATGGAACCTTCAGTTGGCCAACACTAAATACTTTTGACTTTGTCTATTGATTGACTTAAGACATTTCGATGGCATTAACTGACTGCAAACAGTTCCGGTATACTTGTACAAGCCAAATATCTTAACTTAATTAATAAGCGGGGCTTGCAGGTGTTCCGTGAGTCTTTAATTAGTCAGGCCTATGCATCGATGCCTCTATATTATATATATATATATATATATATATATATATGTATGTATGTATGTATATGTATAAAAGAACATTGGATTTGATATTATCCATCAACGATGTGTTAAATATTGAGTTTGTAAAAATAGACGAGAACACGGCATGTGAAGAGGGCTCCTCAACATTCCTCGTCCTCCCTTAGTTTCTAGGCTTGCTAGATATCACATCATTGTATATATGAAAAAAAAAAAAAAAAGGATGCCGAAGTAATAGTTTCAACCTCAAATTTAACAAATTCCATGATCCTATATACTATGTTGAGTGAATATTATTATACAAAAGTAAATTAAATCTCTCAGACTTGCAATCACGATTCCTCAAATCTCTAATTTTTTTTTAGGATGTTAGATCCTTATTCTTTTACAAAGTAATGAATAAAATCTCCAAACACTTTTTTCCCTAGAAAACGTACTTCTTTTATTATTTTTTTCATGCAAAGCATGTTCTCGTTTATCCGTGAAATAGATAGAAAAAAGTAATTGAATATTCACTGTCTAGGAACTATTACGTTCTTCTATCATACTTCATGGTGGGAATATTGTTTCGAAGAAAAGCGTAAAAATATGAACCGATGCGCACTGACAAATGTCTTGAATGGAGCTTTTGTTGATTCCTGTACAGGAAACATAAATGACAAGAAAATTAAAAGTATTAAAACTGGAAACAATATTTAACGGCCATGTAAAGGTACTACAATGTAAAGAAGAATTGGAAGGAAAATTGAACATCTGGGATTCTTTGCTTTAGTGGCGGTTTTTTCTATAATTTTAACTATTGTCAACGGTTTGCAACAATCAAAAAGAAATTAAACACGTCATAAATGACTCCTACGATCCAGCAATTCCTATTTACTAAGTAGTTATCCAAAAATAAAAGGCTCCACTACTTCAACGCTTGCGTCCTCTCCCCTACTTTTTTTTATTGTTTTTGGTCATAACCTCTCCACTACTTTAATAGCTATGTCTTCTCCACAATATTAGTTCATGAAGGACTTCTTGACTCCACTCCTCGACGATAGCATTGAGTTACTCTCTTGCAAATGCCTCTTTCACGGTTGAATCTGAAATCATCGGCTTCAACACTAAGATAGTTATTTCAATCTTATTCCGTCGGTGATTACGTCAATCATGGCCTTTGCGTTGCTTAGGCCAATCTTCATTTATCAATATTTTGTCCAAGACTTGGTTATTTTTCACTTACATTCTCTGTGGGCTAAAACCAATTTTTCTCGTCAATCAACTGAATTTGCTGCCTAAGAGCCTTCAACACTTAGCTAATTTTGCCTCTGTCCTATCTAGCTCGGTCTTTGCTAACGGAGTCGACAATCAAGGACTTTTTTTATTTTTCTTTTTAATGTCAACAAATGTCCATAGTTACATGAACAAAGTTTACTCGCATAATAGGTAGAAAGAAGTTTTAAGAACTCTCGAAAAGGGAGGGGTGTGTGTGTGTGTGTGTGTGTGAGAGAGAGAGAGAGAGAGAGAGAGAGAGGGAGGTAGAGAGATAAGCAAGAAGAAATGTTACTTCATTTGAGATTGGTGACGGTCAAGTCTTTATAGCAATGAGCGTGACCGACACGGAGAATTGTACCTGAAATCCTGGCGAAGAGCGGGCCTGAGCAATAAATTAGCGTTGATTGAACGAGATCTGGCCCCACTTAATTTTTGTATCCAGTCCAAATCACGGTGCATATCTTGAGTGGGTTTGGGTGAACAATTCCACAAGTGGGCTCCTACTCATGCTGGGCTTCGAACTCCAGCCCAGTCACAAAATCATGTCCACTTCAGGGATCATACAACGGTGATTTTTTTATTTTTTTTTGGTCGGTTACAACGATGATTAGTTTTGCAAAATTCTTAATTACGACACGGTAGTGGCTTGCCTATACTGGAATGCTCAACATTATTAGTTTTTGCAAGAGTTTTAAAATAAGAGACTTGCAGTGTTTCGTTTTGAACTGGTTCAAAACCGGTTGTACCCCAGAGCTGGCCTTGAAACCATTATACCTAGGAACTGATCGGAAGGCCAAGAACTAGGAACCAAACTAGTCAATGTCGGCTCCTAATTTTTCTATCCAGAAACTATACCAAGCTCCGTGTGTGAATTGGTTTGGAAATTGCTGAGTAGGACTGGTCTGTTCGATTCAATTCTTAGGTTGAACCAGTCCAGTTGCACACCCTTAATAATGATTATAATGACAATTATTTGGATAAATATTAGGAGAGAGCATGTTTTGCATTTTTTTTAGTGAAATTGAGTTCAGTTAGTGTTATACTTCATTAGTACGTCCATGATGGGATGCGATTGAGACACACCGGTTCATCTTGATACATTATGATGGAGAGATACTCTTTTGAAAGGGTATGAAGGGAGTCATATAAATAACTTCTTGATATAACCGTTGGGGGAGTTGGCAGAAAGAACGTTCTAAAAGAAAGTTTTCTCTCTTCTTCTCCTCTTTCCATCAAAGAACAAAAGGCATTCCATTACTGCTTTGAGAAGATAATCGACATTAATGTTGTGAAAATTGAATGTTTTCCTCGTGATTGCATTCGGATCATCGTGAAATCTTATCATCTTTTATTCGCTCATGATTCAACGTTTGTTTTAGGATAAATTGTTCATTGCACATCAAAGAAGTTAGTCGTTTCTTCCACCGACTTTATTCCCACATTGGTATTAAAGCCTGTGTTATGATTTCTCCCTTATTTTCCCATCGAATTTTCTCGTTTGCTGTTTGATATGGGAATCGATAGGATGAACTTCACATCGTCTGGATGTTTATTACTAAAAAATTGCAACATGAATCGTCAAAAATGAACTGAAGCAAAGAATGGCTTTGGAGGTTGCATACACCCATACGGTTTTGGCCATTTTTTGAATTTTTTTTTTTGGCCAAAATCAATTTTTGAATATACATGATGAAAGTACTCGTTGAGATGAGTTGAACGGTGAGTCAAACACTGCTAGAAGATGCTGGATGCGTCCACATGCATGACAGAAGGCGAGGCACGTAGGCATCACGTGTGTCTAGATGAACCGACACATGATGACATCATCAATGATGTCACCAAACCGGCTATAGTTGGCTAATTGATGATTGACTGGTGACTCAACCCAATCAAAGACCTGACCTGACCAAAAACCCAAATCGGTCGACTACTCAATCAATTTGGCCGATTAGTCGGTCTAGAGGTGGGACTGGTTAGATCGGCTAGGGGCCTTGTTGGCTTGCTGTCGCATGCACCACAAGTGCTATGCACTCAAGTGGGGCGTATCGACATGTGGGACATCGGATTGGCGTGTGGCCAGTGGCATTTAATTCATATGGATATGCTTTACATTGTGATATAGTTATTTTACATGTTTGAGATTTTTAAATGTATAAAAATGTGTACAGAACCCTAAGTATGCTTATTTTTTAGGTATAAGTGCATTGTTTTTTTTTTTTTTTGGTAAAGAAATTATTAATGCATTGTTTATTCGTTTTAACATGTTTTTCTTATGGTTTTGAAAATATAGAAGTTAGCCTACATGAAAATGACCACATATATATTGTGTAGAGCTTGATTCGATGATAACATATATGATTTAATGTCCTCACAATTTCCTGATTCCGAGTAAACTTGAACAATGGTTGAAAATCATTGATTTTTTCATTATGAGTTGAATTTCAGTTTCAATTATAGTTGCTGCATGATTTTCTTTTTTGTATGTTAGTTCACATCATGTTATACCTTTTATATTTAATTAAAAATGTGGAAATTACATGAGGTCATGTAATTATTTTTTTTCTAGTGGGAGTTCATAGGTGAGTAGAATTCGAATGAGTTTTCACTTATAACTTAAAATTTGTGCAAATTAAATTAGTTAATGATAGTAGAATAATCGTACATAGAAGCTAATTGGAAATATAGTGAATTTTCGTCTCTATATCTTTTGTTAAATTATCATTAATTTAGTTTGTCCTTATTGCAAATAGAATATGTGTGCTACTCTGAAAATGTGTTAGTATTGATTCTACGTGACATGTGTTATAGCAATTGATTATGCATTTGGCATTCAAGACTACTTTGACTAATCTCAATAAGGGTGAGAAGTTGAACGGTGACAATTATGATATTTGGCGCTGAAAACTTCAATACATCATTGAGGAATAAAATATTTTAAAAATCCTCAACCATACCATGGACGAACTTGAACATGGAACTTCAACTCAACATAGGAGAAATCAAGAAACTTACCAAGCTTGGAAAAAGAAAAATAGCATTGTTCACATGAGTTGTATGCAAGATGATTTTTACATGTGAGTTTGAAAGTTATGATAAAGTTCAAATAATGTGGGTTACTTCGAAAGATAAGTTTGGGGGTATGTCTGCCACTAAATTAAGGAGACTCACTATCAAGTTAGACACATACCGAAAGTGCCCAAATGTAACTATGAGGTAACATCTTCAAAAGATGTCAAACATGATTCATGAGCTAAAATCGACAAGTCATTCCTTTACTCATGAACAATAAGTTCAGACTGTTATAATGCATCTTCTTAATAGTTGGGAGCATATGAAGATCAACATGACACATAATGAGAATATTGTCATTTTTAATGATATAGCATGTTATTTAAAATTAGAGGATGAATATCTAGAGGCTGTGAGATCCTCTACGCATATTTATGTTGCTAAATTGAGTTCGCACAAAGATTCGGACTTCAATTGCAAAAGGAACCATCAATTCAATAAAAAAATGGAAGGAGACTGATTAGGCACATAAGAGGGATAAGACCTTCTGACGCAAGAAACGTGGTGGGAAGAAAAAGAAAGCTAAGATAAAGTGTTACAATTATGGTAAGACATGTTACTTTGTTTGTGAATGCACTTAGTCAAAAAATGTACCATATTACTCAATTATTTTAAGTAATACTTTTGTTTCTAACACTGTAATACTTACTGAATTTTATCTAATGTGGATTATAAACTCAGAAGCAATAAACCACGTAACTAGAGACCAATGAGCATTTGTGAAGTATTGTCAAATATAACCTCGAAGAAGATGGATATATATTGTAAATAACTCAAGAATTTAAATGGAGGGTATCGACACATATAAATTAAATTTACATGCTAGTTGAAGCTTATTCCTATATGATATCATTTATGCCCTAGATATTCGACGGAATTTGGTCTCCGTAATTGTTCTACTTAGCATAGGTTATATATTGAATTTCCATAGTAATTGTGTTGACATTTTGTTTGGAATAGTTTATTATGGTTCTAGTCATGTATTGAATGGTTTTATAATATTAAACATTGACTATGATTTGTACAATGTTAATATTGATGGTTGTTTTTCTTTAATTGTATTTTCTAATAATGTTGATGCTGATACAAGTACTTGACATGCTAGATTATGTCATATTAAGTTATAAAGAATGCGAAGTTTAGTTAGATAAGGCATTTTAGAGTCACTCGCTAATGTTGATTTACCCATATGTGAACATTAGTTAGTAGGAAAAGCAACAATTAAAGCCAAACTTTCATTCCAACTCATATATTTTGACATTTGTAGTCTATTGAACTAAGGGTGTGCAAAAGAACTAGAACCTGCTCAGACTGCTTGGAACCGGATCGGAACTGCTTGAAACCCCCCGGAACCGGTGGTTCTTAAGGGAACTGGTCTGATTCCTAGTTCCAATTTATAGAAACCAGTGGGTACCGGTCTGGTTCCCGGTTCCATGAGTGGATCCGCCCACCTGTCCACTCGGATCGGACTGGACCGGTTATATTATAATAATATATTAATTTTAATATTAAAAAAATTTGAAATTAGCAAATCTAAAATTTAGGACTCTAATCACCATCTTGTCTCAATTCACTATTCTCCTACTCCATCTCATTTCTCTTAGTTCAAAATCTCCCCGAGCTCTCTCTTCCTTTCCAATTCACCTTCGGATCTAACTCATCTCCCTTCAAGTCCTAGTCCGAACTCAGCGAAACAGTGAGTTGATTCTCTTTTCCCCTCTTGAACTTGAACTCTCTTTCCACATCGTTGTCATCCTCATCGCCACCTTTGCATTCATTGTCACTATCGTCCTCTTCGTTGTTGGGCTCGTCCCGCTTCTACCTCCCCTCTTCCTCCTCCCTCTCCTTAGGCCTCTCTCCATCATCCTCATTTTTGGGGACAAGGGAAAACTCCAAGTCTAAGAATGGCTCATCGTCCCCATTGTCCTCCTCATTATCAGTCTCAAGGGAGGAGCAGGAGACGACAGAGGCGATGGCGAAGATGGTGGTGATGGTTGGGACAGAAGTGGCGCAAGGGTCACGATCGCCACCACCGCAGCACTAGTACTTGAGGAGAATAAAGCTACCATGGTTGAGAGAGCCAGAATAAGTAGATATGGGGAGGGCGAAAAGGGGAAGGCACGGAGGTTGGACTGGTTTTATGGATCCACCTGGGAACTGGACCGGATCGACAGTCCGGTTCCCAAGTGGATCCATGCAACTAGGGGGTGGTTCCCGGTTCTAAGTCGGGAACTACCCACCTGGACTATGCACACCCCTACATTGAACATGAGGGTGAGTCACAGAGCCTCATATTTTATCACTTTTATGGATGATTTCACGCAATTCAATTATGCTTTTCTGATCTTCCTTAAGTCAGAAGCATTAGACTACTTTAGATGATATATGACGTAGGTAGAGAATCAGTTAAACAAAACAATAAATACATTGAAAACCAATTGCGGACATGAGTATTTATTTGAACAATTCAAGGCTCTTTGTGATGAAAATGGAATTGTACTACAATTGACTATTTTTGGTACTTTGCAACAAAATGAGGTTGCTGAGAGAAGGAATAGAATTCTTTTGGAAATGGTTAGATTTATGACGGCATAAAAAAATCTACTTAATCTCATATTTGAAATATACATAATTAACTGCTGTCTATATACTTAACTATATGCCCTCAAAGTCAGTCTTTTCTACCCTTTATGAATTGTGGATTAGTAGGAAATTAAACTTAAGCAATCTACGTCCTTGGGGATATGTAACTTATGTTCATGATTCTTTCTATAAATATGGAAATTATGCCATAGAGGGAAAAAGTGTATCTTTATAAGATATTATGAACACTTCAAGTTATCTGTATTCATAGGTGAATAGGTTGATGGAACTTTGACCGAAATGGAGTCATGAGATGTCATGTTCTTGGAGAACGATTTTTCTAGTAGATGTGAGATTGATAAGGATTTCCAATTATATGAGATGGAAGACCTTGATAACACACTCACTAATATTGTCGAGTGAAATGAATATTTATCTCAACATACAAAATTTAGTGGGGGTGTAGCATCGTCTAGCGAACTAAATTCAAGAGAAATTTAGTTACATAAAAGTAATTGTAAAAGTATTTCTCATCATCGTTTTGAGATTGAAGGGAAGCATTTATAATTACTCCACAAGATGATGCTGAGCCTAAAACTATTCAAGAGGCTTTCTTATCTTCTGATAAGGAAGAATGGAAAAGAACTTTGGAAGATGAAATTAAGTTAACGAAGGCAAACCATGTTTAGGACTTGGTTAATCTACCATCTAATTGCAAGACTATTGAAAACAAATGGGTGTTCAAGATTAAGTGAAGGGGGATGGATCAATTGAAAAATATAAGATTCATCTTGTGGTGAAAGACTATACTAAACAAGAATGTATAAACTATGGGGAAACCTCTTCACCAGTTATAAGGTTTGCCTTTATACACCTTATCCTAGCTATTGTTGCACATTTAAACTTAAAATTACATCAAATGGATGTAAAGACGACATTTCTCAATGGAGATTTTGATAAGAAAATCTATATGAAGCAGTCAATAGGTTTTATATCTAAAGGTCAGAAGTGTTTGCAAGCTTCATCACTCAATATATGACCTTAAGCAATCATCTAGATAGTGGTATCTTTGTTTTTATTGAGTAATAACATCTTTTGATTCAAGATGATCGAAGAAGATTATTGTGTATATGTCGAACAATCCAGAGATAAAATTTTGATTTTATCACTTTATATGGACGATATTCTGTTAGTTGGAAATGACAAGGGTTTGGTTATCATCATAAAAGAATGATTGTCTGTCCTCCAATTTTGAAATGAAAAACATGGAAGAAGCTATATATATATATATATATATATATATATATATATATATATTAATAGTTAAGATCAAAAGAGATTAATTAAAGAAACTTCTTACTCTATCCTAAAAGTATTATATAATGAAGATTTTTTAGCGTTTCAATATGTAGTATTGTAATCCCATTGATACTCTTATCATATAAGGCTAAAGCTTGAGTAATACGATATCTTAAGACTTTTGAAGAAAAAAAAATGGAAATGATTCCTTATGCTAGTGAGGTCGGAAGTTTAATGTATTCTATGATGTGTACTCAACCTGACATATGTTATGCCGTGAGGTTGGTGAGCCAATATCAATCAAATCCTAATCAAGTACACTGGAAGGTAGTGAAGAGGATTTTGAGATACTTAAAAGATACTGTGAATTATTGACTTTGTTGTTAAGGAAATGATTTATGCTTATTAGGTTATTCCGATACTGATTGGGGATGAGACTTAAATGAGCATAAATTGACTTACAGATATGCATTCTTACTCAATAAAGGTACAATTTTTTGGAATAGCAAGAAACAGACATACATGGCCTTGTTTATGATGGATGTAAAATTTATTACATGATTTAACGAAGTGAAAAAAGTAGTATAGTTAAAACGTTTCTTAGAAAATTTAGCTATTGTTATTAAGGTTCCAAGATTAGTGATAGTTTATGGTGATAGTCAAGCAGCCATTACCTAAATAAAAGATCCCAAGTATCATGGAAAGACGAAATACATTGACATAAAAAACAACTTCATCAGAGATATAATAGTGTAGAAAGAAGTAATCCTTCAATATATTTTAGCTAATAGAATGGTTGCTAATCCATTTACAAAGGTTATTCCTAAAGACGTGTTCTTGACTCACAATATGTCTCTAGGGTTATGTAGAATGCGATATTTAATATTGTAAATGATCATTGTTTTATGTATCTATAAACATATATATTGTGAATTACCGGTAGTCTTGCACGCTATTGGGCGGCCAAGTGTAATTTAGCTTGGCAAAACAAAGCCTAGGTTGATAATATAGCTTGGGTTACCAAGCATCTTGTTGACAATAGTTTCCACCAATCCTTGGCTCGCTTTACCTTTGGAGCTTTATGCTACCTTATTTGGAAGGAATGGAATGAGATTATCTTTCGCAACCACTCCGTCTTCCTCTCGGTGTTAAAGATGCACCTTCATAAGGCGATAAAGGATAAAGCTTTGTCCTTCAAGCATGTCCAAGACACTCTCAGGAATAGAAGATCGCAACAAAGTTGGGGATTGCCTTCATCAATCTTTGATTAATTGTTCGTTCTTTCCTTTTCTTGTTGCTATTTTCACTCCTCATGGCTTTTGGCTTTCTTGCTGCGAAACCACGGCACCCCTACACTCTTTTGACTTCCTTGTCTTTTGATTGTTTGCTTTTGTTGGTGCCGGGCCTTCTTCCTTGTACATTCTTTTGGTAAAATCTTTATAATACTTACCTTTACTAAAAAAAAAAAAACATATGTATTGTATTTGTTTGTTTTTAGTGACTTGATGTTTTATCAACAAGTACAAATTCATTATGAGACTAGCACAAACACATATATATTGTTGAAAAGTATGTCAGTAGGCAATGATTGATTCACTTACACGAGCAATCACCTCAAATGTTATAGTTAGCATATTGAGATGAGACATTATGTACTTATAAATGTTGAAATGACTAAGTTTAGTACATAAAATAACATGTCGCCTTGATTGGAGTCAAAATGAAGTCTACGATTTATATGTGATAGACCAAACATGATAATCCCACAATCATGTACACTTATAGGATGTCAGATGCAAGTATGTAATTGAACGTTGTAGAAAGCAAGCTAGTATAGCATTTGAACTAAACATGAGTATGTGAGAAGCACGCTATTATGTTTAAGCTAAGATCCATAGTGGATGTGTTTAATATATGACATGCGCTTTTATAGAAAGAGAAATCCACTATAACATGTAATTCATACTACATGTGGATTGTACGACCGATAAGAGAATTTGAATGAAATTATCCCTATTTACTCATCGTGTAAACTCTTGAGGTAATTTATAATTTACCTTCTTTTGTGTCCGACATTACTTCTAACTATGTTTTTTTAAGTGAAAAATCAATATTGCTAATTTAGCATGTTATCGGCGATCATAAATAGATATGACTTTAGAGGACTTGTCTAGATAAGTAGTTGTTCTGAAATGGAGAGACATGAGTGTGAAGGAAGACTATTGTTATTTTACATCTATCACATATATCGACCAATTATATCACCTTTTGTGGTTTTGGATATAATTGCAAATATATGGTGTTATGAGAATAGTCAAGTATAGCCTTTAAGGGATAGGTGTGCTTGGATTGATGTAGCAAAATATGTCCAGGGTACTGTGAGACTTTAATTGCTTATTTCTTTTTAGGGCCATTATGTCATTCTTAATAGGTGCATAATTTGAGCTCAAAAGTATAGATGCACTCATTGGTCGTACGGCTTTCTCGTCAGTATGAATTATTTCTAAAGTAGATGAATGTTGAATGCCCTATACTCTTAATAGAGCACTATCAAGCACATTATGTCCAAGTGGGAGATGTTATACTTTATTAGTATATCCATGATGGGGTGCGATTAAAACGCATCGGTTCATCTTGATATGTTATGATTGAGAGATACCATTTTGAAAAGATATGAAGGAAGTCATATGAATAACATATGGAGATAACCGTTAGGGCAGATGGCAGAAAGGATGTTTTGAAAGAAAGTTTTTTCTCTTATTCTCCTCTCTCCATCAAAGAACAAAATGCATTCCATTACTGCTTTAAGTAGACAATCAGCATTACCGTCGTGAAAATTGAATGTTTTCCTCGTGATTGTATTTCGTGAAATCTTATTGTCCGTCGTTCACTCGTGATTCAACGTTCGCTCCAAGATAAATTGTTCATTGCATCGAAGAGATTAGTCATTTTTTTTACCGACTTTATTCCCACAATTAGATAAGTGATCAAAATATGGACTTTGTTGTGGGGGTCTCCCCGTGATGAAGTATTAAACTCTTGTGTTCTTGTCAAAATGACATATAACAATGGCAGTTATTATAGTAAATAAACAAACATTGAAAACCAGCATCAAGGCCCCATTTTTTTAGTCTTCGAAGTGAAGCTCAAAATTCAGAAAAACAGAGCAACTCGGTCGATAATAATGGATTTAATCGGTCACTCGTGCTACGCGAACAAACTGTTATAGAACAAAAACAAAAAGAATGAAACATGTAGAAATGTATTGACTTGTAATTTACCCGAGACCTACGTTGGGCTTGCATGGTTGTGTTTTTTTTTTTTATGAACAAAAATTCTATTTTTTTGTTCCCGGGAATAAAAAAAGAACAGAAACGCGTTTGTTTACATTTTTGTTCCAAATCTGATTTTGTTTCTGGAAACAAATTTGGAACAGAAACAAGAAACAAAAAAAAAACTTGTTTCTTGTTTCTAGAACAATTTTTAAGAACAAATTTTTTCTCTCCTTTCTTTTCTTCTCTTTTTTTTTTCTTCTTCTTTTCTTTTTTTTTTCTTTGGCCTGTTGCCGGCCTTGACCATGGCCAGCGATCGGCTGTCAAGGGCCGCGACCTCACTAGAGCGTCGCTGGCCCCCGGCGAGGCTCGGCATTGCCTGGTGAGGCCGAGCTCGCCCAGCCAAGGCGAGGTCAAGCCTAGCCCACACCGGCCATGCTTAGGCTCACCTAGATCTGGCAAGGCTGAGCTCGCCTAGCCACTGGCAAAACTCGGCCCCACTGGGCCACCGCCAAGCGACTGGTGGCTAGGTGAGCTCGGCCTTGCCAGATCTAGTCGAGCCCAAGCTCACCCAACCAAGGCAAGGCCAAGCCTCGCCCAACCACGGTGAGGCTCAGCCTCGTCGGGGGCCAGCGAGCCTTGTCGTGGCTAGGCGAGGCCGCCGGCCACGACCAAGGGCGGTAATCGGCCAAAAGAAGAAAAAAAGAAAAAAGAAACAAAAAAAGGAAAAATAAAATAAAAATATTAAAAAATTAAAAGAAACAAAAAAAGAACAAATTTACCAAACGTGTTTGGGTTCTTTTTTTACTCCCAAAACAAGCTTACCAGACGCATTTTTTTGGTCAAAAAATGTTCGTCGGAACAGAAATAGTTTTTTTATTGTTCCCTGGAATAATTTTTGAACAGAAACACAAACAAACGCACCCGTTATAATTTACCACAATATATATATATATATATATATATATATATATATATAAGCTAGTGAGTGAAACTGTGAACGTTGTTACCATCGAAGGATGAAGCTGAACATTAAAAATGCGACTTAAAATAGTCCTAGAAAGCCCCGGTCATCTTGAAGTCCATCAAGGGGGAAAAACTAGTGCACTTGGTGACTCTAACTTGACCAACAAGAAAATTACCAATTCGGTCTTAACTTATGGTATAGATGTTAATATAGTTATAAAGTTTTCGATATATATTCATTCACCATGATGCGAAAATATAATCAGTCCTATCAAGTACTGTTGAAAATCGCAAACATAACCATCCATGTGCTACCTAAATCACTTGTATGCAATTAAAGAAATTTTGCAGTTTCGAAATGCATTCTCTTATTATATATAGCTTTGAATATAAAAGTTATTTCATTTAAAATATGGTTAATAAAGTGTTCCGAAGTCACTCACTAACATAATCCTTAAAATAAAAATAAATGTACGTTTAGATCTCAAATTCTTTTATCGAGAAAAGTTTATATTGGTGATATTTTAAGAGATGGATTTATCTCACAATCTTCTTTTGCCTTTCCTTTATACTGGAAAAAAAAGGTGGCTTTTGATACGTGAAATTTGCGCACAAAGTTCTGCACATCATCCATTTCGTAAATGAAAGATTTTATGGTAAATGAACCTAAATTATCGCTCCCTTCATGTCTCTTCCACTCACTCAAGAACAACTTCGTCATACATGTTATCCATTATTAGATTATGTCTTGAGTTGAAGCTATCGAATAAAACCAGATCTGCAATAATTCACATAAAGCACCTCGCTGATGTTGTGAGATTTTACTTGCACATGGGTTTTGTTGTTTTTTCGTTTAATGTTCAGTCGTTGCGCATGGGCTTTCATTCATGATTAGCCGCAAGAAGATCTGTTCTCACCTGCAGATCACTTGAGAGATTTGCTGTTTTCAGTGGAAGACAGCTGAGATGGTGAGTCTTTTTCAATTTCTTTAGCTGCAAAGGTGACTTTCCATGCTACTATGAAGACATGATGGTGATTCACGCGCAGCAACAAATTAAATTAAGGCATTATGGTGACGTTCTCCCGGTGCACTATAAAAGGCAATGGGAGACGACATGAAAGGCACGGTCGAGAAAGGTCGACAAAAAGCGAAAGAAAGAGCATCCCTCCTTCTTTTTAATTGTAAGTAGACGGGTCCTTTTGTTTTGTCCTCTTTCTGAAGAGTCTCTCTTAATCTGGGGCGCAAGAGAGTGTTTTAAACACCCAAGTTCTATGCAAATTATTGAGCGTTTGTGTGAGATTAAAAATTATGGGTAT
Organism: Eucalyptus camaldulensis; assembly: GCA_019915185.1. NCBI lineage: Eukaryota > Viridiplantae > Streptophyta > Magnoliopsida > Myrtales > Myrtaceae > Eucalyptus > Eucalyptus camaldulensis. Next base: position 12,850,194 of record JAHSVA010000012.1, read on the forward strand.
GGATGTAATTTAGGGCTGAAAAATACTTGAACGCATAAGTGATTGAAACTCTATGATTATCGTATTATTTAATAAATTATTTGCTGTCTCTCCTCATGAACGTAAGTACTAACTGTTAAAATATTATCCCACATCACTTGATAATTGGTCTTAAATATTCTTTATATTCATGTGATCTCCCTCAATTGATGAGATTAAACCTTTGGGTTGGATTTTTTTATCATGTTATCAGAATGTGTGTTCACCCTTATCAAATTACATGGGTCACTCGTAATCTGGCCTAAATGTAAGAGAGGTGGTCTTTCTCTGCCTATCAGTAAGCTTTTGAGTTGGATATTTCTATTATAGACATCAGACCAAACTATGTAAATCTCTCCTGTGTCGTTCATTGTTCCTCATGTTGTTTGCTCTAATAATTTCATTTTCTCGTGTCTCCGTATAATTACTAAGATCCGGTCCATCTTATAACGTCCTCTCTCTCTCCAATCATCACTACTATTATTATACGAATGTGAATGCCCTTCATACAAATTAGGAGAAAGAGGAGCATTCGACTGACATGACAGGAAAACAGAGCAAAAAACGCAAAAGCACTGGAAAATTTCATTAGCAAAGACTTTGACTGAACAGAATCTCTGTAAAGCCAAAGGAGAGGAGAGTGAATACGAGAGATGTTCCACTGTTATGTCAGGAAACAATATAAGTAATACTTTATATTAAAACTAGTTTCCGATATTAATGCAATAAGTTAGGCAGGGAAAGATTAATATTGAATAAACTTTTGAACTCCAAAAATAAGTAGGAAGCATAGTACGAGAACAGATAGAAATGCTTAGGATGAAACTAATTCTAGTGAAAACAGTAAGCTTGACCTACATATAATATTGCTAGTTTACTTAATACGGAGAAGTTATGACTAAACACAAAATTGTTACTTGAAAGTCAGGTGAATAAAGTTTGTTATCATCAATGTAACCATATTCTCTCATTTTCAGCCTTCCCAATATAGCACTGATGATATATTGGCCTTGAGATAAATCACAAGACAGATGCCTCACAAGGATTTTAATCCAATTTAGGGCACAGGGGTTTATTTTTACGATACTTGCTAAAAAAATATCAAATTTAGGAATCGTAGACAAGTTTCCTTGCTAATTGATGTGAAAGGTATTCATAAATTAATCCACCACGTTTTATGTTAGCTGGAGTGTGTCTACAACAATAATTGGATAATTCCCACTATGGAACCTTCGGTTGGCCAACACAATATACTTTTGACTTTGTCTTAATGATTTACTTTAAGACATTTTCGATCATATAATCCATCCTTTGTTGAGCGTCCACCACAATAACCAGGCTGGACTTCCATTCTAGCATCAAACAGTGGAGAGATGATTGATTTTCTCGGATCCATGTCTTTGTACCGTCTATTTCTGCTTGTATCGCAAGTTCTACTGCTAGTAAGGAATTGTGATGCGAAGAAGAATCACTTGTGCACTACTTCTTACGGCGAGGTTCGTAATATAAGCTATCCCTTTCGATTGAAGGGCGACCCAAAAGAATGTGGCCTCTCTAAATATGAGCTGACTCGCAAAGATAATTGCACTATTCTATATTTGTTTGCCGGGTGATATTATGTGAAATAGATCCATTATAGTCATGATCATGAGAAAGATTACATCCTTGGTAATATCACGGTGGTTGATGATAAACTGCAAAAGGGTAATTGCTCGTCCCTCCCACGCTCCATTTCTATACCCTCCAACAATCTATACGATCCTTATCGTCCATCCTTTCAAGCATCGGTGGTCTTTATGAAGTGCTCACAACCCATTGCTTCTACTTCGTATATCAATACCAAACCATGTATCAATGGAGCATACTCTGTCGACACACTCCCTAACTTTTTTCCAAATGAAGGAGAACTCATATGCTGTACAGCATGGGTCTGGTCTAAAGGTAGGGGATATTAAGGATTCTTGCACCATAACCATGATAGCATTAGCACCGGACTTCTGGAGGTGGGAAGGGGATCAACATAATGGGAGCTCACCATACAAGGACCTCCACAGCATGATGACCGAGGGATTCAATCTCTCCGTCTGGGAAGATGCAAAAACACAGTTTCCAGTGTGCTTCTTAGGTAATCAATACGGAAGGATGATGTGCGTACCCTACTTCGCCCGTAAGTGTCTTTCCATGTAACATTTCTTTCTTCTACCTCTCGGTTACATTCATTAAAGCTTTTCTTAAAAGAAATTGTGTATATTATATATATATATATATATATATATATATATATATATAGACCATGTTGACCCAGTTCACTTGACTTAATGATCATATAGTTTCACAATAAGACCCATATAATTATTAATTCAGATGATAGTCCAGATTTTACATGGTTGAACTCAGGCAAGAAGTTGAGAGAAGTGTCAAAATGGGTCATGGAGTCATTATTTAATTTATACTTTTAGGACCAAATTGTGGCATCCCAGAAATTCAAAGCCAAGCCTTAAGGTGTGTTAAAGTCTTTAATTAGGTGGCAAAATTTCCATGGCTTATGTTTTGGCCATTAGTCTTTTAATTTGATGATTTGTGCTTATGATTGTGGGAATTTAAATTTAATAGATTAATAATCTATGCTTGGCCGTGTGATTTAAATTTCAATGAACGAAAATATCCTAAGACTTTGGCCAAGATTGAAAATTGAAATTTCGAAATATTTACATAAGGAAATTCAAAAAAAAAAAAAAAGGGGGGGTTAATTCTTTGAATGGGCCTTGGGCCCATTAGCCTAAAGCTTGGTGGGCCAAGCTAGTCGGCCCATTAGAGCCCAAGAGGGAGTTCGACCAGCCCAAGGAGGAGTGGCCGGATGGGTCTAAGCCCAAGCCCAAGCAAATTTAAATTAAAACCCAATAAGACAAGTGGCAAATGGCAAGAGCATGCATTGGTTAATCTTTAGGCAAAGCAATGATTGCAAATGATGGGATTAAGGGGGTATAAAAAGGATGAGGAGAGAGAGGTGGCCGGTTCTTTGCTTCATTTCGTCCAAAGAGAGGGTGCGAGAGAGAGAGAGTTCGAGAGAAAGGGAGAAACCGAGAGGAGAGGAGGCGGAGCTGAGGGGTGCCGCCATTCGTTCGCCGCCCGTTCGCCGTGTCCCGCCGCCGTTCGTCGTCGCTTGCTCATCTCAGAGGCAAGTGGAGTCCTTAACTTCTCTTGCATGTTTGTTTTGGTGGTTGCATGTTCGATTTTAGGTGTGATTTGTGCGAAAAACCGAGGTAAGGGTTGGTTGTTTTCAAACCGTGTGACTGTTCTTGTTCGGTTTGTGGAAGTCAGTAGCTTGTTCGAGCTTGCATGTGTATTTGGAGTCCGATTTTGGCTTCGGTGTCTTCATGAAAGTTGTAGCTAACATCTTGTAGTATAACATACTGAAATTTCGTGAAAAATGATGGAGATTTGTGGGGTTAAAGCCTTGTTATACGGAGACCCCGGATCTGTGAAGTTTTCGCTGACCTCTTGCTAGATTCTTGTTTGCATGTTGATTTCTGTTGAATATTTGACCTTGATGTCTTCATGAAATTGTAGGTAACATCTTAAACTACAACATAGTCAAATTTTAAGCAAAAAGAACAAGTATAGCTTGGTGCATCGGCTAGATCTTGGAAACAATGGTTCTGGTGAAGTATTCCGAGACACCCAAGACTTCATGAACTTAAATGGTGACCATACTCTGGTTATTTGGCCTAGATCTCTTCATGAAACTTGTAAAGGACACCTTGGTACATAAAATACTCAAATTTGAGGAAACGAAAGAGAATAGATGGGTGAAATCTAAAAGTTTCGGAGAAGTGTATTCTGGACGACGCGGTAGTGGTTCTAGAGGTTTCGTGGGGTTGTATAAATTAATATAAAAATAATTTGGATTAGAGTTCTTCATGAAAAGTGCACGAAAATGTGTTGGCTACCACCCTGTAAAATTTCGTAATTTTTGAAGGCCATATGAGTATTTTAATCGAATTTATTTGAAAACTGTGCAATTCTGGTCATTATCCGAATATCATGTGCTAATTTGTGGAAATTGTGAAATTATGAGAAATTCAATTTGGCCATGAATTTTGTATGAAATTGTGATCCTATTGATTTTTTTAGTGATTGTTTGAATATTATGATTTGGGGAAAATCAAAGATATTAAATTTAATATTTATTTATGAGAATAAATAAAAATAATAAATTAATAATAAATTAATAAAATAATAAAAAAATAAAATGGATTTTTATTTTGGCCATGGATTCAATTCTATTTGTGTGGCATATGTGTGATGAGGTCTTTGCACATGTGTTGGATTGAAATGTATATGTGATAAAGTCTTGGTATGCGTATGACATGGTCCTTGTACATGTATTGAATTGAGATGTGTATGGGATAAAGTTGTGGCATGTGTATTGCATATGAATTGAGATGCAAGTGTGAATTCCATGTCAAGTGTGATTTGTTTGATACCATGCCAATTGCCATGTTAAATTGAGATAAAGAAATGGTATATGTGGATAATGGAAAATGAGGATGTGGTTGTGGTGGATGATGATGTCTGGTGGCCTAGTGGCGTAATTCTAGAGATTCCCTGGGAGATTCAGGATGCCCGGAATGTGGGGGGCTGGATGTCCGGTTGTATCTTGGATACATGCCCAGAGGTTCCTCGCGATGCCAGGATTTGGGTGCGGGATGCTCAGCCAGGGAGTGTAAATGCCGGAAGCCCTGTCGAAGGTTTCTGCCCGAACAGAATGCCTCGTGATGCTAGTTGAGATGCGAGATGCTCGGAATGTGGGGGGCCGGAAGCCCGATGGCCATGGGATGGCTGGAATGCTGGGAGCCCTGTCGGAGGTTTCTGCCCGAAGGGTTGATGATGAAATTGATGAGTGGGTGATGTGGTGATCAAAATTGAAAGATAAAGATGAAAAATTAAACTATGGCATGATGATATGCATGATGATATGCATGATAATGATGATGATGATGATATGTGATGTGATATGATGATCACCCATGATATGATATGCATGATGATATGCATGATGATGATGATGATGATGATGATGATGATGATGATGATGATGATGATGATGATGATGATGATGATGATATGTGATGTGATATGATGATCACCCATGACATGATATGCATGATGATATGCATGATAATGATGATGAAGATGATATGTGATGTGATATGATGATCACCCATGATATGATGATGATGATGATGATGATGATGATGATGATGATGATGATGATGATGATGATGATGATGATATGTGATGTGATATGATGATCACCCATGATATGATATGCATGATTATGATGATGATGATGATGATGATGATGATGATGATGATGATGATGATGATATGTGATGTGATATGATGATCACCCATGGTATGATATGATATGTATAATGATATGCATGATGATGATGGTGATGATATGTGATGTGATATGATGATGCGTGATAGTGTGTGCCTGGCTTCAAGGTAAGTGATGCCTGCAATGCATGTATAATTTGCATGATGCATTGAGTTGTTATTGGATTTCCCTATCTGCTGAGTGGTTGTACTCATCCTTTTTGGGGATAACATTTCAGATTAGCAGTATGCTGCTTCCTGCCGTCACGCATGGTGTGTTTTATGGTCTATCGTCCGATGTAGAGGTCGAGTGTGCGGAGATAGATTGTCCTTCTATTCCCGGACTGACTTTTATCCGAGTGTGATGTCTAGTGATGTATAATATCGGCCTGGCTGGGGGCCCTGTCATACAAGAGTTCATTTCTGTGCACGTTCGACGGGATGGAGCTATGCGAGGGATGCTGCCGCCGCCACCACCTGATGCACCGGGTTGGGTGTGAGACCTGCGCGCAATGAGTAGGAGCTGGATCTCTTTTTGATATAGATAGTCGACACTTTCGATGGGGGGTTTTGTGCTTGCATGATGTTGAGGGTCGAGGTCTCTTTTTGAGATTTTAGGCAAGACATGGCAGAGTCCTAGCTTTTCTTGTTTTGTATCAACCCAAGAAAAAGGAAGTCCTATCCTAAAAGAATATGTAAATAATGTGTCGATGTTTGTTTATGAAATCCCGATGTTTAGCTGGTGTGTATTTGTATCATGGATTAGTAGGGGGATAGATGGTGATGTTTAATTTGCTTCCGCTATGAGTCGCGTTGGGACCGATCGTTTAAAAAAAAATGTGTCTGCTAATCAGGACGCTTGTTCGAAAGAAAGAAAGGTAATAAAGTGTAACACCATAGCTTGTGGCGATCGCCGAAGGGTTCGGGGTGCTACACAAATTGTATATGGATTTTTTAAACGTTAAAGGGTCATGTGAAAGTCTGATAAAAACTTGGAAGTTTAATCAAAATTAGGTCTTAATGAATTTCCAAAGATGCCTTTTTGGGGCCTGTCTGGCTGATGAGGAAATGTGGTCAAGTAAGCTTGCAAAGCACACTAGGCTGGGAGTAGGGGTGAGCACGGTTCCTGGTTATGGGAAGACAGGTTCCGGTTCTCGGTTCCATTTTCTTTGGAACCGGGACCCTAAGTAATAAGCGTAGAAACCCTCAGCCTTCTTCACTTTCCCTTTTCTTTACATTTCCTCTCCGCAACTCTCCATGCCCCTGACAACCCCACGCTGCTCACCGCCCTCCATGTCCTCCCTACTCGCCGCCCTCGAAGCAACCCTCACGACCCACGATGTCGCCGTTGATGCTGCCACTACTCCATTTGACAACGCTGAAGACTCTTGCCATCGCGTGTGCCGCCTCCCAATGATGATCTACTACCGGGCTACCACTGCGACGCTTTTGTTGTTCCACCGTCGCTGTTTTTTCGTCGACGACGCGTCTGCTGTGCAGACTTCAACGACGAACGGCCTACATGTTAACGAGCCGCCACATCTCTGCCTCTCAAGTCGAGCTCGCTCAACTCAGCCACTGATTTGAACTGAGTTCAGTTCATCTGAATCTCTCTCTCTCTCTCTCTCTCTCTCTCTCTCTCTCTCTCTCTTTCGCCATCTCTGATTTTGCAGAAAGTCACCACCGGAGAAGCGAATCGGCAAATGGTCTCTCTCTAGGAGCATAAGGCATCATCCGTCTTAAACCTAGGTTCGTTTGCTCTGTCATCTTCCATCCTCTCTGTGCTTGTATCTCTTTAATTGATTGAGGCTGGTGATGGTGGGGGTGGTGGTGATGGTTCAGAGAGAGTGAAGAAGTGGAGAGACGCACTTGGCCAAGCGGCTAATTTGTCCGAATGGCATTCTCTCAGCTAAGTGACTGGATTCTCTTGATTGCTGTTTGTTTTGTAGAGAATTTCTATTAGATTAAAATCATATTATAACTCGCAAGAAATGGTAAAGATGAAACTTTGTTGCTTAACTTTAGCAGATTGTTTGAGAAATGGGATTTCAATTGAGTCTCCTTAGAAGAAGGAAGCAGAACTACGGTTTGGAATTGGAATTCCAACTTTCAGAGTCTGATTCTTCCGATATATAAACCGGATGAATTGAGGGACATCATTTCACCTTATGCTCCTGAAATTGCTAAGTCCCTTCGCATGACAACAAATCAAACTTGTGGAGGAACAATGAGAACCCAAGAAGGTGCAGGAATAGAAACCTTAAGGATATGGAGAACACACCTTGAAGAAAACTAGGCATAAGTAGCATTGCATAAAGCCCAAGGGTTGGCTTCTTTTTTTCTTTTTTGAGTCTTGCATCGTCTTGTTCCTTATTTGGCTTTTGTTAATAGAGATGCTACAATTATCTGGAATTCTTTGGTATTGGTCTTTCAAATTAGACCACAGAACTAGGAACAAGAATTTGCTAAGACTTGCATGTTGCACTTGAAGAGGACATTTGATTTTGTGAAATGTTTGATAGCCAGAATGCATTATCTTAGTTTCTCAGTGTTGTAATGATTTATGGTTGGTCTCAATCTGATATTCCCATCTCCAAGTTATAGGGTTGAACCTTGCTTGCATCAGTAGTCTTATGACTTTGTTTGGTGAATGCTGAACATTTTATCATGGGTATGGGACCCTTATGGTCACCCTTATGAGGGTAGTCAATGCTGGTCATGCCACTATCGCTTTCTCTCTCCACGTCATGACTTTGTTTGTTGCATAGTTTATTTTGAAAATGAAATCAAAAAAAGAAAAGAAAAAGAACCTGTTGGAACCTAGAACCGACCCCGGAACTTGTGACAGGGTAGGTTCCAGGTTCCAAAAAATGAGGAACCTGTACCCGAGGGTAGGTTCCAGGTTCCGGATGGAACCGAACCGGAATCGGGAACCGCTCACCCCTAACTGGGAGTGTCTAGTTGTCCTACTTATGCTTATGTTGGATGGTGGTACACTGGAGCCGAAGGCAAGGGGTGCATATTTCTAGGCTATGTACAAGTGGTGGAAGGGTATGGTACAAATAAGAATTCATTTAGTATTAAGATAAGCAACAACGTTACCTTCAACGAGTCTCTTCTATTTCAGAATAAGAGTGAGGGACCAATTTTTGAAAGAGATTTAGATGGTGTTTAAAATTAGGTGGGGATTCAAGGTGAGACAGAGACGAGGGTGCTGTAGAGGTAATAGCTTCTATAGAGTCACCAAATTCCCTAGCAAATGACAGATCCTTCGAGGCTATAATTGAGAGTGAAGCTTCGACTTGGTTGATGGAGGTTGATAAGTTGGAGCTATAGTTAACCGCAGACGTGGAGATGGATGATTTTCGGGCAGTGAAGGAAGTTTTCGGTATGTGGATGCATAGATTGATGATGGCTAAGGTGTTGCGAGCGACTCTCGAGAGAGTTACGATGGGAAATAATCTAAGTGCTTCAAAATTCAGCTAGTGAAATCTGTAACAACCTCTTTTGCTACTTGTTGACACCAAAATTTTAATTATTTTTATTTTTATTTGTTTACAATAATATTTAACTTATCTTTTAAAAGTCGTTAAAAATATTTTGTTGAGGAAGGAGATTTTGAAAGATTTCGGATAATGAAGCCATATCAAAAGTTAAGTGAATTATCTTAAAAAATCTTCATAAAGAATTTGGGGGCTATTTTCTTGTTGAGCACATCTCTCCGTTTCGAAGGGTGATCCTTAGTGATTAGGTCAATTTATGCAAATCTTCGTAGGTAGAACAAATTAGGTTTTCACTCTATAAATAAGGGGGCTTTTTGAGTTTTTTTCTTAGGGTCTTCAAAAGAGAAAAAGGTGAGAAGTAAAAGTGAAAGGAAAGTTGCAGCGAGTGACGTGAGAGAGAGAGAGAGAGAGAGATTGAAAAAAAAAGGGGGAAGGGGTCACTGCATCGCCTTCTTCCCGAGGGGGGAAAGCTCGGACGGGCCACCCTGCCCCCATCCGGCCACCGTGCCGGCACCGCCTTGCCGGACACCATCGCACCTCGCCACCTCGTTGTTCCATTCGCTGCCGCCACCGTTGTGCCACCGGTCTCGCCGCTCCGTCTGCTCCTTGACGCTTGCGCTTGAGATCTGCTTGCGACCCGACACTCGGCGTTCCCTGCTCCAGTCGTGACCGACGCTAGCTGAGCCTCCCTCGCCACACGAAGCTCGCCGTCGCTACCATCGACCATCGTCACTCCGAACTCCCCTCTGCAATGCCAGTAGTTCGCAACCCACCTCAACCGCACCCTCCGGCTCCAAGCTTCCCCCGACGACTGTTGCTACTGCTCCCATGACGCCCCTGCATCGCGGTCCTCTACACCGCTCCGCCTCTACTTTGACGACCCGGCTCTGTTTTGCTCGTGAAGCCGTAGCTGTTGCCGATCTGCATCGCCACCCGGTTGGTCTCGCCCGTGACGCCGCTTCTGTCTCTGTTCCGCCCCTCTCCAAGCGACGCCCACAGCAGCTTTCCGCTGAGCCTTCTTCACTAGACACTACTGCATATCCGATGGTCCGCTCGACGCTAGCAACGCCGCGACGCCCCTTTCGCCGGTTGCTTCGCCCGTGCCGTCCCTGTCCCACCTGACTCGCGACCAACTGTGCCTTTCCTTCGCCGAAGCTGCCCCTGCCGGACCGACGACAGTTGCCCTAGGTGACCTGCCACGAGCAATCTATGCTTAGGAAGGGAAAAAGAAAACAGAAAAACAAAAGAAAAAAAGAAAAATCAGATTAGGTTGTTTCTCTTTTATGTTTTTTATTATTATTTCTTTAATATTCTATTTTAGTGGAATTGTTCCTTAATATATTATTGATATCCCATATGAAATAGTCCCTCAAGCTAGGGATTGACAGTCCGATTTTCGCACCCGAAATTCGACTCGGAATTTCTTATAAAAATCGACAATTCAATTTCAAGCCCGAGATTCGATTCGCGATTTAATTTAAAATTGACCAAGCCAATCTCATGCACGAGATATGGTTCGTCAATTTTTAGATATCAATCTTATCTTGTTTAATTTGCTATCGTCAAGTTGGTTGAGTCAATCTTATTTTCGTAAAAAAAAAAAATCCAAAAGATATTTGAGTTAGGAATATATTTGCTTTAGAATATTTATTGTTGAGGATTAAAATTGCAATGTTATTTTGAAATTTAAAAATAAAAAAATGTTGAATTAGGATTAGGTTTTTTTTATATATTTAGAATAATAATTTTATTTTGAATCAAGGAAAAGAAAACCAAAAAAAGAAAGCACATTCATTTAGGATGTTAGTGTTATCATTATTTGAATTGCATGTGAAAATTTTAATTTCGAAATTAATTAAAAAAACACAAAAAATCATCATGCATATATCTTGTTGAATTAAGGCATTTTTTGCATGTCATTGCATGTTAGGGTTGCATGTTTATCAATTATAGGTAGATAATCTCTCATAGATAAATTGCATGTTTTGTTAGGAAAATAAAAATGCCCATGTCATATAGAATTAAGTCCATGAAATGCACGTCATTTAGTGATTTTTGTTAGGTCCATTTAATTAGAAATTTTCAGTCATTAGATTAATTTAGATTGCATATTTAAATGTTGCATTTCTTTAATTTTGAATCTCATAGAAAATACAAAAAAATTATTTAGAATAAATCCATCTCATGCTTAGGATAGACTACATGTTTAGTTATGTCATATTGCTTAGGTCATATAGCTAAGTCATGTTGCCATGTCATATCATTTCATGTTAAATTAGTGGCATGCATTGCATATTGCATGATTTTCATTAAATAATTGAAAAAAAAAAGAAATTGCGTGTTAATTAGAAATCATATTTAGGACTGCTGATGTGAATTCTAAACTAACAATGTAGATGCTTTCGTTGCTACGAGGTAAGTTCTGCAATTTATTTATTGCTTTACTTGGGTGTTAAATTGGTGGTTTGCGCACCCACATAATCACTTCACATGTTAGGGAAATAGATTTAAAATCAATCCAAACTGCTTGTCAAACATTTTTCAAAATAAAAAGAAAGGTACCGAAAATGCGTTAGAGAAATCTAGCGTAACCAAGTCCCCATACCCAAATCTCTGGTTCGTAGGAGTAAAGTGAATCTTCCGTTACTTTACTTAGGTTTCTAATCGACCCACCAAAAATAGATTAGTGGCGACTCCTAGTTAAAAATCAATTGCATGTTAAGAATTCAAACCTAAGTCGCGAATTGGTATGGGCTTGGGAGAGCCCGAGTTAAGTCTAGGCTTAACAATCCATTAGCCAAACCCTAGGTGGTTTGCCCCCGAAAATTTGGTCGCGACAGCTTGGCGACTCCACTGGGGATTTGAGTTAAAATTCTTAGTGGACTTAGGCCAATTTCTTTTTGAAAAAAATATTTTTGTTTGGCAGTGAGGATCCCAGGTACGTCCCTAACATTTAAGGTGTTAAATGTTCTTGCACGATGGGAGGTATAAGGGGAAGTATTTGAAAACATTTGTTTTGCAGGAAGGTGTAGGAATGTATGGTTTATTTTCATGAACGAAGTGTTGTTTGATATAAACTGTCGTGCATGCCTTGCATCTAGCACTACACTATTGCACACACAGTCTGCCGCCGGACCTGGGCCACATAGGATCATTTAGGATGGTGTTGAGATGGATACCACTCCAACCGCATGCTGGCGGTACGAGTCACCCATCTCAATCCCGAAGTTTCTTTCATGGTGTCAAGAGTACCCACCTCGGTCCGTATGCTCGTGACCCGGGTCGGCTCTTTGACCAAGCTGGAGTCATGAGGACCCGACATAGTCCACGAGCCCATGGCTAGTCTGATCATCCTTGTGGCTTCACTTTGATAAGCCTTATAGATTATAAATCAAGCCACTTACCATGCACATGTCTATGTGATTGTCAATCATTGGTAAAGTAAGTTCTCTAATTTTTGCCTTTGCAATTTACTTACTTTGTCACATTATTTTTGTCGGTCCATGGCATTAGGATCGTCTCAAGCCTTGATTAATATACAATGGGGACACCGGACATTCGGGTTATTCTCCCTCCAAAGGAAGAGCTTAGCACTTGGTGGGACAAGTTAGATCAATTTAGCCGTCAATTCGTAGAGTCACATATTGGTCGATTGCTTCCACTGCTGCATATCAACATCTATGGCGGCCTTGTCCAAGCACTCGCCCATTGTTGGTGCCCCGAGACTTCTACCTTCATCTTCGGCGGTAAGCATGAACTCACTCCTACCTTGGAAGAATATAGCATCGCCATAGGAAAGTCCTTGAAAGCTTAAATTGATCAGTCCGCCTATCGGATTAGATCCTGTTATGGCCTTATATGACTTTCTGAGAATTAAAGAAGACGACATAAGAAAGGTTTTAAAGGCCCACCGTAATGCATGTCCTTTATCTTTTTTGAAAGAATGTTTTGAAAAAGGCACCTCATTTCAAATGCGTAGGATTTTTCTCTTAGCTTTCTTTGGGTTTATAGTATTTCCTTACTGCAAGAATGCTATTAACCCTTTGATTGCTCAATTAGTTAGGCAAGCGTTGGAAGGAAAATTTTTTGTAAACACTGTCTTAACTGAAACTTTTCTTTCTCTCACTCAATTCTGGTGATAAAACTCTCCATCCCTCTCCTGAACTTTTACAAATCTGGTTCCTTTCTCATATAAAGGGGTTTGGTGGTTTAATGACTATACATGATATTAGTAATTCTGATCACCCTATTATGAGATTTGAGGACAATCAAAAACATGCACCGAATTACCATTGTTCTAGGTGGCTAGCTTTCATGAAAAAACCAACTCCCAAGGGTTTCCTATGGCATGCTAAATGGTTTCAAGTTCGGGTGGCGAGACTCTCGTGTGGAGGAGTTGGCCCAATCCCTCTATTGGGATTCACTTGAGCATTGGAGTACTATCTGACTAGAGTGACTCGTCAGTACCAAGTTGTGTAAGAGCTTCCCCTGGCGTTACAAGCAGAACGGCTCCAAGTCAGTTTCGTTGATGGAAGCCAAGGCCATGAGGATTCCATTCTCGCTATCAAATTGATGTGGGACATGTGCCGTCCACGAAAGCTCAAATGGCCCGAAGAGGAGTTGAAAGGCAAAGAAAGGAAATACTATGCTTCAATCAAGTATATCCAACAACACAAGATTCCCGAGGAGCTGCTTCCAAAGATACCAAAGGTGCCATTGAAGATCACCAATCGAGCTGAGAATAAACGCCTCAAAAGAGTTGCTGAAAAAGCTCAAGAGGAGAATAAATGTTTGCGCCGAATGGTGTCCCGAGTATATATTGATCAAGCCAGATGAAATGCTTGAATCAATCTTACTATTTTCATTTTTAGAATAATGATTAGGGAGTTTGAGTCATTTACTTTCCTAGTTCATTTGTTTATGACATTTTCTATTTTGATAGGTCTGTCAAAAACTCCAGTGATGAATAAAAGTTCTAGAATATTGCCATGGATTGGCATTTTTCCATATAAGAATGCTTATTTTTGTTCATTTCTTATATTAGGTGATAATAGATCCTCCACATTCACCCATCATTACACGATCGAGAGCAAAAATGGCCGACCAAACCGAAATGCGAGATCGTATGTCTGTCGTGGAAGACCAACTCAAACAATTGCTCACCTCTATGCAACTTATGATAACCCAAATGCAATCTCTCCAAGTGAATCAGACCCTTGCACCCGTTCTCGCCGAGATTGTAGTCCCAAAACAGACGAACAAGATTCAAGTTGAGGATGACGACATGCCTGAACTGGAGGATGACCCACTGTTTGTCACTATCGAAAAGGTTAAGCTCGACCATGCCCCTAAAGCGGAGCAAGATGAACGCTTCACCAAACTTGAAGAAAAACTAAAACAATTGCAAGAGTCACGGAGTTCACTTCCATTTGACTTGTCAGTTTACGAGAAAGTCAAGATGCCAAAAAAGTTTAAGATGTCGAAGTTCGAGAAATACGACGGTATTTTCTGCCCAAAGGCTCATTTGCAGATGTACCACGTACGCATGGCCCAGTATGTCAAGAACGAGCCTCTCATGATCCAATCATTTCATGCAAGTTTGACTGGGCCCGCTCTTAATTGGTATGTGATGAAGAATGTGAACCTCCTCGACACTTGGAACGAAGTGGCCGACGCATTCCTCAAACAGTACAAGTTCAACATGGACATCGCACCTTCTCGAGAAGACCTGGAACGAATGGAAAAGAAAAGGAGCGAATCATTCAAGAAATATGCTATGAGATGGAGAAACCTAGCGGCTCAAACTACTCCTGAGCCTACCAATAAGGAGCTGATGAAATTGTCCGTGAAAACTCTCCCGTTCGAGTTTCGTAATCGAATGGCTAGTACGTACGTCGAAAGCTTCAATCAGCTTATTCCTGTAGGAGAACAAATCGAGATGGGGATAAGGGGAGGATGGTTTACTGAGCCATCTAGTAGAAGATTCACTGCCAAGAAAGAGAAGGAAATGGCTATGGATGTGAATGCGGCTTATAGCCAAGAAAATGTCAAACGTGCCCCGGTCATCCAAATAAATCCAAGACAGCCACAAACTGCTGGCCGTCAATCATTTGCAGCGAATAATAGAAGGCAATTCACTCCTCTCCCTGGGTCTCCATCCCAAGTGTTGACAATCCTCTGAAAGAAAGGTTTGCTTACTAATGAACCAAAGCAACCCAACCGCGAAAACCTTCGCAGTTACGACCCAACAAAGAAGTGTGATTATCATAACGGTGAGCTGGGACATTCCACTGATGAATGTTTCACCCTCAAGCACCGGATCCAGAGCCTCTTGGACACGAAAGTCTTTTCATTTCAAACTGCTCAGCCAAATGTCCAGAAAAATCCGCTACCAGAGCATAAGGGTACAGTGAATGCTATCCTAGAACCTAAAGTCAGTCGGGTTGAGAACTCGAAGGTGCATGTGGCAGATGCCTACAATGGACTGGTGAGGGCTAGATATTATCCAGATCAAGAAGATGTCTCCCTATCACTTATGAAGGAAAGAATTGCCAAAATGGTGGATGACGGCATCATCGTGTATGCTGACCATAACTGTGTAGTTTCCACTATTTCCCACATCATCATTGATTGGGAGGAGGAGCAGGTTGCTCTCGATGATGGTAAGGAAGAAGTAGATCCGTCACTCGCAGATATGCCCCCGCTAGAAGATGCAACTGATGAGAAGGTTGTGATTGAAATACCTCAACCGTATGAGTATGTCAATAATAAAGCAGTGCCTTGATCTTATGACCTAGATGTTGACCTCGTTACAAGGTTTGGTCGAACTTATGCTCAAAATAATGCTCAACCTGCAAAGCCCGTCACTGACGAAGATGCTAAGGAATTTCTGGCTGTGATTAAAGCAAGTGAGTATAATATCGTCGATCAATTGCAAAAGATGCCTGCCCAGATCTCTTTGCTCGAGCTCATCCAAACCTCCTCTGTGCATGAAAAGTCGCTGATGAAGGTGCTAAGCAAAATTCGTGTACCCGAAACAGTTGAAGCAGATAAGCTGGAGGATTTTGTGGGATTAGTCCTTCTCAAGGACATGATTGCTTTTTCTGATGAAGAATTCCCTCTTGAGGGTTGG
Organism: Eucalyptus camaldulensis; assembly: GCA_019915185.1. NCBI lineage: Eukaryota > Viridiplantae > Streptophyta > Magnoliopsida > Myrtales > Myrtaceae > Eucalyptus > Eucalyptus camaldulensis. The sequence continues at coordinate 12,866,232 of JAHSVA010000012.1, forward strand.
GGGCAATAATAAGGCACTCTACATATCTGTCAAGCACAAGGTTTCTCATGTGTCCTGAGTGCTCATTGATAATGGGCCCGCCCTAAACATATGTCCATTGGCCACTCTTCATCGCCTCAAGGTAGACCCGTCCAAGATACATGCTGCAAAGACTTCTGAGAGAGCTTTTGATGGAACTAAAAAGGAGGTGATCGGGGAAATCCATCTTGATGTGCAAATAGGTTCGGTCGTCTTCAACATTCCTTTCCAAGTGCTGGATATCCCTACCACGTTCAATTTTCTGCTAGGTCGTCCGTGCATACATACTGCTGGTGCAGTCCCTTCAAGTCTACATCAAGCTATAAAATTTGTGATCGAAAGGAAGCTGGTCACTGTGTATGGTGAAGAAGACCACCAGATTTATCACGAGACGGCTATCCCCTATGTAGAGCCGGATTCGGAGCTCGAATCAAGTTACCACTCATTTGAGTTAGTGTCTACCATACATGCTTCTCGAGGTTCATCGTCGCCCACTCATGAGGTTTCAAATGCTACCCTCATGGTAGGAAGAGAAATGGTTAGAAATGGTTTTGTCCCTGGCAATGGGCTTGGAAGAAATGGTCAAGGTATTCGAAACCCTATTGAAGCCCCTCAGAGGTCCCGATCTGCTAGGTTAGGGTACCATGGAAGAGGTGGAGGAAGTTCCGAAAGACAAAGACAGAGAAGGGATAACTCGCCACCTGAGCAAGGGCGAGGGAGGCAAAATTTACTACCTCCAAACATTCATGAGACATTCCCTGGTCCTCCAATTATGATGCAACATGAAGCTGAAGTGATGGATACTCTCGGACAGCCAAGTGGAAAGTTCGACTATATGGTGAAGTATTCGGCTCCTCCTAGCTTTTACTTTGATGCCCACAATATAGTTCCAAGTGGATGGGATGGCATGGATGATCTGGCGCCTTCAAAGACGGAAAACTCTGACGACACCCTAGAAGGAATTCCAAGTTTGTTCGATGACCTCTCCATTGGAGCCATTGATGGAGAACCTCTGGAAGAAACGGGCCCTCACCCACAAGAGTAACCCATTTATCACTTTTGCACATTCCCCTACGTGGGAATTTTTATTGCTTTCTAGGAATTGTTTTCGATTTCTTATTTTTCACTTTCTTCTTAGGACTTGAATTGCATTTTCCATTCAATAAATTGTAATTGATTGATGAATTTCAATGAAATTACAAGTTTTATTTTGAGGGCACGATGAGGTACACCAAACCAGCCCGGTGATGATATCCAGCCGATAAAACAAAAGAAAAATCCAAGGAGAACTCTAAGGCCTGGGCTTCATCATGCTTCCTCGTGTCAAAATGTTTTAAAAAAAATGCTTTTGCAAAAGAATTTAAAAAAATTCACAAAAAATATGATTTACCTTATTTGTCTTTTTGATCCTTCTATTTCCTATTTCAGAGATAATCATATAGCATGCAAAGGTGTGGAAATGGTCCAATCCAATGCAACAAGTGATAATAATGATGATCCTGAAAATTCGATCGAAGATTCCATTGAGATGCAGCGAAGTTGGGAACAACATGAAAAAGCCAGGGTTCTCACATCCGAACAGACCGTCACTATTAATTTAAGTGACATTGAAGAAGCCAAGGAGGTGAAAATAGGGGTGAATCTCCCCAAAGACGAGGCTAAGCACCTAATTTAGTTCCTGAAGGAATATCAGGACATCTTCGCATGGGCCTACGCCGACATGCCTGGGTTAGACCCGTCAATCATGGAGCATTGTTTGCCTACTAACCCGGACGTGCCTCCTAAGAAGCAAATGCTGCGAAGAACTAAGCTCGAGCTCTCGAAGAAGATAGAGGAAGAGGCGATGAAGATTCTAAAAGTCGGATTCATTGAAGTCTCGCAATATCCTGAATGGGTAGCAAACATCGTGCCGGTAATGAAGAAGGATGGTCGAGTTCGAGTTTGTGTCGATTATCGGGACTTGAACAAGGCTAGCCCAAAAGATGACTTCCCATTACCTCACATAGTCCTTGTTGATAGTACTGCCGGATTTGAACTATTTTCATTTATGGATGGTTTTTCTAGGTACAATCAAATAAGGATGAAGGAGGAAGACAAAGAGAAAACTGCATTTATCACTCCGTGGGGAATCTTTCATTATAAGGTCATGCCCTTTGGACTCAAGAATGCAGGGGCAACTTACAAACGAGCTATGGTAGCACTATTTCATGACATGACGCATCAAGAGATCGAGGTCTAAGTTGATGATATGATCGCTAAGACTCGACCCGGGAAAAGCCACGTCGAAACCTTGAAGAAATTGTTTGATCGACTCCGTGAGTTCAAGCTTCGTTTAAACCCCACTAAATGCGTGTTTGGAGCAACATCTGGTAAATTACTTGGATTCATTGTGAACAGTAAATGGATTGAGATCGACCCGGCTAAAGCTAAAGCCATACGTGAGCTGCAACCTCCATCAATGGTGAAAGAAGTCCGAAGTCTTTTGGGCAGATTGAATTACATCGCTCGATTTATTTCCCAACTTTCTGAAACTACCAAGCCATTCTTCAAGCTCTTGAAAAAGAATGAACGAGTCAACTGGGATGATGAATGTCGAGAAGCATTTGACAAGTTGAAACAGTACTTGATGAATCCACCAGTTCTTGTCCCGCCATCACCAGGGCATCCTTTGATTCTCTACCTCACCATTCATAGTCAGTCTTTGGGTGCCATGTTAGCACAGGAAAGTCCCGTCGACAAAAAAGAATGAGCCATTTATTACCTGAGTAAAAAATTCACCATGTCAGAGTTGAAATATTTTGATGTGGAAAAGACTTGTGCTGCACTAGTGTGGGTGTTACATAGATTGAGACAGTACACACTGCATTACTAGACATTCCTTGTAACTGAGAATGATCCTATCAAGTACCTACTTGATCGGCCAGCTTTGGTGGGTAGGTTGGCTAAATGGCAAATTTTGATATCAGAATTTGATGTGCAATATATGTCACAGAAGTCGATTAAGGGTCAAGTGATCGCCAATTTATTGGCTGAGAATCCAGAAGCCTCAAATAATGATGATCGTTCCCTAGATGACCGTATCTTCACTGTAAATGAAGACTCATGGACAATATTCTTTGATGGAGCTGTGAACTTGTCCGGTTCTAGCACTAGGGCAGTTTTGATATCCCCAGACAGACAGCATCACCCAGTAGCTGCGAAACTGATATTCCCATGCACTAACAATACAACCGAGTATGAAGCTTGCATCCTCGGGCTTCAAGCTGCAATCGAGATGGGTGTAGCCAAATTAAAAGTGTTCGGGGATTCCGCGTTAATCATACTGCAGATCGTAGATGAATGGAAGACTAAGGATGCTAAATTGCTCCCATATCACATGTACCTAGAAGATTTGATCAAGCAATTCGATGAAGTTTCATTTGAATACTTACCGAGGTCTCACAATCAATTTGCAGATGCACTTGCAACTTTATCATCCATGTTGCAAGTCACTGACGGATTAGAAGTCCAGCCATTGAAGATAGAGGTTTTGCCAAGGTCGGCTTATTGTATGGTAGTGACTAAAGAATCTGACGAAAAACCATGGTATTACGATATCATGAACTACATCCAAAAACAAGGATTCCCCAAGAAAAGTACTCCAGCTGATAGGAAATACATCATGAAGATGGCCTCAAAGTTCTTCGTTAGTTGTGAGATTTTGTACAAGAGATCCTATGATTCAATCTTGTTGCGGTGTGTGGGTGCAGCTGAAGCCACTCAAATCATGCAAGAAGTTCACGAAGGAGTGTGTGGCCCTCATATGAATGGGCACATGTCGGCTAAAAAGATCATGAGATTAGGCTATTATTGGCTCATGCTAGAAGGTGACTGTATTCAGCATGTTCGAAGTTGTCATCGTTGTCAAGTTCATGGTGACAAGATAAATGTTCCTCCAATAGAGCTACACCAGTTTTCTGAGCCATGGCCCTTCTCAATGTGGGGTATTGATGTGATCGGCCCGATAAATCCTAAGACTTCAAATGGACATCGTTTCATTTTGGTGGTGATAGATTATTTTTCCAAATGGATTGAAGCTATGTCATTTGCAAGTGTCACTGCTCGCAATATTGCGAAGTTTATCAAATGTGACATAATTGCTCGCTATGGTGTCCCTGAAATGATTATCACTGACAACAGGACAAATTTGAACAACAAGCTCATTGATGAGTTGTTCAGCGAGCTCAAGATCAAGCATCTGAATTCATCCCCTTATCGCCCTCAAATGAATGGGGCTGTTGAAGCGGCCAATAAGAATATTAAGAAGATCTTGGCTAAGACAACCGAGAATTATCGAAACTGGCATGACAGACTACCCTTCGCACTGATGGCGTATCGGACATCGATTTGTACTTCTATCGAGGCAACTCCTTTTGCTCTGGTATACGGCATGGAGGCAATTTTACCTATGGAAGTGGAGATTTCTTCCTTGAGAGTATTATCCCAAGTGGAATTATCTGAGGTAGAATGGTCGCAATAAAGACTTGAACAGTTGAACTTGATCGATGAGAAAAGACTGAAGGCTCTCTACCATGGCCAAGCATATCAACAGAGAGTAGCTAGATTTTTCAACCGAAAGGTGCGGCCGAGACGTTTCGAGGTAAATGATCTTATTCTAAGGAAGCTGTTGCCAATTTTTCCAGATCCTGGGGGAAGTTTGTGTGACATCCCGATTTTCCAATCCTATTTTCAATAAATTGAGGCGGGCATTTCGTTGGCACGCATATAGTTCTTTTCCTTGAGTCGGCCACTCATGTGAAAACTAGTCTATCAGGTGAAGCCGTTAAGAGTTTCTAATGCATCAGACTCGATAATTTGACCAGGAAGCGACCTTTCGACCAATCTAATCTACAAAGGTCATTATGGCACAAATAAAAATCGATTAAAGACCAGAGATAGGTTGACTCGATAGAGGCATGTGATCGAGTGTGAGTGATTCCACCAGATCGCACCATTCTCGTCGATCGGCACTAGATCAACTTTTCTATCAATTGGGTACCCTGTGTTTGTATTTGAAACCTTGAGATTACCCTGACAACCGAAAGTCGCCAATGTTTCAGAGATGTACATTGTGGCTTGAGATGATCAACCACAGGTCAAATGCATGAAAATTTCTAAAGGCTACCTGGTAGGTTGGGCCGCGCTAGTATCGTGCCAAAGTGAAATTAATCGTGGAATTGAGATCGAATTCAGAAATTGGAAGTCTGGGTGTGTCACAAATCATTTTAGGAGTATTGACTAATCTTCGAAAGATTTTTCATGTAAGCCGAGTTTTTCAGCAAAATAATCAGAGAATGGCTAATTTGGCTCGAGAAATTAGTAGGCCCGCTTTTGATCGTACTTTTGGGACTTAATTTGGTTCTATGGACAAGTGAAGATGTGAATTGAAGTGTGGAGACATCGTATTAATTTTATGGACTTTAATTTGATTCAATTGGAAGAGAATCAAGTGGAATTGAAGAATTTGTTGTACAAGATTTTAGGCCCCTGCGGAAAATGAAATTGGACCCATTGGAGGATTGTTGTGGAAGCTTGGTGTGAGTGGAAGATGACCTCATGTGAGGTCATGGTGGGCCATGTTTGAGGGATTAAAGAAAAAGAAAAGAAAATGAGAGAAAGGTCCCATCTCTCTCTCTTCTTCCTCTCTCTCCTCCTTCCCTCTCTCCCGTCGCCTTTCTCCTTCATCTCCATGGTGCGAAGACTAGAGAATTTGCAGAGGGAGAAGCCGAAGCAGTCCTTCACCGTCCGCCTCCTTCGCCGCTCGTCGCTCGCCACCGGTGCTGTCATTGTCGCCGCCGTTCGCGCGCGCAGCCGCGCGTCCGCTCACCGTCGCCCTCTCTCCTCCATCTTCTTCTTCTTGCTACTCGAGATCTCAGATCTGGTCGGACGCCAAGCAGAAGCAGCAGCCAACGTCGCCCGGAGCTGTCGCACGCCTCCGCCTGTCCCCGTTCGTCGCTGCCGTGCGTCGCCATCGCTGCCCGTCCGCCCGCGCTCGCCCGCGCTTGGCTGACGCCCAGCCACCTCCGCCCCTGTTCGCGCGCTCCACGAGCTGCCGGAGCTCGTCTCCGCCGCCGAAGGGTCGCCGAAGCTGCCGCCAATCACCACCTGAGCTATCACCGTCCATCTCCGTCGGTTTTTGCGCCTCACCAGCCACCGGATCCGCTCCTTCTCGGCCCCAAACAGAAGCTGGAAAAATGGGTATGGCAGCACCTATTTGGCCTGTTTTGGCCGCCTTCTCGAGCCCGGATGCTCGGCCCGCTTTGAGGAAAGTTGATCTTCACGTCGTCCCCGTCGTTTTGGTCTGCTCGGCTCGCTAATCCGGTGAGTTTAGCTCACTAAACCTTGCTTAGAGGGTTAATTATGCTTTAGGTGTGCTTAGCTTAAATTAATTAAGCTTAGGTGGTTAGTTTAATTTATTTAATTGTGAATTAGATTAAGATGTTTGTTTAATTTAAAGTATGCTTAATTAAAGGCTAAGAGAGTTTATTTAATAATAAACCTTGATGGGACATAATAGGGTTTTAATTTTGAATTATTTAATTGCTTCGAAATTCTGGAAATTTATAATATTATATTAATTCCGAAATTATTAAAATATTATTATTTAAAAAAAAGGAAAAATTATTTTTGACCCCAGTTGCTCAGAATTTCGTGCCGATCGTTGCTGTGTAGTCGGATTTTGAAATTGATGATTGGATGTTATAAATTGAATGTGGATCGTGAAAAATATGAATATTATTATTTAATTATTTTCGGAATAAATTTAATTATTAATGAATTCCAAAATTTTTGTCAGGACCCTAAACTCTCAAAATTTCGTGTTGATTGCTGCTGTGTATTCAGAATTTGAATTTGATGATTGATTGTGGCAAATGGAGTGTGATTGTGATAAATATGGATTCTTTATAAAATCCTAAGTGTAGAAATTGATGGGAGATTGGCCGTGATTGACCACCTATTAGAGGCCGTGCCCAATGAGGCCGTGATGTACCACCTAGGAGAGGTCGTACCGAGTGAGGCCATGATGGACCACCTATGAGAGATCGTGCCTAATAGGGCCGTGACGAACCATTTATGAGAGGTCGTGCCCAGTGAGACCGTGATGTACCACCTAAGGGAGGTCGTACCCAGTGAGGCCATGATGGACCACCTAATTAAAGGTCGTGCCGAGTGGGGCCGTGATTGCCACTGCTTGTGAAACCTTCCTATAGGGCTGGGATTGAGAGCAATGATTAATTTGCTGGAATGACATGTAATCGACCGAGTCGATTGATCGCTAAGACGATCCAAGTGGTTGAATTGTTTTGATAATATTATTGAGCCATGGTTGTTTGGTTATCATAATTGTACGTGGTTGACTTATATATAAATTGTGCTAACCTGCAGATGAAGGCTGAGGCGAGGTAAGTCTTCTGTGTGATGTGGCTAGGCCACCCGGGGCGTATTTTCTTTCTAATAGGGGTTTAGGAGGTTGAACTTGCTGAGACATCGTCTCATCCCGGTTGTGGGATTAAAATTTTAGGTCCCTGGTGGACGGAGCGGCCAGATAGCTTTGGTTGGCCTTGAGGAGTTGCAGAGGTGAAGTCATAAGGATTGGAGAGTGTGTCCGACTTGTAGGTCGTAGGACAGTTCATTTTTAAGAGCCGGTCTTTTGTAGACTTTTGGCTGTAGGCCTTCATCTGTAACCCCGTTGGTTTATGTAAGTGATTGGTTGTGAAATTGTTTCCTACTTTTCTATCCCGTATTTTATTGTCAGGGGTTTTATAATACGTTCCGCTTATGCAATAATAAATGAATGAGGTCGGTGACACTACCTGGGAATGTTGCATTTGTTCGACCGCAGTGGGATGTGCTCGCGCTCAGGGTTTGGGGCGTGACAGTTTGCTCCAAACTATAGTGGCCCATATGTGGTAAAGAAGGTACTTCATGGCGGTGCTTTGATCTTGGCAGAAATGGATGGTCGTGTGTTTTCCACTCCAGTTAATTCAGATGCTGTCAAGAAATATTACCCATGATAGAATTTTCCATGTCATATGTTGAATTGCAAACATTTTACGATGAATAAATTGCCTCAGTGAATTGAATTGTTCAAATTTGTCGCAAATATTGCATTTTTCTTCCTTGATGAACTATGTGAGATAGATTGAATGTGTCAAATGGCATACTTTGGAATGACGAAAGGCAAGCCTTATTCCATATACTATTTCATACACTAACCCCCAGTGAGTTGTGTGAAAAAATTCCATGCCCACAAGGAAAAAGGTGATCTCGCAAAGGGTATGTCAAAGTGATGAGAGGTAGTTTCTTCTGCTACCCGAAACACTCCAGTTATATCCATTGTTCAGCCCTTTGAGCCCACACACATGGAGAGTTTTTTTAAATTATCCCTGTCAAGAGTCGTCCCATACTGGGACAAGATTTGAAATGAATAATAGGAATTTTCTTACTCACATTTGCATCAATCTTCGAGTATTGCTTTTACAGTGTGACTTGTACGATAATTTAAAGTGCCTTAGGACGACGAAAAGCAGTTCTTTCTCTATCATATACACTTTATCCATTGCATAACCCCATTGAGCCTATGAATTCATTTCACATTAAACCCAGTTGGTGATCATCCCCCACACTAGGGCAAGGCAAGAAAGATAAAATCACTCAAGAAGCATGATTTACAATGCTGATAAAAATGAAGATTTTGTCAAAAAAAAAAAAAGAGTGCAAAAAATGGGGCATGAAAAAGCAGTGTGCCTGGTAAAAGTAAGGCCAATGCCCAAAGAAAAAATTAAACACTTGATGAAGTGAGTCGTATCTCCAACAAGGTGGTACTCAATAAAAAAATGTTGAGATGTTGCAATCAGTGGAGTTGTGATGTGAAGAAAATCTCCGACGATGGGGAGGAAAATTATTGGAAATGTCAAGATAATCACCAACTTTGACCCCATAAACACTTTTTGAGTCAAATGATCCTTTCATTTCTCAACCTATGAACCCAACCTACGTTACGTCCCTTACAAAGTCTCTTCAGATTAGGGCACTTGATTTAGCGTAAAAGTTCATATGTTTGGAAGCATCGCTTGAAGAAGTGCGAGTAAGATAATTTATGCTTCATTTCTCATGTTTATTGGCTTGCAAACCCCAGGATGATGGTAAAATATCATTCATTTTTTAATAACCTTGACTCAAAGAGTCTCCTTTGCTAAGCCGTTGATCAAGCCATCGTTACTGTCCATGTAAAAGACCTCTCAGATTGGTAAGTTCGTACCACTTGCGAGATTGCTCGAATCCTTGTTTGGCATGATGATGAAAGATAGAGTGATTGTCAAAAATCCTGCATCAAAGGTCAGGATGAAACAACCCATTTTAATAAGGATGAGTGAAAAGTCCTTTCAGACCAAAAGGTCCCCCATTTGGCACATCCATGATACTCATGTGTTCAGATTGGAACACTCTTTGTGAAATATTTCCCAATGGAAATTAGGTGATGCAGCTTGATATAAATCATAGTGCATGAACCTCCCTTAAGTTAATGCATGTTTGTGATCACAAATGCATATTGCTTCTCCTATAACCATGTTTTGCATAAGACATTTCCCCTAGGAACAGAGATGATACCAGGTAAGTGTATCTCTATCCATACCTTAAATACTTGTCATTGTGTAGGTATTCCCTTTTGAAAACATCAACACTCGATCGAGCTGTCCCCAAAATTTTTTCTCCAGATTCAGTCTGATTAAGGCGACCGAAGAAAGGTTTTGGTCCTGGTCAGATAATCTATGCTGCAACGTTAGGCAACCGAAGAAAGGTTCGGGTCCTAGCCGAGCAAAACATCAGTTTATGTGACCGTAGAAAGGTACGAGTCCTAGACAACCTTATTGCTCTAACAGGCAACCATAGAAAGGTACGGGTCCTGGAAAAGCAATTACCTCAGTTCAGGCGACCGTAGAAAGGTACGGGTCCTGGAAAATGATTCCTTATTCAGGCGATCGTAGATAGGTACGGGTCTTGGAAAGTGAATCCCCATTTAGGCGACCGTAGAAAGGTACGGGTCCTAGACACAACCAAACACTGCCCTACTAGGCGACCGTAGAAAGGTACGGGTTCTAGGAAAGTAGTCTCCATACAAAACCTTGCTACCCTACTAGGCGACCATAGAAAGGTACGGGTCCTAGAAAAGTAGTCTCCTCGTTACTATTTTAGGCGACCGTAGAAAGGTACGGGTCCTGAACATGTAACACCAATTATCTTGAATCAGTCTACCATCCTTGAAGGTAAGTCATCCCAGGTAAGTTCCTTTATCATCTGCATTAGCATTTCCATGCGCTAGAAAAATGAGATTCATTTTCTCAAAAAAAAAAAAAAAATCATTCAGTGCATGTGCATAGTCAAAATTTGAAGGTAACCTTTGCGAGCTCACCTTCAAAGAGGGGCAGCTGTTAACACATAAATTTTAATTCTTTTTATTTTTATTTGTTTACAATAATATTTAACTTATCTTTTAAAAGTCGTTAAAAATATTTTGTTGAGGAAGGAGATTTTGAAAGATTTCGGATAATGAAGCCATATCAAAAGTTGAGTGAATTATCTTAAAAAATCTTCATAAAGAATTTGGGGGCTATTTTCTTGTTGAGCACATCTCTCCGTTTCGAAGGGTGATCCTTAGCAATTAGGTCAATATATGCAAATCTTCGTAGGTAGAACAAATTAGGTTTTCACTCTATAAATAAGGGGGCTTTTCGAGTTTTTTTCTTAGGGTTTTCAAAAGAGAAAAAGGTGAAAAGTAAAAGTGAAAGGAAAGTTGCAACGAGTGACATGAGAGAGAGAGAACCAAGGAGTCAGAGGGGGAATGATTCGATTTGGGTAGTAGTCGACAGGCTGATAAAGTCGGCTCACTTCATTGCAGTTCGAAAGGACCTGAGTCTGGATAGACACGCAGACCTGTATGTGCGTCATGTGGTTCGTATGCATGGAGTGCCAGTTACGATAACATCTGATAGAGACCCGAGGTTTACTGCTGCTTTTTGGAAGAGCTTGCAGAGTGCTTTAGGTATAAAGCTTCAGTACAGTACGACGTATCATCCTCAGACGGATGGCCAGTCGGAAAGGACAATTCAGACTCTTGAAGACATGCTGAGAGCGTGTGTAATAGACTTCAAAGGAAGTTGGGAGGATCAGCTTCATTTAGTGGAATTCGCCTACAACAACAGTTATCAACAGAGCATCAAGATGGCTCCATTTGAAGCGTTGTATGGCAGAGCGTGCAGAACTCCAGTGTGTTGGGATGAAGTCGGAGAAAGGAAGATAACAGGCCCAGAGTTGGTTCAGCAATCAGTGGATGCCGTGGCAGTGATCAGAGACAGGTTGAAGACAGCGCAGAGCAGGCAGAAAAGTTATGCAGATAAGCGTCGGAGGTCTTTGGAATTCCAAGTTGGTGATCACGTTTTTCTAAAAGTGTCACCAATGAGGGGAACTTCGCGCTTTGGTAAGAAAGGCAAACTGAGTCCGAGGTACGTAGGTCCATTTGAGATTCTTGAAAGAATCGGAAACCTAGCGTATCGTCTTGCGTTGCCGCCAAGATTGGCGCATGTGCATGACGTCTTTCACGTGTCGATGTTAAGGAAGTACGAGCCTGACCCGACCCACGTGCTCAATTTCGAGGAATTGGACGTGGATGACCGTGTGTCATACGTTGAAAGCCCGGTCCAGATTGTCGATCGTAAAGAGCAAGTTCTGCGTAAAAAGACCATCCCGTTGGTCAAAGTGGTCTGGCAACACCACGGCATTGAAGGAGTGACTTGGGAGACTGAAGAATCGATGAGACAGTTGTACCCCCACCTTTTTGAGCAAAGTGTAATGGTTTAAATTTCGAGGACGAAATTTTTATAAGAGGGGAAGAGTTGTGACGTCCTGAAATTCGACCCCGTTTCGATAAAGTGAAATGGGCATTTCGTCGGCGTGCCTATAGCCTTTTTCTCTGAGCTGATCACTCACGAGTTAACTAACCTATTAGGTAAAGCCGTTAAGGGATGTATCAGCTGTAAAATCCCTAAAAGCTACCTAATTGGTTGGATTGAGCTAAAATCACGTCTGATCGATTTTTAACCACGAAATTGAACTCGATTTCGGGAATCGAATTTTAAGCGCGTCATAATTCTTATTTTTAGGATCCTGTCTCATCGCTCGTCAATTTATTGACGAGTCCGAAATTTCAATAAAGAAATTATCGGAAGAAAATTGAAGCCCAAGTGAAAATAGAAAGGAAAAGGAAAAGTGAAAAGGAAAATTTGCATAAAAGAATTATGTATTTCCTTTTCTTTTTCCTCTCTCTCCCTCTCTTTTCTTTTCTTTCTTTTTCTTTTTCTTTCTCTCTCCTCTCCCCTTTTTCTTTTCCCCTCCCCCTCGTGCAATTCTCCACCGCTCATTTTCTCTCTCTCTCTCTCTCTCTCTCTCTCCTCTCTTCTCTCTCCTCTTTCTTCTTCCCTCCCCCACACGACAGAACCAGCTCCTATCTTCTTCTTCTTTTCTTCACGCCGAGCGAACCAGGAGCTGTAGCTCGCCCCTCAGCCGCCTGCCGCTCGTCCCGTTCGCCGCACCGCCGCACCGCCGTCCGCGCCCGTGCGCCCGCCGCCGTCCGCGTGCGCCCAGACCGCACGATCTAGCTCGGCCCAGCTGCTGTTCGCTTCTGCTCCAGCTCCGTCCAGCCACTCCCAGCCACCTCCGGCCACCGCCAGCCCCGCCAGACCTTCCCCGCGACCCCCTCGCCCTTCGCCGGTCTTCCCCCGCCACCCTAGCCACCGGAGCAGCTCCGTTCAGCCGCGACCAGCAGACCCACGAAGTGGGTTTCAGCCACTTCGGGCCCGCTTTTGGGCCGTTTCCCGGCCCCGAACCCGAGCCGTGCTTTGGGAACAATCGTTCCTCGCGTCGCCGCCGTCGGATTGATCCGATTTGCGCGCGATTTGGTGAGTAATCTCACTAATCCAAGATTAGTGGCTAATTATGCTTTAAGCTGGTTTAGACTTAATTAATTATGTTTAGGTTGTTAGATTAGAATAAATTAGCAATTATTAGTCAATTGTGATGTGATTTAGATAAATTGATTGTGCAATTAGCAAGTAGACGTGGTCTACTAATTATTGGAAGTGTCTCGGGATTTTTCCCGACCCTTAGTGGGCTCCAATTAGGCTTTTCGGGCCTAAGTGGATTTTTTAGTATTTAAATATTAATTTTCGGAATTAAATTAAATAATTATTTATTTTCCGAAAATTCAAGGGAGATGGCCCGGGACCGGAAAATTGTGCTGATGACTGTGGTGAAGTCCGTTTATCTAATCGGGCTTTAATTTGAGTTAAATGGGATTTTTAATGTTAATTATTTAATATTCGAAATTAATTAATTATTTATTTATTTTCCGAAAATTCAACTGAGATGATCTGGAACCCGAAAATTATGCTGATGAGCGTGGTGAAGTCCGTTTATTTAATCGGGCTTTATTTTGAGCTAAATTGAATTTTTAATATTAATTATTTAATTTTCGAAATTAATAAATAAATTAATTATTTTTCGGAAATTAAGATTTTGATGGCCGACGACCGAAATCTCGTGTTGATCGTCGTGGCGCAGTTCGTTTATTTATTTGAGCTCTACGTTGTATGGAATTGAATAAATTGTGATATTTTAGGGATTTACCCTAAATTGATTGGAATTGATTGTGATTGAATTGTTGATCGGTAGCTGGCCAAGTATGTTATTAAGCATTTATAATGCTTTGTTGACTTGATTTAATTATTTGATTGAGAAATCGTTGGGCATTGGTTGTCGATATTGAAAGTGAACTGGTAATCACTGCAAGGAGGACACGTGGCTCGGTGAATTGGAATGTCACCTGGAAAATGCACGTGAGTTCAGTGGTTGAATATGTCACCTTGGCGAAAAGGTCGCCTGAGAGAATACACGTGGCTCGGAGACTCGGTATGTCGTCCTGGAGAATGCACGTGGCTCGGTGACAGGATTTGGCATCTAAAAGGACACGTGGCTTGGTGATCTGATGCGTCACTTTGGTAAGCGAGTACCTTAGAGAATGCACGTGAGTCCAGCATTCCGGAATGGCATCTAAAAGGGCACGTGGCTCGGTGAATTGATGCATCACCTTGGTGAGATAGACCTTAGAGAATGCACGTGGGCCCGGACATCGTAAAAAGGACACGTGGCTCGGTGGCTTGATGTACCACCTTGGCGAAGAGGTCGCCTTAGAGAATGCACATGGGTCTGAGGTTTGAGGCACGTGACTCGGAGACTTGGAAGGTCGTCCTGGAGAATACACGTGGCCTAGTTTTTAAATATCCCATAGTGGGTATTGAATTGTATGGCATGTAATCGACTAGTTCGATTTGTTGGAAGCGAATGGCTGTTTATTGTGAATTGTACTGACTTGCAGGTGGGATCAGAGGCCAAGGTAAGTCCTCTACCCTGTGCGTGTTTAGGCAGCTTTTAGTATAATAGTTTTCTAATCGGGCTTAGTGGGGTAGAACTCGCTGAGACGTAGTCTCATCCCAGTTTGGGGAAACCATTTCAGGACCCCGCTGAAGAGCTGAGGAGGAGGAATCCGAGAAGGAGAACTCGGAAGTGAGAGCTGAAGAAAAGGATTTTTGGAAGAAGAAGACAATTCTAAGAGAGGCCTTGAGTACGGCCTAGTTTATCTAAGTTTTTGTCTTCTTTTGAGATCTCTATTTTGATGTGAATAGAGTTTAGAATAAAAAGTTGTGAAGCGTTATGGTTGTGTTTTGTATAAAAGTGTGGTTATAAATTTCAATATGAAAAATATGGCCCTGCTTTTCTATCCCATCGTTTTATTGTCTGGGGATTTTAATTGCTTCCGCATGTGCTAATAAATGAAAGGGTCGGCGATACATTATCCTGGGATATCGCATTATAAAATCGACCAAGGTAGAAGGATGTGTGCGTGCCCGAGGATCGGGGCGTGACATCCCGGTTTAAGTGGTATCAGAGCGAGGTTGAAGATTGGAGTGATAAGGAGCGATGACCATGGGATAGTTAGTAGGAAAGGCCTTTAAATTCATGTCGATGCATGTCTGTGTTAGCTGAGTGCTAGAATTGTTTGTTGTTTGGATCGCTCAGTTTCTAATTCGGTGTGGAATTGGAAACAGGTGTTAGTTGAATAAAGCTACACCATGAGCGATCAGGAGCCGAGAACTCCTGCAAAGAGGACCAGTAGGGCCGTTATTCGGGGTAGAGCTCCGACTCGTGTCGGAACCCGAGGCGGACGTGGTCGAGCGCCAGCACAGGCTAGCGCGAGTGGAGTGAATCCACCTGTTATAGATGTCGGGGTAGCAGCCCCTAATGATCCCAGAGTGGATGGGATCTTGCGTATTCTGGAAGCGATGGGTACCAGAATGGATCAGCAAGCCGCGACAATTGAAGCCGCCGCTCAGGCCGCCGCTAATGCCGTAGCTGCCGCCGCTGCTCAGGCCGCTCCTGCCGCCGCTGCTCAGGCCGCTCCTGCCGCTGCACCTGCAGTCGCACCTGCCATAGTTCCTCCTGAAATGAACATTGAAGGTCAGCCGGGAATAGTGGTTGCAGAGAGATCAATAAGTAAGCTAGTGGGGCACTTTCGAAGGCTAGATCCACCAAGGTTTAGGGGTACTGGAGACCCTGAGGCTGCATCACAGTGGGTACAAGATATGGAGAAGGCATTTGCAGTCTTGATGTGTAACGAAGAAGAGAAGGTGATACTAGCTGTGTATCAACTTCAAGATAATGCTAACATTTGGTGGAAAGCCACCAAAGATGCTGTATTCCCGGAAGGAGTACCAAGGGTGTGGAACACCTTCCTCAGAGCTTTTAATGATCAGTATTTTTCGAGTGCTGCCCGAGAGTTGAAGATGGAGGAGTTCCAACGCCTTCGTCAAGGATCGATGACTGTCGATCAATATGGGGTTAAGTTCGCCGAACTATCTCAGTATGCCCCAAGATTGATCGAGGACCCCGAGGAGAAAGCTTGGAGATTTAGGAATGGTCTTCGTACAGAACTGAAACAACCTCTGTTACCATTGGATTTGGTAGATTATCGTGAAGTCTACCGTCGGGCTCAGATGATAGAGAGAGGTATATCAGAGCAAGCAGCCTCATCTGGATCGAGGTTTAGCTCGCACAGAGACAACATCCGCCAAGGAAAGAGGCCGATGTTTGGAAATAGATTCCAAAGCCCGCCCAGCAAGAGGAGTGGATTTAATAGGCCAGGACCTATTAGAAATGATGCGTGTCGCTTGTGCGGAAGAAGACACGAGGCAGGACCGTGCCCAGCTAGGACGGGTGCATGTTTTGAATGTGGCCAACAGGGCCACATAGCAAGATATTGTCCAAAGAAGCAAAGAAGACAGCCTCTGTTGCCGCCGCCGCCACCGATGAGACAGATAGGAGGGTATGCCCCTCAGAATGCACCGCAAGGAGGACAGCAGAGACCTCCAGCTCAGGGCACTGTGTATGCGATTACCCAAGGTCAGGCAGAAGCTGCTCCTGGCATGATTACAGGTACGGTCTCGCTCAACGACCAACCTGCTTATGCTTTGTTTGATTCGGGAGCAACCCATTCTTTCATTGCCGAACAATATGTTAGGATGCTAGGATTGAATCCTGTATTGTTAGAATCGGCAATTTGCATATCTACACCTTTGAAAGATAAAGTTATTGCTGCTTTGGGATGTTCGGGGTGCAAGTTAGAGATTGGTGAGCGAGTGGGGAAAATTGACTTGTTAGTCTTAGCCATGTATGATTTTGATTTGATAATTGGCATGGACTGGCTCACCAATCAACGAGCTAAAATGGACTGCTATCGCAAGGCGATACAGTTTGACCCGTTAGAGGGTAAGAGTTTCGAGTTTGTCGGAAATCGAGGAGGACCTTCGATTTCCCTAATCTCGTCGCCGGAAGCAACTCGTTTGTTAGACGAGGGTTGCCAAGGCTATTTAGCGACTGTCGTAGATACGACAGTTGAAGGGTTGAAAATGGAAGATATTGCAGTGGTACAAGAGTTTCCAGATGTTTTTCCAAAAGAATTGCCAGGATTACCGCCAGAAAGAGAGATTGAATTTGTAATTGAGCTAGCACCAGGGACAGAACCGATCTCGAAGGCACCTTATCGAATGGCGTTATCTGAGTTGAAGGAACTGAAGGTGCAGATGCAAGAATTACTGGATAAGGGATTTATTCGTCCTAGTGCATCACCTTGGGGAGCACCAGTTTTATTTGTTAAGAAGAAAGATGGTTCGTTGCGTTTGTGCATTGACTATCGACAGCTCAATCAGGTAACGATCAAGAACAAGTATCCCCTCCCAAGGATAGATGACTTGTTTGATCAACTGCAAGGAGCGTCAATATTCTCGAAAATCGATTTGAGGACGGGATATCATCAGCTGAGAATTAGGAAGGAGGATATTCCTAAGTCAGCATTTCGTACCCGGTATGGTCATTACGAGTTTACAGTGATGCCGTTTGGATTGACGAATGCTCCAGCTGCATTTATGGATTTGATGAATAGAGTGTTCAAAGAATATCTGGATCAATTTATGATCGTGTTTATAGATGATATCTTGGTCTATTCGAGAAGTAATGAAGAGCATGAGAATCATCTGAGATTAGTGCTTCAGACCCTAAGAACTCATCAGTTGTATGCTAAGTTTAGCAAATGCGAGTTTTGGTTGACTCGTGTTGCGTTCTTAAGTCATGTGATTTCCGGAGAAGGAATCTCCGTCGATCCGAGCAAGATAGAAGCTGTGATCAAGTGGCCGAGACCGACATCAGTGGCAGAGATCAGAAGTTTTCTGGGGTTAGCAGGTTACTACAGACGGTTTGTGGAAGGGTTCTCATCGATAGCGTCGCCTCTGACCAAGCTCACCAAGAAAAATGAGAAGTTCATATGGACAGACAAGTGCGAGTGTAGTTTCCAAGAACTGAAGGAAAAGCTGACTACTGCACCTGTGCTAACGATTCCATCTGGCCCTGGAGGATTCGAGATCTACAGTGATGCGTCATTTAGAGGATTGGGTTGCGTGCTGATGCAACATGGCAGGGTTGTTGCATACGCTTCCAGGCAGTTGAGACCTCATGAATTGAATTATCCGACGCATGATTTAGAACTCGCAGCCATCATATTTGCGTTGAAGATTTGGAGGCACTACTTGTGTGGGGAAAAGTTTCAGATCTTCACGGACCATCAAAGTCTCAAGTATTTGTTCTCTCAGAGGGAGTTGAACATGAGACAACGGCGATGGATGGAATTGCTGAAAGACTACGACTGTGATATTTTATATCACCCGGGAAAGGCAAATAAGGTTGCCGATGCATTGAGTAGGAAGTCTTCAATAGCGCAAATCTTGATTAAGGAGTGGAACTTAATCGAGAGAGCTCGAGATTCGGAATTCAAATTTGAGGTAGGCCACCTTTCAAGTCTTATGGCCACCCTCAGAATTGAGCCGGATGTCCAGGTCAGAATCAAGCAACTCCAACCGACAGATCCAGACGTACAGAAAATTCTTCAAGAGGATACCGAGAAAAGAAAAGCCGATTTTCAAGTTTCTGATGATGGGGTACTGAGGTTTTGTGGACGTTTGGTTGTACCTGTCGATGTAAAGCTTAGAGAAGAGATTTTATCTGAAGCACATCGTAGCAAGTACAGCGTTCATCCTGGAAGCACTAAGATGTATCAGAATTTACGTCAACACTACTGGTGGTCAGGTATGAAGGCGGACATCGCCAAGCATGTGGCCAAGTGTTTGACTTGTCAGCAAGTAAAAGCCCAGCATTGCAAGCCGGGAGGATTTCTGCAACCTCTTGCGATCCCAGAGTGGAAATGGGAGCATATCACGATGGACTTCGTGACTGGACTACCAAGGAGTCAGAGGGGGAATGATTCGATTTGGGTAGTAGTCGACAGGCTGACAAAGTCGGCTCACTTCATTGCAGTTCGAAAGGACCTGAGTCTGGATAGACACGCAGACCTGTATGTGCGTCATGTGGTTCGTATGCATGGAGTGCCAGTTACGATAACATCTGATAGAGACCCGAGGTTTACTGCTGCTTTTTGGAAGAGCTTGCAGAGTGCTTTAGGTATAAAGCTTCAGTACAGTACGACGTATCATCCTCAGACGGATGGCCAGTCGGAAAGGACAATTCAGACTCTTGAAGACATGCTGAGAGCGTGTGTAATAGACTTCAAAGGAAGTTGGGAGGATCAGCTTCATTTAGTGGAATTCGCCTACAACAACAGTTATCAACAGAGCATCAAGATGGCTCCCTTTGAAGCGTTGTATGGCAGAGCGTGCAGAACTCCAGTGTGTTGGGATGAAGTCGGAGAAAGGAAGATAACAGGCCCAGAGTTGGTTCAGCAATCAGTGGATGCCGTGGCAGTGATCAGAGACAGGTTGAAGACAGCGCAGAGCAGGCAGAAAAGTTATGCAGATAAGCGTCGGAGGTCTTTGGAATTCCAAGTTGGTGATCACGTTTTTCTAAAAGTGTCACCAATGAGGGGAACTTCGCGCTTTGGTAAGAAAGGCAAACTGAGTCCGAGGTACGTAGGTCCATTTGAGATTCTTGAAAGAATCGGAAACCTAGCGTATCGTCTTGCGTTGCCGCCAAGATTGGCGCATGTGCATGACGTCTTTCACGTGTCGATGTTAAGGAAGTACGAGCCTGACCCGACCCACGTGCTCAATTTCGAGGAATTGGACGTGGATGACCGTGTGTCATACGTTGAAAGCCCGGTCCAGATTGTCGATCGTAAAGAGCAAGTTCTGCGTAAAAAGACCATCCCGTTGGTCAAAGTGGTCTGGCAACACCACGGCATTGAAGGAGTGACTTGGGAGACTGAAGAATCGATGAGACAGTTGTACCCCCACCTTTTTGAGCAAAGTGTAATGGTTTAAATTTCGAGGACGAAATTTTTATAAGAGGGGAAGAGTTGTGACGTCCTGAAATTCGACCCCGTTTCGATAAAGTGAAATGGGCATTTCGTCGGCGTGCCTATAGCCTTTTTCTCTGAGCTGATCACTCACGAGTTAACTAACCTATTAGGTAAAGCCGTTAAGGGATGTATCAGCTGTAAAATCCCTAAAAGCTACCTAATTGGTTGGATTGAGCTAAAATCACGTCTGATCGATTTTTAACCACGAAATTGAACTCGATTTCGGGAATCGAATTTTAAGCGCGTCATAATTCTTATTTTTAGGATCCTGTCTCATCGCTCGTCAATTTATTGACGAGTCCGAAATTTCAATAAAGAAATTATCGGAAGAAAATTGAAGCCCAAGTGAAAATAGAAAGGAAAAGGAAAAGTGAAAAGGAAAATTTGCATAAAAGAATTATGTATTTCCTTTTCTTTTTCCTCTCTCTCCCTCTCTTTTCTTTTCTTTCTTTTTCTTTTTCTTTCTCTCTCCTCTCCCCTTTTTCTTTTCCCCTCCCCCTCGTGCAATTCTCCACCGCTCATTTTCTCTCTCTCTCTCTCTCTCTCTCTCTCCTCTCTTCTCTCTCCTCTTTCTTCTTCCCTCCCCCACACGACAGAACCAGCTCCTATCTTCTTCTTCTTTTCTTCACGCCGAGCGAACCAGGAGCTGTAGCTCGCCCCTCAGCCGCCTGCCGCTCGTCCCGTTCGCCGCACCGCCGCACCGCCGTCCGCGCCCGTGCGCCCGCCGCCGTCCGCGTGCGCCCAGACCGCACGATCTAGCTCGGCCCAGCTGCTGTTCGCTTCTGCTCCAGCTCCGTCCAGCCACTCCCAGCCACCTCCGGCCACCGCCAGCCCCGCCAGACCTTCCCCGCGACCCCCTCGCCCTTCGCCGGTCTTCCCCCGCCACCCTAGCCACCGGAGCAGCTCCGTTCAGCCGCGACCAGCAGACCCACGAAGTGGGTTTCAGCCACTTCGGGCCCGCTTTTGGGCCGTTTCCCGGCCCCGAACCCGAGCCGTGCTTTGGGAACAATCGTTCCTCGCGTCGCCGCCGTCGGATTGATCCGATTTGCGCGCGATTTGGTGAGTAATCTCACTAATCCAAGATTAGTGGCTAATTATGCTTTAAGCTGGTTTAGACTTAATTAATTATGTTTAGGTTGTTAGATTAGAATAAATTAGCAATTATTAGTCAATTGTGATGTGATTTAGATAAATTGATTGTGCAATTAGCAAGTAGACGTGGTCTACTAATTATTGGAAGTGTCTCGGGATTTTTCCCGACCCTTAGTGGGCTCCAATTAGGCTTTTCGGGCCTAAGTGGATTTTTTAGTATTTAAATATTAATTTTCGGAATTAAATTAAATAATTATTTATTTTCCGAAAATTCAAGGGAGATGGCCCGGGACCGGAAAATTGTGCTGATGACTGTGGTGAAGTCCGTTTATCTAATCGGGCTTTAATTTGAGTTAAATGGGATTTTTAATGTTAATTATTTAATATTCGAAATTAATTAATTATTTATTTATTTTCCGAAAATTCAACTGAGATGATCTGGAACCCGAAAATTATGCTGATGAGCGTGGTGAAGTCCGTTTATTTAATCGGGCTTTATTTTGAGCTAAATTGAATTTTTAATATTAATTATTTAATTTTCGAAATTAATAAATAAATTAATTATTTTTCGGAAATTAAGATTTTGATGGCCGACGACCGAAATCTCGTGTTGATCGTCGTGGCGCAGTTCGTTTATTTATTTGAGCTCTACGTTGTATGGAATTGAATAAATTGTGATATTTTAGGGATTTACCCTAAATTGATTGGAATTGATTGTGATTGAATTGTTGATCGGTAGCTGGCCAAGTATGTTATTAAGCATTTATAATGCTTTGTTGACTTGATTTAATTATTTGATTGAGAAATCGTTGGGCATTGGTTGTCGATATTGAAAGTGAACTGGTAACCACTGCAAGGAGGACACGTGGCTCGGTGAATTGGAATGTCACCTGGAAAATGCACGTGAGTTCAGTGGTTGAATATGTCACCTTGGCGAAAAGGTCGCCTGAGAGAATACACGTGGCTCGGAGACTCGGTATGTCGTCCTGGAGAATGCACGTGGCTCGGTGACAGGATTTGGCATCTAAAAGGACACGTGGCTCGGTGATCTGATGCGTCACTTTGGTAAGCGAGTACCTTAGAGAATGCACGTGAGTCCAGCATTCCGGAATGGCATCTAAAAGGGCACGTGGCTCGGTGAATTGATGCATCACCTTGGTGAGATAGCACCTTAGAGAATGCACGTGGGCCCGGACATCGTAAAAAGGACACGTGGCTCGGTGGCTTGATGTACCACCTTGGCGAAGAGGTCGCCTTAGAGAATGCACGTGGGTCCGAGGTTTGAGGCACGTGACTCGGAGACTTGGAAGGTCGTCCTGGAGAATACACGTGGCCTAGTTTTTAAATATCCCACAGTGGGTATTGAATTGTATGGCATGTAATCGACTAGTTCGATTTGTTGGAAGCGAATGGCTGTTTATTGTGAATTGTACTGACTTGCAGGTGGGATCAGAGGCCAAGGTAAGTCCTCTACCCTGTGCGTGTTTAGGCAGCTTTTAGTATAATAGTTTTCTAATCGGGCTTAGTGGGGTAGAACTCGCTGAGACGTAGTCTCATCCCAGTTTGGGGAAACCATTTCAGGACCCCGCTGAAGAGCTGAGGAGGAGGAATCCGAGAAGGAGAACTCGGAAGTGAGAGCTGAAGAAAAGGATTTTTGGAAGAAGAAGACAATTCTGAGAGAGGCCTTGAGTACGGCCTAGTTTATCTAAGTTTTTGTCTTCTTTTGAGATCTCTATTTTGATGTGAATAGAGTTTAGAATAAAAAGTTGTGAAGCGTTATGGTTGTGTTTTGTATAAAAGTGTGGTTATAAATTTCAATATGAAAAATATAGCCCTGCTTTTCTATCCCATCGTTTTATTGTCTGGGGATTTTAATTGCTTCCGCATGTGCTAATAAATGAAAGGGTCGGCGATACATTATCCTGGGATATCGCATTATAAAATCGACCAAGGTAGAAGGATGTGTGCGTGCCCGAGGATCGGGGCGTGACACTCCAGCCCGCCAAAGCTCTACTGCGGCCGGACCCGAGCCAGATCTGCCCACCGCCTACACCGCATCGGCTCCGAGCTTCCCCCGACGACCGTTGCTGTTGCTCCCGTGACGCCCCTGCATTGCGCACCTCTACCCCGCTCCACCTTTGCTCCGATGACCAGGCTCTGTTTTGCCTGTGAAGCCACAGCTATTGCCAATTTGCATCGCCACCCGGTTGGTCTCGCCCGTGACGTCGCTTCTGTCTTTGATCCGCCCCTCTCCGAGCGACACCCACAGTAGCTTTCCGCCGAGCCTTCTTCACCAGTCGCTGCTGCACATCCGGTGGTCCGCTTGATGCCAGCAAGGCCGCGACGCCCCTTTCGCCGGTGCCCGAGCGCCGGTTGCTTCGCCCGTGCTGTCCCTGTCCCGCCTGACCTGTGACCAACTATGCCTTCCCTTCACCGGAGCTACCCCTGTCGGACCGACGATAGTTGCCCTAGGTGACCTGCCACGAGCAATCTGTGCTTGGGAAGGGAAAAAGAAAACAGAAAAACAAAAGAAAAAAAGAAAAATCAGATTAGGTAGTTTCTTTGGTATGTTTTTTATTATTATTTCTTTAACATTCTGTTTTAGTGGAATTGTTCCTTAATATATTATTGATATCCCATATGAAATAGTCCCTCAAGCTAGGGATTGACAGTCTGATTTTCGCCCCCCGAAATTTGACTCGCAATTCCTTATAAAATTCGACAATCCAATCTCAAGCCCAAGATTCGATTCGCGATTTAATTTAAAATTGACCAATCTGATCTCATGCGCGAGATATGGTTTGTCAATTTTTGGATATCAATCTTATCTTGTTTGATTTGCTATCTTCAAGTTGGTTGAGTCAATCTTATTTTCGTAAAAAAAAAAATCCAAAAGATATTTGAGTTAGGAATAGATTTGCTTTAGAATATTTCTTGTTGAGGATTAAAATTGCAATCTTATTTTGAAATTTAAAAATAAAAAAAATGTTGAATTAGGATTAGGTTTTTTTTATATTTAGAATAATAATTTTATTTTGAATCAAGGAAAAGAAAACCAAAAAAAGAAAGCACATTCATTTAGGATGTTAGTGTTATCATTATTTGAATTGCATGTGAAAATTTTAATTTCGAAATTAATAAAAAAAACACAAAAAATCATCATGCATATATCATGTTGAATTAAGGCATTCTTTGCATGTCATTGCATGTTAGGGTTGCATGTTTATCAATTATAGGTAGATAATCTCTCCTAGATAAATTGCATATTTTGTTAGGAAAAAAAAAATGCCCATGTCATATAGAATTAGGTCCATGAAATGCACGTCATTTAGTGATTTTTGTTAGGTCCATTTAATTAGAAATTGTCAGTCATTAGATTAATTTAGATTGCATATTTAAATGTTGCATTTCATTAATTTTGAATCTCATAGAAAATAAAAAAAATTATTTAGAATAAATCCATCTCATGCTTAGGATAGACTACATGCTTAGTTATGTCATATTGCTTAGGTCATATAGCTAAGTCATGTTGCCATGTCATATCATTTCATGTCAAATTAGTGGCATGCATTGCATATTGCATGATTTTCATTAAATAAGTGAAAAAAATTGTCTGTTAATTAGAAATCATATTTAGAAATGCTGTTGTGAATTCTAAACTAACAACGCAGATACTTTCATTGCTACGAGGTAAGTTCTGCAATTTATTTATTGCTTTACTTGGGTGTTAAATTTGTGGTTTGCGCACCCACATGATCACTTCACATGTTAGGGAAATAGATTTAAAATCAATCCAAACTGCTTGTCAAACATTTTTCAAAATAAAAAGAAAGGTACCGAAAGGGCGTTAGAGAAATCTAGCGTAACCAAGTCTCCGTACCCAAATCTCTGGTTCGTAGGAGTAAAGTGAATCTCCCGTTACTTTACTTGGGTTTCTAATCGACCCACCAAAAATAGATTAGTGGCGACTCCTAGTTAAAAATCAATTGCATGTCAAGAATTCAAACCTAAGTCGCCAATTGGTATGGGCTTGGGAGAGCCCGAGTTAAGTCTAGGCTTAACAATCCATTAGCCAAACCCTAGGTGGTTCGCCCCCGAAAATTTGGTCGCGACACTACTTATTATAGATCACATAAACTATCATGGCACATTGAGGTAGAGGTGGAGCATTTGTCCCATGCTTTATATACTTGTACCACTATTTGTTGGTATACTAGACCTAATCTTTCACATGCCATGAAGAGAATGCATATGACTAATCGAAGTATGCATTGTGAGGTAGTGAAATTGACCCTCGTTTATTTGTTTGGGATAAAGGCTCTTTCTGGCATAAACAAAAGAGAACTAAATCTGATTATAATTTAAAAAAAAATGCAAAGAAAAGATAGATTTACATCGTTTTCTAGAGGTTGGAAGTTCAAGTAGCGAGGTAGTAACAGATTTTGCAGACGAGAGATACTTAAGGAGCCTGAAGAGTCATGGATTTTAATGCTAACACCATTATGCATTGATTGGAGTGAATTAATTGAAGAAAAAAAAAATGAACTAAATCGTTCATATCCAAGCTTCAAAATTTTGGATCTAACATAATTGGGTTTTCCTAATTTTGAGCCAAAAAAAATTAATGTAATGTAACCAAAATGTTCTAAAACATATATATATATATATATATATATATATATATATAGCAATATCAATATAACAATTTCTAACATACATCATTCAATAAAAGGCAATTTGAAAATTTTAGAACCTTTTCAAATTATGAAACCTAGAAATTCAAATTCAAAATTCTCATTCAATATTCAATGAAACTATTCAAATTATATATGGTTGGAAGTATCTCGACATGTAGAACAAAAGTCCTAAGGTTTTAGAATTGATTGATCATAAAAATAAAAAAAAAATAACATGAAATAATAACGACAATATTCACATTTTAAAAGAATTTTGAATTTTTTTATTAAAAAAAATATAATTTGGCGTTCTACAATTATATACGACTTGCTTTGATATCACATGTTGATATTAACATCATAAACATCAAGATTAGTCAACATAAACAACCAAACAATAAAAAACAATCGGATCCATTTATGAATGTAAAACACCATAAAATATATGCATAGAGGAATTAGATTGTACCTATTTGAGTCATTATTTTACTCAAAGGAAGTAGATTAGTTTAATTGGGAATCAATGATTTATTGGAATGCTAAATCTTCCTTTCTATAACATATTTCATTAGAGCAGCTTTAATGAGAGTAAAACAACTGATAGGTATAACATATCTTTATATAGGCTAAAGAGAGGACCTAACAAGCTCTAATCAATTAGTGTGCCAACTGGGTCTCTCCCATCATGAGCTTCAATTAAAACACAATTACCTACATTTTGCTGCTCAACTAGGCTCATTAAGCCCAATTCAACAGGATCACTAAAGGGTTCTACATATATTGGAATATCTATTAATCCGATCATAATTAATGTAGGCCCATATTCAGGAAATTTCCAACAATTGCACCTACTAATAATGGCAATTGTGGGTAGCTCTAATTATATTACTTTATGTTTAGACATGTGCCATACCTTAATGCCAATAAATTATTTAT
The DNA here is from genome assembly GCA_019915185.1 of Eucalyptus camaldulensis. Classification (NCBI taxonomy): domain Eukaryota; kingdom Viridiplantae; phylum Streptophyta; class Magnoliopsida; order Myrtales; family Myrtaceae; genus Eucalyptus; species Eucalyptus camaldulensis. The sequence goes on from JAHSVA010000012.1 coordinate 12,892,965, forward strand.
ATTGAACACAACTTAAATAAAAATATAAACATTTCCAGTCAAAGTAATACGAAATTTTGTTTCATATTTTTTAAAAACATAATGATTTTATAAAAATTATATACTTTTCTATCAAAAGTCCTGATTTGGGAACAGAAGGCCCCAAACAACCTTTTAAGTCTATGCATATGAATCTATTGTTGGTTGATTTCCTTTTCTTGTATTATTGCATCGCATTGTTTATTAGTACCAATTTTGTATTCAATCCAATTTATGTTCCTTCCTTTGTTAATATTCGTATTATAATTCATCGATTGGTCTTTCATTATTCAGTTACTTTTAGTGACTTTTCTTGTTTGTCTGCAGACAAATCCGTATGGAGTATCACCACAAATGTTGCAATAAATGCATTTCCAAATATCATCTTTATCTTTGGTATGAAAAATTCTTTTCTGCTCGCAGTTTTCGATGTCTCACTTGTACCCCGCCAAACGATAAAGCCTCTTTAGACGTTCTTCACATTCATGGAAAGACCTAAAGAAAAGATTACTCAATGCTAATCCTTTGACAATTTTCTCTGCAGTTCACTTCATGGCCGCAAAATTCATACTTGGAGCTCCATGCGTATTGATATTTTTAACCTATAAGTGGATGAGAAGGCATCAAGCAATGGATGCAAATATCGAAGAATTTCTTCAAGCTCATAACAGCTTTTTGCCTATAAGGTACTCTTACTTGGATATAAAAAAAAAAAAAATCACAAAAAATTTCAAACACAAATTAGGGGAAGGAGGTTTTGGTTCTGTGTACAGAGGAAACTTAGAAGTGGCAATGAAATTGCAGTTAAGATTTTGAACAAACCAAAATCTAATGGCCAAGACTTTATAAGCGAAGTGGCTACTATAGGAAGGATCCACCACATCAATGTCGTACAACTTGTTGGCTATTGTTTCAATGACCCCAAACAAGCTCTCATGTATGCTTTCATGCCAAATGGATCTCTGGATAAGCACATTTTCTCTAGGGATGATGATAGATTTCTTGATCATAAGAAATTAATGAGATCTCTCTTGGTGTGGCTAAGGGAATAGAATATCTACATCGGGGATGTGACATGCAAATTCTACATTTTGATATCAAGCCTCACAATATTCTTTTAGACCAAAATTTCACTCCAAAAGTCTCTGACTTTGGGCTTGCAAGACTTTTTCCTGTGAACCAAAGCAATTTGTCGTTAACTGCTGCAAGAGGAACCTTGGGATATATGGCTCCTAAGCTATTTTACAAGGATATTGGTGGTGTCTCTCATAAAGCTGATGTTTATAGTTTTGGGATGTTGCTCATGGAAATGGCCAGTAGAAGGAGAAATGTAAATGCAAATATTGAGCGTTCAAGCCAAACTTATTTCCCTTTGTGGGTTTATGATCAACTCAGTAAAGAATATGTGGTTGAAATGGTAGAAGTAGATGAGGAAAGAGAGATAACTAGAAAGATGGTAACAGTTGCTCTTTGGTGTATACAATTAATGCCTAACGATCGGCCATCAATGAGTAGAGTCATAGACATGCTTGAAGGAAATATTGATAAATTGCAACTACCCCCGAAACCGCTTTTGTATCCGTCCGATGAACCAATTGATGATGTCGACACTGAAATATTTTCAACATTATCAAGTGCTCCAACAACTTTTGAGGGGTACCAATTTCGAAATAGCAATGAAATTACAAAATCGTGCATTGTTTAATTTTCTTTTGTCCATGTGACTGTAATGCATGATGAACATAGTTCCATCTGAAGCATAATTGACATGTAATTGGTGAACCTAGATTTCATCGTCTGTTAATTCCTGTGTTTTTTACAAGAATTGCCTCATGGCTATTTATTTACACTTCTTATTTCCCGAGTGCTCTTGATATGACAGACCAAACTCGTTTTGTATGGAGCAATGAGCCTTTCTCCCGTTCTCTCCAGCGCCCAATATAAAGCCGATTCAAACTCTCTCCTTGCCGCCGAAACCTCACACCATCAACCCTCGACTGCCACCTGATCACCCACCTCGATGACGGCCACCTCAACCTCATGTCCGGAGATGGGTCCCATACCAACCTCCTCTCCTTCTCTCTCCTTCTCTCTCCTCCTCAACTCCTCCATTCGCTTCTGTGCGTTTGAGCTTGGGAGCCACGTCCATCGCGCTTGATTGGCCCCAGCTTGAGCCCGACTCGGCGATCCTCATCTCGCTCATCTATCTCTATTGAAAATGCAATGACCGGGCTGAGGCGGAGAGGATTTTTAGGGACACGGGTAATAAAAGGGACTTGGTTTCCTAAAGTTCCACGATCTCTTGCTTTGACAATAATCTCATGGAGTTTAAAACAGTTAGTACTTTCGTTCATATGCTTGAAGATGGTTGTTTCCCTAGTGATTATAGTGTGGCAGCAGTTATCCAGACTTGTTTGGTTCCGGAGAATGCACTGACTGTTGATACAGTTCTCGGGTTTATTATCTAGAGTGGGCTGTCTTGATTTCGATGTGTGTTGGGTGTGCACTGGTTGACATGTTTGCAAAGGGTAGTACTGATTTGGTTTCAGCTCGTAAGGTATTCGAGAAAATGCCCAAGAAGAATATGGTTGATTAGACTTTGAAATCATAGAAAAATAATAATTTATTATTTTTTAATTTATTTTTTGTGGAATTATCTTTTTGCTGGAAACTGAGTCTTGAGACCCGCATTCAGAACTTTTTTTAAGTATAAAAACAACTTTTGCCAAAATAAAACTCAAGTTAACAAAGAGTAAAATAAATAGCTAATGAAGTACTTATGCAAGTAAAAACTTACGGCCTTTGATCAAACTAATATTTTTACTTCGGTGAAAGACCAATATTACGATGAATTTTTTTATGTTGCTAAAGTAAATAAAAGTTTACAAACAAATCTAGAGAACTCTACTTATAGAAATAACTTCGATAATACCCTGTATTATTTCCTCTCAAGAAAAATTAAATGTATATTTTTTCGTTTTACGTTTCACATCGATCTTATGTGCAGTTCCCACATGCAATAAAAATAATCATTGATTATTGGTGATTACATATGAATTTCGCACCCACCCTTTGTTAGGATCCTAGCTCTGTCGAGGACCTATCAAAGCAAATAACATTACAAGTGATAGTTTCTGATACGACATAATAATATAACTCAAATGGTATTGAGTTTTTTGTGTTTAGATCAATTCCAAGTGAATACACGACACTCAATTTGGGCATGCATGACAGAAATTTTATTTCTCTATTTCTTTATTTTTTTGTTACCTATAACAAGTTTGGAATAGAAATCTATTTGCTAATATAATTTCATTTTTTCTATTTATGAAACAGATTTCTATTCTAAAAATAGATTTGGAGCAGAAATTAAAAGTTAAAATTTTAGCTTTTCTATTTCTGGAACAAAAGTGAAAAATGAAAATTCTCATCATTGTTTACTCTCATCATTGCCTGTCGCCCACCTATTGCTTGTGGGATGCTGAATGCTTGCCATCGAAAGTCAAATGCTCACCACCAATCACCAATTACTCGCCATAAGTTGCCGCTAGACGTCGGTCGCCACCAGACACTTGGTGCAGGACGCCAAGCGTCAACCACTAGATGCTAGTTGTCGGAAGCCGAACCAAACCGCTGCCTCCTTAATAATAGAAATTTATTTCTATTATCAAATGAATTTATATTCCAAAAACAGAAATTTTGAATTGTTATCACACGCATTTCTTTGCTCAGAATCTCATCCAAGGATTAGAAGTTGAGAAATCAATTTCTGGCTAGAAATTTTGTCATGCACACCCTTATTAATCATGTCATATAGCTGCAAGACATGAATAACTTGTTTAATTTATTAGATAATATCGACATGATTAGTGTGTGACCCGCTTAGCCATAATTAGTTAAGAGACAATTATATCCATGTCATTCACTATAAGATCTAATAGTATCCCATTACCCATAAACATTATTTTAATACGATTCAATTATAATCGGCAGACAATTTATTGTGATTTGTAAACAATTTTAAAAAAAAATTGAGGATAATTTATGTCAAGTTCGTGGGTTAATTTCATGTCATAAATCAAGCAATTATGTCAACCTGTTATTTGATTTTGTTACATAGATCATGTTGTGTGAACCTACCAATTTTTGGATCATGTTTATTAAAAAATTTAAATATTAAACTACACTTTTATCCAACAATTTAAAATTTTGGATCAATTGAGATTGGTCTTCCAAAATTTTAAATATGGGTTCCTGAGTTCAAATATCTTGGGACTCAAATTGCCTTATTATATATTTCAAAGCCTTATTCTAGCCTACGTAAAAGTATGTTAGCTTCAGATTAGCTTTAGATGTGGGTTTCAATCCTCACACATTGTAAAAAAGTAGGGTAAAAATTTGAGAGTGAGTTGAGAGTAAAAGTAGAACTAAAAAAAAAAAAAAGTTGGGATATGCCACTTTTAGATTCTTTTCTCTTTTAATTAAAGGAGGGACAAATGTACTTATGATGCGCTAGAACTAGTGCGCAAGGACCACTGCCAGGTTTCTTAAGATGCACGTCGTAAAAAATATAGTTATTATATGTAGGATTGAATATCTCGTTTTCAGTAACCATTATATAGATGTGTATATATATACATATATATATATATATTTAAATAGGCTATCAACAAGTACGACTCAAGCTATAAAAGGGAAAAAAGGAAAACAGAAAGGGCAAAAAGGAAAAAGGAAAGAGCTACAAGAATTAATTGACAAGGGGCACATAAATTTTGTACTGTAACTCGTGTTGATGCTTCCCCTATCTAATGAAGAGATCTCGATGAAATTGACATACGAAAAATTTACTAAGCTCCATCTTTTACACACACAAAAAAAAAAAAAGATTTTTGGTACCTCACCATGCATTTTGCAAGCTGCGACACAAATAATATATGGCACATTAATATTGAAGGAAGTATATGGACTTATCCATTGTCTGAGGCAGCTACCTCTAATTCCATAACCTAGGCTCCTTATTTCATGAAAAATGAGTAATTGGGGAAACATTTTTCTGAAAAAAAAAAAAGTTGCTTTTATTGCTTAAAGAAATAAATTAACCAACAATATTTCCATCCTCCACAAAAATATTTAGATATAAGTCGTTATTGATATTGAAGATATTTTTTATTGATTTAATTTAATTATTTCAAGCGATACAAGTAATCATTTTTCAGAAAAATATTTTTCAAATCATTCATTTTCTGCAAAATAAATGAAATGTTAGAAGAAAACCAAAATAGAACACTTGGATCAACACCCTTCAATGGAACAATGAAAAGTCATTTGAGCACCAATACAAATTCTCTTGACAACAATAAATCCTTTAAGAAAAAATTGGCATCATGCATAATTCTAGACATGTTCATACTTTGGTAATAAACTTGCATCAACTACATCCAGGGCTCGCCCCTGGCTTGCTTGGATCTGCTCCACCTGCAAACTCGTAAAAGAGATGCACCGAAGAAACTTAATAATCCTACTATATGAAATTATGTTTTTTCCATTTCAATAAAATGTAACTTCATCAAAATTTCATGGGCCAGCGGTTAATAATTAGAAGTCGATTGTTACGAGACCCGAATCAAAAGTATAGCCCTTATCTTCATTTTGCTTTTCAGCTGAACCATCTATATAGTTGATGACAATGTTCAAAGCTCCATAAGTGTAAGATTTTTCTGGCATATGTACAGTGAAAGGTAGGTATTAAGATAGAGAGAAAACATAATTACCTCGGGGACTTTCTGAGCATGACCAGCTGGAGACGTGAAGGATTACAGCCAAGAGAAGATATCAAATCTTCACAAGTGAATAGCAAGAACCGAAAGAGGAAGAAGACGAGGAAACAGAAGCGCTCTCTGCCATCTTCGTTTGCTCCTGAACGTCTCTGAAGAGCTTGACAGGGTCGTGTCTTATAAAGAAGTGGTTCTGTCAGAGTAGTGCTTCATTCGCAAAAGTCAAAGTCTTCGTTCATGAAACTTCGAGGATCTCATCATTTCCCTTTTACTAATCATCAGATGTTGCGATGCCCTTTCCATGGTGGTGTTCAAACCAAGGAAGAAGGAAATTGAGTTAGAATATATAAATAAGTTTCGATATGTTTGAAATTGTTTGGACACATAATAAGGAGATGATAAAGAGTTGTTCTGCCCTATCGACTCATCAAAGTCAATTTAATTTTTTTAATTGTAAAAAAAATTTCTATTACTAATGAAGGTTGGCATTTGTGTGCTCTCGAAAATTAGAGGTATTTAAATAACTAGTGGAAATTTAAGCTGAAATAAGAGGTTGGACGACGACAACCACCACAGACAGATAAATGAATTATGTAAATTTGTTAGGCCTATGGCCTTTATCTCATTATCCCCATTTCCCAGCTAGAAATATCGTGTCGATCACAAAAGTCATCATAAATTCAGTAAGCCATATGTAGAAATTATAGATGGGTGAGTTTGGGGGAGTATGGCTGAATTCCAGGCCTAAACATCTTTGCCCGAGCAGCCCGCAATTTGACAACCATTACGTTTTATTTATAAAGTGATCAGGTCTAAGAGGGCGCAGACTGGCTCAAGTGAACGAAGTAAAAACCTAAAATAAAAAATGTTTGTTCAGGCTCACCAAATTTTTGCTAAGGACTTTTGTGAGCTTAGGTAAGCCCAAGCAGGGAGCCCACTTAGCTGAAAGGCCTTTGATGAAGTAGGATAGAAGAACAAAATAGTTTTTAGATAGTGAACACTCTTTGCTTGTGGAAAAAAAATCAAATAAGTATATTTTTCAAGGAAAATAAGTGTTTAGAGATTCGGTTAGTTATTTTGTAGAAGAATAAGACCTTAGCCTCCTGGAAAAAATTAAACATTTAAAGAATCGTGATTACAAGTGTCAAAGATTTGATTTACTTTTGATATATAGTTTTTTTTTATACCCAAACTTTTGATATATGGTTTTGCCCTCGTTAAATCAATAGTGTTGAGATTGAAACTATTCTTTGGGTTTGCTTTTATATATATATGATATTATTTTTCTCGAACATCGAGTGTAGAAACTAGCAAGCCTAAAAACTAAGGGAGGACAAGGAAGGTTAAGGAGCCCCCTTCAGATGCCATGTTCTCATGTACTTTCACTACCTTAAATATGCTAGATCGCATTAATTTTAATCATTACTTTGCAATTGAAAATCCTGTCAACTTAATGACACTATTTATTGTTCGTAGCAACGATGTGTAGGATTTAACTGCTCCTATTGAGAAATCATTGTACTGAATAACTATAGATAGTTAACTAGTAAATAGCTTACTAAGAGGTATGAAAAAAATCATGAACGATCAAAAAGAAAAATGGGTGAGTTAAGAATTTGATGTAAGTGCCACTATATAATCATGTCAAAGCCCATTGCTATGTACCTTAGAGTAAAGATTTTTTTAAGGATTTTAGTTGGGAAAATTACTCAACCGATCATAAACTTATAATATAGATGGTAATTCAGTGTTACATTATCAATTTTATCAATTTAATACTAAATATTTGCACTCTTACAATCAATTTTAATTCAAAATCGTTGACATGACAATTTAATCATTGTTGGCCATCCCATGCAGCACATTGCCTTGTCAGTAATATTTAACAAAATTGATTGAAATGATTACATTGAAATTTTGAATAAAAGATCAGGATTAAATTAGCAAAATTTAAAAATTTTGGACTTAAATGGCATTAGTGCAATTAGTCTAGGACTATTTTGAACAATTTCTCCTTGAGTTGTCTCAAGTAAACATTATATCACCATTGGGAATAATTATTTTATGTAAAAGAGGAACAATTAGGGGATGAACTTGACTCGAGTTGCCTGAAAAGAAGATGCATTGAATGTTATTTAGGTTTTGTGTGTGTGTGTGTGTGTGTGTGTGTGTGTGTGTGTGTGTGTGTAGATTGAATAGCTTTTCTCTTTGTAACTAGCTAGTAAAAGAGGTGGAACGTATAGGGAAGAAGGAAGCGGTTGGTACGCTGAGAAACCCAACTTTTGCGTATTGTACTCGCTCTTGATGATAATCATTTTAAGATTCTGCTCCACGAAAAAAAAGATAGCGGAACTAAAATAATGTAATGGCGAAAAAAAACCTAGTCTCACTTTACAATATTTATTTCTGTAAAAATAAAAAATGACCTTTGATGTAGAAAACTGATATTTGATATTGCAAAACAATTCTTATCATGGCTGTTAAAGTATCCACATTATTTGTCTATCGGGCTTACATGCTCTTCATATATATGTAATCTTTCTCCACTTATAAGTTTATATTTTTATGTTGGACATTTGAATGTGATAATTTTTTTTTTTTTTGTTAAGCATTCTAAAAGTAGCAATCTAGAGTGGTTTTCGTTATAGAAAAATGATGTTTGGATTTAAGCGGAACTATGCGTTCATTCATAGTTTAGAGCAAAATTCCTCGTTTTTAAACTTGGGAAAAACTATAGGAGTAGGTTTGTGGGGCTAGGGCTGCCAATGTATAGGAGACGATCTCTTCTGACATTAAAAAGACGGCCAGAGAAAAAATAAGAAATTTATAGAGATGTCTGAAGAAATGAAACGATAAGCTTGATCAGTAAATTATGAATTGTCGGATACAAGTTGGATATATTGATGCTAACACTGAATTGATTTGATCGTGGATACAACCATAACAAAGAGAGAGACGAATTGGCAGTGCTGGCATGGAGAATCAGTTGCGGTAGCACGACACCCTCCGTTCGAACAAAGGTCTCCTACAATAGCAATGACCATCTCGGTCGCGTGGTTCAGTCAAACTTGCATCAATGGCATCTGGGGCTCGGCTTTAGGTTGCTTCCTCCTGCTCCACCTGCAAACTCAGGACAGCAAAAAGAAATCAAGTAACGCAACTACATCTCATGCAGAATTTTAAGACCGATTACTTGCTGTAAATCTCATGTTGAGGACGATTGATTGAAGGCCAATAAGCGCGAGACCCAAACAGGAGGTGTCGGCTCAGAAGTTTAGCAATGTACAAATGGATCCATGCGTTGTTAGAATATTAAAATGTATCTAACCGAAAGATCAAGAAAGAGAGCACACTGAAAGTTGGGGGACGACGTACGCATGATATGCCTTGAAGGATGATGCCAACCAGGAGAAAACAACAAAATCTCAGAGATGGGAGAATAACAGTAGTGTAAGAATTATTGTGGCCCATATTATGTGATTTATTATATGGTTTAATAAATCATTAAAATGCTATAAATAATTATTGGTTACGAGAAGTTACGACTCTAATAAAAATGAAAGGGTATATCGCTTTGATGGAAGACGTCTTTTCAATGAACGTATAAATAGAGTCCGATCCTCTCTCCACCCACATACGAATAACAATAACAAAAAAGGAATTTGGTATCCTCTCCTCCATCGATTGAATACAATAAGGTTTAGTGGGTTAAGGGAGAGAAATCAGATTTCTTCTTTTGGTCCGAGATCATTTGGTTTTCTACAACGATGATCATCAAGCAAGCGCTATGGATAAAGATATATCTTAATCTATTTGAAAATCATGAAGATCAAGGATCATTGATTTGTTATGAATTTTCGCATCAAAGTATTATACGAATTGTTTCTAACAGTTGGTATCAGAGCCATTTGGTTTATGATCTCATGATTTTTTCCATTTAAAGAAATATTATGATTTATGTTTGATGATTCGTTGAACGATCCTCTTCGTATTATTTATTGTTGTTAAGATGCTTTCGGATGATTATGGATAAAGAAAATCTGAATGATGGAACGTTCTTCATGGACGAAAATGGTGAAAAGTTACTGTGCGTGAGTGGAAAAGGACAAAAATGAAAAAATTCAGAATTTTAAGGGCAAGATAGAAACTCTTCCATTCCGCGGAAAATCCGGTGATCCACCACTTGATTTCGGACTCACACCATCGCACTGCCATGAGGAACATTAGCCATAAGTTTTTCCAGTATATTGGTGTTCGCTGGAGGCTAATCGAGCGGCAGAAGCCACGGTGGTGGAGGTTTTGTGTTCTGAAAATTTTGGTTTGATTGGGGCCAATTTCTTGGTCATTTTTGCCGAAATTTAAACCCATGTGGTCGTGCCGGCATACTCCAGAAAATCCATTATTTTATTTGTGTCTGGGATGGGCTACTGGAGAAGAAACGGCCGGCGAAACACCAAACCACGTTGAAAAACGGCGAAAAATCGCGTTTGTGCCCGAGGAAGAAGGCACGTGGGCTCCACGCACGCATTGCGGTTGCAGGCGCATGGAACCCACACCCCACGAGCCATCACGCGCGCGGAAGCGCTGCGCGTGTGGGATCCACGTGCGTGGGGCTTCCCATGCGGTTGCAGGCACGTGCTGTGGCAGATGAAGGGGCATGCCGTGGCGGTTGAATGCGCCTGACGTCCCCGCACGCCCTTTTTACGTTTTTGCCCCTATGTCATTTTTAAAATTCCCATTTTTTCCTTCTCGCAATTTATTTACTATTCTGCCCCTATTTAATTTATAATTACGATTCTGCCATTGCTGATTATTTACCATTTTGCCCCTGGATATTAAATTTATGGTTCTACCCTTATGGAATTATGATTTTATGATTTTGCCCTTATGCTTTGATAAAGTTTTTGTCATTGTGTGCAAATTTGGTAAATATTTGTATTTTACAATATTAAAAATTCATATTATGAAAGGTTTGTTAGTCACTAAAGTGGCCAAACCTTGAAATCTTTTGAATTTTTTGATATTGTAAATTATTTTATTCAATTACCCATGATTAATTGATGCTATATATAAAATTGATGTGTTTTATATTATTATTGGAGTTATGGGTATATTAAAGTTCATTTATTATAAGAACTTAGGGATTAACCCAAAGGTTAATTATTTTCTTATAATTCATGAACATGATGGTTGATAATTAATATGACTTGTTAAATTTATTTGTATATCCAAAGGTAACAAATAAATTTTAATAAGATATATTTACAATTATTAAATAAAAGTTATTAGCATCATTATGGTATATATATCTTTGTTTATCATAGGATCGCCCAAAGGAGAATTATGATGTACATGTGTCATTTAGTTTGAATTTGATTAGGTGATATTCTCAAAGCATTAATGTATGAGTATTTTCTTGCACATTTGTAGTATCTGTACCTGTTTCACTCCATTCGCATGCCTCATCTATTCCCTTATTCAATGGGATTAATTTTCTTGATTGGAGTGAACAAATCCAATTTCACTTAGGTGTCCTGGATCTTGATTTAGTGCTTCAAGCTAAGAAACCAACTGCTATTACTGATGAAAATAGCGATGATGAAAAGTCCTTCCATAAAGCTTGGGAAAGATCGAACAGACTGAGCTTAATGTTCATGCGAATGACAGTTGCAAACAACTTAAAGACTTCTTTTCCCAAGACTAACAATGCTAAGGAATTTATGAAATTTGTGAAAGAGCGTTCTCAAACTGCTGATAAGTCACTTGCTGGTACATTGATAAGCACATTGACCACCATGAAATATGATGGTTCGCGTACCATGCATGAGCATATACTTGAGATGACGAAGTTAGCAGCAAAGCTAAGAACTTTGGGAATGAATGTAGATGAGTACTTTTTATTACAATTTATACCTAATTCCTTGCCTCATGAGCAATATGGGCCATTTCAAATAAATTACAACACTATAAAGGATAAGTGGAATGTAAACGAATTGGCCAGTATGATAGTTCAAAAGGAAACAATGATAAGAATCAAAAGACTCATAATGTTCATCTCTCAAGTCATCAAGAAGTTCAAAAGAATTTTAAGAGGAAAGGTGGAAGGAGCAAGAAGAAAGGACTACACGTCCAAAATGACTCTTCAAAAGCTTCTCAAATCCACAAGAAGGAACACAATCTTATTAAGTGTCATTTTTGTAACAAAATTGGACACTTGAAGAAAGATTGTCTGAAATGTAAGGCTTGGTTCGAAAAGAAAGATAAGCTTTGTGCTTTGGTATGTTTTGAATCAAACTTTACTAAAGTTCCTTATAATACTTGGTGGATTGATTCTGGTGCCACCACTCTTGTGTCAAATACGATGCAGAGATTTCTTACGATCCAAACTATAAAGCTAAATGAAAGTTATGTGATTACGGGAAACAAAGACAAAGCTCCATTTGAATGCATTGGCACTTATCATTTGATCTTAGATACTGGGCATTATTTTGATTTGTTTCGAACCCTTTATGTATCTACATTTTCTCGCAATTTAGTTTCTTTACCAAGACTTGATGTGGCAGGATTTTATTGTAAGTTTGGATATGAATCTTTCAGTCTATTTAAGAGTGATGCTCTTATTGGAACTGGAACTTTATGTGATGGTCTCTACAAATTTAGACTTGATAATACTTTTGTTGAGACATTAATGACCTTGCATCATAATGTTGGCACTAAACGAAGTTTGGTGAATGGAAATTCTGCTTACTTGTGGCATAAACGTTTGGGTCATATATCTAAGGAAATAATGCAAAGATTAGTGAAGAATGAAATTCTTCCAAATTTGGATTTTACTGACCTTGAAGTGTATATTGATTGTATTAAAGGTAAACAAATAAAATACACTAAGAAATGTGCCATAAGAAGCAAAGAGCTTCTTCAGATTATACATACTGACATATGTGGTCCTTTTGATGTTCCATCTTTTGGTAAGGAAAGCTATTTCATAACCTTTATTGATGATTTTTCATGTTATGGTTATATTTATCTATTGCATGATAAGTCTCAATCAGTGAATGCACTTGAAGTGTATATTAAAGAGGTTGAGAGGCAATTAGATAAAAAGGTGAAAATAATAAGATTGGATAGAGGCGGTGAATATTATAGAAAGTATGATGAATCGAGACAATGTCCAGGTCCATTTGCTAAATTCCTTGAAAGACGTGACATTTGTGCTCAATACACAATGCCGGGTACACTACAACAAAATGGTGTAGTAGAAAGGCGTAACCATACTTTAATGGAAATGGTTAAGAGTATGATGAGTCATTCATCTTTACCCTTATCTTTGTGGATGTATGCTTTAAAGACTTCTATGTACTTATTAAATAGGGTTCATAGTAAGGCAGTTCCAAAGACTCCTTTTGAACTGTGGATAGGAAGGAAACCTAATTTACGACACTTGCATGTTTGGGGTTGTCAAGCAGAAGTAAGAATTTATAATCTACATGAAAGGAAATTGGATTCAAGAACGGTAAGTGGTTATTTCATTGGTTATGCAGAGAAATCCAAATGGTATAAATTTTATTGTCCTAATCATAGTACAAGAATTGTTGAATCTGGAAATATTACGTTCATTAAGAATAGTGACATCAGTGGGAGTGAAAGAATGCGTGATGCTTGCATTCAAGAAGTAAGGGTAGAAGTTCTTATACCCAAAGCTTCTAAAGCTGTTGTTCCTAACAATAATCGAGAACAACAAATTAATGAACAAACACTCCATAATGGAGATGTCAACATTGAACCTCCAATAGCTGAGTCACAAGAAATAGCATTAAGAAGATCTCAAAGAGAAAGAAGGTCGGCTATTTTGATGACTACATGGTTTATTTACAAGAGTCAGAAAGTGACTTAGGAATTGGAAATGATCCACATTCATTTTCCCAAGCCATGGAATGTGAAGATTCTAATGAATGGTTTAATGCCATGGAAGAATAGTTAAAATCCATGCATCAAAATCAAGTTTGGCATATAGTTGAATTGTCTAAAAGATGTAAGAATGTCAGGTATAAATGAATCTTTAAGACCAAGCACGACTCAAAAGGTAATATTGAACGACATAAAACCAGACTTGTTGCAAAGGGTTTTACTCAGAAAGAATGCATTGACTATAAAGAGACATTTTCACCAATCTCTAAGAAAGACTCATTTAGAATCATTATAGCTTTGGTGGCTCATTGTGACTTGGAGTTATACCAAATGGATGTAAAAACTGCATTTCTTAATGGGAATTTAGAGAAGAGGTTTATATAGACCAACTTGAAGGCTTTTCAGTTAAAGGAAAGAAACACATGGTATGTAAATTAAAGAAGTCAATATATGGACTTAAACAAGCTTCCCGACAATGGTATCTTAAGTTTAATGATACCATAACTTTATTTGGATTTAGGGAAAACACCGTTGATCGGTGTATATATATGAAGATTAGTGGGAGCAAGTTTATTTTTCTAGTTCGGTATGTTGATGATATTTTGCTTGCTGCTAATAATCTTGGTTTGTTATGTGAAACCAAGAAGTTTCTCTCTAAAAATTTTGAAATGAAAGATATGGGAGAGGCAACATATGTGATAGGAATAGAAATATTCCATGATAGATCTCAAGGATTATTAGGATTATCTCAGAAAGCCTACATTGAGAAAATTTTAGAGAGATTTAATATGAGTAAATATTCAGTAAGAATAGTTCCAATTCAAAAAGTTGACAAATTTAGTCTTATGCAATGTCTGAAAAGTGAATTGGAACGAGAACAAATGAAAAATATTCCTTATGCATCTGTTGTGGGGAGCTTAATGTAAGCACAAACTTGCACCAAACCAGACATTAGTTTTGTTGTCGGAATGCTGGGCAGGTATCAAAGTAATCCTAGAATGGATCATTGGAAAGATGCAAAGAAAGTTCTTAGATACTTGCAAGGAATAAAGAATCATATGCTCACTTATAAAAGATCTGATCATCTCGAGGTGATTAGATATTCAGATTCAGACTTAGCTAGATGTGCCGATATGAGAAAATCAACATTCGGTTACTTGTTTCTTCTGGCTAGAGGGGCAATTTTATGGAAGAGTGCGAAGCAGTCAGTTATTATTATATCCACTATGGCAGCTGAATTTGTGGCATGCTTTGAAGTCACAATTTATGGATTATGGCTGCGGAATTTTATTTCAGGGTTTGTGATCGTCGACAATATTGCCAAGCCGCTGAAAATTTATTGTGATAACTCTGCAGCAGTTTTCTTCTCTAAGAATGACAATTATTCTAAGGGTGCTAAGCATATGGAGATCAAATACTTGTCTGTCAAAGAAGAAGTTCAGAAACAGAGAGTATCAATTGAACACATTAGCGTCAATCTTATAATAGCAGATTCCTTAACAAAAGGACTGCTGCCCAAAACATTTAATGAGCATGTTGAAAGAATGGGCATTATTGGACGTCATTAATGTTTGTATTATGATTGTATTGAGTTTATATATTTGACACTTTGAGCTCACTTACGTGTTTATGATATTTCATGTTTTCTATTTAGTGTACATTATGGAAATAGATGAATGTTAAACAGGATAATTTCTAAAGAAACATTATAGTCGGACTATTACCGTACTTCTCATTTATGGATCATGTTAAGTAAAGTGCTATAGTTATAGTGCATAGAAGGGACTATGTCGATTAATGACATATAACCGCTATGACTCGAATTAGTTTTCCTTACTTAATTGTGATTATTATGTCATTGCCAATTTAATAAAATTTTATAGCATAATCTTATTGTGCACATTATAGTCTTTATTAAACCATGAAAGGAACATCATATGGGCCAAGTGGGAGAATGTAAGAATTATTTTGGCCCATATTATGTGATTTATTATATGGTTTAATAAATCATTGAAACGCTATAAATAATTATTGGTTATGAGAAGGTACGACTCTAATAAAAATGAAAGGGTATATCGCTTTGATGGAATGTGCCTTTTCAATGAACGTATAAATAGAGTCTAGTCCTCTCTCCACCCCACATATGAACAACAATAACAAAAAAAGGAATTTGGTATTCTCTCCTCCATCGATTGAATATAGTAAGGTTTAGTGGGTTAAGGGAGAGAAATCAGATTTCTTCTTTTGGTTCGAGATCATTTGGTTTTCTACAACGATTATCATCAAGCAAGCGCTATGGATAAAGGTATGTCTTAATCTATTTGTGAAAATCATGAAGATCAAGGATCATTGATTTGTTATGAATTTCCGCATCAAAGTATTATATGAATTGTCTAACAAGTAGAAGCTGAAGAGGACGAAGAAGGAGAAGAAGTAGAAGTGCTCTGTCTCTTAGGGTTTTCATAGTCTTGTTTTATCTGCAAGTCGTTTTCTGGTTGGTCGCGCTTTATGAGGAAAACAAAAGATTGTTGGTCAAAGTCGTGACTGGGGTAGCTTAATTAAACTAGACTTTGTTCGAGAAATTCCACTGCTGTCACTTCCTGTGCAACTTCCACGCATTTCTCGTTTGATTCAATCAATCAATTATTTGCACCAGCATCTTTGAACCCCCCCTAATTCGATATCTCAAACCATCTCTCTCTATATATATAGTTATGAAATTTATCCCAATTATTTTTTGCAATAGGGATAGACCCCCCTAGTCGAATGCCTCTGGTGGGAACGAAAATAGGAAAAGGTTCCCCGTTAAGCTTAATGCTAAAAGTGACTGTGGTGACGCACTACATTATCTAGTGAACCCATTTAGCACAGAACCTCATTTTCAGCAAGCAACCTTCTAAAAAATCCCATTCATTCCTATCATAAGCTTTCTTCATGTCAAGTTTCAACACCACTTGGAAGTGTTTTTTCCTTTTCCTCTTTCTCAATTGATGCAACACCTATTGTACAATATAAATATTATCTTGAATCTGTCTTCCACTAACAAATGCACTTTGCTCTCCTGAAATCAGCATAGGCAACCATTTTTTCAGTCTATTTGTCAAGATTTTGGATATTATTTTGTATGCAAAATTACATAGGCTGATAGGGCAATGTTGATCAAGTCTCTCTGAGTGGGGGATCTTTGGGATTAAAGTAATAAGTGTTCTGTTAAGGGCTGGTTTCAACACTCCTGAAAGAAAAAAGCCTCAAACTTCCTCCAACACATCAGGACTTATTATATCCCAGTGATGCTGATAAAAAAGTCCATTTAACCCATCTGGACCAGGAGCTTTCTAAGCTCCTAGTTGAAACACAGTAGCATGAATTTCTTTCGTAGTTACTTCCGCCACTAAACATTCATTTATATCATTTCCGATTAGTATATGACATTGATCCAGTACAGGGTTGTAGTTGCGAGGCCCTACCGAGGTATATAGCTCCTTGAAAAAAGACATAGTGAGGTGCTGAAGTTGTTGTTTTCCCCTGACCCACTAATCTTCTGCATTTTTCAGCATATTAATTCTATTTTTTTTTGTCTTCTTTGGATCGTTGCTGCATGGAAATACTTTGTATTTTTGTCTCCCCAACGAAGCCAATTGACTCGTGATCTCAAACCCCAAAACATTTCCTCTCTGTGCCACAAGGTTTCCAGCTCTTCTTTTATAATCTTGACCCTGTTTGTTTCTTGATAACTCCAGTGGCTGTTTGTTAGGGATTGAAGCTCCTTCTTTGGTGTTGTAATACGGAAATTATTATTGGGGAATTTCCTTTTACTCCATACTTTTAACGCTTGGCTAGTAGAATGTAATTTATCTCTCAAACCTCCTTGGATACAAGGTTGAGATTGCCATGCATGTTTAACTATCTCCCTACATTCACCATCTTCAACCCAAAAGGCCTCGAAGTTAAAATCTTTTCTTTTTTTGACAAATTCAGCACTACTCACCACAAGGAGCGAACTATGATCGAACCCCATAGCTGGTATAGCAAACGCTTCAGCTTCCAGGAACATGAGCCGTCAATCCATCGAGCAAAACACTCTGTCTAGTTTCTCCTTGACCAGATCAACCCCTTCTCTGTTATTAGACCAAGTAAATGCGCACCATTTACATTCTATTTCCATTAACGAGCAATCATGGATACAATTTCGAAACGCTTGCATTCTATAACTCTCTGCCATCCTTCTTCCCACTTTCTCCCAATAATAAAGTACTTCATTGAAATCCCCCATACACACCCATGGGAGTGTATTAGAATAAGCTATCTGTCTCAGTTTCTCCCATAGCTGTAATCTTTCCCCATATATGTTTGGAGCATGCACACAACTTATCCGCATTTTTATCATACTCTCATAATCAACATAGATCAAATTAATCATTTCTTGAGAGCTTAACTCCACTTCTATAGCCATTTCATCATTCCATATCACTGCCATCCCCCCTGCAATGCCTTTTCGGTTTCTTTAGAAAACTATTTTTAAACTTCAGCTGTCTTTTAAGACGAGTTACCACTGTTTCTTTGTTTTTTTGTTTCCATTAACAAGATTAAATTGGGCCTTTCCTGAGCCACCATGGCTCTCAAATTCTGGACTGTCAGTGGTGTGCCCAACCCTAACAATTCTAACAAATAGCCTTCATTTGTAACCCGGTGGCTTATTTGGGCTAGCCACCAAAGCCCTTCCCATAGTTTCTTCTGAAAGACTAATAGGAGTATCCTACAAATTCGCTTCATCGAAACTAGACAACTCTACAACTGAAGGGTGATAAGGAGTATACCTCTTTAACTTGTTTGTTGGTGAGCTTTTCATGATCCTACTTTCCTTCTTTAAACCTTTTTTTTTTATCCAGGAAGAGGAAATGACAGCTAGTTGAAACTACTGTTCTGGTTCATCTATATACATAATGCCTTTTCCTTTTCTCCTTTTGCTATTCCACTTGGTGTTCGGGTAAATTTACATCCATTTGTGCCATGTTTAGAGATTGTGTTTGTTCTGAAGATTTTCCTTCTATTTGCTCTCCTGTGAAGATAACTATTTGAGTATCATGAGAGGAGATGACGTTGTCTTCTTGTAGTTCCTCCTCTTCTTCAGCCACCTTTTCATCATAAAATATCTCCCAAAAAGGGCTATTCTCTTTCGCCTCCGCTTTTAGCCAGTTGCCAAACCTATTCGTCTTCCTATCTTCAATTTTTGTCACATCATACGGAATTTCTTCACAAGTTGTTGTAAAGTGCCCAACTCTTCCATAGAAGTAGTAAAATCTAGGTAGCCTCTCATACTTGAAATCCAACCAAACTTTCTCCTCTCCCAAATTATATAAAATACCTAGTTTCAAAGGTTTTTCCAAGTCCAAATCTACTCTAGCTCTCTCCACTTTCTGAAAAGCCACTCCTTTTTTCTCCACTTTTGCTTCCTTTACACATCATATTATTTAGCAACATGAGACACAATCTCTTCACTACACCATTCGATTGGTAGACCATGAACTTGAACCCAAAATTCACAGCTTGTAAACTTATAACATTGCGCAAGTTTGTTTGGCTCCCATGGTTTAAGTATTAGTAAATTACTCGAAAAGGACCATGGGCTATTTACTAATATTCTGCTTTTGTCCATTTCAGACTCAAAGGTAAATGATAAAATATCTAATTCGCATTGTGCAAAATGCAGAGAGTCTACCTTCCAAGCTCGCTTCATAGTAGTAAGAAATGCCTGATAATTGATATTTCCTCCCGTATACATTTTACCAAACACCGTACGTTTACATTCATCTAGCATCTCCTCTTAAATGACTCTTTCCCAAGGAGGGGCATCCACCTCTGCTCGCATATTCCCAAGCCTCTTGCACAATAAGGCTACGCGACAGTCTTTTCCCCCGGATTCATCCATTTAAACTCCCCAATAAGCAACTATGATGAAACACCAGGAGAGCCAGAGATCAGAACCAGAACTCACCCACTTTCCACCTTCTCTCCGTTGCAGAAATCCCATCGAAGATATCCATCCAGACGTGTATAGAGGGAAAAAACCCCATTCGAAGGATACTCAAAGAAAGCCCCAAAGAAATCCCTCACACGAAACTATTCAACAAAACCAAACCTGTTGAATCTCACGCAGCGTGGAAGCGTCAACATCATCAGCGATCCAAGGAAATGGAATAGCAGAGCAGACCGAAGATTACACACGAGGTTTTGGGTTTTCGGACAAAAAAAAGCAAGGCAAAACTAGGGTTTGGGGGCAGCTACCATAGAAGATAGGGAAGAGCTCTCGAGCGAGAGGGTAGAGCCTTTCACTTCTGCATTTTGGCTGGAGAGGTTTCCCCCAATATAGGTATAGACCCGAGTGAAGCCAATAACGTCTATCGAATTTAATTGCTAGAAATAGTTACCTAGCAATATCATACGTGCAAAATAATGTCGAAAGTTTTAAATTTAGATAACAAAGATTAGGATACATACCGAGAACATTCCATGTTCTATTGTTATCGTGCTAATGTCCCAGCCCAATTTTGGTTCGTGCAGTTTATAATTTAAATGACAGATTTGATTGATCTTTGAGAAAAAATATTCAATCCCATTTTAGAACTGTCTGTCATCATCATTTCGTCTTCTTAACACACTTTTTCGTGCATATCTTAACCCATGCTATCTGATATGGAATGATCAATAATACATCGCTAATTATAGTTTGTCACGCACATCTATAGTGGCCAAGACTCCATTGTGCGAGATGATAAACACATCTAAAATAAGGTAAAATTGGTTTTTCATTAATAAAATATGGTAAATATTTCATAGAAAAATTCCATTATTTACATTAATTTGCCTGATAATACATTAAATATGGATAAAATGTGAATGCGAGATTGTACGTAAAATATATCCTTACAACAATAAATACATGAAATGCTCAGATGATTTTTTTTATCCAGATTCTACTTAGACAGATTAACGCACAATAGAAAAAGATAATTAATTAGTTGTACCTGAATTGATATAACTTAGGCTACTATGAATCTACATTATGAATTTTGATGTCAAGACTGAGTAATGTCGAATTGCGACGTTATTCAGATATTAAAGGGTATAACATGCCCTTGTCCATGTTCAAGACAACGCATCATCCCCTTTAATTAGGTAAAGACAAGGAAAAAGACCCTACGATATTATGTTCTGATTTCTCGGAGTAACATATTTACGATCTTTTATTCCGATGATGGTATGGCAACAAATGGTTAGGCAAAATAAGTACTCCAATGGTAATAACAAGTCTCAAAGGAACGTGATATCGATGTAAAGAGGTACAAATTTTCCAGATTTATTGATACTTTGTTTAGGTAACAAAGTTACATTAACGATATCCATGGATCGCTTGGATTTGGTAGCCCAAAAAAACTCAAAGAGAAAGAAAAACAAGAAAGATTGATAACTGTCCTAGTCTTTGGTAAAAAATAAACTTACATATGCTAAATCTCATATCTCCGATGAGATGTATAGTTGACCCTAATCAAGACATACGCATATAAATATCATTTGTATGGCCTTCAGTTTTGACATGAGATGCCTTTTTGAAGGATCAAAACCAAGAGAAGGCAACTAAGTTCAAAAACAAATCATGAAAGACGAAAGGGGAAGAAGAAACACAAGCTCTCTGTGTCTTGTCTGACGAGCTGTTTTGGGCCTTCTCGCATTTAATGAAAAAGTTGTTGCTCAGTCAAGGTCGTGAAGCACCCCCCCCCCCCCCCCCCCCCCCCCCGGGATCGTGGAATTTAGTTCTTTAAACAAACAAGATATCTCAACTTGCAAAGGAAAGAGCACGGAAATGAGGGAGTAAGTAGGTGGTGAAGGTTGATTCCTTCTTTCCAATAAAATATCAAAATATGCCATTTGTCAAGCATAAATGTTCCCTCATAGAATACTAGCAGTCCAATCTTGTCTCCATCGATTATTAGGCTTCTGCTTATCCCAACCGTATATGACTTATTGTTTTGGCGGGAAGTATGGAAAGTGCTCGTAGAAATGCCATTTCGGGAACGCCCCTTTCAATTATTCAATTATGGCTATTCTTCTTTCATTCCTTTTTTTTTTTTTCTGGGTTAGACGCTAACTATGGTATCAATCTTTAATTTTTTTCTTTTGGAATAAAATAATATTAATACGTGAGGTATTTTAAACACCCGGAGATTAAGTTTCTTAATTATTTGCACGTTTCTATGTTTTAGCATCCTTTGTTCAGATGGCTTTATATATTAGTAAAATTTGTACTTCATATATTAGTAATATGTTAGACAAGGATTTCAATAATATCTTAATATAGTATATTAAAACCAAATATGATTATAACAGAGGGAATATTATTTTTGAAAGTAATAACTTGACATCAAAAAGTTCTTTCAATCTCACCTCTAGGTTTCGTTTGTTTTGTAAAAAAAAATTGACCTTTCTATATAATAATTTCTTAGGAGTCATTTTCCAAGAAAATGATAATATTTTTCAATGTTTGATTGAAACTTAAAAATAAGCTAGTAATTATTTTCCTCAATTGGAAATGAAAATTTGCTTTTATTTTTTGAAAAAAGACATGTAATAAGGGTTACTTAATTAAAGCTTTATCAAATGTAATCAATTCAGTTTTTCCTCTCGTGGAACCTAGCCTCAAAGGCTTGGCCTAGCATGGGGGTACTTGAGCCTAGGCACCAAGATCTAGGACCTAACCATGGAGGACCTATCTTAGTGATCAAGGCCTCAAGGACTTGGGCACAACCACTGAAGAGTTAGGCATGGGCACTAAGATTTTGAATCTAGCCTTGAGGGGCCTAGGCTTAGTTACTAGGGTTGTGGACTTGCATGTCAAGAATGCCAGCTTGGGTGCTAAGGGCTAGGTCCCAACCTAAGGGGACTCGAGCCCAACCACCTTGGTCCAAGTTGCAAGAGCCAAGGTTTCTCCAGCCAAGCCACTTGAAACCTGGGCATGAGCATAGGGGGACTTGGGACTTGCCTTGATGGACCTTAAGCTAGGTTTTGGTGACTTGAGTGTGGGAGTTGGCTACTTGGGCATGTCTCTCACAACAAGAGCCTCGACACTAAGGTCTTGGGCTCCGCCTTGAGAGATCTAAGCGCCAGCACTATTGACTTAGGCAGGTTAACCAAGACTCAGCAATGATAACAACGTCTCAAGCTTGATGTTAAGATCCAAGCCTAACCTGAACATAGGCTTAGCCTCGATGGACCCAAACCCCAATGCTAGTCACTTGGGTGCAAGCTAGGTACCCATGGACTTGAGCATAGGCACAAGGGTAGCGGGCCTTGCCCTTCTGATCTCGAACCCAACTACCAAGGAATTGGGTTTGTCCTTGATGGACCTATGACCGAGCGATAGTGACTTGGGCCCTGGAGCGAAGTACTTAGGCATGGCTGACAGGAACCCAAGCGCAAATGCCAAGGTTCCAAACTGACCTTCGAGAGACTCGAGCCCGACTTCAATGGCCTTGGGACAGGGCATTGGTGTCTTGGGTGTGAGAGCTAGGTGTTGAGGCCTAACTACTTAGAATTGAGCATAAGCACTAGGGTCTTGGGTTGGATTTTGGGGGATTTAGGCCTGGCATTTATAACCCTAGGCTTGACCGTTGAGGAACTACTCAGCCTCAATGGACCAATGCCTAAGTGACATTGACTTGGGTGTGAGGGCTGAGTAACTTAGCTTGGCCATTAGGACATGGGCATGGGCACCTATGTCCTTGAGTGACCTTGTCGAAGCCGGGTTGGAGTATTAGTGACTTAAGTGCATGGCAATATGGGCATTGCACAATTGTCCTATGTCCTGCCTCAAAAGACTTGGGGTTGACCTTTTATGAATTTGGGTTCGGTCGCCAAGGACCCTAAGGACAAGCATTGGAGTTCTTATGTCCGAGTGGCTGAGATTTTTTATTTAAGTGCCAATATTTAGTCGTATTTTAGAAAAATCATTTTTAATTTTCAAAAGGGACATTATTTTCTTGAAAGTAATAATAGATTTTTTTTTATTGATTATGAATTTTTTTCCGTTGACTCATATTTCTAACCAATTCAAAAGTCAAAAAAAGTTTTCGGACAAAAAATTTTCAGTAAATCAATTAAAAGTTAGCCATTTTCTTTGGTCCCTCTAAGAAGATATCTTTCCCAAAACAAATGTAATCTTTAATATCGTATGTTTTGATATTTGAAGTCTAACAATCTTGGAAGGACAATCGATTGACTTTAGTGAATGCAAACAAGATGATGCGGACATGTTGAATAATCAACAAAGAAGATAATATATGATTATATTAGACATGTATAGTAAGTGAAGCAAACCGGGTCATACTGCGGTGTGCATAATTAACGTGTAATGTCACGATTGTGAATTCTCTTGCTATTTTGGGTGTTTCTTTTTACAGGTCACAGTCAATGGTTTAGTCTGTCGGGTGGAAGTCAACTTCAGTGCTGATTGGCTCGAACGCGCGTGCGTTCCCGCGCCGTATCCCCTCCCCCTCTCTCTCTCTGACAAAACTGAAACTCAAGTAAAGCTTCCGATGATCGCTCCGCCGCGTTCTGCCGTCCTCCTCCTCCTCCTCCTGCTCCTTGCTCTTGCCGCCTCCGCCCATGGCGTCGACCCTGTCAAACTCTTCCGCAGGACCACTAGCAACTTCACTGCCAATGGCACCTACCAAGCCAACCTCAACGCCCTCCTCGCCTCTGTGGTCGCCACCACCACAATAGACGGTCACAGCTTCTACAACCTCTCCGCCGGCGGGAGTACTAACGCCGTCAATGCCATCACCCTCTGCCGGGGTGATGTCGGGGCCACCGACTGCCAGAGCTGCCTGAACGACTCTGCCCCCCAAGTCGCCCACCAGTGCCCAGTGCAGAAGGAGGCGATCATCTGGTACGATAACTGCATGCTCCGGTACTCGAACCAATCCATTTTTCGGGCCATGGAGGACTTGTTGGACGCAAATTGCGCAATCCCAAGATCTCCATAACCAGAACAAGAACGTAATTGAGTAGAAAGATTAAGGCACCTGTTTTGGGATCCATTGAACATAAAGCGGAAGTAGGAAAAAGGATTACCCACATATATCAAGGGGATCCACGCATCAAGTCATTCTCCTCTATTGCCCTCCGTATCACTGGCTCAATGAGGCGGCCCCCCTCACGTGTAGCGTTAGGTAAACGCCCCTTAGGTGAGGATACATGTGAGAATTAGAGTTAGAGGAGAGACTTGAGCACTATTTATAGAGTTTCCAGCCAGTCCCCCTCATTACGGGCCAGGCTCAACTCGGCCCACACTAGCCAGCCCATATTAGACGAATTAAGAAACCTTCTATCTCACCTTAGACCAACCCTGTTTTACGGTAGCCGTAAAAACAGTAAATTACAATATCAATTAATTTAATCTACATTAGGAAAAACTCTTACATTCTCCCACTTAGACAATATTAATTGAAATCATACTGTATGTGCACACATTTGGTCTAGAGATAATTCTTAATAGTCAATCATATCCCATAAAGTCTTAAACACCGAATCATGGCGGTAACTCCGTGTATACACACAGAGCCTTCCATGGTCACGAATGTTCTCAACTTTATTGATATGGATTCAATATGGTAGTGTGTCAAATGGATAACGTCTCTCATAGAGAGATCCCATTTGTCAGTCACCATTCTCTTACCTTAGGTGTCACAAAAACTTGTGCCATAAGAGAATGCTTTATGATTCCAATGAACCCACATATGTCTTTTCCTTATGGTTAACCTTTCTTTATGTATCACAAGACATATGCACAAGGCTAATAACCGGATGCCCGGATGCCCCTAGCCTTCACTCAAGGTTTATACAATCTCTTGAGAGTTTATCAATATGTATTCAACATAATAATAACACATTCAAAAATATTTTATTGAATGCAAAAGTTGATACATATCAACCGTTACAAAATGTAACGAATACAGATGAAACCCTTATCAGAGTAAAGCCAAAATAGCTCCCATTAAACAACAGCATCTCATGATGCTCCTAGGCCCATGCTAACAATATGTCACTCAAATACACATGGGCGTAGGCCTTTAGTTAGCGGATCTGCAATCACATCATCTGTGAAAATATGTTATATTATATCACAATTCTGTACCGTTTCTTTATGGTAAAAAATATTTGATCACCATATATTTAGACCCCTTGAGACCTCTGTAGTAAATAAATAATACTACAAATTTGTTATCTCAATACAACCGTATGGGTCTATCCATAAAGTTAAAACAATCAACTCCTTTCATGAGGTTCTGGAGCCTAAAAGCCCAAGTAACAACCTAAAAGAATGTTACTAACATTGCTTACATAGTAGAAGATGACATAAAACTTTATTTACTGCACTTACTGCTAACATAAATATGTATTATGTTATTAATTGCATGTCATCAGAACAGCCAGCAAAGTTTACATCTAAATACCCTACATCTAAAACTTTTAGAAAATTGAACATGTCTATAAATTAGCATATAATCTCTTGTTTTCTTTAAGTACTTTTAAAATCTTCTTGGTAACAATCCAGTGATCACGTCCTGGATTTGACTGATATTTTCCTAGAAGTCCTGTCACAAAGACGATATTTAGTCTAGTGCAAATTCGAGTATACATTATACTTTTAAGTGCACTGACACAAGGTACACCATTTAATTAGATTTTCTCAATATCTAAATAAGGACAATGTGATAGATTTAGTCCATCACCCTTAACAACAGGAGCAATTCCTGGCTTGCAATGATGTATATTGAATATTTCTAATATACAATCAGCAAATGTCCTCCGAGAAAATCTAATATAATATGGCAAAAAAATAATCCTTACAGACCTCAGTACAAAGAATATAAGAGGTCTCAAGGTCACAACTTGTAAGCAAAACATCATGTACATAAAGTATGAGAAAGAGTAAATTTCCTCCCACTGACCTTGCAGTATATTGAATTACTTTGTTCCCAATTGAACAAAATAACAACACTATGAAACTTTAAGAATATTTTTTGGAAACTTGCTTAAGACCATGAATTATAACTTTTCAGTCTACATACAAGTTTACTTGAATCTACTGCAAAATCATCCAGTTGCACTATATATATTTTGTATCTATTTGGCGTAACTCCATATCAAAATAAATTATTAATGCCACATTCACTCTGAAAGAATCATTTAAAAATATTAGAAAGAAATATTTATTTCTTCACTATAAACAATCCACCCCTCTTTCAGAGTAAAAACTTTAGTTACCAATTTGGCTTTAAATTCCACAATCTTTCTTTGAAATTCTTTTAATTTTGTATGCCAATTTGCAACTAATGAACTTGTAATCTTTAGGCAAGTAAGTTAGTTTCCAAACACTATGATGTTTCATAAATTGTATATCGCATTTTATGGCATCTAATCACATACTTGATTGAGAATAAGAAACGACATTTATAAATATGTCATTACATCAACCATATAGTGGATATTGTAATCATGCTCTCACAAATAGACTATATAGTCTGATGGTATAACTGATCGTCTTTCCTTAACAAATCTCCTTAATAAAGCTGCAACCACTTCATTCTGCACTTGAGAGATTTAAGAAATTTCATTATAAACTATATCAAGAATAGTACCTTAAACCTCAACAAGTTTAGTCTATGGTACAGGAAATTCCACAATTGTCTGTACCACAATTGTTTATATAGGCAAAGACAAAGATACAATAACATCCATCATACTATTATCTTTAATAATCTGAGAGTAGCTATCCTCGTCAAACTGTAGAAACTTTACAGTATATGATACCATAATTCTTGTATCTTTAGGGTCTTAAAATCAATACCATTTTGAACAATTTAGGTAAGATACAAAATAATTCCGAGTGAATCTAAATTCCAGCGCATCTAATATTGGATTAGATAATCTCACTTCTACATAACACCTCTAAATTTAATATGATTCAAATAATCTATGTCCAGTGTATAACTCAAAAGAAGTTTATGAAACAACTTTGATAAGAGACACCTTTTGTATGTGAAAAGTTGCTTTCATAATATCAGCCCACAAAAAATCAGATAAATTAGTCTTACTAATCATACTCATCACCATGTTGAACATGGTGCATTTATGCCTTTCGGCCAAATCTTTTTGTCAAGATTTTCAGGTATAGTAATTAAATTATCACCCCAAAATCTACCAAGTATTTGACAAATGACCCTTTAAGCTATTTCGCATTGTCATACTTGTCAAAATACTCATGGCCATTGTTCAGCCTGACATCCTTCAAAACTAATTTTTAACTACTTTATTCTTTATCATGGCCATTTTCCTTAAATAAAAAACTTTCGGAAACAACATTTTAATCATATACGAGATGTATATGTCATTAGGACTTAAACACAATCTTTGCAGATATGTCCTAATTTCAACATCAGACAAGACATAATTTCAAGCAACTAAGGCTTCCATCATCTTATAGTAGTACAATTCGCAGGTAAATCTCTTTTCAAATGTTCTAGAATGGAACGCTTCATGGACAGTAAGCATATTCAATTGCTTATTTCTCAAGCAATAAATTATATGTCCATAACTTAAAATTTGAAGCAGTAAAAACCTCAATAATAGTGGAGTTATTAATCACAGAAAATGTGACTGAAAACCAAACAATATATATAATTAGCATCATGTGAGTACTGTGTAACTTGACGTACAAGTACACATCCAGAGAGTTACATGCATAATCATATAATCACCTTTGGGTAGAATACATGACATGCAGTTGCATACTCCCCACATGATAAGGGTTATGAAAATATATTCCAACCTTCGTGAATTCATGACCTTTGGGCATTTGAACCATTAGGATCGGTCACTCCTCCACCACACTATCATGTATCCCTCCATGAACCAATACACAATCACCTCCTTTGGGAGTATGACCACGCATTAGATCAGGAGACATCCCAATCATCATATGAGACCGAAATTTCTCAAACCCAATCAAGCGTACCACTTTGGCGGTCACTACTCAATTGAATCATTGAAATTCTCTCATACCAGGGATATAAAATTTACTCCTCACATACACCATATACATGTGATTTTAACTTTAGTGATAGGGGCAGCATATCACCAAAATCACATATCATGCTAATTACATTACTTTATTCATTAATAAAAATTAATCATATATATATAAATATATATAGCGAACCTGTTTTGACAGATTCTAATGAGATCATTGATTACAGTAACACAAGAAACTTCTCATAACAGAGAATAAAACATCTCTTATGCACCATGATTACATATTACTAGAAGAACATAAAAAGAATGTTGATCTAAAATATCTCTCACAGATTAACATCAATAGTAATACAGGGTATACCAAATCAACAAGCACTATTGCTCATGAGTTTCATACGGCAAAACATGACTCCAAAGCCAACATCTGATTTATTAGCCAATTTTAAGCAACAAATTATCATTGTAATCAACCAGTGACCTATTAATTGAGTTAAACCAGAGAACCAAATATCTAAAATTTAACAGTAGATATTATTGCTCTGCGTAAATATTGCCATACTCCTTTACCATAAAAATATTTAACTTGATAGACATTAACAAGTGACTAGATGAGTTCATGTACAATATGCAGTAATTTAATTGACATACATTACCCGCATACAACAGATATGTTAATCAGTACAATCAATTTGGTCACGAGTTCTTAAGACGTCTATCATTTCAAGATTACCAGTGTATAAAAGAGTATGCATGAGCAATAAAAATTTCATGACTTTTACTGTTTCTCATTATCTCAAGATATATTCCATTACTATCTCATAATGATTGAATCTCATTAAGCCAGCTTCAGTTCACAATAAAGTTTGATTTTTATTGATGAATCATACCTTTATAATTATTATGTGATAATATACCTATAACCCAACACTTATATTTCCAAAATCACAGAAAATATAAGAAAAATACGCAAAAATACACGTATTTAGGGTTCTGTATATATTTTCACATCCATAAAATCATCAAACATATAAAATAAATATACCATGAGATAGGAAATCGGCGTACGAGTCCAACGCCATCAGCCACGCGCCGAACGGAGCCTCCACGCGCCCGCACGCGCCGCCTAAGTGCGCGGCGCGTGTTCGACACGCAGGAGGCGCGTGGCCGCACGTGGGGGCGCGTGCAGCCTCCTCCGGCGACGTGCCGCCCACGGTTTTCTTCGTCTCGTCGAGCTCAGTCCAAATATATAATTTAATTTAATTTTTATTGAACGAAAAGTCTCGAAAATCGTAAATTAGGGCAAGATCCGCACTAATTAGGGCTAATTCGTACAAATTAGGGCAAAATCAATTGTGTTCAAATTCTAAGGTTATGGAGGCTCTGATACCACATGTTAGACACAAATTGTGCAATCCCAAGATCTCCATAACCAAAACAAGAACGTAATTGAGTAGAAAGATTAACGCACCTGTTTTAGGATCCATCGAACATAAAGCGGAAGCAGGAAAAAGGATTACCTACATATATCAAGGGGATCCACGCATCAAGTCCTTCTCTTCTATTGCCCTCCGTATCACTGGCTCAATGAGGCGGCCCCCCTCACGTGTAGCATTAGGTAAACACCCCTTAGGTTAGGTGAGGATACATGTGAGAATTAGGGTTAGAAGAGAGACTTGAGCACTATTTATAGAGTTTCCAGCCAGTCCCCCTCATTACGGGCCAGGCTCAACTCGGCCCACACTAGCCAGCTCATATTAGACTAATTAAGAAACCTTCTATCTCACCTTAGACCAACCCTGTTTTACAGTAGCCGTAAAAACAGTAAATTACAATATCAATTAATTTAGTCCACATTAGGAAAAACTCTTACAGGACTCGCCCATCTTCAGCTGGTGGAACCTTAACAACGTCACCAACAACGTCGATCAGTTCAATCAGGTTCGGAATTGGAAAGTTCAGATTTTGCATGCTCACGATCGGCATCTTTCATTTGAACAAAACATTTGCATTGCATTTCGCATGTTTCCATGAAAGCAGAGTGCATAATGCTTCTGGACGCGTTGACTTCGCTTACTTCATGGAAACTTTCCATAGTTTTTGACATGGCAAACCATGAGAACCCTCATCTCCGCTTGACGGTGTGCCTGATGGTGCAGATCGGTTCAATCGGATTGCTGTTTGAGAGTAATTCATCCTGGTTTAGTTGCACTTTGTAATTCATCATAGCAGTTATTTGTATTAAATCATGGTGCTGATTATGTTTTTGTGTTCTTGTTCTCCAAGAATGTGTTTTTTTTTTTCCCGTTTTCAGTCTTGAATTTTTCAACTGTATGTTTCCTGTATGAGCTCACAGGAGAATTTGATTTTAGGTATCATCCTTGGACAGCAGCTAGCAATTCATATCGCATTAAGATTGAGTAGGATTTTATGATGCAGGTCGTGACGAAATACTAATTCTTGTCTTCTTGTCCCGACAGTAGCTTAAAGTTTTGGTTTTGCTTCCTAGGTTTTGAGGAATCTGATGGACAGTTTGAGAGAGCGAGCTGCAAGCGGCAATTCGACGTGGAAATTTGCCGTCGGGAACGCGACGGCTCCGAACTTCCTGACTCTCTTTGGACTTGTGCAATGCACTCCAGACTTGTCGCAGCCACAATGCGACGATTGTTTGGTGAGTGCTATTGGACAAATTCCTTGGTTTAGTAATCAGAAACAAGGATAAACGGTTGTTACTCCCAGTTGCAATGTCAGGTTTGAAGTATACCCTTTTTTTATCCTTCGGCTTATGAGTCGCCACCATCACCACCGCAACCGCCAATTTCTCCTCCGTCTCCTCCAACGAATAACACATCCACTAAAGGTACTTTCTTTTAATGTACGCTTACCTATACTAGAGCATTCTATTTGTGTTTTCAATGGTCTGTAGGACACACATGGTAATAAATGTGAACGAACATGCTTTCAACTTCAATGAGCTCCTTTTACAAATAGGAAACTAAGGGCGTGCATGATAAAATTTTTGTTTCTCGATTTCTCTATTTCTCTGTTCCCCGGAACTGGTTTGAAACAGAAATCTGTTTGGTAACGCAATTTGATTTCTCTATTTCTGAAACAGATTTCGATTCCAGAAATAGAGAAATTGAAGAAATCAGAAGCTGAAATTTTTAACTTTTCAGTTTCTGAAATAGAAATCAGAAACTGAAATCAAACCATATAAAAGAACCTTGTGCTTTCTTACTAACTTTATTCACTTATAACCACAACTTCACAAATTATTTCTAATTTTCTTTTTCTTATTTTGCTCGTGTTTTTTTTTTATTGCATTTTTTTCAATTTTTTTTTATAACTTCCTCTTTAGGATGAAAGACAATCGAATGGGTCCCAAATTTTCAAAAATGACCAAAGTTCTTAAATGATTACTTAAAAACAATAGGGATCTTTCTTCCTAGAAAAGGCACGAGCATGACCAGTTGAAGAAAAAGTTCTTACGTAATAGATAAATAAAAAAAGTGCCTAGAAATTTAACCTTATTTTTTTACGGATTCAAAATTCTTGCAAAATCAAAATAATTAGATTGTTACACAATCTTGAATTTTAATTCGAATGCAAGAGATTCAAGAGCTCTCTTTGCTATGTAAGGGCCATTAAAGGTTCATTGAGCAACAATAAAGAAATTAAGGATGAGCAACTAGACTGATTTAATTCGAGAATCAAAATAAATCGACATTCACTCGATTGGTTCCTAACCATAAATGTTACTTTAAGGTAGAATTCTTATATATTCCTTTACATCATTAATTTTATTTTGTTGATAATCTTGTGTAATACTAGTTTTTTATAAAATGACAAGGCTATATAGGTGCCATTGGCACCTATATTCATGCTTCCACAATACTTGTTTGAACCTACGCAAGATGAGCTTGCAAACAATACATTGACCAAAGAGGGAAACCAAATAAATACACTTAGGAAAACAATTGCTAATAAAATGGCAAGGGATAACAATATGCGGAAATTCCATGAAATTTTTTTTTTCAACTTTTGTAATGTATTAGTATTAGTTCGACTATTATTTTATATTTGAGGATTTCCTATGTTGTTTTAGTATTATTTCGACTATTATTTTGTATTTAAGGATTTCATATGTTGTTATCTAATCAATTTCTATTCCTAGAGATAGAAATTTTGTTTTGATATCAAACGGATTTCTGTTTCAGAAAGAGAAATTTTGAGTTGTTATCAAACAGATTTCTTTGCTCAGAAACTTGTCCGGGGAATAGAAATTAAGAAATTGATTTCTGACCAGAAATCAATTTTTGTTTCAAAAATTTTGTCATGCGCAACTTAAGAGTTGTAAGAGCACGAATAACAACCATTGTATTTCTATTTCAGCGTTTCTAGACTTGAATCTAAAATATAGATCTATTTGGTAACGCAATTTCATTTTTCTATTTTTAGAATAAATTTTTAGTCCAAAAATAGATTTCTAACAAAAATGAGAAGTAAAAATATTTTATTTCTCTATTTCTAGAACAGAAATCAGAAATTAAACTCCTATCATCACTCGTCCTCTCTACTAATTAGCCACCCACTTGCTGCCACCACCTATCGCCCGCTGCTGTCCATCGATCGCTACCGCCACTGTCTGTCACCCCTTGGGAGGGAAAAAATTTGCATTGTTATTAAATGAAATTCTATTTCGGGAACAAAAATTTTCCGTCATTATTAAATATGAATTTTTGCTCAAAAAATTATCCAAAAATAGAGATATAAAAATCTATTTCTCTTCCATAAATTAATATTTGGCTAAAATAGTTATTATTCATGCCCTTAGTCTCCTTCCCTTGCTCCTCCTCCTTTGAGTACGGTCACATTGAGCATGATGTAAATTAGGGTGTGGTTAGCTCCTGAGAAATTTATCTTTCTTCTTGAATGAGGAAAAAGCAAGAAGTAAGTAGCAGATGAGAAATTAAAGAGACTTCCGATGGCATGATTAGTCTTTGTTTGTTTTGATTGAAATACCACCATTTGAAGTAATTTCATCTGGAAACTGACAGAGTAACACCAAGGACTCCTTTAAATGTGCAACCCCTCCTAAAAACTATTTTTGGTAATTGGTTCTGAACTTTGATCTCTATGAGTTTATTGTCTAACATAAAAGCTTTTTTCTTTTTTTTCTTTTTTTCAGGAAAGGATACTAACTCAGGTCGTATGGCGCTCATTATCATTCCAGCTGTTGGATTATCTCTTTTAATTGCTGGAATGTTATGCTTCCGTTTGAGGTCAAGAAGATTCAAGAAAAAAAAATTGAAGGTAAATTATGATTATTTCCTTTTGACTGATTTTTATAGAATACTGGGAGAATATGATCTATGTGAAACATATTAGCAGCCAATAGGTTCAGCCATGATGTGCAAAAGCTAGTAACTTTTCAGAAATTCAGAGGTCGGTAATTTCTGACTAAACGGGGACAGATTCAGTATAGGCGACAGATATTGAAGCTCCCTTATTGCTCTGGGAGACTTTTTATTTGCTACCATCACCCAAATTGGCTTAGCTGTAAATAAGAGCGAAGTACTATTAACTGTTAAACCAGCAAACAGGATTACCGATAATGAGGAATTAGACAATAAGCAACTTTGGATTTTCCAATATGTAGCTGTACCTGTAGACGAAATCAGAAATGCAGAATCCGTGCAGTACGACTTGAATACCATCAGAGCGGCAACAGATGACTTCTCTGGCGCAAATAAGTTGAGACAAGGTGGATTTGGCGCAGTTTACAAGGTAATTATTGCAAATTGTTCGCTCATAAAGTGATGAGAATTTGAAACATTCACATGTATATGGCTTCTCTTTGCATTCTTTTTCAGGGAACACTGGCCAATGGACAATTTATAGCAGTGAAAAGGCTGTCTGTAGATTTGGGACAAGGCGATCAAGAATTTAAGAACGAGGTCCTGTTAGTTGCAAGGCTACAACACCGGAATTTGGTTAGGCTCTTAGGTTTTTGCCTGGAGGGGAGGGAGAGGCTTCTTATCTATGAATTTGAACCAAACTCAAGCCTGGACCACTTTATATTTGGTATGGTCATGCCATTCTGTTCCAGCATCATCCGATTTAGGACTTATTGAATTGCATGTTGCCAATCTGCATTTAGAAAGTCACCTTACGATAGGTACAGCAGCTATAACCTATCGTCAACTTGCAATGTAGATCCTGTTAAGAGTAGGCAGCTGGATTGGGAAAGGCGTCAAAAGATAATAGTAGGTATTGCTCGTGGGCTTCTTTATCTTCATGGGTATTCTCAACTTCGAATAATTCATCGGGATGTTAAAGCGAGCAATATTTTGCTAGATGCTGAGATGACACCTAAAATTTCAGATTTTGGTACGGCAAGGCTATTTGTGGTGGATCAAACTCGAGATACCACTAGCAGGGTTGTTGGCACTTAGTAAATAACAGATAGTAGAATATCTTAAAATAAATCCAGTTATTGCCTTTACTATTCTCCATATGATCTGAATAGCTAGCAGATACAAAGGCACAGCATAATAATTGAAATAGTGTTGAAAGTGCTCATAATTCCTGCGATGCAGTGGGTACATGGCTCCAGAGTATGCAATGCATGGATTGTTCTCTGTCAAGACAGATGTCTTTAGTTTTGGGGTGTTGCTACTGGAAATTATTAGTGGTCAAAAAAGTTGCCGCTTCTGCAATGGGGATACCACGGAGGACCTTCTTAGCTATGTAAGAAAATATCTTCCAATCACTCTCCTTCCCCTAAAGAATTGCCACGAAAGAGTGGTGGACCCGAACTTGAATGAGTCGAGCAACTTTCCTTACCGTACTGAGTTTGCGTTTGTGATTTATTACAGGCATGGAGAAATTGGAAGGAAGGGACCCCTCAAATCTCATAGATCCTAATTTGGCCGATGGTTCGTGGACCAAAATGTTGAGATGCATTCATATTGGATTGTTGTGTGTGCAAGAAGTTGAGGCTGACAGACCGACCGTGTGTTCGGTGATTTCGATGCTCAGTAGAAACTCCAACACCTTGCCACTACCATCACGACCTGCATTCGTTTTGCGCAGAATCCCCTAATCTGACACGGCGTCGCAGGTGCAGGTAACTCATTCCAATCGATCCGAAAACAGACAAATATAAGTATTGGCGAATGAGGCTTCTATCAGAGTTTTCTCCTCAGTGATCACAGACTGGAGCCTGAAACTATGGGCTTCTTCTGTTCATTTGTGTCGCACTCATTTTTTCTTTTGCTAGGAGATGAGATGCATAGGAAACATCCCTCGAGTTGACTTTGTGATATTATGTATCTTAAGTTACGTTCTACCTTTAAACTGTCTGAACTTGGAAGAGACATTGGATGGAATGACGAGGCAATTTCTTGTATCACTACATTCTTTGATATAATATAGTTTCGTGTTTGTGAATGGGTGGCTTCAACATATAGCATGGATATTGAAAAACATTCACTTGAGTGGCATATCTTTTAAAAAGCATTCACTTAAATTACACCAGCAACATATTTTTGACGATTCATCCAACGTGAATTTATTTAATATATAATTGTTTATACCAAAAAGTGATCAAGTTGTTGACATGAGTACGCACATGACTAGAACTAAATATGAATGAACACATGACACTTTGTTGACAACTAAGATGAGACACATCAACAATTGTTACCAAATGGCTGTAAACTTCGACACGTTTGGGTGGAAACAATCGACAAGAGTATTGATACGGAGGAATTGGCAAGTGGCTAGGATGTTAGAGGAAATTTGAGTACTCAAAGAGTATCGAGACATGATTACTAGTTCAAAGTTACTGGGAAGTGAAGCAATCGAGTTATAGGACAACCCACATGTGTTTTCCAAGGAATAACTGCACAAGAAACGACATATGCCTATGACTCCCGCAAATGGAGGAGCATGTGCACAACTGGAAACACCTCAAAGGCATTTGCCATACCACCATCATAAAAGCCATTGGCCATCTACTTAGGAGCCCCGCACAAATCGAACAAATTATCTTTTAGTTATCCTTACTTTCCAACACTGTAATTTTAGTTTCTAGACTCATGTCGTCGATTAAATTCCAGGGTATATCTTTACCCTAAGAACTGTGCCATCAAGTAAATTTCGGCATAATATCTTAGCGTTTTCAGGTCGTATAACAGTCAAATTCTGGCATAATTTGTTAACATTCATTTTGTTGCAATTTGTATTTTCCAAACTTTGTTGTTGATTAAATTTTGATTGCGTTGTTGTGATTCTATTAATTCCATTTGAAGTTATTGGTTTCTTTCTCAATTGTGATATTTCATGTCCAATTTTGGCACATAATTTGATTTCCTCAATTAAAAATCCGAAGAATGAATTTTGGTGAAAGATATTTTGTGGCAGGAGAAATTTGTTGGTAACCTAGGCTTTGATAATAGTGTTGGTGGTCTTGAGCCTTTCTCACCCTAAAATCTAGCTCAACAATGCTCTCCAACTACTTTTAGGTCTAGACTTGTTGATGACCTATGTCACGCCCCGATCCTAGGGCACGCACACATCCTTCTCTTGGTCGATTCTAATATGCGATATCCCAGGACTATATATCGCTGACCCTTTCTTTTATTAAGCACATGCGGAAGCAATTATAAATCCCCAGACAATAAAACAATGGGATAGAAAAGCAGGGCCATATTTTTCATATTGAAATTTATAACCAAACTTTTGTACATGACATCAACTAGAGAACTTCATAACTCATCACATCAATTGGAGATCTCAAAAGAAGATGGAATCTCAGTCCATCCAGGTCGTACTCAAAATCTCTCTCGGTATTATCTTCTTCTTCCAAAAATCCTTCTACTCAGGTTTCACCTCCGAGTTCTCCTTCTCAGATTCCTCCTCAGCTCCTCAACGGGGTCCTGAAATGTTTTTCCCCAAACTAGGATGAGACTACGTCTCAGCGAGCTCTACCCCACTAAGCCCGATTAGTAAACCATTATACTATAGGTTGCCTATACACGCACAGGGCAGAAAACGTACCTTGGCCTCAGATCCCACCTGCAAGTCAGTACAATTCACAATAGGCACCAAAGCAATCATATCACCAATCGAAGCATTGATCAAATCGACCTAGTCGATTACAAGCCAATAAGACCACTCACAGTCATTTCCATTCAGTCAATCAATTCACAACATCAAATCAAAACAATGATTAATCGATATAGTCGATTACATGTCAGTCAGACCATTTCTAGGTCAATTCGATTATTCCATCTCAATCCCCAATTACGAATCACGATCCTCAGATCACATCTTGAGTATAAGTGGAAGACACAGTCCCACTCGACAACATTCAATATTTAATGGCTTTACGGTCCCACTTGACCACTTTCCATATTTAATGGCTTTACGGTCCCACTCGACCACTTTCGATAATCAATGGCTTTACGGTCCCACTCGACCACTTTCGCTATTCAATGGCTTTACGGTCCCACTCGACCACTTTCGATATTCAATGGCTTTACGGTCCCACTCGACCACTTTCGATATTCAATGGCCACTTGACCACTTTCAATATTCAATGGCTTTACAGTCCCACTCGACCACTTTCGATAATCAATGACTTTACGGTCCCACTCGACCACTTTCGATAATCAATGACTTTACGGTCTCACTCGACCACTTTCAATATTCAATGGCTTTGCGGTCCCACTCGACCACTTTTGATAATCAATAATCAATACTCAACGATTTCTCAATGAAATAATTAACCACAACTATTTAGGAATATATCCTAAATTCCACATTCAATTCAATTTGGCACAATTCAAAGCTCAACTAAATAAACAAATTGTGCCACGACAATCAGCACGAGATTTTGGTCGTCGGCCATCTCAATCTGAATTTCCGAAAAATAATCAATTATTAATTAATTTCGAAAATTAGTTATTAAACATTAAAAATTCTGTTTAGCTCAAAATAAGGCCCAATTGAATAAACGAACTTCACCACGGTCATCAGCATAAATTTCTGGTCACCGGCCATCCCAGTTGAATTTTCGGAAAATAAATAATTAATTAATTAATTTCAAAAATTAAATAATTAATATTAAAAATTCCATTTAGCTCAAAATAAAGCCCGATTAAATAAACGGACTTCACCACAGTCATCCGCATAATATTCCAGTTCCGGACCATCTCCCTTGAATTTTTGGAAAATAAATAATTATTTAATTTAATTCCGAAAATTAATATTTAAATGCCAAAAATCCCACTTAGGCCCGAATCGCCAAATTGAAGCCCAATTAGGGGTCGGATAATTCTTGAGATACTTCCAATAAATAGTAGACCATGTCTACTTGTTAATTGCGCAATCAATTTATTTAAATCACATCACAATTGACTAATAATTGCTAATTTATTATAATCTAACAACCTAAACATAATTAATTAAAACTAAACCAACCTTAAGCATAATTAGCAAACTAATCCGGGATTAGTGAAATTACTCACCAAATCGCGCGCAAATTAGATCAATCCGACGGGGGCGACACGAGGAACAAATCTTCCCAAAGCATGCCTCGGGTTCGAGGCCCGGAAACGGCCCAAAACGGCCTTGAACAAGGCTGGAAATCCATTTTTTCAGCCACTGTTCTTGGCTGGACGCAGCTCGTCCGGCGGCTAGGTCGGCAAGGAGAGGCTGGCGGAGGGCAAGGGGAGCTATGGTGGGTCCGAACGGTGGCTGGGCGGAGCTGGGTGGTGGCTAGAGGCGGCTGGTCGAGCTGGGCGAGCTGTGCAGAGGCGAAGCAGGGTTGGGTCACGTGGGGGAAACGCCTGTCGCGAGGAAATGGGCTGGCGGTGCACGGTGGACATGGGGGCACGCGGACGATGGAACGGCGACGATCGTTGGGCGTCTCGGCAGCGGTGCGGGCGGCGACAGCTTCGGCGAGCTCCTCTGCTTCTATCCGCTTCTGGTTCGGTTCAACAGCAAAGGAGAGAGAGAATGTCGAGAGAGAAGGAGTCGGTCACGTGGGAGAGAATGGAGAGAAGAGAGAGGAGAGATAAGAGATAACTTTTGACTAGTCAAAGGGGGAAGAGAAAGCAAAGTAGGAAACGGCAAGGGGGAAAAAGAAAGAGAGAGTCGGCGAGGGGAGGGGGAATCGCACGAGGGGGAGGGGAGAGGAGAGAGAGAAAAAAAAGAGAGAAAAAGGGAGAGAGAGAAAAAGAGATAAATAATACCATTATTCACATTTTCCTTTTCTCTTTCCCTTTCCCTTTTCTATTTTCTCTTGGTCTTCAATTCTTCCTCCGATAATTTCTTTATTGAAATTTCGGACTTGTCAATAAATTGACGAACGATGAGACAAGGTCCTAAAAAGGGATTATGACGTGCTTAAAATTCGATTCCCGAAATCGAGTTCAATTTTGTGGTTAAAAATCGATCAGACGTGATTTTAGTCCAATCCAACAAATTGAGTAGCTTTTAGGGATTTTACTGCAGATACATCCCTTAACGGCTTCACCCAATAAGTAGTTAACTCGTGAGTAATCAGCTCAGAGAAAAAGGACCGTAAACACGTTGACGAAATGCCCATTTCACTTTATCAAAACGGGGTCGAATTTCAGGATGTCACAACCTAGGCTTTGATAAGAGTGTCGGGTTGTTGGATGGTTTTTAGCCTCTCTCAGCCCAAAAGCCTCTCTCAGCCCAAAATCTAACTCTTACAATCCCCTCCGAATGACTTTTTTTTCTCACTCTTATAAATTGACCATTAAGCCTTTCCATAAAGGATGTGAGATAACCCCAAAAATTTCTCCCTCATACATGGACCTTAGGTCAGAGCTGCAACAATCCTCTCTGAGTGACTTTTGGGTCCAGACTTGTCGACAACCTAAGCTCTAATACTAGCAAGTAGTCTTTGGCCTCTCTCACTCCAAAAGTTAACTCAAATGATGAGGCTTTCCCTCACACTTATAAATCGGCCACCAGCCCCTTCCACAACTAATGTAGTATAACCCTAACAAAAGAACTATGCGCTCATTCATAGTTTAGAGCAAATTTCTCATCCTTGAACTTGGGGAAAAACTAAAAGAGAAGGCATGTGGGTAGGATTGTCAAACAAGACTAGTTGTTCCGACAGCAAAAATGCGGCAGTAAACAATAAGAAGTACATGGAAAAAATTAAATACAACACAAAATGAAGCAATAAGCTTAAGCAGTAATTTATTTGACTTGTCATGTAAACGTTACGATATATTGGTGCTGACACAATTTGAAACGATCATAGGATGAGTATAACATATGGATGACGATTTGACAGCCCTAATATGGGGTTTATGTGGCTCTAATGGAGTGGAGAAACGGTTGCAGTGGCAAGACACCGTCCATTCGAACAAAGGATCTCCTACGACAACAATTAACATTCGATAGCCTGATTTAGGTAATAAACTTAGCATCAATGAAATCCTGGACTCAACTTTGGGTTGCTTCTACTTGCTTAACCTGCAGACTCAGAATAGCAAAAAATCATTAAAAAAAAAAAAAAGAAGGAAAAAAGCCACAAAAAACCCCAAACTTTGCCTAAAATGACAAATTTACTTCAATTTTTTTTGTGACACAAAAAATTTCAAATTTCATCAACTGTGACACACTTACCTCAAACTCTATGGCCAAGTGTATTTTCATCTTTTTTTTTACTTTTTCTGTTTTGCTCTTTCCTTTTTTTCCCCCTTTTTTGTTATTTTCTTCCCTCCACCAGCCATGGCAGAGGGCAACAGGACTCAAGCAGGGGCCGCCCTCACCTAGGTTGGAGAGAGTGAGCCTCGCCTGGGTCAACAAGGGTGGTCTTCGCCCGACATCAGCAAGGGCTATCCTCTCCTGAGCTCGACTTCCCTCCCCCGGCCACAACGGAGGGAAGAGAGAAGAAGAAAAAAGAAAAATAAAATAAAATAAAAAATTATAAAGGAAAAGACGAAATTGCCCAATAGTTTGAGGTGAATGTGTCATGTAGGTACAAGTTTAGAGTTTTTTGTGTCACGAAAATTTGGGATAATGTATCATAGTTGGCAAAATTTGATTATTTTGTGTCACAAAAACAAAAAGGTTTGGGGTAAATTTGTCACTCTAGATAAAATTTAGGGTTTTTAACGGCTTTTTTCCCTTAAAAAAAAAAAAAGAAGTCAGCAACTTTACTACATCTCTCGTAGAATTTACCAATCAATAATTTGCTGTAAATCTCATGTTGATGACCCTCGAGAGTCAAATAGGAAACATCAGTTCAGAAGTGCATGTATGCATGTATAAATCATTCTCAGTAAAACTCATGCTTGGTAGAGCTCAATTCCAAAAGTCTTTGCTCACGAAAATTCCAGTGCGGTCACTTTCCGGACAAGTTGCTTGCATTTACCTTATTGTTGTCGAATTCAAGTATTTTCATCGCGTCCTCGACCTTGGTTAGTGTCCCGTTTGATATCTCAATTATATGAATCATCCATTCATATGAGAAATGTTAGTTACAAGATCTGTCATTCAATGTGTATAAGGTTGAGCTTAAAAAATATCCTTATCCCAATCATATGTTATGCTAATGGTCGACCCAAATGAAACCGAATAGCAATTCTAGACACCCAAAATAATGTCCAAGCTTTTAAATTCGGATCATAAAAAATGAGGATAAATAATTTATATATATATATATATATATATATATATATATATAAGTTCTATTGTTGACGTGCTATGTTCCTTATCCAATTTTAGTTCACGCAGTTTATTCTAACACATTTTATTTTTGAACTAAGATTCAGTCCCAATTCTTAGACTGTCTATCTTAAAATCATTTCCAGTTTCCAATGCATTTTTTCGTGCATATCTTAGCCCGTACTAACTAATATGTTCTCAAAAAGCATGATCAAGATAATTCACAAAACCTAGGACGAACAAACAAAAATAGCAATGGGATAGTCCAGTTGATTGAACGGCCAAAATGCACGCTCGGGTACTGTTCATCGCCTCTCTTCCTATGGGGTTTTGAACTGTAGCTCGCCGGCGACAGCTGCTCGATCCGGCCGATCCAGACCTCTGATTGGCGTGAAAATTGGGGGTTAAGCTCCTCTGGGAAGGCCCGCGATCCTCACCGAACGGATTCGGCTCTCTCCATCCTTGCGGCGAGATCTGAGTCCACGAGATTCGCCTGCTGCTGCGCTGCTTGGCCCCGTGAGGAGCGGTGCTGGTGCGGCTCGGGTCTGTGGTTCGCAGGCATCCCAGCACCCCTAGGTAAGCTTCCCTTGGCTCTGATCTTGAACGGTTGCTGGTGCTCCCCTGCTGTGCCGAGCCCTGCACCGAACTGCTGCT
Organism: Eucalyptus camaldulensis; assembly: GCA_019915185.1. NCBI lineage: Eukaryota > Viridiplantae > Streptophyta > Magnoliopsida > Myrtales > Myrtaceae > Eucalyptus > Eucalyptus camaldulensis. The sequence goes on from JAHSVA010000012.1 coordinate 12,936,128, forward strand.
GGTGTTCCCCTGTTCCGCCTGCTGTGTCGCGTGTGCCGCTCCTTGCACCAAGTTGCTGGTGCTTCCCTGCTCCGGCTGCTATGCCGAGTGTGCCGCGCCCTGCACCGAAGTTGCTGGTGCTGGTGTGACCCTGCTGTGCTGCGCCCAACTCTTGAACGGTTGCTGGAGCTCTGTTGTGCCACGCCCTACACAATCTGCTGCATTGCTCGGCCCTTGAGGAGCAATGCTGGTGCGTCTCGGACCGGATTGCAGCGGGAAGAGGGCGTCAGGTAAGCCGCCTTGCTCCTGAACCTCCACCTTGCCCTGTCCTTGCTGCGACCAGCCAACCCGAGAGGTGCGAGGCGTCCGTCCGGTTAGTTTCTTGCTCTCTAGATGGCTGATGTGTAGAGGTCTGGGTCTAGCTGGCTGGATAATTTATGGATGCTCCAATGGCTGTGGGTGGTGAGCCGAGTAATATGGCACAATTGAGAGATGAATCGGAGAGGACGTCTAGCCCCTTTAATCGAGACAAGGAGGCCCGGGCCTCCATGCTCACGGGCAAGGCTCCTGCACTAGCAGAGACCTCAAACCGTGGTCCCAAAAATGTAGGCCGGGATAGGCGCTCGAGAGGACGAAGTAGAGCGAGGTCGACTTCCAAACGGCCCCAAGCCTCGCAAAAACAAGCGAGGAAACCAGACGCCCCGGCTGTCCGGACGTGGGCAAATGTTGCGAAACTTGCAGCGAAAGGGTATGACCTCACCTTTGTTCCTCCCTCGTTTGAGGATGATATCCCGGTGGTGGATCTTCCTGAAGAAGTATTAGATGCGGTGGATCCCAAATGGCATGAGTGTCTGGTTGGATACTATGTAGGAAAGAGCTTACCGTTCTAGCTCACGGAGAACTCGCTCAAACTATGTTGGGGACCGAAACTTGTTGAGGTTTTTGCCGATGACCAGGGGTTCTTTTTCTTCCGCATCCCTGACCTCGAGTTCAGAAGGAAGATCTTGGAAGAAGGTCCTATAACGGTTGCAAGGGTTGCACTTGTTTTGCAACAATGGAAGCCGCTCCTAGAGTTGAAGAAGGAGAAGCAAACCACGGTGCCAGTGTGGATTCGCTTGAAGAACCTACCGCTTGACCTATGGACAGCCCCGGCAATTAGCGCCATCGCGAGCACCATTGGCAAGCCGTTATTTGTTGATCAACGCACGGAGCAATCTCAAAGGATCTCTTTTGCAAGAGTTTGTGTGGAGATTCAAGTAAACAAGCCAAGCTTCTACTCGACCAGGGTAAGACTAAACGGAGTTGTTCGGTATATTGCCATCGAGTATGAGTGGAAGCCAGCGGAATGCTTAAAGTGTGGATCTTTTGGGCACAATTGTGCAGCATCTATGAATGGTCGGAAGGCGGTGCAAGGCCAGAAGCAAGTTTCAGACCATCCCCCCCACCCCACCAGTGGAGGCCCGCCCTGCTGAGACTACACCGATGCTGGTGGTAGATCTGAATGACGCTGATCTTGGATGGAAACAAGTCAAGGGAAAGAAGAACAAATCCCTCCCCCCAAAGGAGACATATTTGGACCATCCGACAAGCTCTGGAGAAGAGGAACCACCTCTCAAGCAGTCAGCAGCAGCTCTCAAAAACTTGCCATCAACCTCCACTCGGAGGGCTCAGAGTGGGTTCCAAGCACTAATCAGTGTGGATGACCACACCTCGACAATGGAGGAAGATCCCATTAGCCATCCAGATGCGGGCCTGGGGAGTGGAGCGGAGTTGAATGAGTCTATGAATCATCTTAGCTCAGATGAAGATCTTCTCTCGCCTTGTCAATCGCCGAAGGCCCCTCCAGGTCTATTGCCGAAGGCTCCTCCAACGAGAAACAGGGAGGAGAATACCCAGGACAAGCTCCTGGTGCTTCCTCCAGACCCACCTCCTCCAGCGGCTCGAGCGGCTCCCACTCCGAGCCGTCGCAAGCCTCCAAAAAGGAGGTAACCCTTCCTCTTTTCCTCTTTTGTACATATGTATATAGGTTGCTGGAATATTAGAGGTATGGTTGATTCGACTAGACAAGCGGAGATTCGTAATTTTATTACCTCGAACCACTTGTGCTGTGTTGGTTTAGTGGAAACTAAGGTGCCACAAGATCGCTTTAACTCCATATCCGAAGCTCTATTGAGAGGTTGGTGTTGGACTGCAAACTATGACTTTTTTCCCAATGGTAGAATTTGGGTCGGATGGGACCCCATGAGAGTCAAGTTTGAAACCTCATCTCTTACCAAGCAGGCAATTCATGGGAACCTTGAGAGCCTAGACTCTGGGGTGGCTTGCTGTGTTTCTTTTATTTATGGAGATCACTCTTTTATGCTGAGGAGACCGCTGTGGGAAGACATAATCATGAAAAGCACTCATCTCCGAGACACTCCTTGGCTTGTCTTGGGAGACTTCAATGCTATTAAGGATCCATCGGACCGGGTCGGTGGCTCCGAAGATTGGTTCCCTTGCTTTAATGAGTTTGGACAGTGCTTGGAGCAAGCTGAGCTGGAAGACTTGAGGTTCGTTGGGTTTAGATACACTTGGACTACGTCCTCAGGACATTCTAGGAAAGCAAGGAAGATTGACAGGGTTCTAGTGAATGCCAAATGGAGCTTGGATCTATCTTACTCTGAAGCATCCTTCCTTGCTCCTGGAATCTCAGACCACTCGCCTATGGTGGTGAAGATTCTTAATCCGTCTCATAGAAGGAAGCCCTTCAAGTTCTTCGACTTCTGGATGAAGCACCCGAAGTTCAATGAAATTGTCTCACAAGTGTGGAATGCGTCGGGGAATGGTGTCCCTATGTACAAGCTTGTCTCTAAGCTCAAGGCTCTCAAATGTAGACTCAAGCAACTCAACAGAGATTCATTCTCTAATATATCAGCTAGAACTCTTGATGCGCGGAAGATGATGGAGGCCACTCAAGCAGAATTACAGCTAAATCCCTTTTCTGCCGACCTGGCTGAGGTGGAGAAAAGCCAAAGATGTACCTTTGCAGAGTTACGCGCCTCGGAGGAGTCTTTCTTTAGACAAAAGTCCAGGATCAAATGGCTCAGGGAGGGAGACCGAAATACCAAATTCTTCCATCAATATGTCAACAAAAGACATTTGAGGAACAGAGTCCTCTCCGTCCCCGACTCTTCGGGGAACATACTGACGGAGCCACGCCTGGTGCAAAGAAGATTTGTAGAGTTCTTTGAGGACCTCTTGAAGCCGCAAGGGGAGATTATTAGACCTTCGTCAGAGGACTTGAGGGAAGTTATCCAACATCCACTTTCGTTTGATTAGGCTGCTCTTCTGGCTCAACCAGTTACAGAGATGGAGATCCGGAACACTATCTTCTCTATGCCTAAGGGAAAGGCTCCTGGGCCAGATGGCTTCACAGCGGAGTTTTTCAAAGAAAACTGGGACACGGTAGGTCCTTTAGTAATGACTGCAGTTGTCGCGACCAATTTTTTTGGGTTTTGACCACCTAGAGTTTGGCTAATGGATTGTTAAGCCTAGACTTAACTCGGGCTCTCCCAAGCCCATACCAATTCACGACTTAGGTTTAAGTTCTTAACATGCAATTGATTTTCAATTAGGAGTCGCCACTAATCTATTTTTGGTGGGTCGATTAGAAACCCAAGTAAAATAATGGGAGAATTATTTTACTCCTACGAACCAGAGACTATGGGTACGGGGACTTGGTTACGCTAGAATTCTCTAACGCCCTTTCGGTACCTTTCTTTTTATTTTGAAAAAAAAAAATTGTTTGGCAAGCAATTTGAATTGATTTTAATTCCTTAACATGTGAGGTGACCATGCAAGTGCGCAAACCACCAATTTAACACTCAGATAAACAATAAATAAATTGCAAAAACTTACCTCAAAACAACGAAAGTATCTGCAATGTTAAGTTAAAAACCACATCAACAACCCTAGATATGATTTCTAATTACCACGCAATTTCTTTTTTTATTTTTCATTTAATTAATGAGAATCATGTAATATGCAATGCAATATTAACTAAATGACTTAATTCTAATGTCATGCAATTTCTAATTAAATGGGTCTAATAACAATCCCTAAATGACATGCATCTAAATGAAGCTAACCCTAAATTGATTTTTTTAATTTTTTAAATAAAATTCCTATTCTAAACATGTAAACCCTAAAACAAGTAATATCCTAACATGCATCTAATCTAAACCGATTTTTATTTTGAGAATTCATGATAAATAGAATGCTTTGCCTAAATATGTAAATAACCCTAAAACACGTGATATTCTATCTCAAACATATCCCAAGATAAATAAAAACAATCGAATTCATTCAAAATTACCCCAAAAGGGACATCACATATCGCTCAAATCAAAGGATAATATTTCGCTAGTAAAATCGATACTTTGATCTTAAGCCTTAATGATCAAAACATCAATTTTAGTCCCGCTTAATTAATTATTTCATCTAAAGCCTTATAGATGAAATAAAAAACCCTGGCACGGTTGTGATTCGGGTGTCACATTGAGATTTTCAATTATGCATAAATAGGTATTTCAACCAAAGAAAACAACACATAAAAAGATAACGATAAAAAAACAGAGAAAAACCTAAACTTGCTTAATAAAGTAAAGCAAAAATACCTTGTAAAATTTTTCTTTTCTTTCTTTTTTTTTAAAAAGAAAAAAAAAAGATCTTGGCCGCTGGTTTTAGGGCTCCGGTGGGGAAAGAACGCCAGCTAGGGTTCCGGCGAGGGCTCAACAGGAACCGGCAGCGAGCGAGCGGTGAGCGCGTCGGCACGGGGCGGCATCGCGGACTGAGGAGGGGCGACGGAGCTGGGATCGCGGACCGCGGACCGCAGGTCGTCGGGACGATGGATGTGCGGTGGAGCGATGGCTTGAGCAGCGGGGGCGGCGTCAGGTCGTCGGAACAGAGGCGGGGCGCCGCGGGCGAAGCTCGCGCTTCCGGGTTTCGGCGAGGGCTCTTGCGGATGTCGGATCTGGCGTGAGCGTCGCGGACGGAGCTGTGGGGCGGTAGCGGCGTCGGGTGAGCAGAGGCGCGGTGGAATGGAGCGGACTCGCGGGTCACCGGCAGAGCAGCGATGGGCGGCGGCTCGTGAGGCGGCGACGGTGCGGGCTGGCGAAGGCGAGGACACCCCCACGAAGAAGACGATGAACAGTAACGTGGGGCTTTCCTTTTTCTCTTTTCTTTTTTCTGGTCTCTCTCTCTCACGTCACTTTTCACCTTTTCATCTTTTTTCTCTCCTTTTTGCTTTTCTTTTGTGTTCTTTTTCACCAAAAGAAGCTCCCTTTTTGCTCCAAAATTTTTTGAAACTCCTTCCACCCTTTGTCCGTACGTGCGCAACGCCTTTTATAGGGGAAAATTTTAGATCTTTGAAGCATATTTTATTTCCAATTCCACTCGTGCATAATTCTCTGAATATATCATTGCACCACATGTGATATTCTCTTTTGTATTTTTCACATATTCTATCCAAAAAATTCCCTTTTTGCACAAAATACACCCCTAGTGTATATTACTTAAAAATATGAAAAGCTTGAACGGAATATGTGAAAAATCTTCTCTTCACCGGCAGCCTAAAATAAAATAAAATAAAACAAAAAATGAAAATAAAATGTTTCTAAACCATACCCCATTTTCTTTTTTTTCTTTTTTCTTTTTTTTTCTTTTTTTTTTTAGTAAAAATTAATCCCAAAAATTTAGGTGTTAACAGCAGTGTTGGATTTCTTCAATTCCGGAAAACTCTTGAGGGAGGTTAACAATACCATCTTGGTAATGGTTCCGAAAGTGCTCAACGCTACGTCTGTGGAGGATTATAGGCCTATCGCCTACTGCAACACTATCTACAAGTGTATTACAAAGGTGCTAGCTAATCGGGTGGCCCTAGCTTTGAAGAACACGATAGGCCCTTTTCAGACTGCTTTTATAAAAGGTAGACGAATTAGGGACAATATATTATTGGCTCAGGAGCTATTCTCTAGCTTCCACCTTCAGCCTTATCTTCCTAAATGTGCAATAAAAGTGGACTTCAGGAAAGCATATGATACTGTGGATTGGGGCTTCCTTGAGAAGGTGATGCTGGCATTTGGCTTCCCTCACTCTGTCACTAGCCTAATTATGACGTGTATTCGCACTCCTAAATTCTCAATTGCTTTGAATGGAGAGCTCCACAGGTTTTTTGCGAGCGGTCGAGGTCTTTGCCAAGGTGATCCCATCTCTCCTTACCTCTTCACTATGGTCATGGAAGTGCTTTCAGGGATCATTCTTAAGCAATCCTCGAGGCCTAATTTCAAATTCTTCTGGAGGTGCAAGGCAGAGGGTCTTTCACATCTCTTCTTTGCAGATGATGTCTTCCTTTTTTGTGAGGCGCACCTTCCTACGGCGACTCTCCTTAAGGAAGCTCTAAATAAATATTCCTCTTGGAGTGGCCTTCGTCCTAACGCGTGCAAAAGTGAAATTTTCTTGGCGGGTGGCAACCCCTCCCTAAGGAATGATATTCTTTTGGAGTTGGGATTTCGAGAAGGAAGCCTGCCAGTTCGGTACCTAGGGGTTCCCATTATCACTTCAAGAATCAGTAAAGCAGACTGTTGTACCCTGGTCAATCGCATCACTGCTAGGGTTCAGTCTTGGACCCACCGCTTCCTCTCTATTGCTGGGCAGCTTCAGCTTATCAGGTCAGTTCTTCATGCTATACAAGCCTACTGGGCTAGTGTCTTTGTTTTACCTTCAGCTGTGATGGAACAGATAGAAAAAAATTTTAGACAATTCCTATGGAAAGGTCCAGACCTAGGCAGGGGTGGTGCTAAGGTAGCCTGGGATGACGTTTGCCTTCCAAAGGATGAAGGAGGGCTAGGTGTTAGGAGACTCCAAGATTGCAATAAAGCCTCCATGCTAAAGCATATTTGGATTTTGTTCTCCGACAAGGAAGCGCTATGGTGTAGATGGGTCCACTCCACGTTCTTAAAAAACAAGAATTTTTGGGTGGCTAGGAAGCCAACTTCTGGATCCTGGGCCTGGAAGAGCTTGTTGACCCTAAGAAGGAATTTCAGGATGGCCTTCTACTGGAAAATTGGCAATGGCCAAACAATCTCTCTGTGGTTTGACAACTGGCACCCTAGAGGGCCCTTGAACCTGATCTTTTCAGACTCTCTTATCTATAGCTCATGGCTATCTAGACAAGCTTGTGTTGCTGACCTCTTCTCAGATGCTGGCCAAGCTATAAGGTTGGTGCTTCAATCATGGGGGCAACCTCTTCCAACCCTGACGAATGACCCGGATCGTTGCTGCTGGCGAGAAAGCTCTTCAGGCCAATTCACTATGGCATCGGCATGGAACTTCATCAGGAAGAAGAGGACGCGGGTCCACTGGTACTCCTTTGTATGGGACAACGCCATAGTGCCTCGATATCAACTCAATCTTTGGCTCATGGCCAAACGTAGGCTTCCAACCCAAGACCTCCTTTTGGCCTATGGTATTATTGGAAATGCTGCCTGTGCGTTTTGCAAGAATGTGCCTGACTCTCTTGACCACTTGTTTTTTGACTGCTATGTCACGGCTAGCGTTGCTTTCTTTTGGGTGTCCAGATGCAATTTACCCTGGCGCAACAGAGGTTGGGGGGAGAATTTCAGATGGGCAACTACCTATTTGATGGGGAGAGAATTCTATAAATGCATAGCCCGCTTTTCATTTGGCGCGTTGTGTCATATCATTTGGAAAAATAGGAATGACATCATCTTCAGAGACCAGCCTCTCTCTATTCCAGCCATTAAGAACCACCTCTTTAAAGTGGTTCGGGACAAGGCTATCACCTTCAGGAACATCGAAGACAATTTTAGAAATAGAAGGATGCAGAGAAGTTGGAGTCTAGACCTGATTATTTTCAATGGGGACCCGTAGGTCCTTGATCAGACGTTGGCCTCCTCTTTTGCTTTTGTCTCTGCTTGTTAGCTGGTCGACCTAGCCGTGCTTAGTTTGGCCTTGTTGTTGTAGTTGTGCCGCCTCTGCGGCTTTTGTATCTCGTCACCCTTCCACTTCTTTTGTTACTACATTTGGAGTGCAAGTTATTGGTGTCGAGATCTTTTGTACATTTGGCTTTTCTTAATATATATCTTACCTTTACCAAAAAAAAAAAAAAACAAAAATAGCAATACATCGCTACTTATAATTTGTCGTGCACAGAACCTAAGTTACCATGTTCAGAGGCGGTAAACATATCTAAAATAGGTTGAAATCGGCTCTTGCATTGGTAAAATGATGCGAAATACAGTAAATATATCATAGAAAAGTCCATAATTTGCATTTATTTGCCTCGTAATACATCGAATATGGATGAAACGTAGGTGGGAACAACTGAATCTGTGTGTAAAGTATAGCCTAGTAATAATGAATTCACATAATATCTAAATTTCAAATTCTATTTAGACGGATTAATGCAAAAGAAAAGAACTAATTAATGGGCTGTATCCATAATGTTTAATATGTCGATGTATACGATGTAGGTTACCATGAGCCAACAAGTGTTATAAATTATGCTATTGCTGTGATGGTTTTTAGTACAATTTGGGGCATGATTCATATATTAAAGGGTATACTATGCACTTGTCCGACAAGTCCTCAATCCCTTAACGAGGGAAAGGCTAAGGAAAAGAGCCTGAATTTTTATCTTGTGTTTTTTCCGAGTAACATATGTACGGTGTGTTGCCAATTTACCGCCTTTTATGCAAATGAAAGAATGACCTCCGACAATAGCAACGAACGGTTAGGCAAAATACGTTCTCCAAATAATAGTAATTCTAAAAAGAAAACATGATATCGACGGAATATACGTGCAAGTTACATCAACGACATCCAAGGCATAGCTTCCTAAAAGCTCGAAGAGAAAGAAAAAGGCTGGAAAAAGTTAATAATTCTCCTGAGCTTTGTTAGAAAATTGACTAGCGTATGCTAAATCAGATGTATAGTTGACACTAATCAAGACACACACGTATACATAAACACACCTCCTGAATGGCCATCACTTTTGCATTGCGTGCCTTTTTGAAGGATCAGAACCAAGAGAAGGAAACAAAAATTTAGAAAAAAAAATCATAAAAACTGAAAGAGGAAGAAGAAGCACAAGCACTCCTCTCTCTGCCATTTTTCTGCAATCAATTTCGACACTACTCTCTCGCGCGTTTTTGTATTTTTTGGTTGGTCCTACTTTATTTCTATTTCCACCTTTACTCTTAGACTTTTGTTTTACCTCCTTGCAGAGCGTGAGAGTTGAAATTCACACCTGAAACTATATCGCCCCCACCCTAACCTTCCTTGAGAAGGTGGGGATTCGAACTCCCCACCTCCTCCTCCCAAGTTGGAAGGGTGGCCACTGGGACAAACCCCAGTGGTTCTCTATCTCTCACATTTGATAAGTCATATTGGCTCATTCCATATTTATAAAGAAGAAGTTCATCTGTCAAGGCCGTGCCCAGTCAAAATCCAATGTCTTTGGTCTTAATGTCTCCATAGTCCTATCATAAAGTAGGTAGTGAAGGTGGATTCCTTCGTTTGAATAAAAATGTTGAGCATATGTGAATTTGTCAAGCATGGATAGTTCCTTCTTAGAGTACTATCACTTAGATCTTGTCTCGATAGACTACTATATTTCCACTTATCCGAACGCTCTGTGACTTGTACTTTCGGAAGATGGTATTGAAGGTGTCTGTGGAAATGCCAATTTAGGGTGTTTATCTCTTCAATTCTATGACGAGTGATGACATTTCTTTTGTCTTTCCTTCACTTTTTTTGTCCAAGATGCTGATTATGGCATCACTCTTTAATTACTTTTTTAGAATGAGTAACCATTCTCGCGTGAAATTTTTATGATTTAAAATTTGTTAATTATTTCCATTTTTTGGCAACATTTTATTTAAGTTGTTTTATTCTGATGATGCAAAAACTTAAAATTTACACTTTATATGTTAGTATTACCTTAAACAGGGATTTCAATATCTTATATTCTAAAAAAATAAAAATTGTCATGATAATATAGTGAATAATTCTCAAAAGTAATATCTAAACATCGAAAAGCTTTTTCCCACTTACTTTTATGCACACTGTCAGGCAATTGAAAACCAGTCATATTTTTTTTTTTTTAAATGACTCACGGAATATATTTCTTCCCATCAAAGTCGATAGATAACTGGGTCAAAAAAACAAAAAAACAAAACAAAAGTCGATAGGATCGTGTTTTATAAAGAAGTGGCGACAGCCATTTTTTAAACTGTTTTTTTTTTAAATCAATTTTAGCTTTTCTTTTCTAGTTTTTAAATTTAATTTAAATAAAAAAATTAAAAAGCCACGTGGAAATAAAAATTCATTTTAAATGTCATGCTCGCACCATGTCAGCATTTTCTGTTAAAAATGTTGATGGTGTTAATTTTAAGACTCGATTGAAATAATTTGATAAGTTTTATGATTTGATTGCACTTTTTACAAGTTTTAGGACTCAACTATATTTTTGTTACAAGTTTTAGGACTTTTATTGCACTTATCCCATTATATTTGTATAGTCAACGGCATACCTAAACATTTCCACATGATGCAACATCAATACTAGACAAGGATCGTTTTGCGATTTTGTTTCCTAGGCTATTTCTGTGATGGTTTTTCGTACGATTTGGGGCATGGTCCATATATTTAAAGGGTATATAGTATGCACTTGTCCATGTTTAAGACTAGTCCTCATTCCCTTCACGAGGGAAAGACTAAGGAAAAGAGCCTGAATTTTGATGTTTTGTTTTCTCGGAGTAACATATGTATTGATGTATTACCAATTTACCACCTTTTATCCGAACGAAGGACCTCATTGCAACAAATGGTTAGACAAAATACATTCTCCAAATAATAGTAATTCTGAAATGAAAACATTGATATCAACGCAAGATACGCGCAAGTTGTCACAAGTGCCTACATCAACGTCATCTGGGACTCCCCCCGGGTTTTCGGAAACTGCTGGGCCCACTAAAAAGTTCTTTTTTTTTTTTTTGTCAGTCTTACTCTAATTCTACTCTAACACTCACTCTCAGACTTTTGCTCTACCTCTTTGCAGAGCGTGAGAGTCGAAACCCACTCCTGAAATGAAATCGTCCCCACCCTAATCCCCCCTGAGAAGGTGGGGATTTGAACCCCCCCACCTCCCCATTCCATGATGGAAAGGTGACCACTGGGGCGAACCCCTAGTGGTTGCCCACTAAAAAGTTCGAAGGGAGAGAAAGAACTGGAAAAGTTAATAACTCCTGATCTTTGTTAGAGAATTGACTTTTGTATGCTAAATCAGATGTGTAATTGAACACTAATCAAGACACACGTATACATAAACATACCTGCTGTATTGCCACCATAACTGCATAAGTTGCCTTTTTGAAGGATCAGAACCGAGAGAAGAATACAAAATTTCGAAAACAGATCATAAAAACTGAAGGAGGAAGAAGAAGCACAAGGTCTCTCTGCCATTTTCTGCAATCAGTTTTGATACTATATTCTCTCTCTCTCTCTCTCTCTCTCTCTCTCTCTCTCTCTCTCTCTCTCTCTCTCTCCTCGTCTGATAAGCTGTTTCCGCCCATTTGGGTCGTTCCCTATTTATACAGAAGTGGTTCTTCAGTCACGGTCGTGCCCGCTTAAAATTCAAAGTCTTTGGTCTTGAAGTTTCCAGAGTCCTGGCAATGAGTAGGGAGTGAAGATGATTTTTTCTTTGATAAAAATGTTGAAAACATGTGAATTGGTCAAGCATGAATAGTTCCTTCATCAAGTACCACCGCTCATACCCTGTCTTGATAGACTAAAGGTGTCAATGAGTCAGGTTGGGTTTCTTTACTACCCAACCCGACCTGAATCGTAAGGGTCATGTGTTCTTTTTGACCCAATCTGACCTGAAATGTATAAGACCTGTAACGAAAACCCAAGTCATGTTGGGTTTGGAAAAGATGAAGATTTACATGAAATATGTATAATTTAATTGATAATTATACAACCAACATATTCTTTATTTTACACAATTTTAACAAATAAAATAGAAAATCACGCCTGTGCAACGTATGGGTATGCTACCAGTTTAATTGGAAATCAAATGATAATAGATCATCATGTGATCGATTTTCAATAGAAAAGACAATGCTGGATCTCTTCGTGTTCCATTTAATAGTCTTATTGTATTATATTCATTTAGCAAGATATACTCATTGGTGTACATACCTAAACTTTCTCATTTTATCTATTTATTCTTAAATTAAATATATTTTTCCCTTCATAAGCATTGCTAATATCTATGATCATCAATGAAACAAAAATTCAATTATACAGGAAAAAAAAAAGTCAAGATTATCTTAAGGAACATTTTGAGGTAGAAAAAAGAGAATGGCATCTTAACTTTGCTACTAACTTATTAAGAGGTATGAAAAAAATCACCAATGAACAAAAAGAAACATGAATGAGCTAAGAATTTGATATAAATAAAAAAATCGACCATAATCTAAACCATTGAATGATCACAAACAAATATACAGACCAAATCTGTATACACACGAAATGCAACAATAAGATTAACCAGTAAATACATGGCTTGTCATTTAAAAGATGTTGATATATCGATGCTCACACGAATTGATACGATCATATGTACAAGTATAAATTGTTAGCCATAATGACACCCTCCGTTTGAATAATGGATCTCCTACAACAACAATGAACATTTTCGGCCGCCTGATTTGGGCAACAAACTTACACTAATAACATCTTGGGCTCGGTCTTGGGCTGCCTCCTCCTGTTCCTGCTCCTCCTGCAAACTTAGAAAATCAAAGAAAGAAGAACCTTAAAAAGAAGTTAACAACCCTGCTACATCTCTTGTAGAATTTAACAACGATCGTCATTTTTATTTATTAAAATTCGAATTTATAATTATAGAATAACTATTTTGTCGTATTGAAACATTATGATTGTTCATAATAGACTGACAATTATTTTTAAATTCTTTAATTTCGAATTTATTAGTTATATCTAATAATTATTAAGCACTCTCACAACCTTTTAACGTTTGGAGAGTTGTTTCTATTCGGACATAGCTTCTTCTCCTTGAAGTGTTGTAATTTTTCATAAATTATGAAATTCGGAATTAAAAAATATTTTATTTTTTTGTATTCCGAATTTTCAATGTCTTTTCAATATGTTTTTTTTTTTTGAGAAATTATCAGTTCGGACATAACTTCTTTTGAAAGTTTGCATTTTGTTCTAAAAAGACAATATACATATTCACAATTTTTTGTCTAAATTTTTTTGACAATCTTGAGACTTCTTTCAAAGATATACAGTCATAATTTCCAATTGTTTCCTTTTGAGATTCTGGAAAACTGCTAAATTATTATCTGGAATTCTCATTGAGACTTTGTTATATCTTGGAGGATTTTTATTAGTAATCATTAGCAACGTTGTGGAATAAATAATTTCTTAAGGAGAGTATTAACACAGCTCAAAGTCAGATTCCATTTTCTTTCCCAACCGATGATTTTTCCTTCATGTATTTTATATGTATAAAGATAAAAGGAGAGAGAACGCAACCAGAAGAAGACAACAAAATCTCAGAGATGGATGAAGAACAGCAGAAGCCGAAGAGGACGAAGAAGGAGAAGAAACAGGCGCTCTGTGCCATCTTTTCTCTTCGGTTCTTCAGAATCTTGTTTTTATCTCCAATTTGTTCTCCGGTTGGTCGTGTTTATTGAAAAGAAAAGCAAAAGATCTTTGGTCAAAGTCGTTCTTGGTAGGCTTTATTTAACAAGTCTTTGTCCAGAAAATTTATGTGCGGTCCCTTTCTGGGCAAGTTCCATGCACATCTCATTTTAATTAAATTATTTGCATCGACATCTTTGACTCCCCCATTTGATATCTCAATTATTGAACTATCTATTTATAAATGTCATCCCAATTGTATATTGCACTAGCGATCACCCAAATGAACCGATTCAACATAAATCAATTCTGACTACTAGAAATAGTTGCCTAGCAATATCTGACACATAGAATAATGTCCGACCTTCAAATTTACATATTCAAAATTAGGACAAAATTACAAAAAATTTCCATGTGCCATTGTTAATGTGCTATGGTCCTTGTCCAAATTTGGTTTGTGCAGCTTGTTTTGGCAAATTTGATTTTGAACTAATATTCAATACAAATTTTAGGGCTGTCTATCGTTTAATCTTCTCCATTTTCCAATACAGTTTTGTAGGGCATATCTTAACCCGTACTATCTAACATTTCCTCTTAAATCATGATCAATAGTAACATCGCTACTTATAGTTTGTTATGAACATCCATAATACATTAAAAATAGGGTAAGATGGTATTTACACTGCAAAATAATATAGAGTACGGCAAATATTTAATGAAAAACTCCATTATTCGCATTGATTCACCTAATGATACATTGAATATGGATGAAAAGTAGATGTGACCCTACCTAAAATATATCCTTGGAATAATAAATACATGAAAAGAATCACTTGATATTTTCAGGTCAAGTTCTACTTAGAGAGATTAACGCAAAGGAAAAGGGCATATTAGTTTGTTGTAGGCACAATGTTAAAGTACGTCATACAACTTAGGTTACCATGAATTATCACGAAAGAAAAGAGCTAGTCATATAATTTACCGATTATGCAACATCATTACTCGACAAGGATTACTAATGAGAGACTTCAGCCTGTGTTATGTTCCTATGCTATTATTGTACTGATTTATAGTGCAATTTGCGACATGATTAAGATGTTGAAGGGTATAGTATTGACTTGTCAATGTTTAAGACAACTCCACAATTCCTTAACTAGGGAAAGACTAAAGAAAAGAGCCTGAATTTTTATGTTCTAATGTTTTGGAGTAACATATTTAGGATGTATTGCCGATTTACCACCTTTTATTCAGACAAAGGGCTTCCGACGATAGCAACAGATGGTTAGGCAAAATACATTCTTTAAATAACAATAATTCTTTTTTTTTAAAGAGTGACTTTGGTGCAAATATGAACAATTTCTTCATATATCTAAATATATATTTTATTTTATTTTTATGTTGAGGATCCGGCCTAACTCAACCTTACGAGAGTATAGACCGACTATACCTCAAGGAAAATAAGCCCAGCAACCCACCTTTAGGGCCCCCGCTTAAATCATGAAATCGCTCTGAGAGTTTCGAACCCCTGACCATTTGGTCCATAGGGGCACGATCTCAACCAGTGTAGCCGTGCGTGGGTGAGTTTTTCTTTAGATATAGTTTTTTTTGGTAAAGTTTTCTTTAGATATATTGATCCTTTGTTTAGGTAATAAAACTTACATGAACCGCATCTAGGGTTATGAAGCCTGGATATGCTCCCCTAGAAACTTGAAAGTAAGAAAAGCTAGAAAGGTTGGTAATTCTCCCAATCTCTAGAAGAAAATTTACTTACATGTGCAAAATTTCATGCTACAAAAGTTGATTAAAAGTCCACAAATGTGAGGTTGAGACTCTAATCAAATGTATAGTTGACCCTAACAAATACACATACATATACATATGGCCTTCATTTCTACATGGGATGCCTTTTTGAAGGATCAAAACCAAGAGAAGAAAACTAAGTTTCAAGAACAAATTATAGAAACTAAGGGAGGAAGAACACAAGCTCTCTTGGTCATTTTTGTGCAATCATCTCTCTCTCTCTCTCTCTCTCTCTCTCATTTGGACACAAACAGTTGCAATTATCTCACAATCATGGCATTCAATCCCTCGCAACTTGCCAAGGAAGAAGAGAAAAGAGAAAATAGGTGGTGTAGATTGATTCCCAATTTGGTATAGGATATTGAAAAAATTGAGTTGTCAAGCATTTATACCATCACTCAGATCTTGTCTCAATAGACTATTGGAATCTACTCATCCAAACGCCGTGACTCATAGTTTTTAGGATGGTATAGAATGTACTTGTGTTAAAATATCTCGCATTATTTGTTTACAAGATTTATATATTCTTTACATGTGTATGTCGTCTCTTCATCTGTTTGTTAAATTTCACCTATTGTTCCTAACCTAAATTAAGCAAGAGGAAGGGTGTTGAATTATGTCACTTGTTTAGCTCTTTATTTATATGTGGCTTCATCACCGGAGTCCCGTCACGACCGTTGTAGCGTCACGATCGGGATTTCTCTTAAACCGGTCAAAGTCAACGGTCAAGTCCGCCGGGCAGAAGTCAAAGTTAGGCGCTGATTGGTTCAAAGCCGTGTGGCTTCCCGCACCGGATAACCACCCCCCTCCCTCCCTCCCTCCCTTTCCGACGGAACTGAAACTCAAGACAAGCTTCCGATGATCGCTCCGCCGCGTTCCGCCGTCCCCCTCCTCCTCTCGCTCCTCGCCCTCGCCACCTCCGCCCATGGCGCCAACCCTCTCTACTACTTCTGTGGGACCAACGGCAACTTCACCGCCAACAGCACCTACGGGGACAACCTTAACGCCCTCCTCACCTCTGTCGTCACCGCCACCGCCGCCGACTACGGGTTCTACAACCTCTCTGCTGGTGGCGGGAGCGCCGATGCCATCAATGCCATCGCCCTCTGCCGGGGTGACGTTGGGGCCGCTGACTGCTGGAGCTGCCTGAACGACTCGGCTCCCGCGATCGCCCGCCGGTGCCCGGTGCAGAAGGAGGCGATCATCTGGTACGACAACTGCATGCTCCGGTACTCGAACCGCTCCATTTTTCGGGCCATGGAGGATTTGCCCGCCTTCGGCTTGGCGAACCCCAACAACGTCACCAACAACGTCGATCAGTTCAATCAGGTTCGGAATTGCAAAGTTCAGCTTTTAGCATGCAGACGATCGGCATCTTTCGTTTGGACAACCATTTGCATTGCATTTCGCTTGTTTCGAAGAAAGCAGAGTGCATGATGCTTCTGTACGCGTTGACTTCGCTTACTTCATGGAAACTTTCCATAGTTTTCAACATAATAAACTATGAGAATCCTTATCTCCGCTCGACGACGTGCCCGACTAGGCAGATCGGTTAAATTGGGTTGCTGTTTGAGTGTAATTCATCCTTGTTTAGCTGCACTTTGTAATTCATCATAGCACTTGTTGTCATTATATCACGGTGCTGGTTGTGTTTTTGTGATCTTGTTCTCCAAGAACGTGTTTTTTTTTTTTCTTTTCTTTTTTTTTCCCCTTTCAGTCTTGAATTCTTCAACTTTATGTTCCCTGTAAGGCATTGGGATTTGGCACATAGCTTTTCAGGTAGCATGAGCTCACAGGAGCATTTGATTTGAGGTCTCATTCTTGGACAGCAGCTAGCAATTCACATCGCATTAAGGTTGAGTAGGGATTTTATGGTGCAGGTCCTGACGAAGTACTAATTCTTGTCTTTTTGTCCTGACAGTAGCTTATAGTCTTGGTTCTGTTTTCTAGGTTTTGAGAAATCTGACGGATGGTTTGAGAGACCGAGCTGCGAATGGTAATTCGACGAGGAAATTTGCCGTCGGGAACGCGACAGCTCCAAACTTCCAGACTCTGTTTGGACTAGTGCAGTGCACTCCAGACTTGTCGCAGCAACAATGCGACAATTGTTTGGTTAATGCTATTGGAAAAATTCCTTGGTGTTGTGATCAGAAACAAGGAGGAAGGTATGTTACTCCCAGTTGCAATATCAGGTTTGAAATATACCGCTTTTTTGATCCTTCGGCTTATGAGTCGCCACCAACACCACCAGAATCGCCAGTTTCTCCTCCACCTCCTCCAACGAATAACCCATCCCCTAAAGGTACTTCCTTTTAATGTACACTTATATATGCCAGAGCATTCTATTTGTGTTTTCAATTGTCTGTAGGACAAACACGACAATAAGTGTAAGCAAGGTTGCTTTCGACTTCAATGAGCTCCTTTTACAAACAAGAGACTCCTTCCCCTGCTCCTCCTCCTTTGAGTATGGTTGCATTAAGTGTATTTTAGAGCATGATGTAATTTAATTTTTTATTCTTGGTTTAATAAGTTCCTGAGACACTTATTTTTCCCCTTGAATGAGGTATAAGCATGAAATAAGTAGCAGATAAGAAATTAATGAGATTTCTGATGCATCATGAATCCTCCTTCTTTCGATTTAAGTATCACCGTCTGAAGTAATTTCATCAGGAAACTGATAGAATAACACCAAGGACTGCTTTAAATGTGCAATCCCTCCTAAAATCTGTTCTTGGTAATTGGGTCTCAACACTGTTCTCTGTGAGTTTCTTGTCTAACATAAGAGCTCTTCCTTTTTCAGGAAATGATACTAACTCAGGTCGTATTGCCCTCATTATCACAATCCCAGCTGTTGGATTATCTCTTTTAGTTGCTGGAATATTATGCATCTGTTTGAGGTCAAGAAGATTGAAGAAAAATTTCGAAAGTAAGTTCTCATTACTTTTGCGTGACTGATTTTCATAAAATACTGGATGAACGCAGCCTATGTGAAACAGATTACCAGCCAGTTTGTTAAGCCTTGATGTGCCAAAGCTTGTAACTTTTCGGTAATTCAGAGGTCGGTGATTTCTGACTGAACGAGGAAAGATTCACTGTGGACTATAGATATCAAAGTTCACTAATTGCTCTGGAAAATATTTTATTTGTTAGCATCACCCAGGGGCTCAATTTTCCTTAGAATGGATTATATGTTAAAAAAGAATGAATTATTATCAGCTGTTAAATCACCAGACAGGCTTACTGATAATGTGGAATTAGACAATGAGCAACTTCCGATTTTCTACTTTGTAGCTGTACCTGTAGATGAAATCAGCAATGCAGAATCCCTGCAGTTCGACTTGAATATCATCAGAGAGGCAACAAATGACTTCTCTGACTCAAATAAGTTGGGACAAGGTGGATTTGGCGTAGTTTACAAGGTAATCACTGCAAATTGTTCATTCATAAAATAACAGAGAATTTGAAACATTCACATGTATGTGGCTGCTTTTTGCATTCTTTTTCAGGGAACATTCGCCAATGGACAAGTTATAGCAGTAAAAAGGCTGTCCGTAGATTTGGGACAAGGTGATCAAGAATTCAAGAATGAGGTCCTCTTGGTTGCAAGGCTTCAACACCGGAATTTGGTTAGGCTCTTAGGATTTTGCCTGGAGGGGAGAGAAAGGCTTCTTATATATGAATTTGTACCAAACTCAAGCCTAGATCACTTTATATATGGTATGATCTTGCCATTTTTGTTCCAGCATCATCCGATTTAAGAGTTTTTGAAGTGCATGTTCTTGCCAATCTGTATTTAGAAAGTCACCTTGCCCTAGTCACATCACTGTAACCTTTCGTCAATGTACTATGCAGATCCTGTTAGGCGTAGCCGGCTGGATTGGGAAAGGCGTCAAAAGATAATAGGGGGCATTGCTCGTGGGCTTCTTTATCTTCATGAGGATTCTCAACTTCGAATCATTCATCGGGATCTTAAAGCGAGCAATATTTTGCTTGACGCAGAGATGAACCCTAAAATTTCAGATTTTGGTACAGCAAGGCTATTTGCGGTGGATCAAACTCAAGACGCCACAAGCAGGGTTGTCGGCACTTAGTAAGTAATACATAGCAGAGTATCTTAAAATAAATCCAGTTATATTTCCTGCACTCTTCTCTATATAATCTGAATAGCTAGTAGATGGAAAGGCACAACATCTTAAGTGGAATTGCGTTGAAAGTGCTCATTATTCCTCTGATGCAGTGGGTACATGGCTCCGGAGTACGCAATGCATGGATTGTTCTCTGTCAAGTCAGATGTCTTTAGTTTTGGGGTGTTGCTACTAGAGATTATTAGTGGTCAAAAAAGTAGCCGCTTCTACAACGGGAATACCACAGAGGACCTTCTTAGCTATGTAAGAAAATATCTTTCAATCACTTTCCTTTTCTGAAAGAATCACCAGGAAAGAGTGGCGGACACAAACTCAAATGAGTTGAGCAACTGTCCTTACCATGCTGAGTTTGTGTTTATGATTCATTGCAGGCATGGAGGAGTTGGAGGGAAGGGACCCCCTCAGATCTCATAGATCCTAATCTGGCCGATGGTTCGAGGACCGAAATGTTGAGGTGCATTCATGTTGGATTGCTGTGTGTTCAAGAAATCGAGGCCGACAGACCAACCATGGGTGCGGTGGTTTTGATGCTCAGTAGTTACTCCACCATCTTGCCACTACCATCACGACCTGCATTCATTTCCAGTATCCCTGAATCTAACATAGCTTCGCGGGTGATGGTAACTCATTCAAATCAATCCGAAAACAAAGAAATCCGAGAATCAGTGAACGAGGCTTCTATCACCGAGCTATATCCTCGATGATCACAGATTGGAGTCTTAATTTGTGTATCTTCTGTTCCATTGAGGATGGAACAACGAGGCAATGTGCCATATCAGTACATCATTTGATATTGCATTATTTCATGTGTTGAATGGAATTTGGGATGATTATATGCTGCTACGGTCTTAAAAATGGGTGAAGTGTGTCGCTTATATTACTGGCTATAGAAGATATGTACTCTGAAAAAGTTAACTTCAATTTTATATTACATTAATGGGAAAGATATTTGAAAGTTACTTTGCATTATGGAAATGCTATTAGTCAAGTATGGATGTTGAATTTAGATATATCAATCGTTAGTTTCTTATGAAAAAACTACTGAGTCTCATGAATTATTACTGTACTTTCCCACATGAAACTTTTGACCAATATGAAAAATTACTAGCTACAGAAATGTTTGAACTTACTTTTGTATGTGTGAAGTTACTATCAACAATGGGAAGTAGCAACTCCCAACTTGCCGTATAAAAATTTGGTGAATGAGTAAGATAGAGTTGGCAATTTCATATACTTCAATAAAAATTAGTAAGTTATTAAAGATAAAGTTGGTAAATGAACTGTTGTGAGTTTCCTCACACGTGGTCACAAGCTCTCCCATGCTCGCACCTCTCTTGTCCTGGCAATGAGCAAGTGGTAAAAGATGGTTCCTTCTTTAATAGAAATGTTGAAAATATGTGAATTTGTCGAGCATGAATAGTTCCTTCATCGAGTACCACCACTCATACCTTGTCTTGATAGAGTAAGGGCGTCCCATGTTCAATTAGAATATGAAAACGTAAATGAATTGATCCTAATTACTCTTCAGGATGGAGTGGTCATGCATGAATATATTATAATATAATATTATATGTTGACTTGTCTTCATCGGGTCGTGCCCTTGTCTTGCATGAATTTGTTTAAATATGTTGACTTGTCTTCATCGAGTACCCCGGCTCGTTCTTTTAAATATATAATAATATAATAATAATAAATAATATTTAATAAAAATTAAAAATAACAATTATTTCCGAAAAATAAAAAATATCTCATATTTTTCCAAGAAAGCCAACAAGTCAGAAAAAAGCCAAAAATGACTTATATTTTCAGAAAAAGATCAAAAATCCAAAGAATGTTTTTCAATGTCCAAAAAAATAAGGAAAAGACCCAAAAAAATATTTTTTCTCCACAAAATGCATGGAAAATTCCTCAAACATTCAAAAAACCTTAAGATTTAAACAATATTAGGTACCGGAAGGACATTAGTGATTAACTAGTGTAATCAAGTTTCCGAACCTAGTTTCTTTGGTTGCATAAGAGCAAATATTTCTCCCAATATTTCGCTTGCATTTCTAATAAACTCACATTGAATTGATTAGTGGCGACTCCATTTTAAAATCAACTTACAAGTTAAAAACTTGGACGATTAAGTCGTGAATTGGTGGACTTGTGAGAGTTCAAGTTAAGCCTAATAGACCTAGCCGAACCATTAGCCTCACAAGCGCCCGTACTTAATGGGGACGCCGAAAAAAGAGGTCACGACAATGTTCTCTTTGACCCAATCTGACCTGAAATGTATAAGACTCGTAACGAAAACCCGGGTCATGTTGGGTCCGGAAAAGATGAAGATTTACATGAAATATGATATAATTTAATGAATAATTATACCAACCAACATATTTTAATTTTACACAACTTCAAAAAAAAAAGAAAGAAAAAGAAATCACGCCTGTGCAACGCATGGGTATGCTACCAGTTTAATTGGAAATCAAATGATAATAGATCATCATGTAATCGATTTTCAATAGAAAAGATAATGCTGGATCTCTTCGTGTTCCATTTAATAGTCTTATTGTATTATATTCATTTAGCAAGATATACTCATTGGTGTACATACCTAAACTTTCTCATTTTATCTATTTATTCTTAAATTAAATATATTTTTCCCTTCATAAGCATTGCTAATATCTATGATCATCAATGAAACAAAAATTCAATTATACAGGAAAAAAAAAAGTCAAGATTATCTTAAGGAACATTTTGAGGTAGAAAAAAGAGAATGGCATCTTAACTTTGCTACTAACTTATTAAGAGGTATGAAAAAAATCACCAATGAACAAAAAGAAAAATGAATGAGCTAAGAATTTGATATAAATAAAAAAATCGACCATAATCTAAACCATTGAATGATCACAAACAAATATACAGACCAAATCTGTATACACACGAAATGCAACAATAACATTAACCAGTAAATACATGGCTTGTCATTTGAAAGATGTTGATATATCGATGCTCACACGAATTGATACGATCATATGTACAAGTATAAATTGTTAGCCATAATGACACCCTCCGTTTGAATAATGGATCTCCTACAACAACAATGAACATTTTCGGCCGCCTGATTTGGGCAACAAACTTACACTAATAACATCTTGGGCTCGGTCTTGGGCTGCCTCCTCCTGTTCCTGCTCCTCCTGCAAACTTAGAAAATCAAAGAAAGAAGAACCTTAAAAAGAAGTTAACAACCCTGCTACATCTCTTGTAGAATTTAGCAACGATCGTCATTTTTATTTATTAAAATTCGAATTTATAATTATAGAATAACTATTTTGTCGTATTGAAACATTATGATTGTTCATAATAGACTGACAATTATTTTTAAATTCTTTAATTTCGAATTTATTAGTTATATCTAATAATTATTAAGCACTCTCACAACCTTTTAACGTTTGGAGAGTTGTGTCTATTCGGACATAGCTTCTTCTCCTTGAAGTGTTGTAATTTTTCATAAATTATGAAATTCGGAATTAAAAAATAATTTTATTTTTTTGTATTCCGAATTTTCAATGTCTTTTCAATATGTTTTTTGAGAAAATATCAGTTTGGACATAACTTCTTTTGAAAGGTTGCATTTTGTTCTAAAAAGACAATATACATATATATATATATATATATATATATAGAGAGAGAGAGAGAGAGAGAGAGAGAGAGAGAGAGAGAGAGAGAGAATCTTGAGACTTCTTTCAAAGATATACAGTCATAATTTCCAATTGTTTCCTTTTGAGAGATTCTAGAAAACTGCTAAATTATTATCCGGAATTCTCATTGAGATTTTGTTATATCTTGAAGGATTTTTATTCGTAATCATTAGCAACGTTGTGAAATAAATAATTTCTTAAGGAGAGTATTATCACACCTCAAAGTCAGATTCCATTTTCTTCCCTAACCGATGATTTTTCCCCCATGTATTTTTATATGTATAAAGATAAAAGGAGAGAGAACGCAACCAGAAGAAGACAACAAAATCTCAGAGATGGATGAAGAACAGCAGAAGCCGAAGAGGACGAAGAAGGAGAAGAAACAGACGCGCTCTATGCCATCTTTTCTCTTTGGGTCTTCAGAATCTTGTTTTATCTCCAATTTGTTCTCCGGTTGGTCCTGTTTATTAAAAAAAAAACAAAAGATCTTTGGTCAAAGTTGTTCTTGGTAGAGCTTTATTTAACAAGTCTTTGTCCAGAAAATTCCTGTGCTGTCCCTTTCTGGGCAAGTGCATCGACATCTTTGACTCCCCCATTCGATATCTCAATTATATAAACTATCTATTTATAAACGTGCATTCCAATTGTATATTGCACTAGCGATCACCCAAATGAACCGAGTCAACATAAATCAACTTTGACTACTAAAAATAGTTGTCAAGCAATATCGGACACATAGAATAATGTCCGACCTTCAAATTTACATATTCAAAATTACAAAAATTTTCCATGTGCCGTTGTTAATGTGCTATGGTCCTTGTCCAAATTTGGTTTGCGCAGCTTGTTTTGGCAGATTTGATTTTGAACCAATATTCATTACAAATTTTAGGATTGTCTACCATTTAATCTTCTCCATTTTCTAATACAGTTTTGTCAGGTATATCTTAACCCGGACTATCTAACATTTCCTCTTAAAACATGATCAATAGTAACATTGCTACTTATAGTTTGTTATGAACATCTATAACACATTAAAAATAGGATAAGATGGTCTTTACACTGCAAAATAATATAGAGTACGGCAAATATTTAATGAAAAACTCCATTATTCGCATCGATTTGCCTAATGATACACTGAATATGGATGAAATGTAGATGTGACCCTACCTAAAATATATCCTTGGAATAATAAATACATGAAAAGAATCACTTGATATTTTCAGGTCAAGTTCTACTTAGAGAGATTAACGCAAAGGAAAAAGGGCATATTAGTTGGTTGTAGGCACAATGTTAAAGTATGTCATACAACTTAGGTTACCATGAATTATCGCAAAAGAAAAGAATTAGTCATATAATTTACTGATTATGCAACATCATTACTTGACAAGGATTACTAATGAGAGACTTCAGCCTGTGTTATGTTCCTATGCTATTATTGCACTGATTTATAGTGCAATTTGCGACATGATTAAGATGTTTAAGGGTATAGTATTGACTTGTCAATGTTTAAGACAACTCCACAATTCCTTAACCAGGGAAAGACTAAAGAAAAGAGCCTGAATTTTTATGTTCTAATGTTTTGGAGTAACATATTTAGGATGTATTGCCGATTTTGCCGATTTACCACCTTTTATTCGGACAAAGGGCTTCCGACGATAGCAACAGATGGTTAGGCAAATTAAATTCTTTAAATAACCATAATTCTTAAAAAAAATGTGATTTCGGTGCAAATATGAACAATTTCTTCATATATATATATATATATATATATTATGCTGAGGATTCGGCATGACTCAACTTTACGAGAGCACAGACTGACTATACCTCGGGGGAAACTAGCCTAGCAATCCAATATCGGAGCCTCCTGCTTAATTTACAAAACCACTCTAAGAGTTTCAAACCCCTAACCATTCAGTCCAAAGGGGCACGATCTCAACCAATGTAGCCATGCATGGGTGAGGATTTCTTTAGATATATTGATCCTTTGTTTAGGTAATAAAACTTACGTGAACCGCATCTAGGGTTCCGAAGCCTTGATATTCTCCCCCTAGAAACTTGAAAGTAAGAAAATCTGGAAAGGTTAGAATTCTCTCAATCTTTAGTAGAAAATTTACTTACATGTGCAAAATTTCATGCGACAAAAGTTGATTAAAAGTCTACAAATGTGAGGTTGAGACTCTAATCAGATGTATAGTTGACCCTAACAAATACACACATATACATATGGCCTTCATTTATGCAGGAGATGCCTTTTTGAAGGATCAAAACCAAGAGAAGAAAACTAAGTTTCAAGAACAAATTATAGAAACTGAGAGAGGAAGAACACAAGCTCTCTTGGCCATTTTTGTGCAATCAGCTTTCACACTACTCTCTCTCTCTCTCTCTCTCTCTCTCTCTCTCTCCCCCCCCCCCCCCCTCTGATGAGCTGTTTTTGGGTCGTTCTTTATTTTTAAACCACTGTTTTTGGGTCGTTCTTTGTTTTTAAATGGGTAGTTCATCATTCAAGGTCGTCTCTCTCTCTCCCCTTTCCTTTGATGAGCTGTTTTTGGGTCATTCTTTATTTTAAACGGGTGGTTTATCATTCAAGCTCGTGCCCGGAGAAGAAAATTCAAAGTTTTTGGTCATGAAATTTGGACACTCTTGTCATTTTCCAAGCAAACAGTTGCAATTATCTCGCAATCATGGCATTCAATCCCCAGCAACTTGCCAAGGAAGAGAAGAAACAAGAAAATAGGTGGTGTAAATTGATTCCCAATTTGTTATAGGATATTGAAAAAATCGAGTTGTCAGACATTTATACTACCACTTGGATCTTATCTCAATAGACTATTGGAATCTACTCATCCAAATGCCGTGACTCATTTTTTAGGATGGTATAGAATGTGCTTGTGTTAAAATATCTCACATTATTTATTTACGAGATTTATATATTCTTTAGATGCATATGTTGTCTCTTCATCTACTTGTTAAATTTCATATGTTGTTCCTGACCTGAATTGAGCAAGAGGAAAGGTGTTGAATTATCTCATTTGTTGAGCTCTTTATGTATAAGTGGTCTCTTAAGTTTCTGGTTCGGATGCTAACTGTGGTATTGCTCTTTGATTTATTATTATTTACTTTTAGAATGAATTCTCGTGTGAAGTGCTCTAAGCACCGAGAGACTAATTTAGCATTAAGTTTGTTAATCATTGCTAATCATTGGCGTTTTTTATATTTCGGGGTTCGGCCTTATTCTTTTTGCATTGCTTTAATTTAGTAATAAAAAAGAACTTAAGATTTATTTATATAATTTATTTATATATTGATAATATCTTGTTTATAGCACCTCAGTATCTTATTTCGGGAATTCAATATCATCAATACCGGAGTCCCGTCACAATAGTCGTAGCGTCTCGGTCGTGATTTGTCTTTAGCCGGTCAAAGTTAACGTCGAGGCCGCCGGCAGAAGTCAAAGTTAGGCACTGATTGGTTCAAAGCCGCGAGGCTTCCCGCACCGGATAACCACCGCCTCTCCCTCCCTCTCTTTCCGACAGAACTGAAACTCAAGACAAGCTTCCGATGATCGCTCCGCCGCGTTCCGCCGTCCTCCTCCTCCTCTCGCTCCTTGCCCTTGCCGCCTCCGCCCATGGCGCCGGCCGCGCCTGCGGGACCAACGGCAACTTCACCGCCAACGGCACCTACGGGGAGAACCTCAAGGCCCTCCTCACCTCTATCGTCGCCGCCGCTGCAGACGCCTCCACCGCCGACTACTACGGGTTCTACAACATCTCCGCCGGCGGCGGGAGCCCCGATGCCGTCAATGCCATCGGCCTCTGCCGGGGCGACATCGGGGCCGTCGACTGCCGGAGCTGCCTGAACGACTCCGCCGCCGAGATCGCCCGGCAGTGCCCAGTGCAGAAGGAGGCGATCATCTGGTACGACAACTGCGTGCTTCGGTACTCGAACCGATCCATTTTTCGGACCAAGGAGGACTCGCCCACCTTCTACTGGCAAAACCGCAAGAACCTCACCAACAACGTCGATCAGTTCAATGAGGTTCGGAATCGGAAAGTTCAGCGTTTGCATGCTCACGATCGGCATCTCTCAATTGAACAAAACATTTGCATTGCATATCGCTTGTTTCCATGAAAGCAGAGTGCATCATTCTTCTTGACGAGTTGACTTCGCTGACTTCATCGAACCTTTCCGAAGTTTTCGACATAGTAAACCATGAGAATCCTCGTCTCCACTTGACGACATGCCCGACGATGCGGATCGGTTCGATCGGGTTGCTGTTTGAGTGCAATTCTTGCCAGTTTACCTGCACTTTGTAATTCATCATAGCCCATTTTGAAGTGCTAGACAGTGTCCGGAAGAGCCCATGGTTATATCATGGGGCTGATTATGATTTTGTTTTCTTGTTCTATTTTGTATTGTCTCCGCAACTTGTCCTCAGAGAATGTGTTTTTTCTTCCTTTCGTCTTGAATTGTTGAACTTTATGTTTCAGGGTAGTCTGAGCTCAAAGGAGCATTTTATTTTAGGTATCATTCTTGGATAGAACCTCGCAATTCATATTGCATTAAGATTGAGTAGGATTTTATGGTGCAGGTCTTGACGAAGTACTAATTCTTGTCATCTTCTCCTGACTGTAGCTTATGGATTTGGTTCTTTTTTCTAGATTTTGAGAGATCTGATGGATGATTTGAGAGATCGAGCTGCAAATGGCAATTCGACGAGGAAATTTGCGGTTGGAAATGCTACCGCTCCAAACTTCCAAACTCTGTTTGGACTTGTGCAGTGCACTCCGGACTTGTCGCAGCAACAATGCAGCGATTGTTTAGTGGGAACCATTGGACAAATTCCTCAGTGTTGTAATCAGAAACAAGGAGGAAGGGTTATTACTCCCAGTTGCAATATCAGGTTTCAAGTATACCCTTTTTTTTATCCTTCGGCTTATGAGTCGCCACCATCACCACCACAATCACCAGTATCTCCTCCAAAGAATAACCCATCCCCTAAAGGTACTTCCTTCTAATGTAAACTTACCTATGCCAGAGCATTCTATACATGATAATAAATGTGAGCAAGCATGCTTTCAACTTCAATGAGCTCCTTTTACAAACAAGAGACTCCTTCCTCTGCTCCTCCTCCTTTCAGTATGGTTGTATTATATGTATTTTAAAGCATCATGTAATTTAACTTTTTATTCTTGGTGTAATAAGTTCCTGAGACACTTATGTTTCCTCTTGAATGAGGTATAAGCATGAAATAAGTAGCAGATGAGAAATTAATGAGATTTCTGAAGCATTATGAATCCTCCTTTCTTTCGATTTAAGTATCACCGTCTGAAGTAATTTCATCAGGAAACTGATAGAATAACACCAAGGACTGCTTTAAATGTGCAATCCCTCCTAAAATCTGTTCTTGGTAATTGGGTCTAAACACTGTTCTCTGTGAGTTTCTTGTCTAACATTAGAGCTCTTCCTTTTTCAGGAAAGGATACTAACTCAGGTCGTATTACCCTCATTATCACAATCCCAGCTGTTGGATTATCTCTTTTAGTTGCTGGAATATTATGCATCTGTTTGAGGTCAAGAAGATTGAAGAAAAATTTCGGAAGTAAGTTCTCATTACTTTTGCGTGACTGATTTTCATAAAATACTGGATGAATGCAACCTATGTGAAACAGATTAGCAGACAGTTTGTTAAGTCTTGATGCGCCAAAGCTAGTAACTTTTCAGTAATTCGGAGGTCGGTGATTTCTGACTAAACGAGGAAAGATTCAGTGTGGGCTATAGATATCAAAGTTCACTGATTGCTCTGGGAAGTATTTTATTTGCTAGCATCACCCAGGGGCTCAATTTTCCTTAGAATGGATTATCTGTTAAAAAATAATGGATTATTATCAACTGTTAAATCACCAGACAGGCTTACTGATAATGTGGAATTAGATAATGAGCAACTTCTAATTTTCTACTTTGTAGCTGAACTAGTAGATGAAATCAGCAATGTAGAATCCCTGCAGTTCGACTTGAATATAATTAGAGAGGCAACAAATGACTTCTCTGACTCAAATAAGCTGGGACAAGGTGGATTTGGCGTAGTTTACAAGGTAATCACTGCAAATTGTTCATTCATAAAATAACAAAGAATTTGAAACATTCACATGTATGTGGCTGCTTTTTGCATTCTTTTTCAGGGAACATTGGCCAATGGACAATTTATAGCAGTAAAAAGGCCATCTGTAGATTTGAGACAAGGTAATCAAGAATTTAAGAATGAGGTCCTCTTGGTTGCAAGGCTTCAACACCGGAATTTGGTTAGGCTCTTAGGATTTTGCCTGGAGGAAAGAGAAAGGCTTCTTATATATGAATTCGTACCAAACTCAAGCCTGGATCACTTCATATATGGTACGATCATGCCATTTTTGTTCCAGCATCATCTGACTTAAAGAGTAATTGATGTGCATGTTCTTGCCAATCTGCATTTAGAAAGCCCCTTCGCGCTAGTCACATCACTCTAATCTTTCGTCAATATACCATGCAGATCCTGTTAGGCGTAGCCAGCTAGGTTGGCAAAGTCGTCAAAAGATAATAGGGGGCATTGCTCGTGGGCTTCTTTATCTTCATGAGGATTCTCAACTTCGAATCATTCATCGGGATCTTAAAGCGGGCAATATTTTGCTTGACGCAGAGATGAACCCTAAAATTTCAGATTTTGGTACAGCAAGGCTATTTGCGGTGGATCAAACTCAAGACGCCACAAGCAGGGTTGTTGGCACTTAGTAAGTAATACATAGCAAAGTATCTTAAAATAAATCCAGTTATATTTCCTGCGCTCTTCTCCATATAATCTAAATAGCTAGCAGATGTAAAGGCACAACATCTTAAGTGGAATTGCGTTGAAAGTACTCATTATTGCTGTGATGCAGTGGGTACATGGCTCCAGAGTACGCAATGCATGGATTGTTCTCAGTCAAGTCAGATGTCTTTAGTTTTGGGGTGTTGCTACTAGAGATTATTAGTGGTCAAAAAAGTAGCCGCTTTTGCAATGGGAATACCACGGAGGGCCTTCTTAGCTATGTAAGAAAAAATCTTTCAATCACTCTCCTTTCCCTAAAGAATTGCTGGGAAAGAGCGGCAAACACAAACTTGAATGAGTCAAGCAACTGTCCTTACCATACTGAGTTTGTGTTTATGATTCATTGCAGGCATATAGGAGTTGGAGGGAAGGGACCCCCTCAGATCTCATAGATCCTAATTTGGCTGATGGTTCAAGGACCGAAATGTTGAGGTGCGTTCATGTTGGATTGCTGTGTGTTCAAGAAATCGAGGCTGACAGACCAACCATGGGCGCGGTGGTTTTGATGCTCAGTAGTTACTCCACCGCCTTGCCACTGCCATCACGACCTGCATTCATTTTGCCCAGTATCCTTGAATCTGACACAGCTCCGCAGGTGATGGTAACTCATTCGAATCGATCCGAAAACGGAGACATCCAAGAATCAGTGAACGAGGCTTCTATCACCGAGCTATATCCTCGATGATCACAGATTGGAGTCTATATTTGTGTAAATCTTCTGCTTCTTTGGGGATGGAACGACGAGGCAATGTGCCATATCAGTACATAATTTGATAATGCATTATTTCATGTGTTGAATGGAAT
This sequence comes from Eucalyptus camaldulensis, assembly GCA_019915185.1. Classification (NCBI taxonomy): domain Eukaryota; kingdom Viridiplantae; phylum Streptophyta; class Magnoliopsida; order Myrtales; family Myrtaceae; genus Eucalyptus; species Eucalyptus camaldulensis. Next base: position 12,967,108 of record JAHSVA010000012.1, read on the forward strand.
TTGGGATGATTGTATCCTGCTATGGTCTTTAAAAATGGGTGATATCTATTGCTCACCTTTCCGGCTATAGACGGTATTTACTCTGAAAAAGTTACTTCAATTGCATTTTATATTAATGGAAAAGATATTTGAAAGTTACTTCTAAGTTGTATGACGTACTTTAACGTTGTGCCTACAACCAACTAATATGCCATTTCCTTTGCGTTAATCCCTCTAAGTAGAACTTGCCCTAAAAATATCATCTGATTTTGTTCATGTATTTATTATTCCAAGGATATATTTTAGGTAGGGTTTCACATCTACATTTCATCCATATTCAATGTATTATTAGGCAAATCGATGCAAATAGTGGAGTTTGTCATTCAATATTTACCATACTCTACATTATTTTGTGATGTAAAGACCACCATCTTACCCTATTTTTGACGTGTTATAGATGTGCATAACAAACTATAAGTAGCGATGTTACTGTTGATCATGCTTTAAGTGGAAATGTTAGATAGAATGGCTTAAGATATGCCCGACAAAATTGTATGGGAAAATGGAGATGATTAAATGGTAGACAGTCCTAAAATTTGTACTGAATATTAGTTCAAAATCAAATCTGCCAAAAGAAGCTTCGCAAACCAAATTTGGACAAGGACCATCACATTAACAACGGAACATGGAAAATTTTTGTTCTTTTATTCTAATTTTGAATATGTAAATTTGAAGGTTGGACATTATTCTATGTGTCCGATATTGCTAGGCAACTATTTCTAGTAGTTAAAATTGATTTTTGTTGACTCGGTTCATTTGGGTCGATCGCTAATGTAATATACAATTGTGATGTACATTTATTTTATCTTATATAAATAGATAGTAGATGTAATCGAATGGGGGAGTCAAAGATGTCGATGCGAATATTTGAATTCAAATGAGACGTGCACGGAACTTGCCCAGAAAGGGACAGCACTGGAAATTTTTGGACAGAGACTTGTTAAATAAAGCTCTACCAAGAACGACTTTGACCAAAACTCTTTTGTTTTTCCTTTTAAAAAACACGACCAACCCGAAAAAAACTTGGAGATAAAACAAGATTCTGAAGACCCAAAGAGAAAACATGGCACAGAGCGCGTCTGTTTCTTCGCCTTCTTCGTCCCCTTCGGCTTCTGCTGTTCTTCATCCATCTCTGAGATTTTGTTGTCTTCTCCTGGTTGCGTTCTCTCTCCTTTTTCTTTATACATATACTCACACGTGTTGGGGAAAAATCATCGGTCAAGGAAGAAAATGGAATCAAACTTTAAGATGTGATAACGCTCTATTTAAGGAATTATTTACCCCCACAACATTGTTAATGGTTATTGATAAAAATCCTCAAGAATATAACAAAGTTTCAATGAGAATATCAGATAATAAATCTGACATTTCTCTAGGATTTCTCAAAAGGAAACAATTGAAAATTATGACCGTATATCTTTGAAAGGAGTCTCAAGATTGTCAAAAAAATTTATACATAAAACTATGAATATATATTTTCTTTTTCAGAATAAATTGCAACATTTAGGAAGAAGTTATCTCTGAATAGATATTTTCTCAAAAAACATATTGAAAAGATATTGAAAATTCGGAATATTATAATTTATGAAAAATTACAACCTTTCAATGAGAAGAAGTTATGTTCGAATAGACACAACTCTCCATATGTTAAAAAGGTTGTAGGAGCACCTAATAATCATTAGATAGAACTAATAAATTCGAAATTAAATAATTAAAAAAATCATCGGTTTATTATAAACAATCACACTGTTTCAATATGACACAATGGTTATTTTATAATTATAAATTTTAATTTTAATAAATAAAAATACTGATCATTAATTAGTACCAAATTCTGTCCACGTGAGCACTTATTTTTTTGCTTTGGGACGAGGCACATTTTAATTTGTTTTACAAACACACTACCAATAATACATACATACATATCTATACCAATACCTCTTAGCTCAGTCTCGCGCTTGTTGGCTTTCAATCGATGGTCATATCATCAGATTCACAGCAGTATTTGATTGTTAAATTCTACTAGAGATGTAGCAGGGCTGTTAACTTCTTTTTATGGTTCTTGTTTCTTTGATTTTCTAAGTTTGCAGGTGAAGCCAGAGGAGGCAGCCCAAGACCTAGCCCAAGATGTCATGAGTGTAAGTTTGCTGCGTAAATCAGGCGACTGAAAATGTTCATTGTTATTGTAAGATATCCATTATTCGAACGGAGGGTGTCGTGCCACTGCAACTTTTTCTCCTCCGGGAAGTACTGTAGAAACCCCAAATTACAGCTAACAATTCATCTCTATCTGTTATACTCGTACCTATGATCATATCAATTCATGTTAGCGTCAATATATCTACATTTTCGAGTGACAAGCCAAATAATTATTGGTTAATCTTATTGTTGCATTTCGTGATTTATTCATATTTTGTCTATATATTTCTTCGGGATCATTCAATGGTTGACATTATAGTCAAATTTTTTTATTTATATCGAATTCTTAGCTCATTCATTTTGCTTTTTGATCATTGATGATTTTTTTTTTTCATACCTCTTAGAAAGCTAGTAGCAAAGTTAAGATGCCATTCTCTTTTTTCTACACGAAAAAGTTCCTTAAGATAATCTTGAATTTTATTTATTTTTTTTTTTTTGTATAATTCAATCTTTGTTTCATTGATGGTCATAGATATAACCAATGGATATGAAGGGATAAATATATTTGATTTAAGAATAAATAGCTAAAATGAGAAAGTTTAGGCATGTAAACAAATGAGTATATCTTGCTAAATGAATATAATGCAATAAGACTATTAAATGGAGCACGAAGAGATCCATTATTGTCTTTTCTATTGAATATCGATCACATGATGATCTAATATCATTTAATTTCCAGTTAAACTAGTAGCATACACACGCGTTGCACAGGCGTGATTTTTTCTCTTAAGTTGTGTGAAATTAGAATATGCTTGTTGTTATAATTATTCATTAAATTATATCATATTTCATGTAAATCTTCATCTTTTCCGGACCCAATCTGACCCGGGTTTTCGTTACGGATCCTATGCATTTCGGGTCAGACGACAACCTTGACTGAAGAACCACTTCTGTATAAATAGGGAACGACCCAAAGGGGCCAAAACAACTTATCAGACGACAACCTTGACTGAAGAACCACTTCTGTATAAATAGAGAACGACCCAAAGGGGCAAAAACAGCTTATCAGACGAGAGAGAGAGAGAGAGAGAGTCGAAAACTGATTGCAGAAAAATGGCGGAGAGAGCTCGTGCTTCTTCTTCCTCTTCCTCTTTCAGTTTTTATGATATGCTTTCGAAATTTTGTTTTCTTCTCTTGGTGTTTTTTTTTTTTTTTTGGTAACGTTAAGAATATATTACTGAGCTTAGGAAAAATGTACAAACGGCACCAAAAACTTACACTTTAGTTGCATAAAAAATAGGAAGAGTGGAAGGGGGTCGCATACAAGCCATACGGCAGTACAAGAAAACAAAACTACAAAGCAACAAGCACAACAACTCCAATCGACCTCCACGCATGCTAGGGGAAGACCGCTGAAAAGTGCAACTCCCGGTAGCTCAAAACACCGGAGGATTAGCGAATACTGATGGGTCAAAACCCCATCCTCTCTAAAGGCGACGATTCCTTGGAGTGTTAGGGACATTCTTATATGTAATGGCCTTATCTTTGACCACCTTAAATAGGTGGTTCTTGAGGGCAGGAATAGCTAAGGTATCTCCTTGAAATATCATGTCATTCATTTTCTTCCAGATTAGATAACACAAAGCTCCAAAGGAAAATTGAGCGATGCTATGAAAGAAATCCTTACCCGCAAAAAACTTCATAGCCCAGTAAAGGTTGTCCACCTAGGTGCCATTTCTCCATGGCAAATTGCATCTAGAAGCCCAAAAATAAACTAGAGTAGCTGAGGTATTGCATTCAAAGAAAAGGTGGTCAATAGAGTTCGGCTGGGACTTGCAGAAGATACAGACCAAGTGATCAATCTAGCCAAAAGCAAGAAGATGCACTTGTGTCGGCAGTCGGTTCTTGATGATGAGCAGCATCAAAAATTGAAAACGAGGAGCCAACACCCCATCCCAGACAAAAGGAGCCCAGGGGACTCGAATTTTCCTGACTCCAATGGAGTTCCAAGCAGAGGCCACAGAGAACGATCCCGAAGGGTCTTCGTGCCAAACAAACCGGTCATAGGCTGAAGAGAGGGTCGGAAATGAGAGACCCCATTCCTCCAGCCGAAATCTGGTGGAACTAGCTGCATGAGAGTAGAGAATCGCCACAATCGCATGCATAGGAAGGTCTGGGTCATTCAAGAAAGAGTCAGGACCAGTGAATAGAGAGGGCCACAAGGCATCCAATTGTTGAACCATAATGAGATTGACTGCCCATTCCCAACTTCCCAGCCAAACGATTGCCTAAAACCACTACGAAGTTGAAGAATTTTCTTCTAGCCGCAAGAGCAAACAGACGGTTGAGGGGCTACCCAAAAATTATGTTTCTTTAAGAAATTCGAATGGATCCACCGACACCACAAAAATTCTTTTTTTGTAAAGAGGATCCAAATATATTTATGCATAGAGGCTTTGTTGCAGTCCTTCACAGGCGGTATACCCAATCCTCCTTCATCCTTAGACACACAAATATCCAACCAATAAACTTTACCCCCCCCCCCCCCCAGCAAGGGAGGAGCCTTTCCACAGAAACCGGCGAAGAATGCTTTCAATACTTGAAATGACCGAAGACGGCAAAGTAAACACACTAGCCCAAAAGGCTTGAATTGAGTGGAGAACTGACCTTATAAGCTGGAGCCTCCCGGCAAACGATAAAAATATATGAGCCCAAGAATGAACTCTAGCTGTAATACGGTTAATCAACTGAAGGCAATCCACCTTTCCCAACCTTGATGAGATTATCGGCACCCCTAGGTAACAAACCGGAAGTTTGCCTTCTCGAAAACCAAACGCTAAAAGGATACTATTCCGCAACGATGGCGTCCCACCTGACAAGAAGATATTAAATTTACTCTTGTTTGGAATCAGTCCACTCCACGAGGAAAAAATGTCCAAGTGGTGATCCCTGGAAAAGTCACGGAATGCACAAGTGGTGGCAATAGAGAGGTATATTTATGAATACGTGTTTGTCTTAATTAGTGTCAGCTACATATCTGATTTAGCGGACGCAAGTCAATTTTTTAACAAAGCTCAGGAGAATAATTAACCTTTTTCGGCTTCTTCTTTCTCTTCGAGCTTTCAGGGGGCAAAGGGCCAGTACTTCCACATAACCCACCGAATGGCCCCGGATGTCGTTGATGTAAGTACTTACGACAACTGTATCTTGCGTCGTTATCATGTTTTCTTTTTAGAATTACTATTATTTGGAGAATGTATTTTGCCTAACCGTTTGTTGCCATTGTCGGAGGCCCGTCGTTCAAATAAAAGGCGGTAAAATTGGCAATACATCGTACATAAGTTACTCCAAAAAAAGGGAACATGAAAATTCAGGCTCTTTTCCTTTGTCTTTTCCCTCGTTAAGGGAATGAGGAGTTGTAGGATAAGTGCATACTATACCCTTTAGTATGTGAATCACGCCACAAATTGTTCTAAAACCATCATAGCAATAGCATAATTTATAACATATGTTGGTTCATGTAAACTAGGTCATATACATCCACATATTAAACATTATGGATACGACTCATTAATTAGCTCTTTATTTTGTGTTAATAAGTCTAAGTAGAATTTAAACTTTAGATATTATGTGAATTCATTATTACTAGGACATATTCAGTTATTCACACCTATGTTTCATCCATATTCGATGTATTATGAGGCAAATCAATGTGAATTATGGACTTCTCTATGAAACATTTACTGTATTTTACATCATTTTACCAATGCAAAAAACATTTTTACCCTATTTTAGATGTGTTTACCACCTCTGAAAACGGTAACTTGGGTTCTATAAATGTGCACGACAAATTATAAGTATCGTTTTATTGCTACTTTTGTTTGTTCATCATAGATTTTGTGAATTATCTTAATCATGCTTTTTGAGGATATATTAAGATTGTACGGGTTAAGATATGCACGAAAACAAGTGTATTGGAAAGCGGAATTGATTTTAAGATAGATCATCTAAGAATTGGGATTGAATCTTAGTTCAAAAATAAAACATGTCAGAATAAACTACTCGAATCAAAATTGGATAAGGACCATAGCACATCAGCAATGGAACATGATTTTTTTGTATCCTTATTTTTACGATCAGTATTTAAAAGCTTGGACATTATTTTGGGTGCCAAAAATTGTTTTTGGTTCATTCGATTTGACCATTAGCGTAACAAATGACTTGGATGAGGATCTTTTCTATCTCAACCGTAGATGCATTGAGTGATCGATCTCGTAACTAACATTTCTCATATGAACGGATGGTTCTTATAATTGAGATATCAAATGGGAGCACTAGCCAAGGTCGAGGACGCAGTGAAAATGATTGAATGGGAGGACGATAAGGTAAATGCATGCAACTTGCTCAGAAAGTGAAAGCACTGGAATTTTCTTGACCAAATACTTTTGGAGTTGAGCTCTTCCAAGCTCGACTTTGACTTTGGCTTTGAGCAATTTATACATTCACACATGCGTTTCTGAACTGATACTTCCTATTTGAGCCTCGCGCTTGTTGGCTTTCGATCAATGGTTGTCGGCATGAGCAAGTTACTGATTGGTAAATTCTAAATGAGACGTAGTAGGGTTGTCGACTTCTCTTTTAATTTTTAATTTTTTTGCTATTCTGAGTTTGCAGGTAAAGCAAGTGGAGGTAACCCAAAGTTGAGTCCAGGATGCTATTGATGCAAGTTTATTACAAAAGTAAGGCTACCGAATGGTTATTGTTGTGGTATCTTTGTTCGAACAGAGGGTATCGTGCCACCACAACCGTTTCTCCACTACATTAGAACCACATGAACTCTATCAGTGTGGTCAAATCATCATTTATATGTTGTACCCATACCTATTATTGTATCAATTGGTGTCAGCATCAATATATCGTAACTTTTACTTGACAAGTCAAATAATTACTGGTTAAGCTTATTAATTCATTCGTGTTTGTTGCGACCTTCCCGAATTTCTTTGAAGGTAAATTACTCAAAGAAGACTAATGGATTACTAAGTCCGAAGATTTGGCATGGACCATCCCAAGTCCCACCAATCGTGACATGATGTTAAGAAAGTAATCTATTCAAACATGCAATTATACTCAATTTGGAGCCGCCACTAACCAATTAGAGCTAGTTAGAAACCCAAGTAAAGTATGGGAGAATACTTTACTATTGCGAACCAGAGATTCAGTAGGTCCGGGGACATGGCTACGCTAGATTAGTCTAACGCCATTTCGGTACATTTTTATTTTAATTTTAAAAATATTTTGCAGGCAATGTTGATTAATTTAAACTTAAGCTACTAACATGCAAATGGTGGTCATGCGGGTGCACAATCAATAAAATAACATTCAAACAAAAAAAATACTAATAAAAATGCATGTCCTAAACATGATTTCATGACACAGAATTTTTCCTTTTCTTTTAAAAATGTTAATTATATGCGATCTTAATTTAACTTACTATGCATGAATTTATTTTAATGACATGCGAGATGCAATTCATATGGTATGACTTAGACTTATCACTATATATATGCAATCTAATTTATATAATCCTAAATATGCATGTGCTACGTGATATGGGATGAATGACATGTTATTTCTACATGCATGCTCTTTTATGATTTTTTTTTATGATGATTCATTTTTTAATGCATATATGCAACCTATAATGATGATATGAAATGAAATTAATTATGAATTAACCTATTAACTAACCAAGGAAATGATCTTTAGTTTTTCTTTCTTTTTTAATGACATAATTTTTTTATTGAAAAGAAAGTAACTTAATGGTGCAATGATCATCTTTTAGCATTTTCTTTTTAAAACAATTAAACTATAACTCATATAGCATGCATAACATTTTTTGTTTCTCTTTTTGTTTTACATGAAAATTGACTTAGTCTAAAAATATATAGGTGTGTTGCTTTAATATGAAATGTGCATGGACCTAAATACCTAAGTTCAAATATGACAATATTTCACTAATAAACAAATTCTAATTAAGCCTATTATGCAAATTAATTAATATGTACCTAATATTTTTTGGAAAACCGCATCCAAGGCTCCGAATCGGGTCGCTTGGCCATACAAAAGGTCAGATATAGACTTGACCCTAATCAAGGCACGCACATACATACCTTTTGTATGGCCTTCATTTCTGCAAATGATGCCTTTTTGAAGGATCAAAACCAGCAGAAGAAAACCAAGTTTCAAGAACAAATCATAAAAACTGAGAGAGGAAGAGGAAACACAAACTCTATCCCATTTTTGTGCAATCAACTTTCACACTACTTATACTCTCTCTCTCTCTCTCTCTCTCTCTCTCTCTCTCTCTCTCTCTCTCTCTCTCTCTCTCTCTCTATCTCTCTCTCTCTCTCTCTCTCTCTCTCTCTCCCTCCTTCCCTTCTTGAGCCCCGAGCGTGCAAACATTTCTCAATGGTCGATTAAAATTGCGACATCCTAGGACGCTTTGCCGACCCGTTCTTTTTTTTCTCTTTCGATTAAATGCATGTAGAAGCAATTTATATAACCACCTAGTCAAACAACAAACAATAGGGATAGTAAGAACCCAAAAATATTCCAAAACAATACTTTAATATATAAACTGTTAATCCTAAAAAGTTTAATAATTACAAGTCTTTCTACGGCCACTTCCTACCGACCATCTTAAAATCTTGTAGGGTTAGGGTTAACCTAAACCTCACTAACAAGGAGACTGACCAAAAGTGGCACCATGTACACCATGTCTTGGTCCATCGGGACCCCAAATTGCACCCAACGGTTCTTCATACTACATATCTGAAAATATTTAACTATAATGGGGTGAAATAAAATCTCAGTGAGTCAATAGCCTAAACCTCGATGGTGCATGCTAAATGGATCTTAGCTCTCCCACATCGCTTGAGAGAAGCCCTCTAGCCTACTTGATAACTGCTGCGGCATCCCCTCACCTCACAAGACATCTTTTGAGGCTGAGACCCCCCAGAATGGCATCAGAGCTGGGTTAAGGTTCATCCGGGTGCATGCTATAGGGATCTTAGCTGTCCCACATCAGGTTGCTTGATAATTGCTGCGGCTCCCCTCATCTCACAAGACGTCTTTCGAGGCTAAGACCCCCCAGATTTTCAGGAAAGGATACTAACTCAGGTCGTATTGCCCTCATTATCACAATCCCAGCTGTTGGACTATCTCTTTTAGTTGCTGGAATATTATGCATCTGTTTGAGGTCAAGAAGATTGAAGAAAAATTTCGAAAGTAAGTTCTCATTACTTTTGCGTGACTGATTTTCTTAAAATACTGGACGAACACAACCTATGTGAAATAGATTAGCAGCCAGTTTGTTAAGCCTCGATGTGCCAAAGCTAGTAACTTTTCGGTAATTCAGAGGTCAGTGATTTTTGACTGAACGAGGAAAGATTCACTGTGGGCTATATATATCAAAGTTCACTGATTGCTCTGGAAAATATTTTATTTGTTAGCATCACCCAGGGGCTCAATTTTCCTTAGAATGGATTATCTGTTAAAAAAGAACGAATTATTATCAACTGTTAAATCTCCAGACATGCTTACTGATAATGTGGAATTAGACAATGAGCAATTTCCGATTTTCTACTTTGTAGCTGTACCTGTAGATGAAATCGGCAATGCAGAATCCCTGCAGTTCAACTTGAATATCATCAGAGAGGCAACAAATGACTTCTCTGACTCAAATAAGTTGGGACAAGGTGGATTTGGCGTAGTTTACAAGGTAATCACTGCAAATTGTTCATTCATAAAATAACAGAGAATTTGAAACATTCACATGTATGTGGCTGCTTTTTGCATTCTTTTTCAGGGAACATTGGCCAATGGACAAGTTATAGCAGTAAAAAGGCTGTCTGTAGATTTGGGACAAGGTGATCAAGAATTCAAGAATGAGGTCCTCTTGGTTGCAAGGCTTCAACACCGGAATTTGGTTAGGCTCTTAGGATTTTGCCTGGAGGGGAGAGAAAGGCTTCTTATATATGAATTTGTACCAAACTCAAGCTTGGATCACTTTATATATGGTATGATCTTGCCATTTTTGTTCCAGCATCATCCGATTTAAGAGTAATTAAAGTGCATGTTCTTGCCAATCTGTATTTAGAAAGTCACCTCGCCCTAGTCACATCACTGTAACCTTTCGTTAATGTATTATGCAGATCCTGTTAGGCATAGCCAGCTGGATTGGGAAAGGCGTCAAAAGATAATAGAGGGCATTGCTCGTGGGCTTCTTTATCTTCATGAGGATTCTCAACTTCGAATCATTCATCAGGATCTTAAAGAGCGCAATATTTTGCTTGACACAGAGATGAACCCTAAAATTTCAGATTTTGGTACAGCAAGGCTATTTGCAGTTGATCAAACTCAAGACGCCACAAGCAGGGTAGTTGGCACTTAGTAAGTAATACATAGAAGAGTATCTTAAAATAAATCCAATATTATTTCCTGCACTCTTCTCCAGATAATCTGAATAGTTAGCAGATGGAAAGGCACGGCATCTTAAGTGGAATTGCATTGAAAGTGCTCATTATTCCTGTGATGTAGTGGGTACATGGCTCCAGAGTACGCAATGCATGGATTGTTCTCAATCAAGTCAGATGTCTTTAGTTTTGGGGTGTTGCTACTAGAGATTATTAGTGGTAAAAAAAGTAGCTGCTTCTACAACAGGAATACCACGGAGGACCTTCTTAGCTATGTAAGAAAATATCTTTCAATCACTCTCCTTTTCCGAATGAATCACTAGGAAAGAGTGGCAGACACAAACTCGAATGAGTCGAGCAACTGTCCTTACCATGCTGAGTTTGTGTTTACGATTCATTGTAGGCATAAAGGAGTTGGAGGGAAGGGACCCCCTCAGATCTCATAGATCCTAATTTGGCTGATGGTTCGAGGACTGAAATGTTGAGGTGCATTCATGTTGGATTGCTATGTGTTCAAGAAATCGAGGCCGACAGACCAACCATGGGTGCGGTGGTTTTGATGTTCAGTAGTTACTGCACCACCTTGCCACTACCATCACGACCTGCATTCATTTTGTCCAGTATCCCTGAATCTGACACAGCTTCGCGAGTGATGGTAACTCATTCGAATCGATCCGAAAACAGAGAAATCCAAGAATCAGTGAACGAGGCTTCTATCACCGAGCTATATACTCGATGATCACAGATTGGGGTCTAAATTTGTGTATCTTCTGTTCCATTGCAGATGGAACAACAAGGCAATGTGCCATATCAGTTCATCATTTGATATTTCATTATTTCATGTTTTAAATGGAATTTGGAATGATTAGATGCTGCTATGGTCTTAAAAAAGGGTGAAGTGTGCGCTTATATTACTGGCTATAGACGATATGTACTATGAAAAAGTTAACTTCAATTTTATATTACGTTAATGGAAAAGATATCTAAAAGTTACTTTGCATTATGGAAATGCTATTAGTCACATATGGATGTTGGATTTAGGTATATCAATCATTAGTTTCTTATGAGAAAATTATTAAGTCTCATGAATAATTACTGTACTTTCCCACATGAAATTTTTTTGACCAATATGAGAAATTACTAGCTATTGAAATGTTTGAACTTACTTTTGTATGTGTGAAGCCACTATCAACAATGGGAAGTAGCTACTCCCAACTTGTTGTATTAAAATTACGAGTAAGATAAAATTGGCAATTTCATATACTTCAATAAAAGTTAGTAAGTTATTAAAGATAAAGTTGGTAAATGAGCTGTTGTGAGTTTCCTCACACGTGGTCACAAGCTCTCCCAAGCTTGCACCTCTCATAACAATGGAAGGTGTCGTGATTCTCTTTACCATTTTTCTGCAATCAGTTTTGATACTATATTCTCTCTCTCCCTCCCTCCCTCCTCATTTGATAAGCTGTTTCCGCCCATTTTAAAATTAAATTGCAAGTTAAAAACTTGTCCCCCGGGTCATGCATGAATATATTATAATATAATAATATATGTTGACTTGTCTTCATTGAGTACTCCGGGTCGTTTTTTTTTTTAAATATGTTATAATATAATAATAAATAATATTTTAATAAAAATAAAAATAAAATAAAAATAATTTATTTCCAAAAAATCAAAAATATCTCATATTTTTTTTTCCAAAAAAGCCAACAAGTCAAAGCCAAAAATGATTCATATTTTCAGAAAAAGATTAAAAATCCAAAAAATGCTGTTTAATGTCCAAAAAAAAAAAAGAAAAATACCCAAAAGAATGTTTTTTCTCCACAAAATTCATGGAAAATTCCTCGAACATCCAAAAAGCCTTAAGGTTTAAACAAGATTAGGTACCGGTTGGGCATTAGTGATTAACTAGTATAATCAAGTTTTTGAACCTAGTTTTTTTGGTTGTGTAGGAGCGAATATTTCTCCCAATATTTAGCTTGGGTTTTTAATCAACTCACCTCGAATTGATTAGTGGCGACTCCATTTTAAAATTAACTTACAAGTTAAAAAATTGGACGATTAAGTCGTGAATTTGTGGATTTGAGAGAGTCCAAGTTAAGTCCAAGTATAATCAAGTTTCTGAACCTAGCCGAACCATTAGCCTCCGCAAGTGCCCGTCCTTAATGGGGACGCCAAAAAAAAGAGGTCGCGACAATGTTCTCTTTGACCCAATCAAACTCAAAATGTATAAGACCCGTAACAAAAACCCGGGTCATATTGGGTCTGGAAAAGATGAAGATTTACATGAAATATGATATAATTTAATTAATAATTATACCAACCAACATACTTTAATTTTACACAACTTCAAAAAATAAAAAATCACGCCTGTGCAACACATGGGTTTGCTACTAGTTTAATTGGAAATCAAATGATCATAGATCATCATGTGATCGATTTTCAATAGAAAAGACAATGCTGGATCTCTTCGTGTTCCATTTAATAGTCTTATTGTATTATATTCATTTAGCAAGATATACCGATTGGTGTATGTGACATGTGACATCCTGAAATCTAGGTTCTGATTTCGATCGAAATAGTTGGACATTTCATCGACGCATTTGTAGTTCTTTTCCCTGAACTGATCACTCATGAGATAACTAGTCTATCAGGTGAAGCCGTTAAGGAATTTTAACGCATTAGACTTGAGAATTCAATTAGGAAATGACTGCTCGACCGTGCAAATCTACAGGAGATCATTACGACACAGTAAGATCGATTAGAAATCGGAGATAGGTTGACTCAACAAAGGTATGTGATTAAGTGTGGGTGATTCCACCTAATTGCACAATTCTTGTCGATCGGCACTAGACCGATTATTTTGTCGTTTCGATACCCCATGTCTGTATTTGAAACCTTGAGATTTCTACAACAATTGAGAGTCACCAATCTATCGAAGATGTACATTGTGGCTTGAGAATAATCAACCACGGGTCAAATGTAAGAAAATTTCCTAAAAGCTACTTGGTAGATTAGGACGCACTAAATTCGCGTCGAATTGAAATTAACCATGAAATCGAACCCAAATTCAAAAATTGGGAGTTTTGTCAAGTCACAATTCATTTTAGGAACGTCGACTCATCTTCGAAAGATTTTTCTACAACCGAGAATTTTGGCGGAAAAGTAAAGTAAGGCTGTTTTTGTTCGAGATTGTCAAAGGGCCGTTTTTTATCGAATCTTTGGGAAGTAAGTTGGATCATTTGATGGGGAAAAGTCATAAGAAGGTTGAGGACACATGGGTTAATTTAATGGAGCTTCAATTGGATGGAATTAATTGAGAATTGATTGAATTAAGTGTACGAGATTTTATGCCACGGTGGAAAAAGAAATTGGACCCATTAGACTAAGATTGTTAGGAATTGGAGATAGTGGAACATGACATCATCAAGTGATGATGTGGTAGGCCAATTTTTGGAGGATTAAATAAAGAGAAAAAGAAAAAGGATTTGCCTCCCCCTCCCTTCTCTCTCCTCCCTCTCCCATTCATGCAACTCCATCGGCTCCTCTCCATCTTCTTCATCTTCTTCTTCTTTGAAAACCCAGCCAGCCGAAGAAGCCGTAAAGCAGCAACCAGCAGCCGCCGGAACGCCACCGTAAGCCCACCGGAGGCCGTCGCACATCCATCCGCGCCTCCACCTCCCTCTCTTCCCTCCTACTGCCGGCCGACCAGCTCTTCTCTTCCTCCTGGGGGTGCCTTTCAACCCCAGAAATTTCAGAGGAGAAGCCACACGTCGCTTGGAGCCGCCGCACGCCGTCATCGTTCGTCACTCCTCGTGCTTGGCCGAAGCCTAGCCACCCTCGTCTGTCTAGGTCCTCAAGTTCCAGGAGCTGCCGGAGCTTGTCCCCGCCGCCGTGAGCCACCGTACCCCTCCGCCTCAGCCCGCCGAAGCTCTGCCTAGCCCTCTCGGTCCTTGCATGCGCCAATCGAACTCGGATCTACCCTTTCTCGGCCCTAAACCATAGCGAACAGCAGCAACCAAAAATGGGTATGGCAGCGGCTTCGTGGCCCGTTTTGGCTGGCTTCACGACCCCGGAAGCTAGGCCGCTTTGGAGTGAATCGATCCCTTCGGCGTCCCCGTCGATTTGAGCCACTCAGATCACTAATCGAGTGAGTTTAACTCATTAATCCCCACTTAGTAGGTTAATTACGTTTAAGGGATGTTTAGATTAAACTAAGTAGGTTTAGGTGGTTAGATTAGTTTATTTAAATGTTAAGTGGATTAAGGGATGTGATTAGTTTAGTGGACAATTAATTAAAGTTAAGAAAATGTTTGGATTAAAGTAATCTTGTTTAAGCCTTAATTAATTATTTTAAATTAAATAATTAATTCAAAATTGTACTATTATAATAATAATATAATATAATATTATTATATTTAATTTTCGGAATAAATTTAATTATTTATCATTTTCCGGAAATTTTGACCGGGACAGCCAGCGACCGGAATTTTATGCTGATCATCATGGTGCAGTCTGTTTGTTTAATTGAGCTCCGATTTGAGCTAAATTGAATTATTGTAATTAATTATTAATTTTCGAAAGTTATTTAATTAATTAATTAAAATTCAAAAATTAAGATTTAGAAGGCTGACGACCGAAATTCCATGCTGATTATCGTAGTGTAGTCCGTTTATTTATTTGAGCATTAATTTGTGCTGAATCAAATTAATTGTGAATTTATGATTTATTCCTAAATTATCTGATTTTGGTTTATTGATGGAGAAAAAACCGGGCGTCGGTTTACAGCGCCAAAAATACGTAATGGGCTGATGAAATTGGTGGGATATTTTTAAGTAAAATTATTATATTTTGGCTAAGACCAACCGTGTACCCGCACACGGCTATTTATCGTGAATGATAAAAATGATGAATTAACTATATGGTTGGAGTGGTATACTATATCAGCCTTCGGGCGATATGTCAGTTTTGGGTGAGCAGTATACCTTATTATTAGCTTTGGGTGAGTATATGTCACGCCCCGAACCCCGAGGTCGCGCACATCCCACTGCGGTCGATCAAATATGCGACATCCCAGGATACGTCGCCGACCCATTCATTTATCATTGCGCAAGCGGAACGAATCAAATCCCCTGACAACATTTAACTTGGGATAGAAAAGCAGGCAATCAATTACAATACCAAACACTCATTCACAAACACATGGGTCTAAATATAACTCTGGACTGTCTACAAAATAGACCAGCTCAGCGAATGGGGAACTATCCTAAAGCCAACTAGCAGGACACGTTCACCGATACTTCAATCTCCACATTTCCAGACTTAGGGCTTCGGGTCCTCCACGACCGCCATCTAGGGACCTGAAATTTTAATCCCACAACCGGGATGAGACGATGTCTCAGCAAGTTCAACCCCCTAAACCCCTATTAGAAAGAAAATACACCCCGGGTGGCCTAGCCACATCACACAGAAGACTTACCTCGCCTCAGTTCCTTCCTGCAGGTTAGCACAATTTCAAATCACTCAATCACAGATAGTAATAAGAACTTAAACAACCGGAACGCATTCTTTTTCATATAACCAACAACCACGGGGGTCCTGATTATAAGACTAAATCGTTATGACACGTCCCATTCCATGCCACACAATTCCGTCCCATAATCCGACACATCAATAACACCCAACATGCATTCCAGTTATTATTCACTGCCACACAAGGGCATAGCCTACTCGTTGTTCGGCTATCTACTGACACTAATGCCAGGCATCGCCTCCCCCCATGGAGCGCGGCTTCGTCAGTACGTCGACGGCATTCCCGAAGGAGCATGGGCCCAGAATCTACTGCGACCCGCATCCACCGCGTGGGCATCCCATATAGGGGCAAGTCCGGCTCAACAGCCCAGGACGGTTCCTCTTAGTTATCACACAGCCAAAACATACTCGGCCCCAGGACACTTTATACTTAAATCAATGCTTCAACTTAAAATAGTGGTCCCGGCCATTTTTCTTCATATTAAAAATATTCCAGAAATAACTCACGTGTGTGGGGACACACTAATTTCGAATCAACAAGCTAATATCTCACCTTTTTCAAACCCCACTATTTAATATAATCATTAAAATCCAATTTTTGCAACAAAACCCGACACTTGGGTTTTTATGAATGAAATCCATATTTATCACAATCAACACTCAATTTGCCACATCAATTCATCAAATTCAAATTCTAAATGCACAGCAGCGATCAGCACGAAATTCTGAGAGTATAAGGTCCCGACGAAATTTTCGAATTTTAATAAATAATTAAATTTATTCCGAAAATTAATTAAATAATAATATTCACATTTTTCGCAATCCACATTCAATTTATATTATCCGACCATCAATTTCAAAATCCGAACACACAGCAGCGATCGGCACGAAATTCTGAGCAACCGGGGTCAAAAATAATTTTTCCGTTTTTTTTTAATAATAATAATATTTTAATAATTTCGGAATTAATATAATATTATAAATTTCCAGAATTTCGAAATCTTTAAATAATTCAAAAATAAAACCCTATTATGTCACATCAAGGATTTATTTTAAAAATAAACACACTTAACTTTAAACTAACCACACTTTAACTTAATTAAACATCCTAATCTAATCATCAATCAAATAAACTAATCTAACCACCTAAACTTGCTTAACTTAGACTAAGCACACTTAGGGCATCATTAACCCTCTAATCAAGATTTAGTGAGTTAAACTCACCGGATTAGCGAGGCGAGCGGACCAAAACGACGAGGACGACGCGAGGATCGACTTTCTCCAAAGCGGGCCAAGCATCCGGGCTCGGGAAGGCGGCCAAAACGGGCCAAATGTCCGCTGCACACCCATTTTTCTTGGCTGCTGTCCATGGCGGTTTGAGGCCGAGGAAGGGTAGATCCGGAGCTTGGATGAGATGGGGAAGGATCGGGGAAGGTTGGGGGGTCAAACCGGACCAAGGCGGGACCCGAACGGCGGCCGGAGGTGGCCGAACGGCTCCGGCACGAGCTGGTACAGCAGCTGCGATGCGAGCTGAGGCGGAGAGGAGACGCGAGCGGATCGGCGAGCCGGCGAGCGCGCGCGGGCGGCGCGGGACGGACGCACGGCGGCGCTGGCGACGACGGCGTGCGAGCGGGTGGCCGGCCATGGCTGCTCCTTCTTCTTCTCTGCAAATTTTTCTGGTTCTTCGCACAAAGAAGATGGAGGAGAAGCCAACGAGAGAGAGGAAGAAGAGAGGGAGGAGAGAGAAGGAGTGTGGGCTTTTTCTTTTCTTTTTCTCTTTCTTTAATCCACAAAAATGGCCCACCACCATGACATCATTCATGATGTCATACTCCACTCACTCAAAACTCTCACAACATTATTCCAATGGGTTCACTTCCATTTTCCGCCGGGGTCCAATTTTTGTGCAACAATTTCTTCAATTCCACTTGATTCTCTTCCAATTGAATCAAATTGAAGTTCATAAAATTAATCCAATGCCATCACACTTTAATTCACATCTTCACTTGTCCATAGAACAAACTTAAATCCCAAAAGCGCGACCAAATGCGAGCCTACTAATTTCTCGAGTCAAATTAACCATTCTCTGATTTAATTTCTGAAAAACTCGGATTGCATGAAAAATCTTCCAAAGATGATTCGATGATCCTGAAATGATTTGTGACACACCCAGACTTTCAATTTCTGAATTCGATCTCAATTCCACGGTTAATTTCACTTTGGCACGATACTAGCGCGGCCCAACCTACCGGGTAGCCTTTAGAAATTTTCACGCATTTGACCTGTGGTTGATTATCTCAAGCCACAATGTACATCTTTGAAACATTGGCGACTTTCGGTTGTCGGGGAAATCTCAAGGTTTCAAATACGAACACAGGGTACCCAATCGATAGAAAAGTCGGTCCAGTGTCGATCGACAAGGATTATGTGATCCGGTGGAATCACCCACACCTGATCACATGCCTCTGTCGAGTCAACCTATCTCCGATCTCTAATCAATTTTAAATTGTGCCGTAATGACCCTTGCAGACTAGCTCGGTCGAAAGTCACTTCCTGATCAAATTCTCGAGTCTGATGCATTAGAAACCCTTAACAGCTTCACCCGATAGACTAGTTTTCACATGAGTGGGCGACTCAAGGAAAAGAACTATATGCGTGCCAACGAAATGCCCATCTCAATTTATTGAAAATAGAATTGGAAAATCGGGATGTCACAGTATATATAGTATACTAAATTGGCCTGGGGGCCCTGATCTATTAGCTTCGAGTGAGCATATACATAGTATACTATATCTATAAGCTTTGGGCGAGCTATGCTATCTATTATTAGCTTTGGGTGAACAGTTCTAGACTATGGTCGGACTTTATAGATAGTATTGAATGTACCGACCAGGGAAAGGTCGTGGTGACATGTAATCGATTAAGTCGATTGATCGCTCAGTCGATCTGATTGGTGGAATGTGATTGTTTGCTGTAGTTATCGATATTATTGTTGGAGAAATCTTTCCAGAATATTTTGAAGCTGACAAAACGTTTCTTTCAGTCTAAAGTCTGCATGTTCGGAGACCGTCAGTTTAAAGTCTGAAGACTTTATTCTCTCGAGACCCAAGACTCAAGACTCAAGACTTAAGACTCAAGACTCAAGACTTAAGTCTCAAGACTCAAGACTCAAGACTTAAGTCTTAAGTCTCAAGTCTTAAGACTCAGGACTCAAGACTTTATTCTCACTGATAGTCTTTCTAATCCAGTGTTGAAGGAAATCCAAAGACGAGGTTTATGGTTGAGGATTCGGTCCTATCCTCTGGAATAGATTCTTTGGTTGGATAATCATTTCAGATTCTTTAATTCTTATCTAAGGTCGATTGAAGATCCGATGGTCGACGAAATAATTTTGGATTATTCTATTCTTGGAAACCGAGATCCTGATTGTATGGGCGAACAGGATTGATGGGCTATCATCAGATTCCTTAAATAGCTCGGATGATCTTCTTGATTGATTCCGTCCAACGGGTAGATTGGAGGAATTCCTTTGGTAAGTGCCAACGGCTATGATGGCATGAAGGAGTATAAAAGGAAGACGTTCAAGTTGTTTTAAGTAAGTGATCGATAGAAAAATTCCAGAGTCTGAAGATCCTTGATTGTTAGTTGAGACTGAGCGAAATTGTATACAGAGAGTGTTTATACTTGGTGACGCCTTGAGTGAGTGTGGTAGATCATCTACACCTAGAAATCAAGGAAGATCAATACTGTAACAACTCTTTGATCATAGTGGAATCCAGCCAATCGGCTGTCAGTGCAGAAGAGTGGACGTAGGCTTGAATCAAGCCGAACCACTATAAACCGAGTGTTCAATTCTCTCTTTCCCTTACTTAGTCTTGCGATTGAATTTTTAACTGTTGCAAATACTCTAACTGATATCGTGCAAGCTTCGAAAATTTTTGTATACCTATTCACCCCCCTCTAGGTACTCGTACTAGCTATTTCAATTGGTATCAGAGCTCGTGTTCTTACTTTGTTTGAAGTGTTTTACTTCAGAGTAAAAGATCCATGGCTAGTATGCTAGCACCAGGGCTGATGGAGGGGCAAAGCAATACCAGACCTCCCTACTTCGATGGAAAGGATTACAACATCTGGAAGAACAAGATGAAAGCTTTCCTACGATCAAAGGATCCTCTGGAATGGGACGTTGTGGAAAGAGGAATCACTCCTACTGCTGCATCAATCTCTGAAAGAGGGAAAGAAACTGTTGAAGTCAGCGGAATGTCTCAAGAAGAAATAAACAAGAGACAAGCACTCGATGCTAAAGCAATTTATTCTTTATATTATGCCTTGTCACCAACTGAATATAACAGAATATCTTCTTGTGTTACAGCAAAAGAAGTTTGGGACAGGTTACATATCACTTATGAAGGGACAAATCGAGTGAAGGAGACCAGAATTAACATTCTTCTTGGTCAATATGAATCCTTCAAAATGAAACCAGGAGAATCTATAACTGACATGTTTAGTCGTTTTACAGATATTGTCAATGGTCTTGAGAACCAAGGACAAAAAATTTCTGATCCCATGAAGGTGAACAAGCTTCTACGTGGACTCTCCAAGGATTGGAATCATATAAAGACTTCAATAAGAGAGACGCAAAGAATCATGCCATTATCTGTAGACGAACTGATTGGAACTCTTCAGTCTTACGAAGTGGAACGAATTAATGAAGACGAAGATCCAAGAGGTAAGAAATCTATTGCACTAAAATCAAATGATGATTCTGATGATGCAGATTCTGAAGATGATATGGATGATGAGGAGCTCGCCCTCATGATAAGAAGATTCAGAAAACTGAATAGAAAAGGCAGAAGGTTCATTCCAAAGAAACAAAGTTTTCAGAGACAGCAGACCAAGTCTGTTGATGATGAGGAACCAAACAAAGATGTAGTTTGCTTTGAATGTAAAAAGAAGGGACACATCAGACCCAACTGTCCTCTTCTGAAAAAGAAAAGAGGAAAAGCTGAGAAATCTCGAAAAGCTCTTAAAGCTGAAACCTGGAGTGATACAGAGTGTGAAGAGAGTGATGAGGAATATGCCAACCTGTGTCTAATGGTGCAATCAGACTCAGACTCTGGATCAGACTCAGACAGTGAATTTGAAGTAAGTGATTATAAAATCCCTGTCAAAGTCTCTAAATATATTGATGAGTTATGTTTTAGTCTTAAGACTTCTCTTAAAAAGATTTCCGAACTTAAAAAGGAAAACTCAGTTTTAAAACAAAAGGAAAACATTTTAGAAGAAAAGGTAAAAAATTTAGACTTGAATGTTTCTACTCTTAAAGAGAGTGAAGAAAATCTTTTAAAAGAAAATGCTTTCTTAAAAACTGATTTATCAAATATTTCAAAGAAATTTTCAATAGGATCCGAAAAACTTGAAAAAGTCCTTTCAATCCAAAGACCTTACTTCAATAGGTCAGGTCTAGGTATGACAGCTGAAACAATCCCTTTGATTGATTTTCCGAAAGTAAAAGAAAGAATTAAGAAAAGACCATCAAGAGAGGCTTATAAAAATCATTTCAAAAGAGTTTTTGTAAAACCTGTAGGTCGAAATGCTTTAAGGTGTTCTAAGTGTAACAGTCAGGATCATTTTGAAAAAGAGTGTCCTATGGTTTGGAAGCCTGTTAAGAGAGTATGGCCTAATAATGCTCATCCTACTAACACCAAAGGACCCAAGAAAATTTGGGTACCAAAGAAAGCTTGAGACTCTCTTTTGAATGCAGGTCTCTGTCAAAAAGAAGGTAAAGTGGTATCTTGACAGCGGATGCTCAAGACACATGACAGGAGACTCAAATAGTTTCATAAAGCTTATTAAAGTTAATGGTGGAAAAGTTTCATTCGGTGGAAATAGCAAAGGAAGTATTGTGGGATTCGGAACTGTGAAAATTGGAAATCTCACAATAAGCAATGTTTCTCTAGTGGAAGGACTCAATTACAATCTACTCAGCATTAGCCAATTGTGTGATACTGGTTACAAGATCTTCTTTCAAGAAGGCATATGTTCTGGAATTAGCAAAGATTCGACTCAGTCTTTTATGGGTCGAAGGCATGGAAACATCTACCTCCTTGATGTAAAGCCAAATGAAGAACAATGCTTAATCTCAATTCAAGATGAAGCAGTTCTATGGCACAGAAAACTTGGCCATATCAACAAGAAGCAATTAGCCAAAATCTCTTCAAAGCAGCGTGTTCGAGGTCTACCTAAATTGCCATATCAAAAGTCTGACTTATGCACTCCATGCATTCTGGGGAAGCAGGTAAGAAATTCATTTAAGCAAATAAATCATGTATCTACTAATCATGTACTGCAATTGCTTCATATGGATCTCTTCGGACCAACAAGAACCCAGAGCATTGGAGGTAAGAATAGATGATTATTCTCGTTTTACCTGGGTATATTTTCTTGCAAATAAATCAGAAACCTTTTCGTACTTTGAAAAGTTTGCTAAAAAGGTTCAAAATGAAAAAGGATGTGCTATTTCGAGTATAAGAACAGATCATGGAAGTGAATTTGAAAATCAAGATTTTACGAGATTCTGTGATAAATCTGGTGTTAATCACATGTTTTCCTCTCCTTATACTCCAGAGCAAAATGGAGTTGTGGAAAGAAAGAATAGATCTCTTCAAGAAATGGCTAGAACACTTTTAATTGAAAGTAAAATTTCTTCACGATTTTGGGCTGAAGCTGTTTCAACTGCTTGCTATATTATAAATAGAGTCTTTCTAAGACCTATTCTTGATAAAACCCCCTATGAATTGTTCAAAGGTAAGAAGCCTATTGTTTCATACTTTCATGTGTTCGGTTGCAAATGCTTTATTTTGAAAAATGCAAATGATCGAGTTGGTAAGTTTGAAGAAAGATCAGATGAAGACATCTTCCTTGGATATTCTACATCAAGCAAAGCCTATAGAGTCTACAACAAAAAAAGCCAGTCTGTGGAAGAATCTATGAATGTCAAATTCCAAGACTCAGTGCAAGATGAATCCAGCCAGACTCAGTACGAAGAGACTGAATCCACTCTAGATCTTCAAATGTCTACATCTCAAGAAGCATCTCAGATTTTGGAAGTCCATCATCAAGACGCTCATGGAGAATCAAATAAAGAAAGAGATCATCAACCTGGTAACTGGAAGCACAAATCCAGTCATCCCAAAGATCTTATTATTGGTGAACTTAATGAAGGAATCCGCACCAGATCAAAAAGGCATGAAGAATCTAGTGCTGTTGCTCTCATCTCTGAAATTGAACCAAAAAGCATAGAAGAAGCTTTATCTGATGAAAGTTGGATCGAAGCTATGCAAGAAGAGCTCAGACAGTTCAACATCAATAATTTATGGGAATTGACATCTAAACCAAAAGGTAAATCCGTTATTGGAACCAAATGGGTATTCAGGAACAAGATGAACGAAAAAGGAAAAGTCGTACGAAACAAAGCAAGACTCGTGGCCAAAGGATATACGCAAGAAGAAGGAATAGACTATGACGAGACTTACGCACCAGTTGCAAGGTTAGAAGCTATTCGTCTATTACTTGCGTTTGCTTGTTACAAAAATTTCAGGTTATTCCAAATGGACGTCAAAAGTGCTTTCCTAAATGGATTTATCCATGAGGAAGTTTATGTGGAACAACCGCCTGGATTTGAAGACCCAAAAAAGCCAAACTCAGTCTTCAGACTGAAAAAGGCTCTGTATGGTCTAAAGCAAGCACCTCGAGCTTGGTACGACAGACTAAGTAAGTTTTTATTACAGAATGGTTTTGTCAAAGGTAAAGTAGATACTACTTTATTTATCAAAAAGGAAAACAAAAACTTTTTACTTGTTCAAATATATGTTGATGACATTATTTTTGGATCCTCTAATGAAAGTCTTTGCAAGAAATTTTCTAAGTCTATGCAGGATGAATTTGAAATGAGTATGATGGGAGAGTTAACATTCTTTCTTGGACTCCAAGTAAAACAAATGAAGGAAGGAACTTTCATCCATCAAGAAAAATATGCGAATGATCTTGTCAAAAGGTTTGGATTGGAAAAGTGCAAAAAGACCGACATACCAATGTCATGTTCTCAGAAGATAGACAAGGATGAAGAAGGGAAGAAAGTAGATCAAAAGCTGTACAGGAGCATGATCGGTTCACTTCTTTATCTTACTGCTTCTAGACCTGATATTTTGTTTAGTGTTTGTATCTGTGCTAGGTTTCAATCAGATCCTAGAGAATCACATCTCATTGCCGTGAAACGTATTATCAAATACGTTGCTTCATCTTCAAGCATCGGTCTTTGGTATCCAAAGAGGGGAGACTTTAATCTTCTAGGATACTCAGATGCAGATTTGGCCGGTTGCAGAGTCGATAGAAAAAGCACTTCTGGAACTTGTCAATTGCTTGGAAACAGGACAGTGTCTTGGTTTTCAAGGAAGCAAAGCACTGTAGCTCTCTCAACAACAGAAGCAGAGTATGTAGCTCTTGGAAGCTGCTGTTCACAAATTCTATGGATAAAACAACAGCTACAAGACTTTGGCATTGAAGACTCATGCACAGAAATTAGATGTGACAATACCAGCGCTATCAATCTCACCAAAAATCCAATCCTTCATTCAAGAGCAAAGCATATTGAGATTCGTCATCACTTTATTAGAGATCATATTCAAAATGGAGAAATCTCGATTCAATTTGTTGATTCAAAAAGTCAACTAGCGGACATATTCACAAAGCCTTTGGAGAAGAATCAGTTCGACTTTATCCGCTCGAGACTCAACATTTTGAAGCTTGAAGAAGTTAAAGTCTAGAGACTCACAAACTCTAAGACTCTGATGTCTTAGACTCTAAATCCTGAGACTCAAGCATTCATGGCTAAAGACTGTAAGTTGTTATTCTATCTAAAAGGTACGAATTCTCGTTTATTTTATCTAAAAGGTACGTTCTTTTATTCAGATATAATTCGCGTGAAATTTGAAAACTTGTCTTTTTTAAAGAAAGTTAATTTTGGCAGTTATTGATTTATGCCGTTTAAACTTCCCTTTTCAAATCCGAGGTATATATATACGGTTATTCTACCCCCAATTTTCAAAACCCTAAAAAAGCACTCTCCTCTCGATACTGTTTCTACTCTGTGTTCATTGTCGAGAAAGTAGTCATTTTTCTTGGGAAAAGCAAGTGAAGGAATCCTCAAATAGACAAAGAAAGATGTCGTCTTCGAGGAAATCATCAAGAATCGCAAACAGGGGACCACAAAGAATGGAGAAGGGACCGACTCACTTCGATCTCACAGAGGAAGAAGACTCACCAAGTCAGCGACAAAGTCCGATTCGCTCTCCTCCACGTCATTCAGCATCTCCTGCCTCACAAAGTGCAAGTCAAAATCTGGAAGAAGAGATAATCGAGGAAGCTAACCCAGTAAGAGTCCAAAGACCTTCTGTTATCTATAAGCTTTATCGTGCGTTGAAAAGCACCGGTTCTTCATTAAATTATATAGATGACTTTCTAAAGGACAAAAATTATGGAAATGAGTATCTTTTTCTGCGGAAAATGGAAGAGTTGGGAATTGCTCCGAAAGGAAAAGCAGAGCAGGCTATTGCGAACATTCCAAGTGATCCTCGTATGCCAGGACAAAATCTGATTGATGGGAACGATGATGACAAAATGTTCCTTGAATTTAAACCTAGAATGGGTGTGGCAGCAAAGGTGAAAGGAAATCAGATGGATTTGTTCAAATCCAAGGATCAGGAAAAAGTGTATTCCAGGCTGTTGAAAAGAGGGATAATCAATCCTAGAAGTGTTGATTTTGACTTCCTGGATTCCATCAACTTGAACTTAAGAGAGAAGTTGAATATGCTTCAACTTGAGACTTTCTGCTCTGACTCTACAGACGGGTATGATCAACTGACTGCTTATTTCTATTCAAATCTTAGCTTTTTGGATGCAAATAGAATTTCATTCAGTGTTCGAGACCAAGTCTATGTGGTAGATGTGAGTATGTTGGCGGACATAATTGGAGTTGAACGGGGACGCTATCTCCCAATCAAAGTCTCACCTGCTCGAGCTACTCTGGATCTTGTCAAAGATAGGGATGAAGATAAGAAAATTATCTATTCCAGGATGAATGCCATCAACATTGTGCTTCACAAGATTGTGATCAATTGCCTCAGACCAAAGTCTACGTCAAAGACTTCTGTGTCTCTTCCTGAAGCAAAGTTGATGTATGCGATCAACTCAGGCCGGAAGTTCTCTCTCCCGCACACTATTCTTTTCCATATGTACAGAGCAGTGTCAAAAGACAAAGGACAATTGCCTTATCCTGGTCTGGTGACCAAGATCTTCAGACATCTGAATATTGAACTACCACATACTTTTTGTGTTCGATCGTGTGATAAGATGGTGGTAGGGTTGAAAATGTTAATGAAGATGCGTCTGCAAGAACTCTCTAAGGCAATGGAGAAATTCAAAGTGAAATCTCCAGTCCAGTCTGTTTCAAAAAGGAAAGGAAAGGAGGCCATTGGTGCTTCATCGAAAAAGAGGAAAAGAACTCCTATCCTGGAGGAAGAAGATGAGGATGAAGATGATGAAGATCCCACTATACCAGCACTGACAAGAAAAAGACGTTCAGTGTCTTATCAGACAGAACCTCAGCAGAGCAGAGAAGAAGAAGCACAGAGAGAGAAGGAGAAAGAAGTTGAGGAAGAAGGAGAAGAAGAAAAAGAACAGTCTGCTGATAAATCTGGAGAGAAGGGAAATAAAGAGAATGATCTTCACTCTTCCCCTTTCGATGTCCTAGAGACAGGGGGAGTTGGCGAGCAAGAGAAGTCTACATCTTATGCTGCTGAAGATCTAAGACAATCTCCAGAAGACCCAGAAGAAGTTCAGGTATCTCATTTGCCTGAAGAAGGTGATACATCGATTCCAAATCTGCCAGACCAAAAAGAAGAGCCATCGTCTGCATACACACCATCTGAGAAAGTTAATGCCAGTACACAGACGGATGATTATGCAGATTTTCGTAGTATCATGAATATTCTTCTGGAAATGCGTAACCAGATATATGTTCTGGACTGTGAAATCCAAGCTTTGAAGCATGCTGGACAAGCATCTTCAGTCTCTCTGGAAGATAAATTCAAAGACCTCGCTATGCAACTTCAAGCAAATGCCAAGAGAGAAGAGGTAGCTCATCTGCGACAAGACCTGAAGAAGCTCGAAGGAGTAGTCCAGTCCATTGGGGATTTCCAGATCGTGCGCATTCCCAAGCAGACATGACTCTTTTCTCACCCTTTTCAATGCTGACAAAAAGGGGGAGAACAAATTTGAACTATCATTTCATCATCATTTTTTTTACTTTGACCTTTGTGGTTATGTTTAGTTTTAAGTATGACTTGAAATTTTGAACTTGGGTGTGAATTTGACTGAATTGGCTGTGGATTATGAACTTGACTGGTTGCATTTATTCAAGTGTTGTTATATGGTGTTTCTCATGAAAGACTAACCAATTTTCTGTGGATGCAGAGTCTGGTTGTTTTATTAATCTTTATGAGTTAGCCATATTGCTTGAGAAATGTTTTGCAGGTCAAAGTTGTTCAAATCTTCAAAGAAAGTTTTGTCACCATCAAAAAGGGGGGGATTGTTGGAGAAATCTTTCCAGAATATTTTGAAGCTGACAAAACGTTTCTTTCAGTCTAAAGTCTGCATGTTCAGAGACCGTCAGTTTAAAGTCTGAAGACTTTGTTCTCTCAAGACCCAAGACTCAAGACTCAAGACTTAAGACTCAAGACTCAAGACTTAAGTCTCAAGACTCAAGACTCAAGACTTAAGTCTCAAGTCTCAAGTCTTAAGACTCAGGACTCAAGACTTTATTCTCACTGATAGTCTTTCTAATCCAGTGTTGAAGGAAATCCAAAGCCGAGGTTTATGGTTGAGGATTCGGTCCTATCCTCTGGAATAGATTCTTTGGTTGGATAATCATTTCGGATTCTTTAATTCTTATCTAAGGTCGATTGAAGATCCGATGGTCGACGAAATAATTTTGGATTATTCTATTCTTGGAAACCGAGATCCTGATTGTATGGGCGAACATGATTGATGGGCTATCATCAGATTCCTTAAATAGCTCGGATGATCTTCTTGATTGATTCCGTCCAACGGGTAGATTGGAGGAATTCCTTTGGTAAGTGCCAACGGCTATGATGGCATGAAGGAGTATAAAAGGAAGACGTTCAAGTTGTTTTAAGTAAGTGATCGATAGAAAAATTCCAGAGTCTGAAGATCCTTGATTGTTAGTTGAGACTGAGCGAAATTGTATACAGAGAGTGTTTATACTTGGTGACGCCTTGAGTGAGTGTGGTAGATCATCTACACCTAGAAATCAAGGAAGATCAATACTGTAACAACTCTTTGATCATAGTGGAATCCAGCCAATCGGCTGTCAGTGCAGAAGAGTGGACGTAGGCTTGAATCAAGCCGAACCACTATAAACCGAGTGTTCAATTCTCTCTTTCCCTTACTTAGTCTTGCGATTGAATTTTTAACTGTTGCAAATACTCTAACTGATATCGTGCAAGCTTCGAAAATTTTTGTATACCTATTCACCCCCCTCTAGGTACTCGTACTAGCTATTTCAATTATTAATTGAACTAAAGTGCAGGAAAGGAACTGATGCGAAGGTAAGCCCTTCGACCTGTGTTGTGCTTAGGTAGCTCTTATGGCGTATTGGCTTCCTAATCAGGTCTTAGTGGGGTAAAATTTGCTGAGACATAGTCTCATTCCGGTTTGGGGAAAATATTTCAGGTCCTTAGATGATGATCGTGGAGGACCGGAAGTCCTGGAGTTCGAAAGGTGGAGGCTGAAGAATTGGCAAATGGGTCTGACTAGTGGATGTTAAGATAGTCCCCTTTTTTGAGAAGTCGTTAATTTTGTAATTAGCCTAAGTTTGTAATTAACCAGTTTGTCTATAAAGACTCGTTTTGGTTTGAAAAATATGATCCTACTTTTCTATCTCAATGTTTGATTGTCTGGGGATTTTATT
This sequence comes from Eucalyptus camaldulensis, assembly GCA_019915185.1. NCBI lineage: Eukaryota > Viridiplantae > Streptophyta > Magnoliopsida > Myrtales > Myrtaceae > Eucalyptus > Eucalyptus camaldulensis. Next base: position 12,996,337 of record JAHSVA010000012.1, read on the forward strand.
AAGCTTCCGCATGCATATATAAATGAATGGGTCGACGACCTTCCTGGGACGTCGCAAATAAATCGACCAATTAAGGGATGGGCGCGCGCTCGAGGATCGGGGCGTGACATCCCTAGTTTAAGTGGTATCAGAGCATGGTTTGTGTATAGAGTGATAAGGTGCGATGAGTCATGAGATAGTTGATACGAAATGCCTTTAAATTCATGGGGGTGCATGTTTGTGTTAGCTGGATGCTAGAATTGCTTGTTGTTTGGATCACTCTGTTTCTAATTCGGTGTTGAATTGGAAACAGGTGCTAGTTGAGTAAAGCTACACCATGAGCGATCAGGAGCTGAGAGTTCCTAGGCAGAACACCTTATCCTCAGTGACTTGGGCTAGAATGACGGCAAGAGGTAGAGCCCGAGGCGGTCATGGTAAAGCGCCAGCTGTGGCTAGCACTAGTGGTGAAGCACCACCTCTTGTTAGTGCTGGGGTAGAAACCCCTAGTAATCCCAGGTTCGATGGGATCATGCGTGTACTAGAAGCAATGAATTTAAGGTTAGATCAACAAGCAGCTACTGTTGAAGCTGCCGCTCAGGCCGCCGCAATCGCCGTTGTTGCCGCCGCTCAGGCTACGCAATCACTGCTGTTGCCACCACCACTAGAGCTGCCCCTGCTGCTGCACCTGCCATTGTTCCCGCCACTGTGAATGTTGAAGGTCCACCGAAGATTGTGTTGTTGCAAGACCAATCCATAAGCTGGTGGAGCAATTCTTAAAATTAAACCCACCATTGTTCACTGGGACGAGAGATCCCAAAGTTGCATCTGCATGGGTTCAGAAGCTCGAGAAAGCATTTGCACTACTGATGTGCAACGAGACTGAGAAGGTAATCTTAGCAACTTACCAGCTGGAGGGAGTTGCGAACACTTGGTGGATGACTACTCATGAAACTATCTTCCCACAAGGCGTTGTCCAGGATTGGAATACTTTCCTTGAAGCCTTCAATGACAAGTACTTCTTTGAGACTGCTAGAGAGGTGAAGATGACCAAATTCCAACGTCTTTGTCAAGGTTCCCAAACTGTCGATGAGTATGAGGCGAAGTTTGCTGAACTTTCGTGATATGCCCCAGAGCTAATTGAGAATCTAGTAAATCGAGCGAGAAGATTTAGGGATGGGTTCAGGCCAGACTTGAGGAGTATACTGGTCTCCCTAGATCTGAAGACTTACAACGACATATGCCAGAGAGCTTAGAAGATTGAGAAGGATCAGAATGGAAGGTCCGCCTCATCTGGATCGAGGTTTGTTCCAAGCAGAGATGCAATCCGTCAGGGAAAGAGACCCATGATTGGAGGTAAATTTCAAATCCCGCCCATCAGGAAGGGTGGAATCGGAAAATCAGGGCCGAGTCAGAATGGTTAGTGTCGCCTTTGTGGAAGATGGCATGGTACATCGCCGTGTCCTTGAAGGCGGGGTGTTTGTTTTGGATGTGGCCAACAGGGCCACATGATCAAAGATTGTCCTAACCGACCAAGAGGACAACCATAGTTATCGCCACCGCCACCGCCACCGTTGGGTCAGAATAGGGGATTCGCACCACAGATGGCACCGCAGGGTGGACTGAACAGGCCTCCAGCTCAGGGAAGGACGTATGCCATCATGAGAGGACAGGCTGAGGATGCGCCTAATGTGATTGCAGGTATGGTTTTGTTGAACGACCATGCTGCTTATGCTTTGTTTGACCCTGGCGCCACTCATTCCTTTATAGCTGAGCAATTTGTTAAGTTGATAAGTTTAAGTCCTGAATTGTTGGAGTCAATGGTTAGTATAACTACACCATTAATCTTACCAAAAAAAATAAATAAAAATAACTACACCATTAAAGGATAAGGTGTTAGTTGCATTGGGTTGTTCTGGTTGCAAGTTAGTGATTGGTGAGCGAGAGGGGAAAATAGATCTAATAGTCCTAGCCATGTATGATTTTGATGTGATAATTGGTATGGACTGGCTCACCAAGCAACGAGCTAAGATGGACTGCTATCGTAAATCGATTCAGTTTAACCCGTTAGGGGGTGAAAGTTTCGAGTTTACTAGGAGTCGAGGAGGATCATCGATTGCTTTGATCTCATCGCTTGAGGCAACCCATTTGTTAAACAGGGGTTGTGAAAGTTACTTGGCAACTGTCATGGACATGACAGTTGAGGAGCTAAAGATCGAGGACATCTCAGTGGTTCAAGAGTTTCCAGATGTGTTTCCTAAGGAGTTCCCAGGTTTGCCGCCTGAGAGAGAGAGAGAGATTGAGTTTGTGATTGAGTTAGTACCCGGGATGGAGCTGATCTCTAAGGCTCCCTACCAGATGGCGCTATCTGAGTTGAAAGAACTGAAGGTGCAGATGCAAGAGTTACTGAATAAAGGATTCATACGCCCGAGTGCATCGCCTTGGGGAGCACCAGTTCTGTTTGTGAAGAAGAAGGATGGCTCATTTCGCTTGTGCATCGACTACCGTCAACTCAATCAAGTGACGATCAAGAACAAGTATCCACTACCGAGGATCGATGATTTGTTTGATCAGTTGCAAGGAATGTCGATATTTTCTAAGATCGACTTGAGGACAGGGTATCATCAGTTGAGAATCAAGAAGAAGGACATACTAAAGACGGCCTTTCGTACCCGATACGGCCGTTATGAGTTTACTGTAAAGCCATTTGGCTTGACAAACGCCCAGTTGCTTTTATGGATTTGATGAACTGTGTGTTCAAGGAGTATCTAGATTAGTTTGTGATCGTGTTTATCGACGATATCCTGGTGTATTCAAAAAGTCCAGAGGAACATGAAAGACAGTTGAGGATAGTGCTATAGACTCTGAGGGACCATGAGTTGTATGCCAAGTTTAGTAAGTGCGAGTTTTGGTTAACTCGTGTGGCATTCCTAGGTCATGTTATTTCAGGCGAAGGAATTTCAGTGGACCCGAGTAAAATAGAAGCCGTCATCAATTGGCTAAGACCGACGACGGTGACAGAGATCAGAAGTTTTCTGGGATTGGCAAGTTATTACAGACAATTTGTGGAACGTTTCTCATCGTTTAACGTCACCCCTGACAAAGCTCTTGAAGAAAGAAGAAAAATTCATCTGGACAGACAAGTGCAAGAATAGTTTTCAGGAGCTTAAAGAAAAGCTGACTACCGCACCTGTGCTGACAATTCCATCTGGCCCTGGAGGATTCGAGATCTACAGTGCTGCGTCATTCAGAGAATTGGGTTGTATGTTGATGCAACATGGTAGAGTTGCTGCATACGCCTCCCATCAGTTGAGACCTCATGAGCAGAACTATCTAACGAGTGACTTAGAACTCGCGGCAATCATCTTTGCCCTGAAGATTTGGAGACACTATTTGTGCGGAAAAAGATTCCAGATATTCACTGACCATCAGAGTTTCAAGTATCTGTTCTCTCAAAAGGAGATGAACATGAGACAACGCCGATGGATGGAATTACTAAAAGACTATGACTGTGATATTTTGTATCACCCTGGAAAAACAAATAAGGTCGCTGATGCACTGAGTCGGAAGTCTTCAGTCGCTCAAATGGTGCTCAAGGAATGGAGCTTACTTGAGAATGCTTGAGATTCGGTTTTCAAATTTAAGGTAGGCCACCTTTCGAACCTTATGGCCATCCTCAGATTGAGCCGGAAATGCAGATCAGAATCAAGACGCTTCAGTGGACAGATCCTGAGATTCAGAAGATTCTGCATGAGAATACAGAAAAGAGGAATGTTGACTTTCAGATTTCTGAGGATAGAATGCTGAGGTTCCAAAGACGATTGTGTGTACCTAACGATGTACAACTTAAAGAAGAGATTTTATTAGAGGCTCATCGTAGCAATTACAGCATTCATCCAGGCAGTACGAAGATGTATCAGAATTTGCATCAACACTATTAGTGGTCAGGTATGAAGGCGGACATCGCCAACATGTCGCCAAGTGTTTGACGTGTCAGCAGGTAAAAGCTCAACATTGCAAGCCGGGAGGACTTTTGCAACCTCTAGAGATCCCAGAATGGAAATGGGAGCATATCACGATGGATTTCGTGACCGAACTACCGAGGAGTCAGAAAGGTAATGATTCGATTTGGGTGGTAGTCAACAGATTGACAAAGTCAGCTCACTTCATTGCAGTTCAAAAGGACCTCAGTTTGGGCAGACACGCAGATCTATATATACGACAGATAGTTTGTCTGCATGGAGTGCCGGTTACAATAACATCAGAAAGAGACCCGAGATTTATTGCTGCTTTTTGGAAGAGCTTGCAGAGTGCTCTAAGTACAAAGCTTCAGTATAGTACGGCCTATCATCCTCAGACGGATGGCCAGTCTGAAAGGACAATTCAGACCCTCAATGATATGCTGAGAGCTTGTGTAATAGACTTCAAAGGAAGTTGGGAAAATCAGCTTCAACTGGTGGAGTTTGCCTACAACAATAGTTATCAACAGAGCCTCCAGATGGCTCCATTTAAAGCATTGTATGGCAGAGCATGCAGAACACCGTTGTGTTGGGACGAAGTCGGGGAAAGGAAAATCACAGGCCTAGAGTTGATTCAACAGTCAGTAGATGCCGTGGCAGTGATCAGAGGCAGATTAAAGACCGCTCAGAGTCGTCAAAAAAGTTACGCAGACAAGCGCCGGAGATTGTTAGAATTCCAAGTTGGTGATTACGTTTTTCAGAAGATGTCACCAATGAGGAGAATTTCGCGCTTTGGCAAGAAGGGCAAACTGAGTCCGAGGTACGTAGGTCCATTTGAGATTCTTGAAAGAATCGGGAACCTAGCGTATCGTCTTGCATTACCGCCGAAATTGGCGTAAGTGCATGATGTCTTTCACGTGTTGATGTTGAGGAAGTATAAGCCTGACCTGACCCACATGCTCAATCTTGAAGAATTAGACGTGGATGATCATGTGTCATACGTTGAAAGCCCGGTTCAGATTGTGGGTAGAAAAGAGCAAGTCCTGCGTACAAAGATCATTCCGTTGGTCAAAGTAGTCTGGCAACACCACAGTATTGAAGGAGTGACATGGGAGACTCAAGAGTCGATGAGAGAATTGTACTCCCACATTTTTGCTTAAGTACTGTAAGGTTTAAATTTCGAGGATGAAATTTTTATAAGAGGGGAAGAATTTTGACATCCTGAAATCCAGGTTCTGATTTTGATCGTAATAGTTGGCCATTTCATCGACGCATTTGTAGTTCATTTTCCTGAACTGATCACTCATGGGATAACTAGTCTATTAGGTGAAGCCGTTCAGGAATTTTAACGCATTAGACTTGAGAATTCGATCAGGAAACGACTGCTCGACCGTGCAAATCTGCAAGAGATCATTACGACAAAGTAAGATCGATTAGAAATCGGAGGTATGTGATTAAGTGTGGGTGATTCCACCTAATTGCACAATTCTTGTCGATCGGCACTAGACCGATTATTCTGTCGTTTCGATGCCTCATGTCTGTATTTGAAACCTTAAGATTTCTACGACAATTTAGAGTCGTCAATGTATCAAAGATGTATATTGTGGCTTGAGAATAATCAACCACGGGTCGAATGCAAGAAAATTTCTTAAAAGCTACCCGGTAGATTAGGATGCACAATTCGCGTCGAATTGAAATTAACCGTGAAATCGACCCCGAATTCAGAAATTGGGAGTTCTGTCAAGTGACAATTCATTTTAGGAACGTCGACTCATATTCGAAAGATTTTTCTACAACCGAGAATTTTGGCGGAAAAGTAAAGTAATGCTGTTTTTGTTTGAGATTGTCAAATGGCCCTTTTTGATCGAATCTTTGGGAAGTAAGTTGGATCATTTGATGGGGAAAAGTCATAAGAAGGTTGAGGACACATGGGTTAATTTAATTGAGCTTCAATTGGATGGAATTGATTGGGAATTGATTGAGAATTAATTGAATTAAGTGTACAAGATTTTATGCCACGGTGGAAAAAGAAATTGGACCCATTGGACTAAGATTGTGAGGGATTGGAGATAGTGGAACATGACATCATGGTAGGCCAATTTTTAGGGGACTAAATAAAGAGAAAAAGAAAAAGGAATTGCCTCCCCCTCCCTTCTCTCTCCTCCCTCTGCCATTCGTGCGACTCCATCGGCTCCTCTCCATGTTCTTCATCTTCTTCTTCTTTGAAAACCCAGCCAGCCGAAGAAGCCACAAAGCAGCAACTAGCAGCCGCTGGAACGCCGCCGTAAGCCCACCGGAGGCTATCGCATGTCCAGCCGTGCCTTCGCCTCCCTCTCTTCCCTCCCGCTGCCGACCGACCAGCTCTTCTCTTCCTCCTGGTGGTGCCTTTTAAACCTAGAAATTTCAGAGGAGAAGCCGCACGTCGCCTGGAGCCACCGCACGCCATCACCGTTCGTCGCTCCTCGCGCGCGCATGGCCGCTGCTCCTCACCCGCCCATGCTTGGCCGAAGCCTAGCCGTCCTCATCTGTCTCAGTCCTCAAGTTCCAGGAGCTGCCGGAGCTTGTCCCTGACGCCGTGAGCCACCATACCCCTCCGTCTCAGCCCGCCGGAGCTCCGCCTAGCCCTCTCGGCCCTTGCATCCGCAACCGAACTCGGATCTACCCTTTCTCAGCCCTAAACCGCAGCGGACAACAGCAACCAAAAATGGGTATGACAGCAGCTTCGTGGCCCGTTCTGGCCGACTTCTCGACCCTAGAAGCTAGGCCCGCTTTGGAGTGAATCGATCCCCTCGGCGTCCCCGTCCATTTGAGCCACTCGGATCGCTAATCGAGTGAATTTAACTCACTAATCCCCGCTTAGTAGATTAATCACGTTTATGGGGTGTTTAGATTAAACTAAGTGGTTAGACTAGTTTATTTAAATGTTAAGTGGATTAAGGGATGTCATTAGTTTAGTGGACAATTAATTAAAGTTAAGAAAATGTTTGGATTAAAGTAATCTTGTTTAAGCCTTAATTAATTATTTTAAATTAAATAATTAATTCGAAATTGTATTATTATAATAATAATATAATATTATATTATTATATTTAATTTTCAGAATAAATTTAATTATTTATCATTTTCCAGAAATTTTGACTAGGACAGTCGGTGATCGGAATTTTATACTGATGATTGTGGTGCAGTCCGTTTGTTTAATTGAGCTCCGGTTTGAGCTAAATTGAATTTATTGTAATTAATTATTAATTTTCAAAAGTTAATTAATTAATTAATTAAAATTCGGAAATTAAGATTTAGAAGGCCGACGAACGAAATTCCGTGCTGATTATCGTAGTGCACTCCATTTATTTATTTGAGTGTTAATTTATGCTGAATCGAATTAATTGTGGATTTAGGATTTATTCCTAAATTATCTAATTTTGGTTTATTGATGGAGAAATAACCGGGCATCGGTTTACAACGCCAAAAATACGTAATGGGCTGATGAAATTGGTGGGATATTTTTAACTAAAATTGTTATATTTTGGCTAAGGCCAACCGTGTACCCATACACGGCTATTTATCGTGAATGATAAAAATGATGAATTAACTATATGGTTGGAGTGGTATACTATATTGGCCTTCTGGCGATATGTTAGCTTTGGGTGAGCAGTATACCGGTATACTATATTGACCTACGGGCGATATGTCAGCTTTGGGTGAGCAGTATACCTTATTATCAGCTTTGGACGAGCATATATAGTATACTAAATTGGCCCGGGGGCCCTGATCTATCAGCTTTGAGCGAGCATATACATAGTATACTATATCTATCAGCTTTGGGCGAGCTATGCTATCTATTATCGGCTTTGGGTGAGCAATTCTAAACTATGGTCGGACTTTATAAATAGTATTGAATATACCGACCAGGGAAAGGTCGTGGAGATATGTAATCGATTAAGTCGATTGATCGCCAAGTCGATCTGATTGGTGGAATGTAATTGTTTGTTGTAGTTATTGATATTATTCATTGAACTAAAGTGCAGGAAAGGAACTGATGCCAAGGTAAGCCCTTTGACCTGTGTTGTGCTTAGGCAGCCTTTATGGCGTATTGGCTTCCTAGTCAGGTCTTAGTGGGGTAGAACTTATTGAGACATAGTCTCATCTCGGTTTGGAGAAAATATTTCAAGTCCCTAGATGACGATTATGGAGGACCGGAAGTCCTGGAGTTTGGAAGGTGGAGGCTGAAGAATTGGCAAATGAGTCTAACTAGTGGATGTTAAGCCAGTCCCCTTTTTTGAGAAGCCATTAATTTTGTAATTAGCCTAAGTTTGTAATTAACCAGTTTGTCTATAAAAACTCGTCTTGGTTTGAAAAATATGATCCTACTTTTCTATCACATTGTTTGATTGTCTGGGGATTTTACTAAGCTTCCGCATGTGTATATAAATGAATGGGTCGGCGACCTTCCTAGGACATCACAAATAAATCGACCAATTAAGGGATGGGCACGCGCCCGAGGATCGGGGCGTGACATGACATCTCGATTTTCTAGTTCTATTTTCAATAAATTGAGATGGGCATTTTGTTGGCACGCATATAGTTCTTTTCCCTGAACTGATCACTCATGGGATAACTAGTCTATTAGGTGAAGCCGTTAAGAAATTTTAATGCATCAGACTCGAAGATGTACATTGTGGCTTGAATTGATTAACCACAAGTCAAATGCATGAAAATTTCTAAAAGCTACTAGGTAGATTAGGATGCGCTAGTATCATGCCGAAGTGAAATTAACCATGAAATTGAGATCGAATTCAGAAATTGGAAGCCCTAGTATGTTGCAAATTATTTTAGGATCATTAACTCATTTTTGGAAGATTTTTCGTGCAAGCTGAGTTTTTTAGCAATTAAATAAGAAAATGGCTAATTTGGCTCGAGAAATTAATAGGCCCGCTTTTGGTCGTGCTTTTGGGACTCAAGTTGGTTCTATGGTCAAGTGATTAAATAAATTGAAATGTAGTGATATTGGATTAATTTTATGGACTTTAATTGGACTCAATTGGAAGAGAATTAAATGGAATTTGAGAAATTAGTGTACAAGATTTCATGCCACAGTGGAAAAATAAATTGCACCAATTGGAGTAAGGTTGTGAAAGATTTGGGATAGTGGAGTGTGACATTATGTGATGTCATGGGGGTTGGGCCAAATTGAAGGAGAGCTTGACAAGTGGCAAGTGCTAATTGGTCCTCAAAAAGTGAGGAGGTCCCATCACCTTCCTCTTCAACCTTGGAACCAGTTGGGAGGGAAGAGGAAAAACAGAAACCAGCGACTGGAGCCCCTTACGCCCGCATGCACACGCCCTAGTCAAAGCCCTCGCTGTTCGTCCGTCGTTGCCGCCACTCCGCCCGACCCTGAGCGCGCTACTCACTCGCGTGCTCACCGGCTAGCTCGCCTCTCCGCTCCGCCCAACCGTTGTTCGTGCAACCCTAAGCCTCCATCTCCTTCATCCGTCGTTGCTCGTCGTCGCCAGCCATCGCCAAAGACCCGTCAGAGTCACTGTCTGCACTGCCCAAGCTACCGTCGCCCTTCTCCACCGGTTTCGTGCCTAACCAGCCACCGTTTGGCCCTCCTTCGCCCGTGACTAGCAGCTGCAAAAATGGGTATCTCAGCTCGGTTTTGACCCGTTTTGGCCGACTTCTCGACCCTAAATGCTCGGCCCACTTTGAGGAAAGTTGTTCCCCTCGGCGTCTCCGTCGTTTTGGTTTGCTCGGCTCGCTAATCGGGTGAGTTTAACTCACTAAATCTTGATTAGACGGTTAATGATGTCTTAAGTATGCTTAGTCTAAGTTAATTAAGCTTAGGTGATTAGTTTATTTTATTTAATTGTGAGTTAGATTAAGATTTTGTTTAATTTAAAGCATGTTTAATTAAAGGTTAAGAGAGTTTATTTAATAATACACCTTGATGGGACATAATAGGATCTTAATTTTGAATTATTTAATTGTTTTGAAATTCTGGAATTTATAATAGTATATTATATTCCGAAATTATTAAAAATAACGGAAAAATTATTTTTGACCCCGATTGCTCATAATTTCGTGTCGATCGTTGCTATGTATTTATAATTTGAATTTGATGATTGATTGTGGCAAATGGAGTGTGATTGCGATAAATAGGGATTCTTTTTATAAAATCCCAAGTGTCAAAATTTGATGGAAGAACAACTATATTTGACCACATATTAAAGATTGTACTTAGTGGGATCGTGATTGACCACCTATTAAAGGTTGTGCCCAGTGGGGCTGTGATTGACCACCTATTAGAGGTCGTGTCCAATAGGGCCGTGATTGACCACCTATTAGAGGTCGTGTCCATCGGGCCGAGATCTACCACCTAATCAAAGGTCGTGCCGAGTGGGGTTGTGATTGCCACTGGTTATTAAACCTTCCTATATGGTCGTGATTGGAAGCAGTGATTGATTTGTTAGAATGACATACAATCGGCCGAGTCGATTGATCACTGAGACGATCCAAGTTGTTGAATTGTTTTGATAATGTGATTGTGCCACAGTTGTTTGGTTATCATAATTACACGTGGTTGAATTATATAAACTGTGCTAACCTACAGATGAAGACTAATGCGAGGTAAGTCTTCTTGATGTTATGGCTAGGCCACTCTGGGGCGTATTTACTTTCTAATAGGGGTTTAGGAGGCTTGAACTTGCTGAGACAATGTTTCATCTCGGTCGTGAGATTAAAATTTCAGGTCCCTAGTGGACGGAACGGCAGATAACTTTGGTTGGCCTTGAGGAGTTGCAAAGGTGAAGTCATAAGGATTGGAGATCGTGTCCGACTTGTAGGTCGTAGGACAGTTCCTTTTTAAGAGACGGTCTTTTGTAGAATTTTGGCCTTAGACTTCTGTTTGTAATTTTGTTGAATTATGAAAGTGTTATATTGTGGTTTTCCTTCCTGCTTTTCTATCCTGTATTTTATTGTCATGGATTTTATAATACGTTTCGCTTGCATAATAAGAAATGAATGAGGTCGACGACACTACCTGGGAATGTTGCATTTGCATGACCATAGTAGGATGTTGGCGCGCTCGAGGTTCGGGGCGTGACAGTGTACAAACCTAAACTTTCCCATTTTAGCTATTTATTCTTAAATTAGATATATTTATCCCTTCATATTCATTGCTAATATCTATGATCATCAATGAAACAAAAATTCAATTATACAGAAAAAAAAAAAAAAAAGTCAAGATTATCTTAAGGAACTTTTTCAGGTAGAAAAAAGATAATGGCATCTTAACTTTGCTACTAGCTTATTAAGAGGTATGAAAAAAATCACCAATGATCAAAAAGAAAAATGAATGAGCTAAGAATTTGATATAAAAAAAAAAAATGACTATAATCTCAACCATTGAATGATCGCAAACAAATATACAGACCAAATTTGAATACATCATGAAATGCAACAATAAGATGAACTAGTAAATATATGGCTTGTCATTGAAAAGCTGTTGATATATTGATGCTCAAGCGAAACGATACGATCATAGGTACGAGTATAAATTGTTAGTCATAATGACACCCTCCGTTTGAATAATGGATCTCCTACAACAACAATGAACATTTTCGGCCGCCTGATTTAGGCAACAAACTCACACTAATAACATCTTGGGCTTGGTCTTGGGCTGCCTCCTCCTGCTCCTGCTCCTCCTGCAAACTTAGAAAATCAAAGAAAGAAGAACCTTAAAAAGAAGTTAACAACTCTGCTACATCTCTTGTAGAATTTAACAATCAAATACTTGCTGTGAATCTGATGTGATGACCATCGATTGAAAGCCAACAAGCGCAAGACCGAACTAAGAGGTATTGGTTCAGAAATGTATGTATGTATTATTGGTAATTTGTTTGTAAAACAAATTAAAATTTACGTTGTCCCACATAAAAAAAAAATGCCAATGCGCACGTGGACGGAATTTGGCATTAATCAACGATCGTCATTGTTATTTATTAAAATTTGAATTTATAATTATAGAATAACCATTATGTCGTATTGAAACATTATGATTGTTCACAATAGACTGACAATTATTTTTAAATTCTATAATTTCGAATTTATTAGTTCTATCTAATAATTATTAAGCACACTCACAACCTTTTAACATTTGGAGAGCTGTGTCTATTCGGACATAACTTCTTCTCCTTGAACTGTTGTAATTTTTCATAAATTATGAAATTCGGAATTATAAAATAATTTTATTTTTTTATTCCGAATTTTCAATGTCTTTTCAATATGTTTTTTGAGAAAATATTAGTTCGGACATAACTTCTTTGGAAAGGTTACATTTTGTTCTAAAAAGACAATATCTATATATATATATATATATATATATATATATTCACAGTTTTTTGTCTAATTTTTTTTTGACAATCTTGAGACTCCTTTCAAAAATATACAGTCATCATTTCCAACTGTTTCTTTTTGAGAGATTCTAGAAAAATGCTAGAATTATTGTCTGGAATTCTCATTGAAACTTTGTTATATTTTGAAGGATTTTTATCAATAATCATTAGCAACGTTGTCGAATAAATAATTTCTTAAGGAGAGTATTATCACACCTCAAAGTCTTATTCCATTTTCTTCCCTAACCGATAATTTTTCCCCCATGTATTTTTATATGTATAAAGATAAAAGGAGAGAGAACGCAACCAGAAGAAGACGACAAAATCTCATAGATGGATGAAGAACAGCAGAAGCCGAAGAGGACGAAGAAGGAGAAGAAACAGACGCGCTCTATGCCATCTTTTCTCTTTGGGTCTTCAGAATCTTGTTTTATCTCCAATTTGTTCTCCGGTTGGTCCTGTTTATTAAAAAAAAAACAAAGATCTTTGGTCAAAGTTGTTCTTGGTAGAGCTTTATTTAACAAGTCTTTGTCCAGAAAATTCCTGTGCTGTCTTGTTCTTGGTAGAGCTTTATTTAACAAGTCTTTGTCCAGAAAATTCCTGTGCTGTCCCTTTCTGGGCAAGTTCCATGCACATCTCATTTTAATTAAATTATTTGCATCGACATCTTTGACTCCCCGATTCGATATCTCAATTATATAAACTATCTATTTATAAATGTGCATCCCAATTGTATATTGCACTAGCGATCACCCAAATGAACCGAGTCAACATAAATCAACTTTGACTACTAGAAATAGTTGTCAAGCAATATCGAACACATAGAATAATGTCCGACCTTCAAATTTACATATTCAAAATTAGGAAAAAATTACAAAAATTTTCCATGTGCCGTTGTTAATGTGCTATGGTCCTTGTCGAAATTTGGTTTGCGCGGCTTGTTTTGGCAGATTTGATTTTGAACCAATATTCAGTACAAATTTTAGGACTGTCTACCGTTTAATCTTCTCCATTTTCCAATACAGTTTTGTCGGGTATATCTTAACCTGGACTATATAACATTTCCTCTTAAAGCATGATCAATAGTAACATCGTTACTTATAGTTTGTTATGAACATCTATAACACATTAAACATAGGGTAAGATGGTCTTTACACCGCAAAATAATATAGAGTACGGCAAATATTTAATGAAAAACTCCATTTTCGCATCAATTTGCCTAATGATACATTGAATATGGATGAAATGTAGATGTGACCCTACCTAAAATACATCCTTGGAATAATAAATACATGAAAAGAATCACATGATATTTTCAGGTCAAGTTCTACTTAGAGAGATTAACGCAAAGTTTTTGGGCGTATTAGTTGCTTGTAGGCACAATGTTAAAGTACTATCATACAACTTAGGTTACCATGAATTATCGCAAAAGAAAAGAGCTAGTCATATAATTAACTGATTATGCAACATCATTACTCGACAAGGATTACTAATGAGAGACTTCAGCCTGTGTTATGTTCCTATGCTATTATTGTACTGATTTATAGTACAATTTGCGACATGATTAAGATGTTGAAGGGTATAGTATTGACTTGTCAATGTTTAAGACAGCTCCACAATTCCTTAACTAGGGAAAGACTAAAGAAAAGAGCTTGAATTTTTATGTTCTAATGTTTTGGAGTAACATATTTAGGATGTATTGTCGATTTACCACCTTTTATTCGGACAAAGGGCTTCCGACGATCGCAACAGATGGTTAGGCAAATTAAATTCTTTAAATAACAATAATTCTAAAAAAATGTGATTTCGGTCCAAATATGAACAATTTCTTCAGAGAGAAAGAGAGAGAGAGAGAGAGAGAGAGAGAGATATATATATATATATATATATATATATATATATATTATGCTGAGGATCCGGCCTGACTCAACTTTACGAGAGCATAGACTGACTATATCTCGGGGAAAACTAGCTCAGCAATCCACCGTCGGGGCTCCCTGCTTAATTTACAAAATCGCTCTAAGAGTTTCGAACCCCTGACCATTCGGTCCATAGGGGCACAATCTCAGCCAGCGTAGCCATGCATGGGTGATGATTTCTTTAGATATATTGATCCTTTGTTTAGGTAATAAAACTTACATGAACCGCATCTAGGGTTCCGATGCCCGGATATTCTCCCCCTAGAAACTTGAAAGTAAGAAAATCTGGAAAGGTTGGAATTCTCCCCATCTTTAGTAGAAAATTTACTTACACGTGCAAAATTTCATGCGACAAAAGTTGATTAAAAGTCCACAAATGTGAGGTTGAGACTCTAATCAGATGTATAGTTGACCCTAACAAATACACAGACATATACATATGGCCTTCATTTCTGCATGAGATGCCTTTTTGAAGGATCAAAACCAAGAGAAGAAAACTAAGTTTCAAGAACAAATTATAGAAACTGAGAGAGGAAGAACACAAGCTCTCTTGGCCATTTTTGTGCAATCAGCTTTCACACTACTCTCTCTCTCTCTCTCTCTCTCTCTCTCTCTCTCTCTCTCTCTCTCTCTCTCTCTCTCTCCTCTGATGAGCTTTTTTGGGTCGTTCTTTTATTTTTAAACGGGTAGTTCATCATTCAAGGTCGTCTCTCTCTCTCTCCCCTTTCCTTTGATGAGCTGTTTTTGGGTCGTTCTTTATTTTTAAACGGGTGGTTCATCATTCAAGCTCGTGCCCGGAGAAGAAAATTTAAAGTTTTTGGTCATGAAATTTGGACACTCCTGTCATTTTCCAAGCAAAATGTTGCAATTATCTCACAATCATGGCATTCAATCCCCCGCAACTTGCCAAGGAAGAAGAGAAACGAGAAAATAGGTGGTGTAGATTGATTCCCAATTTAGTATAGAATATTTAAATATCTAGTTGTCAGGCATTTATACTATCACTTGGATCTTATCTCAATGGACGATTGGAATCTACTCATCCAAACACTCGGACTCATATTTTTTAGGATCCTATAGAATGTACTTGTGTTAAAATTTCTCGCATGATTTGTTTACGAGATTTATATATTCTTTACATGCATATGTTGTCTCTTCAACCGCTTGATAAATTTCATATGTTGTTCCTAACCTGAATTGAGTGAGAGGAAAGGTGTTGAATTATCTCACTTGTTTAGCTCTTTATGTATAAATGGTCTCTCAAGTCTTTGGGTTAGACCTTTTAAAGATGAAAATACTAATTTAGAATGCGTTTTTTTTTCAATTCTATAATGAAACTTCTTCTTTTATTTTGTTTTTTTGGTTCGGATGCTAACTGTGGTATTGCTCTTTGATTTATTATTATTTATTTTCAGAATGAATTATCGTGTGAAATGCTATAAGCACCGAGAGACTAATTTAGCATTAAGTTTGTTAATCATTGCTAATCATTGGCGTTTTTTATATTTCGGGGTTCGGCCTTATTCTTTTTGCATTGCTTTAATTTAGTAATAAAAAAGAACTTAAGATTTTATTTACATATAATTATAATATCTTGTTTATAGCACCTCAGTATCTTATTTCGGGAATTCAATATCATCATTACCGGAGTCCCGTGACAATACTCGTAGCGTCTCGGTCGTGACTTGTCTTTAGCCGGTCAAAGTCAACGTCGAGGCCGCCGGCAGAAGTCAAAGTTAGGCACTGATTGGTTCAAAGCCGCGTGGCTTCCCGCACCGGATAACCACCCCCTCTCCCTCCCTCTCTTTCCGACAGAACTGAAACTCAAGACAAGCTTCCGATGATCGCTCCGCCGCGTTCCGCCGTCCCCCTTCTCCTCTCGCTCCTCGCCCTCGCTGCCTCCACCCATGGCGCCGACCCTCTCAAACACTTCTGCGGGACCAACGGCAACTTCACCGCCAACGGCACCTACGGGGAAAACCTCAAGGCCCTCCTCACCTCCGTTGTTGCTGCCGCCGCCGCGGATGCCGCCGCCGCCACCGCCGACTATGGGTTCTACAACCTCTCCACCGGCGGCGGGAGCCCCGATGCCGTCAATGCCATCGCCCTCTGCCGGGGCGACGTCGGGGCCGCCGAATGCCAGAGGTGCCTGAACGACTCCGCCCCCGACATCGTCCGCCGGTGCCCGGTGCAGAAGGAGGCGATCATCTTGTACGCAAACTGCATGCTCCGGTACTCGAACCGCTCCATTTTTCGGACCAACGAGAATTTGCCAGCCTACGGCTTGGCAAACCCCAAGAACGTCACCAACAACGTCGATCAGTTCAATCAGGTTCGGAATTGCAAAGTTCAGCTTTTAGCATGCAGACGATCGGCATCTTTCGTTTGAACAACCATTTGCATTGCATTTCGCTTGTTTCCAAGAAAGCAGAGTGCATGATGCTTCTGTACCCGTTGACTTCGCTTACTTCATGCAAACTTTCCATAGTTTTCAACATAGCGAACCATGAGAATCCTCATCTCCACTCGACGACGTACCCGACTATGCGGATCGGTTAAATTGGGTTGCTGTTTGAGTGTAATTCATCCTTGTTTAGCTGCACTTTGTAATTCATCATAGCACTTGTTGTCATTATATCGCGGTGCTGGTTGTGTTTTTGTGTTCTTGTTCTACAAGAACGTGTTTTTTTTTCTCCCCTTTCAGTCTTGAATTCTTGAACTTTATGTTCCTGTAAGCCATTGGGATTTGGCACATAGCTTTTCAGGTAGTATGAGCTCACGGGAGCATTTGATTTGAGGTCTCATTCTTGGACAGCAGCTAGCAATTCACATCGCATTAAGGTCGAGTAGGGATTTATGGTGCAGGTCGTGACGAAGTACTAATTCTTGTCTTTTTGTCCTGACAGCAGCTTATAGTCTTGGTCCTGTTTTCTAGGTTTTGCGCAATCTGATGGATGGTTTGAGAGACCAAGCTGCAAGCGGCAATTCGACGAGGAAATTTGCCGTCGGGAATGCGACAGCTCCAAACTTCCAGACTCTGTTTGGACTCGTGCAGTGCACTCCAGACTTGTCGTGGCTACAATGCGACAATTGTTTGATGAATGCTATTGGAAGAATTCCTTGGTGTTGTGATCAGAAACAAGGAGGAAGGGTTATTACTCCCAGTTGCAATATCAGGTTTGAAGTATACCCTTTTTTTGATCCTTCGGCTTATGAGTCGCCACCATCACCACCAGAATCGCCAGTTTCTCCTTCACCTCCTCCAACGAATAACCCATCCCCTAAAGGTACTTCCTTTTAATGTACACTTACCTATGCCAGAGCATTCTATTTGTGTTTTCAATTGTCTGTAGGACAAACATGATAATAAGTGTGAGCAAGCATGCTTTCGACTTCAATGAGCTCCTTTTACAAACAAGAGACTCCTTCCCCTGCTCCTCCTCCTTTGAGTATAGTTGCATTAAGTGTATTTTAAAGCATGATGTAATTTAATTTTTTATTCTTGGTGTAATAAGTTCCTGAGACACTTATGTTTCCTCTTGAATGAGGTATAAGCATGAAATAAGTGGCAGATGAGAAATTAAGGAGATTTCTGATGCATCATGGGTCTTTCTTTCTTTGGATTTAAGTATCACCGTCCGAAGTAATTTCATCAGGAAACAGATGGAATAATACCAAGGACTGCTTTAAATGTGCAATCCCTCCTAAAATCTGTTCTTGGTAATTGGGTCTAAACACTGTTCTCTGTGAGTTTCTTGTCTAACATTAGAGCTCTTCCTTTTTCAGGAAAGGATACTAACTCAGGTCGTATTACCCTCATTGTCACGATCCCAGCTGTTGGATTATCTCTTTTAGTTGCTGGAATATTATGCATCCGTTTGAGGTCGAGAAGATTGAAGAAAAATTTCGGAAGTAAGTTCTCATTACTTTTGCGTGACTGATTTTCATAAAATACTGGATGAATGCAACCTATGTGAAACAGATTAGCAGCCAGTTTGTTAAGTCTTGATGTGCCAAAGCTAGTAACTTTTCAATAATTTAGAGGTCGGTGATTTCTGACTGAACGAGGAAAGATTCAGTGTGGGCTATAGATATCAAAGTTCACTGATTGCTCTGGAAAATATTTTATTTACTGGCATCACTGAGGGGCTCAATTTTCCTTAGAATGGATTATCTATTAAAAAAGAATGGATTATTATCAACTGTTAAATCACCAGACAGGCTTACTGATAATGTGGAATTAGACAATGAGCAACTTCTGATTTTCTACTTTGTAGCTGTACCTGTAGATGAAATCAGCAATGCAGAATCCCTGCAGTTCGACTTGAATATCATCAGAGAGGCAACAAATGACTTCTCTGACTCAAATAAGTTGGGACAAGGTGGATTTGGCGTAGTTTACAAGGTAATCACTGCAAATTGTTCATTCATAAAATAACAGAGAATTTGAAACATGCACATGTATGTGGCTGCTTTTTGCATTCTTTTTCAGGGAACTTTGGCCAATGGACAATTTATAGCAGTAAAAAGGCCGTCTGTAGATTTGAGACAAGGTAATCAAGAATTTAAGAATGAGGTCCTCTTGGTTGCAAGGCTTCAACACCGGAATTTGGTTAGGCTCTTAGGATTTTGCCTGGAGGAAAGAGAAAGGCTTCTTATATATGAATTCGTACCAAACTCAAGCCTGGATCACTTTATATATGGTACGATCATGCCATTTTTGTTCCAGCATCATCTGACTTAAGAGTAATTGATGTGCATGTTCTTGTCAATTTGCATTTAGAAAGTCACCTCGTGCTAGTCACATCACTCTAATCTTTCGTCAATAAACAATGCAGATCCTGTTAGGCGTAGCCAGCTGGGTTGGCAAAGGCGTCAAAAGATAATAGGGGGCATTGCTCGTGGGCTTCTTTATCTTCATGAGGATTCTCAACTTCGAATCATTCATCGGGATCTTAAAGCGGGCAATATTTTGCTTGATGCAGAGATGAACCCTAAAATTTCGGATTTTGGTACAGCAAGGCTATTTGCGGTGGATCAAACTCAAGATGCCACAAGCAGGGTTGTTGGCACTTAGTAAGTAATACATAGCAGAGTATCTTAAAATAAATCCAGTTATATTTCCTGCGCTCTTCTCCATATAATCTGAATAGCTAGCAGATGTAAAGGCACAGCATCTTAAGTGGAATTGCGTTGAAAGTGTTCATTATTCCTGTGATGCAGTGGGTACATGGCTCCAGAGTACGCAATGCATGGATTATTCTCAGTCAAGTCAGATGTCTTTAGTTTTGGGGTGTTGCTACTAGAGATTATTAGTGGTCAAAAAAGTAGCCGCTTCTGCAATGGGAATACCATGGAGGGCCTTCTTAGCTATGTAAGAAAATATCTTTCAATCACTCTCCTTTCCCTAAAGAATTGCCGGGAAAGAATGGTGGACACAAACTCGAATGAGTCAAGCAACTGTCCTTACCATACTGAGTTTGTGTTTATGATTCATTGCAGGCATATAGGAGTTGGAGTGAAGGGACCCCCTCAGATCTCATAGATCCTAATTTGGCTGATGGTTCGAGGACCGAAATGTTGAGGTGCGTTCATGTTGGATTGCTGTGTGTTCAAGAAATCGAGGCCAACAGACCAACCATGGGTGCGGTGGTTTTGATGCTCAGTAGTTACTCCACCACCTTGCCACTGCCATCACGACCTGCATTCATTTTGCCCAGTATCCCTGAATCTGACACAGCTCCGCAGGTGATGGTAACTCATTCGAATCGATCCGAAAACAGAGAAATCCAAGAATCAGTGAACGAGGCTTCTATCACCGAGCTATATCCTCGATGATCACAGATTGGAGTCTATATTTGTGTAAATCTTCTGCTTCTTTGGGGATGGAACGACGAGGCAATGTGCCATATCAGTACATAATTTGATAATGCATTATTTCATGTGTTGAATGGAATTTGGGATGATTATATGCTGCTATGGTCTTTAAAAATGGGTGATATCTATTGCTCATCTTACCGGCTATAGACGGTATTTACTCTGAAAAAGTTACTTCAATTGCATTTTATATTAATGGAAAAGATATTTGAAAGTTACTTTGCATTTTAAAGATAGAAATACAGTGCAAGTGCCAAAACTTGGCACATGACACACTTAAATACCCAAAGTTACTTTGCATTATAGAAGCAAAAATACAGCACAAGTGCTAAAATTTGACACGGAATGATACTTAAAGTGTCAAAAGTTCCGAAAAGTATACTTATTTGCCACTTTCTTTGAAAAATTGGACAGTTAATGTGATATCCGGATTTTTCGTTTGACAAAATAGCGAGCCTCAAATGTTGCCATGTTATTGAACTCACTACGCCACGTTAATGAACTCACCTTTGGCACCATCAAGACAACTCAAACCGTCAAGTCGACATTGTCGCAACGCGCCACCGTCACTCCGTCGTCCCGCGCTATGTGGTTGAGCCGCCATCCGAACAAGTCACTAGCGATCACCTCGCATTGCCAAGCCCACTATTAAATTCCATCACCAGATTTTTCGTGCCTCGCTTCAGCAGTCCCGCTCATGGTCGAACCACCTTGGCCATCGGACCGCTGCCGCGACAACCACCAACACTAACACCGCCTCAACCCACCGGCCAGCAGCCCACATCAGCCCACAAGTGCCGCAAGTCAAGCCGCCAACGCCCAAGGACACCTCGGCTGGTCAAGGGGACCGGCTGTCCGTTCATCTGAAGACAACAGGATTTCAAGCGCCTCCACCAACGACACTCGTCGGCACCGAGAGAACGCAACTCCAACGGCACCGCTTGAGGACCCCAAAAGAAATCGCTACACTTCTTCCTCTCTTTATTCTTTCGGCAGATTACCTCTCCTCACCGTTCTTCCTCAGCAACTCACTAGTTTTCCATCTGCTGCTCACAACAAGCAGTCGCCACGTGCTTTGTTCAATAGCCAGCGAGGAACAGCCTCTCTTCTCAACTTGAAGCTAGGGGCAGTCCTTTCCTCGCAACTCAACTAAGCCGTCGCTACTGCCAGCCTCGCCTCAGTCCCGCCGAGACGTCACTACAATCCACGAGGATTTGAGGCTAGTAGATATCCTCCGTTCTATCCTATAGCAATTGACTGTTGTTTGACGAGGATGATTTCCTTAAAATCCGGTAGGCATTGTTTGGATCCTCATTCGATCGAAAGTTTCCATTGCATTACCTAGCTAAATTGTCGAATTCGAAATAGTCAAGTTCGTGGTTGTATTGTAGAATGCATAGTTGGCCGAGATCTAGCACGTACGGGGACTGAGGTGGCTGAATTCCTAAGCAAAACTAATACTTGGATTGAAGACAGATTCGAATTCTAGCGCAACCCCAAGTTTTGCTAATTATGTACCAACTTAGGTGATGTGAATTTCATGTGGCATTTTTCTATTATTGGCTATTCTACGACATACTTTAATTTCAGAATTTTTGAACTTCGTATGACAAAACAATATTTGAAAAACTACAAAATTCGAAATCTGTTTTTGAGGTCACTGAACCGACCTCTATTTGCTTTCAATTTTCCAAAAAAATTTTGGTCAAAAATTTTAACACGCGTCCTTCATAAAAGTTGTAGAGTACATCTTATGGTACAATATATTAAATTTCCATGATTTTTCAGTCTCATGTAGCCTACGAAATATGTATTTTACTTCTCTATTATGTTTTGGAAATTTTTATTATCGTGGGCCCGGATTACAAAAATTATTTAGAACTGTACAAGCTGAATCGGACTTTGAGCTCTTCAGAAAAATTGTCTCTCTAGATCTTCTCTATCTCATATTAAAGTTTCATAATTTTAAAACCCGTTTACCTAGACAACAACTATTGTTTCTAAAGACACGCAGAACACCTTATAAGGCTAGTTTGGGGCCTAGGATGTGGGATTCTTTTTGCAATTCACCTAATATTAGCACGAGTGAGTTTATAGTAGTCTAAAGGTTTAACAATGACTGAGGATTTGTTAGATTCATGCTTAAGTCATTGAATAGTAGTAACGCCAACGTGATTTTAAATTGAATTATAGAATTACTGCATCATGAAGTGGATGTGTGACTAAGAATGCCGTCGGTCCTTGGGACGACAATGCCTTTGGTTGTAGTAGGGATGCCTTGAGGAGTAACTAGGTTTCTCTAGATGTCTGAGGGGCCTAATGCTAATCCCCCATATGTCCTCGTGATGCTGGGTGGGTGTGAGATGCTCGGGGGTTACAGGTTCCCTGAATTTAACCTTGGTACTTTTAAATTGAGTTAATGCTTTTATTGATCTATGTTATTTTGAAAAGGTTCTTTGATAATAGTTGTACTTTTAAAATGGTGGACCTTCCGCTTGCTGGGTTTAGACTCAATAGTTGTTGACTTTATCTTTTCAAATCAATAGAAATGTCGATCCCACCTCCCTCTCTTATGGTTTGTTATGGGGTACCGGTCGATTTCACTTGGCAAGAGGACGAATCCGTAGACCCTGGTTTCCTAGATACGCTTTTCATCCTGATTAAGTCTCATTTGGTTGTGGATATTGAGCCTCCGACCAAGCAAGTCACTCTTGGTTCGTCGAAATGTATGCCCACATCAATGTGCACATGGTGGGTCCCCTCCCACTGTTCCTCAACGGGCCAGGAGATGTAGGCAACCCCGCCAAATAGAAGGGAGGTAGGAAGGCAGTTGGATTTTTGAGAACTTGGAAGATTTTGATTGAGCCAAGGGTCAAGGTTAGGCGACCACGTGTACAACTAGGTTGGGATGGGGTGACCGACTTATAGTACAGTGGAGTCAATAGTACTAACCTTTTGAAATTTCCTATTGTACCCAAACTATCGCCCGGCAAATGTATATAAATAAATAAGAAATGAAGTTGCCTAGTTTATAGAAGTCCCTGTACACCCCAGGATTACTTTAGTTCTTTACGCTTTTGCATGCTTAAGAAAAAGTGAAACAAAAATGATAACTGCGCTAGTATCTCTACATTAGTTGTGACGTGCTGAGGGCGTCACATCTCTAATGGTATTAGAGCATAGGTTTGACTAGAGTGATAAGATGTGTTAGCAATTGAAAGGAGCTATGATGAGCGCTCGCAATAAGATACTAAAAGCATATGTTTAAATTATTTTGGACAACGGGTGATGGACTGTCACTTATAAAGTGCGGGTAACAATTTTAAGTTATTTGTGTATTTCAGTGACATGCATATGTTACTGATGCGATTTTGCTTATGGTTATACGATTAGTGATGCCGGGTCACTAATTGTTTACGTGGGTAACGCTCAAGATTTGCAGGAAAACATGGTGAGGTCAAGAAGTTCTTCTCCATCGAGGACAGAGGCCAACACTGACAAGCTAACATGATATCTCCTCCAAAAAATGCAAATCATGCATATTGAAGTCTCCTATATCCATGAGCGGATTCCACGCTTGACGGGCTTAAAACAAGTGCTCTCACGAGCAGGAACGATGGGAGATGACAAACAAAAGATTTTTTACGATTTCCCTATTCAACCAAATACATCACAAAAACTTAACGAATGGTAGGTAACAAGCTCTCATTTTAACCTCAAATATTGATAGGATTATGAGATTGTTGGCACATATTGCTACATTGTTTGATCGTAGGCATTCCAATGTGAGTGGTGTTATCTCTTCTTCAAGTTTATCAATTCCTGTTTCAAAAGCAATATGGATTATATATTATATAAGTTATGGAATGGGATTGCTATTGCATAACAAACTAGATCAACATTTACCATTTCTTGATTATTTATGAATGTTTTAGAAAACGTGTTATGCAAGTTGTTGTGAAAGTTTACATATATGTGTTATGTTGCAAACAAATTTATTGAATGAGTTCTAAAATGATTTGGGAGACATTTTGAAATGTTATTGGTTTATGAAATGAATTCCGAAATGATATGAGTAATGTCTTGTATATTATATATTTTATTTGATAAATAGAGTAGGGTAAGATGATATATTTTGGGTTTGCAAAACTTCTTTTTATAGAATTTCATTGGCTATGAGTTGTTTTATGAAAGGTGATTTGATTCAGTATATGAAACCAATTGTCATATGGACTGGTAAAGGGGTAAGTGTTATATGGTAATGTGAACTCATGTGAGCCACCTTTAGGGCCTTAAAGTCAAACGTGCTACATGGCAACTCAAGCCACGTGGAAGTCACCTCTAGGACCTCATACTATTGATATATGTTGGTCAATGATTAAGTGCTACACAAGAATGAGAACGTGACTTTGTGGGAAAAGCTAAAAAGGAAGGTGTGCGGGTAGAGCTGTCAAAACAAGACTATTTGTTCAGGCAATAAAAACGTGGCAAGATACAGTAAAAAGTATATGGAGAAAATTTGAATACAACACGAATGAAGTAATAAGCTTAACCAGTAATTATTTGACTTGTCAAGTAAAAGTTACGATATATTGATGCTGACACGAACTGATACGATAATAGGTACGGTTACAACATAGAAATGACGATTTGACCACACTGATAGGGTTCGTGTGGTTCTAATGTAGTGGAGAAACGGTTGTGGTGGCATGATACCCTCTGTTCTAACAAAGGATACCACAACAATAACCATTCGGTAGCCTTATTTTTGTAATAAACTTGCATCAATAGCATCCTGAATTTCATTGGCTTTGAGTTGTTTTATGAAAGGTGATTTGGTTCAATATATGAAACCAATTGTCATATGGACTGGTAAAGGGGTAAGTGTTATATGGTAATGTGAACTCATGTGAGCCACCTTTAGGGCCTTAAAGTCAAACGTGCTACATGGCAACTCGAGCCACGTGGAAGTCACCTCTAGGACCTCATACTATTGATATATGTTGGTCAATGATTAAGTGCTACACAAGAATGAGAACGTGACTTTGTGGGAAAAGTTAAAAAGGAAGGTGTGCGAGTAGAGCTGTCAAAACAAGACTATTTGTTCAGGCAATAAAAACGCAGCAAGATACAATAAAAAGTATATGGAGAAAATTTGAATACAACACGAATGAAGTAATAAGCTTAACCAGTAATTATTTGACTTGTCAAGTAAAAGTTACGATATATTGATGCTGACACGAATTGACACGAATTGATACGATAATAGGTATGGGTACAACATATAAATGACGATTTGACCACACTAATAGGGTTCATGTGGTTCTAATTTAGTGGAGAAACGGTTGTGGTGGCACGATACCCTCTGTTCGAACAAAGGATACCATAACAACAACAATTCGGTAGCCTTATTTTTGTAATAAACTTGCATCAATAGCATCCTGGACTCAACTTTGGGTTGCCTCCACTTGCTTTACCTGCAAACTCAGAATAGCAAAAAAATTAAAAATTAAAAAAGAAGTCAACAACCCTACTACGTCTCATTTAGCATTTACCAATCAGTAACTTGCTCATGTCGATAACCATTGATCGAAAGCCAACAAGCGCGAGACTCAAATAGGAAGAATCAGTTCAGAAATGCATGTGTGAATGTATAAATCGTTCAAAGTCAAAGTCGAGCTTGGAAGAGCTCAATTCCAAAAGTATTTGGTCAAGAAAATTCCAGTGCTTTCACTTTCTGAGCAAGTTGCATGCATTTACCTTATCGCCCTCCCATTCAATCATTTTCACTGCGTCCTCGACCTTGGCTAGTGCTCCCATTTGATATCTCAATTATATGAACGCCCGTTCATATGAGAAATGTTAGTTACGAGATCTATCACTCAATGCATCTAAGGTTGAGATAGAAAAGATCGTCATCCAAGTCATTTGTTAAGCTAATGATTGACCCGAATGAACCGAAAACAATATTGGGCACCCAAAATAATGTCCAAGCTTTTATATACTGATCGTAAAAATAAGGATACAAAAAATTCATGTTCCATTATTGATGTGCTATGGTCCTTATCCAATTTTGGTTCGTGCAGTTTATTTTGACATGTTTTATTTTTGAACTAAGATTCAATCCCAATTCTTAGATGATCTATCTTAACATCAATTCCGCTTTCCAATACACTTTTTTTTTGGTGCATATCTTAACCCGTACTATCTTAATATGTCCTCAAAAAGCATGATTAAGATAATTCACAAAACCTATGATGAACAAACAAAAGTAGCAATAAAACGATACTTATAATTTGTCGTGCACATTTATAGAACCCAAGTTACCGTTTTCGGAGGTGGTAAACACATCTAAAATAGGGTAAATTTGTTTTTTGCATTGGTAAAATGATGTAAAATACAGTAAATGTTTCATAGAGAAGTCCATAATTCACATTGATTCGCCTCATAATTACATCGAATATGGATGAAACATAGGTGTGAATAACTGAATATGTCCTAGTAATAATGAATTCACATAATATATAAAGTTTAAATTCTACTTAGACTTATTAACACAAAATAAAGAGCTAATTAATGGGTCGTATCCATAATGTTTAATATGTGGATGTATATGACCTAGTTTACATGAACCAACATATGTTATAAATTGTGCTATTGCTGTGATGGTTTTAGAACAATTTGTGGCATGATTCACATACTAAAGGGTATAGTATGCACTTATCCTACAAGTCCTCATTCCCTTAACGGGGGAAAAGACAAAGGAAAGGAGCCTGAATTTTCATGTTCCCTTTTTTTGGAGTAACTTTTGTACAATGTATTGCCAATTTTACCGCCTTTTATTCGAACAACGGGCCTCCGACAATGGCAACAAACGGTTAGGCAAAATACGTTCTCCAAATAATAGTAATTCTAAGGCTCCGTTCGTTTCGCGGAAAATAACTTCCAGGAAAATACTTTCCGAAATTTCCAGTGTTCGGATGGCGGAAAATGCACGATCAACGGAAAATATTTTCCGGTCAATGGAAAATCGCTCTTGAAATCGTGGAAAATGATTTCCTCTTTTGAAAAGAGGAAATCATTTTCTGCACCTCTTGCACGAGCTCTCGCGCTTCCGCTGCTTTCTCCTTCCTTCATTAGTTCTCGTTCTCTCTCTCTCTCTCTTTCTTGCTCTCCCTGCTGCGATGGCTTCGACAACGTCCGGAGAAGGGATCAACCTCTACCCTCTCCGACCGCTCCTGCCCGCCTGCTCCAGCCGGGCCGTCGCTGCCGTCGCGGCGCTCCGCTTCCCCAGCGGCTCGAAGCCACTTGGGAGGATCCAGCTCAAGAGGGAGCACCGCGGCGGCGCCGGGAGGCTCGTGGGGAGCCCGTCGTCCAGGCCGCTCGTCGTGCGGCTGCGAGCTGTGAGCTCGTCGGATCCGGCGGCAAAGCTCGCGGTTCACCGGATCTAGCAGCAGAGCTCGAGCTCCCAATCCAGGCGAGCTCGAGCTCTGTCGCCAGATCCGGCGCGCTCGAGTGAGATTGGCCGAGCCTCGAGCTCGCCGGATCTGGTGGCAGAGCTCGCGGCTCGCCGGATCTAGCGGCAAAGCTCGGGCTCTCGATTCGGGCGAGCTCGAGCTTTGTCGTCAGATCTGGCGAGCTCGAGTGACATCGGCCAAGCCTCGAGCTCGCTGGATTTGGCCACCGGGTCTTGGTTGGCCGCTGGGCAGCCGGTCATCGTCAGGCAGGAAGGAGGTGGCGGCGGCGGAAGGAGGAGGAAGGAGGCGACGGCGGATGAAGCCGCTCGGGAGGAAGAAGGAGGAGAAAGGAGGAAGGAAAAGAAAAAGAAAAAATAAATAATAAAAATTTCTATTTTAAAAAATATAAATAATTAAAAAAATAATTTTTAAAAAAATAAATAAAATAAAATAAATTTTTTGGTCAATTAAAAATATTAAAATTCAATTTTTGATAATTTTTTCCAAGAAAATGTTTGAGCTAATGAACAGTGAAAAATATTTTCCACTCAAATTTTAGATTTTGGCCAAATACTAGAAAATAGAGTCATTTTCCTGGAAAATGACTTCTAGGAAAATGTTTTCCGGAAACATGATATTTTTCGTGAAAAGAACAGAGCATGAAAAGAAAACATGATAACGACGCAAGATACAGTTGTCGCAAGTACTTACATCAACGACATCCGGGGCCACTCGGCGGGTTACGTGGAAGTGCTGGCCCTTTGCCCCCTGAAAGCTCGAAGAGAAAGAAGAAGCCGACAAAGGTTAATAATTCTCCTGAGCTTTGTTAGAAAATTGACTTGCGTACGCGAAATCAGATATGTAGCTGACACTAATTAAGACAAACACGTATTCATAAATATACCTCCTCTATTGCCACCACTTGTGCATTCCGTGACTGATCCAGGGGTCAACGCCAAGATAAGAAAACAAAATTTCAAAAGCAGATCATAAAAACTGAAAGAGGAAGAGGAAGAAGAAGCACGAGCTCTCTCTGCCATTTTTCTGCAATCAGTTTTCGACTCTCTCTCTCTCTCTCTCTCTCTCTCTCTCTCTCTCTCTCTCTCTTAAGCTGTTTTAGCCCCTTTGGGTCGTTCCCTATTTATACAGAAGTGGTTCTTCAGTCAAGGTCGTGCCCGCTTAAAGTTCAAAGTCTTTGGTCTTGAAGTTTCTACAGTCCTGCCACTAAGTAGTAGGTGAAGGACGATTCCATCTTTGAATAAAAGGAAAAACAAAAGATTGTTGGTCAAAGTCGATCTTGGTAGAGCTTTATTTAACAAGTCTTTGTCCAAAAATGTCCAGTGCTGTCCCTTTCTGGGCAAGTTCCATGCACGTCTCATTTGAATTCAACTATTTGCATCGACATCTTTGACTCACCCATTCGATTATATCTACTATCTATTTATATAAGATAAAATAAATGTACGTCACAATTGTATATTACATTAGCGATCGGCCCAAATGAACCGAGTCAACAAAAATCAATTTTAACTACTAGAAATAGTTGCCTAGCAATATCGGATACATAGAATTGTGACATCCTGAAATTCGACCCCGTTTCGATAAAATGAAATGGGCATTTTGTTAACGTGCCTATGGTCCTTTTTCTCTGAACTGATCACTCACAAGTTAGCTAACCTATTGGGTGAAGTCGTTAAGGGATATAACCGTGGTAAAATCCCTAAAAGCTACCTAATTGATTGGATTGGACTAAAATCGCGTCCGATCGATTTTAATCATGAAATTTAATTCGGTCTCGGGAATCAAATATTCGAGCTGTCACAATTCATTTTTAGAACCGTCTCATCGTCTGTCAATTTATTGACGAGTCGAAATTTCAAGAAAGAAATTATCGGAGAAATAATTGAAGACCGGAAGAAAATAAAAAGGGAATGAGAAAAGGAAAATAATAGAAATAAGAAAATTAAAATTTCTTATTAAAGTGTTATTTTCTTTCTCTTTTTCTTTTCTCTTTTTCTCTCTCATCTCCCCTCTCTCTTTGTGCGGACACCCCCCACCCCACCGAGCACCCCTTGCCAAATTCAAATTGGATTCTCTCTCTCTCTCTTCTTTTTCCTTTTTTGACCAGTCAAACCCCCTTATCTCTTCCTTCTCTCTCTCTTCTCTCTCTTCTCCCCACCCCACGTAACCGAACTCTTTCTTCTTCTCCTTCTTTCTTCTTCATGGAAGCAGTGAACCAAAAGCTGAAGAAGATCGAAAGCGGTAGCCAGCCACCGTCGCCGCCCGTCCCGCCGCCGTCCCGTCGCCCGCTCGCCGCCCTCGCATCCCGCCGCTTGTCCCTCGCATCCCTGCCACCTAGCAGCTCCGTCCAGCAGTTGGTTGGTCTCTGTCCAGCTTCGGGAGTAGCTGAAGAAGCCACCGGACCGCCGACCAGCTCCATCTCCGGCCATCGTTCGGACCGCCGGAGCTCCCCTCGCCCTCCGCCAGCCTCCCCTCGCCGTTTTGGCCGCCGGATCAGCTCCGGCCAGCCTAGGGCCAGAAACCCACGAGTGGGTTTCCAGCCCCTTTCGGGCTCGTTTTGGGCAGTTTCTGGGCCCCGAACCCGAGCCGTGCTTTGGGAAGAATTGTTCCTTGCGTTGCCCCGTCAGATTGATCCGATTTGCGCGCAATTTGGTGAGTAATCTCACTAATCCCTGATTAGTTTGCTAATTATACTTTAAGATTGGTTTAGTTTTAATTAATTATGTTTAGGTTGTTAGATTAGAATAAATTAGCAATTATTAGTTAATTGTGATGCGATTTAGATAAATTAATTGTGCAATTAGCAAGTAGACGTGGTCTACTAATTATTGGAAATGCCTCGAGATTTTTCCCGACCTTTAGTGGGCTTCAATTAGGCTTTTCAGGCCTAAGTGGAATTTTTTGGTATTTAAATATTAATTTTCGGAATTTAATTAAATAATTATTTATTTTCCAAAAATTCAACTGGGATGGCCCGAGACCGGAATATTATGCTGATAACCGTGGTGAAGTCTGTTTATTTAATCAGGCTTTATTTTGAGCTGAATCGAATTTTTAATATTAATTATTTAATTTTCGAAATTAATTAATTAATTATTTATTTTCTGAAAATTCAATTGAGATGGTAAATGACCAAAATATTATGTTGATGACCGTGGTGAAGTCTGTTTATTTAATTGGGCTTTATTTTGTGTTAAATTGAATTTTTAATATTTATTAATTAATTATTTTTTGGAAATTAAGATTGAGAAGGCTGACGACCGAAATCTCATGTTGATTGTTGTGGCGCAATTCGTTTATTTATTTGAGCTCTACATTGCATGGAATTAAATAAATTGTGATGGTTTAGGGATTTACCCTAATTTGATTGGAATTGACTGAGATTGAATTATTGATTGGTCAATGGCCAAGTATGTTTATTTAGCATTTATAGTGCTTTGTTGAGTTGTAAAGTGAGTAGATTTGTGAGAGTGAATCAGAAGTACTATGGGTTTGAACCAATCAGACACGGTGTATGGACCTACGTGGTTCGGTGATTGGGACTTCACTGGTGAAAATAGCGCCTTAAAGAACACACGTATATGTCTAGTACATACACTATTGTGGACCTGCGTGGTTTGGTGATTGGAATATCACTAGCAAAAACGGCGCCTTAAAGAACGCACATATCGGTCTAATACTCATATTGTTATAGGCATGTATGGTTCGGTGATTAAGGACATCACTGAAGAAAACGGCGCCTTAAAGAACGCATACACTTGTCTATTAAATACATTGTTATAGACATGTGTGGTTCGATGATTAAAGACATCATTGGCGAAAACAGCGCCTTAAAGAATGCACACAATTGTCTATTAAGTACATGGTTATAGACATGCGTGATTCGGTGATTAAGGGCATCACTAGCAAAAACGGTGCCTTAAAGAACGCATGCAATTGTCTATTGATCAAATCATTGTAGGCATGTGTGGTTCGGTGATTTGGGATATCACTGGCGAAAACGACACCTTAAAGAACGTACACAGTTGTCTAGTGGATACGTCACCTTAGCGAAATTGACACCCTAGAGCATTGATGTGGCTCTGTGACCGAGTACTCGGTGAAAGGATATATGGTGTGGAATCAATGATGTAGAATGGTTCGTCTGACATGTAATCAACTAGGTCAATTGATCCTTGCTTTGATTTGATGTTGTGAATTGATTGACTGAATGGAAATGACCGTGAGTGGTCTTGTTGGCATATAATTGACTAGGTCGATTTGATCGATGCTTCGATCGGTGATATGATTGCTTGAGTGCCTATTATGAATTGTATTAACTTGCAGGTGGGATCTGAGACCAAGGTAAGTCCTGTGCCCTGTGCGTGTTTAGGCAGCCTGTAGTATAATAGTTTACTAATCTGGCCTTAGTGGGGTAGAACTTGCTAAGACGTAGTCTCATCTAGGGGTGTGCATGGTCCGGGTGGGTGGTTCCCGACTTAGAATCGAGAACCGCTCGCTAAGGACCGGTTCCGAAAAATTGGAACCGTGATCCACCTATTTGTTGCATGGATCCACCCGGGGACCAGACCGCAAGTCCTATCCGGTTTCCGGGCGGATCCATGGAATCGATCTTGACGCGAAACAATTTTGATTTTCAACATAGAACGGTTACATGACATTAAAGCAAGCCAAAGAAAGAAAAATCAAATTTACTTACGTGGAATAATGATTCATTTGTTGCAACTATAAATGTATCTCATAGATAAAAAAAAGAAAACGCGAACAAATGGAATGCAACATTCTCCCATTTCCTGCTTGCAAGTAACTAGTCAAGAAGCTACCAGGAGCTCTTGATTGGAGGAACAGCATTTGAATAGCTTGTGAATGCTCACAAAGAAGTTTTAACCACTTTTGGACCTTCAAATGGTGAAATCTCCGATGAAACTGCAGATTCCTTTTTCGTGAAGCACAAGGAATCTAAAGAGAGTAAGCAGGTTGAGATATCTGAGAAGGCCAAACCGAGAGTGCAACTTGCAGAAGAAGAAGAGAAGGAGATTGGTGATGCTAGGTGGAAGCCATTTTGGGATTACATAATGGTGTCGAAAGGATTAACCCTTCTGTTTTTTGGCTTATTGACGTAGTTAGCATTTGTGGCGCTTTAGGTTGCATCAACCTATTGGCTAGCACTAGCTATTCAATTTCCCGACATTAGTAGTGGCACTTTGATAGGTGTCTTCACGGGCATTTCCTCGCTTAGTGTGAGAGGAACCAAGGAAGAGACAGAGAGAGAGAGGCAACCGCAGAACCAAAGACGAAGGGAAGTGAGATGAGATTTAGGTTTGTTTTAGTAATTTTTTTTTAATAATAAAAAGGGAACCGGTCCGGTCCGGGTGGGCGGGCGGGCGGATCCGCCCATGGAACTGGGAACCGGACCGGTACCCACCAATTCCCATAAATTGGAACCGGGAACCAGACCGGGTTCCCTTAAGAACCGCCGGTTCCAGGCGGTTCCGGGCGGTCTGGGCGGATCCCGGTTCTTTTGCACACCCCCTAGTCTCATCCCGGTATAGGGAAATCATTTCAGGACCCCGCTGAGGAGATGAGCAGGAGGAGTCTGAGAATGATTTTTGAGAGAAGAAGATAATCCCGAGAGGGGCCTTGAGTACGGCCCGGGTGAACTGAAATTCTATCTTCTTTTGAGATCTCCATTCTGATGTGAATAGAGATAGAGTAAAAAGTTGTGAAGTACTCTGGTTTGTGTTTTGTATAAAAGTTTGGTTATAAGTTTCAATATGAAAAATATGGCATTGCTTTTTCTATTCCATCGTTTTATTGTCTGGGGATTTTAACTGCTTCCGCATGTGCTTAATAAATGAAAGGGTCGGTGATACATAGTCCTTGGATATTGCATTATAAAATCGATCAAGTGAGAAGGATGTGTGCGTGCCCGAGGATCAGGGCGTGACAAGAATAATGTACAACCTTCAAATTTACATATTCACAATTAGAATAAAATAACAAAAATTTTCCATGTTCTGTTGTTAATGTGATGGTCCTTGTCCAAATTTGGTTTGCGAAGCTTCTTTTGACAGATTTGATTTTGAACTAATATTCAGTACAAATTTTAGGACTGTCTACCATTTAATCATCTCCATTTTCCCATACAATTTTGTCGGGCATATCTTAAGCCATACTATCTAACATTTCCTCTTAAAGCATGATCAACAGTAACATTGCTACTTATAGTTTGTTATGCACATCTATAACACGTCAAAAATAGGGTAAGATGGTTGTCTTTACGCCACAAAATAATGTAGAGTACGGTAAATATTTAATGACAAACTCCACTATTCGCATCGATTTGCCTAATAATACATTGGATATGGATGAAATGTAGATGTGAAACCCTACCTAAAATATATCCTTGTAATAATAAATATATGAACAGAATCAGATGAAATTTTTAGGTCAAGTTCTACTTAGAGGGATTAACGCAAAGGAAAGGGCATATTAGTTGGTTGTAGGCACAATGTTAAAGTACGTCGTACAACTTAGATTACCATGAATTAACGCAAAAGAAAAGAGCTTATCCTATAATTTACTGATTATGCAACATCATTACTTGGCGAGGATCACTAATGAGAGACTTCAGCCTGTGTTATATTCCTATGCTATTATTGTACTGATTTATAGTACAGTTTGTGACATGATTTCATATGTTGAAGGGTATAGTATTGACGTGTCCATGTTTAAGACAAGTCTACATTCCCTTAACTAGGGAAAGGCTAACGAAAATAGCTTGAATGATCTAATGTTTTGGAGTAACATATTTATGATGTATTACCACTTCACCAACTTTTATTCCCACGAAGGGCTTCCGACAATAGCAACAGATGGTTAGGCAAAATTCATCTTTTAAATAACAATAATTCTGATGAAAAAATGTGATACTGATGCAAATATGAACAATTTCTCCTGATTATTGATCCTTTGTTTAGGTAATAAAACTTACATCAACTGCATCCAAGGCTCCGAATCGGGTCGCCTGGATATGCTCCCCCCTAGAAACTCGGAAAAAAGAAAAAAAAAGCCCAGAAAGGTTGGTAATTCTCCTAATCTTTAGTGGAAAATTTGCTTACATGCACTAAATTTCATGCAACAAACGTTGATTAAAAGTCCATAAATGTGAATGTGAGACCCAAATCAGATGTAGAGTTGGCCCTAATCAAGGCACGCACATACATACCTTTTGTATGGCCTTCATTTCTGCATGCAATGCCTTTTTGAAGGATCAAAACCAGCAGAAGAAAACCAAGTTTCAAGAACAAATCATAAAAACTGAGAGAGGAAGAAGAATCACAAACTCTGTCCCATTTTTGTGCAATCAGCTTTCACACTACTTATACTCTCTCTCTCTCTCTCTCTCTCTCTCTCTCTCTCTCTCTCTCTCTCTCTCTCTCTTGAGCCCTGAGTGTGCGAACATTCCTCAATAATCAATTAAAATTACGACATCCTAGGACGCTTTGCCCAGCCATTCTTTTTTTTTATTTTTTTTTTCTCTTTCGATTAAATGCATGTAGAAGCAATTTATATAACCACCTAGTCAAACAACAAACAACAGGGATAGTAAGAACCCAAAAATATTCGAAACAACACTTTAATATATAAACAATTAACCCTAAAAAGTTTTATAATTACAAGCATTTCTACGGCCACTTCCTACCGACCATCTTAAAAACTTGTAGGGTCAAGGTTAACCTAAACCTCACTAACAACGAGACTGACCAAAAGTGGCACCATGTACACCTGTGTCTTGGTCCATCGGGACCCCAAATTGCACCCAACGATTCTTCGTACTACAGATATGAAAATATTTAACAATAACGGGGTGAGATAAAATTTCAGTGAGTCAACAGCCTAAACCTTGATGGTGCATGCTAAATGGATCTTAACTGTCCCACATTGCTTTAGAGAAGCCCTCTAGCTTGCTTGATAACCGTTGCGGCTCCCCTCACCTCACAAGACGTCTTTCAAGGCTGAGACCCCCTAGATTGGCATTAGAGCCAAGTTAAGGTTGATCTGAGTGCATGCTATAAGGATCTTATCTGTCCCACATTAGGCTACTTGATAACCGCTGCGGCTCCCCTCAGATTTTCGTCATGGAGGCAACCTAAACATGTAACGGCATACAATCTTACCTCGACTTGGCAAACTTCTGCATATTAGTACACCACATATACCAACACCAATGCAACTAGCATAATCAATAATCTGAACACATAACTCTCACCATGCCTCACAGTTTTGCATCATAATTAAGTGCAATGTAACATAATTATTTACACGTGTTTCGATTATTACGATCTCTTAGGCCATGGCCAACGTATGAGTTAGCGGTCTTCTGGTATGAGTGGACATCGTCTCGCCCAATCAAGCACGGCATCGTCTAGAACCCTCGCCTAGACGGCATTCCATAAAGAGCATCGGTCAAACCTCAACCACAACTCAACATCCGGACCCCAGCTAGGCATCCAATAAACCAAACTTTTCATATTTAAAATTCCGGTGAAATAATCACACGTGGTCACGTACTTAAAATCAACCCACCAAACTTTGCACTTTTCCATTTTAAAACCCCATTGCCCCATTTAGCATGTAAAACTCCGCATCCAAACACGCACCTCAAAGTTTGCCATTTTCTTTTTAAATAAACCTTTTTTGAAAATAGCATTTAAATTCATGATTTGGGCAATCAACAACATGGTATTACAAGCTCAAACAGTAATAATTATGTATAATTTCATGCAATAAATCAAGTGTAAAATTCTACTTAACGGCTAATATGTCATTAATTTCCACTAATCACGATTAATTACTACTAACTGTAATTAATTAAACTAACCACAGTTAATTAATATAAACATGATTAATTAAAATAACCATCCTTAATTAAAGACTAATCTCTTTTAGTCTTAATATAATTTATCCCTATCCTTAACCTTAGTTAGGGCTAAACTATCATTAAAGGCCATTAACTACCATTAGCCCTAAATTAAACTACCCCTAAACTCAATCAATTTTCTAATCAAGGATTAGGAGTTAACTCACCATTTTTCCTGCAACAGCAAGCTCAGGACAAGCTCACGACAACAGCGACACGTCGATGACAAGAACTTGGGTCTCACGACTTGAGTGAAGACACAAACAGTGGTGACTTGAGACTTGAGACCCACAGCTTAGGTAAGGAGGAAAGGGTGTTCGGTGGTGGCTTGTGGCGGTGGTGAGGTCGATGAGCGGCAGTGCGAGGAATGGTGATGGCACAAACGAGTGACAGCAAAGACAGTGTGGCGGCGGCAACTCCTCAAAACCCACTACCAAGCTTGGCTTGGCTTGGGCGGTGGTGCACTGACAATGGAGATGGAGATAATAGTGGACAGTGGTGCTCAGTGAGGTGGTGAGAATGGCAATGGTGGCTTGAACGGGTGGCATAGACGCAAACGATGGTCATGGCATGGGAGGGGCGGCTATGGAGGAAAATGAAGAAGAAAAAGAAGAAGATGAAGATGAAGATAAAGATAATAATGAAGAAGAAGAAGAAGAAGCAAAATGAGAAAGAGAGGAGGAGAAAGGTTCGGCATCCATGGGGGAGGGAGAGAGATTTCCCAAGATTTTTCCAAAATCTTAATCATTGCAAATTCAACAAAATTTCCTAAAATCCTCTCCTCCTTTCCTTTATTTCCTTTGTCTTCTAGTCCATAAATGCAGAGACATTTTGGACATTTCACATACTTTTTGTCCAAACTTTCCAATTTTGCCCTTGGGTCCATTTGCTTGAATTGGGCTTGGTGGGCTTGGCTTGGCCGACTTGGGCCTCCTTGGCCGATCCACATGGGCATGAGGCCCAACGGCCCTTGCTTGGCTCGGCTTCTCTTCCCAACGTCCAATTCTCGATTGAATAACCAATTTTTGAAAAATTTACGCTTGCCAATAAATTAACGGGTGAATAAGGCAACATCTAATATGTGGTTTTGGAAATCCTTGAAAGTTTGATTCTCGAAATTGAATTAAATCTCATGATTAAAATCGCCCAAATGTGACTTTAGTTCAACCTAAACTATCGGGTGGCTTTTAAGGGTCTGCGACTCGTGGTTGATAATTTTCGATTCACGTTTATGCCTCTTCAAATCATGAGCGACTCTTGGTTGTCATGTAATCACGATGGTTCAATTATGTACTCTTAGTAAAAGATTAATAGAAAATCGGTTTATCATTGTTTGATGTGAGTGTCGCAATCACCAACTATATACTTCTGTCGAATCGATTTATATCTGTTCACTAATTGACTTATAACAATGTAGTATTGATCCTTGTTAATTATTATGGTTGAGCGGTTGATCTCTAATTGAATTCTCTGGTCTTTCGCATTTTAACCATTTATAGTCTCATCTAATAGATTAATTAATTGATGAGTGATTAATTCATAATAAATTAACTATCAATGCATTGATAAAATAATTATTTCCTATATTTCGAAATAGTCAAATTTTGAGATATTACACACCCTCTCCCCCCCCCCCCCCTCCTCTCTCTCTCTCTCTCTCTCTCTCTCTCTTTCTCTGTGTCTCCCCATGATGAGTTGTAATAGTGAGCATGGTCCAAGTTGGACCGATCCAATACCTAACCCAAAGACCAATCCACATAGTGTTGGTCTTCAATTTTTGGAACTAGAAACCGATCTTATTGAGCTTGGGACAAATGACCAAATTGAATTTTCTTATTACATTTTTTGTATTCCTTAAAAAGACGAACATGCTCTTTCAAATTATATATCTATCGACAATGCGACATTAGACAACCAAACTATGAATACCAGTAGATATCATATATAAATCTAAGATTAAAAAAAAAAATAGAAATCTCCATTTGTGATTATTGAGCTGCATTCATGAGGCAGGCCAAGAAAGGCGAGCGATTTCAACAGTTGAATTGCACTCGTGAGGCAAGCAACAAGCAAACAGAGCGAGGTGAGTAGAGAGGATTTCTATTTATTTAATTTTTATCAAATTTGGGATGGGTTTTTGTTTTTATAATTTATATGAGAAAACCGCAAAAGAAAAAATAGAACCGAAGGTGCAAAGGTTTAGAGTAGATAAAAAATAATAATATATATAGAGTTGGTCCGAATTAAACTAAACCTAAAGTCCTAGGACTGATGACTAACCTGTATAACTCAAGGTTCAAGGGTCTTAGAATCAAGAACCGGTACAATTCCTAGGATTGGTCCAAGTTTAATTCTAAACTGATGCTCACCCTAAAAAAGAAGTGGTTCATCAGTCAAAGTCGTGCCTGGTGAAAAATATTCAAAGTCTTAGGTGATGAAATTTGGACGCTCCTGCCATTTTCCAAGCAAACAGTCGCAATTCTCTCTCAATCATGGCATTCAATCCCTCGCAACATGCCAAGGAAGAAGAGAAACGAGGGAGTAGGTGGTGAAGATTGATTTCTTCTTTGGAATAAGAAGTTGAAAAAATGAGTTGTCAAGCATAAATAGTACCTTAGTAGCGTACTACACCTCACATCTTATCTATATAAACTATTTGATTCCTACTTATCCAAATGTTGTGTGACTTGTATTTTTTAAGGATAGTACAGGAGGCATTTATGTTAAAGTATCTCACATCACTCATTTAGGAGATTTATATGCTCTTCTATATATGTATCTTCTCCCTTCACCTGATTTTAGGTTAGATGTCCATAATCACATTTTACTCTATTTATTTTGTGTGTGCAATCTATATTTGTCAAATTTCACGTGCTTGTTCTTCTTCTAAATTGCACGGGAGAAAAGTGTTGAAGTATCTCACTTGTCTAACTCTTTATGTACATGTGGCCTCTCAAGTCTTTGAATTAGAATTTTTAACGGTGAAAATACTAAATTAAAATTCGCTTTTATCCAATTCTGTGATGACATTTCTTCTTCTTTTTTGTTTTTCTGGTTCAGATGCTAATGGTGGTATCACTCTTTGATTTATTATTATTTTTTAGAATGAATTCTCGTGTGAAGTGCTGCAAGCACCGAGAGACTAATTTAGAAATAAGTTTGTCAATCATTATTATTATTATTATTATTATTATTATTATTATTATTATTATTATTATTATTATTATTATTATTATTATTATTATTATTATCATTATTATCATTATTATTATTATTATTATCATCATCATCATCATCATCATCATCATCATTATTATTATTATTATTATTATTATTATTATTATTATTATTATTATTATTATTATTTTGGGTAAAGACTTTGTTAATCATTGTTAATCATTGGCATTTTCTATATTTCGGGTTTGGCCTTATTCGAATTTGGATTGCTTTAATTTAGTAATAACGAAAAAAACTAAAAGCAAAAAAAACTTCATTTTCGAAAGAGGGAAAGATCACTCCTAAATGCAGCAGTGATATTATATACGATGCCAAAAAAAAAAAAACTTAAGATTTATTTGTATATATTGATAATATGTTGTTCATAGCACCTCAGTATCTTATTTCGGGAATTAAATATCAGCATTACCGGAGTCCCGTCACAATCGCTGTAGCGTCACGATCGGGATTTCTCTTAAGCCGGTCAAAGTCAACGGTCAAGTCCGCCGGGCAGAAGTCAAAGTCAGGCGCTGATTGGTTCAAAGCCGCGTGGCTTCCCGCACCGGATAACCACCCCCCCTCCCTCGCCCCCTTTCCGGCGGAACTGAAACTCAAGACAAGCTTCCGATGATCGCTCCGCCGCGTTCCGCCGTCCCCCTCCTCCTCTCGCTCCTCGCCCTCGCCGCCTCCGCCCATGGCGCCGACCCTCTCTACCACTTCTGCGGGACCAACGGCAACTTCACCGCCAACGGCACCTACGGGGACAACCTCAACGCCCTCCTCACCTCCGTCGTTGCCACCGCCGCCGCCGCCGACGACTACGGGTTCTACAACCTGTCCGCCGGCGGCGGGAGCGCCGATTCCGTCAACGCCATCGCCCTCTGCCGGGGCGACGTCGCGACCGCCAACTGCCGGAGCTGCCTGAACGACTCCGCCCCCGAGATCGCCCGCCGGTGCCCGGTGCAGAAGGAGGCCATCATCTGGTACGACAACTGCATGCTCCGGTACTCGAACCGCTCCATTTTTCGGACCATGGAGGACTCGCGCACCTTCTACATGTGGAACCCCAACAACGTCACCAACAACGTCGATCAGTTCAATCAGGTTCGGAATCGGAAAGTTCAGCTTTTGCATGCTCATGATCGGCATCTTTCGTTTGAACAAACACTTGCATTGCATTTCGCTTGTTTCCATGAAAGCAGAGTGCATCATGCTTCTTGACGCGTTGACTTTGCTTACTTCATGTGAACTTTCCGTGGTTTTCGACGTAGTAAACCATGAGAATCCTCGTCTCCACTCAACGACATGCCCGACGATGCGGATCGGTTAGATCTGGTTGCTGTTTGAGTGCAATTCTTGCCGGTTTAGCTGCACTTTGTAATTCATCATAGCCCTTTTGAGGTGCTAGACAGTGTCCGGAAGAGCACATGGTTATATCATGGGGCTGATTATGATTTTGTTTTCTTGTTCCTTTTTGTATTGTCTCTGCAACTTGTTCTCAGAGAATGTGTTTTTTACTTCCTTTCGTCTTGAATTGTTGAACTTTATGTTTGAGGGTAGTCTGAGGTCAAAGGAGCATTTTATTTTAGGTATCATTCTTGGATAGCAGCTAGCAATTCATATTGCATCAAGATTGAGTAGGATTTTATGGTGCGGGTTGTGATAAAGTACTAATTCTTGTCTTCTTGTCCCGATGGTAGCTTATAGTTTTGATTCTGTTTTCTAGGTTTTGAGGAATCTAACGGATAGTTTGAGAGACCGAGCTGCAAGTGGCAATTCGACAAAGAAGTTTGCTGTCGGAAACGCAACAGCTCCAAACTTCCAGACTCTGTTTGGACTTGTGCAGTGCACTCCAGACTTGTCACAGTCACAATGCGACGATTGTTTAGTGAGCGCTATTGGACAAATTCCTCAGTGCTGTGATCGGAAACAAGGAGGAAGGGTTGTTAGTCCCAGTTGCAATATCAGGTTTGAAGTATACCCTTTTTTTGATTCTTCGGCTTATGAGTCGCCACCATCACCACCGCAATCGCCAGTATCTCCTCCACCTCCTCCAACGAATAACCCACCCGCTAAAGGTACTTCCTTTTAATGCACGCTTACCTATGCCGGAGCATTCTATTTGTGTTTTCAATTGTCTGTAGGACAAACATTATAATAAATGTGAGCAAGCATGCTTTCAACTTCAATGAGCTCCTTTTACAAACAAGAGACTCCTTCCCCTGCTCCTCCTCCTTTGAGTATGGCCGCATTAAGTGTATTTTAAAGCACAATGTAATTTAATTTTTGATTCTTGGTGTAATAAGTTCCTGAGACACTTATGTTTCCTCTTGAATGAGGTATAAGCATGAAATAAGTAGCAGATGAGAAATTAATGAGATTTTTGATGCATCATGGGTCTTTCTTTCTTTGGATTTAAGTATCACCGTCTGAAGTAATTTCATCAGGAAACTGATAGAATAACACCAAGGACTGCTTTAAATGTGCAACCCCTCCTAAAATCTGTTATTGGTAATTGGGTCTAAACACTGTTCCCTGCGAGTTTTTTGTCTAACATGAGAGCTTTTCCTTTTTCAGGAAAGGATACTAACTCAGGTCGTATTGCCCTCATTATCACAATCCCAGCTGTTGGATTATCTCTTTTAATTGCTGGAATATTGTGCATCTGTTTGAGGTCAAGAAGATTGAAGAAAAATTTCGAAAGTAAGTTCTCATTACTTTTGGGTGACTGATTTTCATAAAATACTTGGTGAATACAACCTATGTTAAACAGATTAGTAGCCAATACGTTAAGCCTTGATGTTCTGAAGCT
The DNA here is from genome assembly GCA_019915185.1 of Eucalyptus camaldulensis. NCBI lineage: Eukaryota > Viridiplantae > Streptophyta > Magnoliopsida > Myrtales > Myrtaceae > Eucalyptus > Eucalyptus camaldulensis. The sequence goes on from JAHSVA010000012.1 coordinate 13,038,887, forward strand.
AGTAACTTTCCAGAAATTCAAAGGTCGGTGATATCTGACTGAATGAGGAAAGATTCAGTAAGGGCTATAGATATCAAAGTTCCCAGATTGCTCTGGAAAATCTTTTATTTGCTAGCATCACCTAGAGGCTAAATTTTCCTTAGAATGGATTATCTGTTAAATAAGAATGAATTACTATTAACTGTTAAGTCAGTAGACGGGCTTACTGATAGTGTGGAATTAGATAATAAGCAACTTTGGATTTTCCACTTTGTAGCTGTACCCGTAGATGAAATCACAAATGCAGAATCCCTGCAGTTCGACTTGAATACCATCAGGGAGGCAACGAATGACTTCTCTGACGCAAATAAATTGGGACAAGGTGGATTTGGCGTGGTTTACAAGGTAATCACTGCAAATTGTTATTCATAAAATAACAAAGAATTTGACACATTTATATGTATATGGTTGCTTTTTGCATTCCTTTTCAGGGAACATTGGCCAATGGACAAGTTATAGCAGTAAAAAGGCTGTCTGTAGATTTGGGACAAGGTAATCGAGAATTCAAGAATGAAGTCCTCTTGGTCGCAAGGCTTCAACACCGGAATTTGGTTAGGCTCTTAGGATTTTGCCTGGAGGGGAGAGAAAGGCTTCTTATCTATGAATTCGTACCAAACTCAAGCCTGGACCACTTTATATTTGGTATGATCATGCCACTTTTGTTCTAGCATCATCTGATTTATGAGTAATTGAAGTGCATGTTCTTGCCAATCTGCATTTAGAGAGTCACCTTGCGCTAGCTACATCACTATAACCTTTTGTCAATATACTATGTAGATCCGGTTAGGCGTAGGTGGCTGGATTGGGAGAGGCGTCAAAAGATAATAGGAGGCATTGCTCGTGGGCTTCTTTATCTTCATGAGGATTCTCAACTTCGAATTATTCATAGGGATCTCAAAGCGAGCAATATTTTGCTAGACGCAGAGATGAACCCTAAAATTTCAGATTTTGGTACAGCAAGGCTATTTGCGGTGGATCAAACTCAAGACGCCACAAGCAGGGTTGTCGGCACTTAGTAAGTAATACATAGCAGAGTATCTTAAAATAGATCCGGTTATATTTCCCATGCTCTTCTCCATATAATCTGAATAGCTAGCAGATATAAAGGCACAACATCTTAAGTGGAATTGCGTTGAAAGTGCTAATTATTCCTGTGATGCAGTGGGTACATGGCTCCAGAGTATGCAATGCATGGATTGTTCTCAGTCAAATCAGATGTCTTTAGTTTTGGGGTGTTGCTACTAGAGATTATTAGTGGTCAAAAAAGTAGCTGCTTCTGCAATGGGGATACCACGGAGGACCTTCTTAGCTATGTAAGAAAATATCTTTCAATCACTCTCCTTCCCCTAAAGAATCGCTGGGAAAGAGTGGTGGACCCAAACTCAAATGAGTTGAGCAACTGTCCTTACCATACTGAGTTTGCGTTTATGATTCATTGCAGGCATGGAGGAGTTGGAGGGAAGGGAGCCCCTCAGATCTCATAGATCCTAATTTGGCGGATGGTTCGAGGATTGAAATATTGAGGTGCATTCATGTCGGATTGCTGTGTGTTCAAGAAATTGAGGCCGACAGACCCACCATGGGTGCGGTGGTTCTGATGCTCAGTAGTTACTCCACCACCTTGCCACTACCATCACGACCTGCATTCATTTTGCCCAGTATCCCTGAATCTGATACAGCTTCGCGGGTGATGGTAACTCATTCAAATCGATCCAAAGACAGAGAAATCCAAGAATCAGTGAATGAGGCTTCCATCACCGAGCTATATCCTCGATGATCACAGATTGGAGTCTAAATTTGTGCACGTCTTCTGTTCCACTGCGGATGGAACGATGGAACGAGGAGGCAATGTGCCACATCAGTACATAATTTGATATTTGCACTATTTCATGTCTTGAATGGAATTTGGGATGACTATATGCTGCCATGGTCTTAAAAAAGGGTGAAGTCTCTCGCTTATATTACCGGCTATATACGGTATTTACTCTGAAAAAGTTACTTCAAATTGCATATTATATTAATGGAAAAGATATTTGAAAGTTACTTTGCATTATAGAAATGTTATAAGTCACTTATGGATGTTGAATTTAGATATATCAATGGTTAGTTTCTTATGAGAAAACTACTGACTCATGAATAATTACAGTACTTTCCCACAATAATTTTTTTTGACTAATCTGAAAAATTAGTAGCTACTTTTGTATGTGTGAAGTTACTGTCGACAACGAGAAGTGGCCACTACTAACATGTCATATAAAAAGTTGGTAAATGAGTAAGATGAAGTTGGTAATTTCATATAATTCAATAAAAGTTGGTATGTTATCATAGATCATTCGTTATTTAAGCGATCTACAATGTTGATGAGTGGTTCAAATAAGAGTTGGTCACCTAAAATTAGGTCACAATTTCAAAGTTAGTAAGAAATTGGTAAATTATTAGAAAATTTTAATTATTTAGAGTTTGACCAAATAAACATAGGTAAATCAATTATTATCACTCTACACCATCAATGTACATGTTAGCATCTATCGATTTAATGTTAACGTATTGAACTTTGAGCGATTGCAATCATGAAAATCATCCTTCACACTTTTATCACAAAATTAGTAACCCACCTGAGATTTCATAGGTGCCATCCAATACTCCCAACTAGTTAATACTTAACTTTACATCCCAAATTTTATTATCGAATTTATCCAATACTCCCAACTAGTTAATACTTAACTTTACATCCCAAATATTATTATCGAATTTAGAATTTAGGATGTCGCATTTAAGGTCAACATATCATCCAAATTGGACGTCCTTTTTATAAGAAAACCACAAAGACATTAAAATCTCACATAAAAAAGTCATGCAAAAAGAATTGCTGGATTTTGTCGCCATAGACACTTAAGTAATCGATTTTTTTTTTCCAATTTAGCATTTAAGTGATCTAAAAAAAAATTCTAGCACCAAAGTAAGCATTGTACAAAATTTTGTGTAACATAACATTTATCGACTAACTTTTGATGAGCTTAGTAGTTAGCACTCAATCTAACCAAAGAAAGACTTATTTGCTTATTTTTCTCCAAATCTTATCATGTGGTTGCCTTTTCACTCTCAATAGAACTAATGATTAGTAAGTTTACATACTGCAACAAAACTTACTAACTTATTAGCATGGCTAATTAGTTATACTTGAAGAGATAAAAGTACTGTCGCGACCTCTTTTTTCTCGGCGCCCGCAATCGGGTACGAGCGCCTAAGGAGGCTAATGGCTCGGCTGAATTTATTAAGCCCGGACTCTCCCAAGTCCACCAATTCACGACTTTAATAGTTTGAGTTTTTAACCTATAAATCAATTTTTAAAATGGAGTCGCCACTAATCGATTTGGGGTGGGTCGATTAGAAACCCAAGCGAAGTATCGGGAGAAATACTCGCTCCTGCGCAACCAGAGAAATTAGGATCGGGGACTTGATTACACTAGTTAATCACTAATGCCCTTTCGGTACCTAATCTTGTTTAAACCCTAAGGCTTTTTGGATGTTTGAGAGATTTTCCATGCATTTTTTGGAGGAAAAACATTTTTTGAGTCATTTTCTAATTTTTTTGGACACAAAAGGGATTTTTGGGGTTTTTTTTTTTTTGGTGAAATACAAGTCTTTTTGGCTTTTTCTGAATTTTTTGGCTTTTTTATGAAATTTTGGATTTTTTTGGATTTTTGGCATTTTTTGGAAAATATGGAATATTTTTGATTTTTTGATTTTTCGGAAAATAAAATATTTTTTAATATTTTTTAATATTTTTGGAAAATAAATTATTTTTTTTTATTTTTCTCGATTTTTTAGAAAATAAAACATTTTTTAATAATTTTTAATATTTTTCGATTTTCTGGAAATTAAAACATTTTTTATATTTTTTTGAAAATAAAACACTTTTTGATTTTTTTTTTTTGAAAATAAAATATTTATCATTTTATATTAAAATAATAAAATAAAACCGACCCGGGTTGGATCCGCGGGTTGGGTCCGACCCGGGTCGGCTTCCCGCACGCGGACGGGCCCGCAACGCGGGCCCGACTCGGATTTTTCATCTTTTTTATTTTTTTCTTTATTTACTGAAACGGCATCGTGGCCCGTCGTTTTGGGAGGGATCCAGCCCGGCCCGACGACCCGGCTCCGCAACCCGCTCCCCCCGGTGAAACCCTACCCGGATTCGACCCGCACCCCGACCCGGTTTCCGCCGCCCCCCCAAAATACGGAGAAACCCTACCCGACTCGTAGCCCCGGGTCCGACCCACTGACCCGAGGCCGCGACCCGGAAAATCGAGAACCCTAGGGTTCTTGATTCGCGGCGCCGGAGAGGGGAAGGCTGAGGTGCGCGGCGGCGACGGCGGCGACGGCGGCGACGACGGTCAGAGCTTCGAGCAGAAATCGGTATGGCGTGGGCAGCATCTATCGTCACCTGCTCTCGGCGTTGGCACGGCACGGCGGCACGGCTTGATGACGGCGGCCCTTAAACTTGGACGGCGTCGGGAAAAACAGCAACGGCGAGGCGCGGGGGCGACAGTACGGTTTGACGGCGTCGGGACTGGTGCTCGACCACAGCGACGGCGGCGGCCTGGCTCGGGGCAACTCGGCACGGCGGATTTCCAGATCTGCACTCAGATCTCGACCCTCTCTCCTCCGGATCTTCTCTCGCTCAGCTCCTTCCGCTCGAATCTCACCTTCTTCGCTTCTCAGCCCAACCTCGCTTGTCTCTCACTCAGGTCAGATCCGAGCCTCCACCGGCCGGATCTGACCTTCTCGGACTCGCTCGCCGGCGGTCTCCCCTGAAGTCTCTCAGTGGGAGGTCAGCCGAGCTTGCGACCCGAGTCCTCTCCCGCGCTCACCCTTCAATCCTTCCCGATGTCTCTCAGTGAAGGATCTCCGAGCTCGCCCGTGCCGTTCTTCGACGAAGGTGGTGCCCTTTTATAGGCGAGGGAATCCGGTCGACGGAGCTTCGACCGCCGGTCCCCTTCGCGCGCCGGGCGGTTCTCCTCGGCCGAACCGGCGTCCCATCCAAGCTCATCCAGCGAAGCATGCTTGGCATTGATGGCGCCTCGCGATCTTATCTTCTCCGGCCGACGTCGGCCTACTCTCCTCGGCCGTAGGCCGTCCTTTGCGCGCGTCGTCGTCTTCTGCGCGTGAACTACAGAGGCGGAGAAAAAGGGAGCGAGGAAGAAGAAGAGGGAAGAAGAAGAAGGAAGATGAAGGACAAAGGGTGGGGCCAAGTCGTGAAAAAGAAAGAAAGGGGGCTGCTGCTTTTGCTTTTTTGCTTTTCTTGTTTTTTGTTGTTTTGTTATTTGTTTATTATTTCGAAAAAGACAAAATAAAAACCTAATTAATAAAATAAATAGACTAAAAATTGAGGTGTCAACAGCTGCCCCTCTTTGGAGGTGAGCTCGCAGAGGTTGCATTCAAAGACAGACTGATGCCTCAATTTTATCCATGCATGCGTAGCATATTATACTTTATTTGGGACCTATTATTCTATGCGGAAAAAAGAAGAGCAATATAACTTTACATATACTGAGACAGATAAGAAGATACCTGTAGTTACTTACCGAGAGTGAGTGAGATAGGGTGTGAACCCCGAGTTTTGGCAAGTATCAAGGCATCCTCTTACCTGGTGATATGAGGAGGTTGCTTTTCCAGAGTTCGAACCATTCTTCGGTCACCTGTTAAAACAATCAATGATTTGTCTAGGACCCGAACCTTTCTTCGGTCGCCTTGACGGGAGATTGCTCCTTCAGGACCCGAACCATTCTTCGGTCGCCTGTTGGAGTAATCAGTGGTTTGTCTCGGACCCGAACCATTCTTCGGTCGCCGTGACGGGAAGTTGCTTTTCCAGGACCCGAACCATTCTTCGATCGCCTGTTAAAACAATCCATGATTTGTCTAGGACCCGAACCTTTCTTCGGTCGCCTTGACGGGAGATGCACCGACCTTTCTCAGGGCATCTCATTTGTGGGTGCCTGATTTGAATCGAGGACACCAGTTGGTACCCGACCTTTCTCGGGAGATGCGCCGACCTTTCTCAGGGCATCATATTTGTTGGGGTGTCTGACTTCTGTCAAGGACACCGATTGGTACCCGACCTTTCTCGGGAGATGCGCCGACCTTTCTCAGGGCATCATATTTGTTGGGGTGTCTGACTTCTGTCAAAGACACTAGCTAGTACCCGACCTTTCTCGGGAGATGCGCCGACCTTTCTCAGGGCATCGATTTGTGGGGTGTCTGACTTCTGTCAAAGACACCAGTTGGAACCCGACCTTTCTCGGGAGATGCGCCGACCTTTCTCAGGGCATCGATTTGTGGGGTGTCTGACTTCTGTCGAAGACACCAGTTGGAACCCGACCTTTCTCGGGAGATGCGCCGACCTTTCTCAGGGCATCGATTTGTGGGGTGTCTGACTTCTATCGAAGACACCAGTTAGAACCCGACCTTTCTCGGGAGGATGCGCCGACCTTTCTCAGGGCATCGATTTGTGGGGTGTTTGACTTCTGTCGAAGACACCAGTTGGAACCCGACCTTTCTCGGGAGGATGCGCCGACTTTTCTCAGGGTATCGATTTGGAAGATACCTGGACATTCACAAGCATATCAAAGAGTACCTGGATATTCACAAGTACTAACATGAAGGATATTTGGGCCTTTGCAGGCGTCGAAATGGGTATTTGGCTGACCATAGGCATTGAAGGGGTATTTGGATGATCACAATTATGAATTCTTGGGGGATACTTGGACATTCACAAGTATCGAAGGGGTACCTAGATGATTATAGGTACAAACTCTTTGGGGATACCTGGATGATCACAAGTATCGAAGGGGTACCTGACCGATCACAGGTACAAACTCTTTGGAGATACTTGGATGATCACAAGTATCGAAGGGGTACCTGGACGATCACAGGTACAAACTCTTTGGATACCTGGATAATCACAAGTATCGAAGAGGTACCTGGACGATCACAAGTACAAACTCCTTGGAGATACCTGGATGATCACAAGTATTGAAGGGGTACCTGGATGATCACAGGTATAAACTCTGAAGGAAGAATCAAGGCATACCTGAGATATTCGTGTGAAAATATCGAGGATGGGTCTTGCATATACGTGAAGGTTTCTCACCTGCTGGTAGTTGGAATATTGAGGACGTACCTCGGATATTCATGAAGGTCTCTCACCTCCTGGTAAATGGGAATATCGAGGACGTACCTGGGATATTTGTGAAGGTCTCTCACCTCCTGGTAAAGGAGAATATCGAGGGCGTACCTGAGATATTCATAAAGGTCTCTCACCTCCTGGTAAATAGGAATATCGAGGACGTACCTGGGATATTCGTGAAGGTCTCTCACCTCCTGGTAATTGGGAATATCGAGGACGTACCTGGGATATTTGTGAAGGTCTCTCACCTCCTGGTAAAGGAGAATATCGAGGGCGTACCTGAGATATTCATGAAGGTCTCTCACCTCCTGGTAAATAGGAATATCGAGGACGTACCTGGGATATTCGTGAAGGTCTCTCACCTCCTGGTAATTGGGAATATCGAGGACGTACCTGGGATATTTGTGAAGGTCTCTCACCTCCTGGTAAAGGGGAATATCGAGGGCGTACCTGAGATATTCATAAAGGTCTCTCACCTCCTGGTAAATAGGAATATCGAGGACGTACCTGGGATATTCGTGAAGGTCTCTCACCTCCTGGTAATTGGGAATATCGAGGACGTACCTGGGATATTTGTGAAGGTCTCTCACCTCCTGGTAAAGGAGAATATCGAGGGCGTACCTGAGATATTCATGAAGGTCTCTCACCTCCTGGTAAATAGGAATATCGAGGACGTACCTGGGATATTCGTGAAGGTCTCTCACCTCCTGGTAATTGGGAATATCGAGGACGTACCTGGGATATTTGTGAAGGTCTCTCACCTCCTGGTAAAGGGGAATATCAAGGGCGTACCTGAGATATTCATAAAGGTCTCTCACCTCCTGGTAAATAGGAATATCGAGGACGTACCTGGGATATTCGTGAAGGTCTCTCACCTCCTGGTAATTGGGAATATCGAGGACGTACCTGGGATATTCGTGAAGGTCTCTCACCTCCTGGTGATTGGGAACATCGAGGACGTACCTTGGATATTCATGAAGGTCTCTCACCTCCTGGTAATTGGGAACATCGAGGACGTACCTTGGATATTCATGAAGGTCTCTCGCCTCCTGGTAAATGGGAATATCGAGGACGTGCCCCGAATATTCATGAAGGTCTCTCACCTCCTGGTAAATGGGAATATCGAGGACGTGCCCCGAATATTCATGAAGGTCTCTCACCTCCTGGTAAATGGGAATATCGAGGACGTGCCCCGAATATTCATGAAGGTCTCTCACCTCCTGGTAAATGGGAATATCGAGGACGTGCCTCAAATATTCGTGAAGGTCTCTCACCTCCTGGTAGTTACGAGTTTGAATGTAGCACGAGGCTTACCTGGATGGCCGTAGGCACTTAAAAGGGGTGGAACACCTGGATAGCCACAGGTGTACAAAGTACTGGAATACTTGGATGAACACAAGTATTTAATGATACAACATGGGACCACTCAGTTGGTCCAAGTGTAAGAAAGCATACTTGGGTAGGCGCGGGCACACAAAGCAGCGGAATGCTTGAACAACTGCTATTATTTGGGGACAACTCGAGCAAGTTGAGTGTCATGAAAAGGAAGTACCCGGACAACAGTGGGTATTTGACGATACGGGGATATTCCGACAGCAGTGAGTATTCAACGATAAAGGGATACTTGATCAGTCACAAGTATCAATACTCTGGGGACAACTCGAACAGGTCGAGTGTCAAGAAGAGAGTACCTAGACAGTGGTAGGTACCTTAAGACAAATGTGGATAGGGATATGCTTACCCGGCAATATCTCTGCTCTCTGAGAGTATGTATGCTATTTGCACAGTATGCACACATGATTGTATATGATGTAAATTTATGAGTTCAAATGAGATTCATGCATGATAATTTTGTCAGTTCTGCATCTTTTGATTTCCACTGGGGAAGATTTTGAAAGACAACCTTCATTTAGAATGTAGATGTCTTGAGCATGCCAGATAAGGGACTTTCAGTCTGAAAGGACTTTTCGCTCACTCTCATGGAAAAGGCTATCCTGACCATTGATGCAGGATTCATAAGGACCACACTTCTCACTATCATCATGTCAACAGGGGTCCGAGTATTCTCGCAAATGGTACGATTTTACCAATGTGAGAGGTCTTTGTTGAAACTGTGATGAAGTCTTGGTCAATGGCTCATCGAAGGGGACCATCAAGGTTGAAGCTGATGGATGAAAATGTTGCACGATCATCTCAGGGTTTACAAGTCAAGAACCCTGCGAAAAGAGATAGAGTAATCTTGCTCGTACTTCTTCGAGCGATGCTTATAGACATATGAAATCCCATGTTAATTGAAGTGCCCCTAGTCTGAAGAGACTTTTACAATGGGATGCAATGTAGGCTTGATTCATGTGTAAAAAGGTAAGAGCTGGTGATTGTCTTGGCATTTGTCACCAGTCTTTCTTCTTACTGTCAAATGGAGGTTCTATGGACCACAACAACAATATTTTCTTGGCTGCATTTTTGACTGGGGGACATTGGCCTTGCTTTTACCAGGCACACTGCTTTTTTCATGCCCTTATTTTTTATTCCAGTTCTTCAAATATGGGCATTGACCTTGCTTTTACCAGGTACACTGCTTTTTTATGCCCCTGCTTTTTCATTCTTGTAGTTAGAGGAACTGGCCTAGACAAGTTCAATTGAAGCACCGTTATTAGACTCTTGAGTCTTCATCTTCAGTAGGCTCTCTGGGCTATGCTGCTTAAATGGCAGTAACTTCTGTTTTGTCTTGATGTGAGGGTAAAATTACAGACTCACTTGAGTTGTACAATGAATACAAGTGCGTAAAGAAAAAATTGCTCTTCATGACTCTAGGGCACTTAAATTAACGCGAGTGTTCATATGCAATAAAGACACTCGAAGATTGATGCAAGTGCAAGCAAGAAAAATTCTATCTCCTTTCTCACTTTGTGATGTTGACTTGCTTTCAACCTGCCCCAGTGTGGGGTGGTTCCTTGACGGGGATATGAGAGAAATTTCATCAGTGTATGGGGCTCAATGGGGTGAGCGATGGAATGCCTCTCACTATTTTGGTTATCGTACCATTCGCGAGAGAACTCTTTACCCTGCAGCCATGGAATCTTCTGTACTCATCTCACAATTGTATAGATGGGGGGAACTGTGTGTAGGATATGGCTTGCCTTTCATCATTCTGACGTGCCTCACCCAGCATGCTCAATTAATCTTGTATTCTTCATTTAGCTGTCTATTCTAATCATTCTCAGTGGAATCAGTGATTTAGACAGACAAAATTATCATGCATAATTCATCTGGAAATGACATGCAACATTTTGAATATGATGGAGTTTGAACTTTTCAAAACAAGTGAATGGTTTTGACTTAAAAAAGACTCTATTGACAACTTTAGGGGCTAACATAATGGTGTTTCCAAATATGTTAGATTTTGAACATCAAAAGGGTTATTTGCAATGGATGTCGATGGTTGTCCCTATTGATTAGGGATATGACACATGAATGATCAGTCGAGGTTGGGAATCTGATCGGGCATCTCTGTTTTTGCCCCTGCAGAAGAGAAGATGTACAAGTAGATCAATTAGTTTGGCCAAAATCAAATGTGAGTTGAGGCTTGAAGATTTTCTGTCATTTGCTTTGGCAATACTTGAGACGCCATTTTGCTTGGGAGAGTTTGTCATGCCTCTCATTGATTTGTTATCTTTGTTTTTTACAGTCAGTTAATCCTGCAACAAACAAGACATGCTTCTCATCGAATCATTATCCTTGCTTTTGACAGTCAGGTGATCCTGCAACAAACAAGAGGGAAGGTGTTAGTCATGAACTCTTTCAAGAGTCAAATAACTGGAATCGATACAACTTTACCCTTCACTGGTTTGCATATGATTGGGTGAACCTGAAGTGAGAGGGGGACATGAAGTCCTATGTCCCTTGCTTCATTAGGTCAATTATTCTCTGAATTAGCTCCTGGATGACACGTCCTTTTACACGAAGCTAAGTAAATTTGATGTAGGTCATTTCCATATACTAGCTTGGCCAATATTGATTTGCCTAACCATCAAATTTGGCTCTTGAATCCTGGTGCTTCCTGCCAATAGGGGGCATATGTCAAAAGTGAATTCAAAGAGGGGGGGGGGAGCATTGGAAACGATACCAAATTACTCTTCCCCAAAGTTTGTGTTTGCTGGCTCCTAAAGATATTTGAATGTCGATGATGGCCTCTTTATCTTGGCATAGTTTGACATTTCCTTTAATTGGCTTTCCTCATTTGTGACCATGTATGCATGATTATTGGTCGTTGATTCATCTTCAACGCCTTCCTTCTGTGGAATTTTTCTTCTGTCTTTGACTATAGCAGCATTGAGCAAAGTCATGTACTTCAAGCTTCTATGGAATCTGAGATAGACAATCAAAACCTCCAATTCTCTGATGGCAATTATTTCTTGCGAGAGCATGCGTCTGAATAGGAAGTCAGGTTTCTAGGTCTTCATTTTGAATAGGGGCTAGAGATCGCTTCAATTGTCTGGATTTCTTCCCTGTTGACAGTAGCCAATTCAAAGAGAGAGAAAAGATCCACTCCGGGTGCTTCTAAGCTTGTCGAAGCTGGAAGTCCCGTTGATGGAATCACAGCATCTGGTTGCTCAGGCACATTGTGGGGAAAGGATATTGATTCGGCTTGTGAAGGAGTTGGGCAGGAGCGAGGTGGAATGTACAGAGCTCCCACGGATGACTTGATTTCAACCTTATGCCTATACCTATTACGTCCTATTTTTCGTTCCCTGTAGATAAAAGAGAGAGGACATTATTTCCAAAATTATATTCTGAGAGTAAAACTTACCTTCTTTGAAGTGGGATGATCTTTTATTTGCCCCACCGTCTTCTTGGCAGGGTGTTTTTGAATTTGGCGAGTTCACCTAATGTGCTTGCTTCAAATGCCCCCTGTCACACTAAGTCAAAGGGGACGGGAATGATCTTCTAAGACATGAAGTGAGTGAGTCAGAAAGACAAACATAATTAAATTTATCATCTTGCTTTAACAAAAGCTTTTGGGTGATGAAATATTTTTTTTATTTTCAAAATATGTCTTTGGGGGAGAAAAAGCATAAGGAAGTCCAGCCCTCAGTATTCTCCTTGGATGATATATTTTTTCATGGTTGGATAGCATCACTGGGCTGGTTTGGAGTACCCCTCATGCTCTTAAAACAAAATATTAGAACTGTACAATAGAGTACTTGGAAAATACAACAGTAGCACACTAGACAAGATGAGAAACATGAAAATAAAAACAAGTAAAACTCATGAAAACCCCTATGTAAAGGAGCGCTTTGATAGTGCTGGTCTTGAAGCTAAGCGTCTTTGAATTCTTCACCTCCAATAGACTCGAAGTATTCACATGAAAGGACCACTTCATTGAGGCTATGGAAGTACAACCCATGCAACCAACAACGATGCTCGCGAGGCAAAGTCCCTATGAACAGCTTTATCATTTCTTCTTCAACCAGTTGAGGGTAGATTTGCATCATGAAAGCTTCCCACCTCTTTGCATATGCTTGAAAATCCTCCACTGGTCTTCTTTTGAAGTGAACCAAGTTCTGACAAGGCACTTCAGTTCCAATCTGGCTTTGATACTGAAGCAGGAATGCAGAAGACAGTTCATTCCAATCCCTCATGAGGTAGATACCTGCTGTGATGAACCATTGTAATGCAGACCCCGTAAGACTCTCTTGGAAGGCCTGAGCGGTAAATGACATCGGGCCATAGTACCGACTCATTTCAGCATGGAGATACTGCAAGTGGGTCACGGGGCAAGTCGTGCCGTTATACTTGCGGAAATTGGGTATCCACATTTCTATAGGGGTCATGATCCTACGAGGACAAGACGAGCCTGGTATGTCTTGGTTAGGCCACTGGTTTTCCCACTGCATATATGTTGTAGTGGTGAATTTTTCTGTTTCAGGAGAGTTGGATTCTACAGAGATTACCCCATTGCTTTCTTCTTGGTCAAAATTCCCGAACGAGGATAAAGTATTGAAGCTATCCTCATGGTCAGAGGACAAGCTTAGTACTTCGTTAGGATCGTAGCGAATAAAGACGTATGCTTCCTCTTCTGACGGGCCTTCGTCCTCGGATGAGAGTAGAAAACAGTTATATGATGAATCGTCAGTTTCATTGTCGAAATAACGCTGGAAGTCCTTGGGATTGTATTCTAGGGCCGGGAAGTCTTCAGGGTTGTACTCTAGAGGATGGTAGCCTTCAAAGCTGTATTCTTGGGAACGCTCGAAGCTTTGGTGCGGTGGCTCGTCAGTAGATGCTGAATTGATCTGCTTAGGCTTTCTTTTCTTGGCCCCTGGTCCAGACCTTTTGAGTAAGGCCCTGCGTTTCGCCAGCTCGATTCTGTCAAGGGGAGTGAAAGACATTAGAGCTTCACTGTCTGATTCACTTCCCAAGTTGATAGGGGTTGGTATTCTTTGGACCCTAGCTCTTGGAGTAAGCTTGGGGAGTTGTCTTGTCGTGCCCCGGTCTTGAATAGGCTCTATGTCTTGGATCTCGTACAAAGGCTCCTTGCCTTTCCTAGTGGGAAATTTTCCAGTAACAGGGTGTTGTTCAGCTGCCCATTTATCATGCAAGGCTTCATTGACATGCTCTTCTCCTATCTCAGCGACTAACGATTCCTTGTGCTCCGCGATCATCGGCTCTTCGTAGGGCAGGGTGATGTCAAGATTATACTCTTGGTGAAAAACATGAATTAGTTCCCTCCAGGTTTTAAGGGGACTAATCTTCCTGACAATGTACCATCGCAAGGCAGGGCCAGTCAAGCTCGATTGGTACGATTGAATCATCCTTCGAACCAGGTAGGCTTGTAAGTAAGTCTCTGGACGGGGGGTATCAGCATACCTTTCGCATTCAGGTGCTTTGAGCTCTTCTGGAATCTCAATATCGGCGTAATTGGACAGGTCCATGGGATTCTGTCCCTGCAGCTGGCTTAACTTTTTCATGATCTTTTCAAACTGTCTATGGTACTGGCTATCTTCTGGCAAATTTGCAGGTGTCATGACGGTGTTTGAGGCAACTATAGAGTTGGGCTCAGCTTGAGTGGATTTCATTTGTCTTGAGAGTTGTTGAAGGACAATGGACATCTGTCCTACGCCGTCTTCAATGTTAATAAGGCGATTTTGCACATCATTCTGATCGGGTCCTATTGCATGAGGCCATTCGCGGACGATTGATGGCCGGCGATTCATAGTTACCCTGTTTGTTGCGAAAACAATGAATGAGCACGACAGTAAACAAAGATTGACCCATGGCAATGGTCTAACTGCTTTCTTATTTATCAAAAGAGGATTTTATAGACCGCCAACTCCTAACATCTAGAACTTGAAATTGAAAAGACGGAATGAAATTTTAGACAAAAGTCCCTAAACAATGGGACAAAACCTTCACAATATTAATACTAAGGGGCACATGATTGCTAATTTATATGCGACGGGGAGCCTTGTTCTTGTGAGGACGCCTGCTTCCTTGGGCTGGCTGTGAGGTGTGCATCCAGTCCATTCCCAAATCCCTCTCCATGAGCTTTGCTTGCTCGTGCTGGCTGCTCTCGCTGATCGAGTGAGGGACTAATGGCTTCCATCTTTTCGGGATGCGATGGTTATGGATGTAGGACATGGAGGCGTGGTGGGCTTTTTCTTCTCCCTCAAGCCCTTCAGGTACCACAATCCTTTTGTGATGGCAGCTGTTCCAGGTTTCCTCAGCGATAGAAATTTCAAATGCATAGTCACGGCTTGTGTTGAAAAGAACTGGAGGGATCATCCTCTTGAAAGGCGGTGGGATCTCCTGAAGGGCTCCATATTGTCGTGCTACCCGATACGGGTAATAGGGAATGGCGCTGGTGAGGCCGAGCAATGGAATTGGGCGGGTGCGTATGTAAGCAAAGCGGGCCCTCTTTTCATGGAACCAACCAGCACACCATTGGAATGCCTCAGGAGCTGGGTCTCTTAGGAAGTTTACCCAATTTAAACAGCTTTGATTGGGAATGTATGGTCCTAGAACCATAAATTTTTGTAATGGATTTTCAAAAGCATTTGTTTCAGACGTTCGCATGAAGTCTCGAAATTCGCTTAGGTGAGAAAAGAACCAGACTTGTAAAATTTCAGGGGAGGCTCGCATGATTTTCTCTGAGTTGTCTTTAAAACGATTAAATGATAAGAATGTTTCAGTTAAAATCATGTTGACATAATTCCCTCCACTTAAGATTTGATCAACTATCCATGCCATCTTGGGAGTTATGGCATTTCTTTGATGGGGGAAGATGATGAGCCCGAAAAAGGCTAGGAGGAAAATTTCACTTTTCTGGGTCATAGGCTGGTTTTGGAAACATGCATTCATAAATTCCAGTGGGCAGGTTTTATGGTTATCTTCAAGAATTTGTATCATAGTATGGACTTCAGTTCTTAAAAGCCGTGCTAACCCACGTATCGGGATGAGGCCTGTTGATGGTTTGACGAGCTTTTTCTCAAGAGGCATTCCAGTGATGATGCTGTATTCTTCCAGGGTTGGGGTTAGCTCAAACTTACCGAATATAAAAGTAACCGTCTTCGGGCACCAGAAATGTGCCATGGCTTGTATGACTTCAGGGCGAACAGTGATTTGGATCAACGATAGGAGATGACCGACTTTGGCCTTCACACGCTCTTGGGCAAACTGATCTAACTGACCCCACCATCTGAAGAGCTCCGCTTTGGGAGTAGGAATGAACTGGATATCGTCTTTCCCCATCGCATATAAACTGGGACTTGAAAAGTTTATCCTAAATTGCCATGGGCCAAATAAAAGGAATGAGTAAAAGTAAAGAGATTACTTTTGCTTTTTAGAGAAAAATGGCAAGCACAAAGACACGCGCATGGGACGTGCAGCTCGATTTCTAACTCAGAAGGCTTGGTGAGATTAAAAGGATATCCGCCCGTCGCAGTCTCGCGTTAGCAGCATATCCTCCTAACCTCGGCTAAGAAATTCGGGGAAAAGAAAGGCAACCTCTACATCGCAGTCTCGCGTTCGAGGTCGTATCTTTCTTAACACCATCCTAGAAATCCTATGGCGGCCCAGGTCCGGCGGCCGGGTTGTGTGTGCCATGTGTAGTGTTTAAAACAGTAAAGCATGCACAACAGTTTATAATCACAAAAACATTTTATTTTAACAGAATAAAAAAACTTTAAGCTATTACCCTGCATAAAAGAAAAAAAAACCAAGTCAGCAAAGCATTTAAACAAAGATAAAATGGCCTAAGTCTTCAAGTCCCCAGCGGAGTCGCCAAGCTGTCGCGACCTCTTTTTTCTCGGCGCCCGCAATCGGGTACGAGCGCCTAAGGAGGCTAATGGCTCGGCTGAATTTATTAAGCTCGGACTCTCCCAAGTCCACCAATTCACGACTTTAATAGTTTGAGTTTTTAACCTATAAATCAATTTTTAAAATGGAGTCGCCACTAATCGATTTGGGGTGGGTCGATTAGAAACCCAAGCGAAGTATCGGGAGAAATACTCGCTCCTGCGCAACCAGAGAAATTAGGATCGGGGACTTGATTACACTAGTTAATCACTAATGCCCTTTCGGTACCTAATCTTGTTTAAACCCTAAGGCTTTTTGGATGTTTGAGAGATTTTCCATGCATTTTTTGGAGGAAAAACATTTTTTGAGTCATTTTCTAATTTTTTTGGACACAAAAGGGATTTTTGGGGTTTTTTTTTTTGGTGAAATACAAGTCTTTTTGGCTTTTTCTGAATTTTTTGGCTTTTTTATGAAATTTTGGATTTTTTTGGATTTTTGGCATTTTTTGGAAAATATGGAATATTTTTGATTTTTTGATTTTTCGGAAAATAAAATATTTTTTAATATTTTTTAATATTTTTGGAAAATAAATTATTTTTTTTTGATTTTTCTCGATTTTTTAGAAAATAAAACATTTTTTAATAATTTTTAATATTTTTCGATTTTCTGGAAATTAAAACATTTTTTATATTTTTTTGAAAATAAAACACTTTTTGATTTTTTTTTTTTGAAAATAAAATATTTATCATTTTATATTAAAATAATAAAATAAAACCGACCCGGGTCGGATCCGCGGGTAGGGTCCGACCCGGGTCGGCTTCCCGCACGCGGACGGGCCCGCAACGCGGGCCCGACTCGGATTTTTCATCTTTTTTATTTTTTTCTTTATTTACTGAAACGGCATCGTGGCCCGTCGTTTTGGGAGGGATCCAGCCCGGCCCGACGACCCGGCTCCGCAACCCGCTCCCCCCGGTGAAACCCTACCCGGATTCGACCCGCACCCCGACCCGGTTTCCGCCGCCCCCCCAAAATACGGAGAAACCCTACCCGACTCGTAGCCCCGGGTCCGACCCACTGACCCGAGGCCGCGACCCGGAAAATCGAGAACCCTAGGGTTCTTGATTCGCGGCGCCGGAGAGGGGAAGGCTGAGGTGCGCGGCGGCGACGGCGGCGACGGCGGCGACGACGGTCAGAGCTTCGAGCAGAAATCGGTATGGCGTGGGCAGCATCTATCGTCACCTGCTCTCGGCGTTGGCACGGCACGGCGGCACGGCTTGATGACGGCGGCCCTTAAACTTGGACGGCGTCGGGAAAAACAGCAACGGCGAGGCGCGGGGGCGACAGTACGGTTTGACGGCGTCGGGACTGGTGCTCGACCACAGCGACGGCGGCGGCCTGGCTCGGGGCAACTCGGCACGGCGGATTTCCAGATCTGCGCTCAGATCTCGACCCTCTCTCCTCCGGATCTTCTCTCGCTCAGCTCCTTCCGCTCGAATCTCACCTTCTTCGCTTCTCAGCCCAACCTCGCTTGTCTCTCACTCAGGTCAGATCCGAGCCTCCACCGGCCGGATCTGACCTTCTCGGACTCGCTCGCCGGCGGTCTCCCCTGAAGTCTCTCAGTGGGAGGTCAGCCGAGCTTGCGACCCGAGTCCTCTCCCGCGCTCACCCTTCAATCCTTCCCGATGTCTCTCAGTGAAGGATCTCCGAGCTCGCCCGTGCCGTTCTTCGACGAAGGTGGTGCCCTTTTATAGGCGAGGGAATCCGGTCGACGGAGCTTCGACCGCCGGTCCCCTTCGCGCGCCGGGCGGTTCTCCTCGGCCGAACCGGCGTCCCATCCAAGCTCATCCAGCGAAGCATGCTTGGCATTGATGGCGCCTCGCGATCTTATCTTCTCCGGCCGACGTCGGCCTACTCTCCTCGGCCGTAGGCCGTCCTTTGCGCGCGTCGTCGTCTTCTGCGCGTGAACTACAGAGGCGGAGAAAAAGGGAGCGAGGAAGAAGAAGAGGGAAGAAGAAGAAGGAAGAAGAAGGACAAAGGGTGGGGCCAAGTCGTGAAAAAGAAAGAAAGGGGGCTGCTGCTTTTGCTTTTTTGCTTTTCTTGTTTTTTGTTGTTTTGTTATTTGTTTATTATTTCGAAAAAGACAAAATAAAAACCTAATTAATAAAATAAATAGACTAAAAATTGAGGTGTCAACAAGTACAACTATCTTCTTTTACATCAAAATTGAAGACTCGTTAAATTCATGTTACAAAGTTCAATACCTATTCATTCGATGCTCAATGCTCAAAGAAGTCAATCCGTTCATCATCCATAATTAATAATAGGTGTATAAGTGAATCGAAAATGTTCATGTGGCAATTGCAATTTTAAAGTGATACAAGATTTAATGAAAGTTACCACCAATCTCAATACTAAAGCCGTTAAACGGGTGGGTCGAGTCAAGTTTGGGTCGGGTCATTAATGATCTGACCCAAATTGACCCATTAACCCATTTATGACCCATTTATGCTTAATGTAAATTTCTCGACCCAAACCCGACCCGACCCAACTCATATTAATAAAATATTTTCATATTTAACCAAATTTAGAAAAACTTATTCCTATGTTTTTTTAAAGATTATATTATTAAAATACTTCCAAGCTTATATATATATATATATATATATATATTAAAATTGTATTACTAAAATAGTTTTATACAACACAAATTTAATAGACAATTTTTATAAATTTTAAAATAATTATTTAAAAAAAATCAAAATATAATTATTTTTTTAAAAAATTAAAAATGAAAAATTTAATTATTTTTATTTTATTTTTAAAATATAATTTTCTTTTTCTTTTTTCTTTTTCTCTTTTTTTTTCTCCTTCTTCTTCTTCTTTGGCCGGTTGCCGGCCACGATGACGGCCAGTGACCGGCCACAGGCGAGCTTCGAGCTCGCCTGACGCGGGCGAGCTTGAGCCTCGCCCGACGTCGACGAGCTCGAGTCTCGCCAGATCTGGCGAGCCTCGAGCTCGCCCCTCGCCGGAACTGGGGAGGCTCGAGCCTCGCCCGATGCCGACAAGCTCGAGTCTCGCCAAATCGGCGAGGCTCGAGCCTCGCCGGACGTCGGCGAGGCCTCCGCCTCGCCAGATCCGGCGAGCTCGAGGCTCGCCTAGCCGGTCGGCGACCATCGTCGTGCTAGCAGCCAAAAGGAGGAAGGAGAAAAGAAAAAAAAAAAGAAAAAGAGGAAGAAAAAGAAAAGAGAAAATAAAAATAAAAAATTATAATTTCGATTTTTATAAAAAAAAAAATTATAAAGTTAAAAAGGGAATGGAGAGACTATAATATTTTTGTTGAAAATGAGTTTTCAACCCAACCCATTTAAAAACCCACTTAAGACCCACCTATCTTATACATTTAATTGTGAAACCCATTTAACCATCTTTTGTTATAAACAAGTGACCCATTTTAACACCTCTACTCAATACCCACACAATAAAAGTTCATGATACACAACTCGGGTTGTCTAATATTGGATTTTCATGTGAAGTAATTCTCCTAGATCTCGTGGTGTTCCAATTATATGTAACACAATTTGAGTTCTTTCTTTGTTCATTTGGGGAATGAATAAGGCCCTGTTTGGTAACCATCCAAACAGGGTCAAATTCTGATTATTTGTTCTCAGAATCAGTTTGAACCTAGAATCGCGTTTGGTAAAATTTTTATTTTCGGGAACAAATTTGTCCCCAGAATCAGTTTTGGACAAGAATTGAGAATAAAAAAAAATATGATTGTTATCTTTACCAAAAAAAAAATATGATTGTTATTCTTACATTTTACTAAATATATATATATATATATATATATATATATATATATATATATATATATATATGATTGTTCATCCGAGAATAAAAAACAGAATAAAAAATGCGGAGCCTTATCTCCTCTCTACTCTCTCTCTCGTCCTATCATCTCCTCTGCTCATCAGTCTCATTCTCTCCCTCAAGAACGGCGACTGCTGCTCCTCCCTTCTCAAGAACGGCGATGGCGACGGTTGCTCCTCCCTCCGCAAGAACGGCGACGGCGACTGCTGCTTCTTCATCGTTGAAGGGCGTCGTTCAAGGTGAGTTCCCTTCTATGGGTGGTTCGGCGTCTGCGACGGGTGGCGCTCGCTCGGCGAGCGACCCCTGGGCCCGAATCGGCGGGCGCCCTCGCCGATCTGGCCGAGGGGTCGCTCGGCGAGCGACCCCTGGGCCCGACTCGGCGGGCGCCCTCGCCGAGCTGGCCGAGGGCGAGCGACGCCGAGCTGGCCGAGGGGTCGCTCGCGAATTGTGAATTTTGCGATTCCTGTTCCCTCGTTTCCGCTTCTTCTTCTTTTTGTTTCCTTTAATTTTTAATTTTTTTTCACACTTTTTGATGATCCTGTCTTTTCCTCTGCATTTGCTATTGGATTTATGGCGGACACCGTCTTCGCGACCTACTCCCGGCTTCCCCTTCTTCTTTTCCTAAATCTTGGGAGGTGGCTCATCCCATTCGGCTCACCAACTTCAACCTCTATTTTTTTTTCGGTTTCTTGCAGGTCTCGTCCAGCAGCGTCAACCTTTCACGCCTTCCCTCCAGCTTCAACGGCACTCCTGTCCCCACCGGATCCATTTCCTTCCAGTTGAGTCTAATGTTTCCCTTGCTCCTGTTAAATTTGCCGCTCCCGGTTTTTGTGGCCTCTAGATACTGTCGTTGACACTATCTTTTACCCCGAAAAAACAAAAATTGATAAGAAATCCTCTGTCAGGAGCATTCAGCCTGTTAGAGCTACCGCTGTTGATGTGCGGCCTATTGTTCCAAGTAAGAATCCTTGTAGCATATCTCAATTGGTTTTTAAAAATGGTTTGATTGGACCGGAGTCTGAGGGGTGATGTTGTCGTGCACGATCAGATGGCAGCAACAAGACAAAGATTGGAATTAATGGTATGTTCCGGGGCTGATAGGAGTTATGCTAAGTGGTTACTGTGCTTTGCCTGTAATCTCATTCCATGCGAAGTTGTGTGCTGGTATATTTAGAGGGCATTCTGGAATTGTGTTTTAACAGATACCATAGGGATTGGACGATAGGGGCTGTTTGCAGCTGTTCTGCATATATCGGCTCAAATAGAAGAATGTCTAGAAGAATATGTAGTTGTTGCACGAGGTGTACAGTTTAATTGAAATGGGTCTGGTGGAAGTGTTTTTTGAGCATGGTGGCATTACATTCATGCAGTTTTTGGTCGAATCGGAAGATTGGTGCTTCGGATAGCAACCGCTAGGGATGATATCGATGTAGTAGCTGTCAATGATCCTTTTATTGATGCTAAATACATAGTATGTGCAGTTACCTTTTTTTTAATGCAAATTACTTAGTCCTTCAAGGAAATGTCACGTGGCTTCCCTCCTTTACGTGATTGAGTGGTTCTGTTGGTTATAGCATTACTGTTGTGTCACTTATGTGGTATATGGATGTTTTAACCTCTTTTATGTCTGTTATATGGTAGTGGACTTGGAATATCCATTGCAGTATTCTAAAAATTTCTGATTTGCTGCTAGTCTTGTTTCTGCTTTAGCTTAGAATTGGAAAATGATTGACTTGACCATTTGTTTAAGCAAGCCAGATTATTGTTTTTCTTCAATAAATGTTTCGTAACTTAAATTAAGCTACTGCTGACTCATCCACCATGCTTTGGTGAATGTTTAAATCAGCCTTCAACTTAAGACGCATGAGATTTATCTTTTCCCGTGTCGGCTTTGTTACCATATTAATGTCTACTGCTCAGGGTTACCTCATTTTGTTTTGCCTTTTGAAAAATCATCTAAGATAAAACTTATAGCTGACTCTTGTGGTATTTGTGTATAATTAGCGAGCCGAGAGAATTTATAAGATGTGACAGCTTTGGAATTTTTAATCGTTGGAGGGATATCACAATACTTTATAGCAGGTCTGCTCCTTGAGGAGATACAGGAGATACTGACATTTCTTTTATCGATCTGTCCAGGCTTACATGTTAAAGTATGACTCTACTCATGGAGTTTTCACTGGAACGATCAATGTTATAGACGATTCCACCTTGGAGATTAATGGAAAGCAAATTAAAGTTGAGAGCAAAAGGTGTTTTCTTACTCATCCGAAAGAATATGCTTGTAGAAAGTTCTCTTTTCAAATATCAACCTCTAAACTTACAGCAGGAGGGGGTAAAGTTTGATATTTCTTTCTTCTCAGAAATCCAGAAGAGATTCCTTGGGGTTATCATGGGGCTGAGTATGTTGTTGAATCCTCTGGAGTTTTCACTACATTGGACAAGGCTTCCGCATACCTGAAGGTCACTATAATCATTTAATTTGTTCTGTGCACGCATGCCTGTGTATGCGTACGTCTATGTGATAGGGTGATGGGTATAAACACGACAAGTCGAGCCCGCTGATTATTACTGCAGGCTGGCGCCAAGAAAGTGGTCATATCAGCTCCTTCAGCCGATGCACCTATGTTTGTGGTTGGAGTAAATGAAAAGTCATACAAGTCAAACATGGATGTAGTAGATGATACATCAAATGAGGAAGCAATGGAGATAAACATGCTTCGGAGAAGTATTGCAAATCAAATGGCAAGGGATTACAATATGCCAGAGATTCAATAACTTTATGTTTACGACTTTTGTAATATTGTTTTTAATTATTGACTTATCAAAACCAACATTCAAAGTTAAACAATGGACTACGTTACTTCATTATTCATTTATGGATAAGTTGTAGCGATGAGTTTCTCGTTAAGCCTTTTCTTCGTTTCAAAGAGTCATGTTGGTTTGAAGACTTTTATCTTCTTAAACGTTGGGTGTTCAGTGAGAGAGAGAGAGAGAGAGAGAGAGAGAGAGAGAGAGAGATCTTTGTTTCAAAGAGTCATGTTGATTTGAAGCTTTTATCTTCTTAAACGTTGAGGGGTATATTGGCTAAATTAAAATTAACATTCATCCATATTAAATTCAAAATGGATTAGATATTTAATCATATAAAAGTAAGTATTAATTGAAAATGAGAAATCACCATGATAAAAAAAAAAATCTTATTTAAATATAAATAATATTGATATTCTAATAAGAAAACCAAATTTAAAATAACAACAATTTTTGTTTTTCTTTTTATCTATTTTTTATTTCTATATTTATTTTAATTTCTTCCTATTCTGAAATATATATTTGCTGTATACAGAATACATATTTAATTTTATATTATAATTTAGTATTTATATTTATTACATATTTTGGGGATATTAGCATAGTTTATACTATGGTTTATTATTTACTATTTAATAAAAATTGATTAGTTAATATTTTTATTACTTCGTATAAAAATATAATTAATTAGTGAATGGTTTATGAAAATTCAATATCAAATTTATATTAATCTAAAAAGGTAATTAAAAAAGAATTGAAATAAAAATTTTATGCAGTTACCAAACGTGTTTATGTTCTTTTTCTATTCCAGAATCAAAAATTTTATTCGTTACCAAACGCATTCTTTTATTCAGAATCAGTTCCCGGAAACAGAATAAAAAATAATCATTTCTTGTCAGAATTTGTTCTCGGGAACAGAATCGTTACCAAACGCGCCTTAAAAGTACTTTTGGGTTTTGCTAAAAATGTGCTGAGTTGATTCTTTTTTTTTAAACAATTTCCTCAAATTTTTCATTTTTTAACCTGAATTAGAGAATGCCATACACTTCTTTTTCTTCATTTATATATCTAGGAGGTTGTACTCCTTATAAAAAGTTACTTTCTTCAAATTTCATTAATTAATTTGGCCCATTAAAAGAATCCACATAAAAATAATGGCAGATAGATTTTTTTTTTTTTTACAAATTTGCCTTATATGTATTTCTATATGAATCTAATTTCTTCTATCTAATCTACTATTTTCTCAAGTCAACATAAAATTCTGCGACATACGAAATAATTTATTGGATGTATTTTATTTCTACTTTCAGTACAAATTTTAAGAATAAAGCTATGCATTATTATAAACTTTTCTCATCCGTGCAATCGATCTCATACAAACATTCTAGTAGATTATTATGCTTATGGGATTGGGAATTTTTTTTTGGAGTTAATTTATTCATTTTTTTATGATAATTAAATTCAATGTCCCTCCAAAATTCTACATATCAGCCTCACGTTGACCGAAACAGATCCTGTCCCTGTCCCCTCGCACGACAAGCCTGCGAGTTTCCTTGAACTTTCTTCTCCTTGTTCCGACAGTACTGGAGTTCAGTACTTGGGTCGTTCCCCCGCTGCAGCTCCGAGCCTGCCCACCTCCCGCCGTACAAACGAGAGTTCGCTCGCTACATTGGGCGACACCCACTTTGCACCCTCTTGCTCTGTTCGCAGCGTCGATGGCGGTTCATCTGAGAAAGCTCGCTGCTTTGGGTGCTTCGAGTTCGGTCGCCCACCTTCTTCCCAAGACGAAGCGCCCGGAAAAATTGAATCTTTTGGCTGCGTTCGCTGTGGGTAGCGTTCGGGGCATGTCCACATGTTCGGCGGATGCGAGTGCTTCCAGGTTTGTCTATTCGAGTGTCGTGCGGCTCATCTGTTCGACGAAATGCGGCTTTGAGTAGATAAATTTGAAAAGAAGATCCGAATGCTGGCAAGTGATATTGGGCTTCGAGCTCTAATGCCCATGTTAGCTAATGTTTGACTTATTTATTTTAAGAAGTTTTAGTTGGTAGATAGATAATGGCCGGAGGAGGATTGCCGATATGTCGTCTAATGTCTTGGCAGAGCAAAAAGCATGAAGCGCGCCAACGATGCATTTAATAGTGGTTAACTCGCATTGTATATGAGGAAGGGATCATTTCCGCGTAGGATCTTATTGTTTACGTTACTCAAAAGTTTAAGCTGAAAAATGCTGTAGCGTGTGTTTTATATGTTAATGCTTATTAAAAGCCATTAAGCATGATTTTCATTCTTGTACCGTGTCTGATAGTCTGATACTAAGTGTGCCTTAGCATTTGATGTGGAATATGAAGTATGTTGGCAGATGTAGGATAATAAGACACTGAACCTACTTTTGCAATCCCCTAAATGAAGATTAGAGGGTGGTGACGGGACAAGTTACCGGGAATTTCTGAGATGTCCAAACGGAGGTGGAACTTTCCATGAGTCTGCCTGCATTGATCCAACTGCAATCATTGAAGTGGGTGCTGTCGTACATCCAAAAGCAGTGCTGGGTGCACATGTACATGTGGGATCAGGAACAGTTATTGGACCTGCTGTTACGGTTGGCCCGTCAACAAAGATTGGGTAGCATTTACTTCCTTCTCTATATTGGATCACTGCTTGGCTGCATATTGCATCTGTCTGGGTTCAACTCCTTGCCAATTCGCATGACTGTATGTGTTTTTGTTTCTACTTGGCTTGGCTAGACCTTAAGGTTGAGGTTCATATGTTGTCTGGATGCTGTGTATTGCGATGGATGCCTTTGCTTCCCTCTGCATAATGGTTAGTCGCGTTTTTGAGGTGGCTCTTTGCAATTATGTCTTTGAACTTGTCCAACTTTTGTTTGTCCATGTACATTACATCCACGTTCTGCAAGCAAGTATATGAGAAGGAGCATATATTATTTCATACTACCACCAGTTGCAGATGTCTTGTTGCCAATCCTGTTTATCTGTTCTCTTTTTAACATTTAAGTTCTTGTGCAAAGCGATCTTTAAGTTGTTTGTCTCTTGATTCCAAAGAGAAATTAGAATATGAATCAGCCTTTTGCTTTCATAGGGCTGGAATGGCCAAATTTTTGGCGGAAAAAATTTGGTTAGTGGATATTGAGCCTTTGACGAGGCAAGTCACTCTTGGGTTCGTCAAAATGTACACCCGCGTCAATGTGCACATGGTGGGTCCCCTTCCACTATTCGTCAACGGGCCAAGAGTCGGAGGCAACCCCGCCGCATAGAAGGGAGGTAGGAGGGCAGTTGGATTTTTGAGAACTTGGAAGATTTTGATTGAGCCGAGGGTCAGAGTTAGGTGACCACGGGTATAGCTAGGTTGGGATGGGGTGACCGACTTACAGTATGGTGTAGTCAGTAGTACTGACCTTTTGAAATTTCCTAGTGTACCAAAACTATTGCCTAGCAAATGTATATAAATAAATAAGAAATGAAGTTGCCTAGTTTATAGAAGTCCTTGTACACCCCAGTATTACTTTAGTTATTTACACTTTTGTATGCTTAAGAAAAAGTGAAACGAAAATGATAATTGTGCTAGTAGCTCTACATTAGTTGTGACATGCTGAGGACGTCACAGTTCCAATGGCATCAGA
The DNA here is from genome assembly GCA_019915185.1 of Eucalyptus camaldulensis. Classification (NCBI taxonomy): domain Eukaryota; kingdom Viridiplantae; phylum Streptophyta; class Magnoliopsida; order Myrtales; family Myrtaceae; genus Eucalyptus; species Eucalyptus camaldulensis. The sequence goes on from JAHSVA010000012.1 coordinate 13,065,727, forward strand.
GCATAGGTTTGACCAGAGTGATAAGTTACATTAGCAATTGAAGGAGCTAGGATGAACGCTCGCGATAAGATACTAAATGCATATGCTTGAATTATTTTGGACAACAGGTGATGGACTGTCACTTGTAAAGCGCAGTTAACAATTTCAAGTTACTTGTGTATTTTAGTGACATGCATATGTTACCGATGCAATTTTGCTTATGGTTATACGATTAGAAATATTGGGTCACTAATCGTTTACGTGGGTAATGCTTAGGAATTTGTAGGGAAACATGGTGAGGTCAAGAAGTTCTCCATCGAGGACGGAGGCCAACACTTCGAAGGCAGAACCTCGGATGGAGGATTTCTTACAAGCATTTGCTAACAAAAGAAACTTGATGGAGAAGCAAGCCCAACAGTAACCGGGGGTGAAACATAGCACCCAAGGACTGGTAGGACAATTTTTGAAAATAAAGTCACCTTCCTTCACTGGCATTGGAAGCCTAGAAAAGGCTGAACAATGGATTGATGAAATGGAGAAAATCTTTCGACTGTTGAACTGCAATGACAACGAGAATATAACTTTGGTTGAGTACCAACTGGAAAGAAACGCCAAGCATCGGTGGAGGGCCTCTAGGGTCGCAATCTTCTCGATCTATACAATAGTAAAAATGCATGAATTTGTTAGGGCTTTCTACAAAAAAACATTTCCCTGACTGCGCTAAGGATAGGAAGATAATAGAATTTATCTAATTGGACTTGAAGGAGCTGACTGTAAACCAATATGAAACGGAATTCTCTAAACTCTCCAAGTACGCTCCTAGATTGGTAAAGGATCAAAAAGAGAAAGTTCAGAAATTTCTAAAAGGTGGACATTAGAAAACAACTATTGCCCTTAACATCAAGGACTATAATGAAATTTACAAGCAAGCCCAGCTTGTAGGATAAAAATTGATGAGGGAACAGGCAGAAAGTGAACAAAGAATTGGGTTTGGATATTAGATGGCACCGTGTTATGTTCGACAAGACAACAGGCCCCACCCATCTCAAGGATAGGTTGGCCCTTCTCATAAGAAGCGGAATTTCAAAAATTTGGAGAAGTCGAGAAAGGCCATGCAATGAATCAAGTACCGCACCAGAATGAACCATGCCAAAGTTGTGGTGGACAGCATGGGCGGAGACCCTATTAGGATTCGAGGAAATGTTTTGAGCGTGGTCAACGAGGCCACATTAGGAGGGACTGCTCCTAGGAGAGGACCCAAGTGAATGCTGGCCCTACATGACTAGCTCAATAGCACCCGAGCAAAGCATCTCAACAAGGAAAATCACAATGGCCACCAACTCCGAGATGAGTATACGCTCAAGAAGAAGCGAAGGCTTCCAAAACTGTTACATGCGTATATTGTCCCTTCACCTGCTTGTTAAATTTCACGTGTTGTTCCTAATTTGAATTAAACAAGAAAAAGGGTGTTGAAGTATCTCACTTGTCTAGCTCTTTATATACATATGGCCTCTCAAATCTTTGGATTAGACTTTTTAACAGTGAAAATACTAATTTAGAATGCACTTTTATTCAATTTTATGATGACACTTCTTGCTGTTGTTGTTCTTTCTTCTTCTTTGTTTTTCTGGTTCGGATGCTAGCTGCGGTGTCGCTCCTTGATTTACTATTATTTATTTTTAGAATGACTTCTCATGTGAAGTGCTATAAGCACCGAGAGACTAATTTAGTCATAAGTTTGTCGATCATTGTTAATCATTGGCATTTTTTATATTTCGAATTCGGCCTTATTCTCTTTTGGGTTGCTTTAATTTCGTAATAAATAAATAAATAACAACTTAAGATTTATTTATATATATTGATAATATCTTGTTTATAGCACCTCAGTATCTTATTTCGGGAATTCAATATCATCATTACCGGAGTCCCGTCACAATCGTCGTAGCGTCACGATCGGGATTTCTCTAAAGCCGGTCAACGTCGACGGTCAAGCCCGCCGGGCAGAAGTCAAAGTCAGGCGCTGATTGGTTCAAAGCCGTGTGGCTTCCCGCACCGGATACCCGCTCCCCTCCCTCCCTCTCTTTCCGACGGACTGAAACTCAAGACAAGCTTCCGATGATCGCTCCGCCGCGTTCCGCCGTCCCCCTCCTCCTCTCGCTCCTCGCCCTCACCGCCTCCGCCCATGGCGCCGACCCTCTCTACCACGTCTGTGGGACCAACGGCAACTTCACCGCCAACGGCACCTATGGGGACAACCTCAACGCCCTCCTCACCTCCGTCGTCGCCGCCGCCGCCGCGGACGACTACGGGTTCTACAACCTCTCCGCCGGCGGGGGGAGCGCCGATTCCGTCAACGCCATCGCCCTCTGCCGGGGCGACGTCGGGGCCGCCGACTGCCGGAGCTGCCTGAACGACTCCGCCGCCGAGATCGCCGGCCGGTGCCCGGTGCAGAAGGAGGCGATCATCTGGTACGACAACTGCATGCTCCGGTACTCGAACCGCTCCATTTTTCGGACCAAGGAGGACTCGCCCGGCTACTACATGTGGAACCTCAACAACGTCACTAACAATGTCGATCAGTTCAATCAGGTTCGGAATCGGAAAGTTCAGCTTTTGCATGCTCACGATCGGCGTCTCTCATTTGAACAAAACCTTTGCATTGCATTTCGCTTGTTTCCATGAAAGCAGAGTGCATCATGCTTCTTGACGCGTTGACTTTCGCTGACTTCATCGAACCTTTCCGAAGTTTTCGACATAGTAAACCATGAGAATCCTCGTCTCCACTCGACGACATGCCCGACGATGCGGATCGGTTCGATCAGATTGCTGTTTGAGTGCAATTCTTGCTGGTTTAGCTGCACTTTGTAATTCATCATAGCCCATTTTGAAGTGCTAGACAGTGTCCGGAAGAGCCCATGGTTATATCATGGGGCTGATTATGATTTTGTTTTCTTGTTCCTTTTTGTATTGTCTCTGCAACTTGTTCTTAGAGAATGTGTTTTTTACTTCCTTTCGTCTTGAATTGTGGAACTTTATGTTTGAGGGTAGTCTGAGCTCAAAGGAACGTTTTATTTCAGGTATCATTCTTGGATAACAGCTAGCAATTCATATTGCATTAAGATTGAGTAGGATTTTATGGTGCGGGTCTTGACGAAGTACTAATTCTTGTCATCTTCTCCTGACTGTAGCTTATGGATTTGGTTCTTTTTTCTAGGTTTTGAGAAATCTGATGGATGATTTGAGAGATCGAGCTGCGAATGGCAATTCGACGAGGAAATTTGCGGTTGGAAACGCTACCGCTCCAAACTTCCAAACTCTGTTTGGACTTGTGCAGTGCACTCCAGACTTGTCGCAGCAACAATGCGACGATTGTCTAGTGGGAACCATTGGACAAATTCCTCAGTGTTGTAATCAGAAACAAGGAGGAAGGGTTATTATTCCCAGTTGCAATATCAGGTTTGAAGTAGGCCGCTTTTTCAATCCTTCGGCTTATGAGACGTCACCATCACCACCGCAACCGCCAGTTTCTCCTCCACCTCCTCCAACGAATAACCCACCCGCTAAAGGTACTTCCTTTTAATGCACGCTTACCTATGCCAGAGCATTCTATTTGTGTTTTCAATTGTCTGTAGGACAAACATGATAACAAATGTGAGCAAGCATGCTTTCAACTTCAATGAGCTCCTTTTACAAACAAGAGACTTCGTCCCCTGCTCCTCCTCCTTTGAGTATGGCCGCATTAAGTGTATTTTAAAGCACAATGTAATTTAATTTTTGATTCTTGGTGTAATAAGTTCCTGAGACACTTATGTTTCCTCTTGAATGAGGTATAAGCATGAAATAAGTAGCAGATGAGAAATTAATGAGATTTTTGATGCATCATGGGTCTTTCTTTCTTTGGATTTAAGTATCACCGTCTGAAGTAATTTCATCAGGAAACTGATAGAATAACACCAAGGACTGCTTTAAATGTGCAACCCCTCCTAAAATCTGTTATTGGTAATTGGGTCTAAACACTGTTCCCTGCGAGTTTTTTTGTCTAACATGAGAGCTTTTCCTTTTTCAGGAAAGGATACTAACTCAGGTCGTATTGCCCTCATTATCACAATCCCAGCTGTTGGATTATCTCTTTTAATTGCTGGAATATTGTGCATCTGTTTGAGGTCAAGAAGATTGAAGAAAAATTTCGAAAGTAAGTTCTCATTACTTTTGGGTGACTGATTTTCATAAAATACTGGGTGAATACAACCTATGTTAAACAGATTAGCAGCCAATACGTTAAGCCTTGATGTTCTGAAGCTAGTAACTTTCCAGAAATTCAGAGGTTGGTGATATCTGACTGAATGAGGAAAGATTCAGTAAGGGCTATAGATATCAAAGTTCCCAGATTGCTCTGGAAAATCTTTTATTTGCTAGCATCACCTAGAGGCTAAATTTTCCTTAGAATGGATTATCTGTTAAATAAGAATGAATTACTATTAACTGTTAAGTCAGTAGACGGGCTTACTGATAGTGTGGAATTAGACAATAAGCAACTTTGGATTTTCCACTTTGTAGCTGTACCTGTAGATGAAATCACAAATGCAGAATCCCTGCAGTTCGACTTGAATACCATCAGAGAGGCAACAAATGACTTCTCTGACACAAATAAATTGGGACAAGGTGGATTTGGCGTAGTTTACAAGGTAATCACTGCAAATTGTTTATTCATAAAATAACAAAGAATTTGAAACATTCACATGTATATGGTTGCTTTTTGCATTCTTTTTCAGGGAACATTGGCCAATGGACAAGTTATAGCGGTAAAAAGGCTGTCTGTAGATTTGGGACAAGGTGATCGAGAATTCAAGAATGAAGTCCTCTTGGTCGCAAGGCTTCAACACCGGAATTTGGTTAGGCTCTTAGGATTTTGCCTGGAGGGGAGAGAAAGGCTTCTTATCTATGAATTTGTACCAAACTCGAGCCTGGACCACTTTATATTTGGTATGATCAGGCCACTTTTGTTCCAGCATCATCTGATTTATGAGTAATTGAAGTGCATGTTCTTGCCAATCTGCATTTAGAGAGTCCTTGCACTAGCTACATCACTATAACCTTTTGTCAATATACTATGTAGATCCTGTTAGGCGTAGGCAGCTGGATTGGGAGTGGCGTCAAAAGATAATAGGAGGCATTGCTCGTGGGCTTCTTTATCTTCATGAGGATTCTCAACTTCGAATTATTCATCGGGATCTCAAAGCAAGCAATATTTTGCTAGACACAGAGATGAACCCTAAAATTTCAGATTTTGGTACAGCAAGGCTATTTGCGGTGGATCAAACTCAAGACGCCACAAGCAGGGTTGTTGGCACTTAGTAAGTAATACATAGTAGAGTATCTTAAAATAGATCCGGTTATATTTCCCGTGCTCTTCTCCATATAATCTGAATAGCTAGCAGATATAAAGGCACAGCATCTTAGGTGGAATTGTGTTGAAAGTGCTAATTATTCCTGTGATGCAGTGGGTACATGGCTCCAGAGTACGCAATGCATGGATTGTTCTCAGTCAAGTCAGATGTCTTTAGTTTTGGGGTGTTGCTACTAGAGATTATTAGTGGTCAAAAAAGTAGCCACTTCTGCAATGGGGATACCACGGAGGACCTTCTTAGCTATGTAAGAAAATATCTTTCAATCACTCTCCTTCCCCTTAAGAATCGCCGGGAAAGAGTGGTGGACCCAAACTCAAATGAGTTGAGCAACTGTCCTTACCATACTGAGTTTGCGTTTATGATTCATTGCAGGCATGGAGGAGTTGGAGGGAAGGGACCCACTCAGATCTCATAGATCCTAATTTGGCTGATGGTTCGAGGATTGAAATATTGAGGTGCATTCATGTCGGATTGCTGTGTGTTCAAGAAATTGAGGCTGACAGACCCACCATGGGTTCGGTGGTTCTGATGCTCAGTAGTTACTCCACCACCTTGCCACTACCATTACAACCTGCATTCATTTTGCCCAGTATGCCTGAATCTGACACAGCTTCGCGGGTGATGATAACTCATTCAAATCGATCCAAAGACAGAGAAATCCAAGAATCAGTGAATGAGGCTTCCATCACCGAGCTGTATCCTCGATGATCACAAATTGAAGTCTAAATTTGTGCACGTCTTCTGGTCCACTGCGGATGGAACGATGGAATGACGAGGCAATGTGCAACATCAGTACATCATTTGATATTTGCATTATTTCATGTGTTGAATGGAATCTGGGATGATTATATGTTGCTGTGGTCTTAAAAATGGGTGAAGTCTGTCGCTTATATTACTGGCTATAGACGGAATTTACTCTGAAAAAGTTACTTCAATTGCATATTATATTAATGGAAAAGATATTTGAAAGTTACTTTGCATTATAGAAATGCTATAAGTCACTTATGGATGTTGAATTAAGATATATCAATAGTTAGTTTCTTATGAGAAAACTACTGACTCTAATGAATAATTACTGTACTTTCCCATGATAATTTATTTTTTGACTAATTTGAGAAATTTTTAGCTACTTAGATGCTTGAACTTACTTTTGTATGCGTAAAGTCACTGTCGACAACGAGAAGTGGCCACTACTAATATGTCATATAAAAAGTTGGTAAATGAGTAAGATGAAGTTGGTAATTTCATATAAAATAAAAGTGGGTATGTTATTAATTATGGATCATTCGTTATTTAAGCAGTCTACAATGTTGATGAGTGGTTCAAATAAGAGTTGGTCACCTAAAATTAGGTCACAATTTCAAAGTTAGTAAGAAATTGGTAAATTATTAGAAAGGTTTGGTAATTTAGAGTTTGACTAAATAAACATAGGTAAATCAATTATTATCACTCTACACCATCGATGTACATGTTAACATCTATCGATTTAATGTTAAATGTATCGAACTTTGAACAATTACAATCATGAAAATCATCCTTCACGCTTTTCATGTGAAGTAATTCTCCTAGATCTTGTGGTGTTCCAATTATATGTAATGCAATTTGAGTTCTTTCTTTGTTCAGATGGGGGATGAATAAAAGTACTTCTGGGTTTTGCTAAAAATGTGCCGAGTTGATCCTTTTTTTGTTTTTTTTTTATAAACAATTTCCTCGAATTTTTCAATTTTTAACCTTTTGAAATCAGAGAATGCCATATGCTTCTTTTTCTTCATTTATATATCTAGGAGGTTGTACTCCTTATAAAAAGTTATTCAAATTTCATTAATTAATTTGACCCATTAAGAGAATCCATATAAAAATAATGGCAGATAGATTTTTTTTCTTTACATATTTGCCTTATATGTATTTCTATATGAATCCAATTTCTTCTGTCTAATCTATTATTTTCTCAAGTCAACATAAAATTCTGTAACATACGAAATAATTTATTGGATGTATTTTCTCTCTACTTTCAATACAAATTTTAAGAATAAAGCTATGCATTATTATAAACTTTTCTCATTCGTGCAATCGATTCCATACGAACATTCTAGTAGATTATTATGTTTATGGGATTGGGAATTTTTTTTGGAGTTAATTTATTCATAATTTTTAAGATAATTAAATTCAATGTCCCTCCTAAATTCTATATATCAGCCTCACGTTGACCGAAACAGATCCTGTCCCTGTCCCCTCGCACGACAAGCCTGCGAGTTTCCTTGAACTTTCTTCTCCTTGTTCCAACAGTACTGGAGTTCAGTACTTGGGTCGTTCCTCCGCTGCAGCTCCGAGCCCGCCCACCTCCCGACCGTACAAACGAGAGTTCGCTCACTACATTGGGCGACACCCATTTGCACCCTCTTGCTCTGTTCGTAGCGTCGATGGCGGTTCATCTGAGAAAGCTCGCTGCTTTGGGTGCTTCGAGTTCGGTCGCCCACCTTCTTCCCAAGACGAAGCGCCCGGAAAAATTGAATCTTTTGGCTGCGTTCGCTGTGGGTAGCGTTCGGGGCATGTCCACATGTTCGGCGGATGCGAGTGCTTCCAGGTTTGTCTCGGTCGAGTGTCGTGCGGCTCATCTGTTCGACGAAATGCGGCTTTGAGTTGATAAATTTGAAAAGAAGATCCGAATGCTGGCAAGTAATATTGGGCTTCGAGCTCTAATGCCCATGTTAGCTAATGTTTGACTTATTTATTCTAAGAAGTTTTAGTTGGTAGATAGATAATGGCCGGAGGAGGATTGCCGATATGTCGTCTAATGTCTTGGCAAAGCAAAAAGCATTCAGCGAGCCAACGATGCATTTTATAGTGGTTAACTCGCATTGTATACAAGGAAGGGATTTTTCCACGTAGGATCTGATTGTTTATGTTACTAAAAAATTTAAGCTGAAAAATGCTGTAGCGTGCGTTTTATATGTTAATGCTTGTTAAAAGCCATTAAGCATGATTTTTATTCTTGTACTGTGTCTGATAATAAGTGCGCCTTAGCATTTGATGTGGAATATGAAGTATGTTGGCAGATGTAGGATGATAAGACACTGAACCTACTTTTGCAATCCCCTAAATGAAGATTAGAGGGTGGTAACGGGACAAGTTACCAGGAATTTCTGAGATGTCCAAACGGAGGTGGAACTTTCCATGAGTCTGCTTGCATTGATCGAACTGCACTCATTGAAGTGGGTGCTGTTGTACATCCAAAAGCAGTGCTGGGTGCACATGTACATGTGGGATCAGGAACAGTTATTGGACCTGCCGTTACAGTTGGCCCGTCAACAAAGATTGGGTAGCATTTACTTCCTTCTCTATATTGGATCACTGCTTGGCTGCATATTGCATCTGTCTGGGTTCAATTCCTTGCCGATTTGCATGACTGTATGTGTTTTTGTTTATACTTGGCTTGGCTAGACCTTAAGGTTGAGGTTCATATGTTGTCTGGATTGTGTGTATTGCAATGGATGCCTTTGCTTCGCTCTACATAATGGTTAGTTGCGTTTTTGAGGTGGCTCTTTGCAATTATGTCTTTGAACTTGTCCAACTTTTGTTTGTCCATGTACATTACATCCACATTCTGCAAGCAAGTATATGAGAATTATTTCATACTACCACAAATTGCAGATGTCTTGTTACCGATACTGTATATCTTTTCTCTTTTTAACATTTAAGTTCTTGTGCGAAGCGATCTTTAAGTTGTTTGTCTCTTGATTCCAAAGAGAAATTTGAATATGAATCAGCCTTTTGCTTTCATAGGGCTGGAATGGCCAAATGTTCAGGGGAAAAAATGTGCTCAGTGTCAAAGGCCAGTAATTCTAGCTCTATCATACTTGACCTATATCCATGAATAGGCTCAGCAACAACTGAATGACTCAAGCATTCATTATATGTGTCAACTATGTTGAAGAAATGTTGTTTGAATTATTTTTATGATGTATAATAGTATCCTTCTAGTGGAACTGTGAAGCATCAATTGGCGTTGCTTGATAATCACATCTTCAACAGGTACAATGTTTCACTGGGTAACTGTACTGTTGGTGGATCATGCATAATCCACAATGGAGCATGCATTGGTCAAGATGGTAAGGCTGCACAATTTTTCTCATTTATTAGCTTTTCTCATCAGTATTTTGAGTGTTTTCAATTCTCATTAAAATGGCTGTCGTTTATGCTCAACTTTCCATTGATAGTGTCCCAGCCTATTTTATTATAAATCAAGGTCCTATTTTGTCGTGACCAATATTCTATACATCTTGTTATCTCTGGGCTTATGTTGGTAATCATGATATGCTTGCTTTGTGATGACATGATAGTGTGCCTTTTGCATGGGCTTGTATGGATGCTACTACAAACTTCTGTTTATAAACTTGCTGCCGGCTGCTATGTGGTATTATAAACAATTTTCTAAGATATCCTTTGTTTGATTCCATAAATAAGGTCTTGCATCTAAGAATTTCAACCTAAGTTTCTTCTAACATAGTGAGTGGACACAACTTTCCCTTCTTGACTTTAGAGTTACTGTTTGTCATTATTTTTTCCACTTCCCTGAAGTTTGGTGTCATTTTGTTAACAGGATTTGGATTTCTTGTGGATGAGTCTGGAAACATGTTGAAGAAGCCTCAAGTTTGTCTTGCATTTTAGTTTATAATGAGTTTGATTAGTTATTTTACTTGCCTACAATATCTTTTAATCTTGTCCACTCATGGTTATTTGGTCCAATCTATGTTTCCGCATAACTATTCAATGAGCAAACTGGAGGACCAAGGCCCAATTCCTGTTTGGAATCTTGGGATTGTTCCAGCTGGTTCATCTAGTACAACGACGTGTGATCTGTTTTTATTCTTCTTTTCCTTTGACAGATGCTGAATGCTAGGATAGGGGATAATGTGGAGATTGGTGCAAATACATGTATTGATAGAGGCAGGTTTGTTGCACTCCAAATGAACTATTGAGATATCACAATTCCAAAAAAATCCTTTTTCCCTGTATAAGATTTAAAGACTGATTATGCGAACTATATGCATGTGCAGTTGGAGAGAGACAGTCATTGGGGATTGGTCAAAGATAGATAATTTAGTTCAGGTGGGTTTTTTTTTTTTTTTTTTTTTCTGACTATGATGTTTCTATTGAACTGCTTGATTTATGATATGAACTTTTTGTGGCTTTTCAGATTGGTCACAATGCAGTTATTGGGAAAAGTTGCATACTCTGTGGCCAAGTTGGAATTGCTGGTTCAGTAACGTATGTTGTTTTCACTGACAAATTTTGTAATCTCTGAACTTGTGAACGACCTTTCTCCATTTTTTTTCCAGTCACAGCTCATTTAAGTTTATATTCTGATTAATTTTTTGTTTTGGAGAAGCTGAGTTGTTAATTTCCAGAGTCTAACTTTTGACTTTTGATGTCTTCCTCGCTTCAGTTTAGGAGATTATGTGACTCTAGGTGGAAGGGCAGCTGTTCGTGATCACGTCTCTATTACATCAAAGGTATCCACTTGTTAGAATTTTCTGATGAAGTGAAATTGCTAAATGACTTCAATGTGGTAAGATGTACATTGTAATGATCTAAGCATGTACTTTTTGCTTTTGAGCTTTCTTATGACAGAAAAATCGCCATCACATTAATGTGATTGAATCATATGATGTTCGTTGAACACCATATCCTATACTATTTCAATCATTGCAAACTTCAAATTTTTCATGTCATGGCCAATGTTGAAAAATGGGTTGTAACTGTTTGGTTAAACTTGTTTGACCAAGAACTGTGCTCATCTCTGGTCCCGTTAACCCATTCAAATTACCTTCCAATTCTGATTGAAAACTTAAAAGGACAGAGATTTGTTGGAGTTGAAATTGGATTGTGTATGATATGCATTTACATGTAGGTGCAATCATAAAATCCATGTTATTGCCATTGAGTTGCTTACTATGCAACTTTTGCTTGGGTTGATTTGCAGTAAACTTTAATATCTCAATATTGGAACACATGAATAAATCATTGCAATATCCTATTTCTTATAGAAACATAAACAAGAAAACGAGTTTTGCCTGTGCATGTTTAAAGAGTCTTAGTCACAATCAAATAATATTTGAAAATGCAGGTGCGTCTGGCTGCAAACAGCTGTGTCACCAAGGACATAAAAGAGCCAGGGGATTATGGTGGCTTCCCGGCAGTAAGGACCCTATCAGCTGATAATACTTTTGCAGTTTTCAATTTACTGAGGTTATACTGAGTATTACCAGGATCAAGAGCCTATTGATGGTGTCAGCTGACTAATATTTAATTTGTTGTATCGGCTGCTTTTGCAGGTGCCAATAGGTATCTGGAGGAGACAAGTTGTTGCCCGCGGTTGGTCTTGAAGGAGAGGTTTTTCCATGGAGTTTGCTAATGATATAAGATTCCAGATTTTTAACATCGTGCTTCCGATGTGGAAAAGATCATGCCAAGGTGGGGTCTGCTCTGTCCCCTACTGGCCTAAAAAAAGAAGTTACGGGAGCATTGTTTAGCACATTGTCTTGTTAGGAACATATTCTTTCTTTGGTGGCGAACAGCGGTCAGGTAGGAAACTTCCTGATTGTAGGTCCACACGTCCTGCTGTTTGCTTTAGTGCTGTCTGAAGTTTTTAATCTCTAGGGGCCAATGCTTATTTTTATTGGTTGGTTGTTGCACAGAAAAGTCTCCACTAATGTTGTCCTGATGGTCTTGGAAAGAATTTAGAGTGGCCTGTGACGCCACAAGTAGACATGCATGCCGTCTAGAGACTAGGCACGATTTTCAGGTTCATATTACGTTCTCCATTACCATCAACATTCGTTGATCCTCACTTTAGAACTTTCTTTGGCATATCTTACAAGTTAATCTAATTGTCTTTCAGTGGGGCATAACTTTTCAAAAGTATCAGACCTTTCTAGATAAGAAATGCTATTCGACTTAACAAGCATTTGTTCTCTTTTCCTCTTCCCCCATAAAAAGAAGGGAATAGAGAAAACTGGTTCAAAAGAATGGTGAAAGTAAATGGTTTGGGGCCTTTGAAATTGCTATTGTTGTTGGGAAAGCAAAGACGAGGCCGTGGATTCTTGCTCTTGAAAAGCTTTTAACTGTGTTGCTTCCTTGAAGGCGCACTTAATTGCATGGTTATCAGGAATCCCAAAAAGTGAGACTTTGAGCGCGCGTGTTTGACCCGTAATGGTATACTTTGGGGAGTCTTGATTGAGTGATGTATCAGCTTTATCAACTTTATTCCACAATAATGCTTGTGTATATGCTGCAATTTGCAAGAGAAATTGATTCTTTTGTGCCGGGGAGGGGACCGGATCCTGTCTTCGTTGGATTCCGTTCCGATACTGTCATGTCGAGACTCTGCTCAAGTCAAGTGGCCTTTTTATCTGGTCTGGCAAAGCAGAGCCTTTCCTTTCTCATTCTTTTTCTCTGAGTGGAGAGAAAGCTTTAATTTTACTTTGGCTCTTTAAAGTTTTCTCCGTGCCCTTTCTCCTGATCAATCAAGCGTTATGGAGAGAGGGTTCTGAGCTTCTGGAGGCCATCAATTTTGTGGACATGGTGTTGGAACATTTAAATCTTGAACGCATGGTTCTTACCGTACCTTATCTGTTTTTTAACAGCACATCTTGAAATCGTGAAATAAAATATATTTCCAGAGTTTTGACTACGCTAATATGCAACCGAGAAGAAACGAACCCGTTTGAGTGGACGACTTGAACATTTTTCCAACCATATGCCAAATTTGAAGCATGAAAAGCTGATGTTCTTATTAAAGTTCCAGTGTCCTTGTCATAATGTACCATATTGTAAAGCCAAAATGCTAATCCCAATCTATTGGCTAAACTCGTCTGAGCTAATGGAGTTGTTTACACGTGGCATCCTGTTCTGGTCCTACGAGAAAGAATGAGCCAAGAGTTACGGCAATGAAGATAAGATGAATCCTCATACAACAGTGAAGTGTACACACGAGTTATCCTAAACAATGTGGATCTAAATGATAGCCTAATAATCTCGCCTACCGTGGAACTGGCTCAGCATAACCACTATCAGTTGCAGATGACGACGACGTTATCTTATTATTAGATTGGTCCACTTTGCTGGTGGATAGATCTGAGTTCAGAACAGAGGGTGCCGGTTTGTTCTTCTTGCTTGAGAAGAAGAATGAAGGTCTTTGAGGCACCGGGATGTTAATAGACTCGCTGTTTAACATGAGAACGACCGAATCCATGGTAGGTCGGTCTTCCGTGTCGTCTTGCACACAGAGCAAGCCAATGTGCATGCATCTGATCACTTCGTTCACTGAGTAAGCATTACTCAAAACTGGGTCCGCTATTTCCGACGACGTTCCGTTGCTCCAGTGCTTCCAAACCTAAAGGATTAGTTAATTTTAGTTAATTTCGTTTGAATTACTGCTGCACCTCTAATAAAAGTGACGTTAGCCAACAAAACAGTGCAGTATTAAGATACTCACATAGCCTAGTAGGCCCTCGTCGCAGTATAATGCGGAGAATTGGCTGTTCTTTTTGCCAGTGATAATCTCTAGCATTAGCACACCGTAGCTGAAGACATCAGATTTTACTGAGAAGTGTCCAAACATTAGATACTCTGGAGACATGTAGCCACTGCATTGAGCACCATGTGTTGACATTGAAATGAGAGGATAAGACAGAAATTTTCGCTACGTATAGAAAATGCTTGAACAAATTAGCACAAAGGCCCCAAGTTCAATGCTAATGGCACACTCTTCTTTTTTAATAACAAGGCAGATTAGCAGATGTTGAACTTACTATGTTCCAACAATCCTATTTGTGCTTGCTTGAGTCTGATCGTTGCCGAAGATTCGGGCCAAACCAAAATCTGAGATTTTTGGGTTCATGTCAGCATCTAGTAGAATGTTGCTGGCTTTGAGATCACGATGAATAATTCGAAGCCGAGAATCTTCATGAAGGTATAGCAATCCACGCGCCACCCCTACCATAACCTTGTAACGTGTTGACCAATCCAATTGTCCACTGAGCTTGGGATCTGTACATTAGTCAAAATAATCTGTAAGTTACATCAACTGGTACTTGCATAATGCTCTTGCCAGATCATCACACACAGTTGCTTTTGTCAACTTTTGATCAATATTCTTATTATGATGTGATTCATTGCTTTCCGTATCTACTTATTAAATAATGTTCAATCTTTAAAGTTGCATTCGTCGATGTAGAAACAAAATGATGAAGAAAACTAAGCAAAATAACAACAGGTTTTTTGCTTGCATTACATCGTCCTGCTATCACTAATGTCTATGGTTTTTCATTTAGCCAGACTCATATTTGCTTCTCATTTTCTCTGAGTGAAACATATCATTGAGACTGAAATGATGGTGTGTTAACTTGGTGAAAAGGAGATAAAAGAGAGGCAAACCAAATAGCAAGCGATCAAGGCTCCCATTGGGCACGTATTCATAGACTAGTATTGTTTCATCTCTTTCCATGGAGAATCCCAGTAGCCTCACTAGGTTTCTGTGCTGAAGCTTGGCTACTAATTCAACCTCGGTCTTAAATTCTTCGACTCCTTGTCCAGAGCTCCTAGATAGACGCTTTGCTGCAATTTCTTGACCATTGGGTAGTGTACCCTGATAACAGAAGACATAAAAACTCCAAATATGCCCAAAACAGATGCCTCTTATTGTTGCTTCATTTTATTGTATTTGCACTCTTACTAATATGAGATTAGAAGGGCATAATCTTGGAGTTTTTCCTATCTAACTTATGTGGAGGAGAAAAATGCTCCAGAGCTTTGAGAAGCTTCATTGTAAACCACAATATCATACTACATTATAATTATATATGAAAATTAGCAAGCATCATCTTCTTGATAAGTCAAAAGCTGAATGATCAGATTGAACATCTTAATTACCTTGTAAACCGGACCAAATCCTCCTTCCCCTAACTTGTTGTTGTTCGAGAAGTTATCTGTGGCAGCTTCTATCGTTTGCAGATCAAATTGCAGGGAATGGAGTTCAGAAATTTGCCTCCTAACTGGCAGTTAAATAATTCAGATATCTTTAGACTCTGGTGAAACAGAATCAATAAAATTGTATGCATGCAATAGCGGTGTTTCGTTGAGTTACCAATCTGATCTTCTTTTATACCACTTTTGCTCTCCCTTCTTAGGATTCTTTTTCTTCCTCGTAGTATATGCCAGACTATCATGTAAAAAAGTAGCGCTACTCCTGTGGCTGCGGCAAGGACTGCAGCATATATTTTCCACTTAAAGTGCACTTTCCCTGCATTTGTTGTCGGAGTTAATAGTTTCATTTACATACATGGAAGTATGGCTCGTTCTAGTCATGACAACTTCATGTTCCAGCACACACACGAGACAAGATATTCCCCGACTCCATTCAAAAGCTGTGGCAGAAAGTTGAATTGACCGTACTTAAATGAAACGTGCGTTGAGTAATCCAACTGCAAAGATTTCAACTGTAACAGAATTGAAAAAATAAAAAATAAAATATTTTGCTGAGAAACTCTAATAACTCCTTGAAGAGCAAAGAAACAGCTTAAGCGGACAACACAAATTCTGTTGTAATCTTTGAAGTAGTAAGAAGCATGATGATGAACTTTTCAAAAATCAACTATTAGGTTCTACCTTACCTTTTGAGCTGCTCCCGTAAAACGGGTAAATCTCAAACCTGACAAAGCAACTAGGAAGCAAAACTCGGCCTCCAATTTTCCCCTCTTGGAGGCTTAAGAGGATAGATGTGGCGTTGCGAAGGCACTCCGAACAATCGTTATTGGAAAGGTAAGGCACACACTGTGCGAACGTGTACAACGTTTTCTCCTGACTAAACTTGGCGTGGCCATGGCCATACATCCTAGGAGGATGCCGAGCAGCCTCTCTAGCCACGTGATCCGTAGTGACATTCAGTACCTTCATGAATTCATCAGACTGGTCTATGTTCTCTTCATTGTATCCAGCCAACAGAGGTTTTAGCTCGACCTTCCTGGTAAAATTCGTGTCGGAGTAGCGTAACATGCACTGATCGTACCACAGGAAGGAGACTTTTGTCATCCGGCATAGCTGGTTTATTCGAATACTCGCGTTCCTGACGCAATCCGCGCACTCTTTCTTGGGGACATCGCCTCTGCACATAAAGCTGCCGTAGACGGCGTTGCTCGAGCTGGCTTTGCTTGAAGTGAAGTTGAACCCGTTATCAGGGTTGGCGCCCGCGTCTCTGACGAGATCATCGAGAACGCGATTGAGGTTGGCGTGATAGGTGCTATTGGGGGTGAAGGTGCTTGAGTTTAAGCAGTAATGGTAATGGCCGTTCAAGGTGTTCAAGGTGAGGGTGAATTCAGCAGCTTTGATGGTGAAAAAGCTGAGCATGAAAGGAAGTAGGAAACGTATCATCCGCATCCTTCTCTCTCTCTCTCTCTCTCTCTTTGCTGTGTGCGCGTGGTTTATGATGAGTAAGTGGGATTGCTCTTTCCATTCAACCGTAAGGCCACAGCATGGACTACTAAATATGGTGAAGGACTACAAGCCCACGGGACTCCGGACATCATCCACTGTCAACCCCGGCTTTTCAAAAGATAAAAAGAAGTTAGCGTGTTTGTGGAGGACGGCAACACATGGGATTTGTCGTTTTTGCCTATTCCTTTCCCAAGAGCTTGGTTTCTTGAAAGCCATCGTTGTTGCAATAAAATCAAATTCAATGATATTACCAGTTTGCTTTAAATTTTAGGTGGTGTGTATCACAAAAAGATTTCTAATTACCACTGATGTTGATGCCACTTGAGTCTCTCTTTCTAAAACCATGTTGAACCAACTATTTGCTAGTCCCATAGTACAAAGGCTCTATTTCCCGTCATTCAAACTTTAGCCGGAATCTCAGTTTCTAATTTCGCAAGATCCGATGCCACTAATTCTAATATCTCTTTACCCATCACCATCCACTGCCGCAGACAATCGCCCCACCATTCTCTCACTGCCATCTTAGCAGCCACCCTCTCTCTCTCTCTCTCTCTCTCTCGACCACCATGGTCTGTAGTCTTGATCCTGCTCACGACCTCCATTTTGTTAGGAGCATGGTTCATACTCCCCATCAATAGGAAGGCACAGAAATTGAATTTCTCGATAAGCAGGCGGGGGTCCAATGGTTGTGGAGGTAGTGCCCCTAAGCTGTGCTGGAAGGCTTTTATAATTTAAGTCCATATTTTATTGGTAATTTGAGTTTCGGCCTATGAATAGCTACTAGGCATATATAACATTTTTCTCTTGTAAATTAAGAGTTATACTAGAGAGGTGTGAGGTACTAATCATAGTGGAATGCTCAGTTGGACATAACCTTAATTTAAGAGTGGATCGGGATAAAAATCTTGTGTTTATATTTCTTTTTCTTGTTTTGATTTTCTATTTCTTTGTGATTGTGCATCAAATCTTGATACATCTAAGGTTGCAAGTTGCCATAGACGACCTCAACCTAAGGTTGTCCACGTCCACAGGCCTATTACCTCAATTTGAGGTGGTCCAAGCCCATGAGAAGGCATGTGGATTGAGGTCGCCGTTACCTTGGCTACCTTGATTGATAATGAGAGGAAGGGAGGGTGGAAGCACAAGAGATCATTGGTGGATGACAACGAGTGAGGTGGATATTCATTGGAGTACCGTGGAGCTTGATTTAGGATATGGGTAATTGTATCTTAAGTTGTTTTGGAAGTTTTGCCTAGGTGAGAAATTTAAAATTTCTCTAGGGCCATTTGGGAAGGAGAACGTGGACATTGTCCTCAGAGTTACGATGGTTAGGAATGAGCAGTTTTAGGTTTCATCTGAAACTTAAAACCTATCCATTATAACTTGAAACCCACCATACACTTGGAACCTACTCTATCATAAATTCTAGTGTTGGTTCCAGTGATTGGATAATTTCTAGGGTCTATAATTAATCAAACCATTGTGGTGAATTATCACATTTAATAACACCATTTATTGCTAATCCGTTGACTAGAACTTATGTTTGACATACGAAAAGCATGAAACATTAATAAGTAGAAGTCTATCATAAAATAGAAGCTCAGACTAGTGGTTTTATAGTATACACTTATCATTGGATGCCACAAAATATCGTAAATCACGTGAAGATATAAACCAAGAAAAATTAAAAACTTATTTTAGATTTAGGTTCTAAGTTCTAGGTTTCACGTGTCTAAAATTTAGAATCTACCAAATTTTTTAAACTTGGAACTTATCTTGCATATCTTGAAACCTTAAATTGAACAGGTTCTCACTTATATGGTTCTTCGATTCTAGGTTCTACTATAAATTATACTCATCCCTATTTATGGTAACTAATGTCGGGTATAAATTGGTTTCTAGAGCCAAAACTCAGGGTGTACATTAGTGATTTTTATAAAAGACAGAGTAAAGTGATATTGATGTTAAAAAATAAGGATAATTCTGAGTATTTTTCTTGAAAGTACGCAACGAGTAGGTTAGGAAAATTTCTGCTTGAGTTATTTCATTACATCATCTTACTAATTCATAAAAGGATTATGTTAATGTGTGCCCTCGAGAACTAGTTAAGCATGCTTAAATAGGAATGGTTCAATTTTCAAGATAGGGGCAACACATAACATGAGAAGAGACCATGCATTGAAAATTAACAAGTATACTCATTAACAAAATGCTCCATAAAAGAAAAAAAAGAAAGAAATTGCAATTATCAAATGAATACTTTACATGTTTGAAAAATTACCAATAATTTTAAAAGTTCTGAGTGTCGATATTTATAAATTTTGGAAGATTCTGGGTATTTCCCATTAGATAAAACACGAATCGGGTGATCTGTGAGAATTGAACCAAAAAGTAAAAATAAAAAAGCGAACTCCTTAACAAACTCTTATTTTCCTGCCACAATCAAATATCAAAGTTGAGTTGCCTACATTTATTTCATGCCATATTTGCAAGGAAAGGCCTATCATCAGCCAACAAAGTTCAAGTCTAATCCAATCATTCATGGGTCCCTTGTCTGTCTATAATGCGCCCTTTGCTTCTTTTCGTGAGTTACGTGAAGATGGATCTAGAGGCGACTAGGTCAATGAAGGAGATAAGTTACGACGCCTTATTACCCCTCAATTTGTCTTTTTTTTTTTTTGATCTTATCTTATATCTCTTTTACAAGTTACCACGTGTTGTATGTAGATTGTATAAACCTACCTCCTTTCTCACGCATCCCCACTCTAGCTCCCCGACAACATTAAATATAATATGTTAATCACATCCTCCTCCATGGCATTCACATATGATAAATTTTCTTATTGAGTTCTACCTTTTTCTTTGGTTTTTCGTTTCCTATTTTGTCTTCTTTTTTTTTTGGGAGGGGCAATACCAATTCAATCCTACACTTAAACTTTTCAATTTTACAAATGCAGTTCTAAATTTTTATGTGAAACTCCTATGTGATTCTTCTAGTCAATTCCCATGACATGAGTACATTTGTTATGGCATCCTGATTTTCAAGTTATGATTTTGATTGAATAAGTTGGACCTTTCGTCAACGCGATTATAGTGTTTTTCTCTGAGATGGCCACTTATGAGATAATTGATCTATCAGGTGAAGCCGTTAAATGATTTTAATGTAAAAGACTTGAGAATTCGACTAGGAATATACTGCTCGACCGTACTAGTCTATAAGGGTCATTAGGGCACAATTTGAAATCGATCAGAGTTTGGAGATATGTTGACTTAATTGAGACGTGTAGTTAAACGTGGGTGATTCCACTAAATTGCAAAATTCTCATCGATCGGTACTAAATCGATTTTATGTCATTTTGGGTACCCTGTGTTCGTATTTGAAATCTCGAGATTTTCACGACCACCGAGAGTCGCCAATATGTCGAAAAGGTATATGTGGCTTGAAGAAAATTGACCACTGATCAATTGCACCAAAAATTCCTAAAAGATACCCGGTAAACTAAGTTATGTTAAAATTGCGTCTGATTGAAATTAATCGAAAATTTAAATTTTATTTAAGAAATTGAAAGTCCTGTCGTATCATGAGTATTTTAGGAACGTTGGCTCACATTTTGGGGAATTTACGACGAGTTCTGGATTTTTATGGAAAATCGTTTCGGACGTTTCGGAAAACGAACGAAAATTTGGATTTGCCAATTTGAAGGGATTTTTGGCATCTAGTTTAAGTGAATTGGCGAAAGGAAATTTCGTGGGCATTTTCTGCTGTCAAATCGAACATTAACCAGAGAAGTTTGTTAAAAAATCGGATTCCAAGAAAAATGAAATAAAATTCGGATTTTTGAAGAAATTCGTGAGATTGAGGGACCGTCTTATTTTGGTGTCTAATTGGACTTCAATTGTTCAAGTTAGTGAAGAAATTGGCTATAGGGTGATCAATTGATAGAGTTGTGAAGTTGAGCGAATTTTCAATGGTGTTTTATGTTTTCTTTTATTTATTTTTTCCTTTTCCCTCTAATTATCCCACCATTTGCGCGCGCACGCACGCACGCCCCCCACACCCCCCCTTTCCTTGCTTTTCTTTTATTGACTTTTGGTCAATTCCCTCTCTCTCTCTCACGTTGGGCTGCACGACGCCCACGTCTTCCACCCCCCCCTGCCACGCATCATCGCTCGCCCTCTCTTTCATTTATTTTATTCCCTGCAAGAGTTCTTTGACTGGTTTTGCTGCCCCACGAAGACGACGGCCTTCTCTCCTTCCCGTTCCTTGTTGCTGTCCATTTCCCTTGCACATCTTGCCCCACCGACGCCCCCACCTGCGTCCATTTCTCCTTCGCCAACATCACCAATGCACCAACCCACGTACAGTTCGTCCACCGCTTCTCAATCGGGCCCGTCTCTGCTGCGTCGAAGTTGCCCTTTCGTCCGTCCACATTGGGCCGTCCTCGAAGCCCACCGTTGCAGCCCATCAGCAGTGCTCTCACGGCCAATTTCCAGCAAATCCAGCAACTAACTTGGCTCGGTTCACGGCCGTTTCAGCCATGGTTCGCACCACCACCCGTGGCTGCCGAACCTAGCTTCGAACTGTGCCCAAACCAGCCTCGTTGCAGCTCGTTCAGCCCTTGATCAGTGGCCAAAATCAACAAGGGTTTGTGGGCATGGTAGCCCGTTTTCAAGCCTGTCCCGGCCCTGCTTGGCGGTCTCGCTTTGGAAGTTGTCGTTCCTCGCAGCGATCCTGTCGTTTTGATCCAAGTGGATCGTTAATCAGGTGAGTTTAACTCATTAAATCTCGCTTAGTAGGTTAATGATGCTTAGTGGTTAATTAGATTAGACTAAGATAAATTAGGTGGTTAGTTAGACTTAATTAGTGAATTTAAATTAGTTATCAATGCATGGTAGGTGGTTAGTTATTGTAATTAGAGCCTAGACAAATTCTAGTATTTGGTTCGGTAATTTTTTGGGCCCGTCTCGACTTCCGTTTAGGCATTTCTGGGCCTAAGTTTGATTTATGCTATTTATTGGCATTTATTTATTTCCGCAATTAATTAATTAATTTCCGAAAATTCAACTGAGATTGCTAATCTTAGTGGTGCTTTTTGTTTATTTAAGTAAGCATTGGTTTGCGAAAATTTAGTGAATTAAGGATTATGTGGGAAATTGTTTCAAAATTTGTTAGTGTCGGTATTCAATTGGAAATTAACCTTGAAAGGTTGTACGTGAGCCTTGAAAAGCTGCCGAAGTATGGTTGTACCAATAGGGTTGAGATTTATCATCAAATTGGGATCGGTTGTGCCCAATAGAGCCATGAATTACCACTTATTAAAGGTCATGCCCAATCAAGCCGTGATCCACCACTTGATAGAGGTCGTGCCCATCGGGCCGTAATCAGCCACCTATTAAAGGTTGCACCCATCGGGCCGTGATCTGCCACCTATTAAAGGTTGCGCCCATTGGGCCGTGATTACCACCTAAAGATAGGTCGTGTCCTTGGAACTGTGAATTATAGCTGAGAATCGAATAGACCATGCTTGTTGAACCGTGAGTAAGATTTGAGACAGAATACTTGTGATGATCGGAGCGTGATCTTGATGATATGTAATCGATTGAGTTGATTGATCGATGAGTCGATCTGAATGATTGAATGATGCGATTATCGGTATTTATGAATTGAACTAAGTTGCAAGGAGAGACTAAGGCTAAGGTAAGTTCTATGACTCGTATTGTGCTTAAGTAGCCTTTAGGGCGTATTGACTTCCTAATTGGGTTTTAGGGGGGTTAAATTTGCTGAGACGTAGTCTCACCCCATTATGGGATCACATTTTCAGGTTCTTAGGTGACAGCCGTGGAGAGCCGAAAGTCTCGGAGTTTGGGAAGGTGGAAGAAGCATAATCAGTGAACCTTTATGACTAGTTGGTCATAGGACAATTCCTTTTTGATAAGCCGATATTTTTGTAACTAGTCTAGTCTTGTGTATAAACCCAGTTGTTTATAAAAGACTTGTTGTGATTTGAAAAAGATGGCCCTACTTTCCTATCCCATTAAATTGTTGTATGGGGATTTGCTATCTACTTCCGCATGTGCATTTAAGAATGAATGGGTCAGTGATGCGTCTTGAGACGTCGCTATTTAATCGACTATGAAGGGATGAGCACGTGTTTGGAAGATCAAGGCGTGACATTTGTCCATGTTGGCATGCACCACATAAGATAGATGGCAATGATTGGATACTATGTCAGCAATTTCTGGCAGTGATTGTCCAAAGGGACTACATTAGAATTTTGCGCTTACATTTAGAACTACATTAGTAAAATTCAAAAATTTAGGACTAAATTAAAATTTGTACAATAGGCTTAGATTGATTGGGTAGTTGTTGCCCTTTTTCTTTTGCTCATTGGTATAATGGAGGCATTTTAGTCTGGTCGCTATTGACAAAATTAAAATGAACTATTTTGTTTGTTCTAGCACATAATTTACCTTTGCACTGAGGAACGTGCCATTTTCTATTCCAAAGTGAGAAAAAGATACTTCACTTGTTACTGAGACCCATCGAAATGAACTATGTTGTTTGGTATAATCCCATACACATCTTTATTCCTTACATAAACCACCATGCCAACTATTTCAATTTTTATTTTAATTGTGATACAATGTTGTGATCCCAATTACATGGTATGGGATTTGAATCCCATATTGATGGTATTGGACTTTGACTTGCGGTTTATATGACCGTGGGCTCTCCCACCTCAATAGCGCATTTTTAGGATACGGTTCTCCTATGGTCTGTATCATATAACAAGTTACTTGTGGATCTTTTGTCAAAAAAGAGTGTAATAACAAATAAAGAATCTTAAGTAATCAGAAAAACAAATGTCTAATGGGGCCCTTCGCATGAGTTTTGCTTTTTACTTTGTAACTTTGCATTACCGATTTTGATAACTGAGAAATTGTCTAAGAGTTATGCTATAGATGGTCATTTCCATATCTGATAAAAGGCACAACCACTAATTTTTTATTTTTGGTCAAAAATACCGTAATCCATTAGCTAACTTAAGGAGTGCGAGGGTAAAATACTTGTTTCAGATACAAGTAAGGCCAATTATGAGGTAGGGATCTATTCAATTCGCTAGCTTATTGTGCTCTCCGTTGAAGAGGGCCAACCTCAAATTCGGAAAGCCCATAATGAGAACCTTTGCCTTGGCGACAAGGACGTCCACCAACCAGAATACCATTACTCGTGCCGTGTCTTGCTAAAAAATCTAAGCATTTCGACCATCGCTAGAGTCTCCGTTTGCTTGACTGAGCTCGACCTCACCTCCATCGCAAAACCATCAATTAACTCTCCATGGCAGTTCCTGCCTACGCAGCTAATGGCCCCGGTCGTCGATCCCTCGACGAAGGAAACATCAAAGTTGAATTTGAGGGTTCCCTTGCTGGGGTTTCTTTTCCAGATCTGAGGGAAGCTATCTTTGTTTGCTGGTGATTTGCTCTTGATTTTGGCCCACTGAACAAAGCATGGGTAATCGGCCACGGCAGAACTAGCAAGCCACTGTGGATCGGGAGCTTTGTTGCAGAAAATGAAGCCATTCCTTTCTTTCCATATATGCCAAAGAACAATGGCAACGAGGTCGAAGATCGAGGAGGTATGCTGAAAATTTAGTATCCGTTTTTTGATTCGAAAGTGAGAACAATGTGTGAAATAGCGATTTGCGATGCAGGGTTCGACCAAATGCTCCGCGGCTAGGGGCAGAGTAAAAAGAGGTACTCCATGGTTTCAGGGTTCTGTTTGCACATGTCACAGGTATTATCTTCACAAATTCCTCTTACCATAACCACAGCAAGTTTCTTTCAAAGATCACCGACAGACATAATTCTATGGATACCATCCCGTGATGGCTGAGTTGGTGGAATCGAATGTTGGCCACACGCAAGGCTAGAGTTCGAATCCCCAACTCGTCATTATGTGCGACTAAAGCGGGGAGCCGTGGGAGGTGGGTCTCTGCACTAGCACCCCCGTGATTTACGCATAGCTGCTTTCGGCTGCGAAGCGGTTTCACGGTCATAAAAAATATTAAAAATAATAAAAATAAAAAATAAAAAAATCCATGGAAATGAAAAGGAGAGAAGGTGTTACACGGAAAAATCAAAACAACTATGCAAATGCAATGGACCTGCCAACATTAAATAAACCCAGAAAGGACAGAGATAAAAGGAAAGTAATGGGAAAAGGTAATGACACCTCAAGCATTTCAACTTTTGTTGTCATTCTTGAATTTTTTATGGTTAAATATGATATGCGTGGCCGTTAAAGTTACTGACGCGTCGCTTTTACTTTTTCCATCTCGTCCTTCAACTTTATTTGCTTGTTCTATTTCATCCTTAAGCTATTATATTTTCTTTCTCACCAACAGCCTTCATTTGAGCATAGTGAGAGTCATCAAATAATTTTGAAGATAAACCTTGCTGACTTTTATTGAAGACTAGTAATTTTAAACACAATCCTTCGACAAGACATCACACACACCACATGTGTTAATGTACTTGTAATAAAATCAAATCGTGATGAATAATAAATATGTCATGTATGAAGTAACCCTTTTACTTGTTTGTAGTAGCACGCTTGGTATTGTTTAGTTAAAGAATGTAAAATGTTCCTTATATCTACGTGACATGTTTAGATACATTTAAAATTAATATTTACAACTTCTTAACATAAATAATAATTTTTATACATAAAAACTTATATCTGAAATGGTATGTGATGTGTATCCATTTTACTAACTTTTATGTTTTGGCTATAATATTGTGACATAATTAATAAACAGTTTGGATCGGGATTATATTCAAATTTGACAAAGCCCATTTGACGGAGAGAATAAGAAAGCAGTTCATGAACTGAAATTGAACAGATAGACGAAGTATGGGGACATCGTTGAATAAAAATGACGATGAGTCATAGACAACATCATATTTCGTCCATGTTAGCAGAGTCTGTCAATAATTTTAATGGAAGGATCACATCAAACCACTTAATAAATAAAAAATGTCCAGAAATGGCATTGAACAACAATAAAAATTTAAAGGTTATTGGTGTCATTGCCCGAGAAAATATACTCTCAAAAATAAGAAAATGGCAGAAAGACCACCTTTCTGGCAAGTGATATTTGATGAGCGGTTCACGGAGATTTGGAATTTGAGAAGTCGTCTCAACATTTTCCCCTCTCAAATCGTCTCGTGTCCCAATCGACCCAAATGCTTTGTTACATGTTACATCCAAAAGTCTCTTCTCAAAAACAAATCATTTATAGGTAAAACCACAAAAATAATAAAATATATATGAGTGGCATTGTTAGTACAAAATATTTTTTTACACAAAAAGTCAGGAAATTAAAACTCTCATCTACTCATGGAACGAATCTTTTCACCAAGATCACATAATGTATTTGCGTCGGCAGCTTATTTTGTTTGTGTAACGATATTTTTATATGACCTATGTATAAGTCCAAAATATGGATTGTGGTGGTCCCACCATTCATCATGAGTTCGAGCTTAGCATGGACTCGCCTTTGTCCAAAGGACATGTAAACACAAACAGTAAAACGCCAACGACCGAGATCAAACAGGGTCTACACATAATTCATTGGAAATTCAGCAAAGTGTATGTCTTGATTTTAAACTATGAACCGGTTGGAGGGCCGATCTTATATTCTAAAACGATCTTGAACGTGTCGACAGGGGAATCTGTCTATAGACCATGTCAATGCACACCTAAGTCTTCGAAGATAGACTGGCACCACTGTCGGTTGGAGACCACGGCGGCGTTATCTTGCTACTGGATTGGTCTGCTTTGCCAGTAGATTGATCTAAGTTCAGAACACAAGGTGCCGGCTTGTTTCTCTTATTTGGGAAGAAGAATGAAGGTCTCTGAGGCA
The DNA here is from genome assembly GCA_019915185.1 of Eucalyptus camaldulensis. NCBI lineage: Eukaryota > Viridiplantae > Streptophyta > Magnoliopsida > Myrtales > Myrtaceae > Eucalyptus > Eucalyptus camaldulensis. Next base: position 13,092,533 of record JAHSVA010000012.1, read on the forward strand.
TTGGAATGCTAATAGACTCACTGTTTAACATGAGAACGACCGAATCCATGGTAGGTCGGTCCTCTGTGTCGTCTTGCACGCACAACAGCCCAATGTGCATGCATCTGATCACTTCGTTGACGGAGTAAGCATTACTTAAAGCTGGGTCCACTACTTCAGGTGGCGATCTGCTGGTCCAATGCTTCCAAACCTGAAAGATTAGTTATATTAGCGGTTTTTGTTCAATTTACTGTTGTACTTCCACTAAAAATGATGTTAGCCAGAAATCAGTGCAGTACTAAAATACTCACATGGCCTAGCAGGCCCCCATCACAGTCCAATGCTAAGAATTGGCTGTTCTTTTTGCCAGTAATAATCTCCAACATTAGCACACCATAGCTGAAGACGTCAGATTTTACTGAGAAGTGTCCAAACATCAGATACTCAGGAGACATGTAACCACTGCATTGAGCAACAAATGTTAACACAAAAATAAGAGGATAAGCTAGAAATTTTCACTATGCATATAAAATGCTTGAACAAATTAGGACAAATGCTCAAGTTCAACGATAATGGCATGCTCTTCTTTTTTAATAACAAGTCAGAATAGCAGATGTTGAACTTACTATGTTCCAACAATCCTATTTGTGCTTGCTTCAGTTTGATTGGCACCGAAGATCCGGGCCATACCAAAATCTGAGATTTTTGGGTTCATGTCAGCATCTAGCAGAATGTTGCTGGCTTTGAGATCACGATGAATAATTCGAAGCCGAGAATCTTCATGAAGGTATAGCAGTCCGCGCGCCACCCCTACCATGACCTTGTACCGTGTTGACCAATCTAGGCGTCCACTGAGCTTGGGATCTGTACATCAGTCAAAATAATATGTAAGTTGCATCAACTTGCACTTGTATAATGCTCATGCCCAGATCATCACATATAGTTGCTTTCATTAGCTTTTGATCAGTATTCTCATTGCCATTCGTTGCAATCCTTATCTAATTCTTATCATGTTCGATCTTTAAAGTTGCATTCGTCAACTTAGAAACAAAATGACGAAGAAAACTAAGCAGAATAACAACAGGATGTTTGTTTGCATTATGTTGTCTTGCTATCACTAATATCTGCGGTTTTCCATTTGGCTAGAATTATATTTGGTTCTCGTTTTCTCTGAGTGAAATATATCATTTAGATTGAAAAAGATGGTGTATTAATTTGGTGAAACAGAGATAAAAGAGAGGCAAACCAAATAACAAGTTGTCGAGGCTCCCGTTGGGCACGTATTCATAGACTAGTATCGTTTCATCTCTTTCCATGGAGAATCCCAATAGCCTCACTAGGTTTCTGTGTTGAAGCTTGGCTACTAATTCAACCTCGGTCTTAAATTCTTCGACTCCTTGTCCAGAGCTCCTAGATAGCCTCTTTGCTGCAATTTCTTGACCACTGGGTAGTGTACCCTGATGATAGAAGATATAAGACGCATCTTATTGCTGCTTCGTTTTATTATACTTCCATTTTTACCACTATAAGATTAGAAGGGCATTGAAATAGGGGAACTAGGAGCATAATCTTGGAGTTTTTCCTATCTAACTTATGTAGATGAGAAAAATGCTCTGGAGTTTTGAGAAACTTCATTGTAAACCACAATATGATACTACGTTATGATTATATATGAAAATTAGCAAGCATCAGCTTCTTGATAATTCAAAAGTTGAATGATCAGATTGAACATCTTAATTACCTTGTAAACTGGACCAAATCCACCTTCCCCTAACTTGTTGTCGTTTGAGAAATTATTTGTGGCAACTTCTATTGTTTGCAGATCAAATTGCAGGGAGTGGAGTTCAGAAATTTGCCTCCTAACTGGCAGTTAAACAGTTCAGATATCTTTAAACTCTAATGAAACAGAATCAATAAAATTTTAGGCGTGTGATAGCATTAGTTCGTTGAGTTACCAATCGGATCTTCTTCTACACAACTTTCACTCTCCCCTCTTAGAACCATTCTTCTTCCTCGTAGTAAATGCCAGACAATCATGCAAAAAAGTAGCGTTGATCCTACGGCTGCGGCAAGGATTGCAGCAGATATTTTCAATGGAAAGTGCACTTTTCCTGCATTTGTAGTCAGGGTTAATAGTTTTATATACATACATGAAAAAAATGGCTCCTTCTAGTCATGAAAACTTCATGTTCCAGCACATACACGAGACAAGTTACTCCCCAACCCCATGCAAAAGCTGTAGCAAACAGTTGAATTGACTGTACGTAATTGAACGAGCGTTTGAGTAATCTAACTGTAAAGATTGTAACTGTAGTAGAATTGAAAAAAGAAAAGAAAAGAAAAGAAAAGAAAATTGTTTTGCTGGCTGAAAAACTCTAATGACTCCTCAAAGAGCAAAGACACAGCTTGAGCGGACAACATAAATTCTATTGCAATTTTAGAAGTAGTAACAAGCATGATCATGAAAACATCAACTATTAGGTTCTACCTTACCTTTTGGGCTGCTCCCGTAAAATGGGTAAATCTCAAACCTGACAAAGCAACTCGGAAGCAACACTCGGCCCCCGATTTTCCCCTTTGAGAGGCTTAAGAGGCTTGATGTGGCGTTGCGAAGGCACTCCCAACAATTGATTTTGGAAATATAAGGGACACACTGTGCGAATGTGTACAACGTTTTCTCCCGATGAAATTTGGCTTCACGATGGCCATACATCTTAGGAGGATGCTGAGCAACCTCTTTAGCCGCGTGATCTGTCGTCTCGTTCAGTAGCTTCATGAATTCATCTGGCTGTTCTATGTTCTCTTCATTGTATCCATTCAACTGAGGTTCCAGCTCCACCTTGCTGGTGAAATTCCTGTCAGAGTAGCGCAGCATGCACTGATCGTACCACAGGAAGGAGACTTTTGTCATCCGGCATAGCTCGGTTATTTGAATACTCGCGTTCCTGACGCAATCCGCGCACTCTTTCTTGGGGACATCGCCTCTGCACATAAAGCTACCGTAGATGGCCTCGCTCGAGGTGGCTTTGCTCGAAGTGAAGTTGAACCCATCATCAGTGTCAGCATCCGCGTCTCTGACGAGATCATCGAGAACAAGGTTGAGGTTGGCGTGGTAGGTGCTATTGGGAGAGAAGGTGGTTGAGTTTGAGCAGTAATGACTGCTCATGGTGATGGTGGATTCAGTAGCTTTGAGGATGAAAAAGCTGAGCAAGAAAAAGAGTAGAAAACGTGTCGTTGCCATCTTTTTCTCTCTATTTTGTTGTGTCTGTGTGGGTGTGTTATGATGTATAGGTGCGGTTTGTTCTTTCCATTCCATTGCGAGTCCACAACAGGCATGTTTAAATACGGTAAAATACTGCGAGTCAACTTGACTCTGCACATCGTCCACCTTCAATCGCGGATTCTCAGAAAGGAAAAAAAATTTGTCCCGCGTGAGCCGTTGCTGGGTGTGTTTCTTGAAAGCTGTGCTTGATGGTATTACTCGGTTTAAATCGGAGGTGGCATTTTTTTTATTATTTTTTTTAAATGTACTAATTGCCATCGGTATCGATCCCACTTCGGATCCTGTATTTCCAAAACCACCTCTCAGTATGGCAAGATAGAATCTTGTGAGTACAAAGACTATTGCTTTTTCCAGTACCATGCTCCCATGTTTCAGGGGAGAAGGCGTCGCGGGAATCAGAGCTGTCAGCCCACCCTCGAAGGGATTGTAGCCGGGTCTGGCAATGGAGCAAGTATCTTTATTGAGACCTTGATCTCAGCTTCTATCCAGTCTTTCCTGGATGTCATAGCTTTTTAAAGTCTTGCTAAGGACCTTCATTCAAATTTTAGCCCTATATCTAATTTCACAAAATCCAACCCCAAAAAACTCTGACATGTCTCTACCCACCTCCACCCGCTGCTAATGCCCCACCGTCCTCTCATGCCCCTCCCTACCACCACCTTCAACCCCTCTCACATCCGATTCTCTCACTTCGACCACTAGGGATAACCTCAAATTGAGGTTGTCCCTTGTCTCCATGCTGCTCGTGACATCAATCTAAGGTCGCAAGTCACCATGGATGACCTCGATTGAGGTCGTTCATGGACCTGGATCTGAGGTTGTCGATGGCCTCGAAGAGGCCTATCACCTTCATTGAAGTTGGTCAAATGCCATAAGAAGGTAAGTGGATCGAGGTCACCAACAACTTGGCAAATTGGTTTTGGATATGAAAGTTATAATAGTCACTTATGTCAAGAACGAAATAGGGTTATATAAGTGATTTTAGCATAAAGGAGTTGGGTATTGAAGTAAAGAGCCAAGAAGCACAAACATTCTCTAGGAGTTTTCGTGTCATGTTGAATATTTCGATATGTATCTGATACTCTTTGATACTCAGTCGATAGGGGTCAACTCTCTTGACACTCTTCTAGAATTCCGATGTGAGTTCGAAATGCCGTATATAAGTTTGAAATTCCTATATGCACGGGATTAATTTTAAAAAATTTTAATAAATGAGAAGTCAAAATGTAAATATGCATAATAATAATAATAATAATAATAATAATAATAATAATAATAATAATAATAATAATAATAATAATAATAATAAAGAGGAAAAGAAGAATGACCTAATGTTTTTTCTCTTCTACTCTTACTTCTCATGACACACAATTCACACCCAAGTTTATTTATTTATTTATTTATTTATCTATTTTGACATGCTCTAACATGTGAGTTCAGAATGTAGATTGTTTAGTTTTTCCCCCCTCCAAGTGAATGGAGTCGAATTTGTCAAATTAATACAACGAATGATATCAACAAGTGCTGGATTAATGTTTTATTGTAAATTCATTTTAGGATCTTTTTTTATTAGTTATTTATTAGTGAATTTGAATCAGATTAATTTGATTAAAATAATCATAAAAAGATAATTTAAAATGTGTGTATGTGTGTGTGTGTATATATATCTATATATATATATATATATATATATATATATATAAACACATTTAATATACAACATGTTTTAGCGTATCAGAATTCTCTATTTCTTGATAAACGACGTGTCAGCGTGTCGTGTCGTGTCGTATCGTGTCATGTGTTATATATTAGTAATGGTGCTACTTAGGTGAAGAGTAAAGATGATTTCAAGTATCTTTTAAAAGAAAATATGATCAGAAAAGAAGGTCAGGAAATTTCTACCTGAGTTGTTTCATTGTATCCCCACAGTAAGATAGACAAGGGTCCTATTAGAAAGTTTTCTCAGGGCACCGGGTAAACATGCTTAATTAGGAATTGTCAATTTTTAACGTAGTTATGACACATAACACGAGAAGCATAGTGCACTAAAAATTGTTTGTGAACTTTCCTTAATTACTTTCTTTACAAGTGCACTCATTTACGTAATTGTTGATAGTATAGAAGAGAAAATGTAATTACGTTAAAATAATTATAAATATCAATATTAGTATTTTTTGGGATAGGTACCAAAAAGGTCTTAAATCTATTATAATTGTGCAAATTCAATTATAAGTTTTTTTATAGCTAATTTAATCATAAACCTTTTGTATTTGTGCAAATTCAATCCATCCAGCTAATTTTGGTCGACTAATGCTAACATGGACAATTTTTAATAACATTTTATTTTTTTTCGAGTATATTAATTTTCTTATCCCCTCTTTTGGTCGGTTGCCGTTGGCTAGGGATGAGGCCAGTAATGTGAGCCCCTGTCAACCACTAGCAAGGGAAGCCTTGCTTGGGGGAGGCAAGGAGGTAGCTTGCCTCGGTCTAGTTTTCAACCCAAGAGAGGAGGAAGAGGGAAAAAAATAAAAATAAATAAAATAACAAATAATTAAATATATTCGAAAAATATTAAAATATTATTAAAAATTATCTATGTCAGCGTCAATCGTGTCATGTCAATGTTGGTCGATCAAATTTGGCTAGATAGATTGACTTTGCATAATTGTAAAATGTTTATGACTCAATTTGTCGACAAAATAAGTTTATAACAGAATTTACACAATTACAATAGGTTTAGATTTTTTTTTTTTTTAGTTCTCTCAGTATTTTTGGCAAGAATCGAGTATGTCACAATAAATAAGACACCAGTTGTGTGATCTGCAAGAATTAAAATAGAAAACTTCATAACATATGCTCCTAAACAAACAATTTTTCCACAAAGCCAAAATCAAAGTTCAGTGGCCTTCTTCTTTACGTCGCGCCATATTGTCAAGCAAAAGCCCCACTGATTCAAATATTCCAGCATTCACATACTATTGACCTCAACGCATTCTTCGGTGGCCTATTATAATCCAACAATGTTCAAGCCTTATTCAACCAATTGAGGGTGATTTGACTGTCTATAGTCAGCTCTTTATTTCTTATAGTTTGAAAGTTATGTTGAATAATCTCCAAGGATGATGAACTTTCTAACTTTGCATTATTAGGACTGACAAAAAAAAAATCGTTATCGATTTTAATATGGTTGTCTAAGTCTCCATTTATTATTGACTCCTGTGGCCTATCACTAGCCAACAAAGTTCAACCCTTATTCAACTATTCAAGGGTCATCTGTCGGTCTACAGTCAGTCCTTTATTTCTTACAGGTTAAAAGTTATGTTGAATAGTTTCCAAGGGTCTTGAATTCTTACTTTGCATTATTGAATTTAATAAGGTTGTTGAAGGCTACGTTTGTTTAACAAAAAATGAATGGTGTGTAAATTATTTTTCTAAAAATGATCATTTATATCTCTTGAAATAATTGGTCCATTAAACATATTTTCAATCATTGATGATAATTTATGTCTAAATATTTTTGTGAATGATGAAAATATTTATTGTCTATTCATTTCTACGAGCAATCATTTTAAAGAAATTTCGCGAAACAAGTGTACCCCAAGAGTAAAGATATTGAAGTTCACTTTCGTTTACACAATTCAAAGAACATATGTTGAATTCATATGCGTCATTGTCTTCTAATAAAAAGCACAACAGCTACTATATCCTCAACAAGTGTCTTTCAAAATCACAGTCAAAGCATCATTACGTGGAAATGGAAGGGAAAAAAGGTGTTACGTGGGAAATGAGAAACAACAGTGCAAATGCAATGGACCCGCGAACATCAAGTCAACCCAAGAAAGAAAGTAAGAAAATAGATTTGGAAAAGATTGCCGAAAGGGGAAAGGGACAGCCGAAAGGGGAAAGGGACTTTTGCTAGTTGCTCCGTGTCGTTGCTACACCTTATAAGTTTTGTTTAACGTGGTCTTTCCGTTGAAGATTTACAAAATTTATCGATGGGCCTGTGAAGGTTACTTACCTGTCATTTTTTTTCTGTCCAATTTCGTACTAAGATTTATTTGTTTGTTCAATTTCATCTTTAAAAATATTATATTTTGATTTATTTTTTTTCACTCCAATAGCCTTCACTCGAGCATGGTGAGAGTCTTCAAATATTCTTTGAGATAAGCCTTGATGACTCTTATCTAGGACTAGTAGTTTTTGGGAAAACCCCTCAATAAGAGATTACACTACACGTGTTATGTGTTTGTATAATATAATTAATGTGTCATACATAACCACTTACCTCTCTATAACGGGATGGGTCTTGTTTACTTAAAAAAATTAAAATGTTCCTTATATACATGACATGTTTGGGTTATAATGTTGTGAGATAATTAATAAGCATTCTATGTTGAGATAAAATCTAAATTTGATAGAGAGAGAAAGAGAGAGAGAGAGGTTCATGGACAAAAATCGAACAAATAAGCGAAGTACGATAATGAAATTAAATAAAAATGATGATAAATCACAAACTAACAAGATATTCCGTCCATATTAGCAGAGTTTATCAATAATTTTAACAGAAGAACCATATTGAATCATTTTTGGACAACATTAAGAAATACTTTCCATAAACGACATTTAACAACGAGAAAAATTTAAGGATTATTACTTTTATTGACAAAAAATGTTCTGCAAAATAAGAAAGGGGCAGATTGGCAAATGGTCTTTAATAAGCTGCTTAAAGATATTTGTGGGAAAATTATCTCAAAATCTATTCAATTTTAAGCTTTTCAAATTTGCTAATGTAGTTATAAATTTTTTAGGGGAAAAGTGCCAAAAAAGTCCTAAACCTTTCGGTTTTGTGCCAATTTAATCCTAAGCATTTTTTTGGTGCCGATGTAATCCTAAACCTTTTAATGTTGTGCCAATTCAGTCATTTCCGGCCAATTTTGGTTGGATTTTGCTGATAGGACGCCGGCCGGCTAATGTGGCCTGATCGGCGCTAACATGTACAATTTTTAATAATATTTTAATAATATTTTAATATTTTTAAATATTTTTTAATATTTTTTCTCTTTTAATTTTAATTTTTATTCTTTTCTTTTTTTTTTCTTTTTTCTTCTCATATTCTTCCTCCAGCCGGTCACGCCGATCAGGCCACGTCATCCGGTTGACGTCCAGTCAGCAAAATCTGGCCAAAATTGGCCAAAATTGGCCAAAAATGACTGAATCGGCACAACGTAAAAATGTTTAGGACTAAATCGGCACAAAAAAATGTTTAAAACTAAATCGGCACAAAACCAAAAGGTTTAGGACTTTTTTTTGACACTTTTCCCGATTTTTTAGCGATTCACCAATATAGCATTTTTGGCCAATTTTGGCTGGAAAATTTTAAGTTGGATGCCTAGTCAACTTCGGTTGTCCAACATGGCACAATCAACATTGAAGTGAATGATTTTGTATTTTTTATTTTTATTTTTAAATTTTTTTAGTTATTTATTTCCTTTCTTTTATTTTATTTTTCATTTTAATTCGCAGGAACTCCAGCTTGCAAGGGCACTGGGGCCTAAATGATGGTGAATGAGCTGCCGGACCCAGTGTGACTTTTGAAGAAGAAAAAAAGAAAACAAAAGAAAATTATTTTTTTAATAAAATTAACAAAATCATCAACGTTAGCACCCATGTAAGTATTTCTTGGCCAAAATTGACTAGGGAGATTACATTAGCAAATTGTTGAAAAATTTAGGACTAAATTACAAAATTAAAAAGTTTACAACTAAATAGTTTATAAATATATGAACAATCATCCTGAGACTTTGAATTCAATTTTGTCTCAAGTTTTTCATTATCTCAAATAGTCATGTGTCTCAATCAACCCATATGACAAAATGTGAACACAAACAGTAACTCACCTTGGTCCGAAAGACACGTAAACACAAACAGGAAAACGAGAAAATGAATGACGGCTGGGAACGCGAAACACATGCATGGGCAACGCCAACGACCGAGGTCAAGCTGGGGTCCACACATAATTGAATGGAAATTTAGTGTTGGTTGTATTGATGGAGAATCGACAACCCAATTCAACAAAGCGTTTGTAGGGCCGATCTTATCTGTTAATCTTATCTTGAATGAGTTTGTTAGGCTAGTCTCTTTCTTGACCATGTTGACGGACGACTAAATCCCCAAAGATGACTTTTACCTCTGATTGAGCCTCCAGCCGAGAACAGGCGCGCCGGTTTTCCACCCGAATTAGCCCCTCCCTTCACACCCGTCCCATAACCTCTTGCATTGAGGACTAGAGGTCTAGTTAAAGTTGGACCACGAACCAAAATGTTTCAGTCCAGGTGGGATCTGAGAATGGGTCGTGTAGGTAAAGCTAAATCGGTGGTAGGGGGTGATCGGTCGAGGTTGGACCACCCAAACAAAAATCGATTGGACTAGACCCAACTCACCAATTTAGTTCGATTTACAAAGACGTTGGTCAGATTTAAAGACGTTGGTCAAATTCTTTCATGGAACCGAGTTCTCCATTCCAAAGAAAGAACCAATCATAAGGACCGGACCGAACTTTTATTTTTAAAATTTTAATTACTTTCACAAAACGCATTTTAATTTTGAATGTTTATGACAACTACGCGTTTGGTAACGTTTCTGTTTAAAAATTATTTCTGGGAACAGAAATAGAAAAAAGTATTTCTGTTCCAGGGAACAATTTTTGAACAAAAAAATGCGTTTGGTAAATCTGTTCCAGAAATATAAAAAGAATAGAAACACGTTTGGTAAATTTATATAATTTTTTATTTCTTTAAATTTTTTAATATTTTTATTTTATTTCTTTTTTTTTATTTATTTTTCCTTTTTTTTATTTTTTCTTCTTTGGCCGGTCACCGGCCTCGGCCATGGCCGGCGATCGGCCGACGAGGGCCGGCGGCCTCGCCCAGCCACGGCGAGGCTCGCCGGCCCCCGGCGAGGCCAAGCCTGGCCGTGGCTGGGCGAGGCTCGGCCTCGCCTTGGCTGGGCGAGCTCGAGCTCGCCCGACCTCACGCCTAGTTGGGCGAGCTCGAGCTCGCCCAGATCCGGGGAGGCCGAGCTCGCCCAGCGGCCGGCGAGGCTCGGCCTCGCTCGGCCACCGCCAGGTCGGCATCGCCTGGCGGTGGCCCGGCGAGGCCTAGCCTCGCCGGCCGCTGGGCGAGCTCGGCCTCGCCGGATCTGGGCGAGGCCGAGCGTCGCCCAGCCAAGGCGAGGCCGAGCCTTGCCCAGCCACGGCCAGGCTCGGCCTCGCCGGGGGCCGGCGAGCCTCGCCGTGGCTGGGCGAGGCCGCCGGCCCTCGTCGGCCGGTCGCCGGCGGTCGCCGGCCATGGCCAAGGCTGGCGACCGGCCAAAGAAAAAAGAAAGAAAAAAGAAGAAGAAAAGAAAAAAGATAAAAAAGATAAGTATTTCTAGATTTTGTTCCAGAAACAAGAAACAAGTTTTTTTTGTTTCTTGTTTCTGTTTCTTTTTTGTTCCTGGGAACAAAAGAACAAAAAAGGAACAGAAACGCACACAAACACGTTTCTGTTCCTTTTTTGTTCCCAGGAACAAAAAAACAGAAAAAGTGTTTAAAAAAAAAAAAAAAAGAACACAACCAAACGCAGCCTAAGGTGCCACTTCCAGGCCCCTCTCAATGCTATTGTATCTTCAACAAAGCATAAGAGATTGGCTGAGGCTAGGAGATCGTTTCCTTTTCCGGCGCTATATATAGAGACCAATAACTTGTTGATCTCTACTAAATAGTCGATGTGGGACTAAGCAATTCACTCCCTCTCCCTCTCTGTCTTTCTATCTCTCTCTTGCCGCCCCTCGCCTGCAAGTGTCTACCCAAGCCTTCAAGAGTTCTACATTGAACAATTACTCAGAGCATTTAGGAGATTACGTATAAAAAGAAGCCATTAGTGAGCATGCTATTTTTGGCCTTTCGACTGAAATTAAATAAGATGCTTGATAAAGGAGGGAATGATGTTCTCTTCAGTCAAATTTGAATTTTTTTTACATGAGGCGCGGTTGGTTCCATTGGACTGCCTGGGAACCAAACCGGGCCGATTTGTTTAGTCACTCCTTGGTTCTAGCCTTAGTCGGTTTGGTCCTTGGTTCCAAAAATGAGGAACCAATCTCTCCAACCTAGTTCCCGATTTTGGGGTGGGAACCAGACCGATCGGAAATCGATCACCCTGAATGATCGGGTCCAATGTGGGTAGGTTCTACACTTGGATCCTATATCCGACCCCATTTGCATTAGATCTTATTTTGGAACCATTCTGTTTTTTTGGTCCAGTTTCAGAGTTAACCCTTTTTCCATTAGGCCAGTTCCCCTTTTGTGCACAATATACTTTCCTCCTAATCTTGCATACTCTCAAGGCCTATTTCCCCGCAAAAAAAATAAAATAAATAAATTCACCCTTCTTTAGTATAAATATAGTGCAGGAGTGAAACTCCAACAACAAGAATAGAGAAACTACGCCCGCATCCAACTCCAAATTCGAAAGCGAAGATTATGATAGAAAACCAATTTGCTTAGTGAATCAATGCACCGACATGAAGCCAAGCCACTAATCCCATTTCCAATTTCGGTGTTTTAAAGCTCTCTCCTCAACACAAACAACACTCCCTAAACGAGAAACCAAACATCCACACCCAAGTTCCTGCCTTTCTACTCAACCTATCATAACATGAAACGAGAGCCAAAATCAATGAACTTGAGGGGCATGTCGCGATGTGGGAGCGAATAGGAGGACGAAGAAGGAGGAGATCCGACATCCAAGGATGACATCCGGAGGACTACTCGATCATAGAAGAGGAACAACAAAAGAGAAACGCCATGTGCGATTATGAGAGGAAAAAAGCCATGCAAGTAAGATTAGAAATCAAGGGGGAAAAAAAACAAGGTTTTGGACTTTTGGGCTTACAAAATTAGTTCCCAAATAGATTCAATCGATTCAGTTCTCAAATGGGTATTCACTTGGAACCGGGAACTAGATTGGTTTAAATTGGTTTCGAATTTTGGGAACTAGTTTCCGGCCCTATTTTAGGGTGGACCAGTCCGATTCCTAGGTAGACTTCGTTCGGTTGCACACCCATTGGGTAGGCATAGATTTTATTTCAAGTTTTGGAACCATGAAGATGTATAGAATAATATAAAATTGATTATTTGGATTGTTAAAGATGTTAGGGAAATCTCTTATGATGTTTTGAAGATGACAAAATAAATCAAAGGCTATTAACATGTTTAATGGTTAAATAATAGACCATGCAAATGATAGAACATGTAAAGGATATTGTCAAAGTCTGAAGACAGCCAGAAGACTGAACATAACACATTTCCAAAGTATATTATGAAGATTTCTAAACTTCTATGTCAAAATCTGAAGACTGCCAGACTTTAGTGTCAAAGTCTGTTCTACATTAGAAGTTTGCTCACTCTGACAAATTCCAAATTGAACGTGAATGAAGAACCAGAAGACAGACTCTATTGATCTTTGTTCTTGATTTGTGTGCATTCAGCTTCTATATAAAGCTGTGAACTTGAGAGATTGTAAGTTGGTTGCCACAAAGAGAAAGCATTTTGAATAAAAAGTTCTCCATTTTTATTTATGCTATTATTCCAAATTACCCAAATTTATATTATTCTTTTGATGGCTAAAGAAGAGAAAATAAATTTTACATTTCCCATTCTCTTGGTTCCCTAGAGGCACCACGAGCACCACCAATGTAACATCCTCAATTTTGACCTCTATTTTGGCCCCGACTAGTAGGCCAAAGCTTGGTGCATCAATGATGAAACTAGGCCATGAGCCGACTTGAGGGTTGATCATGAGCCAACCTGAGGGTCGATCATGAGTGAGCTGATTGGCCCGTTTGAGAATTGGCAACCAAGGAATTGGTCTTAAAATATTCGACCATGGAAAAGTTATTTGACCATAAAGATCAATCTTGGGATGATCACGTACCATCACATATCGACGGATGGTCATGACTCAATTCCATCCAGTCATTGCACCGGTCACAGGTGATTCCGCCCAGTCGTTATGTCGGTCATGAGCAACCATGAACTGATCCCATCCGACCATGAGTTGAAACGAATCGATCAATTTCACACAATTACATGACAACCAATATTCGATCATGGATTGAATAAACTCAATGTGGTTCAATTTCGTATTGACTAGGACTTGTGGTACATAACCTTAGACTAATCATAAGACCAACTACAGGACTGGTCGATTGGCCTAAGGATTGACCACAGGACTAGTTAAGTAAAACTGACCTATGGGCTAGCCCATGAACTAATCAAAGGGCCGATCGACTAGGCCAAGACCTAGCTAGTAAACCTAGCTGCAACCCTTTTTTTTTTCTCAATAAAGGGGATTTCAAGCTTGGTTTGGCTAATCAAGCTAGGTTGCATCTGGCTTTGTTTGGGCATGGCTTAGGCATAAACGTCGGGCCAAATAAGGTTGTCAATCACGGTCAAATATGATTAATCCTTGCCCAATGACAATGCCTTCAAAACTTATATATGTTCCCAAGGTGCATTCAATGCCTTTGGCATGTAGTTAATTAGTGCACGTTGACTAAGGGTATAAACTTGGCATGAAAGGCTCTTGCCTTGGAAGACAAGTTTGAAACTTGGACTTTGGCTCATTAATGAATGGCCACCTAAGCTTAATTTGGAGGGTTCACACTTAGGTCTTAGAAATTAAGTGTGAACAAATGTGAACACGTGTGAATATATTCAATAAAGTGTAGGCTACTAAGGAATATGTGTCCCTATAGCCTAGCCTAGTTATAAACCTAAACTAAGTAGGAGATCTTGGAAGCTAAGAAAGGGACGACACACCCATTGGAAAAAGGAGCAAGCAAGTAAAGCCTTCTTAGACAAGATAAGAGTGCTTCAAATACATTTGGTTTCTAGTTATTCAATGCCAAGATGAAGTGTCCAAGCTAGCCTATAACCTAGTTTGAAACTTGGAAGATAAGGATGTCCAACAATTGATACTCCTAGACCAGGTGGGATGCCTCATTTTTCCAACTAAGATTGTCGCCTTTGATTTTCAAAATTATTGAACTTATGTTATTTGCCAATTTTACATAGATTTTTGGGGTATGAATTTAAAGAAAATTTCTTCATGCAAGTTATTCAAAACATCTTGATCTACAATATATTTATATTTATAATTTTTTAGGTGAAATGGTAGGGACGACGGCCCAATCATTCACCATTTGGAACTTGTCCCATGTAGTGAAAATAGTGACCAGGAGTTTTGTGAAGATTTAAATTTTGAAATGAGTCTCTCTCTCCAACCGTTGAATCTACTTGACGGACGAATTTATGGGTTGTGTTTAGTGATTTGATGCTCTTTCTACAAAACGAAATGGACTTGACTTCCTCAAAAAAAAAAAAATTATTTAAGGTATTCTCTAAAACATATTAAAATTTCATAATTTTTTGATTCCGTTTGATAAAGGAAAGACACCGATTTTAGAAATTGTTCAAAACTGTTTTTCTCACCCAGGAGGTGTAAGTCACGCCCAAGCTTAGACTCAAGTCCTTAAATGCCACATTGAGGTGTCCTAAGCTACCAAGCTAAAGGCATATCCTACCTTGAGACTTGGTGACCAAGTTACCTAGCATCTAATGCTTCTTGACTAAGAAAGGAAGTCTTGATTTTAAGGCTTTGAGAAGAAGTTAGGATTGCCTATAAATATAGAGCATCCATCTCTCATTCCCACAGCATACCACCTCATCTCCCTCTCTTCCTATCAAAGTTTGGCCCCTCTTCCCTAGGATTTTTTTGTCGCCGCCCTTGCCAGCACCTAGAAAGTTGCAAGTAAAACTTATTAATATTTGGCTAGGACGTCGTGTGATGCTATTCTAAGCGTGTGACGAGTCATTGACTAAAGTTCATTTACTTGTTGTTGCTTGAGGTTGGGTTGTGACTTTGTTCCTTAATTGAGTTCGGTTCTTGTTTGTTGAGGTTGGCTCATGCTTTGACTTGAATTGCTTTGAAAGAAGTCCAATTTGTGTACTTGTTTGATATGCTTCGGATATGCTTTGACTCAAACCGATTTGAAAAGAGTTTTTGTGAAAGTTTGTTGTTTCCTTACAAAAGTACTTTAAACTATTTCATAAGTGCATGTACTAGTTCACG
Organism: Eucalyptus camaldulensis; assembly: GCA_019915185.1. Lineage (NCBI taxonomy): Eukaryota > Viridiplantae > Streptophyta > Magnoliopsida > Myrtales > Myrtaceae > Eucalyptus > Eucalyptus camaldulensis. The sequence continues at coordinate 13,107,965 of JAHSVA010000012.1, forward strand.
CCCCGAGCTTTGAAAAAATGTTTAGTCGGTCTTGGATGAACATGGGACCACAAAGGATTAGTACTCTCTTAGTCTCGGTGCGATATCAAGACATATTATTCCCAAGCCAATTTGGTACTAGGTTGGTGAACATGTCATGATGGGCCAATATTTTCATATTCTTAGTGCAGTATTGAGGTGTATCATTCCCAAGCCAAGTCTAGTACTAGGTCGGTGAACATGTCATGACAGGCTGATTCTATCATGGTCTTGGTGCGATATTGAGGTATATCGTTCCCAAGCCAAGTTAGGTACTAAGTCATTTCACACACTTATGCATGGCATGCCCTCGGGCCCTTGAAATAAAAGCGAAGATAAGAACTGGATTATGATACTTGATGCATGAACACATGATGGACTAATTTACATCATCAATTGATAGATTCGGCGACAATGCCCCCTCGCCAACGGGATGCCCCCATGCCGATTGGATGCCTCGTTAATAAGAACGAGATGCCCCCATGCAAACGGGATGCCTCGTCAGAAAGATGGAATGTTGTAATAATTATAGCCATCACCCTTCGATTAGGGGATGTTGCACTATTAAGTTCAGATACCTGGTGGATTTCAGAAGAGTTGATGGATTTCGATTATTAATAAATGAATCATGTGCACATGAGCCCCTCATATTACAAAATGGATCTTGGTTATGATTGCATAATGTTGAGTAAGGCGTGAGTTCCTCATATTATGGAATGGATCTTGTTTATGCTTGTATAATATTGAGTGAGGTGTGAGTTCCTCATGTTGTAGGTGAATATTGCGTTATGTTTGTGTATTGTTGAGTGAGGATTTCACATGTTTCATCCAAGACAAAGGTTTTGTTTTGCTATTGATTTGCCATCGACTAATGTTTTGGATGAGTCATGTGCTTATTGATCGGCGAGGCATCATCCTACCTAGAAACTAGTGGGTTTTACTTACTAAATCTACGACTCACCCCATTGTTTTTCAGAATTGTAGGCATGGAGGTCTCACATTAGTGTTGAAGTTGCAGTCTCATTAGAGGAGCTAAGGTTTACTCGGCCTTTTGAACATAGAAAATATAGTGGTTGTATATATAACGGTCCGTGACAAATGGGCCTGTAAATGTTGCTGATTTAAATGTGTATTTAAAAGTGGTTGTTTTCCTGACTATTTATTGTTGTTTGGGTGTTGTTTGTAACACTTCCACATGTGCTTAATCAAAAGATAAAAGGAACATGATGGTGACGCGCTTGGGACGTTGCAAAAATAACCCTTATTGCTTGTGACCCTAGAGATGGGGTTGGGTCGTTATAACCAAGGCATGAAACCAATGGCCACCATGCACGAAACCATGGTTGGCTTTTGCCTAGCAAAGTGCCGCTGCCCTTTTGACCTGCCACATTTCCTGCCCTTTGAGGCCCCCATGACCTTAAAAGCATGTAGCCGTCAAAATTTTCTATTGCTTGAATTGAGCAAAGCTAAAGTAGGTCATCAGTTGCACTTTTAGACAAATTTTAGGATTTCAACTATTTGGAATTTTAGGACTTAAATGTTCTTTCTCGATCAATTGTGTGATTTTTGGTGCATTTGTCCAGATAAATAAATGTTTTTTTTTTTGGTAAAAAAAGGAGAGAATAAATGTTAGTAACTACTTAAATAAGAGTTGATAACCCAATCATACATAGTAGCTTAATAGGAGCATCATTAGTAAGTCACATTAATTCAGGTTGGTAATCTCTAATAATAGCTATTAAATTTAAGTGGTTATTAATCAAGATAAATAAAGTTAATAACTCAATAAAGATGGCAAATTAAAGAAAGAACCAAATTAGTGTTGGTAAAGCTAAGAGTTGGTGACCCAGAATTAATTGGTAACATAATCTAACAAAAGTTGGTAAGTAATTCTAATTTAGGTTGGTAATTTAATATAAGAGTTACCAATTCTAAGTGTCAGTAAATTATACAAATAAAAATTGGTGTGTCTGTACAAGTTAGGTACTTCCAAACTGTCATAGAAAGCTAGATTTTTTAATAATAATGCCCGCAAATTTCTAACAAGTTGGTTGGAAAAAAGTTATCGATCAACTTTTTTAATCCACAGTTCTTGACAGTTACTAGTACTTAATAAAATTTTCTAATATGGAAAAAAAATCCTTATTTCAGGTACAAAATAACGTAATTATGCTTTTACAAGAGCATTTTTTTCTACTGTCTCGAAGAATACAGGAAGATAAACCACACCAAACTAAAGAGTTGATTGAAATATGCTTCTCTAACATTCACAATTAAAGACAAGAATGAGTCCCTCCGCTTCTGATTGTTACTTTCTAAATTCTTCCGGTTGCTCTCATTGAGAATGGACTCTCAGACACTTCGTACTTTGGAGCTTGAAGATGCTATTTCTTGCAAAACAGAGTTCGTATTCTTTGTAAGATACTCGGTTTTGACCTCTTGGCTCATGAATTGTACAATGATCAGTGAATTTCGAGGTGACCATGATCTTTTCTCCTTCTCTATCGAGGGGCGACATCAGTAAGACAGTCGCTGATCACTGAACATTGCAGCATCATCTTGCTGCTATTGAGTCTCTCACTTGATTGGTTCGAGTTTTGATCTTGCGATTGTTGTTTGTGCTCCACTCTTGGGATGAAGAATGTAGGTTGCTCAGGCACAGGGAGGCTAACGGAATTTGCACTATTAAGCATAAGAACAACTATATCCATAGTAGGTCGGGCTTCTCTGTTGTTCTGAACGCAGAGCAAGCCAATGTGAATACATCTGATCACTTCATTTGCAAAGATAGATTCACTCAGCGCCGGATCCACAATTTCCAATGGTGCTCCGATTCTCCAGTGTTCCCAAACCTAGAACAAACGTTGGTACCGTCATTAATTTATGAGAAGCGAATGGTATTGCAAAATCATATTGTACTCACATAGTCTACGAGGCTCGCATCTTGATCTGATATGTAAGAGTAGTGACTCTTTTTGCCAGTTATTATCTCAAGCATGAGCACACCGAAGCTGAACACATCAGATTTTACTGAAAATTGTCCATACATTGCGTATTCAGGAGACATATAGCCACTGTAAAGCAATTCAAATAGGAAGACAGTCATGATTCTTGTGAATGAGCATAGTTTGCTTAAGGATCAAGATGTTACGGCACAACATACTCTGTACACTAAAAAATCTAATTAAAAGCAGAATCTGTTAGCAAAATTATTGCAAATTATCTGGTGGGGTGTTCTCATTATGAACTCAAGTAATATGAATGTGAACTTACTAAGTCCCGACGATTCTGTTTGTACTTCCTTGAGTCTGCTTAGCACCAAAAATCCTAGCCATACCAAAATCTGAGATTTTCGGGTTCATATCATCATCAAGCAGGATGTTACTAGCTTTGAGGTCACGATGGATAATTCGGAGCCGAGAATCTTCATGAAGGTAAAGAAGACCACGTGCCACCCCAACCATGATCTTGTGGCGGGCAGACCAATCCAACTGTACACTTTGCCGAGGATCTGTGTTGGCCAGATTTTGTAAATGTTTGTGTCAAAAGATGCTCTACTTCATGTTTGAATCTAATTGACAAGTGATCTTTGTAACATTTAATTTCGTTTTCAACCATCATCAACTCGTTCAAATGATGTCCCAAGACATAACTGCTAAAGTTTTGCTTAAACATTGGACATATTTCTAGATGGTGACTAGGATTGTAAAAAGGGAACAAAACTGAGTGGACCGGAGTCATTTTTAAAGAAGATGAAGAGCGAGGTGCGAACCGAAAAGCAACTGGTCGAGGCTTCCATTAGGAACGTACTCGTAGACCAGTATCGTTTCTTCTCTTTCCATGGCAAATCCTAATAGCCTCACTAGATTTCTGTGCTGGAGCTTGGCTACCAATTCGACTTCGTTTTTGAATTCCTGCACGCCTTGTTTGGAGCTTTGAGACAACCTTTTTGCAGCGATTTTTCTCCCACAAGGAAGTGTTCCCTACAAAATGCAAGACATGAATGAAAATGTCAAAGACAGATCATGAGTAGAGGTTCTCTCCCGGTAGTGCTATATGTGATATATCTATGTTAAAATTTCTTACCATGTAAACTGGACCGAACCCGCCTTCCCCTAATTTGTTGTGATTTGAGAAGTAAGCTGTGGCGACTTCAATTGTACACACATCAAATTGCAGGGAATGTAGTTCCGAAATTTCACTCCCTAGTTTGTAGCAATAAGCCATCAACTTCTCAATACGTATAAACCGTTAAGGGAAAAGACTAATTCAAGCGTGTAGACCTATGACATTTCTTACCAATAGGATCTTTGTCACGGTTCCTCTTGTTCTGTTTTCTTTTGCGGATAAAGCAGAGCACGGCACAAAGCAGCATGACCGCTGAAGTTGCAGAAGTTATCCCAGCAACTAATCTTGATGAAGAATGCCTTTTCTTTTCTACTGTATTTCATTAGTTGGAGCCTTCATTAGTATATTGGCGTTACCTTTAGCATCTATCAAATATATGGTATGGGCAATTAATATTTTACGTGCCACCAAACACCGTCAAAACAGTAAAGAGAAATGCGTTATAACTAGTAAAATAAGTCGAGTTCTTTACCTTCAGAGAGCTTTGCATAGAACGGGTACACCTCGAATCTGACAAAGCAACTTGGAAGCAAGACTCTGCCCCCAATTTTCCCGGTTTGGATCGTCAGGAGATTAAAAGTCGCATTCTGCAGGCAATCCTTACAGTTGGCCACCGAGATATCATGCCTGCACTGGACAAACGTGTAGAGAGTTCTGTCCCATAATTTGAGGTAGGCCTCTTTGTAAGCATACTTCTTGTCTAGTCGTTCAGCGGCTGGGGTTATCAACTGGTTCATTGTTTTGCTCAATAGCTTCATGAACTCAGCGGCGTGCTTCATGTTCTCTGCATTATACTCATACAGAAGAGGCACTTTGTCTGTGGCTGAAAAGAAGTCACGGTCCGAATACCGCAACATGCACTCATCGAACCAGAGGATGGACACTTTGGCCATAGGACAAATCTCTTGGATCCTGACGCTAGCATTTGTCACACATTCCACGCACACATCCTTGGTGACATCTCCCCTGCATAAGAAGCTGCCGTACACGGCATCAGCATCACCTGGCTTCCCGTTGCTCATGTTGAAGAATCCGTCGCCTGAGTTGGCATGAGAGGAAAGGGACTCGAGGAGAAGTTTGAGGTTGGTCTGATAGGTGCTTTTCGGACTGAAAGTGCTCGAATTCAAACAGTAATGCCTGCTGATAGTAATGGTTGATTCCGCTTTCAGGGTGAGAAAACTAAGCATGAAAATGAGAATTGCAAAAGGCTTGGTCATATTGTTTTTCTGGGACTTGGATGGAAGTTCTTTCCCTTTCATTTCAGCACCATGTAGTACAAGGTATCTTGATAAACAAATTTTCTATTCTCTCTCCCCCTCTCTCTCCGACATCAGATGGCCACTCCAGATCACAAACCCGGATGCTTAGTTTTCTACGCACGGGCACAATTCGGAACCTTCATCGAAGATCGGACTGACTCCGTGGGGCCACATTCCCCATGGACTCTAGTAAATTACGCAGGACTTTACTGGCCAAGAAAGAAGAAATTGAGACTGTATGCATGAGAACATGAATCTTGGTGGCGGCTTCCAAAAGAGCCGTTAGTGGTGCAGGGATTTCTTTACAGTCTTCTCGCATGGACGACCGGCGGGTCATTGTCATTCAACTAAAGTTGAAATGGATTTTGTATTATTATAAACAATCAACTATCTGCAGGATATTCTTTCCAGCATACTTTCTTTGACGTCTCTGTCCTCCAGCGCACTAGGGTATACTTTACTTAATGGATAAGATGGGAAAGAAATTCCACACATAAACTATTCAAGTAAAGTTAAATTGGATTTATTCTTTAAATGAAACGTTCGTTGGAATCCACTAGTTTATGTTCTTTGTCGTAATCAATAGCATCGAGCATGTTCTTCCCAGCACACTTTGAGATCACTGTCCTCCAGCACTCTTGCGTATATTTAACTCAGTGGATAGGATTGGGAAAATAATTTCGCACATAACAAGATGATTAAATCAAGTGCAAATGTGATCCACCGAGGAACAATGGCATGATCGAGTGCAGAATATTCCGCTAATTGAATCCGAATCTTTGAAATTGGATTAGTTTAATTTGATTGGGAATTAATAAAGATGTGGCTCGCAAAACATGCATTGACAAATAGTAGCCTTTTTTGGCCTCCATTTGGTTGATTTTTTCTATGGGGTCTCGGCAGCAACAACTATTATTTCATACTTCTAGCCGGAAAAAAAGCTAGGTCGGAGAAACGGAAAATGTCAATAGCCTTTTGAAGAAGAGGCTGATAATTTATAAAGCAAATCATTTTCGATGTGTTTTTCGGCTCGTTATAAGACATCATTCGAGCGATCGAGGGTGAATCAAGCTCTGTCATCCTATCCAATGTTTGAGAAATTGCAAGCCAAGGTACAAATTTTCAGAAGTTAGTTTCTCAACTATTCTTTGGGTGCGTTTGTTTGAAGGAAAAATTTATGATAAAGGAAATCACTTTCTGAGAAATCATTTTCTGAGAAAATAATTAATTTTTTTTAGATGGTGATATGTAACCAAATACATTTTTTGGTATTTGGATCTCATTAGAAAAATGATTTTAATCTCATGGCTTTATTTTAGACAAAAGGAAAATTGAATTTTAAATTTTTTCTTTTCTTGTCTTTCATTTTCTTTTTACTTCTCCCTCTGTCAGTCATCAAGCCTTAGTGACGATTGGTGACATCTACTAGCGAGCTCGAGCTCATTGCGATCGAGTGATCTCAACCTTGTATGGATCAAGCAAGCCATAAGCTTACCGAGATTCGGTGACCCATGAGCTTATCGCCCTTAGCTGAGCCTGAGCTCACTGGGACTGATTGAGCTATGAGGTCACCTAAATATGGTGAGCCTTGAGCTTGCCAACTAGGGTCATGGCTAGTTGCTAGATTGCCGGCCATTGCTGAGGCATGCAGCTGGCAAAGGAAGAAGGGAAAGGAAAAGAAGGAAAGAGAAAAGAAAAAAAAAACAATAAGAAAAAAGAAAAGAAATGAAAATAAAAGAAAATATAAAACAACTAAAAAATAGATTTAAAAAATTAAAAATAATTAAAAATATAAACAAACATTTCATTAATCAACCACCCGCCGCGGTTGCTCCGCTGGATAAGGTCCCGTTGATCCTTGTCCTCAAGGTGAGGGGTTCGAAACTCAGGGGAGGCGCTTAGTGCCTTAACCGCTTGCGCGGGGTGATGGTTCTCTCGTGCGGCCCCAGGGTTTGCCCGCCGGCTACCGGCTGTACGGGTTTTCTTGGGTCATCAAAAAATAAAAATATTTCATTAATCAAGGACCCAAGCTTGAGCATCGAGGACTCATGCATGATTTTGTGGTCCAAGCCTACGCCTGGGAGGTCGACCATCAAGTAGCAGTTGGAGTGGATGACCAATGAAATGTGGTGGCTCGGCAGCAGCTTGAGCTTTAGCCGAGGCTTGCCTAGAGAAAATGAAGGAGCTTCGGATGGTAGGTGTCGCTCGAGAAGGGGCATCGTGGTGAAGAAGATGACGTAGGGAAGAAATAAAAGAATGGAAAAGGAAAAAATTTCTTTAAAAAAAATCTTAAAAAGAAACAAAATTCGGATAGAGTGGGCCATTTTGAGTGTGTGGGCTGGAGTCACTTTAGGCCTAAGTGTTGGGCCTCAGTTATAGTTTGTTGAGTTGGGCCCAGTTTATTAAATTGGTTTGGGCTTAATTTTGTTTGGGCTTCGTGATTTTCTATTTGAGTGGGCTTGTTTTGAATAAGCCTATTTTTGCCCGCAGCCCAGACCCGCGAGATCAGAGTCAGCCCATATTCGGACTGGGCTCGAGAGTCCGGCCCAGGTCCCACTTTCGGATTAGAAAATTTAAAAATTTAAAAATTTCCGAATTTTTTTACTTTTTCTAATAATCGGAAAAAACTTTCAAGATAGTTTTTTCAAATATTTTTCTCTTAAAAGGTGGGAAACCGTTTATTTTTTTAAAGTCATGAAAAAGTCTAACAATTAAATTTTTTAGTAGTTTTATCTTAAATATGTGCGAAAATATTTGATGAAAATCATGCTCCAAATTAATAAATTCCTAGGGCTTTACAATAGGGTTTGAATTTATTTATTTTTAAACGAGTGCCCTTGATCATGCACCTTCAATATGACAATTACATTTTCCTTTTAGCTAGTCAGGATTGACATTTTTATTATTTCGTAACATTAGATTCTTGTTTTCCCCTATAATTCAATGATTTATTGATTACTAATTGTTATTTTAATGATTGCGCACTCACATTATTACCTCATATGTTAATGGATAGGTTTAAAATTCATCTAGACTACCTAATAAACATTTTCTTAAAATGAATAAAATTAGGTATTGAAAAGGCACTAGTTGATCAATTAGTGTAATTAAGTTCATGATCCTAGATTTTCTGATTGTGTAGGAAGTGAGATATACTCCTATGTCTCACTTAGCTTCTAACCAATCTTAATAGACCAGTGGCGACTTCTTATTAGGAAATCCTTATAGCATCAAGTGAAGCTAAAATAGAATACCTTAATGTTGCGTGGGATATGGAGTTGGGAAATCCCTTACCTTTTCAGGCAATACCCCTAATTCGATGTCTTTTCCTTTTTGAAAGGGAAAGGTACGTTGCGACATGAGGAATTGTGGTTTTTGATTTAGGATTTGTGTCATTACATTCTAAATTGATTTAGGATTTTCGAGTGGGTGAGAAATTTAAAATTTTGAATAGCCAATTTGGAGAGGAGTACGTGGATTTCGTCATCAAAATTATAGTGGCAGCTAGTGTCAGGTACAAATTGGCGTGTAGAGCCAACGCTTCGGATGTACATAAGTAATATTCGAAAAGAGGAAGTCAAGGGGAGTTGACGTGAAAAATAAGGCCGATTTTGGGTATTTTCCAAAAGAAAAAGTTAAAAGGACAAGTAGGTTAGGAAAATTTCTACTTGAGTTTTTCCATTATATGGTGAATCATGTTTACCTAGGAATAATTGAACTTTCAACATAGTGATAAAACATACCATAGCAAGAGTAGTTCCAAATTTCTTATAGATTTTACTTGGAACCTAAAACCTACCTTGAATTTGGAATCTATTTTGTCACAAGTTCTATGGTCTAATAGGTATATATATAGTAAAGCTAAACAAAAATGAATGCAACAATAAAAATGAAAGTTTTTCATTTATCAATGGTAGCAATCATAAAAGGTGAATACGTAAAATAAAATAAATAAGAAATTGTTCAAAACACGTAACATACAACCTAAATTAGAGAACTTCAGTCATCAATCATCCATGAAAAATTGTTCCAAATTCTAACCACCTTAAATAACAAAAAGCAACAATCATAGTAATCACTCAATAATAGTTTTAAATCTAAAATTATTATTAACTAAACTAAAATAATTATTAGAAAGCCTCACCATATATGTTTATTCCGCTTCAACTAGTAAACTCTATTTACCAATGATAATCTATTTATTAAGACAATTGACATGTAAAAAAAACAAAGAAGAGATTAAGTAAAACATTTACTCATTAGATATATAAAAGAAATTACAATATACAAAAATATAAACATCACTTTATGTTCCAATTTGGGAGACAAATTAGGGATTTTATTTTAGGTTCCCAATCCTGGTTCCGATTTCAGTTCCAATTCCCAATTTTCAGTTTTGGTTTGGTTATTATGGGAACCGGGAACCAAACCAAGAACCGATAGTTCTTATAAAAGTGGAACTGGTTCGGTTCTTTGGATCCTCGTTCCAACCTAAAATCATGCTCACCTCTAAAAATAGGGCACCAAATTGTAAACATTCCTCAATTGCTTGTTTAAAAAGCGCACTCATCATTAAAATCCTTCGCAAAAAAATAAAGAAAATTGAAGTACATGATGTCAAATGAATACCTTATACATTAGCTCTAATGTCAATATCTGTATATTTTGGATATTTCACATTACACGAATTGTGGCATCCTCAAGAATTGAAATTAACAAACCCTCAAAAGTAATCTCCTAAACAAACTCCTGTTTTTTTCCACAAAAGAAAAATTCCAGCATTCACACTTATCAGCCAACAAAAATCCAGTAAGGGTTCCTTGTTGTCTGTAATGATCTATTTCTTTCCTTAATCGTTACAGATGGATTTAGAGGCGACTAGATCAATGTGGGAGGATTGCTCAACACGTTATTGTCCACTGATCAAACCTGGAAAACTGCTTATATCAATCACGTCCTTCACTGTATTCACATACGATAAGTACTTGTAACTAAAAAGTTATGTTGAATAATTGATCAGGGTGATGAACTTTGTAACAATTGCATTGCCGATTTTTATAACTGAGAGGTTGTCTAAGAGTTGTGGTATCAGATCACTTGCAATGTAAAATTTATTTTTTGACTTTGAGCTAAACGAATAAAATCTGGCTGAAGTGAAGTGGTAAAGTTAACCATCAGCAGTCGGTCGCAAGTTCATCGTCTTGAGAGTTTCTCTTCAATTTCCAGATTCACCAGCTTCTCCTTCTTGACTGTGGCGTGGATGGTGATTCTTTTCACGTGCAGAAATCCGGTGGTGAGGGCACCATAGGACATCTTCCCAACCTTTTCTTGAGGGCATGACACATATGAAGAATCACTTTCAGCCCCAGACCATGGCGAGGTTATCTTGCTATTAGAATGGTTCTCTTTGCTGGTAGATTGATCTGAGTTCAGAACACAAGGTGTCCGTTTGTATTTCTTACAAGGAGAGAAGAACGAAGGTCTTTGAGGCACTGGGATGCTTATAGAGCCGCTGCTTAACATGAGAACAACCAAATCCATGGTAGGTCGGTCTTCTGGGTCATCTTGCACACAAAGCAAGCCGATATGCATGCATCTGATCACTTCATTCATGGAATAAGCATTAATTAAAGCAGCGTCCACAACTTCTGACGGTGTTCTGTTCATCCAGTTCTTCCAAACCTGAAATTTTAGTTATACGAGCAACTTTTGTTTAGATCACTGTTGTTCTTCGGTTAAAAGTGACGTTAGCCGTAAAAAGGAAAAGAAAGTGCGGTATTAAGATACTCACATAGCCTATCAAGCCCTCATCGTGGTCCAATGAGGAGAATCGGCTATTCTTTTTGCCTGTTATAATCTCTAGCATTAACACACCATAGCTGAAGACATCAGATTTTATCGAGAACTGTCCAAACATCAAATACTCAGGAGACATGTAGCCACTGCATTAAGCACAATTTGTTAACACCGAAATGAGAGGATAGCCTAGAAAGTCTCACTATGGATATAAAATGCTTGAAACATATTACGATGAGTCTGCAATTCAAGCAAAATGCTCCAAGTTAAATGCTAATGGCACACTGTTCATTACTAGTAATAAGTCAGATCAGCAGATGTTGAACTTACTATGTTCCAACGATTCTACTTGTGCTTGCTTGATTCTGATTGGGATCAAAGATGCGGGCCAGACCAAAATCTGAGATTTTTGGGTTCATGTCAGCATCTAGCAGAATATTGCTAGGTTTGAGATCACGGTGAATAATTCGAAGCCTAGAATTTTCATGAAGGTATAGTAGCCCTCGCGCCACCCCTACCATGACCTTGTAACGTGCTGACCAATCCAGTTGTCCACCGAGCTCAGGATCTATAAGCCATAAACAATAATCTGTAAGTTGCATGAACTCGTACTTGCATAATGCTCATGCCTAGATCATCACATATGGGTGATTTCATAAATTTCGTGTTAGTTTCCATTATCATGTGGCTTGTTTCATTCCATATCTACTTCGTCATTAATGCTCGATCTCTAAAATTGCATTCATCAATGTAAAGAAATAACAACAAAGAAACAAACAGAATAATAACAGGACGTTAGTCTGTATAATGACATCCTACTATCACTAATATCTCTGGTTTGTCTTTGTTTAGCCAGAATTGTATTTGCTTCTCATTTTCTCTGAGTGAAATATATCATTTAGACTGAAACGCTGGTGTGTCAACTTGGTGAATAGGAGATAAAAGAGAAGCGAACCAAATAACAAGTGGTCGAGGCTCCCCTTCGACACGTATTCATAAACTAGAATTGTTTCGTCTCTTTCCATGGAGAATCCCAGTAGCCTCACTAGATTTCTGTCTTGAAGCTTGGGTAGTAACTCAATCTCAGTCTTGAATTCCTCGATTCCTTGTCCAGAGATCCTAGATAGCCTCTTTGCCGCAATTTCTTGACCACCAGGTAGTGTACCCTGATAGGAGAACTAGTTGCATAATCTCATTTTTTTTTTTCTATTTGACTAAAGTGGATAAGAATAAATTATATCAAACTTCGAGAGGCTTTATTGTAAACCCCAATATGATAATACATTAGGATTATATATGAAATTTAGCAAAGATCAGCTTCTCGATAACCCAAAAGCAAATGACCTGATTGAAACTCTTATTTACCTTATAAACCGGACCAAATCCACCTTCCCCTAACTTGTTGTCATCCGAGAACTTGTTTGTGGCGGCTTCTATTGTTTGCAGATGAAATTGCTGTGAATGGAGATCAGAAATTTGCCTCCTAACTGGCAGTCAGAAAGTTCGGATATCTTGAGACTAGTGAAATGGAATTAATAAAACCATATGCATAGCATTGTTTTGTCGAGTTACCAATAGGATCTTCTTCTATGCAACTTTCAGCATCCGTTCTTAGAACTCTTCTGCTTCCTCTTCCTCTTAGTAAGTACCAGACTATCATGTAAGATGGTAGCGACAATCCTACGGCTGCGGCGAGAATTGCAGAGGACATTTTCAACAGAAAGTGCTTCTTCCCTGTATTTCTAGTCAGAGTTAATAGTTTCATTTATGCATGAAAGTATGGCTCCTTCTAGTAATGAAAATTCATCTTTCAGCACATATATGAGACAAGATATCCCCCAACTCCATTACAAAGCTGTTTCAGACAGTCACATTTTTTCCACTAACCGTAACGAGCCGTGACTAGTTTAACTAAAAATATTTTAATTGTGGTTGAATTGAAAAGAAAAATTCTTTTGCTGGCTGAAAAACTCATCTCGATGAGCAAAGTCAGAGCTCAAGTGAACAACATAAATTCTATTGTAATCTTAGTAGTAACAAACATGAAAATGAACTTTTGCGAAAACAACTATGAGGTTCTACCTTACCTTTTGAGCTGCTCCTGTGGTGAAACGGGTATATCTCGAACCTGACAAAGCAACTCGGAAGCAACACCTGGCCCCCGATTTTCCCCTTTGGGAGGCTTAAGAGGTGTGATGTGGCGTTGAGAAGGCACTGCGAACAGTAGTTCTTGGAAAGATAAGGCACGCACTGTGCGAACGTGTACAACTTTTTCCGCTGAGTAAACTTGGCTTCCCGATGGCCATACATCCTGGGAGGATGCTGAGCGACCTCTATTGCCGCATCCATCGTCACTTTCAGTAGCATCATGAATTGATCTGGCTTTTCTATTTTCTCTTCATTGTATCCAGACAACAGAGGTTTCGTCTCCACAATCCCGGTGAAATTTGTGTCGGAGTAGCGCAACATGCATTTACTGTACCACAAGATGGAGACTTTGGTCATCCGGCATACGAGAGTTATCTCAAGCCTTGCATTCTTGACGCATTCCATGCACTCTTTCTTAGAGACTTTACCTTTGCACATAAAGCTGCCATAGACGGCCTCACTCGAGCTCGTTCCACTGGAAGTGAATAAGAACCCTCTATCAGCGTAGCTATTATTGACGAGATGATCGAGAACATGATTGAGGTTGGCGTGGTAGGTGCTATTGGGAGTGAAAGTGGTTGAGTCTGAGCAGTAATGGCTGCTCATGGTGAGGATCGATTCAGCAGCTTTGATGGTGGAGAGGCTGAGCATGAAAGAAAGTAGAAAACGTGTCATTGGCATCTTTTTCTCTCTCTTTCGTTGTGTGTGTGGGGTTTTAAGATGAACGAGTGGGATTTGGTCTTTCCATTCTATTGTGAGGCCTCCACTAGGATCTTTAAATAGGATAAAGGACTCCGAGTCTATTTGACCCGGCGGACCATCGTCCACATTCAACCGCGGATTCTCAAGAGCTAAAAGTAGTTCCCCCCGCGTGAGCCGTTGCTAGGTCCGTTCCCACTTAAGGCGAAAAAATTGATATGACCAGATTCATTTTGACTGTATCTGGCCTATACTGAAGAACAAACTTTACAAATCATCATGGGTATCGTTTCCACTTTGCATTCTCTATTTCTAAAACCGCTTTGCATGGCAAGATAAAAACCGCAAGCACTAAGACTTTATTGATCTTCATTCAACTTTTAGCCTGGAATCTCAATAGCTACAGCCAACCTCCACAAACTCTAGGGCTACGCCGTTTGGATTTTTAATCAAGATAGTATTGCATAAGATAAGACATGAGATTAAGAGATTTTACTATATCTTTTCCATTATTTGGTGAATCGCAACAATGAATTCATATATATTCAAATCATATAATATATATATATATATATATATATATATATATACACACACACACACATTGTTTGGTATAAGTGACATATTAGTGCAAATGAATCTAAAAATTGCATAAATAAGGATGATAAAAATACCCTGTGATACTTTTGCCTACTTCATTTTTATTTTTTTCCCTCTCTTTTTAAATTATTTTATTTCTTTTTCCCCTTCCATCATTTTCTAATAGTTTTATTAAATAATAAACTATATTAATGTACCTGAAATACTAAAATGCTTAAAATATGTAATAAGTATAAATATATATTTATTTTTATATATTGAAAGATAAATAGAATTAAATTTGAATATATAAATTAAAACAAGATTAAATTAAGAAACTAAATTATTGTTATTTTTACGTTATTTTTGAATTTTTTATATTATAATTTAACTATTATTTATATTGAAATAAAATTTAATTGAATTATTTTAAGAAGTTTATTATTTGAGAAAAAAAACTTTCCTACTAGGAATATTAGAAATCCTCCCTATCTTTATCTTATCTTTCCCATGGGATAATCTATTCATGCTATATTTTTCTTAAATTCAATTTTATCATAACTTGACCAAGCACCAAACCTAGGATAAATCCTATCTTCTTGAATGTTATCCTAATTGTAAAACGTAAGCTAAGATCTCTCTACCCATCATGAGCTGCCACCATCGATAATTGCCCCACCATTCTATCATGGTCATGTTTGCCATGTTAGAACGTACGTGCAAGTGAGTTGTGTTAGAAAAATTCCACGTTGGAGAATTGATGTGGTGTAAAGTAGTTAATATATTATAATTGATTTATAATTTATTAGCTTAAGTTTTTGAGTGAAGGTGAACGCAACTTGATATAATAATGGAGTCCATTTGGCGATTTCCCCAAACTAAGGTATCGGATTTCTACTGTGCGCTCACAAAAAATGATATTAGAGCTCATAATTACAGTTTCTAGGCAAGTGGACATTGTGGCATAAGAAGTTGATACAAAATGATGCCTGAATTAAGGAGTAGCGAACCTAAAAATATTAGAAATCCCACATTGGAGAATTAATGTGAAGTAGCGCATTTAATATATCACAGCTTGGCAACTTTTTGACAACCAAAAAAGACCAATTTTTTAGTTATAATCAACAGATAATAGACTTCATCCATTATAGTAAAAGATAGAAGAATAAGAAATTTAATTTCTTTTGATTTACTTTCCTATTCAAAATCAATAAAAGACACTTCATATCTTTTGTCAACTCACACATCAGTTCACACAATTCAAAAGTTATTTCATTGTCCATTAAATTTTGATAAACCATTTTTTTTAGAAATATCAAAAGATATTTTGTTTTCAATTCAATTCTGGCCCGACATGACCTTAATCGGAATCATTAGATAAAGAGGGAGGATTTACGCATCGAGGATCACTGTTGCGAACCACAATGTGAGGTAGATATACTCATGTGGCAGGCGACCACATGAGTTGGGGTAATGTGGTTCTTGATTTAGGATTTGCCTAATTACATTTTAAATTGATTTGAGATTTTCAAGTGGGTGAGAAATTTGAAATTTTGAGCAGCCAGTTTGGGGAGGAATACGTGGATTTTGTCATCAAAGTTATAACGGCAACTAGCGTCAGGTACAAATTGGTGTCTAGAGCCAGCGTTTAGGAGTCAAGTGGAGTTGATATGAAAAAGAAGGCCGATTTTGAGCATTTTCAAAAGAAAAAGTTGTAGGACAAATATGACAGAAAAAAATTCTTCTTGAGTCATTTCAGTAACCTTGCTTACAAATTGAATCAAAAAAAAAAAAAAAACTACTTGCACAGGAATAGTTGAACTTTCAGATAGTGATAAGACATACCTGAAAATTATAAACTTACTTATTTAACAAGTGCACTTGTTAAAAAAAAAAACATTTAAAGAAGGTATGCTATGCCGAATGAATAATTTGCAGAAGTGAATTTTTTTTATAAAAAAAAAAGGTTCTAAATGTCAATATTTGTATATTTTGGAAGATTTGGACATTTCACATTGAATAAAACACAAATTGTGTCATCCGCAAGAATTGAAATTGACTAACCCTAAAAATAAACTCCTAAACAAACTCTTGTTTTTTTTTTCCACGACAAAATATTCCAGCATTCACATTATTAGCCAAAAAAAGTTCAAGTGAGGGTTCGTTTTTGTTTGTAATGAGATCTATTTATTTCCTTAATTGTTTCCATAAAGACAGATTCAGAAGTGACTATGTCAATGTGGGAAGAAAACTTGACACAATGTTGTCTTCAAATCAGACCTCAGAAAATTGCTTATGTCAATCACACCGTCCATCAAGGGATGAGTCATTTCAGGTTTCATATAAGTTTCACATAGAATTTGTGACCTACCCGTTGTTCTTCAATGTTTGGAACTTAGAATCTATCCTATTTATCGAGAAACTCGGAATCTATCCCATCACAAGTTCTAAGAGCGATTTCAAGGCCTACTAAAGTTCCACATGTACTCTTAATTGAATGATTATAATGAATTATTACATTTAATGACCATCATTTGTTACAATCCATTAATCACAACATATATTTACATACATAAATATTATGAAATATTAACAAAGTAAAATTCTCAATTATGGATATCGTCATAAATGGAAGCTCGGAATAATGATTTTAAATTATACACTCATAATTAGAGATCGTGGAATGCATGAAAGAGTAAGAAAAACAAAAAGACATGTTCCAAATTCTAAGTTTTTTATTCTAACTAAAATTTAAAATCTATCTATTAAAATAAATTTTGAAATTTTGAAATTTAAAATCTATTCAACATATCTTAGAATTTGTAACTGAACCTTTCCACTTATTTGATTTTAAGATTCCTGATTTTACCCTCAACCTATGCTCACTTTTAATCTATTATTGTATTCACATGTGAAAAGTTGTTATCAGTTGAAAGTTATGCCAATAATATCCAAGAGTGATTAACTTTATAACTTTGCATTACCGATAATTGGTGGTCACCTCCATTTATACAATTTAAAATATGTCTTCTAAAACCTCATATCCATCGTTCTCTTCTAATAAAGGCACGACAATTACTATTTCCACGACAGGTTTCTTTCAAAAGTTATCGACGAGGCATCGCTCCAAGGGAAAAGAGAAGCAACCGTGCACATGCAAGGGACCTGCCAACGTCAAATCAACCCAAAAACGGAAAGATGTTTGCAGAAGCTAATGGAAAGAGAAACAACAGTGCAAATGCAAGGCACCTGCCAATGTCAAATCAACCCAAAAAAGGAAAGATGTTTGCAGAAGCTAATGACCCGTGCAGCTTTGAACTTTTGTCGTCATTTAGTGTCATCTGATTTTTTTTTTTTTTTTTTTACGAAATCCTTCGTGAACATTTTATGTTTTGTTTAACGTGGACCTTCTGTTAAAGATCTAGCGAAATAATGTGTTGATAGTGCCGTTAAAATTTTGCCTAATCATTTTTTTTTTTGGTTCAATATCGTACTTGAAATTTATTTGTTTGCCAAGATCATTGTTAAAGTATTATGGCTCTTCTATCTAACATACTTCGCTTAAGCATGGCTAGAGTCATCAAATATTCTTTCAAGATAAACTGTGATGACTCTTATTTCGGACTAATAATTTTCAACACAACTCCTCAATAAGACATCACCCTATGCATGTTAACGTGGAATAAAACCTAATCATGCCAAATAACAAACATGTCATGTATGAATTAACCCTTTTACCCGTTTGCAACACTATTGATCTCAAGAGGCGTCTCAAACTTTTTCTCTTCTCAAATTCTCGTGGCCCAATCAACCCAAATGCTTTGTTATATGTTTGAGCCAAAAGTCTTTCCTCAAAAGTAAACTAGAAAAATAATAAGATATGTATTGATGATACTGCTAGCACAAATGATCTTTTACGTAAAAAGTTAAGAAATGAAAACTCTCGTACACTCATGGAATGAATCTATTCATTAAAATAACAAATTATACATGCGTCAGTGCCTTATTTTGTTTGTGTAACGATATTTTTACTTAGTTGGCATACTGAATGAAAAGTCCAAAATATATATTGGTGGGGACTCGCCATAAGTTCCAATTTCGCAGCGACTCGCCTCCGTCCAGAAGACAACATGTAAACACAAACAGGAAAAAGAGAATATAAATGACGGCGAGAATATAAAAGACGGCGGAGAGCGCGAAACACATGCATGGCCGACACCAACTAGTCAGGTCAAACTGGGTCTCTAAACGTAAATCATTGAAAATTTAGTGATGGTGGGCCTGAAACCATGCTCGTAGACGAGCGACTTCCCAATTCAACAATATCGTTTTTCTTGATTTTAACCTTTGAAACGGTTCGAGGGCTGGCCGTGTCTCCCGAAAGAGATCATAAGCAAGTCGGCAGGAGGATCTGTGTGCACACCGCGTTGACTTACAGCTAAGTCTCCAAAGATGACTTTCACCTCTGATTGAACCTCCAACCACGAACGGTAATGACCTCCAACATTGAGGATTAGGGAACTAGTTGAAGTCAGACTACGAAGCGAAATGTTTTTAGTCCAGGTGAGGTTTTTTGAGTGCGGAACTTCAATCTGAGAACCAGGTCGTGAACGGAAGCCAAATGGGTATGCATAGATTCTGCTAAATCTGGGAGATCTGGATTCAATTTTAAGAATGAGAGAACACTCTTGTCGGTTGCAACGTCGGTTGAGAAGGGTTCGAGCATCTTATGGGGTGCTTATGGCGGCTGGATTTGGCAATGGTGAGAGCAGTACATAATGAGAGGTTCTTTTTCCTTGTTTTGGTCGAAAAGACAATTACATGCAGAGCATTTTCTTTGAAACTTTTGGTATGATGGTGAGAAAGTAGATTCCACAATCCCAGTTGCTTGGTTTCTTGGAGGCGTAGCCAACGCCACTGCAGCACAAACGCACGAAACCGTGGTTGGCCTTCCCCGGCGAAGTACCACTCCCAACCCACCACCATTCCCCTCTTGAGGTCCATATAATCTCATAAGGATGTCATCCTAGCAATTTCCGTCACATAGAATTGGGCGGAGCAAAAGTAGGTCATTGGTTGCATTATTAGACAAGTTTTAGGACTATAACTACTTAAAATTTTAGGATTCAAATGCACTTTGTCAATAAATTGTAAAATTTCTTGTGCATTTTTCTAAATAAATAAATGTTAATTACAACTTAAATAAGAGTTAGTAACCCAATGCTATGTGGTAGCTTAATGGGACCAAAGTTAGCATGTCACGTTAATTCAGATTGGTAATCTCTAAAAATAGTTAGTAAATTTAAGTGGTTGTTAATCAAGATATATAAATTTAAGGGTTAATACTACCAAAAATCCAAAATCGTTACATTTGTGACAAATATACTCCAAACTAAATTTTTTACTAATTAAAAACCTCAAATTGGTACGTTTATCACATGTGTATCAGTTTAAAGACTATCGATTTAAGATTTTTTGTAATATTAATCCTAAGGTTAATAACTCCATAAAGACAGTGAATTAAAGAAAGAAGACCAAATCAATGTTGGTAAGCAAAGAATTGATGACCCAAAATTTGTTGATAACATAACCTAACAAAAGTCTGTAAGTGATCCTAATTTAGGTTGATTTTATATTTATTCAAAGTTCTAGTAAGTTATATAAATAAATAAAAAAAAATTGGTTTGTTAGTATATGTTAGGTACATTCAAACTCTCAAAGAGAGCTGATAATTTCATAATAATATCGGTAAATTGCTAACATATTACTTGGAAAAAAGTCATCGATAGATTTTTTATCAACAATCTTGACACTTCCCAGCACTCAATAAAACTTACTAGTAGTGGGAAAGCTTCATATTTTTAAAAATAGAATAAAAGCAATATGCTGTTACAAGACCAATCCTTTCTATAGTCTCAAACAATAGAGGAAGATAAAACATAACAAACCTAAAAGGCAAAAAGACACTAGAAATATCAAAAAATTTATGTGGCACTCATTTTAGTGCCATTTTTTTTTATCACTTAAGTGTTAATTCTTTTTAAAATGGATCACGAAAGTGTCAACTCCAATTTGGGTTCTCGGAAATCCGATGTGGCCTTTCTCCAATCAACGTGGCTTGCCAAGATGCCCAATTAGCATATAGACCTATAAACGACATCATCTACAACATTTAGCTCAAAATATAAACTCTAAATCACAAATTGAAAGAAATTCTCCAATTTGAAACCAAGGGAAAAGTGCCCAAAAAGTCCTAAACTTTTTGCATTTATGCCAATTTAATCATAAATTTTTTTATTGTTGCTAATTAAGTCTTAAACATTTTCATTTTGTGCCAATTGAGTCATTTCCAATTAATTTTGGCTGGATTTTGCTAATTAGGCGTCAGTGGTCTAACGTGACATAATCGGCACTGACGTGGATAATTTTTAATAATATCTTAATAGTTTTTGAATTTTTTATTTTATTTTATTTTATTTTTCTTTCCCTTTCCTTTTCCTTTTTATTTTTCTTTCTTTTTTCTTTCTCCTCCTCTTTCCTCTAGCCGATCGTCAAACCTCGACTACCGGCCAAAGGCAATAGCCAGTGAGATCAAGGTTGACCTTGCCAACCTTTGGCAAGGATCGGCCTCATCAGCCATGGGCGAGGCTTGACCTTGCTAGATCTAGCGAGTTCAAGCCTTGCTCGGCCTCTGGTGAGGCTAGCTCAAGGTCATGGGTTGCCTTGTGCTACGCAATGAGGCTCACACTCACCGGAGTTGGCGAGGGTCAAGCCTCGCCGACCATGGGCACCAAAACATGAATTAAAAATTGACGATCCTGATTTATCAATCATGGATAAGTTTGTACAAAATTCATGATTGATTCGCGGAAACTTAAAAATGAACATATCTTCAGCCATTGATGAAAATTTGCAAAAACGGAAAACCTCAAAACCTTGGACGAATTCATGCCGCACGATTGATCTGCAATATGGGGAACACGAGATCTGTATGTTTTGTTCTACTAGCAAATACTCCTCAAACCTGATAATGTGTTTTCTTTTGTGATAGAGTTTGAACTATACGATCTGACATTTTATTCAATTTCTTACATTACCGACATCTTCCATCAAGATCATTATGGTAACATATGAACGGGCAAATATCATGTTTGCATATCATCATAAGATTCACTCCATTTATCACTCCAACGTTCGGGATTTGATGCATAGATTATTATAATGCTCAACGCTAAATTACCCTTTAAATGGTATGCCTCCTGAAAATTGTGTGTATATATTAGGATAATAATTGATAAAAGTATAATTGCTGTCAAGTTGTTTTCATAATTTAAAGTTTTAACATGTTACAATCTCCTAAGATGTAGATCAACTTCACGTGGATTTAAATTGACTTGACCTAAAAAAATGTTAAATTGAAGAGAAATGCGAGTGATTTTATAGATTATGTTAATCGGCATGGCCGACTTTTCAATGATTTAATTTTTGCCCTGAATCAATGATTTCTTTCGCCGACAATAAAGCAACTTATTTTTTTTATTAGGAACAATAAAGGAAGTTTTTATTTCTTTGGTCGGTAATAAAGGAAGTTAGTCATCGCAAAGGTTTTAAATTCTTTTGAACAAATGATCATATCTTTTGTCGTTGGTCAATAGCGAAAACGCTCGATGCTGCTAGTGCGAGGTGGGGCCCGGAGTCAAAAGACGATGGACGGGGGCGTATGCGAGGGTTGCGAATCGGCGTGCGGCTTGATGATGTGGACACGTGTGCACTGGGGGATGCATCGCCAACCGCACGTCTCGTGCTTCATGGGCCAACAAAGACCAATCAGAGGCCAAGATTCCGCGGGAGGAGGAGATAAGTTTGCAGGAGCTTCTGAATTTTTAAAAGATTTAGAACTAAATTAGTACAGTATAAAAAATTTAAAATTTTTTGAACACTTTTCCCATGAAACCAATTCAACCCAAAATCAAAAACTTGATTCGGTTTGCGCCCAAAACTAATAACTCAATCTTGCCAATGGAGAGTAGAAGCAGGAGGAGCGGCTCAAATATGATCATAACTCATCAAACAACACTTTGGATTTTCAATGATTTACAAATGAGTGACATGGACGATTCTTGGCCTCAAATTTCACCAAAACAGTGGAGAATAGAGATGATGAAATTGCCTAGCTCAAAAAGGAGTCCTTTGGCTGCAGTTACGGAATTCGAATTGGGGAGTCTCTAAACACGTTTCTTGAGCTGATGAGCGTTGGGGACAAGTCTTTAATTAAGCGTGGCTCACTTCGAGCTTTCCCGGCCGTGAAATGGGTTGAAAGAAAGTAATGGGGCGATTACAATGAGAATCGACGGAGACGGCGGTTTTCTCTGACTAACAATTGTTCAACTGGTAAAGGGGTCCTAGTGGCATCGTTGCTAACGATTCGACACCGGTGAAGGAGGATTGAATGAGCTAGAAGCACTTCAAGCTTCTTGGCCGATTAACAAGGCAATACAGAGCCGCTACTTTGTTGCTCTGGGATGACAAATGGCAACGGTCGATAGTAGCTCCAGCAGCTTGAAAACGGTGAGGAAAGCCATAACCAGTGGTGGACGCTAGTGAACATGCCTCGGGCGGACCCCAAATTCTTCAAGCCTTCTTCCTTGGAAAACAAGGTAATAACGGGATGAATCGACCGTGGCTTCGCTAGTTACCAGTGAGGGCAGTGAATGATGATAGGCAGCTTTTATCTATGGCCGGCTTGAGATATTGGCGACTAGTGCGTGTTAATAGTAGCCGCCCATGTCTCTGCTCGTGCTCGGTTGGGTGGTGCCTTCGGGAGATTGGCCGAGGTGGCGTGGTGATTGATGGTGGCCATGCATGGGACAACAATGGCTGTGCATGGGGTTGGCAGTGGTTGGGAGTTTTTCCTCTATGAAGAGGAGTGATGGATGGCGGGTAGCAAACAACGGATGGTGGTGTCGTCTGGTGGCGAGCGTGCAATGAGATGGTGAGCATTGAACACCAGCATTTTTCACTTAGGAGTGGTGCGACGTCGTTTTCAGACAACCCGGTCATATGATATCCACGTGGACTAGTTTTTATAATAAAATGATAACTCATTTAAAGTTTTCATTATAAAAGCCACATAATATTTTTTGTTGAGATTTCTTGCCGAAGGCATTCAAGTGATTGTATTTTCTCCAATTTGCCACTTAAATGAGTTAGCGAAAACTTTTAATACTAAAGTGAGCACCGTATAAAAATTTTGACACTTCCTAGCGTCCTTATGCCCTAACGAAAGAGTTGAATATATTTCTCTACTCATTCACGGTTAAAGAAAGAGGAATGAGTCCTCTACTATATTCTGCTGTTGCTGCTATATAAATAGTTTCGGTTGCTCTCAAAGAGGATGGAGAAAGCTTTTGGGAAAAGTCTTTAAGGAAATGCAAAAGCCTTTAGTCTAAAAGGTTTTGATGAAATGCAAAAACTATTTGGTAAAGTATAATTGAAAAGCGCCTTGAAATGCAACTTTGGGGAAATGTTGTTTGGTAAACACATATATTTGGGAAGTCCTTTAGCGAAACCAATTTAAGTTTTTAATTTTATTTTTTTAAATTGAAAACAAAAATAATGACTTTTTTAAAAATATATTTGCAATGAAATGTATATATAAAAGAGATATATAATGAAATTCAGTGACTTATATATATATATATATTTACACTGAGATGTATATATAAAAGAGATATATTAACAAATTCAATGACTTTATATATATATATATATATATATATATTTGCACTGAGATGTATATATAAAAGAGATGTATTAATAAATTCATAAGTTAAAAAATACATCAAAGTGGGCATTTTCTCAATTAAAAAGAAAGAGTAATTTCATTATAATAAACATGATTACATATGCATCGAAGAAAGAAATAGGTTTATATTGAAAATTACAAATATTCTTAAGTATTTACTAAACTCATTGCTATTTGATCACGTAAACGCGCCATATCATAAGATAAATTGTCATTTGAAGTACCGGCCCCTTCATTTGTATCATCAAGGTCAACTGAATATCCATAATTGGGATCCAAATTTGCTCTTGCAAAATGTCTATCATTGGCGGCGTTTCGTCGTATATAATTATGCAAAGTCATTACTGCTATAGCAATTTTTACTTGCTTCTCAAATGGAAAATTTGGCATATGCTTTAGAATTTTCCACTTCTTCTTCAAGACACCAAAAGCTCGCTCAATTTCCGATCAAAGCGAGGAATGAGCACGATTGAATACCTCTCGATAGCTTGTAGGGGCAAGACCTTGTTGAAATTCTAACATATAATATCTAACTTCTTTGTACGGTCCCAAATAACCCGTTGGATTTGGATATCTAGCATCTACTAATTAATATTTACCTGCACAAATATAATATAAATTTAATCAACGTAGACTATAGTAATACATATTAATACACAAAAACCATTAATTAACAAACCTAGAGGAGGATGAGGAAATTGCACATGATGTCTCCCTAAAACTTCGTAGAAAATATGAGTATCATGGGCTTGGCCCTCCCAACCAGCCCAAACATAAGTGAATTCCATATTAAAACTACACACCGCTAAGATATTTTGAGTCGGTGTACCTTTTCGACCAATAAAACGAATTTGATCTTGTACATGTATCATCGCTGGGATATGAGTGCCATCAATAGCTCCAATACAACCCTAAAACAAAAAACGCAAATATTATTGTATAATCAAAATTTGCTTTTAATTCCTTCTTCATATTGTATAATAAAAACATACCTTAAAATATGGAAAAAAATCTTCGATTATTTCTTATCTTCTCTGGAACATTCCTAAATTGCCAATCAGCTGGTTGGATCAAATATTTTTCCATTTCACATACTTTATCTAATACTAAGCCAAAGTATCTACTTATGGTTTCCCCATAATGCTGAAAACGCTCTTGTGTTAACCTATTACCTATACCATATCCTAAAATATGAAGAAATATTCCAAGCATTTCTGTAACATCAATATTCCTAGTTCCTTTAAGACCATAACGTGTTACTAAATCATGCATTAAATTATTAAATATAATCTTATCCATTCTAAACATTTGATAACATCTTATCGAATTAGCATCTTCGTCCATCAACTCTCCTACCCATGCATTTCCTGTATATGATGATGTCCTACAAGGCTTTTTCTCATTGTATATTGCTTGATAAGCGATTGCGGCTTGAGTAATTTCCACAAGTTGCCAATATTCCTCATCCTCTTTTTCATGAAATTCTCTTTCAGGAGAGTCGTCCATATCTGTTTAAAATAACAAAACAATAAGAAAAGTGATGGTTAATCATCAATCAATGAAACAATTATCATCCATAATATATATGCAAACCCCATCCAATCAAAAGAACACAAACTAAAAACACAAGACTAAAAAACATAATTAAAAAGAGAGTTCACAAGTAGTGCAAATCACCAATCCAAAATAAGTTTCACGTTACAACATAGATTAATATAAAAAGCTCAAACAAGTAAGTAGCATCCTAGCGACGACTATTATGCTCCTCCAACTTATACTTCAGCCACTCGGCTGTCTCTTCATCTTCATCCAAGTTCATAAAAATTTGCTTATTGTCTTTCTTTTCAGAAAGATGAGAGAGTGCAAAGAAGAACAGCTTTCTATCTTCTTTAATCTCAGGAATGGCTTTCAATGTTTGCATAATCTCTTTGTAAGGGTCAAATTCCCTTGCAACCGATGTTGCATTGCTCCTACTTTCAACTGCCGAACAAAGTTTGTCAATTTGCAATGCTAACTTAGCAAGTCCGGTCAATTTTTTCTCTCTCTTTCCTCGAGCTTCCTTCGTGGAACTTTGTACCGTTCTTTTAAGGCTCTTACTTTGACTTGGTTGGACATTTGTTTCACCTACATTACACTCTAAAGTATCATCAGTAGATCCTGCATAATTACCAATATCAACTTGTGTGGCCTTAGGATTCTCAGTATTGCATAAAACATGTGCAGGATTCCAAGTAACACTTCCAGTGGCAACCGTACCCTGGAACATTCTATCCAACATAACTTCCATATCCGGATGTATGCCTTTCGTTCGAAAGACTTTAAGCTTAAGATTGGCTTGTTATAATAAGATATTTTCATGAGTTATATCAAAAAAAGATGAATAACTCAAAAAAAGATGAACTTATAAAAAAAAATGTGGCAAAAAAAAAAAAAGACAAACACCTTAATCTTTCTCTCCCACCATTCTTCACTCGCATCAATCATTTTCTTCCTTGGATCCCATCCTAGTCCGGTTTCCTTTTGAATCAACTATTTCCATCTTTTCCATTCTTCCTTTAGATTATCCCACTTACTCTTCATTTGATTTTTATCGTATTTTTTGCCCCTCAACTCTTCAAACTTGGTAATTATAGCTGCCCATCCATCTCTTTTGTTGCTCGCAGGACGATTGCCTTTTTCAATTTGTTCAATGCACAATCGACAAAACGTTTCTACATCTTCTGGGCTCCAATGAGCCTTTTCTTTTGATGAACTCACCATCTTCCAATAGAATAAACACAAACACATTTAAAAAATGAAAACAAATGAGATTAACTACGACCATAACGTGTAACTAAATCATGCATTAAATTATTAAGATGTTAACAGGAGAATACTGATTACGATATCTAGTGCTAAGCATGCCTTGCTCTGTCACTGCAGCAATCTCAATGATCTCAAACACAAGTGTTCCATAAGATTCAGACTTTACAAGCAGAAACAAAGACTCCCTCAGACTAATCGAACCAACGATACATCAATCGAACCCAAACAGCCCAAGAACTGAAAGAGCAATTCTACAACTGAAAAAACTCTATGTTGCAATCTCACGCCAATTGCTAGACATCATCATATCATTGAATTCACAAAGTTACAGCTACATATTCACATGGAAGAAAAGAAAGTGAAAGAGTAAAAAGGACTGACCCGCCTCAAACAAAAGAATAGAGGAGCTTGTGAAAAGATGGGAACTTTGGAGAGACCCAGAACAAAAAAGATCCTGATTTGCCCAAA
The DNA here is from genome assembly GCA_019915185.1 of Eucalyptus camaldulensis. Lineage (NCBI taxonomy): Eukaryota > Viridiplantae > Streptophyta > Magnoliopsida > Myrtales > Myrtaceae > Eucalyptus > Eucalyptus camaldulensis. The sequence goes on from JAHSVA010000012.1 coordinate 13,135,670, forward strand.
AGAGCAACACCAGAGTTTTCCTAGAGACGTTCTCGATCACGTTGTCCAATCTTTCTTCCACCCCTGATTTGCCAACAAGGTACCATGCAGAGCAACCAGTCCCCGACAGGAGTTCTGACTCAAAATTGTTGTTACATACTGAAAATAGAAACATGACAAGAAAGTCAATATGAAAAGCTCAACAATGTGAACAATCGAGATGGAATATCGAGAGGAGGGAAATACACCAAGAGCAAGGTAACGATCTGATTTGCAGATTTTCTTTCCTTTCTGAAGAATCATGGTAAACCAAATTCTTGGAAAATTGCTTAGTAGGAGAACCACACCCCACCCAGGGTTTAGCACTTTCGGATAAGTCAATAACACAAGAAGGGTTTTCAGAACCACTATAATAACTATGCTGAAGTAGCATCATCATTCTATCACATTGTAAATATTACTTCCGGTCCCAAAAGACAAAAAAATTGCAGCTAGTGTTCGAGGAAAATCCAATTACATGTGTTCACTCCTATGTAAATACCTCCAAGCAGAGAAATGTACATTATTGAAAATGCCTGTGAAATGATTATCTTGAATAAGAAAGGTTCAAATGAGTGATTTGCACACCAAACAGATGGAAAGATGCACCAAAACAGATGCATGTAGACATCTTGTATAATGCATCAATGAGAGTTTAACAAGAAGAAATTGAAGCATGCACTCTTCTACACGACATGAATTATAGGCATATTGATATGATGTTATAAACTTCACTTCCCCAATTTGTTTTGTAGCTCTCTCTCTCTCTCTCTCTCTCTCTCTCTCTTCTCGACGAGGCCTCTTATTGGCAATGAACTTTCAAGAGCGTGCAAGAAAGTTAGCTACTGGGGAGATCAGAAAGCAGACGTGCACGAACAAGAAAGGCAGGTGAAATATGCAATCTTTTAATCTCATTGAGCTTTCGTTAATGGGTATTCTCTATAAGTCAGAATATATATAATGCCCATAATATAATTCCCGCAGATGAAGTGAAGATTTAGGCATGCCATGCGTACAGTTTTAACCTAATTATTTCGTTAAATAGATTTTAACTGCATGCATAGAGTCGAATCTTAATCCCACTTATGAGCACATTTCTCGCTCGCAAAAAGATGGCAACTGGAAAGAGGAAAGTGTGAGAAACATGTTGTGGGTTCTTTTTGTCAGACCATAAATGGGAAGTCTTCACGCATGTTTGGGGGAAAATCAATAATCGCAGAGAGCAAATCCCTAAGATGATAATCGAAGGCGGGAACAAAAACATGCAGGTGTGGAAAGAAAACAAGGGAGAGTGCTTGAATCGGACGCACAGTTAAAAAAAAAAATAGAGTAGCCCAAACCCAAAATCCTTCCCTAGTTTTCTTTGCATTTTCCCACAGCACCCAAACAGAGAGCTTGCAAACGAGCTAAAAAACACATCCGAGAAAGAAACCCAAATCGATGAACACATGAACAAGGAAAAGGGAACATGCTCGGGCACTATAAGATGAAATTCCCAACTCACCTAAAGACTAGACCTCCTGAAGTTTAGCTCCGAATGACAATGCTTGGTGCGTGCTCGTGGATTTGAGAGAGAAGAAGAAGACATGGGTTAGGCCCATGGATTTGAGAGAGAAGAAGAAAAGACTTGTGGGTGGGTAAGGAATGGAAGAGGAAAGCGTGTGCGCAAATCTAGGGTTTTCGGAAGGGCTATACTTGGAATTTTGTTTAAGTTATGAGGGCAACAATGGAAAACGAACAAAAATTTATTAACACCCCACTAGCTTATCGAGAAAGCTAAAATGCCCAAGGCAGGGAAAATGGGCGTTTGGCAAAAACCCCTGCCTTGGGCTTTCAGCCTTCAAAAGGCAAGTTTGGGGCTAAAGGGGTTTGCAAATTTTTTTGCCAAACGCCCATTTTTAGCCCAAAGGGCTTTGGAAGCCTAAAGTGGCTTGAAAAAGTCAAATCCAAACGCAGCCAAACTCCCACACACTTTGTAATTTGCAGCTTAAAGTACTAGTTCCTTGCAAAAGATAGTTCGTATTCTAACACAATTTTGACCTCTTGGCTCATGAATTGTACATTGATCAGTAAATTTCGAGGGTGCTCTAGGATCTTTTCCCTTTCTCTATTGGGGAGCCAAATCAGTAAGCCAGCCACTGATCTTTGAAATCGGGACATTATCTTCCTATTATTGAGGTTTTCCCTTGCTTAATTTGAGTTTCAATCTTGAGATTGTTGTTTGTGCTTCGCACTTGGGATGAAGAATGTAGGTTGCTCAGGCACGGGGGGCTAATGGAATCTGCACTACTAAGCATAAGAACAACTGTATCCATAGCAAGTAGGGCTTCTTTGTCGTTCTAAATGCAAAGCAAGCCGATGTGAATACATCTAATCACTTCGTTTGCAAAGATAGATTCACTCAGTGTTGGATCCACAATTTCCAAAGTTTCTCCAATTCTCCAGTGCTCCCAAACCTAGAACAAATTTTGCTATTGTCATTATTTTACCAAAAGTGAATTAAATTGCTTGATCAAATGTACTCACATAGTTTAGAAAGCCAACATTGTGATATGATATGTAAGAATACCGACTCTTTTTGCCTTTTATGATATTTAGCATGAACACACCAAAGCTGAACGCATAAGATTTTACTAAGAATTGTCCCCACAGTGTGTATTTAGTAAAACATATAGCCACTACAAAGCAGTTCAAAGAGGAAGATGTAGTTGTGATTCTCGCGCATAGTTTGCTAAAAGATTAAGACTTTAAGGCACAATACACTCTATGCAGTAGAAAATCCAATTAAAGGCCAAATCCGTCAGCATAATCATTGTAAATTATCCAGTGGGTTGTTTCTACTATGAACCAAAGAAACATGAGTTTGAACTTACTAAGTTCCAACAATTCCATTTGTACTTCCTTGAGTCTGCTCATAACAAAAATCCTTGCCAAACAAAAGTCTGATATTTTTAGGTACAAATCATCAACAAGCAAAATGTTGATAGTTTTGAGGTCACAATGGATAATTTAGAGACAAGAATATTCATTAAGGTATAAGCTAAGAATAGGTCTTGCTCGTAATGACATTGTCCGTTTTGAGTTGGAGCACGCATGGTTTTGTTCTTTTGGGCTTTCCCTAGAAAATGTCTTGTTACAAGTTAGGATAAGTGCCATTGCATAAAAGGCACTTCACCTTATCACACCAAGCCAATGTGAGATTCGATTTATTTCTGCCCCCACACCATCCTAGAGTCAAAGAGTCGCACCTTATCCGGGCCTCCTCTAGCCCCAGTGATCACTCTACCTTCTTTGGATCCGATCATTGTAGGCCCACTAGCTTTTGCCCTGAGCCACACACTTTTGGCTAGGTTATTGGCTCTGATACCATAATGTGAGACCTAGGCCAGAGCTCATATGGTTTTGTTCTTCTAGGCCTTCCTTAGAAAAGGTCTCGGTACAAGTTAGAACAAGTGCCATCACATAGTAGGAACTTCGCCTCACCACATTTAGATGATGTGAGATTCGATTCATTCCTACTCTAACGCCATCCTAGAGCTGGATCCACACCATGTCTAGGCCCTTTTTGGCCCCAACGATTTGTGATAACCTAGACCTTGAAGGTAGGCTGTGTGGCTAAGATGCCAGGGGTGGCTGCACCGGCAAGTGATTGTGACCCAAAAGCGAGCAAGGCTAAGCGCATGTCTTCTATCCCACATCGTCGATAGGGAGAATCCTGGGCTAGTTGATGATAAGGCTTAGATTCTCTAGTACATGTAACATGTTTTAAAGCCGTGAGGGCTATAGGCCCAAAGTGGACAATATTATATAGTGATAACTCTGAGGTCTTTACAATTGGTATAAGGTTGACTCTTGACAGCATGTGGAGCCATAGTGTAACATCCTAAATTTTCAGTACTGTTTTCAATTGAATAAATCAGGCTCTTGACCGACACGTGTATAGTGCTATTCTCAGAGCCAATCACTCGTGAGATAACTAGACTATTTAGAGAAGTCATTAAGAGATTTTAATGCAATGGACTTGAGAATTCGACTAGAAGTCGACTACTCGACCGTGCTAGTCTGCAAGGGTCATTACGGTATTGTCAAAATCGATCAAAGATCAAGGATAGGTTGATTTGACTGACATGTATGATCAAAGTGTGGGTAATTCCACCTAGTTGCAAAATTCTTATCGATTGGCATTAAATCGATTTTCTGCTATTTTAGGTATCTTATGCCCGTAATTGAAACCTTGATTTTTACAACCATCAAGAGTTACCAAGGTGTCGAAATGGCATATTGTGGCTCGAAAAAAATCAACCATGGGTTATTTGCACTAAAAGTTTATGAAAGCTATCTAATAGCCTAGGTCACATTAAAAACGCATTAGATTGAAATAAACCATGAATTTGAATTCGATTTCAAAAAATGAAGGTTTTGTCATGTCACAATAAATTCTAAGAATGTCGACTCAGTCTCAGAATATTTTTTTTTGCAACCCGAGACTTTTTGGTAAAAAGTCGGCATATAACCGTTTTTGTTCAAAAAAAGACAATGATCATTTTTTATCGCAAATTTTGGAAGCAAGTGGATTGTATGGGTGGAGAAAAATGCCAAATGGACCGGTGAGGTACTAATTGGATTTGTTGAAGTCAAATTGGATTAAATTAAGCACGAATGGGTGTCCAATTGAAGTCTTTTGCTTGGAATTTCGTATGCCCCCATCACCCTCAACATTTGGACCATCATAAGCTTCTAGATGGAGGCCTTGTTGGTTGAAGGAGGACCAAGGGACCGTACTTGACTAAGGAAGGGTCAAGGGGACAAAGTATTGGAAGAATTGGCCAAGGAGACCCCACAAAAGCCAAGCTTGTCCCTCACTCCATCTCTCTCTCTTCCTCTCCAAGCCAACCAATCAACCTTCCTCTCCCTTCATCCTTGTTGTTCGAAGACCACCAGCAACCAAGGAAGTCACTGGAGTAGCCACACCACCGGTAGACCGTTTTCCTCATTTATTTTCACTTTTGTCGGTTTCTACTCCAGCTTACCTTTTGCCAAAGATCCAAGTTAAAAGCGGTCTTCCCGGATGAATCAACCAACGATCTACCTATCACCGTGACCAGAACATCCAAACCGTTCCAAAGAGCCCGACCTCACTCCGAATAGAGCCGCCGGTTGCCGGTCCATCGATCCCCTGCCCTCCTGCACTATTTCATGTTTTTCTTCATTTTTCTTCCATTCCAGCCCTTCTTTTACTCATCTCAACCTCCAACAAGACCTTTAAGACCCCCAAGAGCCACTAGTTGCCGACCACCCACTTGCTAGAGCTCCAATAGGCCTGTTTTCACCATTAAAGCCGCTGGTTTCCTCTCTGTAGTCCAGCAAGCAGAAGCAGAAGCCGAACCAGCCCTTGTTTCCTTGTTTTTGAAACTCAAAACAGAGGTTGAGTTTATGGGTATCCAGCCACCTTCAAGGCCCATTTTGAGGTGGTCCGAAGCCTCGATTACTAGGCCCACCTTGAGGAAAGTCGAGCCTCACGACGTTCTCATTGTTTTGCACCAAACCACTCGTTAAACAAGTGAGTTTTACTCACTAATCCTTACTTAGTAAGCTAATGATGCTTAGGGGTTGATTAGAATTAATTAAGTATGATTAGGTGGATAGATTAGAGTAGAGTAATTAAATTAGTGCCTTATTAATACATGGTAGACAAATGGATAGTGATATTAGTAAGTAGACTCATGTTATTATTTATTGAACAAGTCTCGGAAATTTTTCGAATCCGTTTCGGCTTCCAATTAGGCATTACATGCCTAAATTAGATTTATTGCATTTATTTAATATTTTTCATAATTATTTAATTATTTAATTATCTTTCTAAAAATTAGGCTAGGATAGCTGATGACAGGAATTTTATGTTGATTATTGTGGTGCAGTCCATTTATTTATTTGAGCATTGATTTGTGTTGAATTGAATTAATTGTGTTTTTAGGATTTTATTCCTGAATTAATCAATTTTGGTAATTGATTGGAAATTAACTGACATCGGTTTACAACACCAAAAATATTTTGGTGGACCATATAAATAGTGGGATTTTCAAGGGTGAAAATAATATATTTTGGTTAAGGCCAACCGTGTACTCACACATAATCATTTTTTTTAACAGGTACTCTTAATTCGAGGAAAATAGGCCAAGATAATGTGTTGATTGAGAAATTTATTTGAGGAGTGTAATGTTGTTGGCCGTGGGTGAATAATCGTATGACATTGTGAGTTAGATCAAGAAAACCACGAAGTACGGTTATGTCCATTGGACCATATGTTACCTAATCAAAGTCGTGCTCGCTGAGCCGTAATTTAGTACCACCACCAAACGTGGAATCGGTTGTGCACGCTGAACTATAATTCAGCATTACCACCGAATTTGGAATCAGTTGTGCTCACTAAGCCGTAATTCAACGTTAACCGCAAAGAATTAGTAAGCTATGCTCGCTGAGCCATAATTCTGCATTATCACCAAAGTTTTAGTAGGCCATGCTCACTGAGCCCTAATTCAGCGTTGGAGTTGAGTATATGAGATGACCGTGTAGGCTGTGCTCGCTAAGCCGTAATTCAGTATTGAATTTGAGTAAATGAGATGAGCCGACCAAGAAAGGGTTGAGATGACATGTAATCGACTAAGTTGATTTATCAATGATTTGATATGATGTTATGAATTGATTGAGTGATGTGATATAAGGCATATGTAAATAACATCGATTTGTAGGATGAAACTAAGGCCAAGGTAAGTCCTCTAACTCGTGTTATGCTTAGACAGCCTTTAGGGCATATTGAGTTCCTAATTGGGTCTTAAGGGGTGGAACTTGCTAAGACGTTGTCTCATTGGTTATTGTATAACCATTTTCAAGCCTCTAGTTGAAAGCGGTGGGGAACCTGAAACCCGAAGTTTAGAAGGTGAAGCTTGGAGAATCGACGAGCATGTCTGACTAGCTAGTCCAAGGACATTCCCCTTTTGTTGAAAGCCAATTCCTTTCTATAGGCTTCTGTGTATAAAGTTGTGTGTTTATAAAAAGGCATTTTGTAAAAAAATTGGCCCTACTTTCCTATCCCATTGTTTTATTGTCTGGAGATTATTTATATGCTTTCGCATACGTATATTAAATGGATGGGTCGGCAATGCGTCATGGGACATCGCTATTAATCGACCAAAAATGGATGGACACGTGCTCGAAGGATCGAGGTGTGACACACAGCAAGAGCATTATGCCATAAGTTGTGGAGAACGTGACAACCTAGACCTTGAGGGCAAGTAGCATGGCCGAGATGGCAAGGGAGGCTATGTTGGTGAGCGATTGTGATACAAAAGCGGGTGAGGCTAAGTGCATGTTTTTAGTTCCCCCATCGCCAAGGGAGACTGTCCTAGGCTCATTGATAAGGCTTGGGTTTCCTATTTTGTGTAAGGTGTTTTAAAGCCATGAGGGCTAAAGGCCCAAAGAGGACAATATTACACAATGGTAGCTCCCGGATCCTTCCATGATCACTCATGTCTTCTTTAGATCGGGTCATTATGGTAAAGACGACTGTAAGCCACCCCAACCATGACCTTGTGGCATGCTAACCAATCCAACTGTATGCTTTAGTGAGGGTCTGTGTAGGCAATAATTTTTATATGTTTAGGTCAGAAGAAGCTCTACTTCTTGTCTAATGTAACTGTCAAATGGTCACATGTAATTTTATTTTGAAACCATTTGGAGAGTGTCCCAAGACATAAATACTAAACTTTTGTGTAAGCCTTGGATTTTTTTTTTTTTTTTTAGATTATGATCAGGGTGGGAAAGAAAGAATTGAACTGAGTGGAATGGAATCACTTTTAAAGAAGATGAAGAATGAGCCACGCTATGAAAAGCAACTGGTCAAGCCTTTCATTGGGAATGTATTCATAGACTCTCTTCTCTTTCCAAGACAAATCCTAATAGCATCGCTAGGTTTCTGTGTTGAAGCTTGGCTACCAATTCAACTTCATTTTTGAATTCTTGCACATCTTGTTTCGAGCTTTAGGACAACCTTTCAACTGCAATTTTCTTCTCACAATAAAATGTACCTGCAAAGGACTGGTCGTGAATATCTGAATAGTATAAACCGATCAATGAATATCCTATGTTAAAATGGAACATGAATTGAGATTGAGTCTTTAGGTAGTGCTTTATGTCATATCTCTATGTTAAAACTTCCTTACATGTAAACTAGACCGAATGCGCCTTCCCCTATTTTGTTGTGGTTTGAGAAGTAGCTGTGGCATCTTGGACTGCACACACATCAAATTACCGAGAATGTAGTTCCAAAATTTCACTCCCCACTGTGTAACTATAAGCCATCAACATTTTTATATGAATTACCATAAATGAAAGTTTAATGTTGGCAGTGTAGATCTATGGCATTTCTCACCAATATGATCTTTTTTGACATGATTTCTCTTGTTCCTTTCTCTTTTGAGCATAAAGAGGAGCACAACGCACGATAGCGTGACTGCTGAAGTTGAAGAAGCGATCCTGACAACTATTCTTGATGAAGAATGCCTTGTCTTGTCAACTGTAATTTAATAAGTTGAAGACTTCATTAGTATGGTGGCGTTACATTCAGGATCTAGCGAATAATTGGTACAAGCAATTTAGTATTTTATGTGCCAGCAAACGTGGTCGAAACAATAGAGAGAACTGTACTATAACTGGATGAGAAAATAAAAAGTCGAATTCATTACCTTTAATATATGGACCACAAAATCCAGCCCATTATGTTTATAAGCCAAAGCCCACCCCATTTATTTTCCTTTCCCCTCAATTAGTGCCATTGAGCGGAGCATAAATGGAAGCGAGGCTCTGACGGCAAAAGTAAGGGAAAAAATAACAAAAGCGTCCATGAAAAGGGGAAAGAGGAAAGGAAGAAAAGAGAGAGAGAGAGAGAGAGAGAGAGAGAGAGAGAGAGAGTATGGCACCTATAGGATCTGGACACCCTGGCTAGTAGAATCAACTACAAATCGCAATGCCGAGTGAGTATTTAAGCCTATCATTCGCCTAATTGGAGTAATTTTCCAATTTAGGGGACAAAAAATCATGCTTATATCGATTCTGAACTACGAGGTTCAATTCAGTAATTAGGCTATGTTTTTATGGAAATGATAGTTTAAGACCTTGTGGAGCTATGGCATTTGACAAAAATCAGATTCAAAGTATAGGTCAATTGGAAAGAAACTTTGAAGTTCGTGTACAAATTACACGTAACGAATAGTACACGCATGGAAAAATATGAAGTTTGCTCTAAATGAGAGTACTTGGTACTGCGTAGATGCCATTTTATCGTCAATTAAGCGTGGTTTAGTTGATCGTTCATTAGAGTAGTGCTTTTACTCCGATTTTGATATCATTTTTCAATAATTATTAGAAATTCGAGTACCTTGGTTCAAGTAAACACCATATATTGGTTTTCAGCTTTTCTAGGTAAGTAGTGCAATATCTTCTATTCATGTTTTTAAATGATAATGACTCAATACATATGTAGAACTAAGAAGAACATGTTTTTTGCATAAAATATGAATCAGGTTGTCTACCACGTTTTGAAAATTATGAATGGTTTGAGAAATATTTTAGGAAAAGTATTGCGCATATATATATATATATATATATTTTTTTTTGAAATTGGTTTATGAAATAGATTATGAAATGATATGCGAATGTATTTGGCTTACCAAATGGATTCTGAAATGATTTGGGAAATATATTGTATTTTAGAAAATGGTTTCAAGATTTGGCTTTGTGGATTGTGAAGAATGCTGTTGTGAGTTTTTATTGATCCTCAATATTGCTGTGAACCTATTGAGGGGCTTATGGTTATGCATAATAGTCTAGGTTTAATAATAAATAGAAATATAACCAATGAGAGAATCTTGATCATCTAGCCATGGTCATTATGCATGACAATGACTAAATATTTAAGCATCTATTTGGGCAATGGAATAGACCATTAATGGTTAATTTGTTATTATGAATTAATATTGTTATTGATCTTATACGTAAGTTCGTTGGAAAGATATTATAATACTATAGCTTTGAGATTGATGAATTGTGATATCGTGTTTCTAAAAGTGCATAATAATGTTCAATCCATTTAGTAGAAATTCATTAATCACTGAGCTGTGGTTATTCACCCATTTATTTTTCAATCTTTTTTTTTTCAAATTCTTCAACTAGCAATAAGTAGTATGCAAGCGATATCAACGACGAGTTTTTAGAGTTGAATTTTGGTGGTTTGAGGCTATATCCTTCGGGTGGAAGAACAGCTGTGTCATCACCCATTCTTGATAGTTTTGGGATGTGACATTACCCTTCAAGATGTTGGAGTAGTTTGAGGTGTTTTCATAAAATAGGTATATCACGAATGTGATGAAGTAACCTAGAAGCATGTCGTGACCTAACCTCTCTTGCAGGGAATGAGCTTTTGTTAGGATTAGAGGTATTATCAACTTCAGGCCAACGGCCTTTCATTACTCAAGCTGTCCCAAGTCTATACCTTATGCGATATTGAGCACTTTTCTACAATGACTATGGTCGATCGAATAGGCTAAATATGTTTGTGTTATTTGCAAAATGGTAACGAGCCAAACATCTATTATATTTGTGAGGCATGCTTTGAACATATATTGATAGACGAAATTGAATTTCTCAACACTGTCGAATTTTTCATCACTATCGAAAATTAGTGCATCTAAAATTGATCTTTTTACCTTTGAAGTTGACTAAATATGTTTGTGTTATTTGCAGAATGGTAACGAGCCAATCATCTATTGTATTTGTGAGGCATGCTTTGAACATATATTGATAGACGAAATTGAATTTCTCAACACTGTCGAATTTTTCATCACTATCGAAAATTAGTGCATCTAAAATTGATCTTTTTACCTTTGCAGTTGACTAAATATGTTTGTGTTATTTGCAGAATGGTAACAAGCCAATCATCTATTGTATTTGTGAGGCATGCTTTGAACATATATTGATAGACAAAATTGAATTTCTCAACACTGTCGAATTTTTCATCACTATTGAAAATTAGTGCATCTGAAACCAATCTTTTTACCTTTGAAGTTGATTGGAAATTGTCTAAGTTCATTGTCAAGTGTGCATGCAATAGTAGCTTTATTGGAAACTTTTTGATTAAGAATAATAAGGGGAATAGTTGTTTCATCTACTAAGGTCTATCATTGGGTTGATCTCAAATAACATTAGTTGGACCACTTATAAAGACATCCCACTTTCTTTGTGAAGAGTTCCTAAGTTCTTGTTTGGTTTTACAGTGGAAGCTGATATTGAAGTATTCCCACAAATACAGGATTGGACTATAGAGACCTAGAGTTACATCCATGAAACCTTAAGAGCGATCCTACAAAAATTATTGTAGTTGGCAACTGCTTAAGAGCTCTCCCGGTAGGAATGATATGATGAAACTTTTAATTTCATGGACAACTTCTTTGTAGTTCAATTCAGATCAAATTGTATTTTGTTTACTACCTTCTAGTTCAGAAAACAATCAGTTTAATTTAGACTGTTCAAGCAACATTAGTTTGCCAAGTTTTACTGTGGTTTAGATTATGGAATCATTTGAGGGGGTTGATGTTTTGCCCAAGGAAAAAAATAGTTGCTCTTGTTGTGTTTGATCTGCTGTTGTGATCAATAATCACTTGTCCATTCATTCCCTATATATGGCTGCAAATTACCTTCTTTTGAGCGAATATCATATAGGGCAAAGTCAAATAAAAACTTTAAACAATGCTTGTCAAAGCATATATTCCATATAATCCATGTCCAATGGTGCTCTAGCTCAATAAACTAAACCCAATGAAGAGCAAAAGTTGAATCTTGATAGGACAATAGACGAGCTTAAGAATAATTAGTTAAAGCACAATAATATTTGTCACAATATCTTATACACGACCACCAAGAAGTCTTTCAAACATTGTTTGAAGTAATATGATGCACTAATCCTTTCATCTTCAAGGAAGGCCAGAGTGAATGTCTGATGATAGTCGTGAAACCAAATGCACATCAAGGCCTCCTTACAAATTGAATGTGAGTTCATTTGTGTCAATCCTCCAAGCTGCTATATAGTGTATTTTTTTTTTTTACCTGATAAACCAGAAAGACGATAGTGTGAGTTCAGATATTTTGAGCAACTAGAATGAAACTTAGTAGATATTTACATACTTTTGAAACGACTTGAGCTACTCACCTCGAACCTCAGTTGCCAAGCTATTGTGATTATTGAATTTGGTAAAGCTCTTCCCAGCAAAAGCAATTTGTTTTATCCTCCCGTTTTGTTTGCCCAAGCAAAGGAGGGGCCAAAAAAGTTCAAACTTCTTTTGCATGCTCACATTCAAGTACCCGGTAGTCCTAGTGCCTATAATTATAGATGAACTAGTAAAGAAAATTAAGGATAAAAGAGATTACCTAGAAAACTCAATCAACAAAAGAGAATATTAATTGGAAACCAAAAAGAAAATTGAAGAACATATTGTCATCTGTGTCACAGCATGGACAACTTAAACACTAACTGGAAACTAAACATGCTCTGTAACAAAATTCCCAAAGACCTAGATAATGCAATAACAGAAATCGATATAGAATAGAATGAAACACATGCCAAAAGATTGCCAATTCTAATTGACTATACTTGTCACCATGCTTATGAGATCAGTTAGAGATTGATTATATACAATCTTGCTAAAGGAACCTATACTTCATCCAGACAACCATGAAACAAATTATTATCTATTGTCTAGCTAGAGACAGTGAATTTGAAACATAAATTTCCTTTTCACCATTTGTCAGGATGTGACATTATGAACTTTTAATCTGCACATAGCATTTAACTTCAACATACCCCAATCAGGGCAACAATTCTTGCCTTTGCAAATTATAGGTCACAAACAATGGGTTCACCAAAATCTAGTCAAATATAAAAAGAAATTTTTTTAAAATCATTTCCAATCAATCTCAAAAGTTGAAACCGTAGACGAACTCACGGACTTGGACTTTCCCCATGGCAAGTGCAGTCAAACAATTCACATATTTCTAGGTCACATCAAAATCATTTGAACTAGCCTAATAAACCTGAGCTAGAATTTTATCCTTGCTAGGCTCAATATCTCATGAAGCTGTGTTGTGGCAAGTGAAAAGAAACTAATGATAGCATACATATCTTGTCAAAATTAATAGTATTCCTCTCATCCATCTCCATGTTACCTTCCTTCATGTTTTTACTTCATGCATGTACAAGGGATCAAGCAATACCTGTTGCGGATGTATCTATAAACTTAAACATTCATCAACCACTGTTGTGTCTTGCCAAATGATTTACCCAAATGTCAAGAAGCTGGAATCCATGAACCACAATGGCCCAAAAGGAGAGTATTGTCAAACAAAGGCAAGCAACTAAATCAATTGCTGACATTCGATCATAATCATAAAAAATTATGTTACATAAAAAACAATGAGAAGCTTGAAGGGAAGTGCGTCTTAAAAATACCTGAGGTGTTTAAAAAATAACACAAAAGAGCTCAAAAAGTAGCAACAAGAACATCGAAGACCCCAATGTTTTGTGAATCATTAAAGAAAGTCTAATCTTGCAAGCACACAGAAGACTAATCACATTTTTTTTTTGTGACCCAAGGAACGTTCGTGCGCCGTCTTCGCTTGGAGTAAACCCTGGAGAGAGTAGAGTCACCACCACCCTTGCTCCCCGGATAAGTTATGGGTTCCTTTCCAACAAGGCAGACAACACAGGGATTCGAACTCTGGACCTCTCACAAAAGGAACCGGCGCCCAACCACTACGCCGCCACCACGGGTGGTGAAGACTAATCACATTGATATAGAAGAACTTGACAAAAATAAGTACTTCATAGCAATTTCTAGACGAAAAAAAAAAAAAACCAATTTCTAATGGAAGAAAGCTCAAAACAATAAATGTTAGGGAAATCCCTTATGTTGTTTTAAATATGACAAGATAAATCAAAGGCTACTAACGTATATAATGGTTGAGTAATAGACTATGCAAATGATATAATGTGTAAAGGATATTGTCAAAGTCTATACTTGAAAGAACCCAAAGATAGACTCTATAATGATGATGAACTTATTCAAACCGTGTCCAGACCTTTAGGCTAAATATGTTCAGAAACGGAATATATTCAGACTTACATCCAGATTATAAAGTTTATTTCAAATGGAAGACAATCAAACTCTACTTCAAACGGAAGATACTCAGACCTTACTTTCAACATAACACTCTCAGACTTATATCCAAACGAGACACAAATTCAGAATGTAACAAATTCAGAACGAAGCACGTTCAAAACGAGATAACTTGATAGAACGTAACATAAGCTCAAATGTATAATGGCTAGTGATCTAGTTTAGATTTTACATCAAGATAGATTTGATTGACTCAATTTAATTGATTGACAATTAGATCTTGAAGATAAGAACTTTCTAAATGAATAAGCTTTAGTTATGGAAATCAAGATTCTGTTTGTATGGGTGATCAGAATCAATTTAGGATTCTGCTCCTGTCACTCAACGGCTGCTAAATATTCTTGATACAAATATGTCCAATGGGTAGATTGGAAGACGATCTTCTAGATACTGTCCAACAACTAGTTTAGAAGTAGAGAAGTATTTAAGAAGACCAAGGATTGATGAACAAGTAGAAGACGGAGCGTAGAATCTATAATTCCAAAGTCCGAGTAAACGTCAATCATACACTTATCTTTCATGAGCTTAAACGAATGTGATTGTGAGAGAAATATTAAAAGAGTGACTTAGTGAGATAGTGTAATCTATCATTGAGTGTTTGCACTCAAAATTGTAATCTCTTGTTGATCACAATGTGGAATCCAACCAGAATGCGGTTAGCGTGAGAGAGTGGACATAGGCTTAATCTAAACCGAACCACCATAAATTTTGTGTCCAACGTTCTCTTCTCTTCACTCTTCTTATTTAAGTCTGTTGCATACTTACAAATTATGTCATAAGTTTGTTCCATCGCATAATAGATTTTAAACATTTACTAGAAGTTTGGTGGCTCGTTTATCAGACTATGATCCTTATTCAGACTTTACTCGCAACTTATTTTATTTCGCATTTATTTGTCAAAATTTCTTTTAAACACCTATTAATCCCCTCTAGGTGGTAATACTAGCATTTTTAGTAAACACCTACAAACCACATCCTACTTGATTCTTGTGACTGCCGGTAGTGAGATTGAGAAATGTACTAAGTTAAAACCCATATTGAGGTGCAACATACAAGTGTCTGTAGTACTAAAATGAGTGATAGGCAATTATGCGTAGTTTGTTGCATACAAAATGCAAAGTTATACCTATCGACAATTTCAAATGGTTGGCTATGAATTCAATATATTGAACCAAGTGACATGAGTGAGTTGACACATGCATTTTTGAAGCTATTGCCAATACATATCCCAAAATGCATATATATTATAATCATAAGAGGTTGATGCTACACTCATGGGCCACCCTAGCCATCTGCTAGGAGAATAAGGCCTATTCTCTCATACAACAACAATACCTCAAAAAAATAAAAATACTCCACTCCAATTTAGCATTTTGGAGCTTGTTGATGATGTTGTTCACTTACATCGATTAGGGCAAGTTAATAAAACCATGCCAGTCTAGAGACCTATTGTCATGCCTTAAACCTCAAGCGCGCGCACATCTTTCGGTGGTCGATCGAATTGCGATGTTCTCAGGACGTGTTGTCGACCTATTCATTTTTATTGCACATGTGGAAACAAAATAAACAATTCCTAGACAGCAAATAAACATGGGATAGAAAAATATGACAGTCAATTCACATAAAACGCATTTTATAAAAATTTTGGAAAATTCAGAAAAAAAATATTAAAAATAGAAAACCCAACCAACAAAAAAAATTATAAAAATCACTAAAAAATTCAGAAATTTTCAAAAAAATATTAGAAAAATTGGAAATCCCTTTAAAAAATGTTAAAGCCCTAAAATAGGATAAGCCTTTAGGGCCTTATAATAAAGATTCTTGTTTTACTTTGTCTTGTTTTCTTTTTTATGGACAATTTTAGGATGCTTGCATACTTTCTATCATGATTATAATTGATTGTGTTTTTCAATATTTGGATGTTACTTTTTTTTTGTTTTAGAATGGTTAGGACAAACCTTAGATTTTTCCTGATAGACTGCTATAGCATTAGCTGACACATGATTAGGTTATGTACCAAAAAGGCATTAGCCGTAGAGCTAACATAATCAACTCCTTTAGTGCAAAATCTCTGGTTGCATCAATAGTAAGATATCCTCATGTAAATTACTAGGTTTATAACCAAGCCCAAAAAGGCTAGTGGTGACTTATTAGTCAAAATTTGCATAAGCTTAATTGATTAAACATTTGTTTCCTTTTTTTCCTTGGGGATCCATAGATAAAAAAAGACTAGCCATCAAAGTAAACTCTACAAAACAAATTAGTTCCAGTCTTCCAGATGAAAGGCCTATATAGGGCGAGACTTTAGAGCAAGACTATGAACCTAGTCAATACTTCACCTATATAATGACTTGTTTTCAAATCATTAATGCATAAAAACATGCCAGAAGATCATCTTCTACTAGTAAAATGCCTCAAAGTCATATGAAGGGTGAAAGTTGAGTAGTGCCATGTCCGCACTTTTACATATACAAGAGAAACGACAATGTTAGAAAGATGAATGAGCAATGATCCAAGGAAAGATAGTTTAAATTTTGCAAGGGATGCCAAGTTTCTTGAGCTTTAAGTGTGCGGGAAACAAGGAACCTCTTGAAGTCGCCGATCTCATAATCGAGTTTGGCAACATGGGCTTCGACCCCTCCACCAATACCCTTACAAAAACTCTAGAATCCCAAGTTTCACTGCACAAAACAATGCAGGAAAAGACATGTCATTAGGCTTGCAACTCGCGGTTGAATCGGCACGATTACAGACTTTTTGCTTTGACCAAATGAAGATTTCTAGAGCACCGGTTGTCATTCACTCCAATATAAAGTGAAAACAATGCCAAACCTCCTTCGAACCTATAGCTACACAGACATAGTAGGACATCACACCAAAGCTATAGAACTACGTGTCTTGAATACTAAAAATTAATTGCATTGGAATCATTGTTGTACTACTCGTAGCTGCTTTAGCTAACATACACTATAAACAATACAACAACACTACATGGCACAACCACCCTTGTCCATCGCCCAAAACATATTTCTCTTGTCACTGTGATTAAGCTCATTTACCCATTACCACAAACAAACCCATCATAAGTTATTTAGCTCCAAACATGATATAATTCAAAAATCCATCTCAAAGCACATATTTCTCTACCTCATTCAGCTAACCAGCATGAAGAAAAAACAAATATTTTTCTCTCTAAATGCTTCTTTCAATAGCTCTATGCATTACTAGAATTACGCAGCCAGTAAAAACCGAAATTTAACGTACCCGCATATGGATCGGATTCGGAGAAGAATCTAGAAAATGTAGGAGCGAACCAATCCGATTTAGCTCACAAAGGTGAAGCATCTTGAGCTTATGTAGGTTTGAAAATAAAGGGTTTTTGAACTCGAAATCAAAACCAAGTGAAGACGAGGGAAAAGAAAAGAAGAGTGTATAGTTTCAAAAGAAACACACTTCAACTGAGAATGTGGTAACAAAAGAACAAGAGCAGTTTTAGCTTACCAATGACAGAGGAGCTTTTCAAACGACGGTGTTGAAACAGGGATATGGGTATAGTGAAAGAAGAAATATCACCAAGAAAAAGCAGAAAAAAATGGACAAACTTCTTCTTTGTCGCTTGATTTCACAAGGTGAGAGAAAGGAGCAAAGTGCGCACAAAGTTCAATGGCACCACTGATGGGGCTCCAGAGGCAATAGTGAAGGTGAAGGTGGCAATAGGACCTAGCTACGATCGACGGGCTCCAGATACTGAAGCCTTGCTCTGCCCGCAGGGTGAAGGTCGGCACTTTGGTGCTTTTTACAGTGCTGGGCATTCCACTCGTGTGAGTTGAAAATGGGAATGCAATCATGTTATCTACAATCACAGACATAGGAATAAAAAAAGAAAGAGTAAGTCCATGTATATCATAGAGGAGATGGTAGATAAGGGCTTTGTACCAATATATGAAGATAGAGAGAGAGAGAGAGAGAGAGAGAGAGAGAGAGAGAGAGAGAGAGAGAGAGAGAGAGAGAGAGAGAGAGAGAGAGAGAGAGAGAGAGAGAGAGAGAGAGAGAGAGTCTAAGCATGTGTGGAGGCAGGCCAAGGTTTTTGGAAGAGAGAGACAGAGGAGGGGGTAAAACAAAATTTCGAATTTCCTCAGTTGGATTGGTGACATGTGTCAAATTTTATATGGTTTTCCATTTCGCTTATCTAGAGTATTTCACCTACCTAATATTTTCTTTGACGTTGCAAGGGGGGTCCACTAGGGTTGTTTTGAAGACTTGAAGCTCGAAGTGGGCCTCCCCACACACATAATTATTTTATTGTTCCTAGTGTTCTTGAACAAGATATTAAGAGTGTGTTTGGTAACATTTCTATTTTGAAAAATGATTTTTTTAGAAATAATTTTTTTTCTATTTCTATTTTCTATAACAATTTTTTTGAGTAAAATAACGTATTTAGTAACTATACAAAATTTATATTCTCAAAATATAAAAAAGAACATAAATGCGTTTGATACGACCCACAATTTTTTTTTGACATAGAATTTATTTTAATATTTTAATGCTTTTTAATATTTTTCTTTTTTATTTTATTTTTTGTCTTTATTCTTTCTCCTCCTCTAGCTGACAGTGGTGGCAAACGGTGATTGGTGGCAGTAGCGGGTGGCAAACCTCCACTAATCGATTAGAAGAGGAAGAAGAAAAAAAAGAAAAGAAAAAAGAAAAAAAAGAAAAAGATGTATTTAGAAAATATTCCTGAAAACAAGAAACTACTTTCTTCTACTTCTTGTTTATATTTCAAATATATTCTCTGGTAACTTTTGTACTTGGGAGAATAGAAAAATTAACTAACGTTACCAAACAAATTTCCACTCTTTTTCTATTCCGGAGAACAAAAAAGCAAAAAAATGTAAAAATTGGAGCATCACCATGTAGACCCCAAATTCCTCAAAGTATCTTAATGAAATGATCTTAAAAAAGAAAGAGAGAAAAAGAGCCACTCTCTATACCAAACTACCAAAAGCACTTGCAAATTCTCAATACAATCGCTTATTTCACTTAGAATCTTGAAATGACCTTGTTGACACCTAAATTTTACAATTTTATTTAAGACTTAATTGTGTAAAAATTAGGGATTAATTTTCAAACCATAACCTAAAAAAGAAAAAAAAATAAAAAAGAAAATTTTTTTTTACTAAATTGCATCACGTCTTAGCATTAGGAATATTTGCACCACTAATGATAATTTTTATTATTTATTATTTATTATTTTATTTCATTTTATTTTTCCAAAAGTTTGCTAATTAAAAAAAAGAGAGAAGACAAAAAAGGGAGGAGAAAATCGAATGAGGCCACAAATAGAGGGCTTTTCTTCGTCTGTGGGCTTGCTGACCTATCTCTTTTCCTTTTCTCAATTTTGCACTTGGGTCGGCCCATCTCCTTTTATTTCAGCCCAACCCATGCCTAAGTTTTCTTTCTTCCCTCACACCAATCACGCTCTTGCAAAAGAAGGAGAAAAGAGAAACATACAAGCCAGGGGATGAGGCAAAGGATCGCGTGGTCAAAGGTCACCAAGGCAAAGGACAGCGTGATCCCAAGGTCGGAGATCAAGCGGCCGCGACAAGCTGGCGATGGCAGAAGCCATGCATGCCTATCGTTGGCCGAGCTTAAAAGGAAGAGAGCAAAGAGAAGAGGAGGGTTCTGGGGGTTCAAGGGAAAAACACAGAGCGAGACCAAAGAGCTCGAGAGAACGGAGGTCGAGCCAGAGGGAGAGGTCTTCGGCTAGGAGAGAGAGAGATCGAGAAGGAGGGTGAGCGAGAGAGCGACCTAGAGAGAGAGCGCAAGCTCAAGAGAGTGGTTGGTCGTCGCCGGAGGTCCATTCATCAGCCGCTATTCGCCGCAGTCCTCTTCTCGAACCAGGTAGGCTTTGTTTCGACCGTGCGTCCCTTGTTTCTCGGGAGGCATTGGGCCGGAGCTCGTGTCGACTAGTTCGCGCAAGTTTCGGTGCCGGTCCTCCCTGAAAGCTTCTAGCTGTTCTAGTATGCGTCGTAGGGGTTTAGATTTGTCTTGCATCTCTATCAAGTGGAAAATTCCCCGTGTCAGCACACCAAATGCTTGCGCAAATGCCTAATAAGTTCTCCAAGTTTGTTGAAGCCCGGAGATAGCTGTTCTTCTTCTTATTGTGATTAACCTATCCATGAGCGAATCTTGAGTGTTGCTTGTACATGTTGTGTTGATCTTTCCCCGAATCTGAGCCTCGAGTGAGCCCGTATGGTCTTTTTAGCTGCTGCACACCCAATGTTTGACAAATGCTTCAAAGAGAGCCGAAATATAGTTTGTGTTTTTTTAACTCGGAATCGACTAGTGCCTGTTGTTATCTCTCTTAAATCGTGTTAGCTTTCATTGCTTACGCTACGTTTCTGTATAGTCTGCGTGAAATATTCGTGTGTTTTGAATCAACGAAGTTATTTTGGGCGTCGGAGATGGTGGCCGGAGTAGGTGGTCGACATTGGTGGTGATGGACGTCTGGTGGACGGCGTTGGTTCGGCAATGGAAGGGACGATGGTTATGCCAATCGGTGTTGTTGTGTGGGCGAGGTCCAGGTTGAAGTATGGCTTCGGTGAAGAGTCGGGCGTGAGAGTGCAAGGTAGTTTTTTTTTTTTTTTTAAATGATGAAAAGAACAAATGCAGAAAGCGAAAAAATAGATAAAAGAAGATAAAAAGGGGCTTGGGAAAGGAGTCGCACAAGGGGAAGGTGCAGGGAAGGGATGAAGTAAAAAAAAGAATAAAAGAATAAAAGAATAAAAAAGGATAAAGAATAAAAAAGGGAAAAAAGCAAAAGTAATAAAAGAAAAACTATGAAGTGGAAGAGGGAGCTTCGGCCGTGCAAGGAGGCGTCGGGGAGAAGATGAGCACAGAGAAGAATAATAAAAAGAAAAGGAAATAAAGGAAAGGAAATAAAAATACAGAAAAAGTAAAAAATAGAGAAAAAGAAAATAGGAGTTGGCTTCGGAAAGGACCGTTGAGCAGATGGTGCAGGGAAAGGGCGCAGTGAGAAGAGACAAAAGAAAGAAAAAAATTATTTTAAAAAATGAAAACGAAAAAATCCAAAAGTGTTGGATCTGGGTTTGGGTCGGGTCCACGGGCTGGATTGGGTGTACCTGGTCCGAACCGTTTTTCTAGAAGTATAAAATATTAAATATTAAAAATACATTAAAAATTCAAAAACTTAAAAAAAAAATCAAAAAATTTCAAAAATAATAAAAATTCAAAAAGTCTCTGACAATTCAAAAACTCAGAAAACATTTTAAAATGCGCCTTTAAAAAAATTTTAGAAAATTATAAAAATTAAAAAAATTTCGAAAATTAAAAAAATGTAGAGTTTGGTTAGGAATTGCCATGTCTTGTATTCTTAGTGTAATTATGCTTTTATTTGCTTGTATATTGATTATATCGCATGTTTAATTTGCATATTTAATTATGTTTAATCATATGCTCAATTTACTGCAATTAGGATCTTGGTTGTTAATTATTATTTTAATGATTGCGCACTCGCATAATCATCTCACATGTTAGTTGATAGGTTTAAAATCAATCTAAAATGCCTGACAATTTTTTTTTCTTTTTTAAAATGAACAAGATTAGATACCGAAAATGTACTGATTGATTAATTAGTGTAATCAAGTCACTGACCCTAGATTATCTGGTTACGTAACAAAATGAGGTACACTCTCATGCCTCACTTGATTTCTAACTGATCCCAATAGGCTAGTGGCAACTCCTTTTTTGCAAAATTCATTAAAATAGCCCAACGTCACGCGAGGTATGGGCTTGGGAGAGCTCGCGCCTAATCATGAGCCTTAGGTCCGTCATTTATGCAATATCCCTAAATCTATTCCTTTCCTCCGAGGATAGGTTATGACAAACCCCAGTCGAAACTACCCTTCATAGGTCATGGATGATTATATTGTTATGGAAAGTGCTAATGACTAAGATCACAAAATTAAAGATATAGGAAGTCACTTACTTTGAATACTCAAAACACAGGATAAGTCACGTCTAATAACAATAGGAAAAGCAACTCAATTAAAGAACGAGTCTTATAAATATAAGCTCTTAATGTCCAGACAAGCAAAAGTTGATTGCATTTTATAATAAGTTTTAAAATTTGATTATATTTTTATGATAAGTTTGAAGACTTTTAGTACATTTTCTCTTAAAATTTTCTAGTATGAAAAAAAAAAATAGTTTATTTTATATGCGTAAAAATAACATTCTACCGTTATAGAGTTATCCTTTCCTTTGTCTTAAAGAAGAAACGAAGATAAACCGTAATAAGTTAAAAGAGTAGAGAGAAATATGATTCTCTCACATTCATAATTAAAGACAGAAGAATGAGTAATTTACTTTATACATCGATTTGTTGCTATCTAAATAGTTGCGGCTGCTCTCATAGAGAATGGACTTCAACACACTATTATTTAGAGCTTAAAAATCTTGTTCCTTCCAAAAGAGAGCTTGCATTTTTTGTACGATACTTGGTGTTGACCTCTTGGCTCATGAATTGTACATTGCTCGGTGGATTTCGAGTGTGCTCCATGATATTTTCCCGCTCTTTATCGAGGAGCCACATCAGTTAGACAATCACTGATCACTGAATACTGCGGTATTATCGTGCTCCTATTGAGCTTCTCATTGGATTCATTCGAGTTTCGATCTTGATATTTTTGTTTGTGCTTCACACTTGGGATGAAGAATGTAGGTTGCTCCGGCAAGGGGAGGCTAACGAAATCAGCACTACTAAGCATAAGAACAACTGTATCCATGGCGGGTCGGGCTTCTTTGTCATTTTGAATGCAGAGCAAGCCAATGTGAATACATCTGATCACTTCGTTTACTGAGTAAGATTTAACGATTGTTGGATCCACAATTTCTAATGGTTCCCCGATTCTCCATTGTTCCCAAACCTAGAACATATGTTGGTACTATCATTAATTTACAAAAAAACAAAAAAAAAAATTGTATGATAAAATTGCACTTACATAGTCGAGAAGGCCCTCATGGTCATCTGATATGTAAGAATACCGATTCTTCTTGCCAGTTATGATCTCGAGCATTAGCACACCAAAGCTGAACACATCGGATTTTACTGAAAATTGTCCATACATGGCATATTCGGGAGACATGTAGCCACTGCAAATCAATTCATAGACAAAGACTAAGTCGTGATTCTTGTGAATGAGCATAGTTCACTTAAAGATCAAGATGTTAAGGCTCAGTATAATCTATGCATTGGAAATCTAATCAAAGGGAAAATATGTTAGCATAACTATTGCAAATTATCTATTGGGTTGTTCTGACCATGAACCAAAGTAATATGAAATTGAACTTACTAAGTTCCGACGATTCTGTTTGTACTTCCTTGAGTTTGCTCAGCACAAAAAATCCTAGCCATACCAAAGTCCGAGATTTTCGGATTTAGATTTTCATCAAGCAAAATGTTGCTAGCTTTGAGGTCACGATGGATAATTCGGAGCCGAGAATCTTCATGAAGGTAAAGAAGACCACGTGCCACCCCAACCATGATCTTGTGGCGTGCCGACCAATCCAACTGTATGCTTTGTTGAGGGTCTGCGTTGGCCAGAATTTTGTAAGTTTTAGAGTCAAAAGAATCTCTACTTCATGTCTAAATATGATTGATGAGTGATCATTGTCACATGTAATTTTCTTTTGAAAGCGTCGTTAAATTGTGTGAAGAATGCCCCAAGACATAACTTCTGAATTTTGCTCATACCTTGGAAATATTATAAGATGGTGACAAGGATCGGAAAGAAAGAACTAAACTAAGAGGAATGGAATCATTTTTAAAGAAGATGAAGGGAGAGGTGCTAACCGAAGAGCAACTGGTCTAGGCTTCCGTGGGGCACATATTCATAGACCAATATCGTTTCTTCTCTTTCCATGGCAAATCCTAATAGCCTCACTAGATTTCTGTGTTGAAGCTTGGCTACCAATTCAACTTCATTTTTGAATTCCTGCACGCCTTGTTTCGAGCTTTGAGACAACCTTTTTGCAGCAATTTTCCTCCCACAAGGGAGTGTACCCTACATAAGACAGAATATGAACAAAAATGTCATGTAAAGGCAGAACATGCATAGTGCTTCATGTCATATCTCTATGTTAAAAGCTTCTTACCCAATAAACTGGACCAAATCCGCCTTCCCCTAATTTGTTGCAATTTGAGAAGTAATCTGTGGCGGCTTCAATTGTGCCCACATCAAATTGCAAGGAATGTAGTTCTGAAATTTTGCTTCCAACTGTGTAGCAAATAGCCATCAACTTTGCAATACGAATAAACCATAAAGGGAAACACTAATGCAAGCAACGTAGATCTATGACGTTTCTCGCGGGAAAATAGCAAAGGAAGTACTAAATGTTACTTACATAATGCAATTGAATCCTAAACCTTCAATTAATTAATTAATTTTTAAAGCTTCTTTCAAAAGTGCAATCAAGTCATTTCTATAAATAGTAACTAGAATTAGCTCTCAAAAAGTGCCAACTTCCCTTAAGTTGCGCTTTTCCACATGATTTTATGACTTAATTGTGTTTTCCGTTATAAATTACAGACTTGATTGGAGCAATTAAAATATTTAAAACTCGATTGCATTTTTCTAAAGACTTGATTAAATGAGTCAAAAGGCTTAGGAATTAATAGCATTTCATACATAAAGTGTAAGACTTTTGGTGCAATTTTCCCCATTTCTTACCATTTAGATCTTCTTCGACATCGTTTCTCTTGCTCCTTTCTCTTTTGAGGGTAAACCAGAGCACGACACAAAGTAGACCGACCGCCAAAGTTGCAGCAGTGATCCCGATAGTTAATCTTGATGAAAAATGCCTTTTCTTTTCGACTGTAATTTAATTAGTTGAATGCTTCATTAGTATAATGACATTACGTTCAGCATCTGGCAAATATATGGCACCGGCAATTAAATATTTTACGTGCCACCAAACGTGGTCAAATCAGTAAATTGAAACGAGTTAGAACTAGTGAAACGAAAATTTTGAGCTCATTACCTGTGTAGAACGGGCTTATCTCGAACCTGGCGAAGCAACTCGAACGCAAGATTCTGCCTCCGATTTTCCCAGTTTGTTTTGTCAGGAGAATCGAAATCACATTCTGCAGGCAATCCTCGCAGTGAGCCGCTGAGAGATCAGGCCTGCACTGGGCAAACGTATACAGAGTAGCGTCGCTGTATCCTTTGATGGGGGCCTCTTTGGAAGCATACTTCTTATCGGATCTTTTCGCAGCCCGAGTAATCAACTGCTTCAATGTTTTTCCCAACAGCTTCATGAAATCGGTGGGCTGGTTCACATTCCGCCGATTATAACTTTCCAGAATAGGCACTTCATCCGTCGCTGGGAAGAATTTACGGTTAGAATACTGCAACATGCACTCGTCGTACCAGAGGATGGCCGCTTTGACCATAGGACATTTCTCTTTGATACTGACACTAGCAGCTTTCACACATTCCAGGCACACTTCCTTGGTGACATCTCCCCTGCATAGGAATCTGCCATATACAGCTTCGGCGTCATTTGGCTCCCCCATGCCCGTGTTCGTGTTGAAAAATCCATTGCTCGAGTTGGTGTGAGAAGGAAGGGATTGAAGGAGAAGCCTGAGATTCGCCTCGTAGGTGCTATTCAGTGTGAAAGTGCTCGAATTCAGGCAGGAATACTCGCTGATAGTAACGGTTGACTCGGTTTCCAGGGCGAGAAAGCTAACCATGAAAATAAAAGTTGCAAAAAGCTTTGTCATTTTTTTTTTGGGGGGGGGGGGGGGGGGGGGGGGGGGGGTGGCGAGGGGTTTGGGGGCCGACTTGGCTGGAAGGGGCAAGTTCTCCGATATCTAAATTCTATGGTTATTCTGCACTTCAGGTTTCCAGACGAGTTAGATAATTTCGACGCCTCTGTTATGTATAGCCGTGTAGGATGATTCCTGGAAACACTAACACAGAAACTGGATGGTGGGACTTACTTTATTGTCAAGCAAAGTGCATTGACTAAAATCACCCAAACAAAAAGTGAGGACAAGTGTATTAAAAACTATAAAATTGTCATGAAAGTGTAATCGGCCTCTAAAATTAGCATACAAATATAATTGAATTTTAAAATTTTCAGATAATCCAATCAAATCCTAAAAATATTATTTTGAAATACATTGCAAAAATATAAGAAATATGTGAGTGACACTGCTAGCACAAAATATTTTTCACTTATCGGGAAATAATAACTCTCATCTACTCATGAAATGAATCTGTTCGCCAAAATCACAAACTATATACATGTGAGCTATGAAGCACGGACTCGTTCAGAGGGCTTCCGTGTCATGTCGGACACGCGATCAACATCTTTCCAACACGCTTTGACACGCGTGTCCGAAGGTTTGTGGGCGGGTTTGCAGGTGCGAAGGGAAGAAGGTAATGGAGGGTGGAGGCAAGGGTAAGGGAGTTGAGGCGACACCGCAAGCGACGGCAAGGGGGGTAAAGGAAGAGCAAAGATCGAGACGATCGAGAAGGCTGTGATCGCCGATTGCAACGTCGAGATGGAGAACCGCAATGCCGCGATGGAGGGCTGGATGTGAGGCTATGACGGCAAAGGGGGGAACGGAGGCAAGGTATAGGCGAGCAATTATGATGAGGTGCCCGAAAGAGAGCAAAGATCAAGAGGTAGAGACCGAGTAAGGGAGAGGAGAAGACGATTGCTAGGGTTTTTGGCTGTTACTTTACTGAGGTTGCTTTTTTCAGTTTTAGGAAGAAGAGCAAGAAGAGGAGACGACAGCTTTTAGGGAAGAAACGAAAGCCTCGTGCAGTGTCACTTCAATTTTGGGAAGTGACAAGTGCAGGCGACGGGTGGGGTGGGGGAAGAAAGCAAAGGGTGAAATAATTGAGTGGGACCCATTTAGCCAAAAAAAATTGAATGTTAAATAATCTTATTAATAAATGGTAAGGGTAAAAAATAAATAAATAGGTGGGTTAATAAGTTATTTCGAAAGATAAAAGCACTAGATGTTAAATAATGATAAATTTTAATCACTGTAGAAAAATATAAATTTATTTTGACTCTAATCTCTTGTTAGTTATTTATTTTATTGATAACTTTTGTTAAAGTCAAAAAATGTCTTTTTAATTTTTTATGAATAAATTTAGTAATGTTATTAGTATAGATTTATTATAGGATCTTTTTTATTATTTATTTATTTATGAATTTGAATAAATTAATTTAAATATAATAATTTATTATGTATATATAAAAATATTTATTTAATATACAATGTGTCTCAATGTGTCGAATTTCTCTTTTTCTAAGAAATGACGTGTCTTATCGTGTTGCGTGTCCGTATTGGTGCAAATGCCTCATTTTGTTTGTATATTGCTGGGCCCACTGTACGCCACAGCGACTTGCCACCGTCCAAAAGACAACAATGTAAAGCACAAATAGGAAAACGGGAAAGTGAATGTCCGCGTGGGCTGCACCAACGGCTGAGGTCAAAAAGGATCTAAGCATTTTCCATTGGAAAAGTGTTTTGTCTTGAATTTAACCTTTGAAACCGTTCGAGGGCCGACATTATTTCCTAAAGTGATGGTGATCACGATTTTTCCTTCAATCTTGATAACTTTAAATTTCTTATCATGGACTTTTCTATCCAAATTCAACAAATGACTCTTCATATCTTTTATCGATTCACACAGTAATTCATATGTATTTAAAATGTATTTCATCATTGATTAAATTCTAGTCAATTATCTTTTTGAATAAATCAAAAGATATTTTTTCATTGATTCACTTTTGACAAAACCCATCCTTAATTGGGATCATTAGAGAGGGAGTGTGGGAGGAAGGGAGGGTGAAAGCATCAAAGATTGCTGATGGTTGACAACGAGCGAGGTGGATATCCTTAGGTAGCAGGTAACGACATCAATCAGCGTAATATGATTTTTGATTTAGGATTTGCTTAATTACATTTAAAATTAATATTGGATTTTTGAGTGGGTGAAAATTTGAAAATTTTTGCCAATTTTGGAAGGAATATATGGATTTCGTCATCAAAGTTATAATGGGAACTAATTTCAGGTACAAATTGGCTTCTAGAGCCAATGTTTAGGGTGTACATAAGTGATATTAGAGAAAAAGGGAGTCGAGTG
Organism: Eucalyptus camaldulensis; assembly: GCA_019915185.1. Taxonomy (NCBI): domain Eukaryota; kingdom Viridiplantae; phylum Streptophyta; class Magnoliopsida; order Myrtales; family Myrtaceae; genus Eucalyptus; species Eucalyptus camaldulensis. The sequence goes on from JAHSVA010000012.1 coordinate 13,164,159, forward strand.
GAGTTGATGCAAAAAATAAGGCCAATTTGAGCATTTTTTTCTAAAGGGAAAGTTATCGGACAAGTAGGTTAGGAAAATTCTACTTGAATCATTTAATTGTATATTAAACCATGCTTACTTAGGAAGAGTTGAACTTTCAAGATAGTGATTAAACATACCATAATAAGCATAGTGGACCAAAAATTGTAAGCTTTCCTTAATTGCTTGTTTAACAAGTGCACTTGTTAACAAAACCCTTCACAAAAAAAGAAAGAATAAAAAAGTACATTATGTCGAATGAATACTTTATCACCTTAGTTCTAATTTTGGATATTCCACATGGAATAAAATACAAATTGTGCTATCCGCGAGAATTGAAAATAGCAAACCCTGAAAAGTAAACTCCTAAACAAACTCTTGCTTTTTTTTTCCACAATAAATTATTCCAGCATTCACATTTATCAGCCAAGAAAGTTCAAGTAAGGGTCCTTCGTTCTCTGTAGCGAGGACTTTATTTCTTTCATTGATGGTTACATAAAGATGGATTTAAAGGCGGCTAGGCCAAAGTGGGAGGAAAACTTGACATGTTGTCTATCGATTAGACCTCAGAAAACAGCTCACGTCAATCACGTCGTCATGATTATATTTCACATTGAATAGAACATAAATTGTGTCATCCGCAAAAATTGAAAATAGAAAACCCTAAAAAGTAAAATCTTAAACAAACTCTTGCTTTTTTTCCACAAAAAAAAAAAAAAATCCATCATTCACATTTATCAGCAAGAATGTTCGAGTAAGGTTCCTTTGTTATATGTAGCTAGAACTTTATTTCTTTCATTGATAGTTACATAAAGATGGATTTAGAGGCAACTAGGTCAATGTGGGAGGAAAATTTGACACGTCATTGCTTACTGATCAAACCTTAGAAAATTGCTTATGTCAATCACATCGTCCATCTTTGTATTCATACACGGTAAGTTGTTATAGGTCAAATTTTTTTCCGAATAATATCCAAGAGTGATTAACTTTCCAGCTTTGCATTACCGATAATTGATGGTCACATCCATTTCTACAATTGAAAGAATATGTGTTCTAAAAATTTGGGAAAAGTATTAAAAAAATCCTAAACCTATTGAATTAGTACCAATTCAATCCTAAATTTTTCAATTTGACCAATTAAATCATAAACCTTTTAATATTTGTACCAATTCAGCCCATCCAGCCAATTTTGGTCGGTCGACATTGACATGAACGTCAGCAGATGGCTGAATGTTGACGTGACAATTTTTATGATTTTTTAATTATTTTTCAAATTTATTATTATTTTTTCTTTTTCCTTTTTTTTCCTCTCTTCTTTCTTCTTGGACTGTTTCGGTAATGGCTGATGAGCCTCCGGTGAGGCTCATCGGCCACTAGGCGAGGGTCACGAAGCCCTCGCCAACTATTAGTGAGGGTTGCAACCCTTGCTCGGTCTCTCCCAGGGCCACTGGCAAGGTGGCTTCACCCAGATTTGGGCAAGGCCAGCCTTGCCTTGGCCTTGCTACAAGCAAAGGTGGCCTCGCTCGTGGCTAGTGAGGCTAGCCAAGGCGGAGGCAAGGGCGAGGCTAGCCTCACCCAGATTTGGACTAAGCCACCTCGCCTGCAACCCTGGGTGAGGCCAAGCAAGGGCCACGACCGTTGCCAGCGGCTAGCGAGGGCTTAGCGGTCCTCGCATCCGCCTTGGCTAGCCTCGCCAGCCGCAGGCGAGGCCTCCTTTGCCCATGGCAAGGCAAGGGCAAGGTTAGCCTCGCCCAAATCTGGGGGAAGTCGCCTTGCCGACGGCCCTGGGAGAGGCCAGGCAAGGACCGCAACCCTTGCCAGAGGCAAGTGAGGGCTTCGCGGCCCTTACCTAGTGGTTGACGAGCCTCCGGCCATGAGCCTCACTAAAGGCTCACCGGCCACCACCGGAACAGTCCAAGGAGGGAAAAGGGAGAAAAGAAAAGGAAAAAAAAAATTAATAAAAAATTCAAAAAAATAATTTAAAAAATCATAAAAATTGCCACGTCAGCGTCCGACCACAATCGACGTTCACGTCAACGCCGGCAGGCCAAAATTAAAAGAATTGATACCAATATTAAAATGTTTAGGATTAAATTATTCTAATAAAAAAATTTAGAACTAAATTAGTATTAATACAACAGATTTATGACTTTTTTGGTATTTTTTCCCTAAAATTTCATATCCACCATTCTCTTTTGTTAAAGGCAGGACAACTACTATTTCCACGACATGTTTCTTTCAAAAGTCACCAACAAAGCATCATTCCATGGAAAAAGAGAAACAACCACGAAAATGCAAGGGACCTGCTAACATCTAATCAATCTCGAAAAGAAAAGAAAAAAGAAGGGAAGATATTTGCAGAAGTTATGGCGTGAGTAGCATTGAACTTTTGCTCGCCATTCCGTGTCATCCGAACTATTCTTTTCCGAACGTCCTTTATGAATTTTTTTATGTTTTGTTTAACGCTGCCCTTCTGTTAAAGATCTAACGAAATTTATTTAAAAAGCCGTTAAATTCTGCCTTATCGGTTTTTTGTGTGTGTGTGTGTTGGGGGGGGGGGGGGGGGGTTGCTCAATTTCGTACTTCAACTTTACTTACGTGTTCAATGTTGACGTTAAAGTATTATGTTTTGGTTCTTCTCTCTAACGTACTTCGGTTAAGCATGATTAGAGTCATCAAGTACTCTTCGAGATACTCTTCGAGCTAAATGTTGATGACTCTTATTTAAGACTAGTAATTTTCAGCACAACTCCTCGACAAGACATCACATTACACTTGTTAATACGTAATAAAACCTGATCGTGTCATGCATGAATTGACCCTTTTATCCATTTACAATATGAGTTTTATCAATTTAAAATGTTCCCTATATTTACATGATATGCTTAGATATATTCAGAATTGATACTTACAACATGTCAACATAAGTAATCATTTTTATATTTAAGAACTTATATCTGAAATGGTATGTGCTGTGTAATCCATTTAGTTACTTTATGTTTTGCTATAATAATGTGACATAATTAAATAAACAATTTGTGTCGGGATTATATCCAAATTTGACAAAGCGCACTAAGAGAGGGAATAAGAAAGCAGTTCATGAACTGAAATTGAACAAATAAACAAAATATGGAGATAGAATTGAATATAAATGATGAAGAATCATAAACAACGCCATATTTCGTCCACATCAGCATAGTCTGTCAATAATTTTGATAGAATGACCGCATTGAACCACTTTTTAGTAGACCCATTAAACGGATGGGTTGGGTTGGGTTGGGTTGGGTTGGGTTTGGGTTGGATTATAAATGGTCCGATCCAAATTGACTTCTTTAACCCATTTATAACTCATTTATTACAGTGTAAAATTTCTTACTCATACCCAACCCGACCTATACTTAACTCATACCCAATCCATTTAACTAAATTTAAGAAAACTTATATATATAGACACACACACATATATTTTAAAAAATGGTATTGCTTAAAGAGTTATATACAACATAAATTTAATTGACAATTTTTATAATTTGTAAAATAATTATTTAAAAAAATCCAATTTTAATTATTTTTTATTTTCTAAAATAAATTTTTAATTATTCTTATTTTTTTAAGAATATAATTTTTAATTTTAATTTTCTTTTTATTTTTTCTTTTTTGTTCTTCTTTTTCTTTGGCCGATCGCCGACCACGATGACAGCTGGCGGCCAGCCATAGGCGAGCCTCCGGCTTGCTCGGCTCGCTGACATTGGCAAGCTCAAGGCTCGCTAGATTGGTGACGCCTCTGCCTCGCCCAACGCCGGCAAGCTCAAGTCTCGCTAGATCAGTGAGGCTAGAGCCTTGTTAGACGTCGACGAGGTCTCCACCTCACCAGATCTAGCGAGCTCGAGCTTGCATGACGCCCACGAGCTTGAGGCTCGCCAGATCGGCGAGGCTCGAGCCTCGCCCGACACTGCCAAGCTTCGAGTCTTGCCAGAGCAACGAGGCTCAAGCCTCGCCCAATTTAGCGAGCTCGAGGCTCGCTAGATCGGCAAGGCTCGAGCCTCCCTTGATGCTGGCAAGCTCGAGCTCGCTTCATCTGGCCGGTCGTCGACCATCATTGTGCCAACCACCAGGAGGAAGAAGAAATTTAAAAAAAAAAAAGGAAAGAAAAAAGAAAAAATAATTATAATAAAAAATAATTATAATTTTGATTTTTATATAAAAAAGTATTTTTGTAAAGTTAAAGAGGGAATAAATAGATTGTGAGGTTTTGATTGAAAATTGGTTCTAAATCCAACCTATTTAAAACCCACATATCTTAAGTTTTTAATTGTTAAACTCATTTAACAAGCTTCTTCAAAAAAAAAAAACAAGTGACCCATATATGACCCATTTATAATTTAAATGGATCATATATGGGTCTAACACCCATTTTGTCATATCTACTTTTTAGACAACATTAACTAAAAAAGAGGGAAAAATCACCAAAAATCTCAAATTATGACTATTATAATGTATTTACCTCAAGTTTTTTTCGTGACAGATAAAACCCCAAATGTGTACCCGAATGGCACATTTACCATCCAATTAGGGTTCTCTTAGAAATCACCATTAAAATGTTGGCGCTGCACTGGTGTGGTGCCGACATCAGAAAAAGACTAAAAAGAAAAAGAAGAAAGAAAATAGTGGCACCGTCCATCGTCTTCTCCTGTGCTCACTACCCACTGTTGCCCACACCCCCGGCTGTGCTCGTTGGCATAACTCTCAATTGCTCATTCAATTAAAAAATCCGAAGACCGATCAAGTTGCAGAAAGGAGTGGGCCCTCACCGGAGAGATCAAGTGGTCGCATTCCAAGTCCATGAGGAACCCTTCGTACACGAATATTCAGTGGAAAACACCATCAGGTTCAATTTTTAAAGAAACAAAATATGATGCTACGAGTGAGTAGTGAATTGGGTTTGCTTTAGAATTTGAAATAAAAAAGAAAGAGGATAGACCTGCGTTTCCATGAGACTTGGGCAAAAATTTAAGGTAAATTTGTCACCATGGACATAATATAAAGTTTTTGGTGATTTTTTTCCCCAAAAAATTATCCAGAAATGACGTTGAATAAGGAGAAAATATTTAAAAACTGTTGGTGTCATTACCTTTATTAACAAGAAATGCTCTCAAAATTAAGAAAGGGGTAGATAGACCACCTTTTTGGCAAATGGTCCTTAATGAGCGGCTCGTGGAGATTTGGTATTTGATAGGTCGTCTTTAACTTTTTCCCTTCTCAAATTGTCATGTGTCCAAAATCAACCCAAATGCTTTGTTACATGTTTGAGCCAAAAGTCTATCCTAAGAGTAAATTATTTAGAAGTAAGCCGCAAAAATAATAAGATATATGTCATGACATTGCCAGCACAAAATATCTTCTATGCCTCTTATCGGATCATTCAGCGGAGGGAGTTATCAACTGGTCCATTGATTTTTTCAATAGCTCCAAGGACTTGGCCGACTTTTTCACATTCTCCGGAATATACCTGCCCAAAAGAGGAGCTTTTTTGCGGCTGAAGAGAAGTTACGATATGGATACCGCAATATGCACTGGTCCGGATATCCAATCGGTTCACTCAAAACTTAAAAGGGTAAGAATAGTACAAGTGCCAGTACTTTCATGCAGCGCTCGTTTAAGGGTCACTTTCAATTTATCCCAATAAAAAATATTTTTTTAATATTTTTATTATTATATTTATTGAATTTTTATTTTTATTTTTTATTTTTTATTTTTTCTTCAAGGTCGGCAAGGGTCACCGGGCCACGGCCGCCTCACCCTTGACTGTGAAGGCCCTGGGCGAGGCCACCGGGGCCTCGTGCTCTCGCCTAAGGCCTTTGCGGCAAGGGCAAGGTGACCCTCACCCAAATCTAGTTGTGAAGGCCTTAGGTGAGGCCTTCGGGGCCTTGCCATGCTCTAGGTGGCATCGCCCATGACCTACGAGGGTCCTCGCAGCCTTGCTCATGGCCTTCGTGGCCGAGGGTGAGGCGGCCCTTGCCCAATTTGGGTGAGGTAGCCACGATCAGTGAGGGTCGCTAGTGACCCTCACCGGCCCTAAAGAAAAAGAATATATATAAATAAAAATAAAAGATTCAAAAAAATTAAAAAATTTCACATGGAACCTTTGGTTGGAATTGACACTCAAGTGATCGATTTTTATCCAATGTGACACTCAAGGGAGCCAAAAAGAAGTTTTCGTATTTAAGTAAGCATTGTAGGAAAGTTTTGGCACTCCTACTATTCTTATGTCCAATGAGTTATAGATCAATTATAATATATTAACTACTCTACACCATTCCAATTCTCTAATATGGGATTTTTCTAACTTAAGAAGTGTGAGCTTAGGGATAGATCTACCTTCTCGTAAAGTAGGTATCCTTCTGCATCAAGATATCTTAATTTGAATAGATTAGGGGTCCATCAATTTACTATCGACTTCGATACAGTTGGTTGGGAGCATGAAGTAGAAGCCGGATACCTTTCACCTTTCGCTTGGGGAAATCATGAAGATGGAGCATAAGTCTAAGCCTGTTAACGCATCCAATTAGACTACATTCATTCACAAGCTTAAACAAATGAGCTAGGATATACACTACTCTATATCACTCCAATTTCTAATATACACTACTCTATATCACTCCAATTTCTAACTTACACGTGTATCATAACAATCTCTCCTCCATTTATGAGTTCAATGTTAGATCTACTTCCCCTTAATATAGGTATCCTTCTACATCAAGATATCTCAAGTTGTGTAGATTAGAGGCCATCAATCTACCATCGACTCTAATACCATTTATTGAGACTTGAGCTGATTAGGGCCTAACCAATTTACCATCAACTCTAATATTATTTGTTGGGCATGCGCAGCAAAAGCTCGATACCTTTCGTCTGGAGAAATCACCAAGAGGGAGCTTAAGTTCTAGCTTATCTATATATTCAATTGGACCTATTTTCACTCAAAAGCTTAAACTAATAAGTTATGGATAAACTATGATATACTAATTGCTTTACACCACTTCAATTCTTTGATAAAGGATTTTTTTTTTTGAACACAACTCGCACATGTACCCTAACATAATCAAGTGCAAAATATCCCACCAATTGAATTTGGATAGTTGAAAATGGATTAATCTACTTCGATTGGGAATTAATAGAGACGGCTCGAAAGACATGCATTGACAAGTTTAGTAGCCTTTTTTGGCCTCCACTTAGTTGAGTTTTGCGATGACATCTTGGCAGCAACAACTATTATTTCATATTTTTAGTCGGCAAAAAGGATTCGTCGGAGCAACGGAAAATATTAATGGACTTTTGAAGAAGAGGGTGATGGTTTATACAATGACAGTAATTTTTTTATGGGTTTTTCGGCTCATCAGAGACATCGTTCGAGCAATCGAGAGTGGCATTATCAAGTACTGATTATCCTAGCCGATGTTTGAGAAAATGCCAGCGAAGCTACAAATGTTCGGAAGTTAGCATCCTCTAAAGCTCAATGTTCACCTTCCATTATAGAACGCGCATCAACAATTTGCTTTTCACTTCACCATAAGATACGAAAAATTTCAAGAAAACTAATTATTTTTTAGGTATGTTGCTCTGATAATGTTAACTTGAAACATGCATGGAGGGTAATACATACAAGGCACACATGAAAGAGGGATACTTACCCAATCAATCCTAAACATGTTATATGGATAATAATTTAGTGCTAAAATTTTATACAAAATTCTAATGTATGTCTATCTGGTTAATTGCCACTATAAATCGCTATCATAGCAATCCATTAGGTGTCCACATCAACATGCCACGCAAGATAACTAGTAATGACTAGACGTTATATCAACCACATCATGCAGTATTCATTCAAAAAGACTGCATAGGAATTTTGTGCAATGATTTGCAACTGCATTAGTAAAATTAAAAAATTTTAAGACGAAATTGACATTCGTATAGATTTAGGACTGTACTGGTAATTTTCTTCGTAAAAGAAGCTCTCAAGTTTTCATTTCCAATATGTAATTAAGGCTCCGTTCGTTTCGCGGAAAATATCATGTTTCCGGAAAATATTTTCCTGGAAGTCATTTTCCAGGAAAATGACTCTATTTTCCGGTGTCCTACCAAAATCTAAAATTTTAATGGAAAATATATTCCACCGTTCGTTAGCTCATTTAATTATTTAGGAAAATTTATCAAAAATTGAATTTTAATATTTTTAAATGACCAAAAAAATTATTTTATTTATTTATATTTTTTAGAATGATTTTTTTAATTATTTATATTTTTTAAATTGATTTTTTTTAATTATTTATATTTTTAAAATCGAAATTATTATTATTATTTTTTTCTTTTCCTTCCTCCTTCCTCGTTCCTCCTCCTCCTTCTTCCTCCTTCCTCTGCCGTCGCCTCCTTCCTCCTCCTTCTTCCTCCTCCTTCCGCCGCCGCCACCTCCTTCCTGCCTAACGATGGCCGGCTGCCCAGCGGCCGACCAAGACCCGGTGGCCAGATCCGGCGAGCTTGAGGCTAGGCCGATCTCACCCGAGTTCGTCGGATCTGGCGACAGAGCTCGAGCTCGCCTGGATCGGCGAGCCGCGAGCTCCGCTGCCAGATTCGGGGAGTTGCGAGCTCCGCCACAGATCCGGCGAGCTCGAGGCTCGGCCGATCTCACTCGAGCTCGCCGGATCTGGCGACAGAGCTCAAGCTCGCCTGGATCGGCGAGCCTCGAGCTCCGCCGCTAGATCCGCGACCTCTGCATCACCCGAGCCGCGAGCTCCGCCGCCGCGGTGCTCCCTCTTGAGCCGGATCCTCCCGAGCGGCTTCAAATTGCTGGGGAAGCGGAGCGCCGCGGCGGTGGCGCCGCCGCGGCCGGAGCAGGTGGGCAGAAGCGGCGGGGGAGGGCGGAGAATGAGGGATGCTTTGCCCATCGTCGGCGCCGAAGGAGGAGGAGGAGATCAAAAACCCTAAGCGAGAGTGCAAAAATGAGAAGAAAAAAGGAGCGCGAGGGTGAGCGTGAGAGGCCAGGAAAATGTTTTCCTCTTTTCAAAAGAGGAAAACATTTTCCTCTTTTCAAAAGAGGAAAACATTTTCCTCAAAGTCAAGAGAGAATTTTCCGTTGACCGGAAAATATTTTCCTTGACCATGAATTTTCCGTCCACGAACACCGGAAATTCAGGAAAATATTTTCCTAGAAGTTATTTTCCGCGAAACGAACGGAGCGTAAATGCAAATTGCTTCGGAAAAGAGAATAACATGGGTATAAATAGTACAAAGTCCTTGATAGACTCTTATAATAGATAATTTGAAAACATTCAAAAGAAGAAGAAGAAGAAGAAGAAGAACTTATAAGAGATAATTTGAAAACATTCAAAAAAAGAAGAAGAAGAAAAGGTGCAAGAATAACTATTGAAAAGAAAAAAAGGAGATAACTAACTGAAAATCTAAATTTAAATTAAATAAAGAAAGAAAGTATCAAATAAGAAAATCCTAAATCTGTTTAATAGCTTATGAAAATCAAATCTCGCTATGCCCCATATTATTCTCCTTCTACATAAAAAACTTGACCTCGAGTTCTAAAAACATTGTGAATAGTACCAATGATGATATTGAATATTTAGAAATAGTCGAGGGATTAGATTGAGTAAATTGAAAGTTTAGGGACTAGATTAAATATTTAGAAATAGTTCAAGGATCATATTGAACAAATTAATAGTCCAAGGATGAAATTGTACATTCGGTCAAAATTTATGAATTACTGGTGTAACGATCTAGTTTGACGAGAATGGGGCATGGTCATTGAGGATAGAGGACCTAGACAAGGAGAAGCTCTAGGTGGGCTTCTAAGATGGCGGAGGGGGAAATAATGAACTGAACTATGCAATGGACGTTTGCTTCTAAGATGGCAAAGATGTATTCAACTTTAATTATTCCGCATTTGTTCATTTTTTCAACTTTTTCCGAATGAACGCCTTTATTCATCTGAGCAATTTTCGAAAAGATACGTTTGTTCATTTTTGCAATTTTTCACGAAGAGTTGCTTATGTTTTTAAAATTGTTATATATATATATATATATATATATATATATATGTCAATTTTCAGAAGAATAGAGTGTGTGATCATTTTATCATTTCGAGCATTCTTTCTGAAAAAACTACAGCCATCTTTTCAATTATTTCCTAGAGAGACCCTAGAGAAATACTAGAATTGCTATCTAGTATTCTTATTTTAAGACTTTGTTGTATCCTAGAGAAAATTTGCCGATAACCATTTGCAACGTTATGGGACAAATAAATTATTAAAGAAAGTGACATTATGCCTCAAAGTCTGACTTGACTCTAAAGATCCGACTTCATTGTTCTACTCAATTCGAAACCATATTTTCCGAACGGTTCTTACTCTCATAGAGATCGGACCTCAACGCACTCATGTAATTTGGAGCTTAAAATCTTGTTCCTTGCAAAAGAGAGCTTGCAGAACTATAGAATTCTACTGTTACAAGAGCTATCTTTTCTATTTTCTTGAAGAAGGAAAAAATGATAAACCATGATAAACTAAAAAGTTGAGAGAAATGCTTCTTTAATGTCTATAATTAAAAACAGAAGAATGAGTTCTCGACTTTATTCTTCGATTTGTAGCTATCTAAATGGTTCCAGTTACTCTCATAGAGGTTAAACCTCAACACACTCATGTAATTTGGAGCTAATATCTTGTTCCTTGCAAAAGAGAGCTTGCATTCTTTGTACGATACTTGATTTTGACCTCTTGGCTCATGAATTGTACATTGATCAGTGGATTTCGAGCGTGCTCCATCATCTTTTCCCATTCTTTATCGAGGAGCCACATCAGTAAGACAACTGCTGGTCTCTGAACATTGTGGCATTATCTTGCTGCTGTTGAGCTTCTTGCTGGATCCATTCGAGTTTGGATCTTGAGATTGTCGTTTGTTCTTCACACTTGGAACAAAGAATGCTGGTTGTTCAGGCATGGGGAGGCAAACAGAATCAGCACTACTAAGCATAAGAACAATTGTATCCATGGCAGGTCGTGCTTCTTTGTCGTTCTGAATACAGAGCAAGCCAATGTGAATACATCTAATCACTTCGGTTACCGAGATAGATTCACTCATTATAGGATCCACAATTCCCAATGGTGCTCCACTTCTCCAGTGTTCCCAAACCTAGAACATATGTTGCTACTGCCATTAATTTACGAAAACCAAACGAAATTGTAGGATCAAACTTTACTCACATAGTCAAGAAGGCCTGCGTCATCATCTGATATGTAAGAATACTGATTCTTCTTGCCAGTTATGATCTCAAGCATTAGTACACCGAAACTGAACACGTCAGATTTTACTGAAAATTGCCTGTACATGGCATATTCAGGAGACATATAGCCACTGCGAAGCAGTACAAAGAGGAAGACATTGATGAGATTCTCATGAATGAGCATAGTTCACCTAAAGATCAAAATGTTAAGGCTCAATATAGTCTATGCATTAGAAAGTCCAGTTAAATTCTGAATTTGTTGGCATAATTATTGCAAATTATCCAGTGGGTTGTTCATGCTATGAACTAAAGTATTTTGAAATTTGACTTACTAAGTTCCAACAATTCTGTTTGTTCTTCCTTGAGTCTACTCAGCACCAAAAATCCTAGCCATACCAAAATCTGAGATTTTAGGGTTCATATTGTCATCGAGCAAAATGTTGCTAGCTTTGAGATCGCGATGGATAATTCGGAGCCGAGAATCTTCATGAAGGTAAAGAAGACCGCGTGCCACCCCAACCATGATCCTGTGGCGCGCCGACCAATTCAATTGTATGCTTTGCTGAGGGTCTATGTAGGACAGAATTTGTAAATTTTAGAGTCAGAAGAAGCCCAACTTCAAGTCTGAATCTAGTTGACAAGTCATTGTCCTATTTAATTTTCTTTTTGAAACCGTTGTCAAATTGTATGAAGAATGCCGCGAGACATAACTACTGAATTTTGCTCATACCATGGAAATGTTATTAGATGGTGACTAGGATTGGAAAGAAAGAACTAAATTGAGAGGAATGGAATAATATTTAAAGAAGATGAAGGGGAGGCGCGAACCGAAGAGCAACTGGTCAAGGCTTCCGTTGGGCACATGCTCATAGACCAGTATCGTTTCTTCTCTTTCCATGGCAAATCCTAATAGCCTCACTAGGTTTCTATGCTGAAGCTTGGCTACCAATTCAACTTCGTTTTTGAATTCCTGCGTGCCTTGTTTCGAGCTTTGAGACAACCTTTTTGCTGCAATATTCCTCCCACAAGGGAGTGTGCCCTACAAAAGGCAGAATATGAACAAAAATGTCATGTAAAGGCAGAACATGCGTAGTGCTTCATGTCATATCTCCATGTTAAAAACTGCTTACCCAATAAACTGGACCGAATCCACCTTCCCCTAATTTGTTTTGATCTGAGAAGTAACCTGTCGCAGCTTCAATTGCACTCACATCAAATTGCAGGGAATGGAGTTCGGACATTTCGGTTCCAGCTGTGTAACCATAAGCCATCAACTTTGCGATACGAATAAACTGTAAATGGAAAGACTAATATGCAAGCAAAGTAGATCTATGATATTTCTCACAGGAAAATTGCATAAGAAGCCCTATACTTTATATACGGAATGCAATTGAGTCTTAAACTATTAAGTTGACTCAACCTATTTATAAACCCTCTTCTAAAAGTGCAGTAAAGTCATTTCTATTAGTAGTACCTAAAATGAGCGGTGTGTTACTCGAAAAGTACTTCAGTGGTTTCTTTAAGTTGCACTTTTCCACGTAATTTTAGAGCTTCATTGTATTTTCTAATAAAGGTTAAGGACTAATTGGAGCAAATAATGTGCCTAAAACTTGATTGCACTTTTTGATAAAGGAGTAAGACTTGATTAAATGAATTGAAAAGGCTATGAACTTCATTGCATTCTGTAAATAAAGTTAAGGATTTGTGGTGCAATTTTTCCCATTTGTTACCGATTGGATCTTCTTCGACATTGTTTCTCTTGCTCCTTTCTCTTTTGAGGGCAAAACAGAGCACGGTGCAAAGTAGCACGATCGCTGAAGCTGCAGAAGTGATCCCGATAACTAATCTTGACGACTTTCCTTTTTCGGCTGTAATTTAATCAGTTGAAGGCTTCATCAGTATGATGGCATTACATTTAGCACCTGGCATATGCATGGCATAGACAATAAAATGTTCTACGTGCCACCAAACGTTGTCAAAACAGAACAAAAATGCGTTATAACTAGTTAAAAAAAAAAACAAAAAACAAAAAAACAAAAAACAAAAAAAAAACAAAAAAAAAAAAAACAAGAAGAAGAGTCGAGTTCATTACCTTTCGAGACTTTGTAAAACGGGTACATCTCGAACCTGGCGAAGCAAGTCGGAAGCAAGATTCTGCCCCCGATTTTCTCCGTTTGATTTTTCAGGAGAATCGAAGTCACATTCTGCAGGCAATCTTCACATTGAGCTGCTGAGAGATCAGGCCTGCACTGGGCAAATGTGTATAGAGGAGGGCTCCTTGATTCACTGAAGGCATACTTCTCATTGGGTCGTTGAGCAGCCCGAGTTATCAACTGTTTCATTGCTTTGTTCAATTGATTCATGAACTCAGCAGGCTCTTCTTTCACATTATCCTGATTATACCCGATCAGAAGAGGCTCTTCGTCCATGGCTGAAAGGGAGTCATGGTCCGAATACTGCAACATGCAGTCATCGAACCAGAGGATGGACACTTTGTTCTCAGGACAAAGCAATTTGATGCCGACACTAGCGTTTTTTGCACATTCCACGCACAAAGCCTTGGTGACACCTCCCCTGCATAGGAATCTGCCATACACAGTGTTATCATCGCTTGGCTTCCCTTCAGTCGTGCTGAAGTATCCACCTCTTGAGTCGGCATGAGAGGAGATGGAGTCAAGGAGACGGTCGAGGTTGGCCCGATAGGTGCTTTTTGGAGCGAAAATGCTCGAATTCGAGCAGTAATGCTCACTGATTGAAAATTTTGATTCGGTTTTGAGGATGAGAAAGCTAAGCATGAAAACGAGGATAGCAAAAAGCTTTGTCATATTCTTTTGGGGGACTTGGCTGGAAGTGGCAGCTCTTTCCCTCTCATTTCAGCACCACGGAGTGCAATGTACCTTGATTTATAGCGAAGAAGGGGAAAGATCAAGCTGTAAGGAGGGGGGAAAAGGAAATTGATTAGTCAATTCTGTTTGTCATAAAGGTGTCGAGTTCAGACAGCTTCGACATTCTCTATTGGGTAACAGCTATGCGGTCGATTCCTGGAAACAGTGATGATAAAAGTGGACGGTGGGATTATTTTTATTGTTATCCAAAGTAAGTGCATTGACAAAAGTCACCACAATTAGAAAATACAGGATAGACTCCACCAAACACCGATAGGAAAAGCGACTCGCTTGACGGACTAGTCCAATAAACGTTAGCTCCCGATGTCCAGGCACGCGTAAGTTACTGGCTTCAGCTTCGGAGGGTCGCTCCGGATTACAGTCTCGGATGCATAGCTATCTATTTGTGGGCGCAAATGGGACCGCTCATCAGAGACCCAACCAACTCCGCGGGACCGGATTTCACATCAACAATAGTGAATTTATGTGGGAGGAGTATTTAAGGAGATCAATGACCGATGAATAAGTAAAAGACGGAATGTATAATTTATAATTCTAAAATCTGAGCAAATTTTGATCATACACTTGTCTTTGGTAAGCTTAAACATCTGTGATCGTGAGAGAAATACCAAATGAGTGACTCAGTGAGATAGCATGTGATCTATCACTGAGTGTTTGCACTCAAAGTTGTAATATCTTATTGATCACATAATGGAATCCAGCTAGAAGACTGTTAGCGTGGGATAGTTGACGTAGGTTTGATCTAAGTCGAACCAGTATAATTACTTTGTTCTTATTCTCTTTCCTAAACTTATTTATTTTGTTCACAGTTCTATTTAACTGCTAAAGTCTGAACTCGCTCAAAATATGGTATTTTTCAGACTCAGTTTTAGAACCGCTTCTTGCGAAAAATTGTCTTCACACCTATTTACCCCATCTAGGTGTTCATACTAGCACTTTCAAACTTTACTTAGAAGCTAAGGCAATGTGTGTGAGAACTCCAATCTTGATTGCAGCTCCAGCCATTATTTAGTGCCGCGATGCATGGATTTCTTTATACGCACGCACGTCTCGCATGTTATTTGTTATGTCACTAAACTCGATTTGGATTTATTTTTCAAAGGGAGCCAACGTAAAGAATGCATTACTGCGTTGGTTAAAATAATCAATAGCCCTCAAGCGTATTCTTTCCAGCACACCTTTGTTGACACGTCTCTCCTCCAGCTCACTAAGATATATTTAACTAAATGAAGGGACAGAAATTCTACAGATATCAAGACTATTAAATCGACGGTTTGACATGAACGTGCCCATCAAAGTCGTTGTGACGTAACCCTCGATGTATGTACTTAAGTAAGGTCGCCTCTTAAGGAAAGGGGGCGATGGAGTGCAAAATATTCCGCCAATCTAATCCGAATTGTCGGAAATGGATTAGCTTACTTGATTGGGAATTAATAAAGATATGGCTCGCGAGGCATGCATTGAAAAATTTAGTAGCCTTTGTCGGCCTACATTTACTTGACTTTTGGTATGGGTGGCAAAAAGGCTTGGTCGGGAGAAAGGGAAAAATATTCATAGCACCTTTCAACAGGATAGTGTGAGTTTATAAGACGACAGCCATTTTCAATGTGTTTGTCCCCTTCTAAAATACACAGTTTGCACAATTGAGAATGGCATTACTATAAGAAAATCCATCGTCCTAGCCGATATTTGCGAAAATGCAAGCAAAGCTACAAATATTTGGAAATTATCTGAAGCTTATTGCTCACCTGCTCGCCTTCTGTGCTAGAAGGCGATTTAACAATTTGCTTCTGATCACACCATGAGATAATAGAATTTTCAAGGAAGCATCTTTTTGTGCGATGTAGCTCTTAGAATGTGAACTCGCAACACCCACGAAGTGTAACATGCACGAGGCGCACATAAAAAAATAAAATAAGTAAACTCTCAATTTTTCATTACCAATACATAATAATCATATGTGAGATACCTAAGGAAAGAGAATACCGTGAATATAAACAGTTGGAAGTCCAAAAGAAACACCGATAAAAGATAATTAAAAAACCATCCAAACAAATGAAGAAAATTTCCAATAACTTATCTGAATTTTGATTGGATAACGAACGAAAAGACAAATAAAATTACCCAAGTCTCTAAGATAAGTATCTAAAATTCGAAAATCACGTAAAGAAAAATATCGAATAATGAAATCTTAAATCCATCAAATAACATATGAAAATCAACTGTTCTATGCCCCTACATCATTCTCCTTCTCTATGAAAATACTCAACCTCGAGTTCTAAAAATGCCGGATAATGCAATAGTTCATTCCAATCCTCACAACATCTTTGAAACGCAAAAATTGTCAGGACAATGAGAACAAACTCGATAAATCTGTCGTGAAAGGCAACTTAATCGTCTTTTTTTTTTTTGGGGGGGGGGGGGGGGGTTCTAATTGCAGAAAGATTATATCGATGCTAATGGTGAGCTTGGTTCCAGTAATATGAAGATGGAAATCGGGTTGAATATGGCGGAGGTGCTTGCTCGTGGATGTTGGTCCACGCATACCTATAATAGGTTTCCAAAGTAATGGCAAGGAAATCCCTGGGTAAAATGACAAAGCTATTCGTACTGTTTCCCACAAACGGCACCGTACTGTTGCTACACAGCTTAGTCTCCGAGGATCCCTTCGGATTTCCACCTCTGATTGAACCTACAAACCCCGGACACAGGTTAGGGCGATCGGGTTTCTTGTCCGAATTGCCCCTCCGATGCTTAAGTTATAGCTTTGGAGGAGCATAGAAATGTAAGACAGTGTATATCAGAGTCAAGAGGTCCAAACATGTTTCTTAGCCTCCAGACGTCTTTTCATAGTTTTTTCTACTTTATCTATCGGGTTATTCCAAGCGGTCACCGCACTACGACAAGTGTCAGTTAGTCATAACAAACGGTGAGATATCATGACCAGGGTGATAGGCGCTTGAGTAGTGGTTTCACGATAAACTCCTAAAATAGGATAACTTTCAAGTGGCGGTCTCGTAAATGTACTCTCCACTGAGTTGACTTGTCTCGGCTCAACACCCGTGTTATTTTCCTTCTTAGTCATTTGTGTGGGAGAATTACCAAAAAAAGTCATAAACCTATTGTAATTATGCCAATTCAGTCTTAAATATTTTTTTTACCAATTTAATCATAAACTTTTTACAATTGTGTCAATTCAGTCCATTCGAATAAAATTAGCTGGCCGGTGCTGACGTAGACAACGACCGTCCAGCGAACAATGATGTGGCATTTTAAAAATATATATAATTTTTTTTGAATTTTTGAATTCTTTTTTTTTCTTTTTTTTTTCCCATCTTCTCCTTCCTCTGGCCGGCCGGAGGCGAGGGCCGGTGAGGTTGCTAGGGCGAGGCCCCGCCAAATCTAGTGAGGTCACCCTCACCGGCCACTAGCTAGGCGAGGCCCTGCCAAATTTGGCGAGGGCGTGCAAGTCCGCATTGCCGAGGGCGAGGGCAAGGAGTACAAGACCCCAACGTCTGAGGAGCATAGGATCCCCCTGGCCCTGACTTGCTCGGTCGAACCATGTAAGCTAAAGGCAAGGACGACACTGGTGATCCCATGCAAGAGAGCCCCACTACCTTTGGATTGGCTCGAGTTCTTCGAGACAAGAAGCCGTGGCGAGGGTCGACCTCACCAATGGCCGGCAAGGCTCCTCGCCAGATCTGGCAACAACAGCCTCGCTGGCCATTGGCAAAGTTGACCCTCGCCTTGGCTGGGCAAGGCCCTGTCAGATCTGGCAAGGGTCGAGCTTGCCAGATCTGGCGAAGCCTCACCCTCGCCAATGGATGGCGAGGTTGACACCGGCCAATTTTGGCTGGATGGACTGAATTGACACAATTGTAAAAGGTTTTAGACTAAATTGACACAATTATAATAGGTTTAAGACTTTTTTAATAATTATCTCCATTTGCGTTGAGTAGGAGTAACCTCATTGGGTGGGGGCTAATATGAACATGTGTCCAACGTCTAGTGGCTCACCAAACCCATCATTGTCAAATCACATGTTTCTCTCTCCCTCATCATTTTGCAAGCTTTCTCCTTCTCCACATGAAGTAGGAATTATCATGAGTAACAACATTAGGAACAAAAATGTTGTCTTTTCTTCGTCCAACATTGCTCACATCATAAATCATGTGACATACAAACTCAAGTGTATCACCCAAATATTGGAGTATGTTTATTATGTGTCACATGCCTAATTCATACACATTAGTTCCTCTCATAGTCCATGCTCTTAATTGTCGTGCCTTGATGTTATTTGTGAAGTTTTTATCAACAATTCTTGACACATAATACTACTAAATTTAATTTATTAGTATGGAAAAAAAAACCCCTTGTTTATGAATTTCGCTGTTTCAAGAGCTATCCTTTCTATTGTTTTGAAGAATAGAGGAATATAAACCATAACAAGAATATACTCCTCTAACATTTACAATTAAAGACAGAAGAATAAGTTCTCTACTTTTTTTTTTATTCGATTTGCTACTAGCTAGATAGGTCCGCCTGCTCTCATCATAGAGAACGGACTTCCACACACTTTATAAATTGGACCTTGAAATCTTGTTCCTTGCACATAGAGAGCCTGCATTCCTTGTATGATATTTGGTTTAGACCTCTTGGCTCATGAATCATACAATGATCAGTGGATTTCTTTTCCCTTTCTCTATCTAGGACTTACATTAGTAAGATAGCAGCCATTCGCTGAACATTGTGGCATTATCTTGCTGCTATTGAGCTTCTCGGTGAATCTATTCGAGTTTAGATCTCGAGATTGTTGTTTGTGCTTCACACTCGGGATGAAAGATGTAGGTTGCTCAGGAACGGGGAGGCTAACGGAATCAGCACTACTAAGCTTGAGAACGACTGTATCCATAGCGGCTTCATTGTCATTCTGAACGCAGAGCAAGCCAATGTGAATACATCTGATCACTTCATTTGCAGGGTAAGATTCACTCATTGTCGGATCCACAATTTCCAATGGTGCTCCAACTCTGCAAGGTTCCCAAACCTTGAATAAATGTTGGTACTGTCATTAATTTGCCAAAATTAAATGAAATTGCAGGAGCCAATTTTACTCACATGGTCTAGAAGGCCTGCATCGTGATTTGATACATAAGAACACTGATTCTTCATTCCAGTTATGATCTCTAGCAGTAGCACACCAAAGCTGAACAAGTCAGATTTAATCGAAAATTGTCCGTGCTTTGCGTATTCGAGAGACATGTAGCCATTGCGAAGCAGTTCAGAAAGGAAGACATAGTCATGATTCTTGTAAATGAGCCTAGTTCACTTAAAGATCAAGATATTAAGGCACAACACACTATGCATTAGAATATCCAATTAAAAGCCGTATCTGTTTCCACAGTTATTGCAAATTATCCAGTGGGTTGTTCCTAACATGAATAGAAGTAATGTGAATATGAACTAAGTGCCAACAATTCTGTTTGCACTTTCTTTGAGTATGCTCGGCACCAAAAATCCTGGCTATCTAAAAATCTAAGATTTTTGGGTTCATGTTGTCATCAAGCAGAGCATGTTGCTAGCTTTTAGGTCATCAAGAATCTTTCATGTAGGCAAAGAAGACTGCGCCACACAAACCATGATCTTGTGGCCCATTGACCAATCCAACTGTCCGCTTTGCTGAGGATCTGTTTTGGCTAGAATTTGTAAATTTTAGAGTTAGAGAAACCTATTTTATGACTGAATCTATTGGCAAGTGGTCAAGATCACATGAAATTTTCTTTTTGAAATGATCGACTTGTAAGAAGAATATCCCAAAGATAACTATTAAACATTTGCTCAAACCTTGGACATATTTCTAGATGGTGACTAGGGTTGGAATCAAACAACTAAACTGAGCAGAATGGAATCATGTTTAAGGAAGAAGAAGAGCGACGAACCAAAGAGCAATTGGTCGAGGCTTCCACTGGGCACGTATTCATAGACTAGTATCGTTTCTTCTCTTTTCAAGGCAAATCCTAATAGCCTCACTAGGTTTTTGTGCTAACTCTTGGCTACCAATTCGACTTTTCGTTTTTGAATTCCTACACGCCTTGTTTCGAACTTTGAGACAACCTTTATGCTGCGATTATTCTCCCACAAGGAAGTGTACCCTACAAAAGACAGAATATGAAGATAGATTGAGTCTCTAGGTAGTGTTGTATGCCACATCTCTCTATTAAAACTTGTTACCCTGTAAACTGGACCAAACCCGCCTTCTCCTAATTTGTTGTGATTTGAGAAGTAAGCCGTGGCGGTTTCAATTGTGAACACGTCAAATTGCAGGGAGTGTTAGTTCTGATAATTCACAATTAACTGTGCAGTAATAAGTTGTGACGACCCGAGCGGCGGTGCGCGGGGAGGAGGGATGGCGGTGCGTCCGCGCCTCCGGTCCTCGGACGTGCGCAAGGGAAGGGGAAGGGATTCCTCTCCCTCTTGTCCCACATCGCTTAGGGAGGGGTCATGGGCCTTGTATATAAGGCTTGGGGTTCCCTTAACTTGTGACGACGCGTTTTAAAACCGTGAGGACTCAGTGTCCAAAGCGGACAATATTACACAAGTGGGACCCGGGATATTACAATGGTATCAGAGCCGACTCCCGACAGCGTGTGAGGCCACAGCGAGGACGCTGTGCTCCCAAGGGGGGGAGAGTGTGACGACCCGAGCGGCGGTGCGCGGGGAGGAGGGATGGCGGTGCGTCCGCGCCTCCGGTCCTCGGACGTGCGCAAGGGAAGGGGAAGGGATTCCTCTCCCTCTTGTCCCACATCGCTTAGGGAGGGGTCATGGGCCTTGTATATAAGGCTTGGGGTTCCCTTAACTTGTGACGACGCGTTTTAAAGCCGTGAGGACTCAGTGTCCAAAGCGAACAATATCACACAAGTGGGACCCGGGATATTACATAAGTCATCAACTTTTCGTTAGAACAAACTTTAAATGAAAGTTTTAGGCAGGCAGTGTAGATCTGTGACAATTCTCACCAAAAGAATCTTCTTCAACATGGTTTCTCTTGTTACTTTCTCTTTTGAGTCTAAAGCAGAGCACAACACAAAATAGCAAGACTGCCGAAGCTGCAGAAGTGTTCCCGATTACTACTCTTGATGAAGAATGCCATTTTCTTTTCAACTGCAGTTCAATTAGTGAAGGCTTCATTAGCACAGCAGCATTACCTCGAGCTCAAACGACCTCCCTCCGAGAGACATCGGGGGAGGCCGGCGGCGAGCGAAGGGGGAATCCCGGTTCGTGGGTTGTAGGAGCTCGGACGACAGCCGTGCTCAGCCGGCCACCCTCCTCCACGCCCTCCTGTTGCGGTAAGTTAGGTTTTTTTTTTTTTTTTCTTCTGTTTTGGGTCGCCGGGCCGGGGCTTGCCGCCGTCGGCTTCACGCGAACTCCGGCCCCCCGACCGCCTATCGATCGCCTCCCTGGTCCCAACTGCTTGTCTACCCGGAGTCTCGTCATGATTCCGACCCCGAATAGGCCCGATCCTCCCCCTCTCAGCCGGCGTCCTCCAGGTGTTCGCATGGGCTTTTAGGAGTAGGTGGCCCTTTTGTTTTTTATTTTGTGGGGCCTTGATTAAAACACCCAAAAGGAAGGGAATCCCGGGCTGGGCCTGCGCTTCGGGCCCACTCAGGCCTGCCGCCGCCGCCGACCCCGGATCGTTTTGTAATATATTATATTATTATAATAATAAATGATATATTAATATAATAAAATAAAATAAATCAAAAATCAAAAAATAATTTATTTTCCATAAAATAAAAATAAAAATAAAAAATGTCCCATGTTCTCCTAAAAAGTAAAAAAAAAATAATAGAAAAAGCCACAAAATAATTTATATTTTCAAAAAGACCAAAAAATCCAGAAATCCCTTTTATGTTCAAAAGTTTTCTTTTTTATAGAAAAGCCCTAAAAAAATATTTTTCCTCCACAAATGCATAGATCCCCCTCAAAAATCCAAAATTCTTAGGGTTTAAACAAGATTATGTATCGGAAAGGCACTAGTGATTAACTAGTATAATTAAGTCCCCGATCTTACTTTCTTTAGTTGCATCGGAGCAAATATTCCCTCCCAATATTTGGCTTGAGTTTCCAATCGACCCACCTCAAATTGATTAGTGACGACTTCTTTTAAAATTAACTTGTAAGTTAAATTATCAAATCATTAAGTCATGAATTGGTGGACCTAGGAGAATCTTGAGCTAAGCCTAATAGACCTAGCCGAACCATTAGTCTCTTCAGGCCCCCTAAGTGGGCGTCAAGAAAAAAGAGGTCATGACACTCTTTTGAAGCTGGCAGTGACAAGTGGTCACAAACAATTATGTATGGCACTAGGTGATGGGTCCAAATTCTCAAGCAAACTTCATTTGAGCAAACCGAATTAGGGTTTTGATTTTGGTCGAATGGTCATTAAGGTTTCAAATAAGGGAATTTCTTTCAATTTGTGATTTATGGTTTATAGTTTGAAGCAAAACGTTATAGAAGATGTCATTTAGGGCTTTATATGCTAACTAGGCACGCCGGTGAGCCATGTCAGCCAGAGAAATTAATAGAATATGATAACATCATATTTCCAATGTCTTAAATCAAAATTGGCACTTAAATAAATCAAAAAAACTTTTGGCATTAAAATAAACACCATGCAAAACTTTTAACACTTTTAATGTCCTTTTGCCAAAAATTAGGCCTAGGAGATATAGAGAGGTTCATGTAGAGCATACTTTTATTATTGTTAAGCTTTGGCACGATGAAGATATGTAGATTCTTCAAATCCTATTTTCTTGGTTTCTTGGAAGCAGCCGACCCCACCACCGTACCAACCAAGGGCCTCCGATGCACGAAAGCGCTGTTGGTCATCACTGCAAAGGTGGGGGCAGCAGTGCTACCCCTTCCCCCATCCCTGCCCCTTCAAACCCCAAACCACATGGTGCCCCATTTTATTTCCGACGAGTAGTTTTTATATCTTAAAATATCTTGCATTCTTTCTCTTTGTTCCAAAAAAAAAAAAAGGCTTATTTATTTATTTATGGGATATGTTCAGCAGAAGTCCTAAAACTTGTGCAGAAAGTGCAATTGAGTCCTAAAACTTACAAAAAGTTCAATTAAGTCCTAAAACTTGTCCAGAAAGTGCAATTGAGTCCTAAAACTTACAAAGAGTTCAATCAAGTCCTAAAACTTGTCCAGAAAGTGCAATCGAGTCCTAAAGTTAACACCGTTAAGAAAATTAACGGAAATTGCTGACGTGGCGCTGACGTCATATTTTAAATGATTTTTTTATTTTTCAAATGGCTTTTTAAAATTATTTTTTATTCAAAATCTTTAAAAATTAGATTAAAAAATAAAAAGGAAAATATAAATTTATTTAAAAAAGAAAAATCTAAATTTATTTAGAAAAAAAAAATTGTTCGAAAAAAAAAAGGGCGGTGGACTTCCGCCACCGCCCATCGTCGGAGGGGCCGAGCGACCGTCGCCCGCCCTGGGCGAGGCCTCGTCGGCCCTCGCTCAGGGCCGGCGAGGGCCGAGGAGGCCTCGCCCAGGGCGGGCGACGGTCGCCGGCCCCGGGCGAATCTCGCCGGCCCCGAGTGAGGGCCGACGAGGCCGCGCCCAGGGCGGGCGACGATCGCCGTCCCTCGCCTGGGGCCGAGCGACCGTCGCCCGCCCTGGGCGAGGCCTCATCGGCCCTCGCTCGGGGCCAGCGAGGCTCGCCAGATCTGAGCGAGCCTCCCCCAGATCTGGCGAGCCTCGCCGGCCCCGAGCGAGGGCCGACGAGGCCGCGCCCAGGGCGGGCGACGGTTGCCTTCCCTCGCCTGGGGCCGAGCGACCATCGCCGGCCCCCGGTGAGGGCCGGCCACCCCGCCCAGGGCCGGCGACGGTCGCCGGCGATGGGCGGCGGTGGAAGTCCACCGCCCTTTTTTTTTTTGAACAATTTTTTTTCTAAATAAATTTAGATTTTTCTTTTTTAAATAAATTTATATTTTTCTTTTTTAAATAAATTTAGATTTTCCTTTTTATTTTTTAATCTAATTTTAAAGATTTTGAATAAAAAATAATTTTAAAAAGCCATTTGAAAAATAAAAAAAATCATTTAAAATATTACGTCAGCGCCACGTCAGCAATTTCCGTTAACTTTCTTAACGGTGTTAACTTTAGGACTCAATTGCACTTTTTGGACAAGTTTTAGGACTTAATTGAACTCTTTGTAAGTTTTAGGACTCAATTGCACTTTCTGGACAAGTTTTAGGACTTAATTGAACTCTTTGTAAGTTTTAGGACTTAATTGCACTTTCTGCACAAGTTTTAGGACTTCTACTACACATATCCCTTTATTTATTTTATATGTGCCTACTTGATGTCGTATCTGTCCCACAAAACTTCGAAAAATAATCGAAGTTGACACTTCAACGTTTCCCATCATTTAAATGGAACAGAGCTAACATAGATCATTAATTGAATTAGTTATACAAGATTTAGGACTTAATTTTTCTTTTACAAGATTGTGTTGGAAAAATATGGCTTCGAATTGGGTAGAACAATGAAGTCGGATCTTTAGAGTACTCAAGTCGGACTTTGAGGCGTGATATCACTTTCTTTAAGGATTTATTTGCCCCACAACGTTGCTAATGGTCACCGGCAAAAATCCTCCAGGATACAACAAAGTCTCGGATGAGAATACTAGATAGCAATTTTAGTACTTCTCCAGGATCTCTCATGAGAAACAATTAGAAACAATGGCTGTAGTTTCTCTCAAAAGAAAATGAAAAAATGGAAGAAGATATGTGTTTAATCTCAAAACAAACGTATTTATCTTTTCCTTTCAAATAGATGCAACCCTTCAAAAGGTTGCAAAAGAACAAAGACAACCTTTCGTAAAAAAGTACGTCTGAAAGGTTACGTTGAAAAGATATAAAAATTTGTAATTAAATAAATAAAAAATAAAAAATAATTATAACTTTTCATAAACAGTAGCATTGTTTTAATAAGATTTTGTAGTTAATATTTTATATAAATAAATCCGAATTTTCTCAATAAATAAAATAATGATCGTTGGTTAGTGCCAAATCTCGTCCACGTGCGCACTCACATCTTTTCGATGTGGGACAAGGCACCTCTCAATTTGTTTTATAAACAAATTACCAACAGATTGCACTTTCCCAACAAGTTTTAGGATATCTGATATACTTATTCCAATAAATAAAAGTCATTAACTAACTCAAATAAGAGTTGTAGCCCATTGCTTTGCCATAGCTCAATGGAAGCAAAGTAATAAGTCCCATTATCCAAGACAAAATAGAAGTAAATAACTCAATAACTATGGTAAATTAATGGAAAAAACCAAATAAATATTAATAAGCTAACTCAAATGAGAGTTGATGACCCAAAGTTAGATGGTAATATAATCTCACAAAAGTTGGTCAGTGACTCTGTCGCGACCAATTTTTTTGGGTGTGAACCACATAGGGTTTGGCTAATGGATTGTTAAGCCTAGACTTAACTCGGGCTCTCCCAAGCCCATATCAATTCGCGACTTTCGATTCAAGTTCTTAACATGCAATTTTTTTTTTTTTTAATTAGGAGTCGTTACTAATCTATTTTTGGTGGGTCGATTAGAAACTCAAGTAAAGTAACGGGAGATTTACTTTACTCCTACGAACCAGAGATTTATGAGTTCGGGGATTTGGTTATACTAGAATTTTCTAACGCCTTTTTGGTACCTTTCTTTTTATCTTGAAAAATATTTGGCAAGCAGTTTGGATTGATTTTAAATCTATTTCCCTAACATGTGAGGTGATCATACGGGTACACAAACCACCAATTTAACACCCAGATAAACAATAAATTGCAAAAACTCACCTTAAACCAACGAAAGCATCTGCAATGTTAAATTAAAACCCACATCAACAACCTTAGATATGGTTTCTAATTAACACGCAACTTCTTTTTTTGTTTTCACTTAATTAATGAAAATCATGCAATATGCAATGCAATATTAACTAAATGACATAATTCTAATGACATGTAATTTTTAATTTAATGGGCCTAGCAAAAATACTAAATGACATGCATCTCAATGAATCTAACCCTAATGACATGCATATGGCATTTTTTCTTTTTCTTAAAAGAATGCAATCTATCCTAGAGAATAAAACTAATTTGTTCTAAGACATTTTTTGTATTTTTTTATGAAATTCGAAATTAGGTAAAATGTGAAAATTACCTAGCTAAATTAAGATCCTATTCAATTTATATTAGGAATTAGGTTAAGCCAAATCCTAACTTAAACTAGAATATTATCTTAACCCAAATAATCCTAAAATGCAATCTATTTAAGAAAATGCCTAAACTTATAATAAATTAAGAAAAATATTATCTAAAATTAAACTAAGTGCAATTTAACCCTAATATGCAATGACGTACAAAATATGCCCTAATTCTACATGACAAGTGCATGATGATTTTTGTTTTTTTATGAAAAATTTCTAAATTAAAATTGCAACCTGAGTTTAAAGAAACTAGCATCCTAAATTGACTTTTTTTTTATTAAAAAAAATTCGAAATAAAATTCCTATTCTAGATATGCTAGATAACCCTAAGATGAGGAATGTTCTAAAACGAACCTAATCCTAATTCACATTTTTTTTATTTTCTTTTTTATGAAAACGAAATTGATTCAAATGACACAATAGCAAATCAGGCAAGATAGGATCGATATCCACAAATTGACGAATCATATCCCGCGCATGGGATCGGATTTGTTAATCTTAAATAAAACCGCGAATCGAATGTCGAGTGTGAGATCGGATTGGCGATTTTTCCGTGCGATTGCGAGTCGTATTTCGAGCGTGAAATCGGACCGTCAATCGTATGCACGTTATGAAATTAGGAAGATTTCCCAATTTATAAAGATACTTTAGATACGATAGCATCATTTGAAGATTCATACGAGATAGCAATTTCACAAATTAGGCAATAAAAATATATGAAGATCAATTTGATGAAAATTATTACCTAAATTGCAATATCACTTGGATACCGTTTCCAAACTTAGAGGGACAACAAATCATGCGAATTGTGGTGGTGATGGCTCTGAGCTCGGTGGAGGACTCGCCGGAGCATCGAGGATCGTCAATATCACTGCACCAATCTGGTGGTGTCGAGCAATGATGATGGTCCATAAATTTCTGATGGATGCCTGAAGTTCTAAGAGATGGGCCTGGCTCACGAAGGCTCTCTTGGACTTCAAACTGACATGGTCCTTTTGACCGGGTTCACGTGTCCCTCTGACCCAAATAACTTGCACGCATGTAAATTCCACACCGCAAGAAATGGAAAAGAAATCTTCAAATTTAAAGCCGCCTTCGCCGAGAATCCTTCGGTTTGTTGCCGTAATTATGTGAATTTTTTTTTAAAATCATTTCCAATCAATCTCAAAAGTTGAAATCGTAGACGAACTCACGGACTTGGACTTTCCCCATGGCAAGTGCAGTCAAACAATCCACATATTTCCAGGTCACATCAAAATCATTTGAACTAGCCTAATAAACTTGAGCTAGAATTTTATCCTTGCTAGGCTCAATCTCTCATGAAACTGTGTTGTGGCAAGTGAAAAGAAACTAATGATAGCATACATATCTTGTCAAAATTAATAGTATTCCTCTCATCCATCTCCATGTTACCTTCCTTCATGTTTTTACTTCATGCATGTACAAGGGATCAAGCAATACCTATTGCAGATGTATCTATAAACTTAAACATTCAGCAACCACTATTGTGTCTTGCCAAATGATTTACCCAAATGTCAAGAAGCTGGAATCCATGAACCACAATGGCCCAAAAGGAGAGTATTGTCAAACAAAGGCAAGCAACTCAATCAATTGCTGACATTCGATCATAGTCATAAGAAATTATGTTACATAAACAACAATGAGAAGCTTGAAGGGAAGTGCTTCTTAAAAATACCTGAGGTGTTTAAAAAATAACACAAAAGAGCTCAAAAAGTAGCAACAAGAACATCGAAGACCCCAATGTTTTGTGAATCATTAAAGAAAGTCTAATCCTGCAAGCACATAGAAGACTAATCACATTTTTTTTTTGTGACCCAGGGAACCTCCGTGCGCCATCTTCGCTTGGAGTAAACCCTGGAGAGAGTAGAGTCACCACGACCCTTGCTCCCCGGATAAGTCATGGGTTCCTTTCCAACAAGGCAAACGACACAGGGATTCGAACTCTGGACCTCTCACGAAAGGAGCCGGCGCCCAACCACTACACCGCCACCACGGGTGGTGAAGACCGATCACATTAATATAGATGAACTTGACAATAATAAGTACTTCATAGCAATTTCTAGAGGAAAAAAAAAACCAATTTCTAATGGAAGAAAGCTCAAAACAATAAATGTTAGGGAAATCCCTTATGTTGTTTTAAATATGACAGGATAAATCAAAGGCTACTAACGTGTATAATGGTTGAGTAACAGACTATGCAGATGATATAATGTGTAAAGGATATTGTCAAAGTCTATACTTGAAAAAGCCCAAAGATAGACTCTATAATGATGATGAACTTATTCAAACTGTGTCCAGACCTTCAGGCTAAATATGTTCAGAAGCGGAATATGTTTAGACTTACATCCAGATTATAAGTTTATTTCAAATGGAAGACACTCAAACTCTACTTCAAACGAAAGATACTCAGACCTTACTTTCAACATAACACTCTCAGACTTATATCTAAACGAGACACAAATTCAGAATGCAACAAATTCAGAACAAAGCACGTTCAAAACGAGATAACTTGATAGAACGTAACATAAGCTCAAATGTATAATGGCTAGTGATCTAGTTTAAATGCTACATCAAGATAGATTTGATTGACTCAATTTAATTGATTAACAATTAGATCTTGAAGATAAGAACTTTCTAAATGAATAAGCTCTAGTTATGGAAATCAAGATTCTGTTTATATGGGTGATCAGAATCAATTTGGGATTCTGCTCCTGTCACTCAACGGCTGCTAAATATTCTTGATACAAATATGTCCAATGGGTAGATTGGAAGATGATCTTCTAGATACTGTCCAACAACTAGTTTAAAAGTGGAGGAGTATTTAAGAAGATCAAGGACTGATGAACAAGTAAAAGACTGAGCGTAGAATCTATAATTCCAAAGTCTGAGTAAACTTCGATCATACACTTATCTTTCATGAGCTTAAACGAATGTGATCGTGAGAGAAATACTAAAAGAGTGACTTAGTGAGATAGTGTAATCTACCATTGAGTGTTTGCACTCAAAATTGTAATCTCTTGTTGATCACAATGTAGAATCCAACCAGAATGCGGTTAGCGTGAGAGAGTGGACATAGGCTTAATCTAAGCCGAACCACCATAAATTTTGTATCCAACGTTCTCTTCTCTTCACTCTTCTTATTTAAGTCTGTTGCACACTTACAAATTATGTCATAAGTTTGTTCCATCACATAATAGATTTTAAACATTTACTAGAAGTTTGGTGGCTCGTTTATCAAACTATGATCCTTATTTAAACTTTACTCGCAACTTATTTTATTTCCCATTTATTTGTCAAAATTTCTTTTAAACACCTATTAATCCCCTATAGGTGGTAATACTAGCATTTTTAGTAAACACCTACAAACCACATCCTACTTGATTCTTGTGATTGCTGGTAGTGAGATTGAGAGATGTACTAAGTTAAAACCCATATTGAGGTGCAACGTACAAGTGTCTGTAGTACTAAAATGAGTGATAGGCAATTATGTGTAGTTTGTTGCATACAAAATGCAAAGTTACACCTATCGACAATTTCAAATGGTTGGCTATGAATTCAATATATTGAACCAAGTGACATGAGTGAGTTGACACATGCATTTTTGAAGCTATTGCCAATACATATCCCAAAATGCATTTATATTATAATCATAAGAGGTTGATGCTACACTCATGGGCCAACCTAGCCATCTGCTAGGAGAATATGGCCTATTCTCTCATACAACAACAATACCTCAAAAAAATAAAAATACTCCACTCCAATTTAGCATTTTGGAGCTTGTTGATGATGTTGTTCACTTACATCGATTAGGGCACGTTAATAAAACCATGCCAGTCTAGAGACCTATTGTCATGCCTTGAACCTCAAGCACGCGCACATCCTTCGGTGGTCGATCGAATTGTGATGTTCTCAGGACGTGTTATCGACTCATTCATTTTTATTGCACATGTGGAAACGAAATAAACAATTCCTAGACAACAAATAAACATGGGATAGAAAAATATGATAGTCAATTCATACAAAACACATTTTATAAAAAATTTGGAAAATTCAGAAAAAAATATTAAAAATAGAAAACCCAACCAACAAAAAAAATTATAAAAATCATTAAAAAAATTCGAAAATTTTCAAAAAAAAATATTAGAAAAATTGGAAATCCCTTTAAAAAATGTTAAAGCCCTAAAATAGGATAAGCCTTTAGGGCCTTATAATAAAGATTCTTGTTTTACTTTGTCTTGTTTTTTTTTTTTTTGTGGACAATTTTAGGATGCTTGCATACTTTCTATCATGATTATAATTGATTGTGTTTTTCAATATTTGGATGTTACCTTTTTTTGTTTTAGAATAGTTAGGACAAACCTTAGATTTTTCCTGATAGATTGCTATAGCATTAGCTGACACATGATTAGGTTATGTACCAAAAAGGCATTAGCCTTAGAGCTAACATAATCAACTCCTTTAGCGCAAAATCTCTGGTTGCGTCAATAGTAAGATATCCTCATGTAAATTACTAGGTTTATAACCAAGCCCAAAAAGGCTAGCGGTGACTTATTAGTCAAAATTTGCATAAGCTTAATTGATTAAACATTTGTTTTTTTTTTCCTTGGGGATCCATAGATAAAAAAGACTAGCCATCAAAGTAAACTCTACAAAGCAAATTAGTTCTAGTCTTCCATATGAAAGGCCTATATAGGGCGAGTCTTTAGAGCAAGACTATGAACCTAGTCAATACTTCACCTATATAATGACTTGTTTTCAAATCATTAATGCATAAAAACATGCCAGAAGATCATCTTCTACTAGTAAAATGCTTCAAAGTCATATGAAGGGTGAAAATTGAGTAGTGCCATGTCCGCACTTTTACATATACAAGAGAAACAACAGTGTTAGAAAGATGAATGAGCAATGATCCAAGGAAAGATAGTTTAAATTTTGCAAGGGATGCCAAGTTTCTTGAGCTTTAAGTGTGCGGGAAACAAGGAACCTCTTGAAGTCGCCGATCTCATAATCGAGTTTGGCAACATGGGCTTCGACCCCTCCACCAATACCCTTACAAAAACTCTAGTATCCCAAGTTTCACTGCACAAAACAATGCAGGAAAAGACATGTCGTTAGGCTTGCAACTCGCGGTTGAATCGGCACGATTACAGACTTTTTGCTTTGACCAAATGAAGATTTCCAGAGCACCGGTTGTCATTCACTCCAACATAAAGTGAAAACAATGCCAAACCTCCTTCGAACCTATAGCTACACAGACATAGTAGGACATCACACCAAAGCTATAGAACTACGTGTCTTGAAGACTAAAAATTAATTGCATTTGAATCATTGTTGTACTACTCGCAGCTGCTTTAGCTAACATACACTATAAACAATACAACAACACTACATGGCACAACCACCCTTGTCCATCGCCCAAAACACATTTCTCTTGTCACTGTGATTAAGCTCATTTACCCATTACCACAAACAAACCCATCATAAGTTATTTAGCTCCAAACATGATATAATTCAAAAATCCATCTCACAGCACATATTTCTCTACCTCATTCAGCAAACCAGCATGAAGAAAAAACAAACCTTTTGCTCTCTAAATGCTTCTCTCAGCGGCTCTATGCATTACTAGAATTACGCAGCTAGTAAAAACTGAAATTTAACCTACCCGCATACGGATCGGATTTGGAGAAGAATCTAGAAAATGTAGGAGCGAACCAATCCGATTGAGCTTACGTAGGTTTGAAAATAAAGGGTTTTTGAACTCGAAATCAAAACCAAGTGAAGAAGAGGGAAAAGAAAAGAAGAGTATAGTTTCAAAAGAAACACACTTCAACTGAGAATGTGGTAACAAAAGAACAAGAGCAGTTTTAGCTTACCAATGACAGAGGAGCTTTTCAAACGATGGTGTTGAAATAGGGATATGGGTATAGTGAAAGAAGAAATATCACCAAGAAAAAGTAAAAAAAAAAAAAAAAATGGAGAAACTTCTTCTTTGTCGCTTGATTTCCCAAGGTGAGAGAAAGGAGCAAAGTGCACACAAAGTTCAATGGCGCCACTGATGGGGCTCCAGAGGCAATAGCAAAGGCGAAGGTGGCAATAGGACCCAGCTACGATCGACGGGCTCCAGATACTAAAGCCTTGCTCTGCCCACAGGGTGAAGGTCAGTGCTTTGGTGCTTTTTGCAGTGCTGGGCATTCCACTCGTGTGAGTTGAAAATGGGAATGCAATCATGTTATCTGCAATCACAGACATAGGAATAAAAAAAAGAAAGAGTAAGTCCATGCATATCAGAGAGGAGATGGTAGATAAGGGCTTTGTACCAATATATGAAGAGAGAGAAAAAGAGAGAGAGAGAGAGAGAGAGAGAGAGAGGGGAGGTCATGGGAGGGAGGCAGAGGGGCATCGACATCACATTGAGGGCGATGGAGAGAGAGAGAGAGAGAGAGAGAGTCTAAGCATGTGTGGAGGCAGGCCAAGGTTTTTGGAAGAGAGAGACAGAGGAGGGGGCAAAACAAAATTTCGAATTTCCTCAGTTGGATTGGTGACATGTGTGAAATTTTATATGGTTTTCCATTTCGCTTATCTGGAGTATTTCACCTACCTAATATTTTCTCTAACGTTGCAAGGGGGGTCCACTAGGGTTGTTTTGAAGACTTGAAGCTCGAAGTGGGCCTCCCCACACACATAATTATTTTATTGTTCCTAGTGTTCTTGAACAAGATATTAAGAGTGTGTTTTGTAACATTTCTATTTTGAAAAATAATTTTTTTAGAAATAATTTTTTCTATTTCTATTTTTTATAACAATTTTTTTGAGTAAAATAACGTATTTAGTAACTATATGAAATTTATATTCTCAAAATATAAAAAAGAACATAAATGCGTTTGATACGACCCACAATTTTTTTTTTGTGACATAGAATTTATTTTAATATTTTAATGCTTTTTAATATTTTTCTTTTTTCTTTTCTTTTTTTTCTTTATTCTTTCTCCTCCTCTAGCCGACGGTGGTGGCAACTGGTAAT
This sequence comes from Eucalyptus camaldulensis, assembly GCA_019915185.1. Taxonomy (NCBI): domain Eukaryota; kingdom Viridiplantae; phylum Streptophyta; class Magnoliopsida; order Myrtales; family Myrtaceae; genus Eucalyptus; species Eucalyptus camaldulensis. The sequence continues at coordinate 13,197,705 of JAHSVA010000012.1, forward strand.
TGGTGGCAGTAGCGGGTGGCAAATCTCCACTGATCGATTAGAAGAGGAAGAAGAAGAGAAAAGAAAAAGAAAAGAAAAAGAAAAAGATGTATTGCTAGAAACTATTCCTGAAAACAAGAAACTACTTTCTTCTACTTCTTGTTTATATTTCAAATATATTCTCTAGTAACTTTTGTACACGGGAGAATAGAAAAATTAACTAATGTTACCAAACAAATTTCCACTCTTTTTATATTCCGGAGAACAAAAGAGCAAAAAAATATAAAAATTGGAGCATCACCATATAGACCCCAAATTCCTCAAAGTATCTTAATGAAATGATCTTAAAAAAGAAAGAGAGAAAAAGAGCTACTCTATACCAAACTACCAAAAGCACTTGCAAATTCTCAATAAAATCGCTTATTTCACTTAGAATCTTGAAATGATCTTGTTGACACCTAAATTTTACAATTTTATTCAAGACTTAATTGTGTAAAAATTAGGGATTAATTTTCAAAGCCTAACCAAAAAAGAGAAAAATAATAAAAAAGAAAAAAAAAACAATTTTTACTAAATTGCATCGCGTCTTAGCATTAGGAATATTTGCACCACTAATGAGTTTGCTAATAAAAAAAAAAAAAAGAGAAGACAAAAAAGGGAGGAGAAAATCGAATGAGGCCGAATAGAGGGCTTTTCTTCGTCTGTGGGCTTGCTGACCTATCTCTTTTCCTTTTCTCATTTTTGCACTTGGGTCGGCCCATCTCCTTTTATTTCAGCCCAGCCCATGCGTGAGTTTTCTTCCTTCCCTCACACCAATCACGCTCTTGCAAAAGAAGGAGAAAAGAGAAATATACAAGCCAGGGGACGAGGCAAAGGATCGCGAGGTCAAAGGTCACCAAGGCAAAGGACGGCGTGATCCCAAGGTCGGAGATCAAGCGGCCGCGACAAGCTGGCGGTGGCAGAAGCCATGCACGCCTATCGTTGGCCGAGCTTAAAAGGAAGAGAGCAAAGAGAAGAGGAGGGTTCTGGGGTTCAAGGGAAAAACACAGAGCAAGACCAGAGAGCTCGAGAGAACGGAGGTCGAGCCAGAGGGAGAGGTCTTCGGCTAGGAGAGAGAGAGATCGAGAAGGAGGGTGAGCGAGAGAGCGCAAGCTCAAGAGAGTGGTTGGTCGTCGCTGGAGGTCCATTCATCAGCCGCTATTCGCCGCAGTCCTCTTCTCGAACCAGGTAGGCTTTGTTTCGACCGTGCGTCCCTTGTTTCTCGGGAGGCGTTGGGCCGGAGCTCGTGCCGACTAGTTCGCGCAAGTTTCGGTGCCAATCCTCCCTGAAAGCTTCTAGCTATTCTAGTATGCGTCGTAGGGGTTTAGATTTGTCTCGCATCTCTATCAAGTGGAAAATTCCCCATGTCAGCACACCAAATGCTTGCGCAAATGCCTAATAAGTTCTCCAAGTTTGTTGAAGCCCGGAGATAGCTGTTCTTCTTCTGATTGTGATTAACCTATCCATGAGCGAATCTTGAGTGTTGCTTGTACATGTTGTGTTGATCTTTCCCCGAATCTGAGCCTCGAGTGAGCCCGTATGGTCTTTTTAGCTGCTGCACACCCAATGTTTGACAAATGCTTCAAAGAGAGCCGAAATATAGTTTGTGTTTTTTTAACTTGGAATCGACTAGTGCCTGTTGTTATCTCTCTTAAATCGTGTTAGCTTTCATTGCTTACGCTACGTTTCTGTATAGTCTGCGTGAAATATTCATGTGTTTTGAATCAACGAAGTTATTTTGGGCGTCGGAGATGGTGACTGGAGTAGGTGGTCGACATCGGTGGTGATGGACGTCTGGTGGACGGCGTTGGTTCGGCAATGGAAGGGACGATGGTTATGCCAATCGGTGTTGTTGTGTGGGCGAGGTCCAGGTTGAAGTATGGCTTCGGTGAAGAGTCGGGCGTGAGAGTGCAAGGTAGTTTTTTTTTTTTTAAATGATGAAAAGAACAAATGCAGAAAGCGAAAAAATAGATAAAAGAAGATAAAAGGGGCTTCGGGAAGGAGGAGTCGCAGAAGGGGAAGGTGCAGGGAAGGGATGGAGTAAAAAAAAGAATAAAAGAATAAAGAATAAAAAAGGATAAAGAATAAAAAAGGGAAAAAAGCAAAAGTAATAAAAGAAAAACTATGAAGTGGAAGAGGGAGCTTCGGCCGTGCAAGGAGGCGTCGGGGAGAAGATGAGCACAGAGAAGAATAATAAAAAGAAAAGGAAATAAAGGAAAGGAAATAAAAATACAGAAAAAGTAAAAAAATAGAGAAAAAGAAAATAGGAGTTGGCTTCGGAAAGGACCGTTGAGCAGATGGTGCAGGGAAAGGGCGCAGTGAGAAGAGACGAAAGAAAGAAAAAAATTATTTTAAAAAATGAAAACGAAAAAATCCAAAAGTGTTGGATCCGGGTTTGGGTCGGGTCCACGGGCTGGATTGGGTGTACCTGGTCCGAACCGTTTTTCTAGAAGTATAAAATATTAAATATTAAAAATACATTAAAAATTCAAAAACTTAAAAAAAAAATCAAAAAATTTCAAAAATAATAAAAATTCAAAAAGTCTCTGACAATTCAAAAACTCAGAAAACATTTTAAAATGCGCCTTTAAAAAAATTTTAGAAAATTATAAAAATTAAAAAAATTTCGAAAATTAAAAAAAAATGTAGAGTTTAGAATTATAAAAATTAAAAAATTTCGAAAATTAAAAAAATGTAGAGTTTAGTTAGGAATTGCCATGTCTTGTATTCTTAGTGTAATTATGCTTTTATTTGCTTGTATATTGATTATATCGCATGTTTAATTTGCATATTTAATTATGTTTAATCATATGCTCAATTTACTGCAATTAGGATCTTGGTTGTTAATTATTATTTTAATGATTGCGCACTCGCATAATCATCTCACATGTTAGTTGATAGGTATAAAATCAATCCAAAATATCTAACAATTTTTTTTTTCTTTTTTAAAATGAACAAGATTAGATACCGAAAGGGCACTAATTGATTAATTGGTGTAATCAAGTCCTCGACCCTAGATTCTCTGGTTACATAGGAAATGAGGTACACTCTCATGCCTCACTTGATTTCTAACTGACCCCAATAGATTAGTAGCGACTCCTTTTTGCAAAATTCATGAAAATAGCCCAATGTCACGCGAGGTATGGGCTTAAGCGAGCTCGCGCCTAATCATGGGCCTTAGGTCCGTCATTTATGCAATACCCCTAAACCTATTCCTTTCCTCCGAGGGTAGGTCATGACAAACTCCAATTGAAACTACCCTTCATAGGTCACGGATGATTATATTGTTATGGAAAGTGCTAATGACTAAGATCACAAAATTAAAGATATAGGAAATCACTTACTTTGAATACTCAAAACACAGGATAAATCACGTCTAATAACAATAGGAAAAGCAACTCAATTAAAGAACAAGTCTTATAAATATCAGCTCTTAATGTCCAGACAAGCAAAAGTTGATTGCATTTGATAATAAGTTTTAAAACTTGATTACATTTTTATGATTAGTTTGAAGACTTTTAGTACACTTTCTCTTAAAATATTCTAGTATGGAAAAAAAATAGTTTATTTTATATGCGGAAAATTAACATCCTACCGTTATAGAGTTATCCTTTCCTTTGTCTTAAAGAAGAAACGAAGATAAACCGTAATAAGTTAAAAGAGTAGAGAGAAATATGATTCTCTCACATTCATAATTAAAGACAGAAATATGAGTAATTTACTTTATACATCGATTTGTTGCTATCTAAATAGTTGCGGCTGCTCTCATAGAGAATGGACTTCAACACACTATTATTTAGAGCTTAAAAATCTTGTTCCTTCCAAAAGAGAGCTTGCATTTTTTGTACGATACTTGGTGTTGACCTCTTGGCTCATGAATTGTACATTGCTCGGTCGATTTCGAGTGTGCTCCATGATATTTTCCCGCTCTTTATCGAGGAGCCACATCAGTTAGACAATCACTGATCACTGAATATTGCGGTATTATCGTGCTCCTATTGAGCTTCTCATTGGATTCATTCGAGTTTCGATCTTGATATTTTTGTTTGTGCTTCACACTTGGGATGAAGAATGTAGGTTGCTCCGGCAAGGGGAGGCTAACGAAATCAACACTACTAAGCATAAGAACAACTGTATCCATGGCGGGTCGGGCTTCTTTGTCATTTTGAATGCAGAGCAAGCCAATGTGAATACATCTGATCACTTCGTTTACTGAGTAAGATTTAACGATTGTTGGATCCACAATTTCTAATGGTTCTCCGATTCTCCATTGTTCCCAAACCTAGAACATATGTTGGTACTATCATTAATTTACAAAAAAAACAAAAAAAAAAATTGTATGATAAAATTGCACTTACATAGTCGAGAAGGCCCTCATGGTCATCTGATATGTAAGAATACCGATTCTTCTTGCCAGTTATGATCTCGAGCATTAGCACACCAAAGCTGAACACATCGGATTTTACTGAAAATTGTCCATACATGGCATATTCAGGAGACATGTAGCCACTGCGAATCAATTCATAGACAAAGACTAAGTCGTGATTCTTGTGAATGAGCATAGTTCACTTAAAGATCAAGATGTTAAGGCTCAGTATAATCTATGCATTGGAAATCTAATCAAAGGGAAAATCTGTTAGCATAACTATTGCAAATTATCTATTGGGTTGTTCTGACCATGAACCAAAGTAATATGAAATTGAACTTACTAAGTTCCGACGATTTTGTTTGTACTTCCTTGAGTTTGCTCAGCACAAAAAATCCTAGCCATACCAAAGTCCGAGATTTTCGGATTTAGATTTTCATCAAGCAAAATGTTGCTAGCTTTGAGGTCATGATGGATAATTCGGAGCCGAGAATCTTCATGAAGGTAAAGAAGACCACGTGCCACCCCAACCATGATCTTGTGGCGTGCCGACCAATCCAACTGTATGCTTTGTTGAGGGTCTGCGTTGGCCAGAATTTTGTAAGTTTTAGAGTCAAAAGAATCTCTACTTCATGTCTAAATATGATTGATGAGTGATCATTGTCACATGTAATTTTCTTTTGAAAGCGTCGTTAAATTGTGTGAAGAATGCCCCAAGACGTAACTTCTGAATTTTGCTCATACCTTGGAAATATTATAAGATGGTGACAAGGATCGGAAAGAAAGAACTAAACTAAGAGGAATGGAATCATTTTTAAAGAAGATGAAGGGAGAGGTGCTAACCGAAGAGCAACTGGTCTAGGCTTCCGTTGGGCACATATTCATAGACCAATATCGTTTCTTCTCTTTCCATGGCAAATCCTAATAGCCTCACTAGATTTCTGTGTTGAAGCTTGGCTACCAATTCAACTTCATTTTTGAATTCCTGCACGCCTTGTTTCGAGCTTTGAGACAACCTTTTTGCAGCAATTTTCCTCCCACAAGGGAGTGTACCCTACATAAGACAGAATATGAACAAAAATGTCATGTAAAGGCAGAACATGCATAGTGCTTCATGTCATATCTCTATGTTAAAAGCTTCTTACCCAATAAACTGGACCAAATCCGCCTTCCCCTAATTTGTTGCAATTTGAGAAGTAATCTGTGGCGGCTTCAATTGTGCCCACATCAAATTGCAAGGAATGTAGTTCTGAAATTTTGCTTCCAACTGTGTAGCAAATAGCCATCAACTTTGCAATACGAATAAACCATAAAGGGAAACACTAATGCAAGCAACGTAGATCTATGACGTTTCTCGCGGGAAAATAGCAAAGGAAGTACTAAATGTTACTTACATAATGCAATTGAATCCTAAACCTTCAATTAATTAATTAATTTTTAAAGCTTCTTTCAAAAGTGCAATCAAGTCATTTCTATAAATAGTAACTAGAATTAGCTCTCAAAAAGTGCCAACTTCCCTTAAGTTGCGCTTTTCCACATGATTTTATGACTTAATTGTGTTTTCCGTTATAAATTACAGACTTGATTGGAGCAATTAAAATATTTAAAACTCGATTGCATTTTTCTAAAGACTTGATTAAATGAGTCAAAAGGCTTAGGAATTAATAGCATTTCATACATAAAGTGTAAGACTTTTGGTGCAATTTTCCCCATTTCTTACCATTTAGATCTTCTTCGACATCGTTTCTCTTGCTCCTTTCTCTTTTGAGGGTAAACCAGAGCACGACACAAAGTAGACCGACCGCCAAAGTTGCAGCAGTGATCCCGATAGTTAATCTTGATGAAAAATGCCTTTTCTTTTCGACTGTAATTTAATTAGTTGAATGCTTCATTAGTATAATGACATTACGTTCAGCATCTGGCAAATATATGGCACGGGCAATTAAATATTTTACGTGCCACCAAACGTGGTCAAATCAGTAAATTGAAACGAGCTAGAACTAGTGAAACGAAAATTTTGAGCTCATTACCTGTGTAGAACGGGCTTATCCCGAACCTGGCGAAGCAACTCGAACGCAAGATTCTGCCTCCACTTTTCCCGGTTTGTTTTGTCAGGAGAATCGAAATCACATTCTGCAGGCAATCCTCGCAGTGAGCCGCTGAGAGATCAGGCCTGCACTGGGCAAACGTATACAGAGTAGCGCCCCTGTATCCTTTGACAGGGGCCTCTTTGGAAGCATACTTCTTATCGGATCTTTTAGCAGCCCGAGTAATCAACTGCTTCAATGTTTTTCCCAACAGCTTCATGAAATCGGTAGGCTGGTTCACATTCCGCCGATTATAACTTTCCAGAATAGGCACTTCATCCGTCGCTGGGAAGAAGTTACGGTTAGAATACTGCAACATGCACTCGTCGTACCAGAGGATGGCCGCTTTGACCATAGGACATTTCTCTTTGATACTGACACTAGCAGCTTTCACACATTCCAGGCACACTTCCTTGGTGACATCTCCCCTGCATAGGAATCTGCCATATACAGCTTCGGCGTCATTTGGCTCCCCCATGCTCATGTTCGTGTCGAAGAATCCATTGCTCGAGTTGGTGTGAGAGGGAAGGGATTGAAGGAGAAGGCTGAGATTCGCCTCATAGGTGCTATTCAGTGTGAAAGTGCTCGAATTCAGGCAGGAATACTCGCTGATAGTAATGGTTGATTCGGTTTCCAGGGCGAGAAAGCTAACCATGAAAATAAGGATTGCAAAAAGCTTTGTCATTTTTTTTTTTTTGGTGGGCGACTTGGCTGAAAGGGGCAGTTCTCTGATTTCTAAATTCTTTGGTTTTTCTGCTTTTCAGGTTTCCAGACTAGTTAGATAATTTCGACGTTCTCTGTTAAGTATAGCCGTGTAGGATGATTCCTGGAAACACTAACACAGAAACTGGACGGTGGGAATATCTTTATTGTCTAGCAAAGTGCATTGACTAAAATCACCAAAACAAAGAGTGGGGACAAGTGTATTAAAATCTGTAAAACTTATGATGAAAGTGCAATTGACCTCTAAAATTATCATAAAAATATAATTGGATTTTAAAATTTTCAAATAACACAATCACATCCTAAAAAAATTATTTTGAAATACACTGCAAAAATAATAAGAAATATGTGACACAGCTAGCACAAAATATTTTTTACTTATCGGGAAATAATAACTCTCATCTACTCATGAAATGAATCTGTTCACCAAAATCACAAACTGTATACATGTGAGTGCCTCATTTTGTTTGTATATTGGTGGGCCCACCGTTCGCCACAGCTGACTTGCCTCCGTCCAAAAGACAGCATGTAAAACACAAATTGAAAAACGAGAAAATAAATGTCCGCGTGGGCTGCACCAACGACCGAGGTCAAACAGGGACTAAGCATAATTCATTGGAAAAGTGTTTTGTCTTGAATTTAACCTTTGAAACCGTTCGAGGGCCGACCTTATTTCCTAAAATGATGTTGATCACGATTTTTCCTTCAATCTTGATAACTTTAAATTTCTTATCATCTACTTTTCTATCAAAATTCAGCAAATGACTCTTCATATCTTTTATTGATTCACACATTAATTCATATATATTCAAAATGTATTTATCGTTGATTAAATTCTAGTCAATTATCTTTTTGAATATATCAGAAGATATTTGTCATCAACGCACTTTTGATGAAACCCATCCTTAATTGGGATCATTAGAGAGGGAGGGTGGGAGGAAGGGAGGGTGAAAGCATCAAAGATTGCTGGTGGCTGACAACGAGCGAGGTGGATATCCTTAGGCAGCAGGTGATGACGTCAATGGGCGTATTATGGTTTTTGATTTAGGATTTGCCTAATTACATTTTAAATTGATATTGGATTTTTGAGTGGGTGAGAAATTTAAAATTTTGCCAATTTTGGAAGGAATACATGGATTTCGTCATCGAAGTTATAATGGCAACTAATGTCAGGTACAAATTGGCTTCTAGAGCCAATGCTTAGGGTGTACATAAGTGATATTAGAAAAAAAAAAAAAAAAAGGAGTCGAGTGGAGTCGATGCGAAAAATAAGGCCAATTTGAGTATTTTTCTAAAGGAAAAGTTATTGGACAAGTAGGTTAGGAAAAATTCTTGAATCATATAATTGTATAGTAAACCATGCTTACTTAGGAAGAGTTGAACTTTCAAGATAGTGATAAAACATACCATAATAAGGATAGTGGACCAAAAATTGTAAGCTTTCCTTAATTGCTTCCTTAACAAGTGCACTTGTCAACAAAACCCTTCACAAAAAAGAGAGAATAAGAAAGTGCATTATGTCAAATGAATACTTTATTACCTTAGTTCTATTTTTGGATATTTCACATGGAATAAAATACAAATTGTGCCATCCGCAAAAATTGAAAATAGCAAAGCCTGAAAAGTAAACTCCTAAACAAACTCTTGCTTTTTTTTCCACAATAAATTATTCCACCATTCACATTTATCAGCCAAGAAAGTCAAGTAAGGGCCCTTTGTTTTCTGTAGCTAGGACTTTATTTCTTTCATTGATGGTTACATAAAGATGGATTTAGAGGCGGCTAGGCCAAAGTGGGAGGAAAACTTGACATGTTGTTGTCTACCGATTAGACCTCCGAAATCTGCTTATGTCAATCACGTCGTCCATCATTATATTTCACATTGAATAAAACACAAATTGTGTCATCCACAAAAATTGAAAATAGAAAACTCTGAAAAGTAAACTACTAAACAAACTCTTGCTTTTTTTTTTTCCACAAGAAATTATTCCAGCATTCACATTTATCAGCCAATAATGTTCGAGTAAAGTTCCTTTGTTGTATGTAGATAGGACTTTATTTCTTTCATTGATAGTTACATGAAGATGGATTTAGAGGTGACTAGATCAACGTGGGACGAAAATTTGACACTCTGTTGTCTATAGATCAAACTTTGGAAAACTGCTTATGTCAATCACACCGTCCATCTTTGTATTCATATACGATAAGTTATTATAGGTCGAAAGTTGCTCCGAATAATATCCAAGGGTGATTAACTTTCCAGCTTTGCATTACCGATAATTGATGGTCACATCCATTTCTACAATTGAAAGAATATGTCTTATAAAAATTCATATCCACCATTCTCTTTTATTAAAGGCAGGACAACTACATTGCAGACTGGGCCACTAAAGTCCATGGGCACTGTCTTCTTCCATCGAATTGGGCTGTTTCACCTCCCCAACCCTTTTGGACCTTGTTTGCTCTGAAGCCCTGTACAAGGGTTGTTCGTTTTTGCGAGCGTGAATAACATCCTCTGTTTTTCGACCAAAAAAAAAAAAAAACAAATGCAGGACAACTACTATTTCCACGACATGTTTCTTTCAAAAGTCACGGACAAAGCATCATTCCATGGAAAAAGAGAAACAACCACGAAAATGGAAGGGACCTGCTAACATCTAATCAATCCAGAAAAGAAAAGAAAAAATAAGCAAGATATTTTCAAAAGTTATGTTGTGAGTAGCTATGAACTTTTGCTCGTCATTCCGTGTCATCCGAACCATCTTTTTTCCGAACGTCCTTTATGAATTTTTTATGTTTTGTTTAACGCTGCCCTTCTCTTAAAGATCTAAAGAAATTTATTGATAGTGCCGTTGAATTCTGCCTTTTCATTTTTATTTTTTTGGGGGTTCAATTTCGTGCTTCAACTTGACTTGCTTGTTCAATGTTGACGTTAAAGTATTATGTTTTGCTTCTTCTCTCTAATATACTTCGCTTAAGCATGGTTAGAGTCGTCAAGTACTCTTCAAGATAAATCTTGATGACTCTTATTTAGGACTAGTAATTTTCAACACAACCCCTCAACAAGACATCACACTACACTTGTTAACACGTAATAAAACCTAATTGTGTCTTGTATGAATTGACCCTTTTATCCATTTATAACATGATTAGTCTCGTTTAGTCATTTTAAAATGTTCCCTATATTTACATGACATGCTTAGATATATTCAAAATTGATACTTACAACATGTCAACGTAAGTAATCATGTTTATATATAAGAATTATATTTGAAATGATAAGTGCTGTGCAATCCATTTAATTACTTTTATGTTTTGCTATAATATTGTGACATAATTAAATAAACAATTTGTGTCGGGATTATATCCAAATTTGACATAGCGCACTTAAGAGAAGGAATAAGAAAGCAGTTCATGAACTAAAATTGAACAAATAAACAAAATATGGACATAGAATTGAATATGAATGACGATTAATCATAAACAATGCCATATTCCGTCCACATAGTCTGTCAATAATTTCAGCAGAATGACCCCATCGAACCACTTTTTAGACAATATTAACTAAAAAAATGGGAGGAAAACTGCCAAAAATCTCAAACTATGACTATTATAATATATTTACCTCAAGCTTTTTCTGTGACAAATTAAACCCCAAACGTGTACCCGAATGACACATTTGCCATCCAATTAGGGTTCTGTTAGAAATCACCCTTAAAATGTCGGCGCTGCACTGATGTGGTGCCGACATCAGAAAAAGACTAAAAAGAAAAAGAACAAAGAAAATAGTGGCACCGTTCATCGTCTTCTCCTGTGCTCACTACCCACTGTTGCCCACACCCCCGGCAGTGCTCGTTGGCATAACTCCCAATTGCTCATTCAATTAAAAAATCCGAAGACCGATCAAGTTGCAGTAAGGAGTGGGCACTCACCGGAGAGATCAACTGGTCACATCCCAAGTCCGTGAGGAACCCTTCGTACACGAATATTCAGTGGAAAACACCATCAGGTTCAATTTTTGAAGAAACAAAAAATGATGCTACGTAGTGAATTGGGTTTGCTTTAGAATTCGAAATTAAAAAGAAAGAGGAAAGACCTGCGTTTCCATGAGATTTGGGTAAAAATTTTAAGGTAAATGTGTCACCGTTGACATAATATAAAGTTTTTGGTGATTTTTTTCCCCAAAAAAAAAATGCAAAAATGACATTGACTAATGAGAAAATATTTAAAAACTGTTGGTGTCATTACTTTGTTAACAAGAAATACTCTCAAAATTAAGAAAGTGGTAGATAGACCACCTTTTTGGCAAATGGTCTTTAATGAGCGGCTCGTGGAGATTTGGAATTCGATAGGTCGTCTTTAACTTTTTCCCTTCTCAAATTGTCCAAAATCAACCCAAATGCTTTGTTACATGTTTGAGCCAAAAGTCTATCCTAAGAGTAAATTATTTAGAAGTAAGTCGCAAATCTAGCTGTGAAGACCTTGGGCGAGGCCTTCAGGGCCTCGCCATGCTCTGGTTGTCGTTGCCTGTGACCTACGATGGCCCTCGCAGCCTCTCTCATGGCCTTCATGGCCGAGGGTGAGGTGGCCATGATCGGCGTGGGTCACCAGTGACCCTCGCCTGCCCTAAAGAAAAAAAATAAAAATAAAAATAAAAGATTAAAAAAAATTAAAAAATTTCACGTGAGACCTTTGGCTAAAATTAACACTAAAGTGATCGATTTTATCCAATGTGACACTCAAGTGAGCGAAAAAAAATCGCACTTAAATAAGCATCGTACAAAAGTTTTGGCACTCCTACTATTCTTATGTCCAATGAGTTATAGAACAATTATAATATATCAACTACTCTACACCATTCCAATTCTCTAATATGGGATTTTTCTAATGTAATTTAAATGTGTATCCTAACAATCTCCCTCTCGTGTGTAAGCTTAGGGTTAGATCTACCTCCTCATAAAGTAGGTATCCTTCCACATCAGGATATCTTAATTTGAATAGATTAGGGGTCCATCAATTTACTATCGACTCTGATATAGTTGGTTGGGAGCATAAAGTAGAAGCCCGATACCTTTCACCTTTCGCTTGGGGAAATCACAAAGATGGAGCATAAATTTGAGCCTATTAATGCATCTAGTTTGAACACCTTCACTCAAAAGCTTAAACGAATGAATTTTTGGCCAACTAGGATATACACTACTCTATATCACTCCAATTTCTAACTTACATGTGTATCATAACAGTCTCTCCTCCATTGATGAATTCAATGTTAGATCTACTTCCCCTTAATATAGGTATCCTTCTGCATCAAGATATCTCGAGTTGCATAGATTAAAGGCCATCAATCTACCATCAACTTTGATACCATTTATTGAGGCTTGAGCTGACTAGGGCCTAACCAATTTACCATCGACTCTAATATTATTTGTTGGGAGTGCGCAACAAAAGCTCGATACCTTTCATCTGGAGAAATCACCAAGAGGGAGCTTAAGTTCTAGCTTATCTACATATTCAGTTGGACTCACTTTCACTCAAAAGCTTAAACTAATAAGTTATGGATAAATTATGATATATTGACTGCTTTACATCACTTCAATTCTCTGATACAAGATTTTTTTTTATTTTTTTAACACAACTTGCACATGTACCCTAACATAATCAAGTGCAAAATATCCCACTAATTGAATTTGGATAGTTGAAAATGGATTAATTTACTTCGATTGGGAATTAATAGAGATGGCTCGAAGGACATGCATTGACAAGTTTAGTAGCCTTTTTTGGCCTCCACTTGGTTGAGTTTTGAGATGCGATCTTGGCCGCAACAACTATTATTTCATATTTTTAGTCGGCAAAAAGGATTCGTCGGAGAAACGGAAAATATTAATCGACTTTAGAAGAAGAGGGTGATGGTTTATAAAATGACAGTAATTTTTTATGGGTTTTTCGGCTCATCAGAGACATCGTACGAGCAATCGAGAGTGGCATTATCAAGTATTGGTTACCCTAGCCGATGTTTGAGAAAATGCCGGCGAAGCTACAAATGTTCGGAAGTTAGCATCCTCTAAAGCTCAAAGTTCACCTTCCATTATAGAACGCGCATCGACAATTTGCTTTTTACTTCACCATAAGATACGAAAATTTTCAGGAAAACTCATTCTTTTTGAGGTATGCTGCTCTGATAATGTTGACTGGAAACATGCATAGAGTGTAATACACACAAGGCCCACATGAAAGAGGGATACTTACCCAATCAATCCTAAACATATTGTATGGATAATAATTTAATCCTAAAATTTTACACAAAATTTTAATGTATGTCTATCTGGCTAATTGCCACTGAAAATCGCTATCATAGCAATCCATTAGGTGTCCACATCAACATGCCACGCAAGATAACTGGTAATGACTAGACGTTATATCAACCACATCATGCAAACATCGTTCAAAAAGACTGCATATGAATTTCGTGCAATGATTTACAATTGCATTAGTAAAATTAAAAAGTTTAAGACGAAATTGACATTCGTATAGATTTAGGACTATATCGGTAATTTTCTTCGTAAAAGAAGCTCTCAAGTTTTCATTCTCAATATATAATTAAATGCAAATTGCTTCAGAAAAGAGAATAACATGGGTATAAATAGTACAAAGTCCTTGATAAACTCTTATAAGAGATAATTTGAAAGCATTCAAAAAAAGAAGAAGAAAAACTGCAAGAATAACTATTGAAAAGAAAAAAAAAAGGAGATAACTAACTGAAAATCTAATTTTAAATTAAATAAAGAAAGAAAGTATCAAATAAGAAAATCCTAAATCTGTTTAATAGCTTATGAAAATCAAATCTCGATATGGCCCATATTATTCTCCTTCCACATAAAAAAACTCGACCTCGAGTTCTAAAAACATTATGAATAGTACCAATGATGATATTGAGTATTTTGAAATAGTCAACGGATTAGATTGAGTAAATTAAAAGTTTAGGGATTTGATTAAATATTTAGAAATAGTTCAAGAATCATATTGAACAAATTAATAGTCCAAGGATGACATTGTACATTCAATCAAAGTTTATGAATTATTGGTGTAACGATCTAGTCCAATGAGAATGGGATGTGGTCATTGAGGATAGAGAATCTAGACAAGAAGAAAGTCTAGGTAGGGTTCTAAGATGGCGAAGGGGGAAATAATGAATTGGACTATGCAATGGATGGGGGAGAATGATCATATATGAAAACCTAGAATTAAGTCATAGAAGCAGCCTTTGATGTAATAGTAAGTTTTGAATTGGAACTCCAAAGTTAAGCAAACCTAGGCTAGAGCATTGCTAGGATGAATGACATCTTGGGAAAGTGCTTGTTTGTATGCCAAAAGACAAAACTGTGAGGTCCGGTAAAATACAGGCCAAAGCAGATGATGCGTTGAGTGAGTTAGTCCAAAAATGTTACAATTGATGTCATTCTCCCACCTTTTTTTTAAAATGTTAAACAAAATTCTACTTGGTCATCAAGGATTGGGAAGAAAGAGCGAAGCAGAGAAGAACGGAATCATTTTAAAGAAAAGAAGAGCGAGGCAACCTGAAAGCAATGGTCGAGGCTTCCCTTAGGCAATTGTAGGCTATTAATATTTCTTCTCTTTACATGGAAAATCCTAATAAGCCTGATTAGGTTATATGTTGAAGCTTGGCTATTTGTTCAACTTCACTTTTGATTTTGTATACAAGGAAGTGTACCCTTCAAGAAAGAGAAGATGTAAGAGCGCTGTCGGGACAATGAGAACAACTACGATAAATTTGTATCGTGAAAGCAAAAATAATAGCACTTAATTGTTTTTTTTTTCAGAGTATCTAATATATCTGCAGAAATTCTGAATTGTGTTATTGGTGATCTTTTTCCATACTCTAATTTAGATTTGTTATTTTCCTATAAGAGTCCACAAATTTTTAATGTTGCTAAGTTAAGCAAATAAAAACTATAATTTTAGTGCAAGTTGGTATCTTCTTACTGTCAAAAAAAGTCGATAGTTTCCTAAAATGTCGGCAAATTTTTAATGATTTACCTATAAAAAAAAAGGTTATCAATCCATTTCTTTATCAACAACTCTTGACGCTTACTATAATTTAATAAAGTATACTAGTATGGACAAAAATCCCTAGTTTATACGCAGAACTATAGAATTCGGCTGTTACAAGAGCTATCCTTTCTATTTCTTGAAGAAGGAAAAAAAGATAAACCATGATAAACTAAAAAGTTGAGAGAAATATGTTTATTTAATGTCTATAATTTAAAACAGAAGAATGAGTTCTCTGCTTTATTCTTCGATTTGTTGCTATCTAAACGGTTCTGGTTACTCTCATAGAGATTGGACCTCAACACACTCATGTAATTTAGAGCTTAAAATCATGTTCCTTGCAAAAGAGAGCTTGCATTCTTTGTACGATACTTGGTTTTGACCTCTTGGCTCATGAATTGTACATTGATCAGTGGATTTCGAGCGTGCTCCATCATCTTTTCCCATTCTTTATCGAGGAGCCACATCAGTAAGACAACTGCTGGTCTCTGAACATTGTTTCATTATCTTGCTGCTGTTGAGCTTCTTGTTGGATCCATTCGAGTTTGGATGTTGAGATTGTTGTTTGTTCTTCACACTTGGAACAAAGAATGCTGGTTGTTCAGGCACAGGGAGGCTAATAGAATCAGCACTACTAAGCATAAGAACAATTGTATCCATGGCAGGTCGTGCTTCTTTGTCGTGCTGAATACAGAGCAAGCCAATGTGAATACATCTGATCACTTCGGTTACTGAGATAGATTCACTAATTATAGGATCCACAATTCCCAATGGTGCTCTCCTTCTCCAGTGTTCCCAAACCTAGAACATATGTTGGTACTGCCATTAATTTACGAAAACCAAACGAAATTGTAGGATCAAACTTTACTCACATAGTCAAGAAGGCCTGCATCATCATCTGATATGTAAGAATACTGATTCTTCTTGCCAGTTATGATCTCAAGCATTAGTACACCGAAACTGAACACGTCGGATTTTACTGAAAATTGCCCATACATGGCATATTCAGGAGACATATAGCCACTGCAAAGCAGTACAAAGAGGAAGACATTGATGAGATTCTTGTGAATGAGCATAGTTCTCCTAAAGATCAAAATGTTAAGGCTCAATATAGTCTATGCATTAGAAAGTCCAGTTAAATTCTGAATTTGTTGGCATAATTATTGCAAATTATCCAGCGGGTTGTTCATACTATGAACTGAAGTATTTTGAAATTTGACTTACTAAGTTCCGACAATTCTGTTTGTTCTTCCTTGAGTCTGCTCAGCACCAAAAATCCTAGCCATACCAAAATCCGAGATTTTAGGGTTCATATTGTCATCGAGCAAAATGTTGCTGGCTTTGAGGTCGCGATGGATAATTCGGAGCCGAGAATCTTCATGAAGGTAAAGAAGACCGCGTGCCACCCCAACCATGATCTTGTGGCGCGCCGACCAATTCAATTGTATGCTTTGCTGAGGGGCTATGTAGGACAGAATTTGTAAATTTTAGAGTCAGAAGAAGCCCAACTTCAAGTCTGAATCTAGTTGACAAGTCATTGTCCTATTTAATTTTCTTTTTGAAACCGTGATCAAATTGTATGAAGAATGCCGCAAGACATAACTACTGAATTTTGCTCATACCATGGAAATGTTATTAGATGGTGACTAGGATTGGAAAGAAAGAACTAAATTGAGAGGAATGGAATAATATTTAAAGAAGATGAAGGGGAGGCACGAACCGAAGAGCAACTGGTCAAGGCTTCCGTTGGGCACATGCTCATAGACCAGTATCGTTTCTTCTCTTTCCATGGCAAATCCTAATAGCCTCACTAGGTTTCTATGCTGAAGCTTGGCTACCAATTCAACTTCGTTTTTGAATTCCTGCGTGCCTTGTTTCGAGCTTTGAGACAACCTTTTTGCTGCAATATTCCTCCCACAAGGGAGTGTGCCCTACAAAAGACAGAATATGAACAAAAACGTCCTGTAAAGGCAGAACATGCGTAGTGCTTCATGTCATATCTCCATGTTAAAAACTGCTTACCCAATAAACTGGACCAAATCCACCTTCCCCTAATTTGTTTTGATCTGAGAAGTAACCTGTTGCAGCTTCAATTGCACTCACATCAAATTGCAGGGAATGGAGTTCGGAAATTTCGCTTCCAGCTGAGTAACCATGAGCCATCAACTCTGCGATACGAATAAACTGTAAATGGAAAGACTAAGGTGCAAGCAAAGTAGATCTATGACATTTCTCACAGCAAAATTGCATAAGAAGCCCTATACTTTATATACTGAATGCAATTGAGCCTTAAACTATTAAGTTGACTCAACTTATTTATAAACCCTCTTCTGAAAGTGCAGTAAAGTCATTTCTATTAGTAGTACCTAAAATGAGCTGTGTGTTACTCGAAAAGTACTTCAGTGGTTTCTTTAAGTTGCACTTTTCCACGGAATTTTAGAGCTTCATTGTATTTTCTAATAAAGGTTAAGGACTAATTGGAGCAAATAATGTGCCTAAAACTTGATTGCACTTTTTGATAAAGGTGTAAGACTTGATTAAATGAATTGAAAAGGCTATGAACTCATTGCATTCTGTAAATAAAGTTAAGGATTTGTGGTGCAATTTTTCCCATTTGTTACCGATTGGATCTTCTTCGACATTTTTTCTCTTGCTCCTTTCTCTTTTGAGGGCAAAACAGAGCACGGCGCAAAGTAGCACGATCGCCGAAGCTGCAGAAGTGATCCCGATGACTAATCTTGACGAAGAATGCCTTTCCTTTTTGGCTGTAATTTAATCAGTTGAAGGCTTCATCAGTATGATGGCATTACATTTAGCATCTGGCATATGCATGGCATAGACAATAAAATGTTTTACGTGCCACCAAACGTGGTCAAAACAGAACAAAAATGCGTTATATAACTAGTTTTAAAAATAAAAATAAAAATAAAAAACAAGAAGAAGAGTCGAGTTCATTACCTTGAAACGGGTATTTCTCGAACCTGGCGAAGCAACTCGGAAGCAAGATTCTGCCCCCGATTTTCTCCGTTTGATTTGTCAGGAGAATCGAAATCACATTCTGCAGGCAATCTTCACATTGAGCCGCTGAGAGATCAGGCCTGCACTGGGCAAATGTGTATAGAGGAGTGCTCCTTGATTCACTGAAGGCATACTTCTCATCGGGTCGTTGAGCAGCCCGAGTTATCAACTGTTTCATTGTTTTGTTCAATTGATTCATGAACTCAGCAGGCTTTTCTTTCACATTCTCCGGATTATACCCGATCAGAAGATGCTCTTCGTCCATGGCTGAAAGGGAGTTATGGTCCGAATACTGCAACATGCACTCGTCGTACCAGAGGATGGCCGCTTTGACCATAGGACATTTCTCTTTGATACTGACACTAGCATTTGCCACGCATTCCATGCACACTTCCTTGGTGACATCTCCCGTGCATAGGAATCTGCCATACACAGTGCCATCATCGCTTGGCTTCCCTTCACTCGTGTTGAAGTATCCACCTCTTGAGTCGGCATGAGAGGAGATGGAGTCAAGGAGACGGTCGAGGTTGGCCCAATAGGTGCTTTTTGGAGCGAAAATGCTCGAATTCGAGCAGTAATGCTCACTGATTGTAACTTTTGATTCGGTTTTGAAGATGACAAAGCTAAGCATGAAAACGAGGATTGCAAAAAGCTTTGTCATATTCTTTTGGGGGACTTGGCTGGAAGTGGCAGTTCTTTCCCTTTCTTTTCAGCACCACGGAGTGCAATGTACCTTGATTTATAGCGAAGAAGGGGAAAGATCAAGCTGTAAGGAGGGGGAAAAAAGGAAATTGATTAGTCAATTCTGTTTGTCATAAAGGTGTCGAGTTCAGACAACTTCGACATTCTCTATTGGGTAACAGCTATGCGGATGATTCCTGGAAACAGTGGTGATAAAAGTGGACGGTGGGATTATTTTTATTGTTATCCAAAGTAAGTGCATTGACAAAAGTCACCACAATTAGAAAATACGGGATAGACTCCGACAGACACCGATAGGAGAAGCGACTCGCTTGACGGACAACTCCAATAAACGTTAGCTCCCGGTGTCCAGGCACGCGTAAGTTACTGGCTTCAGCTTCGGAGGGCCGCTCCGGATTACAATCTCGGATGCATAGCTAACTATTTGTGGGCGCAAATGGGACCGTTCATCGGAGACCCGACCAACTCCGCCGGACCGGATTCCGCATCAACAATAGTGAACTTAGGTGGCAGGACTTTACTGGCCAAGAGTTTGAAAGCTGAGGCAATGTGTGTGAGAACTCGAATCTTGATTGCAGCTCCAGACATTATTTAGTGCCGCGATGCATGGATTTCTTTATACGTACGCACGTCTCGCGTGTTATTTGTTATGTCACTAAACTCGATTTGGATTTGTTTTTCAAAGGGAGCCGACGTAAAGAATGCATTACTGTGTTGGTTAAAATAATCAATAGCCCTCAAGCGTATTCTTTCCAGCACACCTTTGTTGACACGTCTCTCCTCCAGCTCACTAAGATATATTTAACTAAATGAAGGGACAGAAATTCTACAGATATCAAGACTATTAAATCGACGGTTTGACATGAACGTGCCCATCAAAGTCGTTGTGACGTAACCCTCGATGTATGTACTTAAGTAAGGTCGCCTCTTAAGGAAAGGGAGCGATCGAGTGCAAAATATTCCGCCAAGCAAATCTGAATTGTCGGAAATGGATAAGCTTACTTCGATTGGGAATTAATAAAGATATGGCTCGCGAGGCATGCATTGAAAAATTTAGTAGCCTTTGTCCGCCTACATTTACTTGACTTTTGGTATGGGCGGCAAAAAGGCTTGGTCGGGAGAAAGGGAAAAATATTCATAGCACCTTTCAACAGGATAGTGTGAGTTTATAAGACGACAGCCATTTTCAATGTTTTTGTCCCCTTCTAAAATACACAGTTTGCACAATTGAGAATGGCATTACTATAAGAAAATCCATTATCCTAGCCGATATTTGTGAAAATGCAAGCAAAGCTATGAATATTCAGAAATTATCTAAAGTTCATTGTTCACCTTCCGTGCTAGAAGGCGATTTAACAATTTGCTTCTAATCGCACCATGAGATAAGAGAATTCTTGAGAAAGCAACATCTTTTTGTGCGATGTAGCTCTGAATGTGAACTCTTAACACCCACAAGGTGTAACATGCACAAGGCGCACATTATTTAAAAAAAAAAAAAAAAAAACTCTCAATTTTTTACCAATACATAATAATCAAATGTGAGATACCTAAGGAAAGAGAATACCGTGAACATAAAAAGTTTGAAGTCCTAAAGAAACACCGATAAAAGATCATTAAAAAACTATCCAAACAAATGAATAAAATTTCTAATAACTTATCTGAATTTTGATTGGATAACAAACGAAAAGACAAATAAAATTACCCAAGTCTCTAAGATAAGTATCTAAAATTCGAAAATCACGTTAAATTAAAGAAGAATATCAAATAATGAAATCTTAAATCTATTAAATAACATATGAAAATAAATAAAATTACCCAAGTCTCTAAGATAAGTATCTAATATTCAAAAATCACGTTAAATTAAAGAAAAAATATCAAATAATGAAATCTTAAATGGCGGAGGTGCTCGTGGATATTGGTCCACGCATACCAATAATAGGTTTCCAAAGAAATGGCAAGGAATCCCTGGGAAAAGCGACAAAGATATTCGTACTGTTTCCCACAAACGGCACCATACTGTTGCTACGCAGCTTAGTCTCCGAGGATCCATTCAGATTTTCACCTCTGATTGAACCTACAACTGCGAACACAGGTTAGGGCGATCGGGTTTCTTGTCCAAATTGGCCCTCCCATGCTTAAGTTTTTTCTACTCTGTCTATCGGGTTATCTCAAGTGGTCACCGCACTACGACAAGTGTCAGTAACTCATAACAAATGGTAAGATGTCATGTATTTTGGCATACGGTGGACAAATCGTCCACTCGGTAAATAAGCGCTTGATCTTTTAAGTAGTGGTTTCACCAGTAACTCTAATAAGAGGACAAGTTTCAAGTGGAGGTCTTGTGAGTGTATTTTGTGCTGAGTTTAGCTGTCTTGAGTCAACGACCGAGTTATTTTCCTTCTTAGTCATTTGCGTCGATTGGGAGTAATCTCATTGGGACGGGCAAATATGAACATGTGTCTGGCGCCTAGTGGCTTACCAAACCCGTCATTGTCAAATCACATGTTTCTCTTTCTCTCTCTCTCATCATTTTGCAAGCTTTCTCCTTCTCCACATGAAGTATGAAATATCATAAGTAACAACACTAGTAACAAAAATGTTGACTTCATCCAATGTTACTCACATCATAAATCATGTGACATACAAACTCATGTGTGTGACCCAAATATTGAAGTATTTATATTGTGTGTCACATGCCTAATTCATATACACTAGTTCATCCCATAATCCACGCTCTTAATTGCCATGCCTTGATGTTATTTTTGAAATTGAGCTGAACCTCGTGGGACTAAGGCCCTGTTTGGCAACTGGCCAAACAGTACCAATTTCTGATTTTTTGTTCCCAGAATCAGTTTGGGACGAGAATCGCGTTTGGTAAATTTTTTGTTCCCGGGAACAGTTTTGGACAAGATTTTAGAATTATAAAAAATTTGATTCTCTGCCGAGAATCAGAAAAAAGAATCCAAATCTTACGACCTCTGCTCCTCTGCTCGACAGTCTCTCGTCCTCTCATATCCTCTGCTCACAGTCACTCTCCTCTGCTCATCTCACTCTCTCATCCTCTCATCTCCTCTACTCAGTCTCACTCTCTCCCTCCTCAAGAACGGCGACGGCGACGGTGACGGCAAGCTCCTCAAGAACGGTGACGTCGACTGCTGCTAGCTGCTCGTTCAAGGTGAGTTCCTTCTGCGGTGGTTCTTCGTCTGCGTCGGTTGGCAGGAGCGACCCCTGGGCCCGACTCGGCGGGCGCCGTCGTCGAGCTAGCCGAGAGGTCGCTCGGCGGGCGCCCTCGCCGATTCTAGCTGAGGGGTCGCTCGGCGAGCGGCCCCCAGTCCCGACTCGGCGGGCGCCCTCGCCGAGCTGGCCGAGGGGTCGCTCAGCGAGCAGCCCCCGGTCCCGACTCGGCTGGCGCCCTCGCCGATTCTGGCCGAGGGGTCGCTCGACGAGCGGCCCCGGGCCCGACTCGGCGGGCGCCCTCGCCGATTCTGGCTGAGGGGTCGCTCGACAAGCGGCCCCCGGGCCCGACTCAGCGGGCGCCCTCGCCGAGCTGGCCGAGGGGTCGCTCAGCAGGCGCCCTCGCCGATTCTGGTGGAGGGGTCACTCAGCAAGCGGCCCCTGGGCCCGACTCGACGTGTGCCCTCGCCGAGCTAGCCGAGGGGTCGCTCGACGAGCAGCCCCCGGGCCCGACTCGACGGGTGCCCTCGTCGAGCTAGCCGAGGGGTCGCTCGGCGGGCGCCCTCGCCGATTCTGGCTGAGGGGTCACTCTGCGAGCCGCCCTCGGGCCCGACTCGGCGGGTGCCCTAGCCGAGCTGGCCGAGGGGTCTCTCGGAGGGCGCCTTCGTCGAGCTAGCCAAGGTGTCACTCGGTGAGGGCACCCGCCGAGTTGGCCGAGGGCAAGTGATGCCGAGGGACCCTGTGCCCAACTCGGCGGGCGCCTTCGCTGAGCTGGCCGACGGCGAGCGATGCCGAGCGGCCCAAGCGTCGCTCGCCCTGGGCCCGACTCCGGGCGCCCTCGCCGAGCCAGCAAAGGGCAAGCAACCCCTCAGCCAGCTCGGCGAGGGCGCCCGCTGAGTCGCACTATTGCTGCTTCTTTGCGCGAAGAGCTTATTGTTGTTTTGATGTCGTGCAGGGATTCACAGCTCCGGTTTCAGAGACTTCCTTTTGAAGCCAGAGTTGGTTCGTGCTATTGTGGACTCCAGTTTCGAGCACCCATTTGAAGGCAAACTTCATACTCATTGAACTTCTTTAGATGTTTATGTATCGGTCGTCGTCGACCGGATCGTTTACATGTTGTATGTGTGTCTTCCTTTGTTTTATCGGTTCTATATATTTGGATAAGATATTGTGGAAGCAAAGAGCAGATGATGGCAGATGGAGGGAAGGAAAAAGAAATAGAGCGTGACGGGTCGTAGTTGGGAGTGACAATTCTAATGTCCTTGAATGCCACAAGTGGGTTGAAAGGTCAATTGCAATTCATGTTCATGTATTGGTTTTTGTTGTGATCCGCCCGCTCAATTCGGATTGGGAGTTATGATTGTGATGAGGCGCGAATAGACAAAGGCTCTAGTGCTGAGTACATTGGTTTTGAGCTTAGGGAAGTGATATTTGTATTGTGAAGTTGGCTGATTAGGCATTTCAGGGTTGGGGGAAGTTGTAGACTGTGTTGTGCAGCTGTAGTGCCTGGTTCAATAGGGCAAACTATACCTGAATGATCCCTCTCATGTGTACATTTGGATGTTTTCAAAGTATATAACCGACGGTATTGTGTTGTTTTCTGGTTAGTTTTGTTAAGCTAATGAACTGTAGGTTGTAGGTTTCCATGGAGTAGTTTTATGCAAAAGAGGAGGCTCATGTTGTTTACTTATTCCATTTTCATCACATTGCATTATATATATAGCTTTTTAAGTTCATGTAGGATGTTAGAAATATACTGAAATATTGTTTTGAGTTGTTCCCTCAAAGTGTTCCTCTCATTTGATTTTTTCCAGGCTGTTGATTCATTTTTCAAGTTAGCTGGAAGTTGTTGGTTTGAAGTTGTGGGTTTGCATCTGAACAAGAAGCCATATCGAGTGAGTTTAATTGGAGCCTCTTTTTTGTTTTTTCCCTACTTACCCAGTTACACTTTATCTTCCATAATAGTTTTAAGTGTCATCTCAATTAATTTATATGATGCTCAATCAAGGTAAAATGGCATCCCAGAAAGATGTGTTCAATGCAAAATGGATTGAGCCTTTAACCAACTTGTTTGTAAGATTGTTGGTTAAGGAGGTTCAAAAGGGAAATCGCACGACTTCTACTTTTAACAAAGTAGGATGGAATAACATACGAGCTGAATTCAATAAACAGTCAGGATACCAATATAACCTACTGCAGTTGAAGAATAAAGTGAACAAACTGAAAAGGCAGTATAGTAGTTTTAAGAAACTCCTTTCACAATCTAGTTTTGGCTGGGATAATGTGAATGGCACAGTTGTTGTTGACGATCCAAGTATTTGGGACTCTCACATCAAGGTATGTTTTAAGTTTCGATCATTTTGATATTATAATAAATGTAAGTTTTAGAAGATTTGATTATGTTATTGACATACGTCATTATTGTTACTATTGCAGGATAATAATGACTGGGCAAAATTCAAAAAGGATGGATTTCCTCAATATCCTGAACTGTGCATTGTATTTGGTGATACATATGCTACTGGAGAGCATGCCACAGGAAATGCCGAAGATGTGACGTTGTTAGAGGATGGTGGCAATGGTGGTGGCAATGCAACTGGTGATCCAGAGGACTTAGCTAATCACCAAATTGATGAGGACATTTTTACATCCCAATATGCTTCCACTTCCATTCATAACAAGCACAGGTTGGATAGGACTCCAAATGTCAAGAGGAGAAGAAATAGTCCCTCATTTGATATTGCAGACACATGCAAAGCTATCCAAGACATGCTCAAAGCTAGATCAAGTCAATCTGTGAGTGGATCTGTTAGCTCACAAGTCACACCACCACCACCACCACCTGAAGACCCCTACTCCATATCAGTTGTCATTGATATTCTGGTTAATATGAATGACTTGGACCAAGATATGTACAACAAAGCAATGGAACGAGCATGTGGTTGTGCTGTATGGAGACAGGCTTTCATCAAAACACCAGCTGAAAGGAGACATGGACTTCTTCAATATCTATTGTAGATGTTGAGATGTGTTTTATGGATTGCATGTGCTTTCACTTATCTATGTGATGAAGTTGTTCAAACTCTTTTGTGTTGTTGTATAGATAATATGGATTATGTGCAATTTTTATATTTGATCTACTTCTACTTTAGAACTTAAATTGTTAAGAGTATGTTTGGATTTTTTTTTCATATTTATTTATTAATGTTATTATATTTGTGTGATGATATAGGTACTATGGAAGATGGATCAAATAGTATATCTAATGAGCAAGTACAATCAGTTGACCAAATCTTGGATGATGGTAATCTTGACCTATTGATAAGATGGTTATGCTTGGTTGCAATGGATATGTCCGTGCATACGAAAGAACCTATTAGGGACAGCAATCTATCGGGACCGGAATGGATGAGAGAGCTTATTTGTGGACATTCAGATAGAATATATGAAGCCTTCAGGATGGAGAGGCATGTTTTTCTTAACCTATGTGATTTGATGAGGATAAGAGGTTGGTTGAAAGATAGTCGGTATGTTAGGATAGATGAACAAGTTGGGATCTTCTTATCTTTGGTTGGTCATAATAACTCAACAAGAGATTTATGTGAGAGATTTCAACGTTCAGGACATACAATCAGCACGTATTTTAATTTAGTGTTGAAAGCAGTTCTCAAACTTGCTAAAGAGATTATCAAATCACCATCATTTGATGTTGTTCCACCGGAAATTCTTATGAATTCTAACCATGCACGATATTTCAAGGTCTAATTTTCATATCAATTGTGGATCATCAAATATATGTAGTTGATAATTTTTGAATTTTCATATATTCACATGATTTTTTTTTTTTCGGAAATAAATTCGTAGGATTGCGTAGGTGCTATTGATGGCACCCATGTAGATGTTACCGTTCCCAGATCTCAGCAAATCCTATATAGAGGCAGAAGAGGAAATACCACTCAGAATGTGTTATGTGTTTGTTCGTTTGATATGAAATTTACTTTCGTATATTCTGGGTAGGAAGGATCTGCCAACGATTGTCGAGTGC
Source organism: Eucalyptus camaldulensis (assembly GCA_019915185.1). NCBI lineage: Eukaryota > Viridiplantae > Streptophyta > Magnoliopsida > Myrtales > Myrtaceae > Eucalyptus > Eucalyptus camaldulensis. The sequence continues at coordinate 13,223,904 of JAHSVA010000012.1, forward strand.
TTTCGGCAGCACTTGCGACTCCTCAATTGCAATTTCCTCGACCACCACCAGGTATATGATTTGATTATAAGGAAAGATTCATTTTATGATTATTTCATCATTGTATATCATAATTAATTTATATATATATATATATATATATATATATATATTATAGGCAAATACTACGTGGTAGATTCTGGTTATACAACACAGCCGGGATTTTTAACTCCATTTAGATGTGAACGGTATCATCTGAACGATTATAGGGGGAGTGGAAGACAGCCAAGGATAGCAAGAGAATTATTCAACTATAGACATTCTTCTTTAAGAAATGTTATTGAGAGGTCATTTGGGGCATTAAAGAATCGCTTCACCATTTTGAGACACATGCCTCCATTTACAATGAAAAAGCAAGCACTTATTGTAATTGCATGTTCTGCTCTTCATAATTATATTCGTGATCAAGACAGGATGGACAAAAACTTTTCCCAATATGGAGCTCCAGAGTACCCATATGGAACTACAGAAGTGGATGTTGTAGATGATACATCAAATGAGGAAGCAATGGAGATAAACATACTTCGGACAAGTATTGCAAATCAAATGGCAAAGGATTATAATATGCCGGAGATTTAATAACTTTATGTTCCGATCTTTGCAATATTGTTTTTTATTATTGACTTATTAAAGCCAATATTCAAAGTTGAACAATGGACTACGTTACTTTATTATTCATTTATGGATTGTAATGATGAGTTTCTCGTTAAAGTCTTTTCTTTGTTTCAAAGAGTCCTATTAGTTTGAAGAGTTTTATCTTCTTAAACATTGAGTGTTCGGTTTTGGGGAAGGGAATATATATATATATATATATATATATATATATATATATATAGAGAGAGAGAGAGAGAGAGAGAGAGAGAGAGAGAGAGAGAGAGAGAGAGAGAGAGAGAGAGAGAAGTATATTGGCTAAATTAACATGGAGTACCTTTATGAAATTTAAAATGGATTAGATATTTAATCATATAAAAGTAACTATTAATTGATAATGAGAAATCACCATGATAAAAAAAAAAAAACTCTTATTTAAATATAAATAATATTGAAATTCTAAGAAAACCAAATTTAAAATAACAACAATTTTTCATTTTATTTTTATCTATTTTTGATTTGTATATTTTATTTTAATTTCTTCCTATTCTGAAATATATATTTGCTATATAATTAAAATTTTATATTATAATTTAGTACCTATATTTATTACATATTTTAGGGATATTAGTATAGTTTATACTATGGTTTATTATTTACTATTTAATAAAAATTGATTAGTTAATATTTTTATTACTTACTATAAAAATATAATTGATCAGTGAATGATTTATGAAAATTCAATATCAAATTTACATTCATCTAAAAAGGTAATTAAAAAGAATTAGAATATAAATTTTATTCCAGAATCAGAAATTTTATTTGTTACCAAACGCATTTATGTTCTTTTTCTATTCCAGAATCAGAAATTTTATTCGTTACCAAACAGCTTAAAATGCTTAGAATCAGTTTCTGGGAACAGAATAAAAAAGAATCAGTTCTAATCAGAATCAGCTCCCGGGAACAGAATCGTTACCAAACGCGCCCTAAGCTTTCAAAAAGGAAACTCTTGTAGGTGGTGACAACACCTACTTGTTAGGCTACATTGGCCAACCAAGACACAAAGCATCAAACTTAATGAGAACCTCAAACATAATGCCAAAATAAGGATACGAGCTAAGCTCTTGCAAATCAATGACAAAAACTTTGATACGTGATAATATGCTAGTTGAGATGGTGCTTGAAGTTACCAAGGAAAAAAAAAGTGAGTTTTTATCAACAATTCTTGACACTTAATGCTACTAAATTTAATTTATTAGTATGGAAAAAAAAATCCTTGTTTCAAATATGGAAAAATAAGATTTCGCTATTTCAAGAGCTAATCCTTCCTATTGTTTAGAAGAATAGAGGAATATAAACCATAACAAGAATATACTCCTCTAACATTTACAATTAAAGACAGAAGAGTTAGTTCTCTACTTTATTTTTTGATTTGTAACTAGCTAGATAGGTCCGCTTGCTCTCATCATAGAGAATGGACTTCCACACACTTTATAAATTGGACCTTAAAATCTTGTTCCTTGCACATTGAGTGCTTGCATTCTTTGTATGACATTTGGTTTAGACCTCTTCGTTCATGAATCAAACAATGACCAATGGATTTCTTTTCCCTTTCTCTATCTGGGACTTGCATCAGTAAGATAGCCGCTATTCACTGAACATTGCAGCATTATCTTGCTGCTATTGAGCTTCTCGGTGAATCTGTTCCAGTTTAGATCGAGAGATTGTTGTTTGTGCTTCACAACCGGGATGAAGGACGTAGGTTGCTTGGGGATGGGGAGGCTAATGGAATCAGCACTACTAAGCATGAGAACAACCGTATCCATAGCAGGTCGGGCTTCATTGTCATTCTAAATGCAGAGCAAGCCAATGTGAATACATCTAATCACTTCATTTACAGGGAAAGATTCACTCATTGTCGGATCCACAATTTCCAATGGTGCTCCATTCTCCAGGGTTCCCAAACCTTGAATATATGTTGGTACTGTCATTAATTTGCCAAAATTAAATGAAATTGCAAGAGCCAATTTTACTCACATAGTCTGGCAGGCCTGCATCGTGATTTGATACATAAGAACACTGAGTCTTCATTCCAGTTATGATCCCTAGCAGTAGCACACCAAAGCTGAACAAGTCAGATTTAATTGAAAATTGTCTGTGATTTGTGTATTCAGGAGACATGAGACATGTAGCCACTGCAAAGCAGTGCAAAAAGGAAGACATAGTCATGATTCTTGTAAATGAGCCTAGTTCACTCAAAGATCAAGATATTAAGGCACAACACACTATGCATTAGAATATCCAATTAAAAGCCGCGTATGTTTCCACAGTTATTGCAAATTATCCAGTGGGTTGTTCCTAATATAAATAAAAGTAATGTGAATATGAACTTACTAAGTCCCAACAATTCTGTTTGCACTTTCTTGAGTATGCTCAACACCAAAAATCCTGGCTATCCAAAAATCCAAGATTTTTGGGTTCATGTCATCATCAAGCAGCATGTTGCTAGCTTTGAGGTCATGATGGATAATTCGGAGTCAAGAATCTTCATGAAGGCAAAGAAGACTGCGCACCACACCAACCATGATCTTGTGGCCCATTGACCAATCCTACTGTCCACTTTGCTGAGGGTCTGTTTTGGCTAGAATTTGTAAATTTTAGAGTCAGAGAAACCTATTTTATGATTGAATCTATTGGCAAGTGGTCAACATCACGTGAAATTTTCTTTTTGCAATCATCAACTTGTAAGAAGAATATCCCAAAGATGATTACCCAACATTTGCTCAAACCTTGGACATATTTCTAGATGGTGACTAGGGTTGGAATGAAACAATTAAATTAAGTAGAATGGAATCATGTTTAAGGAAGAAGAAGAGCGACGAACCAAAGAGCAACAGGTCGAGGCTTCCACTGGGCACGTATGCATAGACTAGTATCGTTTCTTCTCTTTCCAAGGCAAATCCTAATAGCCTCACTAGGTTTTTGTGCTGACTCTTGGCTACCAATTCAACTTTTCATTTTTGAATTCCTACACGGCTTGTTTCGAACTTTGAGACAACCTTTATGTGCGATTATTCTCCCACAAGGAAGTGTACCCTACAAAAGACAGAATATGAAGATAGATGGAGTCTCTAGGTAGTGCTGTATGCCACATCTCTCTATTAAAACTTCTTACCCTGTAAAATGGACCGAACCCGCCTTCCCCTAGTTTGTTGTGATTCGAGAAGTAAGCCGTGGCGGTTTCAATTGCGGACGCGTCAAATTGCAGGGAGTGTTAGTTTTGATAATTCACGATCAATTGTGTAGCAATAAGTCATCAACTTTTCGTTAGAACAAACTTTAAATGAAAGTTTTAGGCAAGCAGTGTAGATCTATGACATTTCTCACCAAAAGGATCTTCTTCAACATGGTTTCTCTTGTTCCTTTCTCTTTTGAGTCTAAAGCAGAGCACAACACAAAATAGCACGACTGCGGAAGCTGCAGAAGTGGTCCCGATTACTACTCTTGATGAAGAATGCCATTTTCTTTTCAACTGCAGTTCAATTAGCGAAGGCTTCATTAGCACAGCAGCATTACCTCGAGCTCAAACGACCTCCCTCCGAGAGACATCGGGGGAGGCCGGTGGCGAGCGAGCCCAAGAGCCGGCCCAACTGCTTGTCTGCCCGGAGTCTCATCACGATTCCGACCCCGAATAGGCCCGATCCTCCCCCTCTCAGCCGGCGTCCTCCAGGTGTTCGACGAAAATCCCAAACGAGCTCGGCCGCCGCTGATGGATCTGTGGTGACCGGCGTCCTCCAGGTGTTCGCATAAGCTTTTAGGAGTGGGTGGCCCTTTTGTTTTTTTATTTTGTGGGGCCTTGATTAAAACACCCAAAAGGAAGGGAATCCCGGGCTAGGCCTGCGCTTCGGGCCCACCCAGGCTTGCCGCCGCCGACCCCCGGATCGTTTTTTAATTTAATTTATTTTATTATAATAATAAAATATATTTTAATATAAATAAAATAAAATGAAATTAATTAATTTATTTTCCAGAAAATCAAAAAATAAAAATAAAAATGTCCCATGTTCTCCTAAAAAGTAAAAAATAAATAAATAAATAGAAAAATCCAAAAAAAATTTATATTTTCAAAAAGACCAAAAAATCCAGAAATCCCTTTTATGTTCAAAAGCTTTTTTTTTTTTTTAGATAAGCCTTAAAAAAAAAATTTCCTCCACAAATGTATAGAAACCCCCTCAAAAATCCAAAAATTATTAGGGTTTAAACAAGATTAAGTATCGGAAGGACATTAGTGATTGACTAGTATAATTAAGTCCCTGATCTTAGTTTCTTTAGTTGTGTAGGAGCAAATATTCCCTCCCAATATTTCGCTTGGGTTTCTAATCGACCCATTTCAAATTGATTAGTAACGACTCCTTTTAAAATTAACTTATAAGTTAAATTATCAAACCATTAAGTCATGAATTGGTGGATCTAGGAGAATCTTGAGCTAAGCCTAATAGACCTAGCCGAACCATTAATCTCTGTAGGCCCCCTAAGTGGGCGTCAAGAAAAAAGAGGTCGTGACACTCTTTTGAAGCTAGCAGTGACAAGTGGTCACAAACAATTATGTATGGCACTAGGTGATGGGTCCAAATTCTCAAGCAAACTTCATTTGAACAAACCGAATTATGGTTTTGATTTTGGTTGAATGGTCATTAAGGTTTTGAATAAGGGAATTTCTTTCAATTTGTGATTTAGGGTTTATAGTTTGGAGCAAAACATTATAGAATATGTCATTTAGGGATTTATATGCTAACTAGGCACGACAATGAGCCATGTCAGCCAAAAAAATTAATAGAATATGATAACGTCATATTTCCAATGACTTAAATCAAAATTGGCACTTAAATAAAAAAAAACTTTTGGCATTAAAATAAACACCGAGCAAAACTTTTAACACTTTTAATGTCCTTTTGCCAAAAATTAGGCCTAGGAGATATAGAGAGGTTCATGTAGAGCATACTTTTTATTATTATTAAGCTTTGGCACGATGAAGATATGTAGATTCTTCAAATCCTATTTTCTTGGTTTCTTGGAAGCAGCCGACCCCACCACTGTACCAACTAAGGGCCTCCGATGCACGAAACCGCTATTGGTCTTCACTAGCAAAGGTGGGGCAGCAGTGCTCCCCCCCCCCCCCCCCCCCCCCCCCCCCTTCAAACCCCAAACCACATGGTGCCCCATTTTATTTCCGATTAGTAGTTTTTATATCTTAAAATATCTTGCATTCTTTCCCTTTGTTTCCAAAAAAAAAAAAGGCTTTTTTTTTTTTCCGATATGGTGCCTACTTGACATCGAATCTGTCCCACACAACTTCGAAAAATAATCAAAGTTGAAACTTCAGCGTTTCCCATCATTTAAATGGAGCAAAGCTAACGGAGATCATTAATTGAATCAATTATACAAGATTTAGGACTTAATTTTTCTTTTAGAAGATTGCACTTTCCCAACAAGTTTAGGATGTCTAATATATTTATTCCAATAAATAAAAGTCATTAACTAACTCAAATAAGAGTTGTAGCCCTGTTTTAGCCCATTGCAATAGCTCAATGGAAGCAAAGTTATAAGTCCCATTATCCAAGACAAAATAGAAGTAAATAACTCAATAAATATGGTAAATTAATGAAAATAAAACCAAATAAATATTAATAAGCTAACTCAAATGAGAATTGATGACCCAAAGTTAGATGGTAATAGGAACCGAAGTAATATGAAGTTGAACTTACAAAGTTCCAATGAGTTTACATGTTCTCCCTTGAGTCTTGTTGACATCTAAACTTTGGCAATTGCGTAGTCATTTATCGCATTAAAAAATTAAGGATTAATTTTTAACCCCTAAAAAAAATATAATTGCATAGCATATAATTTTAGTTGCACTTATTTATTTGTTTATCACTTTTGCATTTGATCAGCGGTGGATGAGCTTCAATTTTACGAGTTGATAATTCAATATTTTCATAAAGGATTCATTGTATTATTCAAATATTCGGTAAATATATCATATATTCACGTGATTTATATACATTAAAAGATATATTTTATTGAAGATTGGAAGTTTAAGGATGAAATATCAAGAGGAAATATTGCGGCATATCTTGAGCGATATATTTTATGTCTCAAGATAAGAAAAATTTCATGGTCAAGGTAGATTTCATATGTGAACTGAAAAGAGAAGAAACAGGAAATAAAGAAAAATTGGCTTACAAATGCATGATACGCAAGGGTGAGGAAGGGAAAGGAATTTCAATATATATCATAGATGCTCATAGACAGGATTGTGTGCGTCCATTGGAGCAAAAAAAAAGGAAAGAAATAAATTATAAGCAGGGAACTTTCAGTCACGTCCTTGACCTATAAAAGATGGGCGCACTATAGACAAAAAGGGGGGCCACACGATAGAGAATGCACGGCCACCATTGCGAGAGGGAGAGAAAAGGTTTTTTTTGTTCTTCCTGCAGGTTTTGAAAGTCCGCATAACGAGAACACAAAAAGAGGAGCAACACACGTCCGTAAGAAAAAGGGAGAAGAAGACATAAAGATAGGTGGAGAGCGAGGTCTTTTCCTCGTAGTCTCGGCTTGGTGATTTCTCCCACCGTGGCGTTGCGCTTCCGCTTGTTACAGCGCTTCCCTCGTTTAAGCCGCGATGCCGCATCCCGTGTTGGACTGAGATGACGTGCCGCCATCCTGATCCTTACCGCCATGGCGTCGGCGGCTGCTCCCGCAACTCCAGCCCTCAGAGCAGCACCGCACTAAGCTGCCCTTGAGTCGCTCTCGAAGGCACGCGACGGTCTCTCTTGCACCCACATCGAAGCGGCTTTTGTTGTTGTTGAGTCCAACAAGCCCCATCGGCGAATCCGGATTATTTCTTGCGCTTGCAGCACGCCCCATCATCACCGCCGACAAACAATTTCGCCGCGTGTGAATTTTCTCTTGCAGGACTTATGGTGAATTGCTTATGAGTGAACTTCAGGAATTATGGTGTCCTTCAGACAAAAATCACACTAACCCGTGGAGTTGATGTACCGTGAGGCAGCCAGCGAGTTTCCCATGACGAGTAACCTTGGTCAGACCACATCAAACTGCAACAACGTGTCTGCTTCCATGCAACAGAGACCGATCCTGCAAAGTTCTATCCTTTATTTTTACTGCAAATTTATTTTATTTTATTTTATTTTATTATCATTTTTTTGGCACGGTTTCATCACCCATTACACGTAGAAGATGCCACTTCCTTATTTCTTCTGATGTATAGAAGTGGCCTAAGAGGGTTGCTCGGTCAAAGTCTTCAGTGGAGGCATTCAGCAAAGAACGAGAAACGAAAAATCCCAAAGCTGCTCCGACACCATCCTTTGGCCCGACGTCAAGACAAGCTGCTGCCCCGTTGAGCTCATCCCCGAACCAAGCATCCCATGAAGTTTCTGTTTTGTAGGTTTGTTGACGGTAAGCACCACCGAAGAGACCCATCGGCCAACATCACTATGAACCACCACGTGACCCACCGCCACTCAAGTCACCACCGTCAATTGCGCCATTGGCCACCATTTGCGAGCTGACAAATTTCAATTTTGAATTATATCCACAAATTAGGTAAAAAAATCTCATCCAAATTTGATTTAGTAGGTCGATCAGATTGATATCTAATTTAATCTTTTTGAATAATAGGCATAATATCAATTAGGATTTATTGCCTAATTTGCAATCGCACGTCAATTTTTTATTCTATTTATAAGGTTTTAAATGGAATAATTAATTACGCGGGAATAAAATTGATGTCTTGATCTTTAAGATCAATTTATCAATTTTATTAGCGAAATAAACAAGTTGATTAGATATTATTTTCATATTCGAACGATGGATAATATTGTAAATGATTTGGTGCTTATCTTTTAATTGTTTTGTTTATCCCAAAAATACAAAAAAAAAAATTGCATTTGCATTTCATGTAGATTATAATTGATTTCCTAGATAGAATTGCATTAATATAATTAGAAAATAATATAACTATCATGCAATTATACCTAGGAAATCAATCATAATCTACATGGTATGCAAATCCATTTTTTTTTTTTTTTGGGATAAGTGAAGCAATTAAAAGATAAGCACCAAATCATTCACGGTCATCAAAGATATTATCCATTGTTCGAATTTAGAAACAATATCTAATCAACTTGATTATTTCGCTAATAAAATCAATAAATCTTGATCATAAAGCTTAAAGATCAAGATATCAATTTTATTCCCGTGTGATTACTTATTCCATCTAAAACCTTATAGATGGAATAAAAAATTGGTGTACGGTTGCGAATTGGGTAATAAATCATAATTGGGAATATGCTGATAATTTAAATATGCACGTAAGATATCGAAAAGCATGCATTAGGCAATAAAATATCCAAATCAAATTTAGATAAGATAATTACCTAATTTTGTAAATAATGTTACCAAATTTGAACCCAATGGAATTGGCTCGACGGATGACTGGCGGTAGATCACGAGTGAGGCTTGGCACAATGAAGAGATGGTGCTATGACACCAAGGGATGCTAGACAGGTGGTGCAGATGTGGAAGGAGCGTGCAAGGGCTGACTCACCGGAAGAGACCGCCCGGGGTGCAGATGAAAGGAGCTGGTGATGATGATGCGTGGCGGTTAATGGCTCGGTCAAGACGTCTTCATATCAGCGGAAGCGAGAGCACTGAGTGGGCGTGAAGAAGGCTCGGTCCTTTGCTTGAACGGGCGTCTGGAGTTCACTGGACTGAGCTGTCGTCGATGCGGCAGGCGCTGATGTAGCGCGGCAGGGACTCGGCCGGGTGGGGGCGTCACAGCTGGGCTTAGACCGGCCAGGAAGGGACTGCGCAGTGGTACTCGGAGACCGGCTGAGGCCTGGAGCAGCGAAGTAGCTGGGGTTAGTGGGCAGCGGTGGCGACGGTTGTTCGAAGCTCCGGCAAGGGACAGAGGGGCGGCAGCGAGCAGCTGCAGGCGCCGGGCATGGGCAGGGCGCGGCCACGGGGGCCGGTGCGGGTTGCTGCAGCTGGTTCGCGGCTGAGGGGTGGCTGAGGTGCGGTGGCTCGACGTTCGGTTCTGGCGTCACGGGTCGGCAGCAGTGGTGGGCGTCGGCGCTTGGTCGTGGCTGCAAAAGCGGCAGAGACCGGCGGGTCAGCGGACATTGGGCAGACGTGGGAGCAGCGGAGGCTTCGCGGACGGCAACCAGCGGGGCGGAGCTTCGGACGGTTGCCGGGCACCGTCGCGGGTCAGCAGCGGCTTCTGGCGTCGCTGAGCGGTGCAGGCGCGGCGGTCGGCACAGGTGCTCGCGGACGGAGGCCGGCGGTGGGAGGACACCCGGACGAAGAAGACCACTGTTTGGCTTTTCTTTTTCTTCTTTTTTCTTTCTCTCTCTCCCCTGTCCTCCCACGTCTCCTCTCTGCACACTTTCTGCTACTTGACTTTGACTCTTTCCCTCAAAAGCTTTTTCTTTTCTTTTGTTTTTGTGATGTTTTTTTCCAAGAACGAACGAAGATCCCCTCTGCCAAAATCAAAAGAGAAGACCCCCAAAAGAAAATGAAGAAAAAGCCCCCCGAAAAACCCTCAAAACGAAGAAAGAAGTTTTCTCTTTTCTCTTTGATTTTTTACCTAGAAAACCGAGAGAAAAAGCCCCCTTTAACCTCATAAATGGTGGCCATGTGTTTCTATCGCGTGGCCCCCCTCTCTCTTGTATTGTCGCAACTGGGTGGACTGGGGTTTTAGGGATGCATTTGAGAAAGTTTTTGGGAAAAGTCTTTAAAAAAATACAAAGGTCTTTGGTCTAAAGGATTTTAATGAAATGCAAAAATTGTTTAGTAAACTATATGGCCCTTCTCTCTCCAGTACCTCTCTCCAGTATTGTAGTAACTGAGTGGATTGGGGTTTTAAGGGTGCATTTGGGAAATTTTTGGGAAAAGCCATTAAAGAAATGCAAAGGCCTTTGGTCTAATGGTTTTAATAAAATGCAAAAATTGTTTGGTAAACTATAATTGAAAAGCGATTGAGAAGCAACTTTGGGGAAATGCTATTTGGTAAACACATATTTGGGAAGTTTTTTAGCGAGACCAATTTAAGTTTTTAATTTTTATTTTTTTAAATTGAAAAAATATATATATTTGCACTGAGATATATATATATATATATTTGCAATGAGATGTATATATAAAAGAAATATATTAACAAATTCAATGACTTGTTTACATATATATATATATATATATATATATATATATTTGCAATGAGATGTATATATAAAAGAAATATATTAACAAATTCAATGACTTGTATATATATATATATATATATATATATATATATTTGCACTAAGATGTATATATAAAAGAGATATATTAACAAATTCAATGACTTTTTTTTATTATATATTTTTGCACTGAGATGTATATATAAAATAGATATATTAACAAATTCATAAGTTAAAAAAAATACATCACAGTAGAATTTTTCTCAATTAAAAAGAAAGAGTAATTTCATTATAATAAACATGATTACATATACATCGAAGAAAGAAATAGGTTTTTATTAAAAATTACAAACATCCTTAAGTATTTACTAAACCCATTGCTATTTGATCATGTAAACATGCCATGTCAGAAGATAAATTGTCATTTGAAGTATTGGCCCCCTCATTTGTATTATCAAGGTCAATTGAATATCAATAATTGGGATCCAAATCTTTTCTTGCAAAATGTTTATCATTGGCAGCATTTCATCGTACATAATTATGCAAAGTCATTGCTGCTATAACAATTTTGACTTGCTTTTCAAATGGAAAACTTGACATATGTTTTAGAATCTTCCACTTCTTCTTCAAGACACCAAAAGCTCGCTCAATTTCCAATTGCAGCGAGGAATGAGCACGATTGAATACCTCTCGATAGCTTGTAGGGGCAGGACCTTATTGAAATTCTGACAAATAATATATAACTTCTTTGTACGGTCCAAAATAACCTGTCAGATTTGGATATCAAGCATCTATTAAATAATATTTACCTGCACAAATATAATATAGATTTAATCAACATATACCACATTAATACATATTAATGTACAATAATCATTAATTAACAAATCTGGAGGAGGATGAGGAAATTGGACATCACGTTTCCCTAAAATTTCATAGAAAATACGAATATCATGGGCTTGCCCCTCCCAACCAGCCCAAACATAAGTGAATTTCATATTAAAATTGCACACCGCTAAGATATTTTGAGTCGGCGTACCTTTTTGACCAATAAAATGAATCTGATCTTTTACATGTATAACCGCTAGGATATGAGTGCCATCAATAGCTCCGATACAATCCTAAAACAAAAATGTAAATATTATTGTATAATCAAAATTTGCTTTTAATTCATTCTTCTTATTGTATAATCAAAATATACCTTAAAATATGGAAAAAAAATCGATTATTTTTTATCTTTTCTGGAACATCCCTAAATTGCCAATTTGGATAAAATCTTTTCTCATTTCACCCACACTTTATCTAATACTAAGCTAAAATATCTGCTTATGATTTCCCCAGAACGTTGAAAGCGCTCTTGTGTTAACTTATTACCTATACCATGTCCTAAAATATGAATAAATATTCTAAGCATTTCTGTAACATCAATATTCATATTTCCTTCAAGACCATAATGTGTTACTAATGCATTAAATTATTAAATATAATATTATTCATTCTAAATATTTGATAACACCTTATCGGATTAGCATATTCATCCATCAACTCTTCTATCCATGCATTTCCTATATATGATGATGTCCTACAAGGTTTTTTATCAATGTAAATTGCCTGATAAACGATTGCAACTTGAGTAATTTCCACAAGTTGCCAATTTTTCTCATCCTCTTTTTCATGAATTTCTCTTTCAAGAGAGTCGTCCAATTTGTTTAAAGTAACAGAACAATAAGAAAAGTGATGGATAATCATCCATCAATGAAATAGTTATCATCCATAATATATGCAAACTCCATCCAATCAAAAGAACACAAGCTAAAAACACAAGTCTCAAAAACATAATTAAAAAAAAGAGTTTACAAGTTGTGCAAATCACTAATCCAAAATAAGTTTCACATTATAACATAGATTAATATGAAAAACTCAAACAAGTAACTAGCATCCTAGCGACGACTATTATGCTCCTCCAACTTATATTGCAACCACTTGACTTTCTCTTCATCTCCATCCAAGTTCATAAAAATTTGCCTATTGTCTTTCTTTTCAAAAAGATAAGAGAGTGTAAAAAAGAACAACTTTCTATCTTCCTTACTTTCAGGAATGGCTTTCAATATTTGCATAATTTCTTTATAAGAGTTAAATTCCCTTGCAACCGGTGTTGCATTGCCCCTACTTTCAACTGTTGAACAAAGTCTATCAATTTGCAATGCTAACTTAGTAGGTCCAATCATTTTCTCTCTCTCTTTCCTCGAGCTTCCTTCATGGAACTTTGTACCGTTCTTTTATGGATTTTACTTTGACTTGGTCGGGCATTCGTTTCACCTACATCACATCAGTAGATCTTGCACAATCACCAATATCAGCTTGTGTGGCCTCAAGATTCTCAGTATTGTATAAACTTTGTGTATGATTCTAGATAACACTTCTAGTGGCAACCGTACCTTGGAACATTCTGTCCAACAAAACTCCCATATCCGGATGTATGTCTTTCGCTCGAAAGACTTTAAGCTTAGGATTGGCTTGTTATAATAAAATATTTTCATAAGTTATATCACAAAAGATGAACTTATAAAAAAAAAAATGTGGCAAAAAAAAAACGATAAACGCCTGAATCTTTCTCTCCCACCATTCATCACTCGCATCAATAGTTTTCTTCCTTGGATCCTATCCTAGTCCTATTTCCTTTTGAATCAATCACTTCCATCTTTTTCATTCTTCCTTTAGATTATCTCACTTACTGTTCATTTGATTTTTATCATATTTTTTGCCCCTCAACTCCTCAAACTTGGTATTTATAGTTGTCCATCTATCTCTTTTGTTGCTCGCAAGACGATTGCCTTTTCAATTTGTTCAATGCACAATCGACAAAACGTTTCTATATCTTCTAGGCTCCAATATGCTTTTTCTTTAGATGAACTTGCCATCTTCCAATAAAATAAACACGAACACATTTGAAAAATGAAAACAAATGAGATTAACTACGACCTAATTCCCTATAGATGAATGAACACATATGTATATAGATAGAACTATGCATAGCACAGAAAAATATTTGCTAGACAATCTCAGATTTTACTTCCATACCAAACACCCCAGCACAAGAGGAAATGATTAGCTAATCTTTCTGTTTCTTGTTTCTTTTTCTTTAGGCTTTTGGGGGATTTTTCACTAGATGGTGAAAAGGGTTGAGAACGAAAAGCTTAAAAGGGGATATTTATATCATGTGCTCTGTTTTCATGTCTATGTGATCTCTCTCTCTCCCTCTGCAATCAACCCCATATTTGATATTAGGAGGAAGCCTTGACTTGAGCATTGTGCAAGTGCTTCATTTGAGCCATGGCCAGAACTGAACTTGGCACAACTCGGAAGCAAATATCACTTGTTTTTGGTCCAAAGATCAAATTCTTACTACTAATGTTTCAAGTTTGTCTGTTATAATTTCAAATAATGGATTTCAAAAGGAACTAGAGCAAAACATCCATTATAATTGAAGCAAAATGTTGTTATTTTAGCTGAGTTGATGTATCTATCACATACACATGATGTCTATGGTATACACTTGTTCTGGGGTAGTTTGAAAGGGAGGTTAATGTTGATAACCAATTCGTTTTTTTTTTTTTTCGGGATCGTCCGAAAAGTGGGCTGGGGTTATTTTCTTGTGTTATAAGTTCTTATTTTTTTTTTCTTTTGGTTTTCTTTTCGTTTGCACCTGCTATGAAGCATGGGTTCTATATATAAAGAGAGATCTAATTCCTCAAACAAAAAATAGAAATACTCAACTTTAGGTCTAATTCTAATTTTACCTTGTACTTCATTACTAAAATTGTGATTTAATAATCTGTAAGATAAACAATCATGAATTTAAAATAACTATATTACTAAATTTGATTTTGAGATAGACTTGTGCATAACAACTACTCACAACAAACAACTACTCATAATAGCTACTCACAACAAATTTGATTTAAAGTCACTGTGGGTTCTATCTCCCCAGTCTTCTCTCACTCTTTCTCAAAAAGTTTCTATTACTCAGGCATTGATATATATACTCATCAAGCATGGCATCAAAAGTATCATTCATGAAATCACCACACACTTAGCAATCATAACTAGAAAAAGCATAATAAGAAGGAATCGAATCAAAAGAACCTGGATTTAGGGCGAGAAGAGCAAGTACGTTCTCAGTGAAGAGGGAAGTGAACATGAGAGAGCCGAGCGACTTGATTCAGCGAAGAAAGTAGACACTAAGAGAGAGGCGAGCACTAGGAACTGATGAGCAAAGACGGAAGATGACCAAGCGGTGACCAAATAGCCGAGCAATAAAGAGTAGTGACACCAAAGGCACAACGAACCAAAGGTGCAACAAAACCAAAGGTGCATTCCACAGAAGATGGCTTTTGGGTTGTATGGGGGAGCTCGGTTTGATGACAATTGATGAGCGAAGATGGAAGATGACCAAGTAGAGCAATAAAGAGCAATGACACCAAAGACATAGCGAAACCAGAGGCGTATTCCACAGAGCAGCGACAGCAAAGGCGTGGTGTAGCGAAACCGGAGGCGTATTCTACAGAATAATGACACCAAAGGCACGATGCAGTGAAACTAGAGGTGTATTCCATAGAGCAGTGACAATAAAGGCATGACGCAGTGAAACTAGAGGTGTATTCCACAGAGCAGCAACAGTAAAGGCACGACGCAACAAAACTATAGATGTATTCCACAAAGCAGTGACACCAAAGGTGCAGCACACTGAAACTTGCAGCGCACTGAAACCAGAGTCGTATTCCACAGAGCAACAACACCAAAGGTGCAGCGCACCGAAATCAGAGGCGTATTCCACAAAGCAGCGACACCAAAGGAGCAACAAAATAAGAGGCATAGAAAAACTATAGGCATATTCCACAGGAGCGTAACGAGAAGATGGCTTTCGGGTTGTATGGGGGAGCTCGGTTTGATGACAATTCTTGGTGCGTGCTCATGGATTTGAGAGAGAAGAATACAATAACTTGCGGTGGGTCAGGACGGGAAGAAGAAAGCGTGTGCACATCTAGGGTTTTCAGTGAAAGGGTTAAACTTAGAATTTTGTTAAGTTATAAGGGCAACAATGGCAATCAAACAAAATTCATTAATGGGGACAACCAGCTTACCGAGAATGCTTAAATACCCAAGGCAGGGGGTTTTCAGCTTTCAAAAGGCTGACTTTCAGCCAAGGGTGTTTACAAAACAAATTGCCAAACACTCATTTTTAGCCCAAAGGACTTTGGGAGCCTAAAGTGGCTTGGAAATGCCACATCCAAACGCACCCTAAATCAACATCCACGCAATATTTCTTCACCAATTTTATCACATACTGATAAAGATTCAAGATTGTGATAGAATTTTTCTCGGCAAAAGATTCTTTCAAGTGCCATAACTTGGCATAAAATGACACTTAAGTGCCAACACTTACAAAAGGTATACTTAAGTACCACATTCAAAGAAAAACGGATCATTTGAGTGCCACTCCGGCCAAAATTCGGCCAAAATGCCAGCGTGGCATTTTTCTGACGAAGCAAGTGCAAAACGACGCTGTTTTGCTTGTTGACGTGGCCAAATAATGCAAAAACAGAGTCGTTTTTGCATCATTTGGCCACGTCAACGTTCAAAAGGGCGTCATTTTGCACTCACTTCGCCAAAAAAATGCCACGTCAGTGTTTTGGCCGGACTTTGGCCGAATTGGCATTCAAGTGATCCCTTTTACTTTGATTTTGGCACTTAAGTGTACCTTTCGTAAGTTATGGCACTTAAGTGTCCCTTTTTGTCAAGTTATGGCACTCCAGGGTCCGTATGTCAATTTTTCAAATCCCAAATCTTGCAAAGATGAGCTTGCATATATTTTTTTGTCACACTTGCCCTATCCGATGATATTGAAAAATCTCCATCATATTCCGAAAAATTTCAAATCACTATTTCTCACAAGTTAATTTTTTGTCATAAAATAAAATGGGCTTAGGCCAATTTGCTCCATTTGTAGGCTTAGTCCAACCCGTCAAAATAAAACTCAAAACTATCAATTCGAACACATCTGTCATCAGTCTAATGGATATGCAAATTAAAAATAAATACACCTAAAATTATATGCTATGCAATTAATTTTTTTAGGGGTTAAAAATTAATCTCTATTTTTATGCAATAAATAAATGACTTGGTCACCAAAAATTAAGTGTCAACGCTTTACGAGCATGACCACACTAGAGTAATTAGACTTTGAAGACTTAGGACTGATAAATAATGTATTTGAATTGACCACCTTCTTGAATAAGGAACTCTATTACCTTAGGAAGAATCTAATTCTTTGGTGGTATGCTATGTCAAGATTCTTTGATTGTTGGAATTAAGAAAAGGCCAACCTTTTTACCACCGCCCTTTCAACCATTCCTGCCCCTTCAATTGAAAAAAAAAAAAAGAAGAAGATAATATTATGGAACGAAATAGAAGAAGTTGTTACCCGTAAGGATCTCCGTTGAATCATGACTCTTTCAAAACAAGAATGAAAAAGGCAATTAGCATTTCACTTATGACTTTTGTGGATCGTTACAGACCACACATAAGGACAAGGGGAGAACCAGATTTCTCAATAAGACCCCATTTGCATCGCAAAAAATCAATGATTTGAAAAAACAGTTCTCTTAAAATGGCCGCTTTTATCATTTGCATAAATGAATGAGTTGACAAATAAGAGATATATGCAGAAGAGAGTAATTGTGTGTATTTGATATATTATAATGAAGATTTCATTAACCTATATATAAGTTTTATGAAATGACTAAATAAGATAACATATTAATCAAGATACGGACAATCATAAAGGATATTCATACAATTTTGAAAGATATAGAAAACCACTAGAATTATCTTAAATATCTTTAATAGAATGAACGAAAAGTATTTTCTTCGTCCACGAAGTATTTAGATATAATTTGTTATCGACAATGAATATATTTCTCATTCGCTAATTATTTCGAGAAATTTACTTTCTATATAATATTTTTAAATTATTCATTTTTCGTAAAATAAACGCATCCTAAATGTTGGAGTGTTTCTCCTTTCAAATGATCCTTTCCTTAGGACCATTACAGAGCCATAATATCTAGTGAGTGGGTCAATCATGTAAGGGCACTGTGCTATAAACTAAATTTTTGGTTGATTTTTAAGTTCAAGGAAATGTCCATGAAGAAGTCAAACTACTTATACCATGCATTAAGACTCGACTTTAGTATTAGTGCTTAATCTCATCAACCTGGACAGATACCTAGAATTAACCAAAAGAATCACTACCCAGGTTGGGTGACCATCAACCTAAGTTGAAGCAACTCCTCTAAGTAGCTCAAAATTCTTAATATCAGCAAGCACAACGCACTTCAAATCCGAATTGTCTTAAAAAAATCATTGCAACAGCATCACCTGAGTATTAGGTTAATCTTTTGCGTGGTCCAATTGCTCATGAGGAAACAACAAGTTGGGCCCAAACAAATGCTATAGAAAAGCCTAATGGATTTTGAGGCCGGAAACCACGTCGAATTAGGCGGAGGGCTCTGAACTGATATTATAGACCGGGTATCAAACCCTAATCAAAAGGCAAAGCCCATAAATTTTCTGAATGCATGATTCCTATTTCGGAGGTTGCCTTTTGAACTTTTATTTTCTGAACGCTTGGAAACTCATCCAATCGCGTCCTATTTGGCGTGGTATCACCAAATTAATCATGCTCCTCTCTTTTGCTAACATGAGAACTAAGGATCCTTTTGCTTATAAAAAAATTTCGAAACACAAAATAACTCCCAAAATATTTAAATTTTTGCCTTCGAATACTGCAAACAAAAGGAGGAAGAAAATTGAACAGAACATCATAAACCATTAAATTAAGAGCACATTTTGCTTTATACAATAACTGGACAATTCATAGGCTCATTAAGATAATTTCCCAATTATCAAACTTTAAAGTGATGCTTCTTGAACGCTTTCCTCTTGCCAGAAGCATGATGTAGCTTAATTTTCTTCTTCTTCTTCTTGCCTGAAATTTTCCCATCAGAACCAACGGGCACAACGCCTTCTAAGTTCATCCCATGATGTTTGCTCTTCTTACCCCACGTTTTATATCGAACCTGAGTTGCTAGACTCACCTTCAACTGGGCCGTCGCGTTCGCCACCGCACGAGCAACACCGCTCCAAATCTGCGTATTTTTCGCCTTCGCGTCTTGTCTCACGTGATGAGTCTTGTCCTTCCCTTGGTAGAACGAAGATATCACATCGTCGGCGACTGGATCTTGCCCGAAAAGGAACGTCATGAGAATGTCGTCGTAGTAGACCCCAGAGTCCTTGTTCGAATTCTGAATCTCAAGCTCGTACGTCAACGAACTTGAGCCGTTCTGAATGTTGTTCGAGGTCGGAACGGAGAGGTCCACCACCGTGAAGGAAGGCTGATTGGGACGTAGGCTTAACCATATGCAAAATGCAAGGATGGCCAAGAGAGAGAAGATTTGAAGCAGCCATACATAGAAGCTCCTTGCCTCGGAAGTGAAGATTTCGTCGGTAAAATTAGGACAAGGCGATGACATTTTTGGGGGAGGAAGACGATTATGTTATTGAGAGAAATAGATCTATGAGAGAAAAAGGAGGTGAACAGGATGAAAGTGCCAGCTTAGTATTTCTCTGGAATCTCTTTGTTTGCCTAAGGCATAAGCCAAGTTCATTAAAGTATTAGGGGAACAGATGCTTTTCTTCTGAAGCATGATGATGCTTTTCCTCTTTAGGAGCTTGTTTGGGTTAGTATGATAGGAGTTTTTGTTTTGTTCCAAGTCAGCACATCATAAATGTGATACCACATTACGACTATCCAAAATGGATTATGTAAAGAATTTATCTGGTCCAATGTCAATGTAAAAAATTTCTTCATCATATTCACAGTTGAACGGTGAATAAATAAAAATGATTTGATTGAAAAACTAGTCTTGAAAACACACGTGGCTCCTTCAATGTTCAATTTTTACATCGACAGTGGACCTAACAAGAATTTTTGTATAAAAGTCATAACACTTTTAGATTGCAATTAAGAGAGTTCATCAAATGAAATTTTAAGTCGTAAGGTGGCAAATCAGTCAGACCTTATAGCATAACTTTTATAAGCACTTTTACTTCCAGCATCTAAAAGCTTACAAGAAGAGTTCAAAAATGTTGTTCTCTGATGCTGTTTGCCACTAACTCTTTCTTTTCCTTGATTTTCCTAATGTTTTACCTTTCACCACCTTAGCGGTTGTACTGCATAACTATGCGATCATCCCACGGCTGATTACCTAATTCATCTTTCTAGGGACGAGTATACTCATTTTTGTTTTGAAAAAATGGATTTTTTATTTTCTTCTTGCCGGTAGAATTCTGAAAGAATTTGTATGTATCGAAAAAAAATCTTGCTAAGAAAAGTTACCTGTCCCTTGATTTCCAGGTAGTTCGTTGGTAATTTACAACAGATTATACTCTTCTATTATCTTGTAACTTTTATTTGTTTTTCTTACCAAAGCTTTATATTTATCGACTATTGTATCAATTTATTAATATTTATTTAAGTAAACTTACCGGTTTTAAATTCGATTGAATTATTAAATAATTTTTTCCTTCCAATTCTCATTTTAATTACTCGCAGAATTCTCAATTTAACTACTTGCAGTTTTCATTTATCTTTTTTTTATTGACTTTTTCTTATTTTTTTCCAACTTTTATTCGTCTCCCATGGCAATTAAATTCATCAACTGTGTTAAGACTTTGGTTTAATACCACCAAAAAATCCCAAATTGATATACTCATACAATTTTTATCCAAAATTAATTTTTATGTCACAAAAAATCTCAAACTGGTACACAATAATCTCATTTATCCCAAACTTAATTCGTGTTATTAAATATATCAAATCGATACACTCATGATTAATTTACTTTCAACTAGCTTCTATCCCTCAATTAGCTTCTATCTAATATCCCCGTTGCAAAATAATTTGAAAATTACGGCAAAAAAATGTTGATAAATTTATGAAAATTTCATAAGTTACCAACAAGTTTCCTGAACAATAGTTGACAGTCATTCTTTTACCAACAGTTGTTTTTCTTTTGCATTTATTGAATTTTATTGAAATTCATTAGCACGAAAAAAAATCTGATTTTCTTTTTTGGGCACTGAACAATAGAATTGTGCTCTTACTGAACAAGATTTGTCCAAATTTGATACTTCGCATAAGATGTTGCCTTTTTGACAGAAATGTATGACATCTGCAAGTCATTTGGGTTCGAAGTCTAATGCATATCATCGTACGTCCTGCAATTCCCAATTACTTTTTTTTGCTCGCCATCTCGATAGCAATTTCATATTGAATAATTGCAAAGACAAATTTTCTCATAGATTCATGAAAAGAAATGATAGACAAATTGTACATATGCTTCTTAATCAGAAAAACTCAATTACAAAGTTACCAATGAATTATCAAATGAGGCAGCGAACCCAATTATGACTTGGAAGAAAAGCTAGCAAGAGCCAATCAAGTGAAATAAACCGGGCATCTCTTGTCCTTGGAAGCAAGCAAGATGTTCCCATCGGGTCCCACAGCCACCGTACAGCTGGCGTGCATCCGATGGCGCTTGCTCGCCCACGTCGACACCTTGAATCGGATGGCCGACGTCAGTTCCATCCGGAACGTCACGCTCCCCGCCGCACGATCGCCCAAGAACTCCATCCAGCGCTGACTCGTCACGGTCAACGTGGCCCCACTCAACACGTCGGTAACAGTCGTCGTGGTCTTGGGGTCCTGATGTACCCCCGGAAACAACGACTTCGACCCGATCTTTTGATCCTTGTAAAAAACCGATCCGTCCAATGCATCGTAGTCGATCGAGATGTGCTGGTTCGAGTTCCGGAGCGTGATGTTGAACCCTAGCTCCGCGTTCTCGAACCCGTTCGCTTGGCTCAGGCCCGGGACCGAGAAGTCGTGGATGAAGACCCGGGGCCTGTGCGGGCGGAGGCTCAGCCACAGGATGAACGTGATGATGCCTAGGATGAGGAGGAGGGTCAAGAAAATGGCGCACACGATCTTGGAGACCCGGGTGGCGAGGCTCTCCTTGACGCGATGCACGTAATACCGCGGCGTGTGGTGGGGCTTCACAGGCTTCTGCACCTTCTCCGGCGGGTGTGCAGAGATAATCGGTATCCGGTTAGGGTCCGACATCGTCCCCTTTTGTTTCCTTTTCGTTTTCTTTTGTGGTCTGAGCTCGAGAGACTAGCGATCGAGAGTGATCGTTGATGATTATGTAGACAATGGTGAAGAGAATTTCCAGGAGGGTTTTTTTGATCGGAGAAAGAAAGGAATAAGACTATGGTATCAAATGTTGTGCATGTTATCTACGACACGAAGGATCGATACTGTAGTTGTGTAGCTGAGCAAGCAAGGGAGATGCTACTTTTGTGTTGAGCACTCCATCGTTGTCTGCGGCAACCAATAATAAAAGGGTGCTTTTACCATTAGGAATCTAACCAACCATGTGCACATATCCCTTGGCCCTTTTTCGCGTGAGTTGATACCTAGATTCTACTTTATGGCTAAACAAATCACATACATGATATATGTATATATAAACACACACTTATATCAATAAAAAAGAGAATTCTTAATTTGCTTGTATTACCCATCATAGGGTGCCAATTTATATGCAAAATAATGCTTAACATATCATAAAAAATAAAATCTGTCAATTATCTCTAGCCGATTATAAGAGCCAAACCAATGATTATGCTAACTGAAAAGCAGAAATCGAATATTTAGTAAATGTTCCGTTAATCTCACCTAATACTCCCCCTCAAGTTGGCGCACGAAGGTCATACCCAACTTACTTGGTAAAAATGTCAGTTTGTTGAAGATTAGAGGGTATGAATGCCCAAGTTGTATATATTAATCTCGATTTACTTTGTTCGTTAGTGAAATAATATGTTTACCAAGATTTATAAAGCAGTTTGGCTATTCCAATATAGACTTATCAATTTATCGTGCAATACCTTGAGAAAGGCGAATAAACTCCACAACCAAATCAATTTACTGGTGACAATTGCCATAATACAATTTTCAGCTTTAGTAAAGGACCGACAAACTGTGGGTTTGCTGGTTCTCCAAGACATTGGACAACCACCAAACATGACAAAGTAATCAGGAAGTAATCGCCTAGCAATCGAGGCACTTGCCTAGTCAAAGTCACAAAAGGCACTCCAGCAAAGTGAAGGCGGAGCCGATAACTTACCCCCTAGGGTTTTCTTGAGATATTGGGAAGGGTTATATAACGGCTTCCCAGTGCTACTCCTTCGGTTCCTACATGAACTGGGAAAGTATTTGGATTGAATAATGTAATTCAAGACGAGTGATAGTAAGATAAAGTAGACATCCAAGTAGACATCCACGCGGTTGCTCCTTTGGGAAAGTCGTTAGTTTAGCTGCCAACATGTTGTACTCAAATAAGATTCAAGTGCATACTTTCTCTAGCACAACCGTCCACTACACTTTAATTTTTAAAAATACTTTAATTGCCCAAGGTCCTTGATATGAAAAGATTTATCAAGTTATAATTTGAGCTTTGCACATTACTGTGAGTTATTTTGCGCATCAAGATGAGATCGTTAACATACACTAACACAATAGAAAAGTATTGCCATGAGAGTAGGTGAACTACGTGTAATCGGCTAATGATTGATCAAAACCATATTCTCTCAATGCATTAGAAAATTTTGAAGTCCAATTTTGAGATGCCTTTCAAAGACCATATAAGGACTTCCATAGTCGATAGACACTATTTCAACTCATTGTTGTGAAATTTAATGGAAACTTCATATAAATGGTCTCATTCAAATTACCAAATAGAAATGCATTCTTGACATCCTTCTGATACATCCAATTACGAGCCAATACAATAAGAAGTCATTGTCTAATGACTGGATTAGCTGCTGGCCCGAAGGTTTTATGGAAGTCCAAGCCCTCTTCTTGAGTGAATCCCTTTATGACAAAATGAGCTTTACATCACTCAATACTATCATCTTGACACTTGGATTTGTAAACCCACCTATACCCTGTGGGTCTCTGACCCTCTAGCAAAGTGGCCAGAGTCCAAGTCCAAATCATCCTTGAGTGCCTTACTTTATGTCGTTGTTGGTTATCTCCGCAAATGATTTGAAATTGCCTCCTATAATTCTTGGGCTCGGTATTAGAATCAACAACGGCT
The DNA here is from genome assembly GCA_019915185.1 of Eucalyptus camaldulensis. Taxonomy (NCBI): domain Eukaryota; kingdom Viridiplantae; phylum Streptophyta; class Magnoliopsida; order Myrtales; family Myrtaceae; genus Eucalyptus; species Eucalyptus camaldulensis. Next base: position 13,248,073 of record JAHSVA010000012.1, read on the forward strand.
AAAAAAAGCATTATGAAGCTCAGTAAATCATTCATAAAAAATAAACTTCTCGATTGAATAGGTAGTACCTATAGAAATCAATAGAGTGAACTGAGGAGTTGCGGTCTTCATTTGGATCATATAACGTGCTTTCTCTACTGCTTGCCATGCTGTTACAGCCTTGCCTCATTGTTTTCTCGCGCACCTATACATGACTCCGCTTTTTGGGGAAAGAAATCCTTCATCGAATTATTAAAAAAAAAAAAAAAAATCGAGCGATTCTCACTCCAAATCATTTGAATTACTTGATCAAATTGGATTTTATCGAATGATGGAAATTGACACAGACTTGGTACACCTTCGATTATTTTCATCAAATACACCTGAATTGCTTGACTATAAACATCGACATTAGCTAAAAAAGTAACGTGTACCCAAGAGATTCCCTATTTGAACGGCCCCCAAACATCAAAATGTTACGAATAAAAAATTCCACCGGCTTTGTCATTGCTTAAAGGAAATTAAGTACATTGTTGTCGCACGACAACATATATAACACATTGGGCTTTTTTATTTATCTCAATATCGGTGATCAAATTCAAAACTTATCATGATGCTACCCTAATTGTTGATGCCAGATATCAATCTTTTGTCCCTTGATCGCTGGAAAAGCTGAATCAGTGTCAAGGCTAGGTCCACCTTTTGACAACTGAGAAAAGAAGAATGAGCATTGCAAATACAAACTCAATCTTACAAGATTGCACTTAAGATTGCCACAGTGTGCAAAACAAAATCAAGCCCAAAATAAAAATTGCAATTTTATGGTGTGAGTCACATTTCCATTGAAGTTCATATAGGATATGCATCCGTGATGTTTCACCATTGATTTAGAAGCAAGAGCCACCATGTCAATATTGAGAGATAACACTATCGATAATTCAATCTATGGAAAGATGATTAAACCGATGCACCTCACCTATGAGTTGATCATTCGAAGTGGACGGTTTCATTGCTGAACAAACTAATCAAATGCTAATATTGATCCCAACTCATCGTTTTCGTTGTCTCGATCCCTTGAGGACCTTCTTGATTGCTATCACATATTTTTTGGCATCGATTCCTGATATTACTCTTCTCTTGCCCGACCGTCCCACAATAGTCACATTTAAGTTTCCCGAACAATGCCTTCCTAGCGGCTGCTCTTCCGATCGAGAGAGCAGCACTCTCGATCTTCTCTTCCTTCCCTCGGGCAATTGATTGTTGGCACTCCTCCTGTGTGATTGTAGAATTAACTTTGTCAAGGGACGGGAGTAACCTGACGTTGAAAACTTGAGAATGGACATTCTCAATGTTTAGGCCGATATGAAACTTGTGGATCTTCTCCACATCTTTCTTCTCTGCATACTTCATGGCCACAACAGAGGTACATGGACGACATCATAGTCATCAAGTTTATCCCCTAAGACCTTCCACTTTGTGTAATATTCCACAACTGAGAGTCCACCTTGCTGAAGCAACCTAATCTCGATTTTGATCCAGCGAATGCGAGGTCTGTTCCCTCGGGTGATCTCTCCTTTAGATCGTCCCGCATTATTCTTGCTTCTTTTGTGTATGCCATGCTTTCCTATGGACATTTGTCAAGGGAATTGAAAATTCACAACATGGAATTACAAATGCCCCAGACAGTAAACTCAAGTCTCCTCGGATCAGGCTTCTCTAGTGATCCAATGATAAGCTCGAGTTTGTATTTCGTCCGCAATGCGCATGTTGTTGCTTCAACCATGTTGTGTAGTTTGTCCCAAGTCAGCACACACAAGACAAGTACGTTACTGGGATTGGCTGAGGAATTGAGATAATACTGCGAGGAAGGTCAATCACCTTTTTTAGCAGATGCTTCCTTGACCATATCGCAAACAAGAGACAGATTGTTTGGTATGTTTTAATCTCCCTACATTAATTCCATGTGAGAATTCGTAACTTGTTTGTGTTAGTCATCCTATAGTGCAAATATATGTGCAAGATAATGCTTAACAGATCAGAAAAGGATTATCTCTAACTACTTATGTGAGATAAACCAAATATTATGCTAACTGAGAAGCAGAAAGCAAATATTCAGTAAATCTACGGTTGATCTTCCCTAATTTTATATATAAAATAATCTCGGGAAGGACTTCGATCCGTCGTATGGTTCAATTCCCTGAAATCATGACTCCCTTGTAAACTATATCTCGGTCAATCATCTCCGTGACTGATTATTTGCTGACCTTGAAAAAAATTAATCTTTTAGGTCAAGCACTGTGGATATGATGTGGGGAGAGAGAGAGAGGGGTTTTCTTTTCCTAATTTGCACGGTCACTAAATACGTGTACGTGTGACAAAAATTGAGTGAAGACAATCTGGATAGTTCAAAGGCTGCCTAACTTCATGCTTATTAAGAGAAACAACCCAAAGTGTATCAATAAAATCTTACATTAGTTTCCATAAATCAATAAAATCTTACGTTAGTTTCCACAAAAATAGGCCTGAAACCCTATAACAAATTACAATTGCTTAGGCCAGCCGAATTAGGAGGGTATTAGCTGTATAAGCTTAGGAAGAGATCTTTGAATCTCCAGGATGACGATGACCTGTCTCTTCTCCCAACTAAGGCGAGCTCCACTCCAGGTCCATCTCTTCCAAGCAACGCCTCGACGAGCTCAGGCAGCTAGCTTGCATTTGATCCACAGAGGAACGGGTCGCCGGAGGCAACAGGGAGGGAGAGAAAGAGAGGCGAACGTCTGGTGGGATGGAGAGAGAGCAATGGATCCGAGAGAGGAGGAGCAAAGATGAGACTTGTGACACACTGGGAGTCAGTGGTTGGCAATGGCGTCGCTAGTCTCGCACACCACGGCTCCCGTGTTGATGGTGGCACTATGGCTTTTCAGAAAGAACATAGTGGTCTAGCGAGGTAGTGACTAAAGGAGAGGGTAATCATTATCTTATGTTAAAGATTTCCGAGTCCAATTGTTACACATTGTAGAAATTAATATAAAAGAAGAAAAGAGAGCGATGTAGAAATTGATAAAGAAGGAACAAGGAGAATGTGTAAAATTGAAAGGAGGAGAACATGAAAAATGATTAGAGTTTTCCACGTCTGACACTTTTATTATTAAATAATACTTAATAACTATAATAACCCTCACACTGTAACACTCCCTCTCAAGCTGGAGTATAGATATCAAGCATACCCAGCCTGTTACAAATATACTCAACCCTACTACTCCCTAAAGACTTAGTGAAAATATCAGCTAGTTGCTCACTAGTCCTAACATGACTAGTAGAAATAACTCTAGCCTAAAGCTTCTCACAGATAAAGTAATAATCAACTTCAATATGCTTGGTACGCTCATGGAATACGAGATTTGAAGTAATATGGATTGCTACCTAATTATCACACCACAACCTCATTAGCGCAGGATCTTCGAATCTAAGTTCAACTAATAGTTGACGTATCCAAATTAATTCACAAGTAGCTTGAGCCATAGCTCTATATTTTGATTCTACAATGGATCTAGCCACAACACTTTGCTTCTTACTCTTCCAAAATACTAGGTTTCCTCCCACAAAAGTGCATTAATCGAAGAAAAGACCATGATCTGTAGGAGACCTAGCCAATCAGCATCCGAAAATGCTTCCACTCTTCTGTGACCATGATCACCGAAGAAAAGACCACAACTTTGAGTTTTCTTCAAGTATCTCAAAATTTTGACTACATCATCCCAATGAGAGGTACGAGGGGAAGACATAAATTGACTCATAACACTCACAGAAAAGGAAATATCGAGTCGAGTGACAGTCAGATAATTCAATATTCCAACAAGCATTCGATACTGTTTTAGATCATTCAATAGTTCGCCTTCCTCTACCATTAATTTTGAGCCAGCTTCCATGGGTGTATCTAGGGGTTTTTCTCCTAGCATACTTGTCTCTCTAAGCAAATCCAAAACATACTTGTGTTGTGAGATATGGATACATTTCTTTGCCTATGTCACTTCGATACCCAAAAAATATTAAAGTCGTCACAAATCCTTTGTTTGAAACTATTGTTGCAAATGCAATTTCAATTCATCAATCCCTATAGAATCATCTCCAGTTATGACAATATCATCCACATAAACTACAAGAAATATCTAACCAGTTCCTGAAATACGATAAAACATAGAATGATCTTCACTACATCTAAACAATCCAAACTGGAGCGCCATTTTTGTAAACCTCCCAAACCAGGCTCTAGGATATTGCCTCAAACCATATAAAGATTTCTTCAAACAACAAACATGACCAGACTCCCCCTGAGCAACAAAATCAGGTGGTTGCTCCATATACACTTCTTCATTAAAATCACCATGAAGAAAGGCATTTTTTACATCAAGCTGAAAAAGAGACCGACAAGCAGAAGCAGCCAATGAAAGTAAAAGACGAACAGAGGTCATCTTAGCCACTGGAAAGAAAGTATCACTATAATCAATCCTATAAACTTGTGCATAACCTTTAGCAACCAATCTAGCCTTGAGCCAAGCAAGAGAACCATTGGGATTAACCTTAACAATAAACACCCATTTACATCCAATGGTAGTTTTTCCTTCAAGTAGAGGAACAAGATCCCAAGTCTTGTTTTGGTCAAGTGTCATTAGTTCCTCCTCCATAACTGTCCTCCAGCCTTGACTAGATAATGCTTTAGCAACAGCTTTAGAAGTAGCATATTTATCAATAGTGTTTAGACTAGCTCGAAAAGAAGTAGACAGACCAGAATAGATGACAAACTGTGCAATAGGGTTTTAGGTACAACTACGAACCCCTTTGGGTGAGCAATAGGGATATTAAGATCAGTATGCGATAGGCTTACCTTAGACTTGGAAGACGGAGAAGATGAAATAGGCGAAAGTACATCTGCAAGAGGCTTCACATGCCGATGATGACATCTACTGTATACATGCTGAATTGGTAGAGGGATTGGAGGAGAATCCGAAGTGGGTTTCATAATGACATATATAAAGGAATCATCATCCATTGTAGGAGGCTCCATTAGTTCATCAGAATAAATAGTCGACTCCAACAAGGAAATATCTGTAGTGGTGAAATACTTATGCAAAGAAGGACAATAACAACAATACCCATTTTGTGTATGAGAATACCCCACAAAAAATGCATTTAAGAGACTGAGGATCTAGTTTGGAAAGCCATAGACGATGGTCACAAATATAGTTGACACAACCAATTATACGAGGTGGTAAATGAAACAAGGATTCCGAAGGAAAAAGAAGAGAGTGTGGTGTCGCACCCTTAAGAACAGAGGATGGCATGCGATTGATAAGATAGCATGTGGTCATGATAGCATCAGCCCAAAAAGATTTATCAACCTTCATTTCAAACATCAATGATCGAGCAACTTTTAGTAAGTGATGGTTCTTCCATTCGGCAATACCATTTTGCTGTGGTGTATCGAAACAAGAAGATTGATGAAGGATGCTCCGTTGGGCCATGAATTCAGGAAAAGGATTAGAAAAATATTCTTTAGCATTATCACTTCAAAGAATACAAACCGGAGTTGAAAATTGAGTATGTACTTCGTTAACAAATGCACAAAATATAGAAAATAACTCAAAACGACTTTTCATTAGACAGAGCCAAGTGGCTCTTGAATAGTCATCTACAAAAGTAACGAAATACTTGAAACCCAACTTAAAAAGAGTAGAAGGAGGACCCCATATATTAGAATGAACTAACACAAACGGCTGAGAAGCTTGTTTATTGACTCTTGGACGATATCTAATACGATGCAATTTGCCAAATTGACATGACTCACGCTTAAGATTAGATAAAGACTGAAACCAAGCATCTAACTTCTTTAAACTTTCCAAGGATGGGTGGCCCAAACGACAATGGATATGATGTGGGGAAGCTGCGGAACAAACAACACTTGTAGTATCATTAAGCAAGTATAGCCCTCCCGATACATGTCCTTTACCAATCGTCTTCCTCGTCTTCAAATCTTGAAAAACACATAAATCAAGATAGAAAGTTACGGAACAATCATATGCTTTGGTAAGTCGACTGACATACATAAGGTTGAACAGAAAACTAGGAAGATACATGACTAAAGATAAAGATATGGAGGATGTTAGGGGAATTGTGTCTATCCCCTTCACTGTAAATAGAGAACCATCAGCTAATGTAACATTAGACATAGACTCATGAAAGTCAGAAAAGATACCTAAGACTCTAGTCATATGATCGATAGCACCTGAATCAATGACCCAAGGGCAAGAAGCAGAAGAAAGACATGCTTTTGCATTACCTATTTGAACAAAAGTAGCTGTGGAGGAGGACTGTGAAACCGGCTGGGAAATCTGGAGTTGATTATACCTAGCAAATTCCTCCTCCAACATTCTGATCAACTTTCCTCCCACAGCGGATTGTGAAGACGCACGGGATCTTAAGCGCGACGTTGGGGTAATGGGTCTTCCGCTAGTGTCGCCCCCAGATTTACCCGCCGGCTGCCGGTTGTAAGGAGTTCCCTGGGCATAAAAAAAAAAAAAAAAAACACTAACAACTCGATTTTCCTCCATTGTTGGAAATTGGTGATACCTTGTAACTTCTTCTTTGTCAAACGACTAAAATCTGTAGACACAATATCAGCTACTACACCTCTATTCTCCGCCATAATTTGATGTGTACCAATATAACGCAAGAACTTTCAGCACAATAATCAAATTCAAATCCCTCCAACTAATTCAATTCAACAAACTTCCGTGATTTGTTTCAAACAATCCAAATCTCCATAATACTTCAATCAACTTATCCTATTTCATCAAGACAAATGCCCAAAACATAGATTATGCCCAACCAGAAACCACCTCATCCAACATCAATTTTGTGGAGAACGAGATCAGCATCTCCATCAAGCAACTTGCTACAAATTTTTTTTTTTTTAATAAACTAAGAACAACAAACACATGAGTGAACCTTAGAGGACCACACCAATCAAATCAGCTTGCACAGAGGTGGTGCGAGCTCAACCAGCATCAAATCTTGAATGGATGGACAAGACTATGTGACGCTGGACGACATTGTATCTAAGCCAACAAGGCCAGATCTAAGCTGACTATGCTCATCAACATCAAATCTAGACTTGGGAGGGCTAGCCAACACCGGCTTGGGTTGAGTGATGCTTGTTGATGTGACTCTGATACCATGTAGAAATTAATATATGAGAAGAAAAGATAGCGATGTAGAAATTGATAAAGAAGGAACGAGGAGAACGTGTAAAACTGAAAGGAGAACGTGAAAACTTATTAGGGTTTTCCATGTCTCACACTTTTATTATTAAATAATACTTAATGATCATAATAACACTATCAGTGTTAATGACCATAATAACTCTCACACTGTAACACGCACGATGGTTTTTTGAGTGGTGGAGCCAACATAGGGCCCGTCCAACTTCTTTTGTCAAAGAGAGATACATGTCGCCCTTACCACTAGTAGCCGGCAACCTCCGCTAGGCATCATGATGCCTAGCAACCAGTGGAGGGAAATAAGAAAAGAAAAAAGAAAAAAATCAGAAAAAAAAATTGCAATAATCTTCCACACTAGTGCAAGTCATGCCACGTAGGACCGGTTGATGCTAACTGGACCACCATATCAATAATTTCCGATCAAAATTAATCTAAAAATTGGCAAATCGTCAAAAAATTTAGAATTACATTGACGTGTTATTTAGGACTAAATTACCCAAATTGAAACTATATGACTAAATTAGCCGCTATAAGTAAGATTTAAAATTTTTGAATAATTTTTTTTGTCTATATAGAAAGAGAATGCATTAATCATGATGATGATAGTAAACCAAGATGGGATGGAAGAATGACACTCCTACCTATTTAGAAGGAGAAACAATAATAATCCACTATAGTATTAAACTATAGATTCTAATCATGGTTATCACTCGACTTTGTGAAACTACGCCTGTTGATTAGTCACTCTAATCTGACAAAAGAAAACCGATTACAATCACTTAGATACACATACAATAGGATATATTTTCTCAAACTAATAAGGGATAATAACGCAAATGGGTCATGAACTTTGGCGCCTGAGATAAATTATAGTCCTTAAACTTTAAATTTGTTCAATATTATTTTTAAATTTTAGCTCAATATGTAATGTCGCCCTTAAATTTTTAATTTTTTCAATATAATCCCTAAGATGTCCACTGCTGTCTTTTCATTAATTTAAGTTCGAGGACAACATTGAACATTTAAAATTATTTAAATAATCTAATGACTAAATTGAAAATGTATCAAAAATTTAAGGATCACATTAAACAAATCAAAAGTTCAATAACAATATTGCATGCTAAACTAAAGTTCAAGAATCACAATAAAAAAAAATTTAAAAATTCAGAGTCCTTGTCGCACATTAGACCCAAATTTAAAAATTTGTTTACCCTAATACAAGTGACTTTCTAATGTATTATATAAACATGTTGCTCAAACTTCAATTGTGGCCATAGCAGGCGGACTGCTTGTGAACTGCACTAGTTAGTCAAAGAAATGCATTAAGAAAAGTTACTTAGCACTTCATTCTACGTCATCGTCGACATTAACTCACACCGATGTACTAACATCCATAGTACACGTAATTCAGCGTGCTCTGGGCTCCAAGCTCGATGACCAGCTGCATTTGCGAGGGAAAACTTGTAAAGCTAAGCAAAACCCTAGCTTTTAGCCTGCACAAACTAGACAAAAAAGCCAGTCGTGTGTCAATTTAGGATCTACAAATCAATGCAAACTCGAAGTTCGCAACCTTGTCTAGCTATAATTAATGGGGAAATAGAATAATATCGTGCGTACGCAATTGAGAGATCTGTGAGATTTAGCCAGCTTTCATTTTCTACTAGTTTTATTGTTTATTATTCACGTTGTAACAGGTACGAACTTATTTTAAGCCAAATGTGAAGTTCTAAGACCATAAGAACCCTAGTCCGGCGCTTCAAGTGTTGACTCTCTTAAAGTAATACCAGAAAACTCTTCATCAATATGGTCAAATGGCACATCCTTTCATGTCCATATTTATACATCATCCCTTGCATAAGGAGAATTTTCAAAGAATCCTTCCTAATTCGGCTTCTGATTTCAAAAACTAGGAATGAAACCGGTCACCTTTGCGAAAAATACCTAACATTTTAATTTCCCTCTTGTCCATTCTAATAAAAAATAAATCATTTTCCACCTTTCTACCCAAAGTTCCGTATTTCCAATTATCTCACCATTTTTCAAACGTAGCTTAGTTCACGACATTTAAAATGGAGTCTCACTAGTTATTATCAAATACAGGTAGAGCGATATGAATCACATAGTCAAATTTGGCAATTAAATACGATGTATCTCTTTAAGGAACCATGCGTAGTTCTTTGTTTTTTTCCTGAGGGCATAAATATTCCTTGGCCTTTTTCGTCTCTCAAAAGATGCTCCTAAACACTGATTCGAGCACAAAACCTATCATATGAAGCGTTTGACCACTAAACCGGTCTCTGGACTTTGAGAATGTATTTCTTCTCTAGCTAACAAACAAATTTCAAGCTGTAAAAATGAATAATTCGCAGCTATAACTTTCTTCCTTGAGCAAGGCTGTTCTCCACCAAACATGGACTCAATACTTGCAACACGGTAACTTCTGTTTCGAGCAAATCGCATTAAGTATTGACTCATCAACCACGCTTATCTTTCTTTTCCTGCATTGTAATAATCCTCACTCTGGTATGAAATTTATATTAAACGTATGCAGCATGTTCAAATAGCACAGTCAGGCAATATCTTACATGATTTGCACTGGCTCTCTTCCGAACCTACATAAAACATTTATCACGTCGGAGAAGGATTTCGCATCATTCTGAGGGCGAAGTTTAGCTGCTACCAGGCAGCAAAAGCAACGCTGCCAACCGCAGCCCGGACGCTCGTTGACTGAGCCCCGTTTCCCTCACCTACATGTCAATTACTAGGAAATTTCCACCCATCAAATATTGAAAATGTGCCCCCTTGATCTCATACATTGAAGTCACATGGTCATTGGCATCATGGCTTTGACAGAAAACTCTTTTCCGTGCATGCACATGCAGGTAGGCCATGTGCACGTAGCTTGCTTAGTTTCCGCTCGCATGGACTCGAGGAGGTTCGCATTGATGACTTTGAAGAAATCAATTAAGTAAAAGACCGCGAATCCCAATATTAATCGTTCGCATCGCACAGGTCTCTCAAGAACCCTCAGCATATCATGGTCTAGAAATCACCCACATCTGCATCAAATAAAGTGCACACAATCTCTCTATATATATACAGAGACGGAGAGGGAGAGGGAGGGAGGGAGAAGACATAGGAAGATCCTACGAGTTAGAGAGAACGTAGAATACTTCGTATAATAGTTAAATCGAGCTATGGCAATCTTGGCTCTTCGGGTCGTGGCGACGGCGACCTTGATGAGCATGGTGGTGGCGGCGGCGGCAGCACAGCTGCAGGTGCATTTCTATAAGGACTCGTGTCCTCAAGCTGAGCTGGTGGTGAAGGGGATAATGCAGCAGCGCTTCAGCGCCGACCCGTCTATTCCCGCGGGTTTGCTTCGTATGCATTTTCACGACTGCTTCATCCGTGTAACTCCTCTCTCTCTCTCTGTGTCAAAGATACATTTTCTTTCTGTGATATCAATAAATGATTTTCCTTATGTTTTCTCTCTTACTTTCTTTGGATGATTTCTTTTGTCACTGCGTGTACATTTAATTTCGTTGGGACTATAAATGGGATGTATTTTCTCATAGTAATGTTGAATTGCCTTTCCAAAAATTTAATCTCTAATCCGATAATGTGGATATTCTCGCTCTCTTCTTATTCATCGTCCATTCCTACAGTTAGCACAGATTTCTAATTATTATTCCATCTCATAATGTTTTTTCTTCTATTGATTATATTATAAACTTGTTAGCTCCCTTTTGAAAAATCGAGGAATAGAGGTAGTATGTGGTTTCATGCTAGTTCTATTGTGGGCCTTTCACCCACCTTCATTCACTCCAAGTGCGGGTGGCTACTATACCAGCCTACCTAACGGTAGCCGGTGCATGCTACCTTTCTCACCGTGAGGCCCCCAAATTCTCTGTCCATTTTTGTCTTCCCGACAGAGAGGGAATACGAAAGATAGCATGGGGTCTCCCACCTTAGGATGGTTCTCCCGCGTGTTTCTTTTTTAAGCCTTTTGAGGACCTGCTCAAGTCCATCTACACATATATATATCAAGAAAGTTAAAAAATAATAGAAGACCCCAATTTATATTTCACACAATAAAAGATACTAGCAAATTTGTCCTCTTTTTTATTACCCTAACCTCTTGGGAATGCTTCCTAAATTAAGAAATTGACTAGGTACAATTCTCTCATTAAATTATGCACCTACATATTATATCTTAGCACATGCGCTTTATCATCCAGCTCATCAAGTAGTAAGCATCCAATGCTTGAACTAGGGTACTATACATCTCCAGACATTTTTAACATTTTTCTAATAAACTAATATTTCGTCCTCTTCTGTTTACTGCGATTAGGGTTGCGATGGCTCCGTCCTCATAGACAGTAATGGCAACAGGGTGGCCGAAAAAGATGCACCTCCTAATTTGACCCTAAGGGGGTTTGAGGTCATCGACCAGATAAAAGCCGAGCTAGAGAAGCAGTGCAAGGGGATCGTTTCTTGTGCGGATATATTGGCCCTAGCCACCCGAGACGGCGTTGCCCTAACCGGAGGGTCGGCCTATGCTCTTCCCACCGGACGAAGGGACGGGACGGTCTCGAACATCAGCGACGTTCATATTCCCGGACCATCCTTTTCCGTTGCTGCGGCAGCTAGTGCCATGCAAACTATCAACCTCTCCCTAGAAGATCTTGTCACTTTATTAGGTAAAGCAATGTTCACTTGCTCGAATCCTCAATCTATAAATAGGACAAGACATGCTTATTGATAAGAAGATGATATCTATGGCCAGGGGCACATGCGATGGGATTTTGCCAGTGCGGTTTCTTTGTGGACCGGCTCTACAACTTCTTAGGTTCGGGTCAAGCCGACCCGAATATCGACCCGCAATTCCTGGGCGTCCTGAGGCAAAAATGTCCGCGACCCGACCCCAGTGTCCCGTTCAATCTCAGTACCGACCCCAAGATCTTCATGACGCCATCGTCTAGCACACCTTTCAAACTCGACACTTCGTTCTATCGAGGGGTCCTCAATGAACAGGCAACTCTTCAGTTGGATCAAGAGCTGGCGTTCACCGACCTCACGCGCCGGATGGCGGCGGACTACATCAGCCAACCCAACGCGTTCCGGCGGAAATTCGCCAAGGCAATGATCAAGCTGGGGAATGTGAATGTTTTGACTGGACAGCAGGGAGAGATTAGAGCAAACTGTAGGAAATTCAATCAACCAAGTCATTGACTAAATTGTTCTATTATTTGGAAAATGATAGTGTTTGTGAATGCTTTCTGTTCAAAGACGCGAAATGACGAATCGTTACTCATTTTTGGTTATATGGTGTGCTGGCGTGACATCAAATTTTGCCTCTACGGTGTGTACTTTTTCGATCACTATTCTCTTCACCAATCTCCTTACTACATAGGTAAATTAAATTGACACTCACGCCTACATGAGAAATGGGTGACTACATAACGAAATTTCGTCCATGCCTATTATTCTGGCCTAATTTTTCGTTTCCCCTCAAAGAAAAAAGAAAGAAAACCATTTTAATAGGAATAATGGAAGTGGGAAATCAATTCATTAGAGGCATAAAAAGAAATTCTGGTTTCGATACAACCCAACATCGTCAATTATTTGGTAATGAGGTTCGCTTCGTAGGACTTCTGGAATTTGTTTTATGAGTTCATGTCAAGCCGAGTCCCAAATGTTGTATTTTCACTGAACATGCCAAAATGAAGATGTAATTTCGGTTCTAGTGAATTCACTGGGGCTTCGGGTTTGACGATATCCATTTCTGTATACATAGGGGTCGGGAATTTTCGTGAGAACAGACGATTTGACATGTTTATGGAAAATGGAGATGACAAATCAGAAAGCGCCATGAGTGTGGCACAGTTCTAGAATTCGGCATGTGGTGCTTTGAGTTAGGATCGTGAATGTTTGTCAACACTTTGGAAATAGCAATTTTGAAATGAAAACGCTTCATTGGAAAACAAAGAACGAGTTGCCGATATTGCTTTTAGCACTTTTAGCTGTGAAGAATTGATATTTTTACTCGAAAGGTCAAGACAAAAACAATGGAAAATAAAACTCAATAATCACTTCATAAACGATAAATAAATTTCTCTGTTAGATTGGTCATATATGAGAAAAATGCTGTCCTTTTTATTGTAACGATGACACGATCAAATACATTATAACTATATATAGAAGATCTTTTTACTTCACGTACCAAGATTTGTTAAAACCATATATTATCATAGGTATATTTACTTCATAATATAATGAAAGGACCCCTAATAAAAAAAATTAAAAAAATGCCGTTATATTTCCCATGGATTTGTCAGGGAAATAGTTGTCTTCACGTGAACTCTCTAGAAAACTAGGAAAGTTGCACAAGTTCCAAAGTTGTCAGGACTGGAAAGTTCACGACTGCACATGCATGCGATCGCGACTCATTGGTTTCCAAAACTAGGATGGTTTTTTGGGGTTTCTATTTTCTTCGCTAGAAAGGACAGTTTTTTAGGGTTGTTTCCATCTTTTTTTACCCCTTGATTCTTGCAATTTACCGCCGTAAATTTCATAAATCGATTGCAAGGTGCCTCCTCACGTTATTTAGTTTTCTAGTTCGATCTCATTTTCTACATTTGTTTTTCATATTTACGGTAATTAAGGGAAAAGAGGCATTTTTCTTATATAAAATTGAAAATACACTTTTACACTTTAAAACTCACGGGCATTGCACATACCAATAGAAAATAACGGATATTTTTTTTTTTGGACAAGAAAATAACGGATAGTTAAAGGCTGTAAAAAGTTGGAAATTTCATTGGAGTTTTGTGTAATTAAAAAATAAGAAAACTATTCAAAGGGGCTAATGATAATTTACTTTAGTAGCTCCTGAAGTAACGATGGACGAGTTTATAATATTCTTTGCCTCGACCTGGAATTAATTCCCCATGCCAAATTGCAATGAAAAAGGAGTGAAGAGAATGAGTTGGATTGGAATTTGGGCCTACGTACCCATGGACAAAGCCTACTTCCCCCCCCCCCCCCCCCCCCCCCCCCCCCCCAAAAAAAAAACTCCTTTTTTGTATGCATTCGGCTTAGCATTTGCAGAAAGCTTTTAGTAAATATAAAGGATTTGTCTGTCATGCTTTGGCAAAAAGCATCTTGTAGGTTCCCCTTCGACGAAGGAAGTGTGGAGGACTCGTGGAAAGACCTCACATGACAAAATATGGGACCCACACGACTGGACCAGCCGTCGGAAAAACAAACGTGCTCGATGGTATCAAATCTTAGATGAGACATTACGTAAATTTCGTCAAATTGGTAAATACATCAGTGCCTCCACTAAATAAAAGACAATGTCTACAGTGGTCCTCAAATTGGTTTGATCATTGTAGAGCGCTACATATTATTGAAGTCTAGGTATAGGTGTCTTTTGTAATGGATATTTCTCAATGAACATTCCCAATCATCATTGAAAGTTGCTACTTGTCAACTACAACTCAATAGCCCATATATAAGATGAAACACTCATTCTATTGAGAGGTGCCAACAACTCTCACTCTTTTTTAGCAATTAAGTTTCTCAATTTCCCTCTCATAAGTATTGATTAAGCAACAGATACTCAATCTGAGTGCAAACCCGAACATCTTAACCCGAATTTTGTGGTGTAGATTGGCACTTGAAGCGAAGCTTTTCCCGATTGGTTGATTTCTAAGTTGAGCATAAACACTCTTAGTTAAAGCTAAAAGCTATGATAAAGAAGCAACAACTACCCTGGTTGATTTTGAAAAATCAAACCAAACACATCCGAACACATGTCTACATTCCCAAGTCTAGAATATATCTTTAGCTATTTATTATGGAAAATACGACTTCTGAATAAGACACTCTGGAAAAACATATATACTAATACGTATGAATAATTAAAAGGGCCTGAAAGTGGATATCTTATAGATGTTCTTTCATAGTAATTACATGTATTTATTTCTATCTTAGCATCTCCAAAATATCAAAATGAGAGAATAAAAGTATTTTACGAGGTTGGTGCGTGAGCTACTTTTATTTTCTTGTTCTTGATATTTATCTTGAGATTTAAGCTAGCGCTAGAACATAATTTCTTTTTGAAATTGATGAGTTAGTCTCACAAATTTCTCCAAATCCATATGCCCAACTAATTTAAGTTTGTTGACTGATTTGGAGAACAACTACACAATGAGTCACCTTACCAAAAAAAAAAAAAAAAAAACTACACAATGAGTCTTAAATATATTATACGAATGTCAATTCAATCATATATTTTTCAACTTCGTCAATTTAGTCCTAAACATCTATACAAATTTTTTATGTAAGCATTCCAACCAATTAGAAACAAAAGTCGTTGACATAGCAGTGTGTCACGGAGAACAAATTCCCAATCAAAATTGATCAGAAGAATTATATTGGAATTTTACGCAAATTTTTAGGATAGAAAGACAAAATTGAAAGATTTAGAATTGAATTGAAATCCTTACCATATGTTTAAAATTAATTAGATAACTGTCTTCTTCATATGGACTTGATCGACTAAAATGGCAATCAAGAAAGTTCTCATTGAGTGCTCCTTGTCCACGTGAGCATGATTACTTTAATCACCGATTTTGCAAGTTATGTATGTCCTCATTCCCAGTCACTCTCAATCAACCTAATCTTGACAAGAACAGATCGTTCCTCTCCGGAACCCTCCACGTGGCACTTGTTGAATATTTTAATAATTTAATGCATTCTTTAGTGATAGCTCCAAGAACATTAGCTTCCCTAGAAAACCCATCTTCTACATTTAAATTATTAGTTGACCATGATATGTACACATAACCACATTTCATCCATACACTTGTAAATCCATTCGGTGGGATGCTTTCACGTTCCGGATGTACCTTTCGTAATATGATTGCCCAATAATACCAATATTATAATATTAAGCATAAAAAATAAAGAGAAAATTATCAAAAAGTTGAAAATTTTATCACACGATAGCAAATTTAATTATAAATTTTTAATTTGACCAATTTAGTCATAAATCTTTTGACAATTACCGGTTTAATCCTTCCAACCAATTCTATTTAGAAATCATTGACGCAATAATCCGGTCAACATCGATTGTCCTATGTGGCTTGAGCGATACTAATAAGTCGAACATGAACAACATGGAAGCCCAAAGATATAGATACACTAACCCATATCATAACTAAATGAATTTACTAGACTAAGACTAACCCATATCACAACTAAATGAATTTACTAGACTAAGTTCATCAGAAAAAAAAAATCCTTTAAAAGATAAGGAGAATGAACATAAACAAATGCTCTATTTGTTTTGCAAAAAAAATAATAAATTAGAATTCTTTTCCTAAAAACAATCTTCATATCACTTGAAATAGTTAATCAATGAAAAAAAAAATATTATTGACAACAATTTATGTCTAAACATTTTTAAGGATAATGAAAATATATATTTTTTATTTTTTATTTTAGTAAGAGATAAAAGTGATTAGAAAAATATTTCTTAAATTATTCATTTTTTTTTTGTAAAATAATCGGAGTCAAATTGTATGCACGTGTTGGCTACTTATTGGATGAGAAGACTACTACACAACAGAGAAATGAATTTGAGTTACACCCACGTGGCCGCATCTTCATGGTACGTGGCGAAATCTGTTTATTCTAGTAACTTATAATAAATTAAGCCCTCCAAATGAAATCTGCTCTGGTGGTGCGATTTGCTAGATCACTGATCATTCTTCTTTAAAAATACAATTGTCTTTTATTAATACAACAATATGTCAACCCCAACAGCAAATACCAGCAATATTCCCACAAACACAATCGGATAAAACCACTTAAAAATTCATTAGTCGAATCCGACGGCCAAGAAGCTATCGTGACAATACCGAGTATCAAATCAAATCAAATAGGGAAAGTTACTTGCGAATATCTGAGCCTTGAGTTAGAACAATCCTTCAAATCATTAGCTTCCGCAATCACATTGGATGACCTAGAAAATCAAGAAAACAGCTTAGTCTAACACCAAAAATAAGAAATATAATCGGATAGAGCCACGAAAAATAGAGAAATAAGCTACGGCAGAAAATCGGGCAATGTAGATAATCGAAGTTGCTTGGTTCAAATTGCCCCCCACAATAAAAACAAAAGGGAACAGAGAAGATACGAAGGAAGGGAATGATTGCCCCAATGACAGTGGTCCAAACCTTGACGCTGACTCCTTGAGATTAGCCATGAAAATCTGCTGGATTGGCTTAACCGCACAACCATGTCGACTCTTGTGGATGGCTCTCGATGATTGTTCTTTTGTCTTACCTTGGTTCGCACTTATCTTGGGAACAAGCTTGTGGATTGTGATAGACCTATCGTCGAGAACATGCCCAAGCCCTTGAGATTCTAGCCAGAAGAAACCAACCATATTTCACATGTAATGTTAAAATCTCAACATGCATGCATCTGACATCTAATCTCTACACAGATATGTTCACAGCGCCCTGAATTTATAGCAGTACTTGCTGCATAGATTCTTTTCACTGGCATTAGATAGAATGAAAATCGATCTAGAGAATATGGTGGCAGTTGAAAGCAATCGATGATGCATACAAGTACCAGAAATTCCACCAATTAGTTTCAATAATTGACTTGCTAATGTGGATTCTTGAGGTGAGCAACCGGGCTGGTCTAACCGGGACCCAAACCGATCTGGCCTTATCGGACCAAAGCCAGTTCACACAGAGTTTGGGTAGGTTTCTTGATAAAAAGTTGGGGAACCCGCCTTTTCCACCATAAAGTTAAACGAATTTAAGAAAAGTTGAGTTATGTTTGTTCTTTGCAACCTTGCATTATGTTTGATCTTTTTGAATGAATGTTCTAAAAAAATTTGTCTATACTTCACTATCGAATTTATTAAGAAAAAAAAAATTGCTTGCTTACCTAATAATTTGTACTTGCACCGTCTTCATTCTCCCACCATGTGCCATGCAACAAGTTTCTCTACTTCATATGCGTATTACCTGTCATTCTCTTTGTCATTGTACGATATATCACTCACAATCTGTCATTCTATTACAAATGCAGATGTATCACTCATAATATATTTTTCTCGAGGCTAATAAACGATCTTATAATTTATTTGAGATCGAGGCGACATGTGGTTAGACCTTCATCTGCTAACGTGCCCGATCTCTAATAAACCAAAAGTTTGATGCACGCAATGCTTTATGCTTATTGTATGTGATCTACTGTCTTTTTTGGGTTTATGTAGGGTTAGCTAGCTTGTTATCTTTTGTCAATTCCATTTTCTTTATGCCATTATTGCCAAAACCTCCCTACACTCTCGCGACAACAACATTAATAATACGGGAATATAATCTTCATGTGCTCTTGCACATGGTAGGGCATGGCATGCCAATTGTGAGATTTTTCTTCTACAAATCGCCCATGAATTGAAGTTTTGCTTCTATTTAAGCGTTATTCTGTAAACAAGATTGAGTTAATTTTAGACTAGTCAAACAGGTTGGTCGGATTGAATTTTGGTCGAGTCAAAAATGATCCAACTCAAATTGATCCAAAACTAAACTAGTAACTTATATCAAACTCGATCCATATTACTAAAACATTTCCATGTTTAACTCAATCTAGGAAAATCAGTACCCAAATTGAAGTGAGAGTACAGAGTGAGTGAGTGCAAGGTCAATTAAAGATGTGAGAAAATGAAGAAAAAATAAAGATGGCTTGGGTCTAAATAAGTGTGAACTAATTTAACACTTGTATCATTTTAGGTTTTGCTACTCTAAATTTATATATGATTAGTTTACTAAACATAATTAATCCATATAACAACTCAGAACATCAAATATGGGTTAAGAAATGGGTCAATGACCCATTTTGACGATATTATATATATGTTGATGCACTAGATGGACCTAGTTACATTGTAAAAACCGAATGAAATTTTGCACGCATTTGTAAAAGGTCCATTGAAAGGTTCGTTATTCTCTTTTATACGATTGGTATGATTTGATGAAATGAGTCTGGATGGTACGTGCTCCCGTTGTGCGCTTACCCTAGCTAACATCTCGAGAGTACGAGTCTAATCCCTAAACCATTAGGCCAACCATCTTTTAAAGTGTGCATAGATTCATAAAAACTATCCGCACATTAACGCAAAAATTTCCTTGTATGATAATTTGGACAAATTTATACACCTCATGTCAATTCATAGTGGGACTTGCCAGGTAGGTATACACGACGGATATATTGGACCAACGACTCAAAAAGTCAAAATTGATCAGCACCTTGGGATATGTTTGGTAATATTTATGTTCTCGAGAACAATTTATTTTAAAAATTAGTTCTTTTTTATTTCTATTCCATATAATATTTTTTGAGTAAAATGACGTATTTGGTAATTACATAAATTTTTATTTGTGGAATAAAAAAAGAACTGAAATACGTTTAATATGATCCATAATTTTTTTTTGTGACATAGAATTTCTTTAAATTTTTTAATAATTTTTTGAGGTTTTTTCTTTTTTTCCTCTCTTCTTCCTCCTCCTCTAGTCGGTCACCGGGCAGCAGCAATTGGTGGCAACAGGGGACAGTGGCAGGTAGTGGCAAGCTATGGGCGGCGAGGAAGAATAAGAATAGAAAAGAAAAGCAAAAAAAAAAAAAAAAAAAGACAACGACTTATTTCTAAAAATTGTTCTATGGAACAAAAAGTTACTTTTTTCAACTTCTTGTTTTTATTTCAAATCTATTCCTTGGTCATTTTTTATTCTGAGAAATAGAAAAATTAATTGATGTTACTAAATAGATTTCTATTTTTTCTATTTCAAAGAACAAAAGAATAGAGAAATAAAAACGTTGACATAGAGATCCTTAGTCTCCCTATTCAACTCTCATTAAGAAAGCAACACCTTGATCTTCTTTTTGGGTGTGGGGGGGAGAAGGGAGGGGAGGGACGTCTGATTCATAAAAAATGAATAATTTGAAAAATATTTTTTTAAAAATGATCACTCATATTATTTACAAAAATGAATGAAATAATTTTTTGTTTTTGCATTATCCATGAAAATATTTAAAGACAAATTGTTGTTGATAGTAAAAATATTTTCATCAATTGATTATTTTAAACTATATAAGTAATCATTTTAGGGAAAATATTTTTCAGATCATATTTTTCTTTCACGAATAAGCAGAGCATTAATCTTTATAATTCTTCCCAACACACTGTGTGGAATTAATGAAGTTGTGTAATCAAATGAAGGATATGTTTTCTGCTAATTTGTACTTAATACTTATTGTCGATGGTAGCTTATGACAAATTTAAAGGCGTAAGGTTTGTGGGACTGCCGATGTCTTTTTTTTTTTTTTTTTTAAGGGAGAACGAAGTGTTAGATCGATGTTCTTAGCGGTGATGGGACCTCTGGCCAATTTACGCTCATTGAAACGTTAAGTAGCTTTGTACTAAAGTTTGTCATTATCTTCCTTTCACACACCTAAGCATAAAATTTTAAACACTTTGTTTATCTAGCTTGCTTCTTTTTTTGTAAAGAACATCTGGATAGCTTTAGAAAGATCTGCTTTTTCTAAAGGTCAAGTTTATAATAATGCATTTATCTGGAGAATAGAATCTCCTTATCCAAACTATGCAAATATAGAGATAGCTGTTTAAAAAGTCTCAAATGACAGCTAATTATATTTTAAACATTTTTATTTGGTCAAATTTAATTGTAAATTTTTTAACGATTTACTAAAAAATATTAACATGAATGCTAGCCAACCATTCTTTTGCTTGACATGAACAATGTTAACTTTAATTTTGTTTCAATCTTTTGATTTTTTTTCTTTTTTTCTTTTTATTTTTCATTTCCTTCTCTTTCATTTTTTTTTTTTCATTTTTCCCTATTTCCCTTGGTTGAATTCCAAGTCATTGATGATTAAATTAGACGCCATACGATTGATTTTTGAATAATTTTTCCTTGTAAGTAGGTCGTTATGGGTCTCAATTTCAATTTATAGGGAGAAAGTCATCGAATCATTTGCAATGGCGTCTAATTTAATCATCAAATTTTTAATTTAATTAATTTAATCCTAAATCTCTTGAGATTTGAGAATGTAGTTCTTTCAATCAATTTTTTTTTTTCCAAATTGATGATTAAATTAGATGCCATACAATTGATTTTTGAATAATTTTTCCTTGTAAGTAGGTCATTATGGGTCTCAATTTCAATTTATTGGGAGAAAGTCATCAAATCATTTATCCGTCAAATGGTGCAGACTTGAAGTTGGTACTTCTGCAGAGACCGTGGGCAATAGAGCATGATAATTATTAATTAATGTTAGTACAGTAGAATCACAGTTGCAGTCATCAATTACCTCGCCTGGATAGAACAGACTTTTTAAGCAAAATAAATCTCTCCTCAAAAATAACTGTCAAGATAAATTTCCCCTAAAACTATTTTTAAGGCTGGGTTTCTCACTGACTAATCATCCTTAAAATTGCCTAGTCACCCTCTTCATCTTAACGACTTTTCCTTATCTCCTAAAATTGTAAAAATCATTCCCATTATTTTGCACAATCTTTACTGTTTGAGGATCATTTATCACAAATAATTAAAGATTTTAAACATAAGTTGCATGCAATCAACAAATAAGTTTTCATTTATAGATTTGTTATTGTACAAATTTAATCCCGCATGAAGTTTATATTACAAATATTGACAAAAAATTTCAATATGAATTTTAAACATATACAGCATCTGGTGAATATGCTATATATATATAAAGAGGTATTACAACCCAAATTTAATATAGATTTTATATTATTATAAATATTTATTTAATATTAATTTTATATATATATACTATATGGTGAACAGAAAATACTGACAAAAATAAATTACAAAGAAATCCATTTATTTTCTAATATATTAAATTAAATTCCGAATGTTAAAACATATACATATCCATCAATATGATTGCACATCACCTTTCCGCTCCCAGGTGTATCAATCATAACACAGTATAAATTTTGGTTCTTACCATAATTATCCTTTTTTATATATCTTCAGTATCAACTTTTGTTTAATGAAAACAGCTTCGTAATTAATCTAATCTCTAAATTATCATCTACCTAGAAATAAAATGGATTAATATAAATTCCCCTCTAATCACCTTTGTAATCATATTCAACATAGGCTATATAGTTTAGTTGTACTTCAAATCTTTTTATCTGTATTTTCAATACAAACTCCATGAGACATTAAACTTGTGGAGTAACAAATCAATAAATTCAAATTTACATTTCCAAGGGAATATGCTTTTGTAAATAATGTAAAATGCGATTTTTAATTTGGAAAAATTTATATGATACGATGATACTCAAGTTGTTGGCACTAACACCTTTATAATAAGGTGTTGCCAAATGGACCACTTTTATGCGATTCAACAGTAGTTGCTGTATCATTTCTAGAGAGAAGCAAATCATACTTGAAAAAGTCAAATGATTGATTAATTGAGAAATGGACATTCACTTGTCTATAGGATCGAACTTTCAAAATTATTAGTCTCATGGGATTAAGACCCTAGTTGACTTATTTCGTTTCTCTAGATTATAGTATAACTACCACACACAAAAATACATCATGTCATCAAACAAGATGGAAAAACCTATTAGCAGTTGAGATTTACTCCAAGGTCAGGCCATGGCACAGGGACTTATAGATGGACTAAGAGATCACCTATCAACGAGGGACTATTGAAGCGGGAGCCGAACCTTGTCAATGCAAAGTGCTCAATTCTAATCAACTGAGCTGCCCCTCTGTTGGTATCAAGATCCATTTTTAAGTGATAGGCATTATGATAATCCATATATCCATTTTGCCATTTTCAAATTCTCAACAAGAATCCAAGTGTTATCTAGTTGAAAAAAAATCAAAAGAAGACCCGATAAACAAATATAATTAATGAAATCCGATGAGCAGATTTTGGCTGCAACTTAGAGCCATTTAAAGAGAAGTTCAAATCTTATGTGGGCTGAAGAAGGCAATCGAATCCAATTTATCAAAGTAAAGTAGGGAAAAATAAGGACTTTATGTAATGGCCAGATCCCAAAAGCAAAATATCTGATATACCATCTCCAAATGGAAAAAGAAACCTCATTTAAAGCCTCGTGCCGAGCGGATTAGCTTGCCAACACGGCACTCAAAAACAGAGATCATAGAGTCATCGCTGGTTGTGAAAAGAAACTTGGAACATCCTCTGACGTTGCCCTCTCCCTCTCTCCCTCTCTCTCTCTCTCTCATGTTTCTTCAAGCAGAAACTCAAGACATTACCTTGGCAAATCATTTGTCCACTTCTTCCGTCGACGTTACCTTGGCAAATCACTTGTCCACTTCTTCCGTCGACAAGACCCCTGGCGCCACGTTCTCGCCTTTCCTCCAGAATCTCTGAAACATAAGAGAAAAGAAGTCGCTTCATCTTACACCCCTCTGTCTCCTGTTTCCTCCCCTCTCACTATTTATCTCCTCGACAGACAGACATTTAACCTCGGCGTCTGTGCGGCTCGAGAGGCAAAGAAGGGGTTTCTATATTCATTCTTTAAGCGGTCATGGGAAGTGGGTGCGCATCGGGACAATGAGCACTGCTCCGTTCTGCGTCGTCACAGGGGTTCTGCTGAAGAACTAGGAGAGGATTGCATGGACAAAAGAAGCAGGGCAAATCGCGAGAAGACACAGAGGGGGCGGATTTCTTGTCCGTGATTGTTAGGGTCAGCACGCTCTTCCCTCCTCTCCTTTGTCGTGCTTCGCCTTCTCGATTCGAATCGGCTTCCATGGTTGACGTGGAAAAAGCAAAGTCTTTGCCTTCCCAAATTTTCTTTTCTTTCTGTTTACTTTTTCTCTCTGTTTTTCGCGCTTTTGGGTTTGGGAGCGTCCTTCATCGTTCACGAGACTTTGTTTCCTTGCGTACTTTGTTTACTCATGCAGCTGTTGTTTTTCTCGGGAAAATCTTAAACACAAATTTTCCCTTTGTTTGCCCTTTTTATATAATCGGAGCGTCTCTTCTTCCAATCAGATGGTCGATAGCTGTTCGGTCGCGTGCCCCGTTCGGTGCGTCATTTCGTTTTTTTTTTTCCTTTGACATTTTCTCTCTCTCTCTCTCTCTCTCTCTCTCTTGCTTGGGTTTTTGGACTTTTTCCTGGGAAGTGACGGAGATGGCGGAAAATCCGAAGTTGGTGAGAATTTCTTGGGTGTTCGGGGGTTGTTGAATTCTTGCGATTTATGTTGGAAAAAATCACGCCTTTCGCTTGGTTTCCCGACTGTTTTATTGAGCTCGAACCTTCATTTCCTCGTCCAGATTATTTCAGTTTCGTCTGATTCTTCCGAAAATTCTCTCTGTTGCTCGATCGCTCTCTCTCTCTCTCTCTCTCTCTCTCTCTCTCTAGGAATTCGAGGGGAGTGGGTTGGAGGATAAGATGGGAACCCAGAAAATCACGGTGTCGGATCACATGAACGGATTGCCAGCCGATAAGTCCGATGACTTGGTCATCGACATGGAAAGCTTCTCGCATCTCGTTCCTCCTCCTTGCAAGGACATCAATTCCAGAATCACTGTAAGTCTCTCTCTCTCTCTCTCTCTCTCTCTCTCTCTCTCTCCCGAGTGAACAGGGTCTTCTCTACTCAGAGTGTTTTTATTTCTTGGAGCTAACGCTTTTTTTGGAGAGGAAAAAAGAATAATTTGACCTGGTAATGTTTCAAAGTTTGATTCTTGGTTCTTGTGAATGTGTGTGGGGGTGTTAGAAGTGAAAATGAGCAGAATTAGCTTTCGACGCCTTCCTTGATGTTGCTTGAGCTTGTGCAATGTTGTCCGGCATGTACATTGTACAAAGCAGCAACATGAAAGCACATGCACTGCGAGAATTCGAGTGTTCCGATATGACGAATCATTGAATCGGGCTAGTCCAAGAATCATGAAACCGCACACAGAGCAAGTTCTTAGAATTACCCAGGGCAGCGAATTCGTTTGTGGTGAAAAAAGCAGAAAATGTCTGCTAATTCTGGGAAAATTTGAAATGTGGGTGGTGAATTTCGATATATTTTTCCTTTGAGATAGCGTTTGATTTTGGTTTTGATCGAAATTAGTTGACTGTTTTCTGCAATTTTCCTGATAAACCCTTTATTCTCTGTCTCAAGAAGGAATTTTTCCGCACTCTACTGATCACTAATTGCCTTTTCTGGGGAAGTTGCAGAGAAGCCTTTCTCGAAAAGGGTCTCAGCGTGTGGGCGAGGACAAGGTCATCTCCAATCCCAGTGCCGCAGATAAAAACGATAGCCAACCAGGGATCGTTCTGGCCACATCCTCGCCCAGGGGTACGCCCAGGGGTACGCCCAGAGGTACCGTTCCTTCTCTATATATGCGATGTGCACATCCTTGCGTGATTTTGCTATCAGTGATTCCGTTGTCGTCATTGAATTTATGTCAGCGACAAATTGGAATTTCTTAGAAGCGGGCAAGCTGCCCATTGCGCCCCTTCTTGTCATCGAATGCTCCAAAGAAATGAAGGAACAAAGTTGCTTTCTCTTTTTTGAGGGGAATTATTGTAATTGTCTTACACACAAAGCTTGGAACTTAGTGGAAGTTTGAAGAGTGAGTGATTTAGGTTAGTTGGCCCATCAGGGCCATTTGGTCCACAATTTGATAGGGACAGAATGATGCAGATGAATAATAATGGTACCCAACAGAGTGCTAAATCTCCAGGTTTTGTATATTTGACCAACTAGCTGTATCCAGCTTGATGGGGATGACTTGCTCTAACTTTGATATTTTGTAGTAACGTTAATTGTGGACTAGATTATGGACTGATCATTGAAACCTGATCTTCTCCAGCTGCTGGTTAGTTAGATTGAAAAAATATGCTGCCTCTGCTGGGTTACTGATCAAAACCACGAAAATTTTTTCTTTTTTTTTAAAGAACCTAAATTTTTCATCGAATTTTCTGAGGATTTGGTAGAATATGGAGCCTACTGTTGTCATGGGTTTGGTTTAATAATCAAGCATAGTTGGTGGGAAAGTAAAAATGAGGCTCTGTATTGGCAGAAGCAACTAACTGCAGGTCAACTCCAAGGAACCGCAAGTGGTGAATTTGATTGGCAAAATTATGAAGAGTTCATGAAAATGTCTCACTGGCATCTATGATTGTTGATTTGCAGCTTCACTTCTAGGGTCCAACTCAATGGATGCAGCCACCATGGCTGCTGTCGGGACAACGGATCACACCAGTAAACTGCAGAACCACCATCAGATCACTGTAACCACAGGAAGCATTGGGACTGCTAATGAGAGCCGGTTCACTATTCGAAGAAATAGTTTTCGACGATCTTCTTCATCATGGATTCTCGATCCAAAGAGAATCCTTTTCATTTTTGCTACTCTGTAAGTTCATGATCCATCGTCATCTTCAAAGTGTTGTCTATTGTTGATTATTGTAAACAACACAAGCAGCACTCGTAAAAAGTTTCAATTGCAATGCTGTATATTGATCTGAATATTCTTGTGACAGGTCGAGCATGGGAACGATTTTATTAATTTATTTCACCCTTTCGATCAGCAAGTCAAGCACGGCTGGTGGTGATTTTGACTTGCCGCAGTAATCCATCTTTACAACAGAGACTAGATTCAGCTTTTAAGGTTTGGAGTTTGGACTTTGAATTCGCAGCACAGAGCTAGCGTATGGTGAGGTCATTTTTAGGGATAATTGGGCACTCTCTTCTTGATGTGGAAGTTCAACCAGCAAAAACCAATCAAAATCGGTGAAGAAACGTCAAGAGAAAGGAAGGTGAAAAAGGATTTTGGGTAGATGAGAAATGATTGGTTTAGGAAAAATGAAGAAGAAAAGGAGAGGAAAAAGCTGAATCCATTCCATTGTCATTGATGCAGCGGGACCAGAGAAATCTTCATGGCTGGGCTTTCAGAGGATTATTTTTATAGGTGAAGACACACTGCGAAGTGACAAAGAGGAGGAATCTTCTATTTTCTAAGTAAAGGGAGAGAGAGATCAAAGGCACATGGTTGGGTGCTCTGTTTTTGTTAGCATCTAGTGTCTCTTTACAAGCAATGGGATGTTTCAGAATGTCACTTTTTTTCTGTGAATGTCTTCTCTTATATAGATTTTGTTCCCTTTTTGAAGTATCTGGCTTGAGATTGAACCTTTTTGCGCGTGCATGCACATTCAAGCATGTGTAGGAACAAATGTCTCCGCCTTTTTTCCAGAGAACATTAGTATAAACAGGGCATGTTGGGGAAAGTACATTAGGGAAGAGGAATGTTGGAGGGCCCTGTTATGATCTCACTGCCCAGGACTGAACAGGAAAAGGGAGAAACCAAAATCAATTTTTGCACAAAAAGCTGGTGGATTATGATGACCTTCCTTAAGAATTACAATGGAGAGGATATTGGTGCATACAATAGAGAGGATCATTTCTATAACATTTCGTCAACCCACCAATTCTTAAATCGAAAGCTCCTAAACCCTATGCAGCCAACATAACTTGCACTGTTGGGTCAAGACGGAAGGTGAAAAGAACAAGAGACAGTTCGCTCACAACTGGCTCTTCTTCAATTTTTGGTATCATACTGTGTCTGTGACAGCAAAAAGTTGCCAAGATATTGATGATTTATCAGAGTTGGTTCGGATTCTACCATCCTCACGTCCTCCCTATCTGTCCAGCAGGCATAACCCAGCAAACAATTATTGCTTGTTTGTATGGCGAGCTTTCCACTTCATGTGAGTAATGACAAAACCGGTCATTGCGACTAAGTTCGCGCAAAGGACAGCCATTAAGGCCCATCTCCAAAAGAAAATATCACAACTGCTTTGGCAAGTAGCAATAATTGCCAACGGCACCATCGTGCCAAGAATCAGTCAGTCATGCGCATTAAGAGCAGGAGATAGCAGATAGCAACATACTAGATAGAACGAAATGGTAGAGAGTAAGAGTAGAGTAGACATAGAAAAGGAAAGCTAAGTACTGATAGGCGAAACCTTAACTGGAAATATGATGGGAAATGATTACAAGTTGCATCATCTGTCCGTTAAATTCTAGGACCAGCATTAGGACCAGAAGTCGGAAGAATTTTCTTCCCAACAACCGAAAGACCAGCTCCTATAACATTAGGAATAAGAACTAATACCAACCATGCATTTAATTCATCTGACGAGGATTGCCATATGATTTTAATTTATTACATCATTTCTTCAAAAGGTGAAAGACATTATAAGTGCTATGTACAAAAATACAACTTGCATCACGAGTGTACGAGGATGCTTACATACTCTGTAGGTAGGTATTATTAGATATTGTGCTACAGCAACAAAATAACGACCTCAGCAGGAGCATTGGCAATGCTTTTTCCGCTCTAGCAACTATGTGGTTATATTGGAAGAAAAACACATGGAAACATCCATGATGCTTCGGCATAATTGTTGGTGAAATTCACATAAATTAATAGAACACAGTCAGATCACTCTATGCTTTGTAACCAGACCTTGCTCAGATGTGGGAACGAAAGCTCAAGCAGCAAAGGACTCCTTTTGGTGCAGTATACAGCTTCAGCATCTCATCTTGGTACATGAGGACTTGGAAGTTGACTTCCTCTTCTCTTAATATCGCTTTGAGATTCTTGGCATCGAACATCTTTGCTTCCTGTCATGGTAAAGCCTCAAAACAACAGCTGCGGTTTCTTCAATTGCTTTTCCCGTCACCTCTTTAAGAAAGAACAACAAAACACTTGAGATTGATACAGAGGTGTAAGGTTTCAGAAACTTCAAAGACTTCATCGAGACTTCATTTATCGATCTTCTTACAATGTATGTAGATGAAATTCTCACATTTTTTGCCCCAAAACAGTGAGACTTAATAGTAGCAACAGAGAATGAAAAACAAACAAGCGGATGAAAGATGTCCTCACCAATGACAGGCCAAACTGGATTTTGAGAAAAAATCTTCCCAGCAAAATCCAGTTCTTCTCTGACATGGTCCATCTCTGAATAATTACTCCGAGACTCCTCACTGAAGCCCATGCTCTTAGCTCTGGCTTTTCTTATCGTTTGCAAGACAACAGGATTGATCGTGAGACCAAATACCTTCTCTGGGTCTACTTCAAACAGAGTCTTTGGCAGCTCTACACCCATGACAATAGGCACGTTTGCCACTTTGTAACCTTTTTGAGCCAAATAAATCGATAACGGAGTCTTTCCAGTTCGAGAAACGCCAGCAAGGACGATATCTGCCTTATGCAAGTTTTGCGGCAATGCACCGTCATCTTGCTTTATTGTAAACTCGATCGCTTCAATTCTTTTAAAATACTCATCTGTAAGAGGGAAGCTCCTCCCAGGTGCACCACGGGGAAGGCCAGAAGGAGAGACACCTAAATGGGTAGCAACGGCCTCAGTGATTGGCCCAAGGACATCAGTGGATGGTACGCCCCAAAGCTTGCAGGCTTGTCTTGCTGATTCGGCCATCTCAGGGTCAGCAAGGGTGTAAACAAGTATTGCACCTTCTCTCGCAGCTTGCCTTACAATCTCCAGCAACTTCTCCACATCATCTATCTAAATATGGATGTCAAAGAATAAAAATCAGAAAATATGATACCTAACTTGCTGAAATACGTATCAGCAGATGTTGATAAATTGACAACCAACTACATGTGGACTTATCATCAATGCTTCAAGATTTCAAACAAGGGAAGAGGCTGCTTCCCATCACCAATCAACCTTGGAAACAATGCATTTCCAGGGATTCTCATCGTAGGAATCAGCAGGGCAAGCAGTGACAGGACACTGTGGCAATTCAAGCCAGGGTCCTTTGTCCCTTCTTGAGGACAAGTGGTACCGCCACTATGCCACCAACTCAGTTGGCAAAGGGAAACTCATTTAGGCTATGTCTCATTTACAAAGATCCAACCAATCCGATCTAAATTTGTGCATCTCCCCTTTGGTCACCCCGTCCCAAAACCCGCAAGGCGCCAACTAATAGTAATGGGTATAACCACTCACCATCAGAATACCAATTCATTAGGCTGCCATTTACATGATTTCCTCAGAGATGCGAAACTCCACTAAAAGCTTTCCGGTCGGATTAGAGAAAAAAACGTTAATGCTTTCGAGTGACTGCAAGTTTGCAACAACTATCGAGCAAACAAGCGAAGCTGCAGCACCAAATAAAACTATGCATCGAAATGGTATCTACATGGGCATGGAATCCTCACCATTTCGTCAATGAAACACAACAATGCACGTCGCCCCATCATCAAACAATAAGCGATTCAAAGCATATGACCGATAAAGAAGCAAACTTTATGCAAGGAAAAAAGTGAAGAAAAATTACCCCAGAAAACAAATGGGTATTCACAGAACACCCACGATCCACCAAGCAGAACTCGAACTGGCCCAGCGCGGCGTTGACGGAGTGCTCCGCCGTCCATCCCGTCCCGTCCGAGACCATGTATATCTGCTTCCCCGCCGTCGCCGTCTTCTCCGCGTCATCGTCGCCGTCGCTCCCAGCCGAGCCCTCCGCGTCCCCCGACGTCCCCGACAACAGCCCGTCGAGCAACGCCGCCTGAGGACCTGGACGCTCCGGCGCCGGGGACTTCCGGACCGGCCGGTCCAGCTTCCGGCCGGACCGGATCGCGCGGGCCCTGGACCACCGGTTCAGCTGGGCGCTGCCCTTGAGCTTGGGGGCCGCGGATGGGTCGGAGTCCTGCCCCGTCCGGGCCCCGGGCTGGGTGGCCGAGGCGGGCGGCGGCGCTGGGCGGTGGCCCGGGAGGTTCACGGCGGCGGAGGCGGCGGCGGAGGCGGACATGTCGGATTTTCTTTCGTGTTTGTTCGTTTCAGTTGTTGATCGATTGATGAAGATATTTTCGATTTGCTGAGAAATGAGGGAATTTCTTTGCACGGGTGGCGCAGTGAAATTGCGAGTTAGACAGCTTCTCAAAAAATGAAAAAAGAGAGATACACAATCCAAAGAAAAAAGAATAATTAATTTTTATTTATTTTTAACAAAAAATATCAAATATAAGTTACTATTATTATGAAAAAACTTTTCGATTTTTATAGGATGGTACTATTTCTATTCCTATATGACATATTCCACCCCGGTTTTTACTAAAAAGGCAAAATTGTCATTTATCATTCAATTGCAATTTATATTGGGGGTCCCAAATTTATTTATTTTAGTATTTCTTTATTTATGTAATATTTACTCACCACAATTAATAATTTCATATGTTCAATTTTTGTTTATTATAGATTTTCCATGTATATTAAAGGCACTATTTTTTTTTATCGTCTAATATTACTTCCATAAGAATTTGCTTTGTCCAAAAGAGAAATTTCTAAGAAATCTAGTTCTTTCCATGTTGTCAATTAAATTTACGGATAAATTGTTAAGTAGATGAAATTTAATTAAATCAAAAAAATTCATAACATAAATATTTTTTTTGAAAATTTAAGTGAAATATCATCATTTAGGATTGATAGAAATTAATATTATCTATGAATTATTTATAAAGAAAACATGAAAATACGTCATTGTGCACATTATTTTTAGTGTATTCAAAGATATTCATCCAACATTTTACATGTATAAAAGTATTTCTTCAATATAATAAGGAAAATAGATAGATTCTTTGATATAGTAAATAGAGGGACTTGATATTTTATAGTTGGTAAGGTAAGAATATATTGACAACTTGATATATATTTTAGACTAATGAAATTAATAAAAGTTTCGCCAAGAAAGTGACCCTTTGAGATAAGAGGAACAAAAAAGAAAAAAAAGGAAAAGATAAGTTACTATAAGATCAATGATGAAAAAGAGATTTTTCATTTTTATATTATATACTATTAATGAGATAATTTTACACGAAACATATAAAACATTATAGGAATATTTGAGAATGCACTTTTCTTTAATATGCTAAAAAAATGTATGATATATTTAATCATGGTTATTATCTTGAATAAAAAGGAAAAATAGAAAGAATAAAAAGAAGTAAGGCCATTATTTTAAACTACAATTGATAGATGGGTAGTAGTTTTGTCTTTTTAGTGTAAATGTGAGTATATATAATTATTTAAGAGTGGAAATAGTGTTGCCCTTCTTAAAATATAAATTACTCTTTTGCAAAATAAACACAATCCTAAAAAGCCCTCAACTTTAGGTTCAATTTCAATTTTTCTAAGATCATCATACCTCTTTTACCCTCCATCTAAATATCATGGCATTTTTATGTGTGAGAAGTCCATGTTAGTAAGATTTTTTTTTTTTTTTGGTAAAAAATTAAAGATATTTCATTACTAACCCAAGACTGATGGATTACAAAACGATTCGATGTCCGAACATAAATAAGCCAAAGAGGATGAGGGGGATTTAAATTCCAATTCGTTGGAAGCGTGTCGGTTTGATGAGCCTTAGCAACCTAATCGGTGGCCTGATTAAATTCTCTGGGCTCAAAATATAGCTTAATCTCCTTAAGTTGGCCCAACAATTCCTTGTTGGATAATAGAACGTGTAGCCCATGGAGGTTTAGCCCAACCCAAGATGGACCTAACCCAAAATGGACTCCACCACTTGCAAGCTGTCGAACACCAAGACTCCATTAAGAACATTTGAAATGCACGTGTTCTGTTTAGCTGGAAGTGTTGCTCAAGTTCGTTCACTTTGTGTGACTTTTTTCTCTTTCCACCAATTCAACACCTCATAGACAGCTAGGGTTTCTGCCACAAACGCGGAAGGGGCGAAAATCGGTTTCACAAATCCATCAAGGAGGATGCCCTCTCTATTTCTCCTCACCCCTACTGTTGATCCCTTAAGTTCAGAGCTAATCCATGAGCTATCCACCGAGATCTTGAAGAAGAAGTCGGTGGGCAGGTCCACTAGATTGTGCAGTTACCGGAGGTCCCGTTCTCTATTCGGTTAGTAGTATTCATTTCCCGTTTCAATTGTAGTTGTGTCGAAAATATAGATTCTTTGACTATTAAACTTGGATTTGGGTCTTTTCCTTTGAAGATTCGACTGTTCCGCACCTTCCATATCCTCCAAATAGCTTTGGCGAACTCAGCTTTGGCTTGTCGGCTCTTCCTCACAGTGAGATTCTCCCATATCCATATATCCTTTTGATTACTGATTTCTAGAGAAGTATTGGCTACCATTCGTTGATCCGACCATATTGTCTTTGTCCAAGGACAGTGAATAAATACATGCTTAGTGGATTCAGGAACTTGGTCACAAAAAGGACAATCTTTTTCAAGTAAAATCTTCCTCTTGTATAGGTTTTCTTTTGTAGGTAAACCACTGTTGCATGTACTCCATATAAAAAATTTGACCTTCAAGGCAATTTTGAGCTTTCATATTTCTATCCATAGTTTTTTAGGAGGCTGGTATGACGAGGATGGTTGATTTGCCATTTGGAATATTTCTAAGTCTCGAAGCTTGTTGTACCTGCTCTTTACCATATACCTGAATGATTCATTGTTCATATCATCTTGTCTGGCCCAGGTGTTAGGCTCAAAGGCATAGCTGCAATTTCTTTCGCAAGTCTGTCATCAAACATCTCCTGTAGTAGTTGAGAGTTTCATTTCCTTTCAGTTTGATTAATTAATTCTACTACAAGAAGATGATCATTTTTATTTGTTGGACTGCCTATCTTGCCTGATATGAACCATCTATCCTCTCTAATTATGATCTTACTGCCATCCCCAACCTCCCATTTTACTTCATGCGCAATTGCATCTCTTCCCACTAATAAGCTTTGCCATCCCCACGAGGGTCAGGGACCTTTTTTTAACTATCCAGAAGTCATCTCTAGGGAAATAGATAACTCTCAACATCCTACTCCATATGGAAGTTTGGTCTTGTATAAACCTCCAAACTTGTTTCCCCAACATCGCTTTGTTAAAATTAACTAAGACCCCCCCCCCTTTAAAATGTCCCATTTGTTCCAATGGATGCCCTTTCCTGCAGCATTTTGTTTCCACCAGAAAGATTAAATTCTCTTTTCAATCACCTTGCAAATTGATATAGGAATTTTAAAGATCGACATGGCAAATTGGGGTAATGCTTGGACTATTATCTTGATTAGTATTTCTTTCCCGGCCTTAGATATTAGCTTCTCTTTCCACCTTTCTAATTTCCTCTCAACTCTTTTTAAAACCCAAGAAAACATATGTTTCCTTGTTTGCCCCCAATTTGAAGGTATTCTCATATACTTACCTATTTTTTTGATGATCGACACCCTTAATTCAGCTGTTATATTATGTTTTAGTACTTGAGGGCAGTTCCTTTCAAAGAAAATTCCAGACTTGTTAAGATTAATGGACTGTCCCAATGCAAAGCAATATTGGTTTAGAATATTTACTAAGTTCTGAGCCTTAATAATTGTACTATCTAGAAAAAAATATAGCATCATCTACAAAAAAGAATGTGTGATGGTATTGGACAATGTGTGTTTAGTTGAATACCCTTTAGGCTTCCATCTCTGATAGCTTTCAGTAATAAGGAGGATAGGACATTTGCCATCAAATGAATAGATAAGTAGATAGTGAATTACCTTGTCTAATTCCTCTCATTGGTTTGAAATAGTCACACGACTCCCCATTTACTTGGATAATAAAGGACACCGAGGAAATACAGGACTTAACCAAAGTTAACCCATTTGTCACAAAATCGCATTTTCAACAAACAATCACAAAGAAAGTCCCATTCGACCCTATCATAGGTCTTTTGCATATCCAATTTTAGGATTGCTTGAAATTTCTGCTTTCTTTTCCTCACTCTAAGTTGATGTAGTACTTCTTGAACGATGAATATATCTTGAATTTGTCGACCCCCGACGAAGGCACTTTGTTCTTGGGAAATAATCTTTGGGAGCTAGGGTTTTAATCTATTGGCCATTACCTTTGCGATGATTTTATAATTGAAATTACAAAGACTAATGGGCCTATACTGAGTAATGCCTTTTGGATTTGATAATTTTGGAATGAGAGTAAGATGGGTCCTATTAAGTTCAGGATCGAGCATACCTTGGTTGACGAAATTGTCCACCATGCTGAAAATATTCTCATGAATTTCTGACCAATTACTTTGGTTATATAATCCATTGAGTCCATCCAGTCTCAATGCCTTTATGACGCCCATTTGATAAATTGCGAGTTTTACTTCTTCCTTTGTAACAGGCCCTGTTAAAGCTTCCTTCATTTCCATAGCGATCACTTCTTTACATTGATTTAACACCGGTTGATATTCTCTATACCCCACCGTCGTATATAGAGCTTGGAAGAAGCTTGATATGTGTTGTTTAAGGATCAAACGGTCCCGACTCCAATTATGATCATCGATTTGTAGCATAGAAATTTTATTCCGTTGTCTCCTCTATATTATGATAGCGTTAAAATATTTTGTATTTTTATCCCCCCATTTAATCCAATTAATCCTAGATCTCATACCCTAGTACATTTCTTCTTGTCTCCACAGGCTTTCAATATGCTGGACAACTTGGCAATATTCTTCTTGGTTTTGGCTCCCTTTAGCCCTATTCATTAACTCGGTGAGTCTACCCTGTAGATAAGGAATTTCATGGGATTCGTTTCTAAATTTT
Organism: Eucalyptus camaldulensis; assembly: GCA_019915185.1. Lineage (NCBI taxonomy): Eukaryota > Viridiplantae > Streptophyta > Magnoliopsida > Myrtales > Myrtaceae > Eucalyptus > Eucalyptus camaldulensis. Next base: position 13,284,027 of record JAHSVA010000012.1, read on the forward strand.
TTGTTTCTCCATCGCTTTAATGCATTAGCTACCTTCCTAGTTTTGCCCACAATATCTAGCCAGTAGCCTTCCTCAACTCTCCAGGCTCTTTAGATCACTTTTTTGCATTTTGAATTTTCTATCCAAAAAGATTTAAATCTGAATTTCTTCCTTTTCCTCACCAAAATTGTATCTATTTGTAAAAAAATCAGACAATGATCTAAACCAATTGCTGGAAATGCATATGCCTTTGCATTAGGGAATGAGACTCTCCAATCAAGGTTGCAAAAAGCCCTATCAAGTCTTTTTTTGACGAGTTCAGCAACTTCTCAGTTATTAGACCATGTGTAAATACACCATTTACTCTCTATATCCATCAATGAACAAGAGTTCAAGAAGTCCCGGAACGCCGCGATTTTATATTTATCCATGTCACGTCTTTTGACCTTTTCCCACTTATACAACACTTCACTAAAATCTCCAATACATAGCCATGGGAGACAATTTGAGATATGAATAGACTGCAATGTTTGCCATAGTTTCAACCTTTCTTGGTAGTTAGTAAAAGCATGAAGTAAAGAAATTTTCATGATGACTCCACTATTTTGATCTTTGCATCTAATATCAATGAGTTCATCAATATTTGTTTCCAAATCCACCTTAAATTCCTCATCCCACATAAGAGCTAATCCACCCCCAATCCCAACTGGATTAATTATAACAACCTTTTCTTAAATTGAAGACGTTTTCTAACCCTTCGACAACATTTTCCTTATTCTTGGTTTCCATAAGGAAGACCAAGTTAGGCCTCTCTCGAGTCACTAAGGCTTGAAGATGTTGAATTGTTAAGGGATTGCCCAACCCTTGACAGTTCTGACTCAACAATTTCATGTCTCTCTTGGTGGCTTATAAGGGCTAGCCACCAAAGCCCAGTCATTAACCCCTTCCCACACCCGAACTAGGGTATCTAGTAAGTTCTCTTCATCTAGCAAGTGCCTTGGTATCCCTCTCTTTTCATATGGAGTAAAGCGCTTTTGTTTTTTCGCAGTTGGTTTTTTAAGTCCTGCCTTCTCCTTCTTTAACGAACCTGCACTTTTGTAACTTTATGTGGAAGGTAGATGTAGTACCTACGGTTGTTGTGTTCTTTTCCCTTTATACATGGCTGCATCTTCCTTTATTTTTCCATCATATATTATAACATTTTTCTACTGAGTTGTACACCACCAAAGCCTTATACAGCCCTGTCTGATCGTGTTGCAGGTCCATATCTTTCGGGAGGATGTGCGTTTATGGTGCATTTTCCTCTTCCTCAAGATTGGGATCTATTTTCCCATAAAAGGTCTTCCAACACATGTTATACTCCTTCACTTCAACCTTCGACCATGAGCCATACCTACTAGGTTTGTCTTGAGCTAGACCCGTCTCCTTATAAGGATATTTTAGACAAAATATGGCATAATGTCCAATGCAACTGCACAAATAGCAACAATGAGGCAATCTTTCATATTTGAAATTAATCCACCACTTTTTACTTCTCAGTTCAATTATCTCCACGACGAAAAGTCATTCGATATGAAAATTGGGGAAATTAGGAACAGTCAAAGTGATTTTTGGAACGATGATAGATTTGAAATTAGAGTTGAAGTTTAGGATAGATCTGAAACCATATATAAAGTTGGAAGCTACTTTTAAATTAATAAAAAAAAATAATAGAAGAAGAAGAGTTAGGCCATTATTTTAAGGAATTAGGTCGCTAAAATGGTAAACTATTCATAGGAGCAATCATCAAAAGACATGCTTCAAGTGATAGAGGGGACATTTGCACAAATTGTGGTAATTTTAGGGTCCTCCTTCTGTACATGATCTGAAAAATTCAATTTGAAGGCCTCATTTGGGTGGATTGGCAGGGCTAGTAGAAGCCCATGCCCAAAAGAAAACTAATGATGGTTTTATTTTTGGGAAAATTTAAAGTAGTGTGGGTGATGTTTTTGGGACACAATCCATATCTATCACCGATGATGATATATTTGGATTTTGTTAAAAATAAAAGAAATACAAATTCTTTAGTTCTTATACACACTACCATACCAAAGTGGTCGAAGATTTAGTAGATAATACAAGTGCAACAAAATGGATACTCATCATTTGAGGAATCGATCGATCTGCAGGTACTGAGCATATAATGTTGTAGATCCTAACCGCAAGTGAAATTCATCGGACGATACAATCCCTATTGTTCAAAAGACAACCATATCCAACAATGAGGTACTGAGTTAACATAAGATTCTAATAGTTCAATTATGAACCTTATTGATTTGAATACTTTGACTTCTTAAATGAACTGAGCATAACTTCTTTTAAAAGACTCCAAATAGCATAAAATCCGATGCATTAGAAACTAGACACATTGGGCTTTCCATCAATATATTATGAGAGGATACTGGAGCATGAAATCATCATCAAATCTCATAAGAAAAAGACCTTTGAAATCCTATTGGAAAAGATGAACTTAATATTTAAGCCATTTTTCATTAATTGTTGGATAAGGCTTTGTTGCTTCATCACATTGCCTGAACAAAAAATCGACACTAACACGAGTTACTAATTAATTGAGTGAAATGTGCACATTACTAAAATTTATTATTATTATTTCACAATCAATTAAGTGATCATATTTTAATGGATCAATTACTTAGGGCATGCATAATAATCATTTTATTTCTCAATTTCTATTTTTGTGCTATTGAGGACATGTTTGGAATTGAAATTTGTTTGGTAATGTAATTTTATTTTTCTATTTTCAAGACAAATTTTTGGTCTAGAAATAAATTTTGAATAGAAATGAGAAGTACAAATTTTCTAGTTTTCTGTTTCTTTTCTAGAAATAGAAACAAAAACTCTTCTTATCATTTATTCCCTCTCTCTTGCATGCGTTCTCCCACGAGAAGATCACCCTCCTCCGCGAGACTCTTCCCATCCTAGACCCCCAGATTGGCCCTCACCTCCTCTGGCCCCTTCGACCCCTCTGCTTCCACCTCCACCTCTTCCAGCGATGGCTATTACACCTCCACCTCCTTCCCCAAGCTCTCCTCCAGCGCCTACACTAACACCAACATCGGCACCTCCTTCCTCTCTAACAACACCTCCCTCTCCGGCTTTCACCACTCCATGCCGAATAATCTCGTCATCTACAACTTCTTAGAGTTTCGCTCTGCCACCAACAACTTCCTTGCCAAGACTTACTACTCCTCATCCTCATCATCCTCCTGGTGCTACTCCCTCCGTGATAATGACATTGTCATCTTCTAATGCAAGTTTAGGCACGAGATTAACATGGGCTACCTCAAGGACCTCCTTGGGATTATTTGTCAGAGCCATGTGATTAGCATCGCGAGACTACTTGGCTCCTCCGTCTTTGTTGACAACATCTTCTTGATCTATGAGTTCGTCGATGGCGCTAGCCTCTTCGATTGCTTGTGGAATCCTAAAATGCCTGATTTCATGATCCTTGGGACTTGGATATCAAGTATGTAAATCGTCACTGATGTCGTGCATGACCTTGATTACATCCACAATAACACCGGCCTCAACATGATCCTTGTCCACAACCATATCAAGAGCAGTAGCATTGTGATGACAGAGCCATTGTTCAAAGCAAAGATTTGCCACTTCAGAACCACCTAGCGGTGTGGCAAGGCAAACGAGAATGACGTGTTTCGGGAGCGGATGAGTCTAGCAAAGGGTGGTAGCATGATTAGGGAAGAGCGAAAATTTTATATTATTATAAAAAAGAACTTTTGTTTCGGAAATATAAATTTTGTATTGTTATTAAATGTAATTAGATGCTCAAAAATTCGTCCAAGTGATAGAAATTAAAAAATCTATTTATGGCCAAAAATTGTTTTCAATACAGAATGGTTATCATTCGTATCATTAATTGGGTATATGGTAATTGATTTTTCTTTCGTGTTGCAAATTCAAGTGAAAGAAATCTTAAAGTTCTAAATAAACTAATGTGGAAAAGCGCCCCCCCTCCCCCCCCCCCCCCCCCCCCCGCCCCCCAAAAAAAAAGAGAAGAAAAAAGACTAATCCAGAACATTCATTCCAAAGTAAAGTTATTGTCTCACAAGCTAGATAGAGTTTTTTTTTTTTTTTAAAGGTATTGTTTTGAAAAAACGAGTTTTTGTTCTAAGGCATTTTCAATTTTCTAAATTTAATACGGACCCTTTTCTTCTTGGAAATTTTGGCATGTGAACTTCTTCACAATGGTTTTAAATATAATCTTCTTAAGTAAAATAAATAGTTAATACCATGAAAAATCTCAAATTATTACATCCGTGATAAATTTATTTCACACTAATTTCTTTATTATAAAAAAATCCAAAACTGGTACACCTATGACAAATTTAACCTCCGTTAGTTTTTGTTAAATTTTATCGTCAAATTAGTAAGTTGTATGATACGTGACAATTGACGAATATACTAGTTTAAGTGAAGTGTACGTGTGTATCTAAATTAGTGGTTTTAATGGGATTATTTTATTATAAATGTACCGGTTCAGATTTTTATGTGGTCAAAAAACTAATTTGGTATAAATTTATCGTTTTGAATTTCTAGTGGTCAAAAAAATTAGTTTTGGTCAAATTTATCATAGGCATACTAGTTTGGAATTTTTGTGATATTAACTCTAAAATTAAAGAACAAAAGTTTGCATTATACCATCCAAATAAAAAGTTGTAAAGCAAGCTACATGTTAAATTGCAAAACCCTAGTTCCTTGTACGTACAGAATTTGGATTCTCAAACCGATATCAAACTTATGCTAAAAACTATAAGCTAATAATCTTCTAGCTCCCTAAATTTTTTTAAACTTCTAAAGCTACATATACAAACTTGTCCATGTATTTTCTCTCTCTTTTTTTCCTTTTCCTTCCTTTTTTCTTCCAGTACCATTCTTTTCTGTACTTTCCTGATGATCACCAAGAACTAGCTTAACTAGCTTGTCAATTCATAAGGACGACATCTGGACACAAAATTCTCATCAGCTTTTACACGAGAAATCTGGGAAGCCCGATCTTGTGACCCAGCTTTTGTACATCTTCTTGGACCTGTCGTCTGAATTCTCGAAAGCTGAAGCTCCTGTAGACAGGAGGCCAGTTGCAGCTCTCGACCACAGTGTCGTACGATGGGCAGAAGAAGTACGCGGTCGAGTACCGCTCCCGTTTCGAGTTGGTCATCACCCGGTGCTGAACGCTCTTGTACACATCGTTGCTCCATGCCTGAAACAAGCGTGTGTAGATGCTCATTCATCAGAAAGCATGCAACCATGACAATCCCCCGAGAAATTAATAAACAACGCCATATTCATCTAAAGAAGGGTTAACCCACACAAGACATCCGACGAGCATATCCTAATCAACAGCACTACAGCCCAACTCGCAGGGTTCTTCCGGCATGAAGAGGTTCTTGGTGAAGAGAGACTTTTTCGAATGACTAAGTTCGCGGTGTTTTCAGCTGTCAAAAGTGCTAATGATTGAAAGCGAGAAGAAAGGAAAGAAACACGTACATACCTGAAATAAGTCGCCAATGTTAATGATGAGAGCCTCGGGATTAGGTTTAACAGCGATCCACTCCCCATCTTTGACCAATTGCAGACCCCCCACCTCGTCCTGATGCAGGATTGTGAGGAAGTCGCTGTCGGTGTGCGGCATCAGCCCGAGCATGTCCGGTGAAATTGGACATGGTGGGTATCTGTTCATTCTCAGATAGCATGTGCTCGGCAGGCAATTCTCCATGAAGAAGGTCGATTTGTGGCCCAGTTCCTCTGCTAAGATCTTGGCTAATTTCTGCGCTAGGTTTGATACGGTCCCGGCAAATTGTTCCATTGTCGAGCTGGTGTCAAAGAATCATAGCCCCACAAGCAAATTTAACATGTAAGTACAAAAGACGAGCGATGGTCTTACAACGTACAACGCGGGGAAAGATCAAACATGAAGGAGCTTGAAATTTGAGGATGTTAAATGCAACCCGTCCGATGGTGTACTTAAGGCTTCGAATAAATCCCGTAAATAAAGTAGGATAAGTAGCATTAAAAAAGATATTTTATAGAGAAAATAAATTGGAGCTTGCTTGATCATTCCAGGAATTCACCATTTTGCTCTTAGAAAATTCATGCGTGCATGCCCTATTAAATGCAACATCAAGTGATATCATGTTTAAATAGGACCGCTATATGACCTAATGCACTATTTTCCTAAGAAAATATACAAAACATAAAGGAAGAGTTGATGGTTAAGAGTGTTTACTCTGTCCGACTAATGGAAATACAAACCGCCATCCATAGGTGGTGCTAACAAACTACCATAGAAGATAGTGTACGGAGAGTGTTAAATGTTGTGTATGGGATGCAATTAAGTCCGAGATCTTTTAGTTGATTCAATTAAGTCCTTAGCCTTTTTTCACACAGTATGATTAAGGTCTTTTGATGAATAAATTTTGAAATAGTCTATGTGTCACTCAAATATTAGCTACCGGTATCCTTAAATTACAATTTTCAACGTGAGTTTTAGATCGAACTTAAGTGAAACAATCAAAAAGTTTAAGATGTGATTGCACTTTTTGGTAAAAGTTAGGATTAGATTGAACAAGTTGAATTTAGGCCTTGATTGCATTATATACATAAGGTTTAGGACTTGTAGTGCAGATTACCCTACTAACTTAAATCCATATCTCACTCATTTGTGAAATGGTGAATGGACTAATTGACCATTTCCATAGACCTGGTTGGGTTCGTGCTTGGGTCAATGCCAATTTGAGTTGTAAATTGGATTGTGTTAAATGGATCATGATTCCATTGATAGTTATACATAGGAATGTGAGAAAATATACTAAACCAACATGATTGCATAGGTTTCAAGGTAAGTATTCAAGGTCACAGGATAGATTCCAGAATTCGAAGGTTTGAAACTAATGAGGAATAAGATAGATTTCATGGTATCGCATCACATTCACTCAATACAGAAAATTAATAAATAAATAATGCTAGAAGAAGCTATAATAATCAATACTCATACGTGGAAAAAATAATTAGCCGAATGACTTGTTATGGTATTCACATTTAAATCAAGGAAAATCTAGCATTCTAAGGATGACAATTATGTTTATTAGACTGCAATTTTTTCTGCTTTCATCAACTTTAGCTTCGCCTAGCCACGATGATGTAATAGCTGTCCTCATAAGCAACCTGTTTCTAATTAAATAAAACGTACATATCTCTTCGAATCTACACAAGATGTGATGACCAAAAAGGGTATACTTTACTTTATCTTTTTTCATGGAATCAAGATAGATTCCAAACACCCCCCCCCCCCCCCCCAACACACACACACACACACACAACACACACAAATTATCAGGAAGATCCGAAGAAAGATGAGGTGCTTTTCCAGGCCACGTCATGTCCGAGTACAAGCGTGGCAGAATACCAGCTCATCTTGCTTGCGGAGGTCACATGCCGAGGTGAATGCATGCAAAACTTATATCACGTACATTCTTTACGATGTGCCAGAAGTATCGACTTGGGATCTACAAATAAAAGAAAACTTGGCCATATTATCTTCTCTCTAATAGCTTTTCAATGGGCAAATACCATTTCTTTCTAGTTCAAGGGCTGCGCTGCCATGACATGGTTAACCTTAAAAACAAGTCTTTCAAGTGGATTTTGATTTATGTTTACTTATATGGCTAATTGACCTAACTTATCTCTCTAAAATTGGCATGATAGTGTGATGGTACAATAAGGGGGATTCTAACATTTGTGTTTGATTTGAGTTGTGGTTAATGACATCATTTCCTAATGTTTAGAATGACTATATGTATGCTTAGGACAAAAACCCTCATGTTATGTACTCGCTCTGCCAATGAAATTTAAGACCCATTCATAGTTTTTAATCATGTTTACTTATCTTTAATTAAAAGAAAAATTACCCATGTTGCATATGATAAAAGTTTGAGGGTTTGAGAACAAGATTACTAATCTCTAATATCAATTTTAGAATATAAGAAAAATGGAGGCATGTTCTTTAGTCTCCAAGTTGTTTTTCTCTCTTACTTTCGTTGTCTGAGGTTGCAAAGTCCTTGAACCTGACTCAAAAAGAGCAGGACAACTCATTTAGACTAGGATTAACCAATTTCTAGTTGGACGATTCTATTGATGTACAAGTAATCACACATGCTCTAGAAATTAGCCGCTTTGTAGTCCTAGCCCTAGTGGGCTTACTAAACTAATGTTAAGCTTCCTAGATCTTATCTTAATATCCATACAAACGTTAGACATATAAAAGATACATGAAAATGCAAACGCCCTAGATATGAAAGAATTTTAAGAAAAAGAACCTTAACAATAAAGAACTTTGCGTGCGAAACTCCTTTTAAACAGCATGGTGATTGATTGGTTGTGATTAGTACCTGAGGGTGCTTTTGCAACCTCTTGTGCCGGAGATGATATCACTCAAAGGGACATGGAAAGCCTCGGACCACGACAACTGCTGCAAGCATGTTGCGGAAGGAGTCCCCCATCGATAACTCCCCGCCGAGAAATCCAAGTACTTGTCCTCTCTGCTCTTCTTCTCGAACGGCTCTCGGAACACCTTGATCTGTTCCTCCCTCATTTTCTCCAGGATCTCTCGTGAAATCCCATGGTTCAACACCTGGAAGAACCCCCACTCCCGCGAGGCCCTCGCGATCTCCGCCTTGCACTCCCGTCTCTCCTCCTTGCTGAGGCTCAGCCGACCGAGGTTGATCACTGGAAGGTCGCGCTCTTCGACGACAGCGGGAGTGGTCGGGCCTTTGTTGGCTACCTTCTTGAAGAGGGCCTTGTAGGTTTCTTGAAATGGCGGGTCCGATGAGTCCATGGTTAGAGGCTGCAAGACAGACAGATGGATGTCTTGGGTTATATATACAAGGGACATGAAGAGGGCGGTTTCTGCTTTTCCCTTTTGGTTTTGGGACTTTATCTTGTGGGATTGAGACAAAGAGAAACAGATCGGAACACCGCGTACATGTCGTCGTCGATGAAAACATCATCCTAGCTCATCCTAGCTCTCCTCAAGTTTTATTTGGACTCTTAAGACAAAGTTAATCGATTGTGTCTGCTCTCGGTTGATGTATTGAAGATATCTAGAATCCCCTTGTTTTTCTAGTTTCTCTAAGCTACATCTTTGTACTTGCAGCTTATGATTTAAATGTAAATTTATCTTATGGGGAGGCAGTTTTCTGTCATGGAAGAGACAGCGAGATAACTATTTTAGACCAGAATAAGAAGATTCATGGCACTTCTCAAATGCCGTCACGAACTTTGGACCATATGAAATTATCAGCATTAGGTTAGGCCAGGGATGAAGCCATTTACACCCTGGCATCAGTTATCTTCGAAGCCTCCGCTTGTCGAAAGTTCTAGTTCCAGTCGTCATTATCAATCGTACATTGGGGGTAAATCCATTTCATGTCAGGTGCGGTTAACATAATTGAAAAGTCAATAGTATGTGAAGTTATATTAAATAATGAGACGTAGTAGAGAGCTAGATAATTCTCGGGTTACCAATTTTTGGGTCCACCTATTAAAGATTTGACATGAAGTGATTGGATAAAAGAATCAAAAAGTCTCGAAATTATTCAATCATAAAAGTCCCTCCATTCAGAATGTGACACGTGTATGACTAAATAAGAAAAATCTGTAAAATCTCTAATTTCAAATTGGCAATCTCATCTATATAAATGACACACTTCTAATTTAATCGAAGGTTTCGACAATCTAGTGCCATTTAACTTTTTGCACAAGGGAGAGAGTAGATAACAAACGTAGAGGTTCAAACATAGACCATGGAAAGGCATAACATGAACGGTATATTCTCATCTTAAAGGCTGTCTTACATGTCATGCTTCTCATGCCATTTTCAACTTTCAAATGAAGAATAACACTAAAGTAAGGGGAATATGTTTCCTCATAAACCTAAATGGATGGACTAGATCGCACCCTCCCAATTCAACAAAGCATCGGAACTAGGCACCGGATATTTCACTTTAACACACTAGCACATATCATTGTGATCAATATAATTGTCTTTTTCACAACGACGAAGGCCGACATAGAGCGAGCCTATACGATATATTTTAAATTTCAGCACCATGACAGAAGCTTCAGCACAGATGATGGCACGCTGGCCCATCACATTTATCTCGAATTCTCGAATTCACCATTGTCTTTTGGCTGGCTATTACTTTAATCGTCCCCCACCGGCTGACCGTACACCACGAGACAGCCTCATTAACTCCTATTTCGATTTCTGTCACTTTCCAAACATTAAATTCAGAAACGCTGCATATCACTTTTTTGCAGGGGGTCAAAAGGGGCCAAGAGACCTTTCAATTATTGAGCATGATTAGAAGGTCCTCGGACAGCCTTTCATTGATAATGACCACCCCACTCAAGTTGGTGCTGATTTGGCTTGCTCAATGAAATTGAAAAGCTGAAAAGAAAATTGGTGGAAAGGTGATGCCGATCTTATGGTGTTTGTCCAGCCTACTTGTACACTTTTGGGCCCCCAGTATCTAGAAAGTTTTGTGTAACTTATACACCCAAATATATATATATATATATATATAATCATATATTAATTAACTATTCGTATTCCTGATAATATTATAAGAAAAATTATGAGAATGAAGAGACTTTTCAAATATGTGCTAATTCCTTATTAACATGCAATCAGATGTAAATATCACATCAAAAGTAGTTCAAATAGATTAGTCCTCTCGATTAGATTTATAGATCTACTCCAAATTTGTTGGGCTAGGATTTACCATCAACAAGGCTTTATGAAGGGAAATACTCCTCTATTATTCTATTTTTCCTTTTTATGTAGTTAAGAATGAACATAAATTTAAATGGATCGAATTGATAGAGCTTGTCAAGCTCATCTTATCAATGGACTTTTTTTTTTTGGGCGCTCAGAAGTCATATGAAGAGACTTGTGGTCATATCATGTATGGAATATCACAATGTCCTATTAGATTTCATTGATTAAATATATGTTATGTATCTTTCTTCTAATCTTGCCTTTGTCCAACTCATTACACCCACCTCTCTTCCACTCCCCTCACCATATCTTTTCCAACTCCCCCAATTTTATTTGAGTCCATCCATGATGTAGATTGAAAAGGGTAGAAAAATCACCATGATGTAGATTGAAAAGGGTAGAAAAATCAAAATCCAGACCTCCTAATTATTAAAAAAAAAAAACTCAAAATATGAAAGAAGTAGAGGAAACAGATATTCCTTTAAAATGAAAGGTTAATATGTTGACTCATGCATACCCCAAATCTGTAATTATCTAGAGTAATTTCCACGGAACTTCCGAATGTCTGACCTCATTGGTCATGCAATCCCAGTCAAATTAATTAAATCAATTGTTGTGTCTTGATATATTTGTCGAAAGTCCTCTGAGGTAACATATCATTGTATACCAAGAGTATATATAAGAAAGAGAGACATATATAAAAATTATAATACGCAAAATATTGTCCATAACTTACATATTAAATATTTCGTTCGTCCACATCTTGAAATTAGAATGTCGTGCACTTTTTCAGGCTGACCCATAAGTTCTGGAAAAGCATTAAATGGTGGAATCCCAGCAGCACACATGTTTGTGATGAATAAAATAATAAGCTAGTATTATATTAGCAAGGACTATACAGTATGCCCAACAAATTAAACGATGAAGAAATATTTGGTGTTGGTTTCTCTTACATGGGTCAGACTCTCGACCAAGTTGACGACCTGCACCATGGCTTGCGTCCTTTTACCTTAAGCTCTGCGATAACCCAGAAACAAATAAAGAAACAAAAAGGTATTTTCAGTTGAGCATTATTTTGTGCCTATTGATAATGCCAAGAATATATGAGAAAAGCTGAAGATAGTAACCTGCATACCGATGCACGGAGACGTCAACTTCTCTCGCTGCTTGTAGTTTGCTCGCTCGCTCAAGTAAAGAAAATGAAGAGAAGGGACACTCGCACACTGGGAAAAAAAGAATGAGTGCTTATATAGGAGTGACTTGCGAGTTGAGGAGAGAGAGAGAGAGAGAGAGAGAGAGAGAGAGAGAGAGAGAGAGGAGAGAGAGAGAGAGAGAGAGAGAGAGAGAGAGAGAGAGAGAGAGAGAGAGAGAGAGAGAGAGAGAGAGAGAGAGAGAGGATGTGTATGTATGTAGTCCTTTAAGTTTGGAAGCGAGAGAGATATTTATCACGGAGTAAGAGACTATGTTTATAGGGGAAAATAAATTCTTATATATGGAACATGTGAGTCTGCTCCATCTCAATCGGATGTGTATGTACGTAGTCCTTTAAGTTTGGAAGCGAGAGAGATATTTATCATGGAGTGAGAGACTATGTTTATAAGGGAAAATTCTTATATATGGAACATGTGAGTCCGCTCCATCTCAATTGGATGTGTATGTATGTAGTCCTTTAAGTTTGGAAGCGAGAGAGATATTTATCATGGAGTGAGAGACTATGTTTATAAGGGAAAATTCTTATATATGGAACATGTGAGTCCGCTCCATCTCAATCATCAGATCATATGAGTTTCATATAGGATTCACATTAGTTGATGATTGAAATGGGATGGACTTATATGTACTAGATACATCAATACTTTCTAGCTCATCAGAAGAACACGTGTCTTCAAAACCCATCAGAGAAAATGTTTCCCCAAGGTTTTGCCATTTTCATATTTATTCAAGCTTGCGTGAACAAAAGGAAGACTATATCTTTGTTTTCCATTTATGGATAGAGATTGGGATATTGACAAAGAGAGGATGACAGAGAAGTGAACAACTTGGAGGAATGAGAACCAAGTGAAGTTGGAAGTTGATAGGGCCCATCAATTCAATGTTAGGTGTAGTGCTAAGAGTATCGAGAATATATGGATTTAGTCCATTAGAACAAGCCAATCATATCTTAACAGCCAATGGGTATGCTGGACTTGACAAAGAAAAAATAATCTCTCTTTTAGTTTTAGTTTTAATTTTAGTTTTTTTTAATAAAAAAACATTAGGATAGATTGTTTCCAACCAGCTTATCATCATTTGAAAAATATGACAATGTCAAAATAAACGCTAGACACCTCATATTAGGTAGATGACTCTCAGGGAGCCCTTTTATGATCTCATCAATAAATTTGGTTGGATCTGCCTTCTATCAAAGTATTTAAATCACTCTATCATGAGCCATCTTGATAAAATAACTACTTCATCTCTCATCAAATTTTAAAAACTAATGGAGTTATATTAGATTTGACAAAGAGAAAAAAAATTCTCACATGCATATGTATAGATATTTAGATTACCCTTGGTCTCATTTAAATTCTTATTATCCCATGGAATGTGGTGGGAGTCAAGATAAAAATCCAATGCCTAATCTTGAAGAGATTACCTTAACGGAGCCTACACCAAAGCCATCAAGATGTTTGATAGGATCTACTCCCTCTCAACCATCTATTATAAGTCAACTAGATACATTACCAGGGCTGCTTCATCTCCAGTGAATCATCCTATATGAGATTGTTTTATGTCACGCCAGCACATGCTCATAATCATAGTATGACTCAAGGTGTTTGGCATGACCATGAAAGTATCAGCTAAGTCTCAATGGACGGGATACAATGACGAATTGTAGTTCGACCTACGAAACATGTCATTAGTGTTTGATCCCTCACATTTCATCTTCACTAGTTCATAACTTCTCTTCTTTTCTATCGCTTAAATATCAAACAATTCTATCTTTCATCATCATTTCTCTAATCAGTCAAACTCATTAAATAGACGGTTGCACACTCGCCATCAACAAATCATGAAATCTGGCCAGTACGAACGTATCAGATGTGGTGTTGGTTCGAGAGAGACTTGGATGAATGAGCACCAATTGAAAGGATGTCAACTCATCCATGAAGAGAGTCTCTCTCTCTCTCTCTCTCTCTCTCTCTCTCTCTCTGTGGGCAAGTGTGGTTGTCCGAAACAGGGCACATGATTGGTGCTGGACCCGACCCGACCGTGGAGCCGTAGTCTCTGAGTCCATGTCCGTACGCGGCAGCGTCGAATGTCACATGCACGTCGAAATGATATTGATGAAAATTTTCTTGTGAAGGGGAAAAAAAAAACCATTAGATTACGGAGGGAAATGCATGAAAATGCAGTGCAGGGCTTTAAATGATGAAAGGCGTGGAGGTACATGTACCTTCTGTGCCAAAAAAGCTTCACCTGTATTGTCGATGAAAGCAACTATAGGTTGCCAAGCTGAAGTCCCAAAATATCTATAATTACTTTTCCCGAAACGACAATATCTGTTAACTGAGGAAAGAGCAATAATGTAAGCTGAAAAGTTTTAGGGTGTATGTGCGAGGATATTAGGGAAAAGAAGTCTAATATCGAGGACATCATACAATGCGAGCGAATTAATGTATTCTAGTTTGTCTATTACTCATTAACTTGAGTATTTTTATTTTTTTTAGCGAAAGTAGATCTAATTAGATACATTAACATGTTTAGATTTAAGCTTATTCTTGGTGATTTCCCTGTTAAAGGTATTACATTTCTGCTGCACGTCCCAATAAGTTGTATTAGAACTGATAGTTTGGATGGGTTGGGTTGCGGATCAACGTGTGGTGAATATCTCAAGGAAAAATTTTGGACGTGACTTCCTAATCCCGTTGTCAAATGACGTCCCCTAGCTTCCCGCTAAACTTAGTTGGGCTAAGGAGATTTAAGTAGAGTCCGAAGGCCGATGTTGGTTCTCTCACCAACCATTTGCCAAAAACTTAGCTAGGTCAAGATAGAGATTTGAGTTGAGATAATGATGGAGCTAAAAGATAACTAAATTGAGGAGCAGGGTGCCTAACATACGTGCCTCATATATGAGATGGAGATTTATTGAGGTAGACATGTGTGGTGTTAGGTGAAAGAAGTCCCACATTCGGGATATGGTGAAATCCTAATGAATTGATATATCCCAATCGGTCCACAAGTCATTGTGTTAAGTTGTTATTGAATATGGATCCAAGTAAATATATCCACGAGCTTGGATTAGGATTCTTCTTGATAATTTCTCCGAGTGAAGCTGTTGCATTTCTGCTACGCCTCCAAACAAAAGGAATATCAAGATTAATAGAACGACCTGAGGAATTTTTGTGATTCGGCTACTATTCCATTTCCATGGGCGAAGGAGGAGAAGATCTACAATAGTCAAATTCGAAGTACAATGAAAAAGGATAGAAAGCTCTCTACGCTAGCCCCCGAAATATATCTGACCTCTCTTACACACTTTGATATCACAAACCGATATTCATACTAAATCCAATCCCACCGCTTCCATCACATACCATCATGAAAATTTTCAATCGGGTCATTACAAATATTCAAGTCGCAATCAACGAATTGATGATTGATCGCACAGTTAATTGCGCAGCCAGGGAGTTTTATTATACAGGTGATTAGTAGAAAATCAATTATTGAGGGATCTCTTTGCGGTGAAATGCAATATATACAGGCTTAATTCCATTTAATTGGTGGAATGTAAAATAATGGCACACACGTCCCTTTTTCTACATCCATATTGACAAGATAGCACTAGCAAAATCAGTGAAGCTAACAGCTTTGGAGGCTCCTTTACTTCAACTTGTCTAATTTGTAATTTCTACTCCTTCTTTCCTTTATGATGTTATTTTCACAATGACAGCGGGATGCTCAATCACTAGACGCATCTTGCGTGTAGGCTTTGATATCATGACAATGTCCAACCCAAAAGATTAAACTCATAAACGAAAAGAAATCACATGTATAAGAAAAACATATAAACTTGTAGACAAGCGAGGTGTAAAATTCTTTAACAAATATATTTTTTAAAATGAATCTCTTACTAAAATTCTACATTATACGGCATTAATATCTTTACTATTAAAAGGCGATCAAAATGTCTAATTAATCCTATATCTATTGTACAAATGCCAATTTAGTTCTAAAATTTTCAATTTTACCAATTTAGTCATAAGCCTTCACTCAAAATTCTACTATAATCCTTTTGGTCAATTTTTCCCGAAAATCGCTGTGTTGTCGTGTACCACATAGAACGGCTAATGATGATTGGACCGTTGCCACATCAGTAATTTCAAGAAAAAATTGATTGAAATGATTATATTGGAATTTCATGCAAAGTGTAGGACTATATTAGTAAAATTGAAAAATCCATAACTAAATTGACATTCAAATTCAGAACTCAATAGGTAATTTTCCTATTAAGACGTGGATTGTCATGGAAGAGAACGAACACATCACGTCAGTGTCATCGGCTTATTCTAGGTCACCATACAATATGACCTGACTTTTGAATGGAAATTTTGTGACCTGGGTTCACAGTATTGTCACTGTTTTGCACGTTATGATTTTTGTTTGTGAAAGCTGATTGTAGGATATATCATTTCAATCTCTAATGAATTGATGCCCACCACACGAATCTATTTGGGCGGTGTCTGCATTTCGAAAATCTCTCACTCCAATTGGCTCGTTTCCTCACGTGACGCCGTCGTGTTATATAGTCCGCGTCTTTCTCCTTAATTTCAAGGTTATTCATCCCGTTGCTCAAGCCTCAAAGTATCTATTTGGTACAATTTTTCGACAATAATTTCAATTGTGAAAAATACATCGCAACCTTTATAAGATGTCTGACAATTACCTCTATGCAATAGCAACTTTCAAAAAGCCAACAGACCAACCTGTAAAAGTGTTGCGGGTTTAAAGTATGTATTAGCAAACATACACAAGACACCGCATGCTACAATTTCATCACAACACGACACATATATAACTACAGTTTAACCAGAATTTATAGCCTAATACTAAGCCGGTGCTAAGTCAAACTCTCCAACCACTAGTAAGTGATTTATTAAACTCTAAGATTATGACCCATATGATTATACCTTCTCACTAATCCACCTCTCTCTCTAGTAAGTGATTTATTAAACTCTAAGATTATGACCCATATGATTATATCTTCTCACTAATCCACCTCTCTCTCTCTCTCTCTCTCTCTCTCTCTCTCTCTCTCTCTCTCTCTCTCTCTCTCTCTCTAGTGTTGTAAAAAGATTAGCTAGAGATAGGCAAAACCTAGATTATGACCCATATGATTATATCTTCTCACTAATCCACCCCCTCTCTCTCACATTCTTGTGTTGTAAATTAACCAGAATTGATAGGCCTAATACTAAGCCGGTGCTAAGGCAAACTCTCCAACCACTAGTAAGTGATTTACTAAACTCTAAGATTATGACCCATATGATTATAACTTCTCACTCCACCCCCCCCTCTCTCTCACATTCTAGTGTTGTAAAAAGATAAGCTAGAGATAGGCAAAACTTAGATTACGACCCATATGATTATATCTTCTCACTAATCCACCTCTCTCTCTCTCTAGAGAGAGATGGACATTAAGGTCTTTGGATAATGAATCTGGCATGATGAACTATAAAATATGAAGGATAGATGTCACGATTCGATGAATGAGACAGCATATTTAAAGTGATAATGCTGGGTAAACACATGTACTGTTTTGGATCGATTCTACGGCAAAAACTATTTCGTATACTCTCTCTCTCTCTCTCTCTCTCTCTCTCTCTTTCTCTCAAGATCGCATTGATCATAGAAAGTGGACTAGTGAAACAGGAACAAAATAGTTTGAAAAGATACGAAAATGACTAAATAAAGTAGAAAGAGGTTGTTTCGTTTGATTAAGTTACTATGGCAAGAACATTAAATAGAGTTTCATAACATCGCCAGGTATTTGGCTTAGTGGTGCAGGGCTTACTTCCAAGTGATTTGAAATCCCCCAGGTCATGGGTTGGTTACGTCTAAGTTAATTCCCGACTTTAAGAAGCCTTGGTTTGTTTGGGATATCAATTCAATCATCACACCAACGCAGGATAACTCGGATTCCACTCCTAATAGCACCATCGTGAGGCACAAGTGACGGGCTAAGCAATGGTATCTTTTTCTCAGCCTTTCATTGGTAAAAAATTGCTTTTAAATTGTTGCTGTGCCATTGTGGCTTCCTTGTTAGCCTATGTGGCCTCTTACATTGGCTCCCCTACACTTTGTCTCCTTTTGAGGAATGAGTGTAGGTTTTTGGTGCCGATCTTTTGTATATTGCCTTAACTTTATTTATATATTTATTACCTTTACCAAAAAAAATATTACTTTAAATTATTCGCTACCTCCGAATTTCATTTAGTTGATGGCAAATAATAGTAACTATTTTCCGAATTGCTTCTCTTATATCCTTATATCAACATAATGGTAAAATCCAACCCTTCAACTTAAAAAACTTCTATATTATATACCCAAAAGCAAATTTTATTAATGCCTAGTTCATATTAAACTACTTAAATATTATATCACACGCCTTCAATTAAATATTTAAAACTATTAGAAAAGTTGGTGATGGTTCTACAAATTACACAAATTTGAATAATAAAATATGCCCTTTTTCCATGATACAATTATAGAGTTACCAAAGGCTACGTTTTCAAATAATATAAGAGGGAACACTGAGAGAGAATTCAATTAATTTTGTTCACATGGGATATGCGTCCCCAAGATCAATACAAAAGCATGTGATGTATTTGTCTACAAGGAGTAGCACCTTTTGGTTGTAATATGCCAAAGCTTGAGCTGTCATTGTGAAAATACATATGTGTGTGTATATATATTGTGATTTCTCGACCAAAACCCTATTTGAAAAATATTTTTATATATGTCATGGACATGTATTATTTCACACAATAATTTGATTAATGAATATCCATCCCTCATGAAGTGTATATGACAGCGCATCTTGTTAAACTCTTATAATTTATTGTGCTTCTAATAAGTCACAGAAAAACTGATATTATTGTTTGAAGGTGTTAGAGAATGTTGTTTATTTCATAGTTTTGGCAACGCGCCATGCGCCTCCGTGAAATTCGATGTTAATGCATCAGAAGAAACTTCGTTGTTGTTACCAAATGAAAATGGGCAGTTGTATGAAATTATAATTATGGCCTTATTTTTTTAGTATTTTAATAGGCAATGCAGGGATAATTTGAAAGATCTAATGAGTACAAATAATGCCTATCTTCTGAATTATAGCATTAGATACATCGAGGCCCCTAGTCTATAGTATGCCGGACTACCTTAGAGGAATAGAAGAGAGTGAAACAGAAAAAAAAATTGTGAGGGATAGATTTGTCATTTAGATAGATAGATATTAACTAAACGAATTTTAGTTATATGGGGTGCGGAAATAGCGGTCCCCTGAACTTTCCATATTATTATCAAGGAAACATGACTCCTAAGATCATTTATCGATTCACAGCTTCTTCTTCTTTATTGCCTAATCCATAAGAGCTAGCATCACAATATATCTTGTGTCTCCCCTATGTTTTTATTTTTTCGCTCAGAATAAATGGTTCAAACAATTTTTATGTTTACACTATGATATGATAGGTCAATTAACTTACTGGTTACCTGTCCATTTGTACTGTACATTTAGAAAACTTAGATGTTGCATAACTTGCCAAAAACCTATATTTCATGAATGTAGTTGAGTTTGAGTGTGTTATGAATTTTGTATGGACTTATGTTAGAAATATTAAGACCGGTGTACAAAATCGATTCATGTTGTGCTAGATCCAACCTTTCAAAATCCAAGCAAGTGTTAGTTATTCATTTTCAATCTTGACTTGCATATGTATTTCGAAGCAGAAACTTCAACGATCCAAAACTTTTATTGGGAACATTATTGTAAACCCTAGAACAGCAACGATGACGAAATATTGTTAATGGTACTAAAAAAGTCCAACCGAATGTAGATTGAAATGCTTTCGTCAATCTGAAACACAGAATGTAAACATTTGTGCATGTTGAATTATAAGCGAGAGAGAGAGAGAGTGAGAGAGAGAGAGAGAGAGAGAGAGAGAGAGAGAGAGATGGCATTAGATTTTTCTGAACCTGGGTCTGTAAATGAGCAATGAACACGGGCAACAAAGATGTACGTTGGAACATTCATTAGTGTAGTCACATTAATATATCCCTTTCAAGATTAGCAAGAGCTGTAATTTCGATTGATTACCAAAATATTGTTTTTTGGTTCAAGTTGGTGTGCTGTCTGACGAACTCGATTGGTCAAAGTTGAGTGGTGGGATGGGGTTTGCGGGTCATGTCGTTGTTGACCCTTTTTAATTGAATTTTGGGACCTTCTGTGTGGGGAAGCAATCATTATGGATGACCCTAAGATCCGACCTTTTCAATTTTAATTTTGTGGATTCTACGTGTTGTAGGTATCACGCGCAATTGAAACATAAGATCCCATTACTCATGCTCCCTGTTGAAGTGTCAAAGGATATGATAGGAAAGATGGGTATTATCTAACACTTGTCATGATTACTGACCAAATTAGTAAAAAATTCAATATCCAAAATTAGTAACATATACAAAGATATGTCCTTTCCGGTTTCAATGGTACCATTCACGAATATTTCTGCTACGACAAATATAAATAATTCAGAAATCTTAAAATTTATTGTGAAAGTGTAATCGAATCATAATACATTCAAAAAGTACAATTGAACCCTAAAATTTGTTACCTTGATATAATTAAGTCATTTTGTTAACTCTATTTAATTTGGATAATAAAAATGCGAACGAGACTCTTTTTTTTTTTTTTTACTTTTTGAGGATATGTGTCATCCGCTAAGCTCCTCATCATAAAAATGAACATGGAAATTTAAAATTAAGAAAAGAAAAAACGCTACAAAACAAAAGACGAAAAATAATATCAAAACTTAGGCTCCTCCTCTTCCTCTTTCTTTCATTGATGCGGAACTTATGAAAACTTACCGTTAATCTTCTTTCATTCATTCTCTAATTTTGATGTTCGGAAGCTCGAGTGGTCATATCCCAGTTCAACAAAACTTAAGTGGCCATGGCCGTAAGCTTGAAGCTTTGAAGCTGAAGTAGCCACGATCGCGAAGACCGCTATGCTCCGACCAACACAACCTCAGATAGGGTCATGATTGGTGCGAGGCCGAAGGAGTCACTAGGCGAGGTGAAGAAATTGTGATTGGTGCGAGGCCGATCTGGCAATTCTGCATTGGAAAAGCTAAGGTTGGCTCAGAAATTCATAATCACGTCTTCATTTTTAGAAGAATCTTAATCCTATATGTGAGATTACGTGTTCTTCAAGTATGTTTAAAATTAACAAAAAGCTAAGGTTGGCTCAAAAATTTGTAATCTTGTCTTCATCTTTAGGAGAATCCTAATCCTATATGTGAGATTATGTGTCCTTCAAGTATGTTTAAAATAAAATAAAAAAATAAAAAAAGTTCTTTCGCTTGTCATTGCATCCTCATTGCCTCAAATCATCACCGAGTCCAGTGGGAGCCACATGAGCCACCGCACACACTTCACTCGCCCTCCCTCGCATTGTGGTCGTCCATCACTCTTCCACTGCCCTAACTCGGAAGGTGGCACCGTAGCGTCGCCACCTCAAATCCGAAGTTGTCAACCTTAGGTGGTCCCTTATGTAGTTTGTCCAAGGCCATCACTCATGTAGCCATCGCAGCCTTTGATGGCTGCCATTGCCTGATTTGAATCGATTACAGCCTCAATCCAATGATTTTTTAAGTCTTGACCTCACTAAATTTGACCAAAATTTGACTCCATGAGAATTTGGAAGCCCGTATTTTGAAAAGCGGTCCACAAATCGAACCTAAAATTACTCATAACCTGCCTACGGTCCTCCAGAAACAAAAAATTTCAAGTGAAACTACCCAAAAAAAAAAAAAAGCCAAGCGATCACCTTAATCAATTGAAGAATTTTCGTATCCTTTTTCAATAATTAGTCGAGAGAAACATAGAATGGTGTTTCCTTCAATTATTTACTTCTGCAAATTACCATTGATTTGCCTATTAATACTTCTAAAATGGTGAAAGTTTGTTTACTTGCATTGAAAAATAATTATGTGACATTTTCAAGAAATGGAAACATGATTACAACATCTATAAAAGGGTGGCGCTATTTCCATCCTTTATATGACTAAATCCACCCTATTTTCAATTAAAAAGACAAAGTTACCCTTAATTATTCAATTACAATTTTTAGTGGTGCCCCCAATTTGTTTACTTTCCTTTTCAATAATTTTTCTATTCCTACATAGGATTTAGTTGCCATAACTAAGAATATCAAACGTATATTAAATGCATTATATTTTCTCTTTGTTTTTTATTTTTTATTTTTCTTCTATAAAAGTTAGTTTTCTCGAAAAGAGAGATTTTGAAGAAACCTAGTTTTTTTCTTCATCGTTAAGCAAATTTATGGATTAATTGTCCAATAAAATCTAGAAAAAATTTAACATAGATAAATTTTTAAAAAAATCACGGGTTTGTAAATTTTTTTACATTTTTATTGTGGATGTCACCATCAAATCTATTTTTATCTTTTGTCTTCTATATACATTTACAAATACATATACATATTATGGGATGATCGGATGAAATCACCAAAAAAAAAAAAAATCTCTTTAAAGCTTTTCGAAGACAAAATGACAGTTACATTCCCGTTTACGAAGCTTCAAAAGATGGAATCTAATTATATCAAAACTTTGCATTAAATGAGGATTTTATTTTTTGTAAAATGCCTTTGAAATTTCATTATTTTGGATTGAAAAAATTAATATCCTTTATAGAGTGTTTGCAAACAATATCAAAATGCCTCATCATGCATAAATTTTTCATGTTAATATTTTCAATGTTTTTCTAAACACTCTTATGACGCCTTATGTGCTTGGTGTTAAAGCATCTCACTACTAGTAATGAAAAAAGATAAATTCTTTAGTATAGTAAATTTAGTGATTTGATGTATACTTTAGACTAATGAAATAAAAAATAGAAAATTTCATCAAGAAAGTAAGTTTTTGATAATGAGGGATGGAAAATAGATAAGTTGTTGTAAGAGTAATGATGTAGAAGAGACTTGTTTTATTTTCTAAATAGTAATAAGTTCAAATTTGATGAAAACCATAAAAAAAAAGCATGTGACCTTCCTAATTATGATAATTAGATTCTACAAAGAAATAGAAAATCTAAGAAAAGAAAGAAAGTCAATAATTTGAGCCACCACTTTAATTGCTATTGAAATTGAAGACAATATTGTCTTTTTTTGTGAAACTGTGGGTGGATTTAATTATATAGGGGGTGGAAATAGCATCGACCTTATAAAAAGATCAAATAATCGACCTAATAAAGCTAGTTATATTAACTATAAAAGGCTTACACAAATTTGTATTGTGTACTAGAAATAACCATCACTATTTTCCATTTTCCCATTT
The DNA here is from genome assembly GCA_019915185.1 of Eucalyptus camaldulensis. NCBI lineage: Eukaryota > Viridiplantae > Streptophyta > Magnoliopsida > Myrtales > Myrtaceae > Eucalyptus > Eucalyptus camaldulensis. Next base: position 13,307,472 of record JAHSVA010000012.1, read on the forward strand.
TCCAAAATGGAAAATGCTAAAATTTGTATTTAAAATCTTGTAGATGAACAATGTGGAAACTAGTATTTGTTAAGAAAGAAACAAAGGAAAACCATACGAATGATTTCCAAACTTTGATTTAAAGTGTAACATCATCTCTGGATTTTTAATTTGTTCAATGTGGCCCATGAATTTCAAATATTTTTTTATGTAGTTTAGAGATTACATTGAAAAAATATCAATATAAAAGTGGGACGATACTGCATATTAGGCCAAATTTCGGGAACCACATTGCACAAATTAAAAATTTAATAATGGCATTTGTGCTATCATCCCTAAGAAGAATAATGACTCAATTTGGACACTCGTAAAAGTATGGGGATAAAAAATGTAATTTTGATAGAAAGGCATCCCACGTCAATAGCTGATAGTGATTCAATATGTCTAGCAAAATTTGGATGAAGATTGTTAGAATTTAAATTATCGCTAGGGACAGTAGAAGATTTAAGATTTATGACAAAACAAAGTATGGGGATAAAGGGAAAACCTTTTGGGATCACTAGGGGTGAACAGCTTTGTGGTGAGTAGTTTTGGAGTGAGTAAGTTTTGAGCCAAAATTTTTATCCTATCTTAAATTAGCAGAGTTGGTTCCTAATTTTTGAAATTAGGAACCAAAACTATTGATCTTGAAACCAAACTGGCTTCTTCCAGTTTGATTCTAGGGTCGACTTGGAAATCAATCTACTTGTTTTTACTCCATTTTTCATGTGCAAAACATGGAACACTTGACGATTTTCACCTATCCTGGAGACCTAAATGGGATATGAGAAAGCCTTCAGAGATGTATCTTAGGATTCTGTTTTAAACCGGTTTAAAGCCAATTATGCATGAAAGCTGAGTGGTGGGATGGGGTTTGCGGGTCATGTCGTTGTTGACCCTTTTTAATTGAATTTCGGGACCTTCTGTGTGGGGAAGCAATTATTATGGATGACCCTAAGATCCGACCTTTTCAATTTAAATTTTGTGGATTCTATGTGTTGTAGGTATCACGCTCAATTGAAACGTACCCATTACTCATGCTCCCTGTTGAAGTGTCAAAGCATATGATAGAAAAGATGGGCATTATCTAACACTTGTCATGATTACTGACCAAATTAGTAAAAATTCAATATCCAAAAATAGTAACATATACAAAGATATGTCCTTTCCGGTTACAATGTCACAATTCACGAATTTATCTGCTATGACAAATATAAATAATTTAGAAATCTTAAAATTTATTGTGAAAGTGTAATCGAATCGTAATACGTTCAAAAATTACAATCAAACCCTAAAATTTGTTAGCTTGGTATAATTAAGTCATTTCGTTAACTCTGTTCAATTTGGATAATAAAAAAGCAAACGAGACTTTTTTTTTATTACTTTTTGAGGATATGTGTCATCTGCTAAGCTCCTCATCATAAAAATAAACACAGAAATTTAAAATTAAAAAAAAAAACGCTACAAAACAAAAGACGAAAAATAATATCAAAACTTAGGCTCCTCCACTTCCTCTTTCTTCATTGATTCCGAACTTATGAAAACTTACCGTTCATCTTCTTTCATTCATTCTCTAATTTTGATGTTCGGAAGCTCGAGCGGTCATATCCCAGCTCAACAAAACTTAAGTGGCCATGGCCGTAAGCTTGAAGCTTTGAAGCTGAAATAGCCATGATTGCGAAAACCGCTAAAGCTCCGACCTTCACAATCTCAGATAGGGTCATGATTGGTGTAAGGCCGAAGGAGCCACTGGGCGAGGTGAAGAAATTGTGATTGGTGTGAGGCCGATCTGGCAATTCTGCATTGGATGATAAAGTGAAAGAAATTTGGAAGAGCTAAGGTTGGCTCAGAAATTCGTATTCACGTCTTCATTTTTAGAAGAATCTTAATCTTATATGTGAGATTACGTGTTCTTCAAGTATGTTTAAAATTCAAAAAAAAGCTAAAGTTGGCTAAACAATTTGTAATCAAGTCTTCATCTTTAAGAGAATCTTAATCCTATATGTGAGATTATGTGTCCTTCAAGTATGTTTAAAATTCAAAAAAGAAAGAAGTTCTTTCGCTTGTCATCATTGCATCCCCATTGCCTCAAATCATCACCGAGTCCAGTGGGAACCACATGAGCCACCGCACACACTTCACTCGCCCTCCCTCGCACTGTGGTCGTCCATCACTCTTCCTCCGCCCTAACTCGGAAGGTGGCACTGTAGCGTCGCCACCTCAAATCCAAAGTTGTCAACCTCAGGTGGTCCCTTATGTAGTTTGTCCGAGGCCATCACTCATGTAGCCATCGAAGCCTTTCATGGCTGCCATTGCCTGATTTGAATGGATTACAGCCTCAATACAATGATTTTTTAAGTCTTGACCTCACTAAATTTGAAGGACCAAAATTTGACTCCATGAGAATTTGGAAGCCCATATTTTGAAAAGCGGTCCACAAATCGAACCTAAAATTACTCATAACCTGCCCACGGTCCTCCAGAAACAAAAAATTTCAAGTGAAACTACCCAAAAAAAAAAAAGAAAAAAAAAAAGCCACTCGATCACCTTAATCAATTGAAGAATTTTCGTATGCTTTTTTAATAATTAGTCGAGAGAAACATAGAATGGTGTTTCCTTCAATTATTTACTTCTGCAAATTACCATTGATTTGCCTATTAATACTTCTAAAATGGTGAAAGAGTTCTCCATACAATTAAAATGAGAGACGAATTGATGAAAGATTTGTTTGTTTACTTGCATTGAAAAATAATTATGTGACATTTTCAAGAAATGGAAACATGATTACAACATTTACAAAAGGGTGGCGCTATTTCCATCCTTTATATGACTAAATTCACCCTATTTTTAATACAGAGACAAAGTTACCCATAATTATTCAATTACAATTTTTAGAGGTGCCCCTAATTTGTTTACTTTCCTTTTTAATACTTTTTCTATTCCTAGGTAGGATTTAGTTGCCATAACTAAGAATATCAAACGTATATTAAATGCATTATATTTTCTCTTTGTTTTTTTATTTATTTATTTTTCTTCTATAAAAGTTAGTTTTTTCGAAAAGAGAGATTTTGAAGAAACCTAGTTATTTTCTTCATCGTTAAGCAAATTTATGGATTAATTGTCCAATAAACTCTAGAAAAAATTTAACATAGATAACTTTTTAAAACAATCATGGTTTGTAAATTTTTTTACATTTTTATTGTGGATGTCACCATCAAGTCTATTTTTGTCTTTTGTCTTCTATATACATATACAAATACATATACATATTATGGGATGATTGGATGAAATCACAAAAAAAAAAAAAATCTCTTTAAAGCTTTTCGAAGACAAAATGACAGTTACGTTCCCATTTACGAAACTTGAAAAGATGGAATCTAATTATATCAAAACTTTGCATTAAATAAGGATTTTTTTGTAAATTGCCATTGAAATTTCATTAATTTGGATTGACAAAAATTAATATCATTCGCAGAGTGTTTGCGAACAATATGAAAGTGCCTCATCGTGCATAACTTTTTCATGTTAATATTTTCAATGTTTTTCTAAACACTCTTGTGATGCCTTATGTGCTTGGTGTTAAAGCATCTCACTAATAGTAATGAAAAAGATAAATTCTTTAGTATAGTAAATTTAGTGATTTGATGTATATTTTAGACTAATGAAATAAAAAAAATATAAAATTTGACCAAGAAGTAAGTTTTTGATAATGAGGGATGGAAAATAAATAAGTTGTTATAAAAGTAATGATGTAGAAGAGACTTGTTTTATTTTCTAAATAGTAATAAGTTCAAATTTGATGAAAAACCATTAAAAAAAAAGCATGTGACCTTCCTAATTATGATAATTGGATTCTACAAAGAAATAGAAAATCTAAAAAAAGAAAGAAAGTCAATAAATTCGAAGCCACCACTTTAAATTGCTATTGAAATTGAAGACAATATTGTCTTTTTTGTGAAACTGTGGGTGGATTTAGTTATATAGGGGTGGAAATAGCATGAACTTATAAAAAGATCCAATAATCCTTTTTTTTATTATTATAAAAGTTATCAAGTTACTTTTTTTTATTGCCTTTTAACTTTAAAAACTCCCATTGAAACTTTCATATGCTTGTTGCAACTCTTCATCTCACGCTCCCACCGATAAAATGTTCTAACTACGTCCCTTCCGTTTGGTGGCTTAAAAAAAAAAAAAAATCTTCAATTGTTACTAATAAAGCTAGTTATATTAACTATAAAAGGCTTACACAAATTTGTATTGTGTACTAGAAATAGCCATCACTATTTTCCATTTTTCCCATTTTCCAAAATGGAAAATGCTAAAATTTGTATTTAAAATCTCGTAGATTAACAATATGAACAAAAAAAGTAAAATCATACAAATGATTTCCAAACTTTGATTTAAAGTGTAACGTTGTCTATGGATGTTTAATTTGTTCAATGTGGTCCATGAATTTCAAATATTTTTATGTAGTTTAGAGATTATGTTGAACAAATATCAATATAAAAGTTTAGGAACGGTACTACATATTATGCCAAATTTCAGAAACCACATTGCACAAATTAAAAATTTAATAATGACATTTGTGCTATCATCCGTACGAAGAATAATGACTAAATTTGGACACTCGTAAAAGTATGGGGATAAAAACGCATCCCGTGTCAATAGCTGAGAGTGATTCAATATGTCTAGCAAAATTTGGCTGAAGATTTGTTAGAATTTAAATTATTGCTAGGGACAGTAGAAGATTTAAGATTTATGACAAAACAAAGTATGATTTTTTTTTTTGGTCGAAATTGCATCTGCTTTCATTTACTTAGATAAGTTCGAAGCCAATACATTAGAAACATCAGCAGTAAGTAAATCTAGTAAGGCTATCGGGGGATATATTACCCAGTTTCGGGGAATGATTTGTTTCCGATGGGCTCTTGCAACCCAGTCCACAGGTTTGTTCGCTTCTCTGCTACAGTGGGCCAAAGTGAGGCCCGGAAATTTTTCCATTCTTTCGCAGATCCGGTCCACCAGCCCTACCACTTGCCAACTTGGTTATGATGACGGGGTGAATAGCTTTGGGTGAGTTGTTTTGGGGTGAGTAAGTTTTGAGCCAAAAATTTTGATCCTATCTTAAATTAGCAGAGCTGGTTCCTAGTTTTTGAAATTAGGAACCAAAACTATTGATCTTGAAAACCAAATTGGCTTCTTCTAGTTTGATTCTAGGGCCGACTTAGAAATCAATCTACTTGTTTTTACTCCATTTTTCATGTGCAAAAACATATAACACTGATGATTTTCACCTATCCTAGAGACCTAAATGGGATATGAGAAAGCCTTCAGAGATGTATCTTAGGATTCTGTTTTAAACCGGTTCAAAGCCAATTATGCATGAAAGCTGAGTGGTGGAATGGGGTTTGCGGGTCATGTCGTTGTTGACCCTTTTTAATTGAATTTTGGGACCTTCTGTGTGGGGAAGCAATCATCATGGATGACCCCTAAGATCTGACCTTTTCAATTTCAATTTTGTGGATTCTACGTGTTGTCGGTATCACGCTCAATGTAAGATCCCATTACTCATGCTCCCTGTTGAAGTGTCAAAGCATATGATAGGAAAGATGGGCATTATCTATCACTTGTCATGATTACCGACCAAATTAGTAAAAATTCAATATCCAAAAATAGTAACATATACAAAGATATGTCCTTTCCGGTTACAATGGTGCCGAATCTTTCTGCTATGAAAAATATAAATAATTTAGAAATCTTGAAATTTATTGTGAAAGTGTAATCAAATCGTAATATATTCAAAAAGTACAATCGAACCCTAAAATTTGTTAGCTTGGTGTAATTAAGTCATTTCGTTAACTCTGTTTAATTTGAATGATAAAAATACAAACGATACTTTGTTTGTAGTACTTTTTGAGGATATGTGTCATCCACTAAGCTCCTCATCATAAAAATAAACATGGAAATTTAAATTAAAAAAGGAAAAAGAAAAAACGCTACAAAACAAAAGCAAAAAACAATATCAAAACTTAGGCTCCTCCTCTTCCTCTTTCTTTCATTGATGCCGAACTTACGAAAACTTACGGTTCATCTTCTTTCATTCATCTCTAATTTTGATGTTCGGAAGCTCGAGCGGTCATATCCCAGCTCAACAAAACTTAAGTGGCCATGGCCGTAAGCTTGAAGCTTTGAAGCTGAAGTAGCCATGATTGCGAAGACCGCTATGCTCCGACCTACACAACCTCATAACCTGCCCACGGTCCTCCAGAAACAAAAAATTTCAAGTGAAACTACCCAAAAAGAAAAAAAAGAAAAAAAAGAAAAAAAGCCAGGCGATCACCTTAATCAATTGAAGAATTTTCGTATGCTTTTTTAATAATTAGTCGAGAGATACATAGAATGGTGTTTCCTTCAATTATTTACTTCTGCAAATTACCATTGATTTGCCTATTAATACTTCTAAAATGGTGAAAGAGTTCTCCATACAATTAAAATGAGAGACGAATTGATGAAAGATTGTTTGTTTTCTTGCAATGAAAAATAATTATGTGACAGTCTCAAGAAATGAAAACATGATTACAACATTTATAAAAGGGTGGCGCTATTTCCACCCCTTATATGGTTGATAGATTTTCGAAATCAATTGAAGCCTCTTCAGCAGAACAAGCTGAAGCTGAAGGAAGCCCTTTGGGAAACCCTAGAATATCTATCAAGCCGATTGACCGAAGCAATGCAAGTACAATCTGACTCCCTCATGCTCGTGCAAGCTGTTCAGCAAAAGACAAAACCAAGTTGGCAAGTGGCAAGGCTGGTGGACTAGATCTGCGAAAGAATGGAAAAATTTCCGGGCCTCACTTTGGCCCATTGTAGCAGAGAAGCGAACAAGCCTGTGAACTGGGTTGCAAGAGCCCATCGGAAACAAATCCTCCCCCGAAACTGGGTAAAATATCCCCCGATAGCCTTACTAGATTTACTTACTGCTGATGTTTCTAATGTATTAGCTTCGAACTTATCCAAGTAAATGAAAGCAGATGCAATTTCGACCAAAAAAAAAAAGACTAAATCCACCATATTTTCAATAAAAAGACAAAGTTACCCTCAATTATTCAATTGACATTTTTAGTGGTGTCCCCAATTTATTTACTTTCCTTTTTTTTATACTTTTTCTATTCCTATGTAGGATTTAGTTATAACTAAGAATATCAAATGTATATTAAATGCATTATATTTTCTCTTTGCTTTTAAATTTTTCTTCCGTAAAAGTTAGTTTTCTTGAAAAGATAAAATTTTCAAGAAACCTAGTTCTTTTTCTACATTGTTAAGCAAATTTATGGATTAATTGTCCAATAAAATCTATTAAATATTTAACATAGATAACTTTTTTAAAACAGTCACGAGTTTCTAAATTTTTTTACATTTTTATTGTGCATATCACCATAAAATCTTTATTTTTTATTTTTTATTTTTTATCTATATACATATACAAATACATATACATATTATGGGATGGTTAGATGAAATCACAAAAAAAAAAAATCTTTAAATTTTTTCGAAGACAAAATGACAGTTACATTCCCATTCATGAAACTTCAGTAGATGGAATCTAATTATATCAAAACTTTGCATAAAATAAGGATTTTCCGTAAAATGCCATTGAAATTTCATTATTTTGGATTGACAAAACTTAATATCATTTGCAAAGTGTTTGCAAACAATATCAAAATGCATCATTGTGCATAACTTTTTCATGTCAATATTTTCAATGTCTTTCTAAACACTCTTATGACCCCTTTTGTGCTTCATATTAAAGCACCTCACTAATAGTAATGAAAAAAGATAAATTCTTCTATATAGTAAATTTAGAGATTTGATGTATATTTTAGACTAAAAAAATAAAAAAATTAAAAATTTCACCAAGAAAGTAAGTTTTTGATGAATGAGGGATGCAAAATAGATAAGTTGTTCTTACCAAAAAAAAAAAATAGATAAGATTTTTAAGAGTAATGATGTAGAAGAAACTCGTTTTATTTTCCAAATAGAAATGAGTTCAAATTTGATGAAAAACCACAAAAAAAAAAAAAAAAGACAAGCATGTGGCCTTCCTAATTATGATAATTAGATTCAACATAGAAATAGAAAATCTAAAAAAAGAAAGAAAGTCAATAAATTTGAAGCTGTCACTTTAGATTGCAATTGAAATTGAAGACAAAATTGTCTTTTTTGTAAAACTATGGTGGATTGAGTTATATAGGGAGTTGGAAATAGCATTGACCTTATAAAAAGATCCAATAATCCCTTTTTTTATTATTATAAAAGTTATCAGTTATTATTATTATATATTATTATTATTATTATTATTATTATTATTATTATTATTATTATTATTATTATTATTATTATTATTATTATTATTATTATTATTATTATTATTATTATTATTATTATTATTATTTGCCTTTTAACTTTAAAAACTCCCATTGAAACTTTCATATGCTTGTTGCAACTCTTCATCTCACGCTCCCAGCGATAAAATGTTCTAACTACGTCCCTTCCATTAGGTGGCTTAAAAAAAAATTCTTCAATTGTTACTAATAATGTCATACATCGATCATCGGGCATACACACATCCTTCTACTTGGTCAATTTTATAATGCAATATCCCAGGACTAAGTATCGCCGACTCTTTTGTTTATTAAGCACACGTGGAAGCAATTATAAATCCCCAGACAATAACATAATGGGATGGAAAAGCAATGCCATATTTTTCATATTGAAATCCACAACCAAACCTTTATACATGGCATAACTCACAGTCTATTCACAAAAATATTTAACATTCTAGTTTCACATTATTCACATTTAGACAAGATTCACAAAAGATGATGGGATCTCAGTCCTCATCTAGGTCGTACTTAGAATCATCCCGATCCTCTTCTGACTCTTCTTCACTAAGCTCACATCCTTCAAGCTCTTCATCTTTTACCGTCTCATCATCCTCTTCTGGTTCCTCCTCGACAGGCTCATCTACGGGCCTGAAATGTTGTCCCACAACTGGGATGAGACTATATCTCAACAAATTCTATCTCATTAAGACTCGATTAAGAAACCAATACGCTAACCGGACTGCCTATACACACATGAGTTAGAAGATTTACCTTAGCCTCAGATTCCACTTGTATATTAGCACAATTCAATAAACACCCTAGCAATCACATCACCGATCGAAGTATCGATCAAATCGACCTAGTCAATTACACGTCAACAAGACCACTCATGGTCATTTCCATTCAATCAATCAATCAATCCACAACATCAAATCAAGATAATGATCAATCGACGTAGTCGATTATGTCTCAATCAACCATTCACCGATCATTTCATTCAATCAATCAATTCACGATATCAAATCAAGGCAATGAATCACATCAAATCACACTTAGATCGAATCATCGATCAATTGATTTAGTCGATTACATATCAGTCGGATCATTTCTATGTCATTTACTCCATCTCATATAACCTCCAATAGTATATTTAGTCATAGAGCTCCATTAATACTCTCGGGCGTCGTTTTCGCACAGCGATATTCCTCATCACTAAACCACGCCCGTCATAGATCACAGACAGTCTACGTGCGTTTTTTAAGGCATCGTTTTCGCACAGTGATGTCCTTCATCACTGAACCACGCCTGTCACAAATCATAGGCAGTCTATGTGCGTTTTTTAAGGCATCGTTTTCGCACAATGATATCCTTAATCACTGAACCACGCCTGCCACAAGTCATAGATAGTTTACATGTGTTCTTTAATGCGCCGTTTTCGCACAATGATATCCTTCATCACCAAACCACGCCGGTCACAAATCATAGACAGTCTATGTGTGTTTTTTAAGGCGTCGTTTTCGCACAGTGATATCCTTAATCACCGAACCACGCATATCTATACTTCGTACATGATTGAGCTCAGCCAATAGAGTTCTTAGTTCACTCTCACGACTCTCTTCACTTTACAGCTCATCAAGGCATTATAAATGCTAAATAGCCATACTCGGCCACCTACCAATCAGTCATTCAATTCCACTCAATTTTAATCAATTAAAGAACAATTCCTCAAATTGCACAATTAATTCAATTCATTACAATGTAGAGCTCAAATAAATAAACGGACTGTGCTACGACAATCAGCACGAAATTTTGGTAGTTGGCTATCCTTGCCTAATTTCCGAAAAATAAATAATTAAACAATTAATTTCGAAAATTAATAAATAAATACTAAAAATCCAATTTAGGCCCGTAATGCCCAATTGAAAACCAAATCGGATCAGGAAAAATCCCGAGATGCATTCAATAAATAGTATAGGCAATTCTCTAGCTAAGTACACTAACCACTTAACTAATATGCAATGCAATTAACTAATAATCACTAATCCATGCTAATCTAACCATATGATTGCACTTAATTAAATCTAATCAACCCTTAAGTATCATTAGTCTAATAAGCAAGGATTAGTGAGATTACTCACTTGGCAAAGCGAAGATCGGAACACCGTGATGGCAACGTGACGGCGGCCGAAATCGGGCTTTCGACGACACTGGCGGGCGTGGACCAGGCCTTAAACTTGGGCCCAACAAATCTCAACCCAAATTGAGATTTGTTATTGAATTGGACCGGGCTTGCTTCACGGGCTTGGGCTTCAAATGAGCCTGACCAAAATTGAAGATGGGATGCAGGGAAAGTGGGCAGAGACGTGCGAAGCTTGTTCGAGAAGTTGAGGGGAAGAAAGTCCAATTAAAATATCTATAATCATCATTAGAATGCCCCACTAGTCTTCAAGCTTATCTACTTGCTTTCCTCTAATACTTTTTTTTTGGTGACCCAGGGAACCCCCGCACGGCCAGCAGCCGGAGAGTAAACCCTGGGGAGGCACGCATGAAACCACCACCCATGAATCCCGGGCAAGGCACCATACAGCGTTTCAGCCTCCCTGCTTTCCAAGGGCTTCGAACCTGGTTCTCCTCGGTGGAGAACACAAGCTCTACCCTCTACGCTGCAATGATGGGTGGTTTTCCTCTAATACTTTCTTGCCTTTTATTTCCATGAATTATCCACTTTGATAGCAAATGTTGCACCCCATGCCTAGGTCCAAATTTCACTTTCTTAGCCTCAATTTCTTCATAAATTCTCCAAATTGAAGTCCAATTTCGATGAAGTAAAATCTCATTCCATTTTCCACAAGTCCTTGACACTTAAAAGCTCGGCTTAGAAGTCCAAATTTCCTTCGATTGAGCTCATCCGAATTTTTGCTAATTTTCCGCAACATCTAAATCGGTTTTCCGTAAAATCTTGAACTCAATGAAATTACTCCGAAAGACAAGACAACATCCTATAATTGAACTGTAACATGCTCGAACGTCCAATTTTTCGAAACCAAATTCAATTTCATGGTTAAAATTAATCGAACGCGATTTTAGTCCAATCCGACCTATCGAGTAGTTTTTAGGGATTTTACCGCGGTTGTATCCCTTAATGGCTTCACCCAATAGATTGGTTAACTCGTGAGTGATTAGCTCAGAGAAAAAGAACCATAGGCGTGCCGCCAAAATGCTCATTTCATATATTCGTGACGGGGTCGAAATTCGGGATGTCACAAATAAAGCTAATTATATTAACTATAAAAAGTTTACACAAATTTGTGTTGTGTACTAGAAATAGCCATCACTATTTTTCATTTTCCAAAATGGAAAATGCTAAAATTTGTATTTAAAATCTTGTTGATGAACAATATGAAAACTAGTATTTGTTAAGAAACCAAAAAAAAGAAAAAAAGAAAATGATACAAATGATTTCTGAACTTTGATTTAAAGTGTAACGTCGTTTTCGAATTTTTAATTTCTTCAATGTAATCCATGAATTTCAAATATTTTTATATAATTTAGAGATTATATTGAACAAATATCAATATAAAAATTTAGGGACGGTATTGCATTTTAGGCCAAATTTCGGGAATCACATTGCTAATGACATTTGTGCTATCATCGCAAAGAAGAATGATGACTAAATTCGGACACTCGTAAAAGTATGGGGATAAAAAATGTAATTTTGATAGAAAGGCATCCCGCATCAATAGGTGATAGCGATTCAATATGTCTAGCAAAATTTGGATGAAGATTTGTTAGAATTTAAACTATTGCTAGGGACAGTAGAAGATTTAGGATTTATGACAAAACAAAGTATGGGGACAAAGGGAAAATCTTTTTGGATTACTTGGGGTGAATAGCTTCGTGGCAAGTAGTTTTGGAGTAAGTTTTGAGCCAAAAAATTTGATCCTATCTTATATTAGTAGAGCTGGTTCCTAATTTTTGAAATTAGGAACCAAAACTATTGATCTTGAAACCAAACTGGCTTCTTCCAGTTTGATTCTAGGGTTGACTTGGAAATCAATTTACTTGTTTTTACTCTATTTTTCATGTGCAAAAACATGGAACGCTGATGAATTTCACCTCTCCTAGAGACCTAAATGAAATATGAGAAAGCCTTCAAAGATTTATCTTAGGATTCTGTTTTAAACCGGTTCAAAGCCAATTATGCATAAAAGCTGATCTTGAAACAGGTCGAAAACCGTTCCTAGCCGAGAATAAGGTCAAACGTCGAGTAAATCCGAACGGTTCATGGTATAGAACCGAAGAACCGGACCAGTCAAGATCGGTTTCCGAATTTCTTACTCGGGATCGAACCGGTCTAAAAACCGGTCGGGTTGAGGCAATCCCGTTACCGGGTCAGACCGGCCCGGTTGCTCACCTCTAAAGGCTAAAGGCGTAATTTCACTTTTGATTCCGTCGGCGTAATTTCTCCCCCAGAAAAGCGTCGCCGCACCAGGGCGGCGAGCCTTTCTCAACTCCGCCGCCGTCTGCTCTCCGACTCGGCGCCTGAAGCTCGAACATGGCGCATTCTCTCGTAAGCTCCTCCTCCTCCTTCTTCTTGTTGGTCTTCGTCTTCTTCGAAATCTCCGTTGACACTCTGTTCTCTCCGATGTCGTCGTCGTCGTTCTCCGGCGACAGGTTGGTCACTTGGTTCCGCTCTCCAAGACCCTCGAAGAGAACTCCTCGTGCCCCAGAATACCGCTGGCGGAAGGCCCCAACGTCATCGGCCGCAGCGCCGCCTCTGTTCCGGACAAGCGGCTCAGCCACAAGCACATCACCCTGACCGCCTCCGCCGACGGCTCCGCTTCTCTGCTCGTGGTAATTTCACCTCTCTCTCTCTCTGTGTTTTAGCTCCCTTCTCGCTGCGGCCGAAAGGAAAAGGGGGGTGCTTTTGGAAAGTCCCGAGTGAAAAAGGGTGACTGGTGAATCGGGGAAAATTTTGGTTTTTGGGGATGGGGTGCGGCTGAAATTTGAAGTGAATGAATCCGTTGCAGGAGGGGAGGAATCCCGTCGTTATTAATGCTGGGAAGGAGAGGATGAGGGTGGGAAGTGGAGAGAAGGTGGACATTGGTCCTGGCTGCGTGATAGAGTTGATTCCTGGACATCACCTTTTCAAGTATGAAGTGTTGAGTGGTGACCCGAGTGGGTCTTCAGGTGGTGCAAAGAAGAATGATGCGCGCGCATTCGAGGATCGTGGTCGGAAGAGGACGCGAGAAGATGTTCAAGACCAGTCTTTTGCGCGGGACTCTCAATCTCAGGTGAGGTGATGTTCATTTGTGTTTGTGAAGGCTTAAGAATCGAAACTTTCTAGCTAGGTGTGGTCTCTTTGATTTTGTCTCTCCTGAGTGCTGCAGTGTCTTGCGTGTCTTTCCACAAGAATTGGTTTTGTTCATTATCAAAATGTCATAGACATAATTCTTTTTGATTCGTGAAGGAGACATTACTGGTTTTACAAGCTTGAAGTGTCCTATATGTTGGCAGGCAAACAGGGGACAAAGTGATGTGGAGGCGATTCGTAACTTTCATGTTCCAGAAGAATTGTTGCCGTACACCTTTAGGCTTCTACGTGTGCAAGGTCTCCCGGCATGGGCAAATACATCCTGTGTTTCCATAGAAGATGTAATAAAGGTAAATATCCTGACTTTAAACTCTCATTATGCATAAGACTCTTATTCTTCTCGGTTTTCATGGTCAGATAAAGAGCCCCAGTTTCTATTTGCTTATTGATAAACATAAATTCAGGGATTATGTTCATCCGTTGTGGATCAAGTTTTGTTATGTGACAAGGACCATTTGATCATCGATTAAGGGCAAAATTGCTGCTTTAGTGATGAAGCTGGCCATCTTGTCAGCTTTGCTAACTTTCTTTTAGCGGCCCATAGGGCTTGTCAATTCCTATGTGCCGCTGTTATGTATTGTTTTACATAGCAGTCTTAGCTATGGGACATGTCCTGATACCTTGCTTGATTACCCTTTTTGTACACAGGGCGACATTATTGTTGCTATCCTTTCAAATTACATGGTGGACATTGATTGGTTGATCCCTGGTCAGTTATATTTAATTATGAAAAAAGATCCATCTGCAGTCGATATTTCTATGTTATAGTCATCAATTATCTATTATTCAAGCTTTCAACACTTGCAATGCATGGGGAAGGTGTTTCTAATGCATTATGAGTTGTAAATTGCATTTAAGCATTCAGACACCAAAGAACTTTGATATTTGTGCTAGCTTGAAATGATGGCATCTCTAAGTTTTCTCTCATTGTTCTTTTCTGGATGTAGCCTGTCCAATACTGGCAAAAGTTCCTCATGTGTTGGTTATCCATGGGGAGGGTGATGGTACATTGGATCATATGAAGGTGCGTCAGCTGTAAATATGATTGCTTTATCTTGTGCTTCAGTTCTTCCAAACTAGGCACACTTCAACTCTCTTGATCTCATCGTTTTTCTAGAGAAAGAAACCAGCAAATTGGGTTTTACACAAACCTCCACTTCCCATCTCTTATGGCACGCACCATTCTAAGGCCATGCTTCTTGTCTATCCTACGGGAGTGCGGATCATTGTACATACTGCCAATTTGATATACGTTGACTGGAACAATAAGAGCCAAGGATTGTGGATGCAAGACTTTCCTTGGAAGGACCCAAGTAATGCTAGCAAAAGGTGTGGATTCGAAGATGATTTGGTGGATTATCTTAGTGCACTAAAGGTATGACCCAATCACAATTACAATCCATCGGACTTATTATCTTTTGATGGTGTGCTGTTGTTGGCCTAAAAGTTAACTTTAATCTGGAAATAGTGAATTGGATCAACTTCAGGGAAAGTTAAGTAACAACCTAAAGTATTGTAATTTCAACTTGCATCGAAAGAAACCTTAAAGTTTCTATGACCTTGCAATGTGAAAAGTTCTTAGTATCATCTTTTCAAACATGTATGTGATGGAGAAAATTTCTAGTCTACCGTACAAAATGAAATCATTTTTCGGTAGGGTGATATTGTATTCTAATAAGGAAATCTACGATTGCTGAAGAACTTTAAATGTTACTTTCTGTCTTGCAATATTCCCTTGCTTATCCTCCAGTTCCTTTGACATTATTTGGTCTTATATTCATTATAAATCAATTTGGGCATGTTTCTTGTGGAGAATATAGGAACTCTTGCACTCAACTTTTTATTTCAATGACGCAACTGATTTCTTGCCTATTGTATTCAAAGTTCTAGATCTCGATTCTGCCGTTTTATAGTTCAGGGTTAATCAATACTATTCTGATTTCTCTCCAGACCCTTATACTTGTTTCCCTCGATCACCGATACTCTGCATTAAAGAATGCTGCAGATATCCACTATTGATTGGTGCAGTGCTGTTACTGCAAATAATATCGACTAACCCTTGCCTTTATCTTATCGCTTGGTGGGACTGATCACAGTGGCCCGAATTCAACATAAATGTACCTGCTGTTGGCAAATTCACTATTAATCCTTCTTTCTTCAAGAAGTTTGACTATAGAGACTCAGCGGTATGTTCTCTGATTATTGCATTCGGGCCAACTTTATGCCCTGTTTGATTTTGTCGTTTTCTTGTTTCCTTGTCACCCATGTCATTCATCTAATGATTAATGAGTAAAATGAATTATGAGTTCCAGGTTAGACTAATTGCATCAGTACCTGGATACCACACGGGTTCCAACCTGAAAAAATGGGGTCACATGAAGCTGCAAAGTGTCCTGCAAGAGTGTACTTTTGACAAAGATTTTCAGAAGTCTCCTCTTGTTTATCAGGTAAGAGTTGATGTAACCTGTTGTTCTTGACTTGTGAAGGTTTCAAAAAATTATTTGCATTCTGCTACACACGCATGTACGCACATGCAAGCAAACACGCACTCATACATACAAGGAAAACGTAAATGCATAACTGTGGATTAACTGAATACTACTATTGGGCCCCTTTGTTTTTTTATTCTGCATCATCACATGGTGTGATTATTGATCTTAACCAAAATATTGTCCTGCTGTTTTTCCTTTTGGCTTATTCAGTTTTCCTCCCTTGGGTCTTTAGACGAAAAGTGGATGGCTGAGCTGGCATCTTCAATGTCATCAGGCTTCTCAGAAGATAAAGTACCTCTTGGCTTAGGTGATCCCTTGATCATATGGCCCGCAGTGGAAGATGTTCGATGCTCCTTAGAGGTACCATTGACTAGTATAATTTCTTGGTTGGAATGCGTTTCACTGATCTCTTATAAGTTATAGAATGGTGTTTTAAATGATTTTTCAGATAGACCCATATTATCTTTGCTATTGTTGTAGAAGTTACATGACCTGCTGAATGCATTTGGATAAAGTTCTATTTTTCCTTGAGGTCACTCAAAATTTAACTTGAGTTGTCTATATTTACTGCTGGGATGAGCTTTTCTGATTAAAACCATCACATGCTGGGGACAGTATGTAATTTGATCAACATCAGAGATGTTTCATCACCGTGAATTAGTACTGGACATTTAATCCAGTTCATAGTGTGGATGTTGTGATTGTTTTTGTCTTTCTGTTGAGTGCGGATGGGTTTGGAACTTGCCTTCTTCTGATCAAGCATGCCAAAGGCAATTGGAACTTTTTTATTTCATTATATTTCTCTACCTATTACTGACTCACTCTGACATACTATCTTATTTGGATGACCTTATTTGTATTTACCTAGGGTTATGCAGCTGGAAATGCCGTACCAAGTCCACTAAAGAATGTGGAGAAGGAATTTTTGAAGAAGTATTGGGCAAAATGGAAGGCGAGCCATACCGGTCGCTGGTAAGAATAAGACTAATTTCGTTGATTATTACTTAGCTTTCTTAATTTGACAACATCACCCTTGTGAGATTCCTCACATAACTTGATCTAATTCGATATCTTTAGCGTTTGTTATACGGAATAATTGGAAATTTATATAAGCTTGGGTTGAAAATTGCCCCTAATGCTACTATCTACTTAACAGCAAAATGGAAGTCTTGTTTTTCTGTTTATTCTTAGAAAGGACTATTGAACCTGCTAATACATAATCTCATTGTTGCAGTCGTGCTATGCCACACATAAAGACATATACACGCTATAAGGGTCAGAAACTTGCGTAAGGATTGTTTCCTTGGTGTATACTTTACATTCTCAATACTTATTTACAAAGATGTTGCCAATTCTTGCAAACTGAATTTTTGAACATTCTTGACTTGAGCAGTTGGTTTCTGCTAACTTCAGCAAATCTCAGCAAAGCTGCCTGGGGAGCACTTCAAAAGAAAAACTCTCAGTTGATGATTCGGTCATATGAGGTATGTGATGATTGAATTTATTTGAAGATAAGTAATTCCAACAGTGTCATGACGGTTCTGTTTTGAAGCTAATGACCACAAGTCAGTAAAAAGCTCATCTCAGAATATCCAATGCTTTGGCAGTGTGTCGCTTCATTTCATTAAAGTAATATCTAGGTTGTTGGAGTTCAGTTAGCCATAAGTTTTCTTGAGCATCCTAATAGAGCAAAAGTCTCACGTCTTACTTTCAGTTGGGTGTGCTATTTTTACCATGTTCCATCAGAAGACGAGGTAGAATATTTTCTTGCACAAAGAATGGGGTTTCTTCAGAGGTAACAGCTAAATCCTTCTCTTGTTTGCATAGTCTCTTTTTCTTTACCCCCTTTTTTCAGGGGTTGTATTATCGTAAGGGAGGATGCAGCAGAATGGAGTTCTTTGTATTTCTGACTTTTACTGAAGGGAAACTGCAGCAGCTCTCTCATATATTATTTTTTATCCCAGTTTAAGGATGTATCTGCATCATCTCAAAATTCTGAAGTCAGTAGAGCCAAGCTGGTGAGCCTGGTATGGCAAAGATCCCAGGATAAAGATTCCTCACTCGATATAATTCCTTTGCCTGTGCCTTACGAGCTTCCTCCTCAATCATATTCTCAAGAAGGTGGCACACTGAACTTAAATAGTCTTTTTGTTTTTTCCCTGCCAAGGTTGCCACTGTCTGAGTTCTTTGAACATTGGATGCAGATGTGCCCTGGTCATGGGATCGGAGGTACACAAAAAAAGATGTGTATGGTCAAGTGTGGCCGCGGCAAGTTCAGTTGTATGCTTTTCAAGAGTCCTGACTTTCATTAACTTTTCTCTCAAACTTTCAAGATGCTATGTCTATCTTATATGTCGTGTATGATTCCACTGCGCCGTGTTTTGATTCTAACAATTTGTAAGTGTCAGTTGGACAAGCGCAGTGGTTGGTTTCACTGTCTAGGGACTAACCTGTGGTTATGAACTTGGGTGGAGCTGGCCATCTTAAGAAATCGAGCTGTAAATTGGATGATTTCACTTTGGAACTGCTCTTGATGTAAACAGTTAAGATTTATTCAAGTTGGTTTCAAGTTGAACTGCTTCAGTAGCCTTCAGGAGAAATGTTTGCCTTCAAATGTGCAAGAGAAGAGTATGGCAACATGTTCATTGCTTATTATTCCATTTAGAAACAGATATCACAAAATGCATAATTATGTGGTTAAATGCTCCACTTTTGTATGTCTCATTTTGTTAGTCCAGTGTAAATGAGATAAGTTGATTTGACCGAAAACTTTACTTGACCTGCCTAACGGTCCATCCCGTTCGACAGACGTATTCCTATCCAAATTTGATTTGATGAGAAGTTGGCTACCATAAATTTGAATTGACGAGATTTCAAATTGATCAATCTTAGGATGGAAATGATTATTGCAAATTTATACCTGAATCGAATTTGAAGAAAATTGAGCCTCAATAAGGCTGGATATAAGATGACTAAGGGTGGGTTTAAGATGAATAATAAAGAAGAGACGTGATTCCCAATATGGTAATTTCAATCATATCATAAATTCCATAAATGGTAATTTCAATTGTGTTATAAAACTTGCATAGGAGGGAACCGAAAGAAAATGTTATAACATTTGAGTAAATGATAATAAGAATTAGTATCTTAGTTCCTAACAGATCAACATGATCATCGATCATACATCCGGTCCTCCAAATGCAGCCTCTACGTTTAATTTCGGTTATTATTATTAGCCAAAGAAAATAAAAAAGAAACGCAACGAAACAATTTATGAATATATATATACACACACGGTCATTAGCATTCTATGTCTAATTCATGAAATGTATCACAAGGGGTCGTTGGACATTGAAGAATTCCTTCATGAGATGGAAACATATTCAACTACACAAATGGTGGTAAATCATGCAAATGACTCAAATACAGTAAGATCATGACTCATAGTTATCGGATTTTCTTTCCATATATGTTCATTCCACTTCTATCTCATTGATCCAATCTTATGATCCTAGGCATTCAAACTGAGCTTCATCACAGAACATTTTCGCGCCGTTTTTTCTCGAAAAATGGATGTGTTCTTTGAGCCCCAAGAAGGAAGTCCTTTCTGCATTCAAATTGGCTTCCATGATACAGTCCTAGAGATCAAAGAGAAGATCGAAAAACACCAAGGAATACCCGTCTATAGACAAACTATTGTCTTCAACGGTGAGGCCCTTGATGACGAGCTTGATGTCGAGGGCTGCAACATCATCAATCGCTCGTGCATTCGGCTCATTGTTGCACCGGAGCCACCGCCATCCACTAAGATTGAATTATGCATCGGAACACCACCATCCAAAACGCGGCTTCCCATAGAAGTTGGAGTGCATGACCCTGTGAAAAGCCTGAGAGAGGTTGTTTGGTCCCTGGAAGATGTCCCTCTTGAGCGGGTGAAGCTATATGCAGATGGAACTGAACTTGAAGATGATTGCCGGATATGCGACTACGAGCTTCAAGACAATTCCAGTGTCGATGTGCACATCAAGCCTCTGAAGTTCACAGTGATGGTGTTGCCGTGGAAAGCCAACCTCAAAGTTGCAGTGGAAGTGAAACAGTCGGATAAAGTAAAGGTTTTGAGGAAAGAGCTTGAGAAACTGCAGCCGATCCTGAAGTTCGATCTTCCTTCAGAGGGGTATTTTTTCATACATAACCAGAGTGGGATGGATGAAGATAAGTCATTCAAATGGCACGGTGTTGAGATGGGCGATACTATAGAGATTTTTAAAGGAATGATTTCGCGATGAGACTTGGTTTTCGCATCCAATTAGTGGTTTTGCTGAGAGATCTAGAGCAAGATGACAATAAAGTGCTTAGTGTGAGTACAGGTTACAGGTCTAGGGACAAATGCGATCTCCTTTTACCTTTTACATTGGCGTTATCAGGTTTTCTAGGTTCCATTTTTCTTTCTCCCTTTTTCATCTTTGTCGTCGTTATTACTCTCTTCTTATATAAGTGTTGTTAGGAACATCGTTCAATCATGGCGTGTTATATTCTTATCTCATTTCAATTCCATCTGCGAAATGGTGAATTACATCAGCCGGTCAAGCCAATTAATTTGGGTTGAGAAATGGTGGAATAGAATAGTTTCTGGATATGGATTGCTTAGCTTGTACACACATTGCCTTCTCTGATTGATAAGTTTTCAATGGATCTTTCACTTGTTCTCCTCAACTTGTGAATCCTTCTTGCCAAATTCTTGCACCAGCCAAAGAACTTTCAGTTGTGAAATTCAGCCAAATGCAACATATGCTCTGTGATTATCTACCAAATGAGCAATCTTGCTAAAAAGTTGTGAAGGAAGAAAGATAGTTGCTATCTCGCATGTTACCTTCTCCATAAAATTGGACAATTGTGTCCTAGATGGCACTTCTTTCTCACAGAAGATGATCATTTCAATTGGAATCGATACGATCCTTAGAGATGATTGACTGCGCTCTTTCTTTCTGCAAAATCTGGTCAATGCTATGACAACTCTAGCGAGCCATACCAAATCAAATGGCCAGGAATCAGTTTAACAGAGATTGATCTAGATCAAGGGGGATATAGTTTAAGTACTATGAAATTTTGTTTCATAATCTTGGTGGCAAGATCATCATCCACAACGAAATCTTTGATATTTGAAAGGGATTGCTGTCATGTATATATTATCATCACTTTGGAATTAACTCAAGGTAAATCCATTCCTAGAATTATATTACTAGACCAAAAATAGGGTGTCCCTGAGGAATACATATGATGTTGCTGTTCACTAGCAGTAGGATTCCATTTAACGCATAGTGAGAGCTGTAAGTAATGCAACCAAATTCATTGCCCAGTTGACTGTTGCGAGATCCACATGAATTGTACATAAGCAACCTGTCACTTGGAATTGATGCTAGCATACACTGGATTAGTTCACAGGCTTTTGCTTCTTTCTAGTGCATTACGCGGCTTTAGTAGGATGACCTCTCAATCCTTGCATGAGAGAGCAAAGCCCACAAGTGAGTTACAAACTCCCCTCCTCTAGTCAAATGCTCTGCATGCGCTTTCATATCATCTGAAGGTGCCACATACAACACCAGTTCCACCCAAAAGTCAGCTAGAATCCTCCAAATCTCATCCTCATGTTTTATATCATTCGTAAGCTTATTCCTGAGCCGAGCACCTCGGTTGACAATAGTTTCTTCATGTGTAGATATAACTCTGCCCTTCCTCTCCATTTCCCTAATCCAATCCTTTTTATTGCATCTCCCAAAGAAGTCCTTGGCTTCGATGATCGCCTGATCGAACACGTGCTCTGCAACGCAAGGGTGATCTGGTAGTAGCTGTGGAGCAAAAGCAACCAAGTAAGCCAAATATTTGGATAAGCTAGTCGCCACTAGTAAATTCCTCCTTGTTTCGGGCGAGTTTGATCTTTCTGGCAGTTGGTGCTCACAGAAGCTAGTGGCGATGTGCCACACCATTATGACTTGAGTCTGTGTCTCAAGTTGACACGCCCACAACAACTCCTTAGACTCATTGCTACCCCTTAGTGAGGCTTGTCCATTCTCCAATTTGTTACCATCATGTGACTTCAGAGCATGAAACACCGCTTGCTTGACTTCTTCAGGCAGTTTGATCGGTGTGCTCTGTCTCTGGCCATCCCTAGTTTGATCGATGTAGACAGCCATCAGCTTGTTGTTCAATAAACTAAAAGGCTTGTAAGAGTACTGCTCGAGCAATGAGTACTGACGAAGCTTTTGCTCCCAAGGCTTCAGTAATCGGACCCAGCATATCACTCTGATCATTCTCTCAATCCACACATTTTCTTGCCATGACTTCTTTTGCACATACTGGCAGATCCACATAACTTTAGCCCATTGCGAGAACCATATGAAGAAGAGCTGCATGAGCTCCACAACAATGAATGAGATTATCATCACGTTGGTCATGAGTATGTCGAGAGTCACCCCATGCAGCACAGTGACTGGTTTGTCAATATCGCAGTGTTTCTTGTAATTCTTCAAGATTGATGTTGTATACCAAACGGCGACAGCAACATACATAAGCTCCACCAATTTGAGCAACAACCGGCCGGGCTGGAATATGATATTATACTTGGTGTACAAGAAATCAAAAAGGAATGTGAGCTCAACCTCAACGACTCGAAATGCCCGCTTGTAACCGTCTTGTTCTGAGAGCAATCCATGGTGAATCAAATTCCATGTCTTCTTGTAAGCCTCTTGGGGCAATGAGTAGCCAGCATATCTCAAACGGAGGAGCTTGAAGAGTGCAAAAGAGAGGCATATGTCTTTGATCTTGTTGTGGGGGTCTCCTCCTTGGCTTAAGAGCCTCCCTTCACATTTCCATACCTGAGTGAAGAGTTTGAGCTTGCATGTAAGTTATGGCCAAGTTAAACTGTTTAAGTACGTGGTCGAGCACTGTCAAGAGTTTAGATCCCGATACTTTCCTCTCAAAGTCATAGCTTGTGGAAGGTTCACAACAACTTGCTCACACAAATAAGTCGAGTTGTACACATATAAGGGGTCTGCTTACATGAGAGGACAAGTATTAATCGTGATCCCACATCCCCTAAATGCGTGGTTATAATATATCTTATGTTCATGTGATCTCTTTCCATCTAATGGGCTAAGTTTTTGCCTTGGACTTGCTAACGTGCTAAGTGAAATCAAAATGCCCAAGTGTACTCGAACAAAGCATATGCTAACATAAAGAACCCAAAAGTAATACGAGTCAAAAGTAATCAGGAATTTATAGAAAAAGATCTTTTACACTCTGTTCATGTTCTGATTAGTGCCTTAGTAATCTCAACCGTAGATTCATGGAAAAGAAGTTGGTTTTGAAATCAATCACTCAGCCCACCAATGAAATTAGTCACGAAACGATGCATGGCAAATGTTAATATATTTCGACTTTTGAATAACGTGCGGTTTCCGATCTCGATCTGTTTCAAGGTATCACATCACTAATTAAGCATAGTGCTATCATTTCTGTTGTACTTTGTTACAACCAATCGAAATTATTTTGTATTTTTATTTTTTTTATATCAAATTTTAGAAAAAATAATTAAAAAAATCAAACGATTAATTATATACCTTCTCGACAGTGATTAATTCATCTTCGTTTTCCAATGGCGTTCGATAGTCCGGTGCCAGCGCCGGCTTCTTCCTCCCTAGACACCACTTGATAAATCGCTTAGGAACAAGGTTATTCGCCCATCTCTCCTCTTCGCCCCTCACCAAGTATCTATACCCTCTCATGCTAACCGGATCAACTTCACCACCATTTTCGTGCTCCCTGCTCATATAATCAGCAATCACTTTGGTGCTCCTCTCCAAAGAATGCCGGCTTGCTGCCCTCAAGGCACGAGCCCTCTCGTCGCACTTCAAGGCCCAGATGAAGAAGAGGCACGCGAACAGGATCGTCTTGTGGGACAGGTCGCCGTTGGACAAGCCTATCAACAAGCCCAACCAGATCGATTTGATCCCGAGCTGCCAGTTATAGCTCTTCCACTTCTCGTTGTCCTCGAGACTGTATGCAGAGAGAGAATCGGCGCTCCCGAGGGCGATCATCAGGAGCATAGCCCAGATGGGGAACAGTGGGTTGTGGAACCGTATATTGTGCATGAGGCCTAGAGAGAAGGTGAGTATGTAGTTCGAGAGAGAGTAGGCTGCGAAGATGACGAGCCGGAGCTTGTCGCTGTTGCAACAGCGTCGGCACGAGCCGAAGATGACGAGGAAGAGTAGCAAGAAGGCGGAGGAGATGACTAAGAGCTCGATCTGCAAGAGCATCCACTCGGGACTAGGCGGGGGCATTATGTTGGCCCCCCTGGCTTTGCAGTTTGCCTTCGTCGCCGATGCCATCCCCATTGTCTGGTTCGTTTCCATCAATTTCCTCTGGTTGTTCAGCCTCTGATTGCAGGAAGAAATGATAGAATTTCTATGAGAGAGAGAGAGAGAGAGAGAGAGAGAGAGAGAGAGAGAGAGATCGTTCGGGGACTTAAATCTTATTTCTTGCAGTGCAGGGATGCCCGGGACTAATACGAGGATGTCAATTTTTCCTTTGAATATTATAGGGCATCCGAAATTGTCTCGGATAATTTTCACAATCGTAGATATTAAACTACTCAATCCACTGGCATCAAGGTCTGATGGTAAACGCCTCTCGCAAAGTTACTACATTGGAAGATGCTATGACTTGAATGTATAATGTCCAGCATCTAAACCAAGTGCTTTAAATATCTTAAAGTAGCATTATCCCCCTCGATACATGAAGAAATCATTGAAGGGGTTATGGTGTGTTAGAACCAAATAAATGTTAACGAAGAATTACTGTAGAAACAAGTTTATTTTGGGAACTCATGGGGAATCGCACAGTTTTCTGACTTTGTTGTTGTCTTAGAACCTGGATTCAATTTGCTGAGGGGAAATGTAACCTCACATTTTTTTTTTTCAATTTTGGTCTTGAACTTTCAAAAGATCGATTTGATTGTAGTCCTTTCATGAAAACTTATAACAATGTTATGTGACGCGGTGATAATATATTGTGGCTTCCACATGCGCTTGTGAGTGTGTATCCGTCTCTCTCTATATATATGTATATATTAGAAATCATTATCTTATTTAAAGCGTGGGTATCAATCCCTTCACTTGTGACTGCGAAAGACTTAATAAGTTGAATAAATGGCGTCCCTATAAAACATCCTTCCTTTTAGTGAAAGATATAAAACTAAAAGTAATTGCTTAAGCCTTCTTTAGTTATATATCATAATTTTGGTCCAAAAAGTAAGGGAGGAAAAGATTTGCTGACCTGGGAAAACAACGTGACAAGACACCCTATAGCTTTGCCCAATAAATACTAACATGACAGTCCAAGTAGAAAAATAGATGGGATATGGCAATATATTTAGTGAAAATATTACATTATTCGAACTTTTGAAAGTTCATATACTAAACGAAATGAGGAAAATATCTATGGATGACATTGACTATTGAAAAAAAGTAAAAAAAGAGCGAGAACTTTGTAAAAATATGCGGCCTTTTGGTGTGGTTTAGTTTGCTTTTTAATCACGCGTAACACGTAACCTTGGACGACACGTTGTCGGAACAGAATCTATGCGGCCTTCAGCTTTAATTTGCGTTTTAAGTAGGCAACGCTGGTACAAAATAATATTCACATCAATCATGTTTGCGCTAGAGTCTACATGAACTTACATTTGAAGTGAGTCCGAGCCCTGTCTTGGAAATTTTTCCTTCGATTCAAAGAATAAATGATATGTGAGATTCCATTATCTATTGAATCGTGATGTAAATACATGAAATATTCCTAGCACGTAAAATAATATGGATTAGTAAGAAACACGAAAGCCTAAATAATAGCTTTCCTCACAAGTGTTCATTTTCTGCAATTGTCTAGGTGTTGAAAATACTAGCAAGTTAATTTGTCTAGAATCTACTTACGAGTAAAATCGTTTCTGCTCTTCTCTATCTGTAGAGAATTAGAAATGATTTTCTTTAAGACCATCTTCCAATTTTATGCATTTCCATTTACTTTTTTTTTTAATGGAAATTCTCCCCTTTTTCTTTAGGTGACCATTTTATTTCTATTTTTTAGTTTTGACAATAGTGGATGGATATCTCCTCGTTCGTGACAATGCATCACAGAGAGAATTGTTGTATTTCTTGCAAAAATTTGCAATATTCAATTTGTATTTGAAAGAGAATCGCAATATTTCTTTCCCAAGAATGCATATCTAGAATTCCCTTGATATTCAAAAAGGAATATTCACATCATTCCTTCCATATTAATTTTGGTGAAAATTTGTGGGTAAGAGTTGGTTGTTAAAATATTTAGCATTTATTGATGCTTCCGCTTAATTTTTTTTCCAGCTTTGTAAATCTTAATTGGGTTTTATCATAATTTTGGTTCTTTTATATTTATGTTATTATAGTTAGAATCTTATATAGACATTCAGGTCACAATAGTAAAATATAAAGGCCATGTACTATAATATCTCCATGAAAGATGATATTAAATTAATGCTCACACTATTTCCACCCCTTTATTGATTCATGACATCGATTGGATTGGATACAATTTAATATGATTTCTTAAGTTTTTATTTCCTCTTCCTCTTTTGATCCAATTTTTGCTAGAGACGGAGTTATTCGATAACATTTATTAGGGTTAAATGTGGGGCCCAATTTTAATTTAAGATTATTTATTGCCTTCTTTTTCTTCTTTTTAGGATTTTTTCATTTCTTTCTCCATTTGGAACAAAATTGGTGTCTTTTTTTTTTCCTTGAAAAATAGTTTCTTTGATAGATAGCTACCTAAATATTGCTTTAATGACTAAGCACAAATAATAGTTAAAATGTTATAAAATATTACGTTGCGAATATATAATAGCGAAGAGATTGAGAAGAGAAAGCAAGTGAACACCAAAGATAGTGGAGAAAGCCGGAGAAGAGAGTTTTATTTCCAGTGTATCACTGTATTTTTACTATGTGTCTCTACAACAAAAAAAACTAAGCTCCTATTTATAGGAAAACAAGAATGTACTTATTATTAATATCAATGTATCGAATGATACATGTACTAGATAGGGGAGATAAATGTTCATTATATAAGGAGATGTACTTAGAATGTATGATACAAATGTACCATAATAAATACATTAGATAAGATGAATATAGTGAATATTCATTCATGTATTTCATAACATAAAAAATAATCTACCGCTTTTAGTATGCACTTCGTTTAATTATAACTTTAATACATGACATTACGTTGTACTTTGTATATTTTAATTGCTTGACTTTCAATTTATTCCATGAATCTAATGGTCCAATTTTTATTTATATTTCATGCCATCATTGCATGATGATAGATACTGTCACAAAAATAAAAAGTATAAGTTCTAAACATCCACTATTATCATGCAAATACATAATAAAATGTTCCATAAATCATTATTACGTAGAATACTCTCTTTTCCTTGATTACATGATATAATTAGTTGTTGACAAGAAATTATGGCAATTGACATGACATTATAAGACAACCCATTCAAACCATTTGCAAACACATTTTTTTTTTTTTTTAAATTCTAAGTGCATCAGAATTTTTATATAATAATTAATGCAAAGAAAATTATCCTCAAGGTACAAATGTAATGCAATAATAAAATGCATAGCCAACTTAACAAAAGGTATTATTTGTTTGGCTACTTGGCTCCCATAAGAAAAGTTTCTTTCTTGAAAAATATCTTACCTAACTTAGGCAATAAAATATTTCAATTACATCAGTAAAAGAGTCACTATTCACTTAAAACAAATATATTTGAATGAATAATTTTCAACGTTTTGTGTGGGAAGCTCGAAATGAACTTGTGGACATGATTGAGTGCAGTTTCATCATAAATTGATACATTTAAGCGGATTGGGGTCATCTTCAATATTTTTTTTTCATAATGGCCACTCTACAAAAACAATACAATGAATGTTGAGTAAATTGTTTATAGTGCATTCACCAACCAAAATATTCAATCTTTAAGTAAATTCTCATAAATTTGTTCTACAAATCAAAGTTGAAAAATTCAGGAGAAGGGGGATTATCCAGGGAGTTAAAGTTAATAGTTGGTGCAATAAGTATAGAAGAAAACAAACAAAAATGAAAAGTTGAAATATAATGTGTGCGGAAGAAGTGGTTAGGATGAAAGAAGTTGTTTGTAAGGGATGTGGATAATTTTGTCTTTTAATAAAATTGAAACACAAGAAAGAAAAGAAAAGAAAATGTAAGAAATAATCTTTAATTAGGGGTGGGACCCGCAAGGGATTATTTATTCAATTTAATGTATTAAGGATGGTTAAGAGCTATTATTATTATTATTATTATTATTATTATTATTATTATTATTATTATTATTATTATTATTATTACTATTACTATTACTATTACTATTACTATTACTATTACTATTACTATTATTATTATTATTATTATTATTATTATTATTATTATTATTATTATTATTATTATTATGTCAGTCCTACTCTATTCCTGCTCGGGCTCTTACTTTCAGACTTTTGTCTTACCTCTTTGCAGAACGTGAAGTTGAAACCCACTCCGAAAACTGAATTGTTCTCACCCCAACTCCTCTAGAAGATGGGGATTTGAACCCCCCACCCCTCCTTCCATGTTGGAAGGGTGGCCACTCGGGCAAACCTTAGTGGTTAGCCTAGTCTTATTTACAAGGCCATCTTTGGCAAAGAAATTTCTTGGATATGCTCCTTAGAATGACAATAGTTGCAAATCAGATCCCTATGCTTCGATTTTGATATGAACTTGTCACTATTACTTCTCTCAATAGATCTTCCTCTAGCAACTAAACCGGTCCCATGATCATTATTGCCTTCAAGAGTCAATTCTCTATCTAGTTTGTGCTTATTTAGGAGATTAGTCTTGACATCTTCAAAATCGGTAGTTTCTCTACTAACAATCATGGTTTCTCCAAAATTTTTATAAGACTAACAGTAAGAGAGCCCGATCCTCATTTTTAACCTTAACATCAATACTTCTTAATTTAGAGATAATAATATTGAATTCAGAAATATGAGTTTTAAGAGAAGCATGTTTAGTCATATGAAGAGTGAAATAGTGATTGCTTGAGCCTCAATCGATTGGTGATGGATTTTGCCATAAAAATACTCTCTAATTTATTCCATAAACTTACAACTGTTTTCTAATCTAGTACCTCCTGTAGAACTTCATTCGTGAGGCACAATTGAATAGTAGATACGTGCTTTCTAATTTCTTCATATTTCCAAACAGAGCTTTCTTTAAACCCTGCTATGTAAGAATAGCCAACAAACATACTAGGTTGAAATTGTCGTTCCCATCATACTTCTCAATATCAAATCTTGTCGTTGAACTTGAAGCCATACTAGAAAATCGTGAAAAACCCTAGGGCTTTTTGATACAAGATTGTTATGGTAGATGCAAAAACTATAATGAAATTGAAATTTAGAATAATAAAAGAACAATAGATTTTATGTGAAAACCCTTAGGGGAAAAACCATGGGGAGAGAAGAAACAAAATCCATTATAGAAATCAAGGATTACAAAAGGTGGCTCTCAAAAGTTTAGACTTTTTTTGTTTCAACTTCTCATATATATAGGCAAGAATCAAATCCAAAATAATCTATTTTTAGGAAACCTACTCGAATTACGAAACTTTTCTTTTCAAGCTTAAACTTGAGACATATCTAATAGCATTATATGTCTAACTCATAAAATGTATCACATGGGGCCATTAGACATTGAAGGGATCCTTCATGAGATGGAAACATCTTCATTTGTGGCGGTGCCTCACACAAATGGCTCGATATAGTAAGATCATGACTCATAGTTATTGGATTTTATTTCCATATATGTGCTCATTCCACTTCTATCTTATTGAATCAATCTTGTGACCATAAGCTTTTAGACTGAGCTTCATCAAAGAACATTTTCATGTCGGTATTTTCTTGAAAAAGGATGTGTTCTTTGAGCCCCAAAAAGGAAGTCCTTTCTGCATTCAAATTGGTCTCCATGATATTGTCCCAGAGATCAAAGAGAAGATCGAAAAACACCAAGGAATACCTGTCTATAGACAAACTTTGATCTTCAACGATGAAGCCCTGGACGACGAGCTCAATGTCGAGGGCTGCAACATCATCAATCGCTCCCACATTCGGCTCATTATTGCGCCAAAGCCACCTCCATCCACTCAAATTAAATTACGCATTGGGATGCTGCGATCCAAAATGCAGTTCCCATATAAGTTGAATTGAACGACCTTATGAAACGCTTGAGAGAGTTTGCACGGATGTTCCTCTCGAGCGGGTGAAGCTATATGCAAATGGAATTGAACTTGAAGATGATCATCGGATATGGGACTACAAACTTCAAGAAAATTCTAGTGTTGGCGTGCACTTTAAGCCTCTGAAGTTCACGGTGGTGGTGTTGCCGGGGAAAGCCAACCTCAAAGTTGCTGCAAAAGTGAAACGGTCAGATAAAGTAAAGGTTCTGAGAAAAGAGCTCGAGAAGCCGCAACCGAGCCTGAAGTTCAATCTTCCTTCGGAGGGGTATTTTTTCATACATAACAAGAGTGGGATGGATGAAGATTAGTCGTTCAAATGGCACAAGTCGAGATAGGCGATACTGTTGAGGCTTTCAGGGGGATGATTTCATGATGAGACCTAATTTTCGCATCCAATTAGCGATTTCGCTGGGAGATCTTGGGCGTGATGACAATAAAGTGGTTAGTGTGAGTAAAGGTTGTAGGTCTAGTAACAAATGCAATCCCCTTTACCTTTTATATTGGCATTATCAAGTTTTCTCACATTTCCGTCTTTGAGTTATTATTACTCTCTTCTTATATAAGGGCCGTTGGGAACATAATTTAATCTTGATGTGTGATATTCTTATCTCATTTCAATTCCCCCTACAATGACAAACGCATGGTGAATCACATCCCACAGGTTGAGTCGATAAATCTGTGAAGGGAAATGGCTGAATCAAATAGTTTTTGGATTCATATTGTCTAGTTTGTACACACGTTTGCCTCCTCAAGTACGTGCCCTAATTGACAAGTTTTTAGTTGATCATTCACTAGTTCTCCTCAGCTTTTAAATCCTTTTGGCCAAATTCTTGCACCAGCTACAGAAGCTTGGGGTTGTAAAATTCACCCAGATGCAACATCTACTATGTTTTTATCTACTAAACTAGCAAATTTGCGGAAAAGCTCTCAAGCATGCAAGATAGTTGCTATCTTGGATGTTATCCCTTAAGTAAAATTGAACCCTCGTGTCCAAGATAGCACTTCTTTCCTGTGGAAGATGATTAATTCAATTTGAATTGATATGATCCTTAGAGATGAATGACTTCTTTCCTTCCTTCTGTAAACAATTTGATCAATGCTATGTCAACTCTATATACTCATCCATGACCATTTATCCTAGAATGCAAGCCATACCAAGTCAAGTGGCTTGAGAATCAATTTAAATGGAGATCCATCTAGATTGAAGGGAATGATTGTTTGACATATTTATTCTTGATCTTACTCATAGCAAAATGCTATTAGCACTGTGAAGCTTTGTCCTGACCTACCTTTTCCATTCGGAGGAAAAAGAAATATATGTTTAGAGGTATTGCCTAATTTGGGTCAATGGCCTTGATTAGATGCAAAAAAATCCATACCTTCCGCAACATTGGCTTTCATTTTTTAGGTTCTTAACGACCTAAATATTTCTAAGAGTTGTCACCAGTTTGTTAAGGTTAGCTAGTAACCGATTGAGATGTAGGAGTGTTGCTATGATTTCTATGCAACTAGAGATTCTAGAATTTGAGACTTGATTACACTAATGTCTATTAGTGCCTTTTCAATACCTCTAACTTAGAATGTCATTACTTAAGTGGTCATATAGTCTTGAATGCCAATTATAATCCTAAAGGCATCAAAGTTACTAAATGA
The DNA here is from genome assembly GCA_019915185.1 of Eucalyptus camaldulensis. NCBI lineage: Eukaryota > Viridiplantae > Streptophyta > Magnoliopsida > Myrtales > Myrtaceae > Eucalyptus > Eucalyptus camaldulensis. Next base: position 13,339,776 of record JAHSVA010000012.1, read on the forward strand.
TCATGCAAATGTTTTTGTAGGGTTCATTTTTATCAAAGCCTAAACTAATCGTAACTTATTCTAGGAAAACAATAAACAATCAATTTATTGAAAGAGGGTACGGTAAGTAAACATCTAAGTATTGAAATGACTTTAAAGTAAATGTGAAAAAGAAAGCCCAATACAAGTCGGGCAAATAATTTACACGGCCATCTTATAAGCCCTAGGATATAATCCCCCATAAGTCAAAACCAAATTATATTCAATTTCTTTCTAAAGGATATTCTACTAGGACTAAGCTACATGTATACTAATCAAGTGAAACTAAACTAAATCTAATGCTATAAAAAAATCATGAAGACCTATTTCCAAGCATTTATATATATATATATATATATATATATATATATATTCATTTTTTCAAATATATTTGAATTTTTATTTTATTTTAAAAAAAAAAACTCTTTTAAAAAGTTTTAATTCCGGTATTTACCAAAAAAAAAAGTTTTAATTCCGGAATTAGGAACGTGGGTTGCGACTCATCTTACGAAGCTGGCCGGGGAACTAAATCAGGGCCTCGTGTATCAAGCCCTCTCAAATTCTTTAGCCCATTTCACTAAAATAAACCCGGCCCATACTAAAAGCTATTTTCTTACAAAACTGTTCCTAGCTCAGCTTGGTAAATACCTAAAGTAAATCAAACCCAGCTCAACTTCAACACTCAAGCCTACTCACATTAAACCTACGGTTTGTTAAGCCCATGACTCACCACCCTAGCTATCTCAGCATGGTCTTTCACACCTCAACGCACGCCCGCAACCTCCTTCCCCAGCAAATTGAGAACCTCCAGAGACTTGCACACTTAACAAATTCAAGCTTCAAGTTAAAAGTAACCCGTGCACAACCACAAGCTATATGTGGCCACCACGCACCACCATCCACAGACAATGCCATTAACCATCTCTTCCGAGCACCGCTATGAGCCATCAAACATTAAAAAAAAAAAAAAAACCAGGCAGAACAAATACACGCAGGATGTGAATGAGAAAGTTGAGATGCGGCTAGCTGGAGTTTTGACCTAAAATCCTCATTTGTATCAATGATTTATGATCGTATTTCTCGTCGAGAATCACTGTCCATTAGCATTGAGCCACATAGACTGCCCACAATGGCAAAAACGGATGTTTGGTAAGATTCTCGGATATGGTAAAAATCAAGTCAACAATGAGTGGAAGGAAACAAATGTGCCAAGTGGTCAGTGTTTTGAACAAAGAATGTCTAAATTTTGATAGGTTTGCTTTTTTTTTAACAATGGATAATGCAAGCTGATAATCATGGATCTGGCTTATGTATTTCATCCAACACGTAGTTGGCATGGATTGAGAAGAAGGTATTGACCCACACGGGACTCGAACTTACGGCCAGATTTAAAGGAAATGGGCAAGCAATGTTCGGAACCAACGCGACCAACTTGTTCAGGTCCACGTCTTTACTCGGAACATGGCAAAGCAGGGGTTGAATGGGACGAGCGTTTTAAGACGAGGAGGTCCCCGCCCTGGCGCGACGCCCTCCGCTCTGCCTTGTCTCCTCTGTGCTGTCCTTTTGTTCGCGTACGTTGTTCTCTTTTCTGCAGAACGCGTTAGGGAAAGAGAGGGAAAGAGAGAGGAAGAGAAGGCTGGACCGGTCTTGGGGAAAATAAAGGAAAGGTGGGCCGCCCAGGTGAAGGGAAAGAAAAAGGAAAAGAAAGAGGCCGAGCTGACCCGGCCCCAGCCCGGTCTCGCTTTTTCCATTTTCTTTTCTTTTGTCTTTTTTTTTTCAATTAATTTCTTTAATTAATTTTTTTTCTTTTTCTTTCCTTTTTAATTTTTTCTTTGAAAACTTCCATTACTGTTAATGCAAATGCTCATAATGTCTATATGTTGTGCACTTTAATGAAAATTATTTTTGCTAGGGGTTAAAAATTAATTCCTAATTTTTTATGCGATTAATGAATGATTAAACAAGTTGTTAAAATTTAGGTGTTAACAAGCTTTATTACATAATCTTATTTACAAGAACTATCTTTGGCAAAGAACTTTCATGGATATTCCAAGGAATTCCAACATGTGTATTTTGCTATCACTTTGGAATGACCTCTAGGTGAATCCATTCCTTGGATTATCATTACTAAACCAAAAATAGGATGTTTTTGAGAAATACATAAGCGAGGATTACGTATAATGCATAGTAAGAAATGCAAGTGATGTAACCAAATACACTGCACAATTAACTAGTGCAAGATCCACATGAATCATACATAAGCAACCATTCATTATAGCAATCACTGGTAACTTGGAACTAATACTATCAAACACTGGAATGATCTCGTTGGATCCCTGCGTGAGAGAGCAAAGCCCACAAGTGAGTCACAAACTCGCCTCCTTTAGCCAAATGCTCCACATGTGCTTTCGTATTGTCTGAAGGCGCCGCCACATACAACAATAATTCCACCCAAAAGTCGGCTAGAATCTTCCAAATCATTTCCTTGTCTTTAATATCATTCACTAGCTGATTCGCAAGCTCAACACCCTGTTCAATAATGTTTTTATCATGGATAGAATTATCATTGCCCATCCTCTTCATCCTTTTAATCCGGTCCTTCAAATTCTTGCATCCCTCAAAGAAGTACCTGGCTTCGATGATCGCCTGATCGAACACATACTCTGCAACGTAAGGGTGATCTGGCAATAGCTGTGGAGCGAAAACAAGCAAATAAGCCAGATACTTGGATAAGCTAATCGCCACTAAAAAATTCCTTGATCGTGGGAAGTTTGAACTTATCGACGAGTTTGATCTTACTAGCGGTTGGTGCGTGCAGAAGCTAGTGGCGATGTGCCAGACCATTATGACTTGAGTATGTGTCTTAGGAAGACATGCCCACGATAGCTTCTCGAACACATTGTTCTCCCTCAGTGAGGCCTGTCCATTCTCCAATTTAGTATTGCTTTTAAATTTCAGAGCATGAAACACCGCTTGCTTCACTTCTTTAGGCAATTTGATTGGGCTGCTTTGTCTCTGGCCATCCCTAGTTTGATCAATGTAGGCCGCCATAGACTCGTTGTTCAATAACCTGGAAGGTTTATAGGAGTACGACTCAAGGAATGAGTATTGATGAAGCTTTCGCTCCCAAGGCTTGAGCAAGTGGACCCTACATATTGCTTTGATCATCCTCTCAATCAGCAAATTCCCTTGCCATGACTTCTTCTGCACGTACTTGCAGATCAATATCACTTTGGCCCATTCCGAGAAACCCATGAAGATGAACTGCATGAGCTCCATGATGGTGAACGAGATTATCATCAAACTAGTCACAAGTTCGTCAACACTCAATCCATTTGGCATAGTGACTAGTTGACGGTTATTGTTAAGTCTCTTATAATCCTTCAAGAGGGATGTCGTAGCCCATATGCCCATAACAACACTCATAAACTCCATCAATTTGATTAGCAACCGGCCGGGCCAGAATATGATACCATACTTTGTGTAGAAATAATCGAAAAGGAACGTGAGCTCGACCTCAACAACTTGAAACGCTCGCTTGTAATCATCTTCATGTGGGAGCAATTCATCGTGAATTTGTGAGAGCAATCCATCGTGAATCAACTTCCGTGCATTCTCGTGAGCCTGTTGGGGCAATGGATAGCCAGCATATCTCAAACGGAGGAGCTTGAAGAGTGCAAAGGAGAGGCATATGTCTTTGAGCTCGTTGTGGGGGTCTCCTCCTTGTGAGCTTAAGAGCCCCTCTTCACACTTCCACACCTGAGTGGGGAATTGAACTTCACATACAAGTTTATGGCCATAACGTGGTTATAATTTGTTTTATTATATGCAGTCTTTCTCCACCTTACGGTTTAACCAATACTAACATCGTATCAAAACATAGGTCAATAGTTCAAGTCCTGGCACTTCCTTCTTAAACTTATTACTCTTGATAAAATTTACAACAACTGGCTAACCAAAATAGTAGATGTGTCCATTTCACAAATAACAAGCTGAGTCATACACGTTTAAGGGGTTGGCTTACATGGGAGGGGGAGTAGTAATTGTAATCCCACATCGCTTAAGTACTTAATTACAACATGCCTTACATAAATTTACTCTTCCTCTATCTAATTTAAACTTTTGTGTCAGACTAACAACAGGCCAAATGGAATTTAATCACCTAGTGTAATAAATGAAGCATGCTGAGATAAAGAACTTAGAAGTAATATGAGTCACAAAGTGATAGAGAGTTGACACAAGCACATACTGTACCCTCGTTTATGTTCTCCTTTAGTGCCTCGGTAATCCTAACCATAGATTTATGTGAAAGAGGTTACTCTTGAAATATATCCCTCAGTGCATTAATAATTGAGATTCGGTGAGATACTTTGCAAGATAAAGGATCCTCATAGAGGATGAATGACTTATTTTAATCTACCCTGTGGAATCATGTCTCTAATAAAACATAGTGTCATCATATCTGTTGTACTTTTTCATAACCACTTGAGATGATTTTATTTTGTTTCTTTTTAATCCTTACTAAATCGAAGCTAAGAAAAATCTTTATATATATAAAGCGCTGTTATGCTTTTCACAGCTAACCAAGATGATTTTGCAGATTTATTTTATATTTTGTAAATTTTTTGCATGAGGAAAAAATCCTTACTAAATCAAAGCTCAGAAAAATAAAAATAATCAGCCGTTGTAGATATACCTTTTCAATGGTGATCAATTTGTCTTTCTTCAATGGCATCCGGTAGTCCCGTTCTGGCGCGGCCTTCTTCTTCTTCTTCTTCCCTAGACACCACCTCTTGATAAATCGCTTAGCAAGAACGAAGGCATTCGCCCATCTCTCCTCTTCACCCCTCACCAAATACGTATACCCTGTCATTGTAACCGGATCAACTTCACCACTCGAAGCGCCCCCACTTTCGTGCTCCCTGCTCATATAATCAGCAACCACTTTTGAATCTCTCTCCAAAGAGTGCCGGCTTGCCGCCAACAAGGCCTGAGCCCTCTCGTCATATTTCACGGCCAAGACGAGGAAGAGGCACTCCGTCGCGATCATCTCGTTGGACCTATCGCTGAAGTACAGGTCTATCAACAAGAACAACCAAATCGATTTGATCACGAGCTGCCAATTGTAGCTCTTCCACTGCTCGTTGTCCTCAAGACTGTATGCGGAGATAGAATCGGCGCTCCCAAGGGCGACCATCAGGAACATTGCCCAGACGGGGAATAATTCGTTGCGCAACGGAGCATCGCGCATGAGGCCTAGAGCGTAGGTGAGTACGTAGGTTGAGAGAGTGTAGGCCGTGAAAATGACGAGCCGGAACTTCTTGTTGTTGCAGCGACGTCGCCACGAGCCAAAGAGGACGAGGAATAAGAGCAAGAAAGCGGTGAAGATGGCTAGGAGCTCAATCTGCAAAAGCATCCCCATGGGAGTTTGCAGGGACACCCTGTTGTCCATCCTGACACTGCAGTTTGTGTTGGCCGACCCCGTCCCCGTCGTTTGGTTCATTTCCATCAAATTCCTCTTGGTCAATACTGATTATTTCGCGGGTTATTCAGCTTCTAATTGGAGAAACAAATGGTAGAATTTCTGAGAGAATTTGATTATGCTACAGTACTGAAAAGATCTTCATTGACATGAACTGCTAGCGAATCGGTGGCCTTCGGGAGGTCCAAGGGAAAGGAGACAAGGAAAACACAAAGCAATGTAAACATTGCGACGGATTGCAATGCCAACCCGGCCAAGTAACTCAGATAAAATTTGAGGACTAAATATTAGTTCTTATAGAGTAGGAATGCCAGGGACTAATATGAGAATGTCGTTTTTTTCTTTTAATAATGCGGGGCATCCGAATTTGTCTTGGATAATTTTCACAATCATAGGAATTAAACTACTCGATCCTTGTGCATCAAGTAAGGTTTGATGGCAAACGTCTCTCGTAAGATTACTACATTGGAAGATTCTATGACTCAAATGCATAATGTGCTATGTCGAAATAAATTACTTTACATAGCTAAAAGTAGAAGTATTATTGCCATTGAGACATGAAGAACCCATTGAGCGGGTTGTGAGAGCTCATTGTTTACGACATAGTTTCCTGTAATGTTATCGACTTTGCTCTAGGATTCAATTTTACTGAGGTGAGAACATTACAATTAGCTAGTCTATGAGGATTATGCTTCCATAGAAACAAAAGGATAATAACAAGGGCAATTTTTAAATTTCTTTAATGCTCAACATGATCTCTTAACTTTTTCTTTTTTACTCTAGGTCTTGAATTTTTAAAAATCCAATCAATGTGGTCCTTCCGATAAAACTTATAACACCGTCAGCTTACATGGCAATAATAGATTTTTCATGCTAGCATGCACGCTGCTCATATGTATATAACCTATACAATACAAATATATGTCTCATTATTTTGGCCCTAAAAGAAAGGAAAGAAAATTTGCTGACTGAAAATAGCAATAAAGGCATGATCATTTTAGCCAATAAATACTGACATGGCAGCAGTCCACGTAAAGAAGTACATGTGGCGTAATGCTTAACGGAAAGACTATAATATGCGGATTCTTGAAAGCTCATAACTTACAATAAATAAATAAAAGATATTCATAATATTGGGAAAAAAAAAAGTTTGGGATCCTCGCGTCATTCCCCCGAAAGAAAAAAAAAAAAAAACAATATATTAAGATGCTTTCTCTGCAATCTGCATTTACGATAGCATGAGCCACACTCTTTAGGAAAGCAAGGGAGTGCAAGAACTTTTTTTCTCTGCCAAGAAAAGAATTTTCCTTTCGATTTGCTCACTTTTTCTCCCTTGAGATTAAAAAAAAGCACACAAGGCCTCTTGCAAAGAAAGAAAGCAAAAACCTCCGTACTTCTTTGTTTCCGCCCTGTAGGAACGAAAGATATGCGGCCTTTTGCTTTTAGTTTGCTTTTTAAGTAGACTAGCAATGCTAAGATTATATTTCTTAAATATTAGTTCCAACGTGAAATAATATTCACATCAATCAAATCTGCGCCTAAATTTACACAATATATATTTGAAGTGAAAAGGAACCCCGTCAAGCAGATTCATCCTCGTATTAAAAGAATAAATGAGATATAATATTGCATTATCTATTGACTCATGGTATAAGTATGTGAAATATTTTGAGCACGTAAAATAAATATGAATCAGTTAGAAACATGAAAGCATAAATAATAAATTTCTTCAATTTATGGATATCTTCATTTTGTGTGATTGTTTTGGTGTTGAAAATGCTAGCAAGTTAATTCGTCTAGAATGTTCCTAATATTTAAATTGTTTCTACTCCTCTCAATTTATAGAGAATTAGAATTGATTTCCTATGAGATCAACTTCCAATTCCATATATTACGGTTTACTTATTTTATGGAAATTCTCCCTTTTTTCTTGTTGGTAACCATTTTATTTTATCTTTTTGTTTTGGCAATAATTGATGGATATCTCGTCATTGTCACCTATGAAGCACCAACACTCTTCAAGAGCTTTCATGTCGCGTCAGACACGTGTCGGACACTTGGACACGTGTTCAACACTCTCTGACATAAGGTCAACAAGTGTCAAAAAATCCAATATTTGGTCAACTTTTCTGATACTCTCTGATACTCGAGTCGGAATTCTAACATATGAGTTTCTGATACGTGATTCCGAGATCGAGGTCAATTTTAAAAATTCAATAAATGAGAGGTCAAAATACGTATATCAGAAAAAATAAAACATAAAAATAAAAATAATAAATGGAAAAATAAGAAAAACATAATCTTTTCTTTTCTTCTGACTCCCACTTTCCATGATACATAATTAACTTATTAATTTTTTTTTCCTCTTCCAATATATCTAACATGTGAGTCCAAAATATGTATCGCTTGTTTTTTTTCTAAGTTTTATGAATTATTGAAATAGTGTTGAATTTGTCAAATCGAAACAATGAATAATATTAATAAATGGCGGATTAATGTTTTTAGTGTAAATTTATTTTAGATTTAGTTATTTATTTATTTATTTATTTATTTATGAATTCGATTCAAATTAATTTGATTGAAATAATCATAAAAATGATAATTTATTATGTATATAAATATATGTATATAAATATATATATGTATATATACAACGTGTCTTAACGTGTTGAAATTTTCTGTTTTTTGAGAAACGACGTGTCGGCGTGTCGTGTCGTATCGCGTGTCGCCATGTCAGTGTCGGTGCTACTTAGTTCGTCACAATGCATCACAAGAGAACTATTGTATATCTTGCAAAAATTTGTAATATCCAATTTGTATTTTAAAGAAATTCACAATATTTCTTTCCCAAGAATGCATATGTATAGTTCCCTTGATTTATTTTCAAAATAAGAATATTCACGTCATTCCTTCCATATTATTTTTGGTGTAAATTTCATTGCTAACAGTAACAGTTGGTTGTTAATACATTTGGCATTTATTGATGCTTCCGGTTAATTATATTGCAACTTTGTAAATCTTACTATGGTTGTATCATAATTATTGGTTATTATTTTTTTTTTATCTATGTTATGTATCTAGAATCTTATATAGACATTCAGGTCACAAAAGTGATATATTGAAGGCCATATACTATAATATCTCTATGAAAAAGAAATGTTAAAAAATCAAAAGGAACATAAGATATTGTTTAGAAGTTACATAAGATATATCTTGAAGTATAATGCAGATAATATTTTGAACTTTTTGCTTCTATTAAAAAAATGTTTTAGATTAGCCAAATGGGTTAAACAACGCCAATAGATGACTGTAAATATCTTTTAATTGACCAACCCTATTGGATACACTGAATGTTAATCGATATTATCTTGAGTGCTCTATGAAGTCCATCGAACTTGCCCTTTTTTTTTTTATTTTATAAAACGTTTAATGGGTTTGAGTACATACCCATTTATTTGACTTTCTTTCAAAGAAGTAACACCCCTGATGAAATTAACGTGAAGTTTTAGTTATCATTACTAAATGTAGTTAAATTTATTTGATGCCAGTCTAATATTTACCCATCTCATTTTTCTTATAAGCAATATCTAGGCATATAAATTTTTCTTTATATATTTTTTGAAATCATAGGCAACTCTTGTGTTGATCTTCTATTCATTTTTTTTTTATATCATTTACGGCATACATTTGTAAAGTATGTATTTATTATGATGTACTTTGTGGTGTGAATTCTTTCAAGACCTAATCAAAACACATATAATACAAAAACTCGTTCGAAAGCTCATTCAAAACTTACTCTTAACTCTCTTCAATTGTAAGGTGACAAGAGTTATCTTCATCAACTATAAAGTGATATAAATAATATTTGTTAATTCATTTAATCATATATGAATAACTTAAAAATTCAAAGTAATGGGCTCTTAATATTGTTTTAGATGCCTGGTGACATGCAATTTTCGAATATAAATATTAAAAGCTATCTATAATTATGCATGTAATCATAAGAGTCACCACTAATGATTCGTTAGTCATATTTATTTATGAATTTGGGAAATTGTATGTTAAAAATATATTTTAATTCTAAAAAATTATTTAATTATAGTTTTTCATATTAAAAAAATTATTTTTGTTATTTTAAAGCAAAAATGACATATAATTATTCTCTAAAGCCATCTATTCGTCGGATATGGACTACCATGTTATATATAGTTTTTCTAAGGATCGTCTAACATAATTTATTTGTGAAAATTGTTTTATATTGTGTATCTCTGTATTATCAAACTCCTTCAAAAGCATCTAAATCGCAAAACAGTAAGAGTGATCTCTGATTTTGCATTGAATCATAAGGGAATCATTCATTATGTTTTTGTCATATTTAATCATGAAGACGCTTTAAAAATATGCTATAAGTTTTTAATCACGTCTTCTTTTTTATTTAATTATAATTATTTATTGATTTTTTAATATTCGTTATTTGTAAGAGGTGACCTATAATTCCTTAGCGATGAACTTCTTTATTTATTTATTATCGTTTAACGTCCTTAATTTATCAAACAGAGGGCATCATTTTTCTTTTTTGGTCGGAACAGAGGGTATCATTCATACTACATTATTTTATTTTATTTTTATCGATCCTCAACATCTTATATTTATGAAATATCCACTATCATGTCATAGAGTCCTTGTAAAGTAATTTTTTTATTCAATTAAATATTTGTGTTAATTTATAAATTAATTATTAATTTGTAATATTCTTATGTACATAAAATATGTGTTATCATCTTACTTAGATCATGTTTACATCACTTATCTGTTAAATATGGACCATCATTTTATGAATGTTTAATCAATATTTTAATATCATTTTGTTAAATAGGGCATAATGCTTTGTCAATTGTGTTTCCATACGTTATAGACTTACTTTGTCTTATCAATTGTCAAGTGGTATAAATAATACAAAATATAAAAGAAATTTCATGCAGTGCTGAAGGTAGATATGAAGAAAGCATATGATCGTGTGGAATGGAATTTCCTCAAAGTAAGCATGCTTAAAATGGGTTTCTGTGATACTTGGGTCTCATGAGTCATGGAATGTGTCTCTACAGTGTCATTCAGGGTTAAAGTAAACGGCAAACCTTCAGCTTCCTTTAAGCCTACTTGCGGAATAAGACAAGGTGACCCACTCTCTCCATATCTATTTATTATTGTGGCAAATGTTCTATCTATGATGCTGAAAAGAGAAATGGAGAATGGCAGCATTAAGGGAATTAAATTGAATAGATTTTGTCCCCCACTATCTCATCTACTATTTGCGGATGATTTAATCTTATTTTTGGAAGGAAAAGTGGTCGAATGTCAAAATGTAGCAATGACTCTAAACCAATATTGCTTTGTGTTGGGACAATCTATAAATTTGAACAAATCAGGGATGTTATTTAGTAAAGACTGTCCAAGATTATTGAGAAGTAACTTGACAAGAGAAATGAGAGTACCGAAGTTGGAAAAGATGGGGAAATACCTCGGAATACCTTTTGATTGGGGTGGATCTAAAAAGCAAATGTTCGATTGAATTCTTGCAAGAGTTAAGATGAAACTTCAGGGCTGGAAAGAGAACTTTTTATCGAAGGCAGGGAAAGAGATTCTTCTTAAAACGGTGGTTCAAGCTCTACCGCAATATGCTATGTCCATTTTTAAGATCCCCTTATCTATATGCTGAGCCATTAAAAAGAAAATAGCAGCTTTTTGGTGGAAAAACAATGAGAACAGGGCAAGTCTGCATTGGAAAAACTGGGACACTCTGAAATCAAGAAAGGATCAAGGTGGGCTAGGCTTTCGAGAGCTAATTAACTTCAACGAGGCATTATTGGGTCAGCAAGCTTGGAGGCTAATTTAGAATCCAAATTCCCTTTGGAGTTAAATTTTCAAAGGATTATACTTCCTGCACACAGATGTATTACATGCAGGAAAAGGCTCAAGACCATCATGGGGTTGGCAAAGTCTAATCTTGGGAAGAAATGCTATAAATCATTTATCTCAATGGGTTGTTGGAAATGGTGAAAAAATCAGTATTAGGAATGATCAATGGTTACCCGGAGGTTTAATTGGAGGCCCTCAAAACAAAGATGATCCATCTCAGGTTTCAGAACTTATAAATAGAGACTCTGCAACATGGAAGGAAGATAGAATACCACAACTTTTCGACCACGAAGTGTGTAACGAAATTCTAGCTATCCACCTTAACCCCCAATTTCCAGAGGACAAACTAGTATGGAAGCCAACCAAAACAGGTCAATTCACAGTCAAGAGTGCATACAACAAGTTCAAGGTGCAAGGAGAAAGTCAACAGCAAAACCATGCCTCATCATCCTATCAAGCACCACGAGCATTGTGGAATAAAATATGGCATGCCAAAATTCAGCCCAAAGTCAGATTCTTCCTATGGCAAATTTGTCAAAACGCCTTAGCAATGAAGGAGAACTTGCATCGCAGACACATCATACCTGAGGCCACATGCACGATTTGCAAAAGACATCAAGAATCAATCGAGCATCTCTTCCTCATTTGTCCATGGACGAACCAAATCTGGGACAGCACTGGTGTGAATATACAAAAAGATGGTCACGGGATAACTCGAATGGAGGAATGGTTGGCAAATTTTAAACATACCTCAGTTTCTTTCAAGCAACTCGCCCTCTTATTGTGGCAAATCTGGAAATCCCGCAACGTTTGGTGTTTCAGAGCTAAACCGGTGAGTCCTCAGCACATCATCACCTTAGCAGCAGCCATGGAAGAAAACTTTAACAGACAGAGCAAAAAAGAGCAGATGTAGACCTACCCACCTTAAATCTGGACGCCTACCTCGGTTCAGACTTCGATTCCTTCAACGCACGGCTTGTCGCATACTTGGAATCCCTTGCTGCAAGGCTTGCCTCCGACAGGGCCCCCTCCGATGCACAGCTCGCCATGGACAAAGACGAACCCGCTCAGCTCGCTTCGGAATGGGACACATCAAACGGTAAGCTCACCTCCGACTGAGATGGCTCGGTCGCACAGCTCGCAGTGCATAGGGACTGCTGCGACGCCCGGCTCGCACCAAAACAGCAACCCTCCGACGAACGGCCCCCCTCAGATTTGGACGCCTCCAGCGAACAGTGTGATCAAGATCAACGTGGATGGCTCCTTTCTTCAAGAAACAGGGGAAGCGGCTGTGGCTTGTGTTTGCCAAGATAGCAGAGGCGCCCTCGTCGATGGATTAGCGCACACGGTCAGAGCTTCTTCAGCAATCCAGGCGGAGGCACAAGCTATATTACAAACCCTAAAGTACTTCAAAGGGAAAGAAGAACAGGAGATAGAGTTGGAGTCAGACAACTTGGAACTGGCGAAGTCTTTGGTGGAAAGTACACCGGTCAATTGGGAAATAGAGGCATTGATTTGTGAAGTGCAGGTACACGTGAAATCTTTTCCAAGGCTTAAAATAACCCATTGCCGGAGAGAATGCAACAAAGTGGTATATTGGATTGTTAAGGCCCACCGGAGAAAGGCCCTTCCAGCTAATTGGGTTTATTATCCCTCTTCTTGTCTTTTAGACTTATTATGTTTTGAAGCTCATGCTTCCACTATCCTTACTTGAATGAGAATGCTATGAGCTCTTTTCGACCAAAAAAAGAAAAAAAGAAAAATACTACAGAGAGTATTGGAATTTTGCCAAATGTAGAGTTCTAATCAAAAGAGTAGTCAATAACTATGGGCTTACTCATATTTATTTGCTTGTAAAATACGCTGAACCGTGTAATGTAGCCCTCTGATGATTTTTTTTTTTTTTTTCGGTTCTATGGACTTTTTGTAATAATGGATAACTTTTTTTCTATTGATTTGCTGTTAGTTGTTTTTATTTGTTATATTCAATTGTCTGTGAAGCATGTAATATCACTCTGTTTACATGACAATGGATAATTCTTTTAATCCTCTAATTCTATATACATACATTCATATACATATATATATATATGTCAAGTATATCATGTCAACTCTTAGTAAGCATCATATTTAGCACAAATATAATTAATATTTATATAATTGATTTGTTAATCATGGGCTTGCACCTCATATAACCCTTTTTTAATCAATTTGTTGATATCTTGTTATTTTGGAAATATGACAAAATATATTGTCATAATGGGTACCTATCAAGCTTATAGCACTCATTTGAACATAATATGGGAATTAAGTATTCTAAGAATAGAATAATCGATAATGTTACCTAATGATACTTGACATTTGATCGCAATCTATGGGAATCTATTCACCATGTAGCTCATCATACAAAGTGCAGCCGACAAAAATCTCCAAACCATATCAACAGTAACGTGCATTTCATGGGAAGTCTCCAAAAACAGTTTGATCATCCACTTTGCAACCTATTGAGGTTCAATAGCACTAATACACTGTCTCACTATGATTTCCTCTATGCAAAAATTCATTTAAAAGCTTCAAATAGAACTCCATGTCATTGTCAATCTACACATGTTTGTTCATTTCACAAGTCTCCATTTCAGTCAAAGCTCTAAACCACATGATCTTGAAAATAGCATCAAACTAGTGCCGTAGCACAAACACCAAGGTTTTCTTTAAGTAGTTATCCACAACTATTAGTATAAATCTTGTTCTCTTCCTCAAAGGAAATCACGAGGCCTGCGAATATTGGAGTAACTTTGCATTCTCCTTGGATTCTGACTAAATGGTAGTTTATGTTGTTCGCTCTAATTATAACTCCCATTTACATTTAGCTCCTTAACCACATTACCATACAGTAGATTCCTCCCACTTTGAACTTTTAGGCTTCTCTCACCAATGTGTCCCATATGCATATGTCACAATTCCTGCTTTTAAATTGATGCATTAGACATCTTAATGGTAAACTCCATCACTTTCTCTCCTTAGAGCTCATACTGCTTACTATGCTTGATTCATTTCATTATCATTATGACATCTCAAATTTGAAGTGAACCAAGACCCAGATAAATCCAAAGGACTAAAGAAAATTGGTTCTTCTTTCCACTCTAGAATGTGTTGCACATCAATCAACCTCATGATATCGTCATTCGTTACGATTTTGACATTGTCGACAACATTACACTCATTATTGTTTCACTACGGCACTTTACCACTATCTAGGCACTATAAATAGTAAACCAATTTCAATTTGAAATAGCATGAAAAGATTAATCATAATCTAACAACCATATGTCAGATGATGAATCCTCAGTGATACACAAGATAAAATTTGCACTGTTCTATTTACAATTAGATGTTGCAACAATATTTAGTACTCTAGTTCACTTACCCTTTTGGTTTCTCAACTTTAGGCCATTCATTGTAAGATGCTCCATTTTACCATAGTTTCAATATACAACTGTATTAGTTTCAAACTGACTACATCTATACATATTCATTGTACTCCTATCAACACAGTCTCTCTCTACCTTCTCCTACTAAACCGATAAACACTGGTTCACTAAATTCTCTCCCATAATTATTCTCACTTAAAATCAAATTGCGAACCTCATCAAACATCAAACTTCTTGACCAAGAGAAAGTACTAAAAGCAACAATGGTAGTACTCTAGCTATTAGGCAATGGAAAAAATGAATCAAAGCATATACCTCATCATCCAAGCCAATATTAGTCGAACTCATCAAATTGACTAAAAAACTAGCGCATCTTCCAACATCTTTAAGTGAAACAAATGCCATATCAAATAGACTTTATTAACCGCAATCAAATGAGAAGGGTGATGGGGGCATGCAAAGTGTTTTGTGAGCCTGCAGATAGTCGAGTCTCCACGCCCATGATCCTATAAACAAAATCATTGCAGAAATGAAACTTTGTGGGTGAGGCTTAAAGTGTAGGTTAGTATGTAAGTCGAGAGCGTGTAAACTGTGAAAATAACAAGGCAGAACGTGCCGCTATTGCAGCGGTGGCGGCACGAGGCGAAGGAAAAGAGCAAAGAAGGCGGTGAAGACAACCAGGAGCACAAGACGTTAAAGCCTTCTCTTGGGTGTCTCGAGGAACCGCATGAAGCCCTTTGTGACGTTGTAGTTTGTCATTGTTGCCGCCGCCATCGACTTTTGGCTTGTTTCGATCAGTTTCCTCATGTTCTAGTACTGATGATTTCACTAGGGTATTCAGCTTATGCGAGAGAGAGAGAGAGAGAGAGGGATTTTCTTGAAGTATGGAATCAATGGCTTTATTACAATGAAAAAGCAAAAATCAAAGGGAAGATTATGTGAGCGTGGTTCCTTAAATAATAATATCTTATGCACATGCATCAAATATATTATGTAGAAATGATTTTCTTTTGCCGGTGATGTTAGAGAACATTAAATCTTTTTTAGAACTTATTGGTAAAGTGCATTCATAGTCTTTAAAGTCTGACAATTTTTACTTCGCTTCCCATCCTTTTCGACTAAAATATAAATATATTGTAAAGTGCTTTTATAGTCCCTTTTATGAAGACTATCTATCGTGTTAGATTGTGATTTGGCTCGGCTATGTTAAAAGAATTGACACCATTTTTGGCTTCAAATCAATGCCAGGTAGCGGTCTGCCCCAAAAAATAATAATAATAATACCAGGCAGCAACATTGCATTATCATGAAAGTTTAGGTTTTAAATATCACGTTATAGGGACTAAAGTGCGAATGACGAAATCGCGAGGACCCCAATATTTGTTTCTCCAAACGAAGGTACGGTAAGATTACGCGAACAATGAGAAAGTACTGTTTGCTCTGTAAAAGGAAACGGTGCTGAATTAAGGCATAAGAAGATAAAGGGGACATAGGTAACATATGGCATAGAGATATGTGTTTTTCCTTCCTTTTTTATTTTTGTATAAGTTATTATGGATTATCGTTTTTGCAGATGATGTCTAATTTTTAGTTATTTATTTATTTTATAGAATAAAGTGAAAAAGCCTCAAAATTGGTGCACTTGGCTGGTGTATTGAGAGATTTTCAGTTTAGGAAATCCAGGTTATTCGGTCAAATTCCACCAATTATGTTCAAATTAGTCTGAGTTAAAGGCTGCATGCATAAGCCACATCTCTGCCCCGGTCTACAAAAGAAAATAAATGAATGATAAAGTCTACACGGTATTAAAGAATGAAGGAGTTGGGTGGCTTTTGTTAAGGTGAGTGTTACGTTAGCTCTACGAGGATCTGAACTACATCCTACATAGGATAATTGGATGCTTACGGATCATTCCAATGCTCCATTGTGTCAAAATCATTTCTATACCGGTAAATTCATGAAAGTGTTGATAACTATCGAATTTTGTGGGTGACAAAAATTTGACTGGCAACTTGCTTGACCTGTCACACGTTAGTAATTTACTAACATTTCTACAGAATTACCGATATTAATTGGTTGTTTCCAATTGCAAACAATTACAAACATTTATTTTGGTATGCCATTAGCGTGTTAAATTGATTATTATTATTATTATTATTATTTTCTTTTTGGAACTACCGATTTCCATTTGAGTTTTCCAATTTAGAGACTAGTCAATGATTTACTAACATCTTACTGACTCAATTATACCAACTTGTCAAACTTATCAAATTAGCGTTGGTATCTTCTATTTGAAGATGATATGCTCGGCTCGACGAGAATGATGCTTACGAAACTCTCTTCTGGGAAAGAAAAAAAGTAAAGGTAAAAGACACAACATAAAGGGAAGGCATATTAAAGAAATTTTCTTTGCCAAGAAAAGAATTTTTCTTTTCAATTCGCTTTAACTTTAGTTTGTGCTGTCTTTGGAAACTTGTACGGTGTTATTTGATAAAATTATGGTCACTTCTTTTTGTATTAGTAATGTTCTGGCTCAATAAGGAAATTGCTGATGAAGATAGGGTTAATAAGCTATTCCAGATCATAAGAATTGTAAATATATATTTCAAAAAATCAAATCCAAAAGATTAAATTGTCAGAGCACACAAATGTGTTTCACATTTTAACACTCCATTCACATAATTGGATGATTTACTGACAAAGCTGTTAAATGTAAATCCTGATATGCGAGACCAGCTTGAAGTAATGGGGGGCCGTGAAATTGAGGTTGGGGGGGGGGGGGGGGGGGGAAGAAAGTATTTGCATATATGTACATATATATATTTATATATATAAATTTTCACCCGAAAGCATATGCAATTTTTGGACCTATGGAGTGAGGCCACCACTAGTCCCCTCTTAGCTTCGTCAATACATATACAACAAGCTTATCTAAAAGCCTAAACTATCACGTGGAAGGTGACTTCATGCATATTAGGCCAATTGAAAACCTGTAAATAAGTAATATGAGATATTTTAATACCTCATCTCTCGTGAAACTCAGATACAAAACAACACTTGAGATTGATGATATGGGGGATACGATCAACAAAATACACAGAAAGCATGAATTTTCAATTCTAGCCAAAACTTGAATCTAATGTTGTGTTGAAAATCCCAAGTAAAGAGTCTAATTTATTAGGGTATGACAGGATTTATATTTTAAATCTTTTTCATATCGAATTCTTTCTTACATTGGGATTTTTTTCTGTTTAAGTTTTGAATCTATATCTTTGTACTTTTGGCGTTTGGCATACGAAAAAATGAGTAAGATTCGACCAATGTTTCTATACATGGACTGGTCAAAGAATTGGCTTAGCCTCTGGCTTTTGGGTCAGCCAACTTGACCGATTCGGCCGCCAAGTCAATATAAATTGAACATTTAACGAAAAAAAGTGAGTAACATAAATTAAGTATCCTTAGGTGTCCAGTTAGATAGGAATGACCACTTAGCTAATTGGCTAAATATCTCTTCTACATTCATGAGATCATGGGGTCTATCCTCCTGTTCCTCACCCTTCAATTTTTTACACGAGTCCGAGCCATAGTCAAAGATCCGGTCAAACCGGTGACGGGTCCACCAGGTTGACTAACGTCACGCGATTTGATCGGTTCTTGACCATCTAGGCCATTGACAAAACCAGACCAAATCACAGTCTGGTTCGCAGTCCATTCGATTAAGCTGACTGGCCCGGTCCGGATTTAATTTGAAAACACTAAATTAAACTAAAGTTGGGTGGAAGCATTAGCACTACATTTGGAAAATTACCAAAAAAAAAATATTCAACATATTATACAGATACCGATTTAGACATAAACATTCTAACTAGATCAATTTATTCATAATTTTTTTGATAATTTGTAATTCAATTATTTCAATTAATTTTGACCTGAAATTACTGACGTGAATGTTGAACGTTCTACATGGCACAACTGACATTGGCCATGATCCAAGTTTTTTGAACATTGGAAGTAGATATGTTGTGATCATGGGATCGGAAGTACACAACGGAAGATGTGTATGGTCAAGTGTGGCCATGGCAACTTCAGTTGTATGCTTATCAAAAGTCTAGACTTTCATGTACATGTCTCTCAACCTTTTCTTTCCATTTTTTATTTTTCCAATCTAAGATACCATGTCCATTTTATGTGCCGATTATGATTCCAATTCATTGCATTCTGATTCTGATGATTTGAAGAGCTGGTTAAACAAGTGCAGTCGTTGGTTTCACTGTCAAGGAAACTAACCTATCGCTACAAACTTGAGTTGAGCAGGCTTTCTTAAGAAATCGTACTGTGGATCGGAATGTTTCACTTTAGAACTGATCTTGAACTTCACGGTTTGATTCATTCAATTGGTTTTCAAGTTGAACTTGTTCAGTAGTCTACAGAAGAAACGTGTGCCTTCGAATGTGCAAGACAAGGAAATCAATAGAAGTGTGGTGACATTCTCATAACTTATTATACCATTTAGAAACAGTACCAGAAAATGCGTTTGTTTAGTCCAGTGTAAATGAGATGAAGTTAATTCCCAAAAATTTACTCGACTTGCCTACCGTTCCACCCTATTCGACCAACCCATTCCTATTCAAATTTGATTTTATGCGAAGTTTGCTACTATAAATTTGAATTGACACAATATCAAATTGATCAATCTTATGATGGACATGGTTATATCAAATTTACACCTGATCCTAATTTGAAGAAAATTGAGCCTCAATAGGGCTGGGTTTAAGATGACTGATAAGGAAGAGACATGATTCCACATATGGTAATTTCAATTCTGTAACAATTTTGTAGGGAGCCGAAAGAAAAGGTTATTATAGGAAAATATGGCTTCAAATTGGATAAAGTGATCAAGTCGGATTTCAAGATGTGATATCATTTTTTTAAAAATTTATTTGTCTTACAATGTTGCTAATGATCACTAGCAAATATCCTCCAATATATAAGAAAGTCTCTAATGAGAATATTATATAGCAATTCTATATTTCGCCAATGTTTCTCTAGAAAACAAACGAAATAATGACTGTAGTTTTAAAAAAGAAGACTCGAAAAGACTCAATTCTCATTCATGCCAAAAACTAACATATATATAAATATTGATCTTAAAGAATATAGGCAACTCTTTGAGAAAAGTTGCAAAGTGAACAGAGGCAACCGGGAAAGGTTGCAAAGTGAACAAAGGAAACCATTTGGGAAAAATTGTGGAGTGAACAAATGCAACATTTTGTGAAAGGTTACAAACCAAATAAGGATAATTTCTAAGGCTATCTTGAAAATGCATATAAAATTCAGAACAATAAATAATAATATATTTTTTAAATAAAATTCTGAATTTCATATTTCCAAAAATATTGAATGAATAAACACAACCTTTTGACTAATAAAGGTTAACAAAATAACAATATGAAACTGAAAATTAAAATTAAAAATAAATATAATCGTGCAAATATTGGCGCACCTACACACAGGTATTGTTGGATCTAGCCCACACCTCAACCCTTTCTTTGAACACATTAGAAAAGGCCCACATTTATAAAGTGGCCCATCTTCTCCCATCTTCTCCCAACTTTCTATGTGGGATAAGGAAATTTTGTTTGTTTGTACAACAAACAACCAACAATTATAATTATGACTAAATGATAATAATATTTCGTATCTTAATTCCAAATCAATCTCAAGCTAAAAGACCGAAGGCGATGACTCATTACGTGAAGCCGCATCAACGCGTATGTCGATCTTAAACTCTATCCTCCGAGCACAGCCTAAATTTTCAGTTTAAATTATTTTCATTGGCCAAAGAAATATTAAAAGAATATATATATATATATATATATATATATATATATATATATATATAAAGAATTTCCATCATTCGCACTGTATGTTTAACTCATGAAATGCTGAACATGGGGACTGTGGACATTGAAGAGATACTTCATGAGATGGAAGCATCTTTAACTACACAATTGGTGGTGACTTATGCAAGTGGCTTAGATACACTAAGATCGTGAATCATAGTTATTGGATTTTCTTTCCATATATGTGTTCAATCCCCATCTATCTCATTGATTCAATCTTGTAACCATAAGCATTCAGACTGAGCTTCATCACAGAACATTTTCATGGCATTTTTTTTTCTCGAGAATGGATGTGTTCTTTGAGCCCTAGGAAGGAAGTCCTTTGTGCATTCAAATTGGTTTTCATGATACGGTCCTGGAGATCAAAGAGAAGATCCAAAAACACCAAGGACCCATCCATAGACAAACTTTGGTCTTCAATAGGGAGGCCCTTGATGACGAGCTCGATGCCTAGGGCTGCAACATCATCAATCGCTAGGGCACTTGGCTCATTGTCGCACCAGATCCACCACCATCCACTAACATTGAATTATGCATCGGAACACCGCCATCCCAAATGCGACTCCCCATAGAAGTTGAAGTGAATGACCCTATGAAATGCCTGAGAGAGGTTGTCAAGTCCCAAGAAGATGTCCCTTTTGAGCAGGTGAAGCTGTATGCAAATGGAACAGGAGAATTACCAAAAAGGTCCTAAATCTATTATAATTGTGTTAATTCAATCTTATTTTTTTTTTGTTAATTTAGTCCTAATCTTTTTACAATTGTGTTAGTTTAGTCCATCTGGCCGCCAGCCGTCGAACGAAAGTTGACATGGCAATTTTTTAATTTTTTTCGAATTTTTAAATATTTTTTGAATTCTTTTTTTTCTTTTTTTCTTTTTTCCACCTTCTCTTGCCAGTCGACATTGGTTAGAGGCAAGGGTCGGCGAGGTCAGCCTCGCCAGCCAGTGGTGAGGCTCGTCCCAGCCGACCACTGGCAAAGGCAAGCCTTACCTAGTGACGGCAAAGCTGCCGTCACCAAATCTGGCGAGGCTCGACCTCACCCAGGCATGGCGAGGTCGAGCCTCGCCAGCCAGCAACGAGGCCACTGTCACCAGATTTGGCAAGGCTCAGCCTCGCCCAACATGGCAAGGTCGAGCCTCGTTGTGCTTGGGCGAGGAGCTTCGCCGACCACCAGCGAGGTCGACCCTTGCCTTGGATTTGGCGAGGCTCGGCCCTGCCCAGCCATGGTGAGGGTCAACCTCGCTAGTGACGGCAAGCTTGTTCCTCGCCATGGCTAGGTGAGGCCAAGCCTCGCCAGATCTGGTGAGGCCTCGCCCAAAGACAGCGAGGTCGGCCTCACTAGCCCTTACTTTTGGCCCCTGCCAGCCGGCTAGCCAGAGGAAGGAGAATGTGGAAAAAAAATAAGAAAAAAATTAAAAAAATGCTTAAAAATTGTCAAAAAATTAAAAAAAAAAATATTAAAAAATTGCCATGTTAGCTTTCGCCAGATGGCTGACATTCACGTTGGTGTCGGTTGGACAATTTTGGCTCGATGGACTAAATTGGCACAATTGTAAAAGATTTAAGACTAAATTGACAAAAAGAAAAAAAAGTTTAGGATTGAATTGGCACACTTCCAATAGGTTTAGGACTTTTTTGGTAATTCTCCCCAAATGGAACTGTACTTGAAGATGATTGCCATATATGCAACTACGAGCTTCAAGATAATTCCAATGTCGACGTGCACATCAAGCCTCTAAAGTTCACGGTGATGGTGTTGCCGTGGAAAGCCAATCTCAAAGTTGCGGTGGAAGTGAAATAGTCAGATAAAAAGTAAAGGTCCTACGGAAAGAGCTTGAGAAGCTGCAGCCGATCCTGAAGTTCGATCTTCTTTTGGAGGGTTATTTTTTCATCCATAACGAGAGTGGGATGGATGAAGATAAGTCATTCAAATGGCATGGCGTCGAGATAGGTGATGCTATAGAGATTTTCAAGGGAACAATTTCACGATGAGACCTAGTTTTTGCATCCAATTAGCAATTTCGCTGAGAGATCTAGAGCAAGATGACAATAAAGTGGTTAGCGTGAGTATAGGTTGCAAGTCTAGGGACAAATACAATCCCCTTTTACCTTTTATATTTGTTATCAGGTTTTTTAGGTTCCATTTTTCTTTCTTTCTATCTTTGTCGTCATTATTACTCTCCTCTTATATAAGTGTTGTTAGGAACACTGTTCAATCTTGGCGTGTTTATATTCTCATCTCATTTCAATTCCATCTACAAAATGGGGAATCACATCTGAAGGTCAAGCCAATTAATTTGCATTGAGAAATGGTGGAATCAAATAGTTTCTGAACATGGATTGCTTAGTTTGCACACACGTTGCCTCCTTAAGCATGCTCCGATCGACAAGTTTTAAGTTTATCTTTCACTTGTTCTCCTCAGCTTCTAAATCCTTCTGGCCAAATTCTTGCACCAGCCAAAGAAGCATAAGTTGTAAAATTCACCCAAATGCAACATCTACTCTGTGATTGGCATCTTGCGAAAAAACTCTAAAGGAAAAAAGATAATTGGCATCTCGTATGTTATCTTTTCTGTAAAATTGGACAATTGTGTCCAAGGCAGTACTTCTTTCTTGCAGAAGATGATCAATCCAATCTGAATCAATATGATCCCAAGAGTTGATCGACTACGTTCTTTCCTTCTGCAAAATCTGGTCAGTGCTACAACGACCGTATATGCTCATCCATGACGATCTATCATAGAAAGTAAGCCATACCAAATTAAATGGCTGGGATTCAATTTAATAGAGATTGATCTAGATCAAGGGGAATTACTGTTTAACATAACTGTTCTC
Source organism: Eucalyptus camaldulensis (assembly GCA_019915185.1). NCBI lineage: Eukaryota > Viridiplantae > Streptophyta > Magnoliopsida > Myrtales > Myrtaceae > Eucalyptus > Eucalyptus camaldulensis. The sequence continues at coordinate 13,363,363 of JAHSVA010000012.1, forward strand.
GATTTTACTCATTGCAAGAATGCTATAAGTACTGTGAAATTTTGTTACATAATCTTGACTACAAGGACCACCTTCCACATCGATATCTTTGATATTTCAAAGGGATTCCAATCATGTGTATATTGTCATCACTTTAGAATAAACTCAAGGTAAATCCATTCCTAGAATTGTATTACAAGACCAAAAATTAGATGTCTCTGTGGAATACATATGATGTGACAGTAGGAATACATTTAATGCATAGTAAGAGCTACAAGTGATGTAACCAAAGACATTGCATAGTTAACTAGCGCGAGATCCACATGAATCATACATAGGCAACAATTTACTATGGTAATCACCGGTCACTTGTAGCAGATGCTATCAAACACTGGACTAGTTCAGAAGCTGTGCCTTCTCTCTAGTGCATTACGTGACTTAGTAGGAGGACCTCTCTTGATCCCTGCATGACAGAGCAAAGCCACAAGTGAGTCACAAACACAAAGTTGCCTCCTCTGGTCAAATGCTTTGCATGCACTTTCGCATTGTTCAAAGGTGCCACATATAACACCATTTCTGCCCAAAAGTTAGCCAGAATCCTCCAAATCATGTCCTTGTATTTTATATAATTAGCGAGCTGATTCCTGAGCCGAGCACCCTAGTTGATAATAATTTTTCCTCACGCAAAAAGACCACTGTTGTTATCCTTCATCTTCTTAACCTGATCCTTCATTCTCTTGCACTTTCAAAGGAAGTCCCTGGCTTTGATGATCACCTGATCAAACAAGTACTCCGCAACATAAGCATGATTCAGCAATAGCCATGGAGCGAAAGCAACCAAGTAAGCTAGATACTTGGACAAGCTAGCTGCCACTAGAAAACTCCTTATTGCAGGTGCGTTTAATCTTTCCAGCGGTAGCTAGTGCTCACATAAGCTAATGGCGACGTGCCACACTATTATGACCTGAGTCTTTATCTCAAGCTGGCATGTCCACAATAGCTTCTTGGACTCATTAATTGCTCTTAGTGAGGCCTGTTCATTCTCCAATTTAGTGCTATAATTTGACTTTAGAGCATGAAACACCGCTTGCTTGACTTCTTCAGGCAATTTGATGGGTGCACTTTGTCTCTGGCCATCCCTAATTTGATCAATGTAGACTACTATCATTTTGTTGTTCAAGAACTTGCAAGGTTTATAAGAGTATGACTTGAGGGAATGAGTATTGATGAAGCTTTTGCTTCCAAGGCTTCATCAGCTTGACCCGACATATTGCTCTAATTATCCTCTCAATCTACACATTTTCTTGCCATGACTTCTTTTGCACATACTTACAGATCCATATCACTAACCCATTCCGAGAAACCTACGAAGAAGAACTGCATAATCTCCACCATGATGAACAAGATTATCATCATCCTGATCATGACTACTTCAGGCTCAACCCATTCGGCATAGTGCCTAGTTGATAGTTATTGTCATGTCTCTTGTAATTCTTCAACATTGATGTCGTAGACCAAATGCCAATAGTGACAAAAATAAACTCTAGCAATTTGAAGTGCAATCAGCCAGGCTGGAGTATGATACTGTACTTGATGTAGAAGAAATCGAAAAGGAATGTGAGCTCATCCTCGACGACTCAAAATGCTCGCTTTTACCCATCTTCTTTCGAGAGCAATCCATGGCAAATCAAGTCCCAAGTCTTCTTGTGAGCCTTTTGGGGCAATGAGTAGCCAACATATCTCAAACGGAGGAGCTTGAAGAGTGCAAAAGATAGGTACATGTCCTTGAACTTGTTGTGGAAGTCTCCTTCTGAGCTTAAGAGCCTTCCTTCACACTTCCACACCTGGTTGAAGAGTTGAGCTTGGATATAAGTTTATTGCCTAGTTTATTGTCTAAATGTGTGGTTATAAAGTGCCTTTTATGAATGGAGTCTTCCTCCACTTAATGGTTTAAGCATTTTGGTTGGACATAATAATGTGGCATTAGAGCATAGATCAAGAGTTCATATGCTAGCACTTTTTTTTATCAAACTCGTTGCTCATAGTGGATTCAGAACAACTAACTTCCTTAAAACAAGAGCCATTTCTATCTCACAAATAACTAAGCGGAGTCATACACCCATAGGGAGACACCTAGACCCCTAGAGTGCCTAAACTTGGCACGGGGGAACACTTAAGTGCCAAGGGTTAGGAAAGTGACATTTAAATGTTAAAATCGAAGCAAAATGAATCAATTAAGTACTAACAACGAAAAAATCCAACCAAATTGCATATATGACATTTTTCCAACGAGATAAGTGCAAAACGATATCATTTTGCACATTGACATGACTACACAAGTGCAAAAATAACTTCATTTTGCTAACATGGCTGGATAATTAATATAAATGTTCATTGAATTAAATTTAAAACCAAATTATTAAAAAAGGGGAGAATATGAATATTGTAGAATCTGAGGGCTTAGTCTTCGCCGCCGCCTCCCCACCATGGTCGGGAAGGGTCAGTGACTGTGGAGGAAGGGTTGGCCGTGGTCGTTAGGCCCTAGCCATGGGCCGACAACCCTGGTTGACTAGCAGCAAGGGCCTATGTGCACTTGCTCAAATCAAGGGCAAGAGTTGTGGCCCTCTAGAACAATGGGTGGCAGCCCTTGGCCTAGCTAGGTGAAGGCCAAGGGTCCTTCCTCCACTGTGGCTGGCCCTTCCTGGCCACAATGTGGAGGGAGAGGCGAGGGCGGCGAGGGCTAAGCCCTCGCTGTTCTGCAATCATATATGTTTCTTTTTTAATTAAATAATTTCATTTTAAATTTAATTTAATTAATGTTTATATTAAAATTCAAATTCGAGACAAAATAACGTCGTTTTTACATTTCTTTACTGAGTCAGTTCTTCGACGAGCTACGTTGGCGAGCAATATTAATAAAAAATTTCCATGTAAGATTTTCAGTGGGGTTCGCTAAACTAGACATTTAGGTGTTCCATTTTTCAAAAAAAAGTGACATTTAAGTGTACCTTTCGTAACTTTTGACACTTAAGTATCCCTTTTGCCAAGTTTTGGTACTCTAGATGTTCTTTTGCCCCGTCAGAGATTGGGCTAGGATTGCTAATTGTAATCCTACTTTGCTTAAAGTTACATGATTATAATGTGCCTCATTTGCATTTAGTTTTCCTCTACCTCATAGCTTAAATTTTTCATTGAATTTTACTAACGTGTAAAATGAAGTCAATTGACCTGAGTATACAAACGATGCATGTTGAGATAAAGAATCCATAAGTAATATGAGTAAAATGTAATCAGGATTGACAAGAGGAGATCCTCCACCCTCATTTGTAATCTTATTCAGTGCGTCAGTAAGCCCAACTCTATGTCCAATTGAAGGGGATTAGTTTTGAAATCTATCACTCAACGCATCAATAATTGAGATTCATTAAAACCCTACGCCAGGTAGAGGTTCATATTGTCATTTGGTGCCTCAATAATCCAGAACATAGATCCACGTGAAAGAGGCTAATTTTAAAATTTATCACTCAATGCATGGTTAAGATTTGTTGTGACATCGTGCATGCTAGAAGACTATGTTGTGTCCCGAAAGTCATAAATATATTGCGCTTTTACCAATCCAATTATAAACCTTTCAAATTTGTGAATTAAGTCTTAAACATTTTCACGTTTTTTCCGTTGAGTCTATTCGGAAATTGCTGACGTGGATGCCGACTGTCCTACATGTACAATTTTTATATAGTTTTTTAAAATTTCTGATTTTTTCTCCCTTTTTTCCTTCCAAGCCAAATCGGTTGACCCTCACTGGCCACTAGGCAAGGGTTGTTGGCCCTCGCATGTTGTTAGCTTGGCCTTAGTTGTGACTGGCAAGGGTTGGCCGGTGACCATCACCGAACTTGGTAGAAAGAAAAGGAAAAGAAAGAAAAAAAGAAAAGGAAAAAGAAAAAGAAAAACACTAATAAAAAAAATTGCTTTTAATAAAAAATTGTGCACGTTAGTGCCGACCGTTGGCATTATCGGCATCCACATTTAAAATTAGTCGGATAGACTCAAATGGCAAAACAAGAAAAGATTTATGATTGAATTAGCAAATTGAAAGATTTAAGACTAAATTGCTAAAAGTGAAATAAATGTAGAACTTTCTGAACAATTTTCCTGATGTCAGATCATGCTCTATCCTATGGTATCACATAATTTATAATGCATACTATTATAATTTCTGTTGCCTTTTTTTCACAACTAATCGAGATTTTTCTTTTTTTCAATTGAGAAGAAGATCTATATTAAATCGAAGTTTAGAAAAAAAAAATCGAACAGTTAAAGATATACCTTTTCAATGGTGATTAATTCATCTACGTCATCCAATGGGGTCCGATGGTCCCGTGCCAGCGCAGCCTCCTTTGCCTAGACACCTCTTGATAAATGGCTTAGCGTGAACGATGTTATACACCCATCTCTCCTCTTCATTCCTCACCAAGTACGTGTACCCTCTCATGCGAACCGGATCGACTTCACCGGGTGCAACGCTAATCAGCAATCACTTTTGTATTCCTCTCCAAAGATTGCCGGCTCGCCGCCATCAAGGCCGGAGCCCTATCCTCGGACTTCAAGGACAAGAACAGGCGGTACCCGGTCGCAACCCCCCTGTTGGAACTGTCTCGGAAGTGCCACTTTACCCAAAAAAGCAACCAAGTCAAATTGATTGAGACATGCCAATTGTAGCTCTTCCACTTCTCGTTGTCCTCGAGACTGAATGCAGAGATAGAATCGGTGCTCCCGAGGAGGATCACCAGAATGACGCCGCTGCTGCCGCTGTATCATTGGCCATTGCCGACGGCCATTCTACTGCCATCAACGCAATGCTCTACATCCGTGACGTTAAGGAGGAGGACGGAACAAGACTTGTACAAAGAAAACATTAACTAGAGCTCCTTCACTCTCCATTGAACACCATCCCATCACCACCGAGACCAACAAGCACAATAATAGAACAGGGCGTCGTCCTCACAAACATGCCTAAGAATCATTTCATCGAACACGTTACGATCGTCTGCGGTCCAAATCATCGGTTCAACTTTGAACATAGCAGGATTCTAGGCCGACACGAGTAGAGTTCTCACCTTTGCAAAGATAGACTTCTGACTCCGGGGAGCGAGAAAACGTGGAGCGCAGATATATTCAGGAAATAACACGAACAAAGATAGATCATCTTGCGAAAACAGCTGGTGGTAACCTCTCGGGTCTTGAGACAATGGCGTCTCTCCTTTCTTCTCTCTGTCACTGTCGTAGATTTTCCCTCTTCAGCCCCCAAGCCTTCCCTCTGTAAACAAGCGCTCTGCTCCTTTTTCTTGGCCTCGCCGGGCATGGGTCGTCGGACGTCGGTGGCGGGTGACATCCTCGAGCTTGCGGAGTCGCCGCCGACGTCGGGGAAGAGGACGAGTGGTCGGAGTGACGCGGAAGGTGAGGAAGCCAGAGGAGGAGAGGGGGGTCGGGTAATGGCTTCTGGAAGAAAGATTTTGTACTTGCTCCGGAAAACCAAAAATGGCCGGGCTTCTTTCGATTCAATTCTTCTCTAAGGGCCTTTTTTTTTTTTTTTAAATTAACCATGAGCCCAAATGGATTAGAGCTTCAACCTCATGGGTTAGTTATCCGAGCAGCGCGCGAGCTTATGGGCTAATGGATCCGATTAGAATAAAAAGGCCAAAATAGGCTTGGGGACTGGGCTTTTTCATTTTCTTCCGATTTGTTTGTTATTACTGTTGCTTTATATATATTTCCGTTTATTTTTACTATTTGTCTATTTTTATATTTTTGCAAAAAAAATGGACACTTGAATAGTTGATAAAAATTCGGATGTCAACAATCCTTAGAGAAGAATGACTAGATTCCTTCCTTCTACAAACAATCTGGTTGCTGTGCTATGGCAACTCTATATACTCATCCAGGAGGATTTATCCTAGAAAGCAAGTCATGCCAAATCAAGTAGCCCAAGAATCAACTTAGACAGAGATCCATCCAGGTCAGATCGAAGGGAATAACCGCTTGACATACTTATTGTCGATCTTACTTATAACAAAATTATATTAGCACTCGGAAACTTGGTCACATAATCTTATTTACAAGAACCGCCTTCGGCAAAGAAGTTTCATGGATATTTCAAGGAATTCCAATATGTGTATTTTGCAATCACTTTAGAATGACCTCTATGTGAATCCATCCCTGGGATTATTATTACTACACCGAAAACAGGATGTTCTTTAGTAGTAGGAGGAATACATTTAATGCTAGTGAGAGTAGCGAGTGATGCAATCAAATACATTGCATAATTAACTGGCGTGAGATCCACACGAAACATACAAAAGCAGCCATTTATTATTGCAATCACTGGTAACTTGCAACTAATGCTATCAAATACCGGATAAATTTAGAAGCTGTCACTTCTCTCTAGTGCATTAAGTGGCTTAGTAGGATGATCTCTCTTGATCCCCACGTGAGAGAGCAGAGCCCACAAGTGAGTCACAAACTTGCCTCCTCTAGCCAAACGTGCTAGATGTGCTTTCGCATTGTCTGAAGGCCCCACATACAACACTAGTTCCACCCAAAAGTCAGCTAGAATTGTCCAAATCATTTTCTCATCTTTTATATCATTTATTAGTTGATTCCCAAGCCAAGCACCCTGCTTAATTAGTTTCTTCATGCGTACAACTGCCATTGTCCTCTCTCTCCATGTCCTTAATCTGGTCCTCCATTCTCTTACATTTCCCAAAGTTCCTAGCTTCAATGATCGTCTGATTGAACTCATACTCCACAAATAGAGGGTGATCTGGCAGTAGCCATGGAGCAAAGGCGACCAAGTAAGCCAAATATTTGGATAAGCTAGTCGCCACTAAGAAATTTGTCCACTCGGTTGAGTTTGATCTTACTGGCCGTTGGTGTTCACAGAAGCTAGTGGCAATGTGCCACACCAGTATGACCTGAGTCTGTGTATCTAGCTGACATGCCCATGATAACTTTGCGGACACATCGTTCTTTCTCAGGGAAGCTTGTCCATTCTCCAATTTAGTATTGTAATTCGACTTCAGGGCATGAAACACTGCTTTCTTCACTTCTTCATGCAATTGGATCAGCTTGCTCTGTCTCTGGCCATCCCTAGTCTGATTAATGTAGGCCGCCATAATCGCGTTGTTCAATAACCTGGAAGGTTTATGGAAGCATGCGTCGAGGAATGAGTACTGATGAAGCTTTCTCTCCCAAGGCTTCAGCAAATGGACCCCAATATTGCTCTGATCATCCTCTCAATCCGCACATCCTCTTGCCATGACTTCTTCTGCACATACTTGCAGATCCATACCACTTTAGCCCATTCCGAGAAACCCATGAATAAGAACTGCATGATCTCCACGATGATGAACAAGATTATGATCACGCTGGTCACGAGTACATCGACACTCAATCCATTTGGCATAGCGGCCAGTCGACAATTATTGTTAAGTCTTTGTAATGCTTTAAGAGAATTGTCGTAGCCCAAATGCCGATAACGATGTATATAAACTCAATCAATTTGATCAGCAACCAACCGGGTTGGAATATGATACTATGCTTGGTGTAGAAAAAATCGAAAAGGAACGTGAGCTCAATCTCGACTATTCGAAACACTCGTCTGTAACTGTCTTCTTTCAAGAGCAAGTGTCGTGTCTTCATGTGAGCCTCTTGGGGCATTGAGTAGCCAGCATATGTCAAACGGAGGAGCTTGAAGAGTGCATAAGAGAGGCACATATCTTTCAGCTTGTTGTCGGGGTCTCCACTTGAGCTTAAGAGCGTCCCTCCACACTCCCGCACCTAAGTAAATAGTTGAGCTTGCATATAAGTTGAAAGTAAACTATTTAAATACGCGGTTACAATGTGTCTTATTTTGTGCAGTCTTCCTCAACATAACGATTTAAAACTTTTGACTGTATATACTAAAGTCTTATCAGAGTATGGGTCAAGAGTTCAAATCCAAGCACTTTCTTCTTAAACTTACTACTCATGATGAATTTACTACAACTAGCTCACACAAAATGGGAGTTGTGTCCATTTTACAAATGATTGAGTCGAGTCACACACGTGTAAGAGGTCGGCTTACATGGAAAGGGGGTAATAATTGTAATTGCCCGTTGCTTAAGAATGTGATTTTAATGTGCCCCATATGAATTTAGTTTTTCTATATCTAATAACTTAAACATTTGCATTGGAGTTAGAACACGTGAAATGAAATCAAATCACCTAAGAAATGAAGCCTGCTGTCATAAATAACTTAATAGTAATATGAGTCATGAGGAATCCAGAGTTGATAAAAGGAAATCCTCTACCCTTGTTTGTTTGTGCTCTTATTCAATGCCTCGGTAATCCCAACCCTATATTCATGGGAAAGAGTTTACTTTTGAAATCTATCACCCAACCCATCAATGATTGAGATTCATTGAGATACTTTGCAAAGTAGAGGACCTTCATAGAGGAAGAATTTCTTATCTTGATCCATCCTCAGGTATCGTGTCTTATCTTGAACTATCTTGTGATATCATTTCACTAAGGCTCTGTTGGTCTCATGAAAAATGAGTAATTTGGAAAATATTTTCCTAAAATTAATTGATTTAATTAATTGCAAAAATGAATGAACAAAAAAAAATCATTATCTACAAAAAGTTTAGACATAATTTAATATCAATAGTAAAAATATTTTTTATTAACTATTTATTTCATGCAAATAATTGATCATTTTTAAGAAAATGCTCACCAAATTACTTGTTTCCTCGTAAAAGCTACAGAGCCTAATATTGTGTCTTCATTTCTATTGTACATTTTCACAACCAATCAAGATGATTTTTTGTTTTGTTTATATTTTATTTTATTTTTGTGAGAAGAACATCCTTCATAAATCGACGTTAAGAAAAATCTAAAAAAAAAAAATAGAATAATTAAAGATGTGCCTTGTCAACGGTGATCAACTCGCCTACGTCATTAACCACGCACGGTGTACTTTTCCACAACTAGTCAAGATGATATTGCACTTTCTTAAAAAAAAAAAAAAAAAGATAATCGTGAGGAGAAGATTCTTATTAAATCGAAGTTCAGAAAAATAAAAAGAAGACTATTGTAGGTATACCTTTTCAGCGGTCAACCGGTCTTCATCCGGTGCCGGCGCGGCCTCCTTCCGTGGACACTTCATGATAAATCGCTTAGCAAGAACAACATAATCCACCAGTCCCTCGTCACCTCTCACCAAATACTTATACCCTCTCATGCTAACCGGATTAACTACAAATTCGCCCCGACTTTCGTGCTCCTCCTTCATATAATCATTAAGCTTTTTCGTACTCCCCTCCAAAGATCGCCGGCTCACGGCCATTAAGGCCCGAGCCCGATCGTCCGACTTCAAGAGCAAGATGAGTGTGAGGCACACGATTGGGGTCATCGTGCTGGACCTGCTGCGGCGGAAGTACAAGACTATTAACACGATCACCCAAATCAATTTGATCTGGATCTGCCAATTGTAGCTCCTCCACTGCTGGTTGTCCTCGAGACTGTATGTGCAGGTAGAATGGGCGCTCCCGAGGAGGACAAGCATCAGGAATACGGCCCAGATGGGGAATAATTCGTTGTGGAATGGAGCATCGTTCATGAGGCCTAGAGCCTAGGTGAGTGTGTAGGTTGAGAGAGTGTAGGACATGAAAATGACAAAGCCGAACTTGCCGTTGTTGCAGCAACGTCGCCATGAGCCGGAGGTGAAGAGGAAGAGGAGCAAGAAGGCAGTGAAGATGACCAGGAGCTCAATCTGCAAGAACATCCCCACGGGAGTTTCCAGGGACTTCATATTGCCCAATGTGACATTGCAGTTTTTGATTGTCACGGGTGCCATTGCCGTCTTTTGGTTCATTTCCGTCAAATTCCTCATGGTCGGTACTGATTACGTTGTCACTGGTTATTCAGCTTCTAATTGGAGAAACAAATGGTAGAATTTCTGAGAGAGAGTTTGATCATGCTAGAGCACTGAAAACATCTTCATGGACATGGACTGCTAGAGAATCGGTGGCCTTTGGAAGGTCCGAGGAAAAGAAGAGAAGGAAAACAGCTAATCAAGATGATGAAGTGCCCCGATGATCCCTACGGACCCTACCGCAGATACATAATCCCAGCCATAGATTCATGTGAATGAGGTTGCTTTTGAATTCTGTCCCTCAGCACGTCAATAAGATCTGTTGAGATACTTAGCAATAATGAGGATATAGAGAATGAGAAAATATTAGGTGGGTAGGCCACAATAGTATGCGTCCCGACCAATCAGGAAGCGTCACGTGGCTCCACGAGTGGTTGCCACAGTAGACCTACTGCTGCGGCGGAGAGTTAGGGTGCGTTTGGTAACATTCTGTTTAAAAATTATTCCAGGAAATAGAAATAGAAAAAAGTATTTTTGTTCCGGGGAATAATTTTTGAACAAAAAAACGCATTTGGTAAACTTGTTTCAGGAATAAAAAATGAATAGAAATACGTTTGGTAAATTTGTATAATTTTTTTATTTCTTTTAATTTTTAATATTTTTAATTTATTTTTTCTATTTTCTTTCTTATTTTTCTTATTTTTTAATTTATTTTTCCTTTTTTTTCCTTTTTCTTTTTCCTTTTTTCTTTTTTCTTCTTTTGGCCAGTCGCTCTTCCTCCTCGGCGTCTCCTTGCACGACCGTGCCAGCGCACCCGCGCCGACAACCGAGCCGACGGTGACCTAGAGCCACACCGTCGTCTCCCTCCACTGCACCGGCGACCGCACTCGACGCCTCCTCGCCACCATCGTACCAGCCGTTCGTCGGAGTAGCCACCGCACCCGCTTCACGCCGCAACGCCAGACCCGCGCCCGATGGCGTTGCCGACCTCTGCGTCCCCAGATCTATCGCTTGCCGCTCCGTGTTCTCCCCTCACGACACCAAACCTGCACTCGAAGCCTCTGCCGACGACCTAGCGACGTTGGAGCCCCAAAGACCGCCCCTCCGCCTCACGCCCGATTGACGCATTTGCAGGTCTCGAGCCTCCGTTCGCCACCACCGCATCAGATCTCACCGCGTTGTGACCCACAACTTCGAGATCCGCTCGATCGTCGACCCCGCACCTGCCCACGACTCGACCTACTGTCCTCGCCGCTCCACCTGGCCGCTAGGCGAGCTCGGCCTTGCCAAATCTGGGCGAGGTCGAGCTCGCCCAGCCAGGCGCGAGGTCAGCCTCGCCGCGCCAGGTGGAGACGCTCGCAGGTGGAGATGCTCACAGGTGGAGACACTTGCAGGAGGAGAGGCTCGCAGGAGAATACGATTTTGTTCCTTTTTTGTTCTTCAAATATGTTTCAGAAATAATAAATATAAATTTGTTATTTCTTATTTTTGTTCCCTTTTTGTTTCTGGAAACAAAAAAACAAAAAAGGAGTAGAAATGCATTTTGTTCCTAAGAAAAAAAAACAAAAAAAGTGTTCAAAAACAGAAAAAGAAAATGCAAACAAACAGCCCTTATTTTCCTTTCTCTCTCCTCATTTTTCACCACCTGCTGTGCGTGGCAATTAATGCGTGCGGATGGAGAAAAAAGAGGAGAGAGAAAGGGAAATGTAGCAGATGCAGAATAATCAGGGGAGAGAAAGGGTAATAACTCACCGCAGCACATCTAGCTTGGCAATTAACACGTGCAGGCCTATTATTGAGGGGAAATTCTTAAATAAGAAAGAAGAAATTCATATTTTCTGTGCAGAAACAGTGGTGGGGACCGCTCGCTGACGTGGAGCCCCATGAAGTTTCCTAATTGATCGGGACGGTGCTGATATGATATGGTGTGGCTGGCCCACTTAATATTTTCTCTCTTAATAAAGCTTAGCCTCATCAGTTCTATTCTACTTTTCACAACTAACCGACATGATTGGAAAAAAATTTCAATCCTTAGTAAATCGAAATTAAGAAAAATTTATTTAAAAAAAAAGCGCTGTTGTGCTTTTTACGATTAATCAAGATGATTCTACAGATTTTTCTTTTTCAATTTTTTGCATGAGAAGAAAATCCTTATTAAATCAAAGCTCAAAAATAAAAATAATCAGCCAATGGTAGATATACCTTTTCAATGGCGATCAATTTATCTTCTTCGGATGTCGCCTGTAGTCTGGTGCCGGCACAGCGTCTTCCTTCCCTTGACCCCTCTTGATAAATCACTTAGTATGGACAAAGTCATTCGCCTATCTTTCCTCTTCACCACTCACCAAATCATCTTAAGACTCCGTTTGTTTCGCAAATTATAAATGATTTACAAATATTTTCTTAAAAATGATAATTTATATTATTTGAAATAATTGATTAATTAAAAAATATTTTTATTATAAATAATCATTTATATTTAAATAATTTTGTGAATGATGAAAATATTTTAATTATTTATTCTTATAAAAAATACAAATCATTATTTTAGAAAAATATTTTTAAAAATTATTCATTTGGGAGGATCGAGAATGGAGGAAAGGAAGAGAATGAAAAAGAAAGGAAGTTGATGGCGAGAGCTTTCGGGATGTTTGTCAAAAAAAAAAAAGGAAAGTCAAAAGTATCTTTGCCCTACCTGTATACGTGTCAATTTATCAATGGGGTCTAGTATAATCTACTTGACACTTGTGAAGTATGCGGTATGAGAAATTTCTCCAGCATGTGATTTTTTCTCTCAAGGATAAGTACAGTGGTTGGCTTCACCTGTCTTGGAAGTCACAAATGATTATGAACTTGAGTGGAGCCGTGGGCATTTCAAGAAATCATGCGGTGAATCGGGCGGTTTCTCCTTGGAACTGCTCTTGAGCTAAACGGATTGATTTATTCAAGTTGGTTTTTAAGTTGAACGGGCTCATAGCCTTTGCAAGAAATGTGTGCCCTTCAATGTGCAAGAAGAGGAAGATTAACAAGAGTGCTGTGAGGTGTTCATAGCTTATTGTACCATTTAGAAATAAGTGCTATAAAATAGGGACATGCAATGGTCCCGGTCCAACTTGAAAATCAAATTAGATTAGAATCAGCCGATTCTTAGTGATTTCTTTAGTAACTAATCTAATTTCCAGTTCTCATGTTTTGGAACTGAAATGACTGGCCTAGTTTCCAATTTTAAGTGAGGAACTAGACCGATTGAACCATAGACAATACCTGATCTAAATTTACGGAAGTCATCCCGCTGATTTTGAGGTTTCGGCTGCACGTGTTTTCATCTAAGACGAACGAGAGGGTACTTTTTGACTAACGCGCAGAGGAGTCCTCAATTTTTCTTCACGTGCAGGAAATTCACAACCTGCCTTCTTTTGGAGCCTCGCACGAGCTGTCCAAGTTGATCGAGATTTCTCTTCTCCATCACTATAAAAGGGTGAGAAACTCCTCTGGGTGAATCAACACAGAACTAGAAGAAACAAAGGAGAAAGAGAGTCCCACTTTTATTAGTATTTTAACCAGAAAAGTATACAAAAAATCTTAAAATTTATCATGAAAGTACAATTAAATTTTCAAATTTTCAAATAATATAATCAAGTCATTTCACCAGTATTGTTAATTTGACTAATAGAAAATGTTAACATAGCATTTTAAAGTTATTTTCACTCTCATATGTAGCATTTTGTTACTTTTTTCCTTTAAATGTATTTAGATTAGATTAAGAAACTGAAAAAAGACTAAAACATCTAAAGTATACTTTGTTTTATATAAATGTCTGAAATGATCAAATTAATCTCAAATAAGAACTCGATCTTACTGGCCAGCCAAATTTTCACCAACAAGCGGCTCTTGATTTTTCCAGCTATCGAAACATGGGTATCCTTCTAGCAAAGGGCATGACATCTGATTGTTTCCTTCAGCCCGGAGAGCGGCCAAGCAATCCTACAACATGCATCTCACTTATGTAGCTAAGAATAGAATCAGAGTTTCCCTACCTTTGGGAGATTGAACCCCTGAGTTACTGGAAGCTGGCAGTGCATCGACAATTGGTTATCGGGTTCAGCCATGTGTTTGAATCCATAAACAAGATTCTGACTTGGGTAAATCAAAAAAATCAAAATCAATCCATGGTCAAGCTTCAACCCATTTAAGGAATTAAAATGTTCTCTGAAAAGTGTTTTCATAAATATCTAACCCAGAAAAATCCAGACCACAATTCCCTGCAAAAAAATTGAGAAAACGAAGATGCGACGTGTATTCAAGAAGCGTTAAGCCTTCTAATGCGCCTCATCCTGTTCTTCACCGATCTCGATCTCCACCATGGTGTCCGGCTGGAAGAGTGCGGAGAGCTCCGCCAGCCCAAATTTGTGGACAAGCTCTATCATGAAGCCGAGGATCAGTCAACCCTCGCCAAGGGTCAACTGCTCTCACCGGGAAAATCCAACCGGCCATGACGTACGCGCCCACCATCTGCAATCTCTCTCTCTCTCTCTCTCTCTCTCTCTCTCTCTTTTCTAGTTTGAGAGTTCTTTTTTTTTTTTTTTGGGTTTTCCAGTTTTTCTTTTTTCGTTTTAATCTTCGTCCATATTTTGTTTGGGACAAAATTGCCCAGTTTCGGCCATCAGAAAAATTAAGTACTCGTTAGTCGGCAAATTCAAATCCTTATTTAAAACTAACTCTGCTACTTTAGAATTTATTTGAAATAAGGTTGGTTTTGAATTCTATTTAAAAAAAAAAAAATGCTCCGACTTTATGCCCTTATTATAATTTTCCTTCATCAATTAGTGGTCGCTCCCTCGTGCAAATGTCTCATATACATTTAAGATCATGAACCCTAGTAATTGGATTTTCTTTCCATATATGTATCCATTCCATTTATAGGACATTCACTCAATCTTGTGACAATAAGCATCTGGATTGAGCTCTTCTTCAAATCACATTTTCATGTTTTCTTTGAGCCCCAGGAAGGAAGACCTTTTTGTATTGAAATTGGTTATGATGATACATTCCTGAAGATTAAAGGGAAGATCAAAAAATAACACGAAAAATCCGTCTATGGCCAAACTTTTGTTTTCGACAGTGATGTTCTCGAAGACATGCTCAATGTCGAGGTTGTAACATCCTCAATCATTCCCACATTTAGGTCACGTTGTGCCGGAGCCACTACCATCCACTAAATTGAACTTAGCATAGGAATGCCGCCGTCCAAAATGCATCTTCACATCAAAGTTAACATGAACGATCCTATGAAACCCTTCAGAGAGGTAGTCTGGTTCCTGGAAGATGTTCCTCTTGAATGGGGGATGCTGTTTGCGAATGGAACTGATCTTGAAGATGATCACCGGATTTGCTATTATGAGCTTCAAAAAAATTCTAGTGTCGACATTCAAGGCAAGCCTCTGTTGAAGAAGTTCGAGATGATAGTGTTGCCATGGAAGGCCAACTTGAAAGTTGTGGTGGAAGTGAAACCGTGGGATAAAGTAAAGATTCTGAGGAAAGAGTTTGAGAAGTCACAACCAAGCCCAAAGTTTGATCTTTCTTTGGAGGGGTATTTTTTTCATACATAAACAAAGCAGGATGGATGAAGATAAGTCATTCAAATGGCGCGACATCGAGATGGGTGATAATATTGAGGTTTTTAGGGGGACGATGTCACGGTGAGTCCTGGTTTTTGCTTCCAATATCCATTCAACGTGGTTTCCCAGGAGATCTATGGCAGGATGACAATAAGGTTCTTATTATGAGTAGAGTTTAACAGTCTAGCGACAAATGCAATCCCCTCTTTTCTTCTATATTGGCATTATTAGGTTTTCTGAGATCCATTTTTTGTTCCTCTTTTTTTTCGTTGTTATCGTCATTATTACTCTCTTCTTAGGTCTTTTTGGAACATAATTTAGTCTTCGTGCATGAAATTTGCATCTAATTTCAATTCCGCTTGCCAAATTAACAATAAGACACTTCACTTATTAACTAATGTGTATCTAATGAGGCCCACATTTCAGATTTTTCAAAAATCAACTTTTTATATCAACTTTCCTCTTCCATGAAAACAACACCTTCTCCCTATCCTGTTGCTCTGTTCTCCTCTCTTCAACACCCCTCATATTTTCCTCCCCCAAATCACTACTACCGCTTCCTCCCACTAACAGCCGCTCCATTGTCCCAACCTGACGGAGCTTCATCTCCCCAAAGATGATGGAGCGAGTGATTGCAAGGCCTGAAGAACCGATCAAATGGCGGTCGGCTAAAGCAATAAACAGAACGAACTTGCTATATGCTCGAAATGAATCATAGTCTTAGCATTCACTTTTGTCTCGCTTCGGTTCATTCAATACACTCGCCAGTAGTTTGATGAAATGGCACGTGAAGGACTGATCAAGTGACTTTTTTCTCTTCCTCTTGATAGTTTTAATTATTAATGTGATGGGCCTAAGTTGGCCCGTTCAACCATGTTGGGCCTAAAATCCTGGCCCACAAAATTAGGGCCCATGGATGGAGGGATACGTTGAAGAGTTGTAACTTTTGGGAGATGTCTTTTGCTGAAGGGACACGTCTTTTGGAGAAGACGTATTTAAGGGGAGAAAAGAAAAAGAAAACGCACCTTTTGGACGTACGTGCGCTTTTCTTTTCCCCTCTCCCAAAACCAACGTAAGTTCCCCCTTTGAGCCAACAGTAGGCTCCTTGGTAGACTGGGATCAAATTCTTCCTCGAATTTCAACGTCGGTGTTTAATCTGTGGACAATAAGATACGCTCGATTATGTAGTGTAACTTTCGATCAGTGATACATGTTATTTTTGGGCTTGTCTTCCGCATTCGTTTTAGGGGTTTGATTTAGTGTCGAATCCAGTTTTTGGGAATCCGATATTCCCAACATTGGTATCAGAGCCCTAGTTCATGTTTTCCCGACCCCTTTCATGTTTATGAATGATTTTTGATTGAATTTTCGTGAAAAATCGGCCGACACCGATAAGGGGTGGAAAAATCCCGACACTCGATTCTGTTCGCCCTATTTTCTGGTTTTCTGTAAGTCGATTTTTTTTTTCTAAAAGCGCAGGATCGAAGCCGTCATCGAGACGAGAAAAACGAGTGGCAGATCGCTACCGGGGGCCGCTGGATGTGCCGCCACGCGCAGTCGGAAAGAGCGTTGCACGCGCCGATTCGGTCCCCTGCACGCACCGTTTCGGTCGAAGGTGCGTGCGACGCACGAGTGGAAGCTTGGCGTGTGCCGTGCACACGCACGGCACGTGCCGATCGATTTGCCCGATCGGCCCGACCGGGCTATTCGGTCCGACCGGTCCAAACGGCCCAACCGGTCCGACCCGTTGCTCGTTGACCCCTTTGACCCGTTGACCGTTGACCGTTGACTTCGACTGTTGACCATTAACTTTGACTGTTGACCCAAAAAAAAAGGAATATGTTTCTTTTTCAATTATGACTATGTGGGTTTTTGCATTTGTTGCATGAATCATGGAAAATTATGTATTTTCCCTTATGTACATTATGGATTATAAGTGATCCATTCCTAGTTCTGCATTCGTTGCAAGAACTATGATGCGTTATGCACGGATACGTGCATTCCCGAGAACGGACGAAGGAAGAGCAAGACTTAAAAATTTGATGACAGAGTTAGCTAATTATCGGTGGCATGACGGTGATTTAGTATCATATGTGGTCAGGGTCAATCAGATGATACAGGAAATCATCTGGAATGATTATCTTATGCTGAATTTTGAAAAGGTGCCAGCTTTGATGAACACTCTTCCACCTGAATGACAAGCAGTGTTAGATCGCCTATGGAAGGTCAACGTAATCCCGGGTTATAAGAGACTAGTAGAAGCTTTTGTAAGAGAGTACTATAGCATTGAGTTAACCAAAACTTCAACCCTTAGATTAAGCGCCACATGGCACAAAGTAAATGTGCCTTGGAGGCAACATGAAATCTCTCCAAAAGTTTTTCCATTGTTGGCAAATGTGCCTTCAAATTTCTTAGATATTTTGACTGAAAGATTAGCATGGACTTTCCCTACATATTTTCTAGATTAGTTTGAGATTTTTTGGGTGTAAATATCTATTTTTATGTTTATATTTTCCTATATATATATTACTTAGTGTAGTGGATAGTTATATTATGTGAAAGTATCATTATTCTATTGGATGTCAAATATTATTTGCTTTCTGTTAATTGTTGACTGCTATGGGTAGTTCATAGAAGTTTTTGTGACTTCATAGAATTTATTTTGCATAAGACAATTATATTAATAATAGTTTTGAGTTATGATTTTTTGAGGATGATTAGAAACATAGTGACCTTTTGATTCTGAAACCTTACTTGAAATTGTTCATTGATATGATGGGTCTGTGCAAAGTGGATGCATAAATGATAAGCATTAATTATTCGTGCATATATGTCTGATGTGTTCAGATCGATGATTTCAGCAACTAAGAACATAATTGCTGATATGAACAGCAACAATTGTGAAATATTGAATATGAAGATTCAATATGTGCTAGAAAAGCAAGAAGCATTAGAAGCTCTTGACCATGTTATGGAAGATCTTGAGGATGTTGTGCGCCACCTTGAACTAGTAGAGGACTGCCTATCAGCATTTGAGCCGAAAATAGATATTTGCAATGCTGGTTCTAGCTCAGAAAGGGCTTTGAGCTTTAAGCGCAAGCGTATTGATTCGTTCAATATGTAGGAATGCAAAGGATCAAGTCCTTATTACAAGAAATCAAAAGTAAACCAACACAAGAAAAGAAAACGTCCTAAAGTGAAGAAAATGTCAAGGGTGAGGTGTTACAATTGTGACAAGAAATGTCACTATGCTCGCAACTGTTGTGATCCGAAAAATGTAAACACCTCATATACATTTGAGAACTTTTCTTATGTGTCAAGTTCTGTATTATTGGCTAAATCCAATCATTTGTGGACTGTAGATTCAAGAGCGACAGACCTTGTAACGAAGGATAGAGAATCCTTCGTGGAATTCCGACGAGTACCAATTGGAACTAAGTGGATCTATGTAGGAAATAACTCCAGAGCTGAAGTTAAAGGGATTGGCACTTGCCAATTGAACATGCGTGGTGGACGCACCTTGTTCCTACATGATGTTTCATATGCTCTAGGGATTCGTTGAAATTTAATATCTGTTTTGGTGTTGGTCAAGCTTGGTTTTAATATGAACTTTCATAATAAAGGTGTAGATTTGTATTTGGATACAAATTATTATGGTAGTGGTTATTTTCTAGATGGTTTTATTATACTAAATGTTGACTGTGGTGATGCCAATATTTGTTATTCCCTTTTTCACGTCTTCTACTTCATATGATAATGATGTGAGTGTGTGGCATGCTAGACTTGGTTACATTGGCCAATAACATATGAATATACTAGCCAAAGAGGGCTTGTTAGACAATATTGAAAAAGTCGATTTGCCCATATGTGAGTATTGCCTAGTAGGGAAAAACAACAAAGAAATCATTTGGAAAATGGAAAAGAGCTTAATTTCTTTTGCATTTAATCCATTCTGACGTCTGTGGTCCAATGAATGTGAGAAGAAGGCATGGGGCTATTTATTTCATCACTTTTATAGATGATTATACTCGATTCGAATATGTCTATTTGATTTCTCATAAATCTGAAGCATTAAGTTGTTTCAAAAGGGCTATGAACTTGGTAGAAAATCAATTAGATAAGAAAATAAAAATTTTAAGATCCGATCGAGGTCGAGAATATTTATCTGATGAGTTCAGAAAATTATGTGATGAAAAAAGAATAAGAAAGATAGTTGTCTATTCCATATACTCCTCAACAAAATGGTATTGCGGAAATATGAAACAGAACCTTACTAAAAATGGTTAGGTACATAATGGCACATGCTAACTTACCTATCACTTTTTGGAGTGATGCGTTATTAACTGCTGCCTATATACTTAACCAGATGCCTTCCAAATCAGTTACTTCCAATCCATATGAGTTATGGACAAGTAGAAAACCTAACTTAAGTTTTCTTAAGCAATGGAATTATGCTGCCTATACTCATGAATCCTCTCACAAGTTTGGGAAATTGGGTCCCAGAGGAAAGAAGAATATTTTCATAAAATACTCCGAACACTCGAAAGGGTATGTGTTCATAGGTGAGCAAGAAAGTAGGAGTATAACTGAATTTGAATCACGGAATGTCACGTTCTTAGAAGATGAATTTCCTAAGAAGGGCGAAATAGGGAAAGATTACTCCATATTTGAAACCTTGGATCAAGATAACAATATTAGTGGAGTTCGTCCAAGTGGGAGTAATATGAGAAATGATGAATTGAATTCAACTCATTCTCAATTACAACCATATGATGAGACGACATCATCATTATCTAATATTAGTGGGAGCATAATGGGGAATGATATGCAAAATGTACGATCTCCTATACGGCGAACAAGTCGCCAAAGTATTCCTCGTTGACGTTTTGACATTGAAGGGGAAACTTTTATAATTGCTCCGCAAGATGAGGATGAGTCAAGAAATATTAATGAGGCTCTAAATTGCCCTAGTAAGGAAAACTAGATTCATGTAATGAAAGAGAAGATTGAGTTAATGAAGTCAAACCAAGTTTGGAAACTGATTGATCTTCCAAAAGGACGCAAAGCTATTGAGAACAAGTGAGTTATCAAAATAAAGCGAAAATCTAATGGTTCGATAGAAAGGCATAAGGCTTACCTTGTGGCGAATGGGTATAATCAACAGAAATGAATTGATTATGAAGAAACATTTTCTCCTGTAGTGAGATTTACCTCAATTCGCATTATTCTGACAATAGTGGCTAATATGGATCTTGAGTTACATCAAATGGATGTAAAGACTGCTTTCATCAATGGAGAATTATAGGAAGAAATATATATATATATATATATATATATATATATATATATATATGGAACAACTTGCTGGTTTCATTAACAAAATGCCAAGAAAAAAAAGGTATGTCGACTTTTGAGGTCGATATATGGCCTTAAGCAGTTATCAAAGACAATGGTATATACGTTTTCATAATGCCATAATGGCATATGATTTTACAATGATAGATAAGGATTATTGTGTATATATCAAAAAATCCAAATATCAATTTGTGATCATATCATTATGTGTTGATGATATTCTAATTGCTGAAGCAATATGGAGTTTGTTAATACTGTCAAGAATTGGTTGTCTTCTAACTTTGAGATGAAGTTATGGGTGAGGCTGCATACATTCTTGGAATTAAGATTTCAAGAGATAGTTAGAAGAGATCGTTATCTCTTTCGCAAGAAACATATATAAATAAGGTTCTTGAATGATTTCACATGCAAGATTGTAAACCCATTGATACTCCTATTGCAAAAGGTGAAGGATTGAGCCACAGATTGTGTCCAAGGACTCCACAAGAAAGGGAACAAATTCAATATGCTCCTTATGCTAGTGCTGTTGAGATGCTTAATGTACGCTATGATGTGTACAAGAGCTGACATATGTTTTGCAGTTGGAATTGTGAGTAAATACCAATCCAATCCAAGTCAAGCACATTGGAAAGCCGTTAAAATAATACTGAGATATCTAAAGGGAACTGTTGATTATACGCTGAGTTATCAAGAAAAGGATCAGCGACTCGAAGGCTATTTAGATGTTGATTGGGGAGGAGATTTAGATAAAAATGAAATCTACATCTGGATTTGTTTTCTTACTAAATAATGGCGCCATATGTTGGAGTAGTAAGAAACAAACGTGTATAGCCTTGTTTATGATGGAAGTTGAGTTCATGGCATTATCAGCAACAGTATAAGAAGGTGTTTGGCTTAAGAGATTTTTTGGATCATTTAGGTGTTATTAAGAAAGCTACAAGTCAAATTATTGGTTAATTGTGATAGCTAAGTAACAAAAGCGTACACCAAAGATTCAAAATATCATGGCAAGATCGGTCAATCACGACCCTATTGGGCATGACCTCTAATAAGTGGTCAATCACAGCTCCACTCGACACAACCTTTAATAGGTGGTCAATCACGGCCGTATTAGGCACGACTTCTAATAGGTGGTCAATTACAGCCTTATTGGGCACGACCTCTAATAGGTGGTCAATCACGATTATTCTTCCATCAAATTTTGACATTTGGGATTAGAAAAAGAATTCCTATTTATCGCAATCACACTTTATTTGTTACAATCAATCATCAAATTCAAATTCTAAATACATAGTAGCAATCGGCACGAAATTCTGAGCAACCGGGGTCAAAAATAATTTTTCAGTTTTTTTTTTTATAAATAAAATTATTTTAATAATTTCGTAATATAATATATTATTAAAAATTCCAGAATTTCGAAACGTTTAAGTAAATAAAAAAAATAAAATCCTATTATGTCCCATCAAGGTTTATTATTAAATAAGCTCTCTTAGCCTTTAATAAACATGCTTTAAATTAAACAAACATCTTAATCTAAATCACAATTAAATAAACTAAACTAACCACCTAAGTTTACTTAACTTAAACTAAGCACATTTAAGGCATCATTAACTGTCTAATCAATATTTAGTGAGCTAAACTCACCGGATTAGCGAGCCGAGAAGACCAAAACAACAGGGATGCCAAGGGGAACAACTTTTCTCAAAGTGGGCCAAGCATTCGAGGTCAGGAAGCCGGCCAAAACGGGCCAAATGTCCGCTGCCATACCCATTTTTCCAGCTGCTAGTTGAGGCCGAGAAGGGGCAAATCCGGTGCCGGCTTGGGTTGGAAATGGGCCGAGGAGCTGCAGCGGTGCCGTACGGTCAACGATGAGGTCTCATGGCGGCCAGAGGTGGGCTGGACGGCTTCGACTAAGCTTCCCCAAATCTGGAATGGTTGCTAGAACAGAGGGTCGGCGGGATAGAGGCGGAGACGGGCGGAGCTACTACAAGCAACGACGGTGGCGGCATGCGACTGCTCCAACGGTGCTGTTGGCCTTGCTATCTTCGGCTTGTAGGGGCGTCGCACAGTAAGCGGATGGGGGAGAGAAGCTGCTCAATGGATAGAGAAGAAGGAGAAAGGGGGGGCCGACTAACGGCGGTCCGGCGAAGGTATGCGACGGCGTGAGGCCCAGCAGCTTGCTGGTCGATCTTTGCTGTGGCTGGCATCTGAAGAAGAAGATGAAGAAGATGGAGGAGAGAGAAGGAGGGGACCATTTTCTCTTTTTCTCTTTCTTTAATCCAACAAAATGGCCCACCATGACATCATCAAGTGATGTCATACTCCACTATCTCCAAACCTCCCACAACAATCTTCAATGGGTCCAAATTTCATTTTCTGCAGGGGCATAAAATCTTGTACATTAATTTCTTCAATTCCATTCAACTCTCTTCTAATTGAACCAAATTGAAATCCATAAAATTAATCCAATGTTACCACACTTCAATTCACACAATCACTTGACCATTGAACCATCATAGATCTCAAAAGCACAACCAAAAGCGGGCCTACCAATTTTCTGAACCAAATTAACCATACCTTGATTATTTTGCCATAAATTCGACTTGCATGAAAAATCTTCCAAAGAAGAGTCAATATTCCTAAAATAATTTGTAACACACCCAAACTTCCAATTTCTGAATTCGATCTTAATTCCATGGTTAATTTCACTTTGGCATGATACTAGCACGGCTCAACTTAACGGATAGTCTTTAGAAATTTTCATACATTTGACCTGTGGTTGATCATCTCAAGCCACAATGTACATCTTTGAAACATTGGCAAATTTCGGTTATCGAGGTAATCTCAAGATTTCAAATACAGACATATGGTACCCAATCGACAGAAAAGTCGGTACAGTGCCGATCGACAATAATTGTACGATCTGGTGGAATCACTCACACTTAATCACATGCCTCTGTCGAGTTGACCTATCTCCGATCTCTTTTTTAATTGTGTCATAATGACCCTTGCAGATTAGCTCGATCGAAAGGTCGTTTCCTGGTCAAATTCTCGAGTCTGATGCATTAGAAGCTCTTAATGGCTTCACCTGATAGATTAGTTTTCACATGAGTAGCCGGCTCAAGGAAAAGAACTATATGCGTGCCAACGAATTGCTCGTCTCAATTTATTGAAAATAGAATTGGAAAATCGGGATGTCACATAGGAAAACTCTGATTCTAGTCTTAGCTACGTAAGTGAGATGCATGTTGCAGGATTGCTTGGCCGCTCTCTAGGCCGAAGGAAAAAATCAGCATCATGCCCTTTGCTAGACGGATACCCATGTTTCGACAGTTGGAAAAATCAAGAGTCGCTTGTTTGTGAAAATTTGGCCGGCCAGTAAGATCGAGCCCTTATTTGAAATTGATTTGATCATTTCAGACATTTATATGAAACAAAGTACACTTTAGACATTAGACATTTTAGCCTTTTTTCAGTTTTTTAATCTCATCTAAATACATTTAAAGGGAAAAAATAACAAAAATACTACATATGAGAGTGAAAATAATTTTAAAATGCTATATTAGTAATTTCTATTAACCAAATTAATAGTATTGATGAAAAGACTTGATTACACTTTTTGAAAATTTTAGAATTTAACTGTACTTTCATGATAAGTTTTAAGATTTTTTGTATACTTATTATGATTAAAATACTAATAAAAGTGGGACTCTTTCTTTCCTTCGTTTCTTCTAGGGTTCTCTATTGACTCATCCCGAGGAGTTTCTCGCCCTTCTATAGTGACGGAGAAGAGAAGTCTCAATCAACTTGGACAGCTCGTGCAAGGCTCCAAGACAGCTCGTGCAAGGCTCCAAAAGAAGGCAGGTTGTGAATTTTCTATACGTGAAGAAAAATTGAGGCTCCTCTGCGCATTAGTCAAAAAGCAACCTCTCGTTTGTCTTAGATGAAAACGCGTGCAGCCGAATCCTCTAGATCAACAAGATGACTTCGTAAATTTTGATAGGGTATTGTCAATGGTTCAATTGATCCGGTTCCTTACTTAAAATTAGAAACTAGACAGGTCATTTTAGCTTTCAAAACTTGAAAACTGAGAACTAGATCGATTACCACAGAAACCACTCCTAATCGGCTGATTCTAATCCAGTTCAATTTTCAAGTTGGACCAAGACCGTTACACATCCCTATTTTATAGTACTTGTTTTTCGATGTTATAATAAGCTATGAACAAGTTACCTCACTCTTGTTAATCTTCCTCTTCTTGAACATTGGAAGGCACACGTTTCTCGTGAAGGCTATGAGCCCGTTCAACTTGAAAACCAACTTGAATAAATCAAACCGTTTAGTTTAAGAGCAGTTCCAAGGTGAAACCGCCCGATTTCTTGAAACGCCGGCGGCTCCGCTCAAGTTCATAACCACATGTGACTTCCTAGACAGCAAAACCAACCGCATACTTCACAAGTGCCAAGTAGACTGTACTAGGCCAATTGATTGACTGATTGACACATATATAGGGAGAGGGCCCACTGTTTGGAAATTTGTTAGTACTTGCCAAAAGTTTCAAAAAAAAAAAAAAAAACATGGCAAAGATATTTTCGACTGCCCTTTCTCTTGACAAACGTCACAGACCCATTCCTAAAGCTCTAGTCGTCAACTTCCTTTCTCCTTTGTTCTTTTCCTTATCTCCTTTCCCTCGAACCTCCCAAAAGCCACTGATTCTCTCGTGATAGATATGCGACCATGAAGTGTTTTCGGTACCCTAAGCATAATCAAAACTTTGCGACTCCCTCTCTTTCTCTCTCTGAAATTCCATCATTTTTTTTCTCCAATTAGAAGCCAAATAACCAGCTTAAGTAATCAGTACCAAACATGAGGAATTTGATGGAAACGAACCTAAACATGGCGGTGGCACTGGTGCCAATCCCAAACAAAAATGTCACAGACGGCATCAAGCGGCTCCTGGGAACTTTCAAGACGCTCGTGATGATCGAGTTCCTAGTCATCTTCACCGCCTTCTTGCTCCTCTTCCTCATCACCTTCGGCTCATGCTGGCGCCGCTGCAGCAACCGCATGTTCCAGCTCGTCACTTTCGCGGCCTACACTCTCTCAACCTATGTATTCACCTACGCTCTAGGCCTCATGCAAGACGCTCCGTTCAACGAGTTATTCCCTGTCTGGGCAGTGTTCGTCGTGATCGTCCTCGGGAGCACCGATTCTGTCTCAGCATACAGTCTTGAGGACAACGAAAAGTGGAAGAGCTAGAATTGGCTGGTCATAATCAAATTGTGTTGGTTGATCTTTTTGGTAGACTGGATATTCCAAGACGGTTCCAACACGGGGGTCGCGACCTTGTACCTCTTCTACTTCTTGTCCATGAAGTCCAACGAGAGGGCTCGGGCCTTGATGGCGGCGAGCCGGCAATCTTTGGAAAGGAATACAAAAGTGATTGCTGATTATATGAGCATGGAGCAAGAAAGTGGGGGCGTTGCACCTGGTGAAGTCAATCCGATTCGCATGAGAGGGTACACATATTTGGTGAGGGGTGAAGAGGAGAGATGGGTGTATAACATTGTTCTTGCTAAGAGATTCATCAAGAGGTGTCTTGGGAAGAAGGAGGCTGCACTCGCACGGGACCATCGGACCCCATTGGATAACGTAGATGAATTAATCACCATTGAAAAGGTATATCTTTAACTGTCCGATTTTTTTCCCCTAACCTTCAATTTAATACAGATCTTCTTCTCGCACCAAAAAAAAAAAAGAAAAAATCTCAATTAATTGTGAAAAAAATACAACATAAATTATAATAGTATGCATTACAAATTACTCGATACCATAGGATAGAGCATGATTGGACATTAGGAAAATTGTCTAGAAAGTCCTAAATTAGTGCACTTTTACCAATTTGGTCATAAATCTTTCAATTTTACTAATTGAGTCCTAAATATTTTCATGTTTTGCCATTTGAATTTATCTAACCAATTTTAAATGTGGATGCTGATAGTGTCGACAGTCGGCACTAACATACAATTTTTTATTAATTTTTTTTATCACTTTTTTATTTTTTATTTTTTATTTTTTATTTTTTATTTTTTCATTTTCTTTCTATCAAGTTTGGCAAGGGTTGCCGGGCAATTCTTGTTGGTCACGGCCGAGGCTCAGCCAACAATAGTTGAGGCCCAACTAACAACATGTGAAGGCTAGCAACCCTTGTCCAGTGGCTAGTGAGGTTTAGCCGACTGGGCTTGGAAGTAATAAAAAGGAAAACAAAGAAAGAAAAAACAGAAAAATTCAGAAATTAAAAAAAAATTATAAAAATTATCCACATAAGACAGTCGGCATCTACATCAGCAATTTTTGGATGTATTCAATGGGCAAAACGTGAAAATACTTAGGACTCAATTCATAAATTTGAATATTAAATTGGTAAAAGCGCAATAGATTTATGACTTTTTGGACTCAACATAGTCTTCTAGCACACATGATGCATTGAGTGATAAATTTTAAAACTAGCCTCTTTCACATGGATCTATGTTTAGGACTATTGAGGCACCAAATGACAATATGAACCTTGACCAGCCACAGTATTTTAATGAATCTCAATTATTGATGTGTTGAGCGATAGATTTCAAAACTAACCCCCTTCAATTGGACATAAATTTGGGCTTACTGACGCACTGTATAAGAACACAAATGAAGGTGGAGGATCTCCTCTTGTCAATCCTGATTACATTTGACTCATATTACTTTTTGGATTCTTTATCTCAGTATGCATTGTTTATTATAATTAGGTCATTTGATTTCATACGTTAGTAAAATTCAATGAAAAATTTAAGCGACAAGGTAGAGGGAAACTAAATGCAAATGAGGCACATTATAAACTCGTAACTTTAAGCAAAGCAGGATTACAATTAGCAATCATGGCCCATGTATGACTCCGCTTAGTTATTTGTGAAATATAATTGGCTCTTGTTTTCAGGAAGTCGGTTGTTCTAAACCCCCTACGAGCAACAACTTCGAGAAAAAAAGTGCTGGCATATGAACTCTTGATCCGTGTTTGATGCCCCGTTAGTATGTCCAACCAAAATGCTTAAACCATTAAATGGAGGAAAACTACATTTATATAAAGCACTTTATGACCATGCATTTAGACAATAAAGTAGGCAATAAACTTATATCCAAGCTCAACTCATCACCCAGGTGTGGAAGTGTGAAGGGAGGCTCTTAAGCTCAGAAGGAGACCCCCACAACAAGATTAAGGACGTATGCCTCTCTTTTGCACTCTTCAAGCTCCTCCGTTTAAGATATGCTGGCTACACATTGCCCCAAGAGTCTCACAATATGATACTGTACTTGGATTGCTCTCGAAAGAAGATGGCTACAAGCGAGCATTTCGAGTCGTTGAGAATGAGCTCACATTTCTTTTTGATTTCTTCTACACCAAGTACAGTATCATATTCCAGCCTGGCCGATTACACCTCAAATTGCTAGAGTTTATTTATTTCACTATTGCCATTTGGTCTACAACTCAATATTGAAGAATTACAAGAGACATGACAACAAAAATCAACTGGGCACTATGCCAAATGGGTTGAGCGTCGAAGTAGTCGTGACCAGCATGATGATAATCTCGCTCATCATGGTGGAGCTTATGCAATTCATCTTTGTAGGTTTCTCGGTATGGGCTAGAGTGATATGGATCTGTAAGTTTGTGCAAAAGAAGTCATGGCAAGAAAACGTGTGGATTGAGAGGATAATCGGAGCAATTTGTCGGGTCAAATTGATGAAGCCTTGGGCGCAAAAGCTTCATCAATACTCATTCCTCGAGTCATACCCATATAATAAGCCTTGCAAGTTATTGAACAACAAAGGAATGGCAGTCTACATTGATCAAACTAGGGATGGCCAGAGACAAAGTGCACCAATCAAATTGCCTGAAGAAGTCAAGCAAGCGGTGTTTCATGCTCTAAAGTCGAATTACAGTACTAAATTGGAGAATGGACAGGCCTCACTAAGAGTAAACAATGAGTCCAAGAAGCTATTGTGGGCATGTCGGCTTGAGACACAGACTCAGGTCATAATAGTGTGGCACATCGCCACTAGCTTCTGTGAGCGCCAACTACTGTTGGAAAGATCAGACTCACCTGCAACAAGGAGGAGTTTTCTAGTGGCTTGTCCAAGTATCTAGCTTACTTGGTTTCTTTCGCTCCATCGCTATTGCCGGATCATGCTTACATTACGGAGTACTTGTCTGATCAGGCGATCATCGAAGCCAAGGACTTCTTTCGAAAGTGCAAAAGAATGAAGGACCGGGTTAAGAAGATGAAGGAGAACAATAATGGTCCTTCTGCACGTGGAGAAACTGTTATCAACCAGGGTGCTCGGCTCGGGAATCAGCTCGCTAATGATATAAAACACAAGGACATGATTTGGAGGATTTTAGCTGACTTTTGGGCGGAAATGGTGTTATATGTGGCACCTTCGGACAATGTGAAAGCACATGCGGAGCATTTGACCAGAGGAGGCGAGTTTGTGACTCACTTGTGGGCTTTGCTCTCTCACGCAGGGATTGAAAGAGGTCCTCCTACCAAACCACGTAATGCACTAGAAAGAAGGAATAGCTTTTGAACTAGTCCAGTGTTTGATAGCATTTGTTGCAAGCACCTGGTGATTGCCATGGTAAATGGTTGCCTATGTACGATTCATATGGATCTCACGCCAATTAACTATGCAATGTCTTTGGTCACATCACTTGCAGCTCTTACTATGCATTAAATGTATTCCTACTTTACATCATATGTTTTACGCAGAGACATCCTTTTTTTGGTCTTGTAATATAATTTTAGGAATATTTACCTTGAGTTTATTCCAAAGTGATGACATTATACACATGACTAGAATCCCTTTGATATATCAAAGACATCGATGCAGAAGGTGGTTCTTGTAGTCAAGATTATGTAACAAAGTTTCACAGTACTTCTAGCATTCCTGCTATGAGTAAGATTGAGAACAATTATGTTAAATAGTAATTCCCCTTGATCTGGATTGATCTTTGCTAAATTGATACCCGCCAATTAATTTGGTATGGCTTGCTTTCTAGGATAGATCCTCATGGATGAGCATATAGGGTTGTTCCAGCACTGACCATATTTTGCATAAGGAAAGAACCTAGTCGATCATCTCTTAGGATCATATTAATTCAGATTGGATTGATCATCTTTTGCAAGGAAGAAGTACCGCCTCGTACACAATTGTCCAATTTTATAGAGAAGATAACATGTGGGATAGCATTTATCTTTTTTTCCTCCAGAGCTTTTCCACAAGATTGCTCATTTGGTAGAAAATGACCGAGTAGATGTTGCATTTGGGTGAATTTTACAACTAAAGCTTCTTTGGCTGGTGCAAGGATTTGGCCAAAAGGATTCAGCAGCTGAGGAGAACAAGTGAAAGATAAACTGAAAATTTGTCGATCCGAGCATGTACTTAAGGAGGCAAAGTTTGTGCAAGCTAATCAATCCATATCTAAAAGCTATTTGATTCCACCATTTCTCAACGCAAATTAATTGGCTTGACCTGTGGATGTGATTCCCCATTTTGCGAACATAATTGAAATGAAATAAGAATATCACGTGCCAAGATTAAATGATGTTCCTAAGGACGCCTATATAAGAAGAGAGTAATAAAGATGACAAAGATAGAAAAGGGAGAAAGAAAAACTGAGCCTATAAAACCTGATAACGCCAATATAAAAGGTAAAAGGGGATTGCATTTGTCACTGGACCTCTAGCCTATACTCACACTACGCACTTTATTGTCATCATGCTCTAGATCTCCCATTGAAAGCGCTAATGGGATGCGAAAACCAGGTCTCATCGTGAAATCGCCCCCTTGAAAACCTCAATAGTATCGCCCATCTTGACGCTGTGCCATTTGAACGGCTTATCTTCATCCATCCCACTCTGCTTATGTATGAAAAAATACCCCTCTAAAGGAAGATTGAACTTTAGGCTCGGCTACAACTTCTCAAGTTGTTTCCTCAGAACCTTTACTTTATTCGACTGTTTTACTTATACTGCAACTTTGAGGTTGGCTTTCCACAGCAACACCATCACCATGAACTTCAAAGGCTTGATGTGCACATCAACACTGGAATTGTCCTGAATCTCGTAGTCGCACGTCCGACGATCATCTTCAAATTTAGTTGCATATGCATACGGCTTCACCCGCTTAAGAGGGACATCTTCCAAGCACTGGACAACCTTTCTCAAGCGTTTCACAGGGTCGTTCACTTTAACTTCTATGGGGAGCGGCATTTTGGATGGTAGCGTTCCGATGCGTAATTCAATCTTATGAGCCGAATGGGGGAGCAATTGACGATGTTGCAGCCCTCAACATCGAGCTTGTTATCAAGGGCCTCATCGTTGAAGACAGAAGTTTGTCTATAGATGGGTATTCTTTGGTGTTTTTCGATCTTCTCTTTGATCTCCAGGACTGTATCATGGAAACCGATTTGAATGCAGAAAGGACTTCCTTCTTGGGGCCCAAAGAACACATCCATTTTCGAGAAAAAACAGCACGAAAATGTCTCTGATGAAGCTTAGTCTGAATGCTTACAGTCACAAGATTGAAGTGGAATGAACACATATATGGAAAGAAAACCCGATAACTATGAGTCATGATCTTAGGCCACGTTTAGTCATTTGGATTTCTAATCAAGATATGACTAGATATGATAGGATATAAAACCCAACGATTTTGCTATATCATATCCATTATTTAGTAATTGTAGTAATAAAGTCGGATATATTCATATAATGTATAAATAAATAAAAAATTTAATAAACAGAGCTGGTAAAAATTTCCCATGATATCTTGCCTACTTTATTTTTATTTTTTATTTTATTTGATTTTCCTCTCTTTTTCAAAGAATTTCTTTTTTATTTCTTTCCTCCCCTTCCATCATTCTCTAATAAAATTTTATTAAATAGTAAACTATACTAAGATACCTAAAATAATAAAATACTAAAATAGGTATAAAAAAATTTAAATATATGTTTATATTTAAATATTGAATTTATTTTACAAAATAGAATTAAATACTAATATATAAATATAAATTATATTAAATTAAAATTCCTAAATTTTTATTTTTTGTTATTTTGAATTTCTCATATTAGAATTTAAATATTATTTATATTGAAATATAATTTTAAATTTTAATTTAATAATATAGTTATTCGAGGAAAATAACTTTTCTATTATGAATGTTAGAAATCATATCCACATTTATTCTACCTCTCTCACAGGATAATTTTTCTGGTTTATATCCCTATTATATCCGACTTTATCCTGTCTTGAGCAAGCACCAAATGTGGGATAGGACAAATTTTATTTTATCATGAATTTTGTCCCAACTGTCAAGTGCAACCTTAGTGTATTTGAGCCATTTTAATGAGTCACCACCAATTGTGTCATTAAAGATGCTTCCCTCTCATGAACGATCTCTTCAATGTCGAACAGTCCCCGTGTGACGCATTTCATGAGTTAAACATACAGTGCGAATGACAGAAATTATTTCCTTTCTTTTCTTTTCCTTTATCATTTCTTTGGCTAATGGAAATAATATAAATTGAAAATATAGACTGTGCTCGGAGGACAGAGTGCAAGATCGACGTACGTGTTGATGCGGCTTCATGTCTATGTAAGTTTTATTACACGATTGAAATGACCATATCTGGAGTCAAGTATGTTCCCTATCAGTCATCTTAAACCCAGCCTTGTTGAGGCTCAATTTTCTTCAAATTTGGATCAGGTGTAAATGTGCAATAACCATGTCCATCCTAAGATCAATCAATTTGAAATCTTGTCAATTCAAATTTATAGTAGCCAACTTCTAGTCAGATCAAATTCGGATAAGGATGGGTTTATCGAATGAGGTAACGGTAGGCAAGTCGAGTAAACTTTTCGGATCGGAATAACAATTTGAGAATTATGAAAGTGGAGCATTTAACCACATAATTATGCATTATCTGGTATCTGTTTCTAAATGGTGTAATAAGCTATGAGCATGTTACCACACTCCTATTGATTTCCTTTTCTTGCATATTCTAAGGCACACGTTTCTCCTGAAGGTTACTAAACTTGTCGTGGCCACACTTGACCACACCCATCTTTCTTTTTGTACCTCCGATCCCATGACCACGGCACATCTGCATTTGATGCTAAAAACTCAGACAATGGCCAAGCCCGGCGGTGCCAAGTAAAACGATCAGCGCTCATGCCAGTGCCAATTGGGTTATGGAGGCCGGTCAATGTCCATGTCAGTGCCAATTGGGTTACCGAGGCCGGTCAATGTCCTTATCAACTATTTCTAACCAAAATTGGCCAAAATGACTACATTGTTCAATTATTATAAGGTTTAGGACTAAATTAGTCAAACTGAAAAGTTTATGACTCTTCAACATTCGTAAAATAATGGTGATATTGATTCCTCCCATCAATGGTTAATTGCAATGTTTTCAAATCCGGACCAGACCAGTTAATTTAATCGAACGGACGGGTAACCAGACCGTGCTCTGGTCCGGTTTTGTCAATGGCCTGGATCGTCAAGAACTGATCAAATCAGGTGATATTGGTCAACCAGATTGACCTGTCACCGGTTTGATCGGATCTTTGCCCATGGCTCGGAGTTTGTGTAAAAAATTTATGGGTTGGGGCTCAGGAGGATCGACCCCATGATCTCTTCAAGTGGTCATTCCTATCTAATTGGATAACTAAGCATATTTAAAATATGTTACACGTTTTGTTTGTCAAGAGTTCAATTTATTGACTTGGCGGTCGAATTGGTTGAGTTGGCTAACCCAAAAGCCAAAGGGTTAGCCAGTTCTTTGACCGGTCTGAGTATAGAAACATAGGTAAAATCCTACTCTTTTTTTCCGTACGGCAAATGGCAAAGGTACAAAGATATAGACTCAAAACATAGAAGGAATTTAATATGAAAACGAACTCTAAACCATCACGACAATTATGCGAATTATCAATTCATTAAATGAGACGTGATAAATTCAAGATTTAAAAATTAGTTCCTATCATACTCTGATAAATTAGGCTTTTTAGTTGGAATTTTCAACATAATATTACAGTCAAGTTTTAGTTAGATTTAAAATTCATGTTTTGTATGTATTTTGCTAATCATATCCCCTATTTCATCAATTTCATTTGTCAGTTTTTTATTAGAAGATGGGTGTTAATATATCTCACATTACTTATTTATAGGTTTTCAAATGTATAATATTCATGAAGTCACCTTCCACATGATAGTTTAGGCTTTTAGATAAGATGGTTTCGTAGATAGTGAGAAACCTAAGATCGGACTAGCGTTGGCCACACCCCCTAGGTCCAAAAATTGCCTATATTTTCCAATAAAATTTAATTTGTAAAAAGATATAATATAAAATATGCGAATGTTATTTACTGAAATAATATAATATATCAATTTTCTGGTCCCCACTTATGCATACATGACTTCAAGCTGGGCATGCATATCGGGATTTACATGTAACAGCTTTTTTGGTAAGTCATCCATTTTTGTGAATGGAGTGTTTCAATGTGAAACGCATTGTGTGATCCAATAATTTAATCTTTTGGATTTGATCTTTTTGATATATATATATATATATATATATATACATATGTATATACATATGTATATACATATACATTTCTCTTGATATTTCTATAGCCTATAACCCTTTTCTGATAAGCAATTTCATTACTGAGCCTGAACATTTCTAATACAAAAAGAAGTGACCAAAATTTATCAAATTAATATCATACAGGTTTCTAAAGACAACACAAATTATAGTAAAAGCCAATTGAAAAGAAATATTCTTTTCTTGGCAAAGAAATATTCTTTAGTATGCCCTTCTTTTATGCCGTGTCTTTTACTCCTCTTTTTTCCCCTTTTATCCTTTTATCTCCATTCTGCTGTATCCTATACCCAGCGGAGTGTTTTGCAAGTGTCGTTCTTGGCGAATTGAGCATATATCTTCAAATAGAAGATTGTATTAACCTAATCCCTTTTAATAAGGTTGGGAGAATTAGGTTTAGGGGTATTACCAATTTTAGGCCAACAGACTTCAATTGACTCAAGTTCTCCCAAACTTATACCTCATGCAACATTGAGCGTTCAATTCTTATTCAATTAATCCAACGTGAATTTCAATTGAGAAGCTGCCACTAATGTTTTCTTGTCGGCTAGAAATAAAGTAAGATACGAGAGGATATCTTTCTATTTGTGCAGCCAAAGATTCTAAACCTGAGGACTTGATTACATTAGTTCTAACACTAATGCCCTTTCGGTACCTAACTTGATTGCATGCTAATTAACGCCATACTGACCAAATGATCATCAAACGATACAAGCCATATGCCATTGGGAAGCCAATGAGATGCACAACAAATGTTCTGAAGACCAATTAAACTGATTCTAAGTCATTTGACTCCAAATGGAAGATTTACAGAATGGGGTTCAGGATTTGACCCTATTCGGGTTTGAACATAATGAAATTTGGAAAGATTGCCGACCAAATATAAAAATTAATGACAACTTTTGTGCATGTAGAACAAAATGTGCTAAACAAATTCTCAGTTTTGAGTTTCATGAGATGAAAAATGGATTAATGCTGGAAAATATACCTACATGCAGATGTAAGAACAAACTCTTTTCTGGAAAACGGGGAAGACCCAATTCAAAAGTGATTTTATCGAAGCCATCAAACCTTGGAATACAGATCCGAAAATTTGCATCCATCAAGTTGAGACGGAGATGAACAAGTCTCATGTTTGATAAATTTGCAAATGGAGACTTTAGCTTCATTAAAAATGATGAAACCAATTCAGAAGTCCCATGAAAATAAACTTCAGGGTTTGGGCGCAAATTGACCATGCACGCTGATCAAACCCTAAGGATGACTAAACTAGCTTGAAATATTAATGAAACTAACGTCCAATGAAAGGTTTGGAAGTTGGCTTTAACTTTGATGTTTTGAGGATTTTTTTTTTTTTTAAAGGACATTGATCTCATTAAAAACGCAAAGTCACACCCGGGTATTCAAGGAAGACTTGGGTGCGAATTGACTGGGCGCACTGATCAATCCTTTTGAGTACCCTAATGTGCTTTGGAATCAATGGAATCAATGTAAAAACAAAGCTTGGAATATTGTCTAAAAATTTCATGAAGAAAATGTTTTCCAATCTTGAACGTGTGATTTTATAAGAATTTGGGAATGCATGAAGGTCAGACTGTGAACCAAAATGTCAAAATATTACGGCAACTTTAGGAGGATGGCCAAAAATTGTAAATGAACTTTTTATTTTTCTTAAAAAAATTTCCAATACAGATATGGATGTGATGAACATTGTTTATGAAGGAAACATCATCAGATTCTAAACACAGAATTTTCTAAAACTCAGAGATTACGTGAAGGTCAAATTGGAAATTAAAATTCCAGAAACCAGCACGACTCTTTGAATGGCATTCGTACCGACTAAATCATCTCAATTTTTTATGAAAGTTTTATATGACCAAGACATAGATGTGATGAATCTGTGAAGACATCAACACCTAAATCGCATCATAAAAATTCATAAAAAGTCGACAAAACAGCTGGGTCAGACAGAGAACACATTCAGAGTTCAGATTCAAAACCTAAGATCACAGCACAATTTTAGCATGCAAACGACATCACGTGATATGATGATATATGATATGTCAAAATGAAGCTAATGAAGATTACTAGCACTCTCTAGTTGATCACATCATGAATCAGCCATAGAAAACATCACATCGTCAACATTGTGCAATCAGTCCAGAAATCCCATTTACACTATCAACATCCACTAATCATGCCTTAACAGCCATTGATTAACATCATATCCACACATATCCATCTCGAACTATCATTGAGCATTTTGAATGATGGTCTTAGACTAGCCCCGGCCACTTGTGGGTAATCCGAAAATCACCACAAGTGGCCTCGTTTCATTGGATCAAAGGCTTAAAGAGTCTAACCGGCCACCTCTAGACTTTAGGGAATGGCCGAATGTAACTCCTCAAGAGATGCTTCGGAGAACCGGATAACAACTTGTATCTATCTTTTGATCCGCAAGATCATTAAGGACTTCCAAAATTGTTGTCGGGTGAAGATCAGAGTTGATAGTTTATAATTGAACACGAACTGGGTTCTTTGGGACTGTCGGATCTCAAAGGAAACGAATCGATCACCAATTTTCATAGAATAGGGAACGTAACGCAGGTGAAAAATATGCCATGATAGCTCGCTTGAACTAGCGGTGACCGTGAGGTGCTTTCAGTCAAAGCGAAGAAAGAGGATTCAAGAGCCTTCCCCAACCTCCTCTCCATCCTCTCATCTAAATGGTGAAGTGAAACAGAAGGACGTTGCTAAGATGACAACTGTCGACCGAGAAGAGAGGTGTTGGGAATATCGGATTCCCAAAAATCAAATTTGACACTAAATCAAACCCCTAAAACGAATGCAGAAGACAAGCCCAGGAATAACATGTATCACCAATCGAAAGTTACACTACATAATCGAGCGTACCTTATTGTCCACAGATTAAACACCGACGTTGAAATTCGGGAAAGAATCTGATCCCGGTCTACCAAGGAGCCTATTGTTGGTTCAAAGGGGGAACTTACGTTGGTTTTGGGAGAGGGGAAAAGAAAAGAGCACGTATGTCCAAAAGGTGCGTTTTCTTTTTCTTTTCTCCCCTGAAATACGTCTTCTCCAAAAGACATGTCCCTTTAGCAAAAGACATCCCCCCAAAAGTTACAACTCTGCAACGTATCCCTCCATCCATGGGCCCTAATTTTGTGGGCCAGGCTTTTAGGGCCAACATGGGCAGACAGGCCAACTTAAGCCTATCACATTAATAATTAAAACCATCATCTCCCACTCGCACATGGTGGGCCGAACTGGATCCTCTTTACCTCTCTTCAACATTCATACGGGTGAATAATCCGTGCGACCAGCATACTTTGAGAGCTCATTACCATACATTTGTTAAGAATATATAGTAGCTCATAATGGGCATCACACTTTGAGTAGATTTAGTATGCAGTACCCTAGATCGATCGATCACATTTATATCTTTCTTGATCTCTTTTAAGCAATGATCTATATATTATATTCACAATTATGATTATCCCAAAGACAGTCATAATTGGTTAACCAATGAATACAAAACTATAATGTGATTCTCCAAATTCGGTCTTCCTCTTTCCTTCAAACTCTCAATTTCAGTTCAGCTTGCTTTCTAGAAATGTCCCATTAGATCGAATCAACTCATGACCATTGTCAACATCCTAAGATAACAAACACTAAATAGAAATCTTGAGAATAAGTAAAAGTCATAAGGGCACTAAAATTGAGGAACTCTTTTCCTCAAGAGTCTCACATGACATAAAAGTTGAGATCAAACTTTTGCCACTCTTATTGGTCGTTTCGTACATACGTAATATGAAATACGTATTACGGTATTAACTCATTTCCCATGGAGCGTATGTCTACACTTTCAATACCGTACAGATGATAGTTCAGACATACCCAATGTCTAACTTGAGTTCATGTATCTACTCATTCACAAAATTTATCAGAACTCACATCTGGCATCATAGACAGATAAAGTAAAATATGTGGGTTATTTTACTTTTGGACATAGTAAATATTATGTCCTCATCTTAACACCCAGTTAAGGCGACAAACATATTTTAAGCTTGAGCTCTCGATTATCACCTAGATAATAAGCTTAAAAACAGTCTCATCTCTATTTATCACATAGTAAATAGAGGCGATTACTCGTGTGAGTGAGCTAATCTTTTATCTGGCCGACATATAGATAACAAGTATAACTTTGTCAATGATATGGTTGCACGAAAGGATGTAAACTTACAATATATATCTACGCATAGAATGGTAGCAGATCCTATGACAAAGCCAATACCTAGAGATGTGTTTTGTGGCCATGTGAAATCTCTAGGATTGCGTAGAGGCTGATGTACTAAATATTGTAATTTCCTTTAAGTGTTCACATTTGATGAATTTGTGTTTTCATCATTAATGCTTATGAACATTTGTTTAATCTTTATGCATCTTAATGCTCAGTGCATTACTTTAAGTAAGAAAGTATGTCGGACAGATATGTGACTCTAGATATGGTAATTTCAATCGTGTAATAAAACTTACATAGAAGGGACCTGAAAGAAAAAAGGTTATAACATTTGACCAAATGATAATAAGTTTTGTATCTTAATTCCAAATAGATCTCAAGCTTAAAGAGCGAAGGTGAGGACTCATTACATGAAGCCGCATCAACACGTACGTCGATCTTACACTCTGTCCTCCGAGCACAGTCTATATTTTCAATTTATATTATTTCCATTAGCCAAAGAAATGATAAAAGAAAAGAAAAGCGAAGAAACAATTTAATATATATATATATATATATATATATATATATATATATAAAGAATTTCTGTCATTCGTATGTATGTTTAACTCATGAAATATGTCACATGGAGACTGTTTGACAATGAAGAGATCGTTCATGAGATGGAAGCATCATTAACGACACAATTGGCGGTGACTCATGCAAATGGCTCAGATACACTAAGGCTGCGTTTGACAGTTGGGACAAAATTCATTATAGAATAAAATTTGTCCTATACCACATTTAGTGCCTGCTCAAAACATGATAAAGTCAGATATAACGATGATATAAACCAGATAAAATTATCCTATGGGGGAGTTAAGATAAATATGGAAATGAGTTTTAATATCCATAATAAAAAAGTTATTTTCCTTGAATGTCAATATTCTTAAATTAACAAAATTAAAATTATATTTCAATATAAATAATATTCGAATTCTAATATGAGAAATTCAAAATAACAAAAAATAAAAATTTAGGAATTTTAATTTAATATAATTTATATTTATATATTTGAATTGAATTTTATTTTGTAAAATAAATTCAATATATAAACATAAATATACAGTTAAATTTATTACATATTTTAGTATTTTATTATTTTAGGTATCTTAGTATAGTTTACTCTTTAATAAAATTTTATTAGAGAGTGATGGAAGGGGATGAAAGAAATAAAAAAGAAATTAATTTAAAAAGAGAGGAAAATAAAATAAAAAAGATATAATGAGAAATTTTTACCATCTCTGTTTGCTAAATTTTTTATTTTTATTTATTTATTAATATGCCATTTATATCAAACAATATATATGATGTGATGTGAATATATTCGACTTTATTGCTACAATTACTAAATAATGAATAGAATATAACAAAATCCATGGGTTTCATATTCTATTATATCTAGTCATATCTTGATTAAAAATCCAAATGATTAAACACAACCTAAGTTCATGACTCACAGTTATCGGGTTTCCTTTCCATAAATGTGTTCATTCCACTTCTATCTTGTTGATTCTATCTTGTGACTGTAAGCATTCAGACTAAGCTTCATCACAGACATTTTCGTGCTGTTTTTTCTCGAAAATGGATGTGTTCTTTGGGGCCCGAGAAGGAAGTCCTTTCTACATTCAAATTGGTTTCCATGATACAGTCCTGGAGATCAAAGAGAATATCGAAAAACACCAAGGAATACCCATCTATAGACAAACTTTTGTCTTCAACGATGAGGCCCTTGATAACAAGCTCGATGTTGAGGGCTGCAACATCGTCAATTGCTCCCCCATTCGGCTCATAAGATTGAATTACGCATGGAAATGCTACCATAAAAAAGGCAGCTCCCCATAGAAGTTGAAGTGAATGACCCTGTGAAACGCTTGAGAAAGGTTGTCCGGTCCTTGGAAGATGTCCTCTTAAGCGGGTGAAGCTGTATGCATATGGAACTAAATTTGAAGATGATCGTCAGACGTGCGACTACGAGCTTCAGGACATTTCCAGTGTTGATGTGCACATCAAGCCTCTCAAGTTCATGGTGATGGTGTTGCTGTGGAAAGCCAACCTCAAAGTTGCAGTGAAAGTGAAACAGTTGGATAAAGTAAAGGTTCAGAGGAAACAACTTGAGAAGTTGTGGCCAAGCCTAAAGTTTGTTCTTCCTTTAGAGGGGCATTTTTTCATATATAAGCAGGATGGATGAAGATAAGTCGTTCAAATGGCACGGCGTCGAGATGGGCGATACTATTGAGGTTTTCAAGGGGACGATTTCACGATGAGACCTAGTTTTTGCATCCCATTAGCGCTTTCAATGGGAGATCTAGAGCATGATGACAATAAAGTGCTTAGTGTGAGTATAGGCTATAGGTCTAGTGACAAATGCAATCCCCTTTTACGTTTTATATTGGCGTTATCAGGTTTTATAGGCGAAGTTTTTCTTTCTCCCTTTTTTGTCTTTGTCGTCATTATTACTCTCTTCTTATATAGGTGTCGTTAGGAACATCATTTAATCTCGGCATGTGATATTCTTATTTCATTTCAATTCTGTTTAAGAAATGGGGAATCACATCCGCAGGTCAAGCCAATTAATTTGCGATGAGAAATGGTAGAATCAATTAGTTTTTGGATATGGATTGATTAGCTTGCACAAACGTTGCCTTCTTAAATACATGCTCTGATCGACAAATTTTCAGTTTATCTTTCACTCGTTCTCCTCAGCTGCTGAATCCTTTTGGTCAAATCCTTGCACCAACCAAAGAAGCTTTAGTTGTAAAATTCACCGAAATGCAACATCTACTCTGTCATTTTCTACCAAATGAGCAATCTTGTGGAAAAGCTCTGGAGGAAAAAAAAAAGACAAATGCTATCGCACATGTTATCTTCTCTATAAAATCGGACAATTGTGTCGGAAGCGGTACTTCTTTCTTGCAAAAGATGATCAATCCAATCAAGGGGAATTACTATTTAACATAATTGTTCTCAATCTTACTCATAGCAAGAATGCTATAAGTACTGTGAAACTTTGTTACATAATCTTGACTACAAGAACCACCTTCCGCATCAATGTCTTGGATATATCAAAGGGATTCTAGTCATGTGTATAATGTCATAACTTTGGAATAAACTCAAGGTAAATATTCCTAAAATTATATTACAAGACCAAAAATAGGATGTCTTTGCGTAAAACATATGATGTAATAGTAGGAATACATTTAATGCATAGTAAGAGCTACAAGTGATGTGACAAAAGACATTGCATAGTTAACTGGCGTGAGATCCATATGAATCATACATAGGCTACCATTTACCATGGCAATCACCAGTCACTTGCAACAAATTCTATCAAACACTGGACTACTTCAGAAGCTATTCCTTCTCTCTAGTACATTACGTCGTTCAGTAGGAGGACCTCTTTCAATCCCTGCGTGAGAGAGCAAAGCCCACAAGTGAGTCACAAACTCGCCTCCTCTAGTCAAATGCTCCACATGTGCTTTCACATTGTCCGAAGGTGCCACATATAACACCATTTCCACCCAAAAGTCAGCCAAAATCCTCCAAATCATGTCCTTGTGTTTTATATCATTAGTGAGCTGATTCCCGAGCCGAGCACCCTGGTTGATAACAGTTTCTCCACATGCAGAAAGACCACTATTGTTCTCCTTCATCTTCTTAACCCGGTCCTTCATTCT
Source organism: Eucalyptus camaldulensis (assembly GCA_019915185.1). NCBI lineage: Eukaryota > Viridiplantae > Streptophyta > Magnoliopsida > Myrtales > Myrtaceae > Eucalyptus > Eucalyptus camaldulensis. The sequence continues at coordinate 13,405,911 of JAHSVA010000012.1, forward strand.
CTTGCACTTTCGAAAGAAGTCTTTGGCTTCGATGATCGCCTGATCAAACAGGTACTCCGTAATGTATGCATGATCCGGCAATAGCGTTGGAGTGAAAGCAACCAAGTAAGCTAGATACTTGGACAAGCTAGTTGCCACCAGAAAACTCCTCCTTGTTGCAGGTGAGTTTGATCTTTCCAACAGTAGTTGGTGCTCACAAAAGCTAGTGGCGATGTGCCACACTATTATGACCTGAGTCTGTGTCTCAAGTCGACATGCCCACAATAGTTTCTTGGACTCATTGTTTACTCTTAGTGAGGCCTGTCCATTCTCCAATTTAGTACTGTAATTCGACTTTAGAGCATGAAACACCGCTTGCTTGACTTCTTCAGGCAATTTGATGGGCGCACTTTGTCTCTGGCCATCCCTAGTTTGATGAATGTAGACTGCCATTGATTTGTTGTTCAATAACTTGCAAGGCTCATACGAGCATGACTCGAGGAATGGTAGTGATGAAGCTTTTGCTCTCAAGGCTTCATCAATTTGACCCGACAAATTGCTCTGATTATGCTCTCAATCCACACGTTTTCTTGCCATGACTTCTTCTGCACATACTTACAGATCCATATCACTTAGCCCATTCCGAGAAACCTAGAAAGAAGAACTGCATAAGCTCCACCATGATGAACGAGATTATCATCATTCTGGTCACGACTACGTCGACTCTCAATCCATTTGGCATAGTGCCTGGTTGATTTTTATTGTCTTGTCTCTTGTAATTCTTCGATATTGATATCATAGACCAAATGCCAATACTGGCAAAAATAAACTCCAGCAATTTGAAGTGCAATCGGCCAGGGTGGAATATGATACTGTACTTGGTGTAGAAGAAATCGAAAAGAAATGTGAGCTCATTCTCAACGACTCGAAATGCTCGCTTGTAGCCATCTTCTTTCGAGAGCAATCCATGGTGAATCAAGTCCCATGTCTTCTTGTGAGCCTCTTGGGGCAATGTGTAGCCAGCATATCTTAAACGGAGGAGCTTGAAGAGTGCGAAAGAGAGGCATACGTCCTTGAAGTTGTTGTGGGGGTCTCCTTCTGAGCTTAAGAGCCTCCCTTCACACTTCCACACCTGGGTGATGAGTTGAGCTTGGATATAAGTTTATTGCCTAGTTTATTATCTAAATGCATGGTTATAAATTGCCTTATATGAATGTAGTCTTCCTCCATTTAATGATTTAAGCATTTTGGTTGGACATACTAACACGGCATCAGAACACAGATCAAGAGTTCATATGCCGGCACTTTTTTCTCGAAGTCGTTGCTCGTAGTGGGTTTAGAACAACCTACTTCTTTAAAACAAGAGCCATTTATATTTCACTAATAACTAAGCGGAGTCATACACCCATAAGAGGGTGGGCCAAGATTGCTAATTGTAATCCTGCTTTGCTTAAAGTTACGAGTTTATAATGTGCCTCATTTGCATTTAGTTTCCCCCTACCTTGTCGCTTAAAATTTTCATTGAATTTTACTAACGTGCAAAATGAAATCAAATTACCTAAGTATGATAAACGATGCATGCTGAGATAAAGAATCCAAAAATAATATGAGTCAAATGTTATCAGGATTAACAGGAGGAGATCCTCCGCCTTCATTTGTGTTCTTATTCAGTGCGTCAGTTAGCCCAACTGTATGTCCAATTGAAGGGGGTTAGTCTTAAAATCTATCGGGAGAATTATCAAAAAGTTCTAAATCTATTGCAATTGTGCCAATTTAGTTATAATTTTTGTTTGGCCAATTTAGTCCTAAAGATTTTACAATTGTGCAAGTTTAGTCCATTCGATCAAAATTAGCCGATCGGCACTGACGTGGACACCAGCCGTCCAACAAAATATTTTTTAACAATTTAAAAAAAATCGAATTTTTAAATATTCTTTGAATTTTTTAATTCTTTTTTTTTCCTACATTCTCCTTCCTCCGGCTAGTCGACGCCGGCCAAAGGCAAGGGCTGGCAAGGTCGGCCTCGCCAAATTTGGGGAGGCTTGGCCTCACCTAGCCATGGCGAGGGCCAAGCTTGCCGGCATTGGCCAAGTCGACCCTCGCTAGATCCAAGGCTTGGGAAGGTGAGGCTCCTCGCCTAGCTAGATCAAACGACCCGATGGAGCCCCCGTGGCGATTCAACGGGCCGTCCAAACCTCACAACCATCAACAGCACGACGAGATCCTCGATTCGATGAGGATGTTGTGCTCTCGACACCCCTCGCTAGTGGCCAGCGAGGCCGCTGTCACCAAATCTAGCGAAGCTCGACCTTGCCCAGTCATGGTGAGGTCGAGCCTCACTGTCCCTGGGCGAGGAGCCTCACTGGCCAAGGTAAAGAGCCTCACCGGCCAAGGTGAGGTCGACCCTCGCCTTGGATCTAGCGAGGGTCGACCTAGCCAGTGCCGGCAAGCTCAGCCCTCGCCAGATCTGGTGAGGCCTTGCCCAACGATAGCGAGGCCAGCCTCGCCAATGGCCGATGAGGCCGACGAGGTAGAAAAAAAAAAGAATTCAAAAATTCAAAAAATATTTAAAAATTCGATTTGTTTTAAATTGTTAAAAAATATTTTGTCAGATGGCCGGCATCCACGTCAGCATCGATCGGCTAATAAAAAGTTTAGGACTTAATTGGCCAAAAAAAAAATTATAACTAAATTGGCACAATTGCATAGGTTTAGGACTTTTTTGGTAATTCTCCCAAATCTATCACTCAACACATCAATAATTGAGATTCATAAAATATTGTGGTAGGTAAAGGTTCATATTGTCATTTGGTGCCTCAATAGTCCTAAACATAGATCCATGTGAAAGAGGCTAGTCTTAAAATTTATCGCTGAATGCATCATGCGTGCTAGAAGACTATGTTAATTCCAAAAAGTCATAAATTTATTACGCTTTTACCAATTCAATCCTAAACCTTTCAAATATGTGAATTGAGTCATAATCACATTTTGCCCATTGAGTCCATCTTAAAATTATTGATGTAGATGCCCACTGTCTTACGTGGACAACTTTTATAATTTTTTTTTTAATTTCTGAATTTTTCTGTTTTTTCTTTCTTTGTTTTCCTTTTTATTCCTTCCAAGCTTGGGCAGTCGAACCTCACTAGCCATTGGACAAGGGTCGCTAACTAGGGGTGAGCATGGTCCGGATTGGTTCAGTCCACCCCTAACCCTAGGACCAACTCGCACAATGATGATCCTCAATTTTTAGGACCGAGGACTGACCTTATTGAGCTTAAGACCGAGGATCGGACTAACCCAATGGATTCAGTCGAATTCCAAGGTCAACCTGGGACCAACCGATAATTTTTATTTCATTTTTTGTACTCCTTAAAAAAGCAATTGAGGACTGGACTTACCCAATGGGTTCAATCAGATTTCAATGTCAATTCAGGACCAACCAATAATTTTTTATTTCATTTTTTGTATTAATTGAAAGGGCAACCGAAGACCGTACCGACCCAATGAGTTCGATAATGAGTGAGGTCAACTAGGGAAGGCAAGTGATGAAGGTCAAGTGGGGTGAGCGTCGAACAGAATAAGCATCGAATGTCGAGCAGGAAGCAACAAGCCAAGTGAGTATCAAGCAGCGAGCGGCACGAGTGACCTAAAGCAAGTGAGGCGAGTGTCGAGTGGCAATCTTTTGATTTTGGCAAATTGAAGACTAAAATGACAAATAAGATAGAAAAGAACGAATACTAGAGGAGGATGACATAAGGTGCTTTTTTGGACACCGTGGGGACTACTCACAAAAACATTTTTCTCATTCATAAATTATTATTATTGATGTCGTAAAAGACATTAACAACCTAAGTTACTAAAGAACAATGTAAAATTATTTGAACTCCTCACTAAAGAGCCGTTTAATGTTGTTGACGCCGTTTATTTTAAGATTTTCTCTATATGAAAAATTATAAATAATATTATATATATAGTCATAGTTGATCCGGGTTAGACCAACCCGGAACACTGACCTGCATAGTACTAGTCAAAAAATTCTAGGACCAAGGATCGACTTAGTCTCCTTAGGAACCGGACTAGGACCAGTAGGGTTGGGTCCCCTGGACCAATGCTCACCCCTGTCATTAACCCTCACATGTTGTTAGTTGGGCCTCAACTATTGTTGGTCGGGCCTTAGCCATGACTGGCAAGAATTGGCCGGCAACCCTTGCTGGACTTGATAGAAAGAAAAGGAAAAGAAAAAAAAAAGAAAGGAAAAAGGAAAAATGATTAAAAAAATATAAAAACTTCTGCATGTTAGTGCCGACTGTCGATACTATCATCATCCACATTTAAAATTGGTTAGATAGATTCAAATGGAAAAACATAAAAAGATTTATGACTCAATTAGTAAAATTGAAAGATTTATGACCGAATTGATAAAAGTGCCCTAAATTTAGGACTTTCTGGACAATTTTCCTAATGTTAGATCATGCTCCATCCTATGCTATTGCTTAATTTACAATGCATACTATTATAATTTCTATTGTATTTTCTTTCACAATTAATCAAGATGTTTTTTTTTTTTTTTTTGTGCAAGAAGAAGATCCGTATTAAATTGAAGTTTAGGGGAAAAATAAAATCAAACAGTTAAAGATATACGTTTTCAATGGTGATTAATTTATCTATGTTATTCAATGGGGTCCAATGGTCCCGCGCGAGCGCAGCCTCCTTCTTCCCAAGACACCTCTTGATGAATCTCTTTGCAAGAGCAATGGTGCCCACCCATCTCTCCTCTTCACCCCTCACTAAATATGTGTACCCTCTCATGCGAATCGGATCGACTTCACCTGGTGCAACGCCCCCACTTTCGTGCTCCACGCTCATATAATCAGCAATCACTTTTGTAGTCCTCTCCAAAGATTGCCGGCTCGCCGCCATCAAGGCCCTAGCCCTCTCGTCGGACTTCATGGACAGGATGAAAAGGGGGTACGTGCTCACGACCCCTGCGGTCGCGACCCCCGTGTTGGATTTGTTTTGGAATTGCCAGTCTACCAAAAAGATTAACCAAAACAATTTGATCATGACCAGCCAACTGTAGCTCTTCCACTTCTCGTTGTCCTCAAGACTATATGCTGAGAAAGAATCGGGACTCCCGAGGACGATCCAGAGGAACACTGCCCAGACAGGGAAAAAGTTGTCAAACCGAGCGTCTTGCATGAGGCCTAGAGCGTAGGTGAATACGTAGGTTGAGAGAGTGTAGGTCGCGAAAGTGACGAGCTGGAACATGCTGCTGTTGTAGCGGCGCCGGCATGAGCCGAAGGTGGCTTGGAAGAGGAGCAAGAAAGCGGTGAAGATGACTAGGAGCTCAATCCTCGCAAGCGGCGACGGCACCATCGCTGTGCTTATGTTCGTTTCCGTCAAATTCCTCATGTTTGGTACTGATTACTTCCCTCGTTATTCAACTTCTATTTGGAGAAACAAATGGTAGAATTTCTGTGTGAGAGAGTTTCAAAGTTCTGACAATGCTAGAGTACTGAAAACATCTTCATGGACATATACTGCTAGAGAATCGGTGCCTTTGGGAGGTCCGAAGGAAAGGAGAGAAGGAAAACAAATAATCAAGATGAGAAAGTGCCTTGATGATCCCTACCACAGATTCATGATCCCAACCATAGATTCATGTGAATGAGGTTATGTTTGAAATCTATCCCTCAACGCGTCAATAATTGAGATTCATTAAGATACTTTGTAATAAAGAGGATACTCGTAGAGGATATATGTCTTTAATAAAGTATAGTCTCATAATTTATGTTCTACTTTTTCACAACCAACCAACACGATTTGAAGTATTTTTTTCAATCCTTACTATGACGACCTACCCTTGTTATGGAGGAAAATAGGTTTAAGGATATTGCTTGAAAGATGGGCACACGGCCCTCATTTTAGACGTGGGCTCTCCTTAGTCCAAATCTAGCGTGACGTTGTGTATTCAAATTGATGTTGGTGAGAATTTTATAAAAATGAGCCATCATTAACCTATTAGGGTTTGCTAAAAATCAAGTGATGTGTGAGAGCATACTTCACTTCTTAAGCAATAAGAGAATGTAAGGTTGGAGACTTGATTACACTAATTAACTAATTAGTGTATTTTTGACACCTAATCTGGTTACTTTAAAAAAAAATTCAGATAGTCTTTGATTGATCTTATACCCATCCATAAACATGTGAAGTGATCATATAAGGACATAGTCATTAATATAACAATCATAAACCAAAGCCATATCGAATAAATTGTATGGAAAAGCAAGCATCTAGCGCTAAGAAATAATAAATGCCAATCCTAACTAAGCAAAGGGAGATCATAATCATCATATTGAAAGTGCGCAATCAAGGACTTTTGTCTCCAAGAACTATTGAAACTCTATGGTAAAGCCATAAGGACTTGTTCAAATTTTGAGCACAACTCAAGATCAAAAGCTTCCCACTTTTTTAGAGAAAACTACCCAAGAACTATTTTTTAAGCTTTTCGAGGAATTCTAATTTTTTGGAATTCTTTGGAATATTTAATTTTTAAAATGATTTTTTAATTCTAAAAAAAGGGAACTCGGATCGGGTTAGGGACCCCGCCCTGATGTGGGTCTGATCCGGACCCTAGAGGCCCAGGTTGGGTAGAGAATTGGGACCGGCCCTAAGGCTCGGCCCGAATAAACCTATTTCACTCAAACCAATACCTGGTCCGGCCCCTTCTAATTATACTAAGCCCACTCCACAGCAATATAAGCCCAAGTTTTCTTAAGCCAGACCAAAACAAATCAGACCAGAAAATCACCGGTCCAAGCATAACCGGAATAGACCCGAACTTAACAAATCCTAGTTGAGCCCAAAGCCCATAATAGACTTTGTTAAACCCATGAAAACAGAAACGAACCTAAACCCACTTAAGCCCATGCAAAGTAACCTAATTATGCCGTCCGCGCAACTTCCTCCTGATTTGTTTATCCCTCTACTGATTGTCTTCCTCAAAGGCAGGAGCAAAACCAAAATCAGAGAAAGAGTTCACGGATCTACCAGAGGCGTTTTCACAAACAGGTATCGTGCGCTACCGAAGCATAAGTTTTCCGGCTCAACCGAGACTCCAAACGGGGCTGGGATCCTCAGCACACGGCCAACACCACCCAGCTACCTAGCTAAAGAACTACGGGGGCCGGAGTTCACGTGAGCCGGACGGCCACGAACGCCGGTCCGGCGTCCTCAAAAAGGCGGCAAAGCGAGGGAAAAACGGAGGCTTACTGGTTCGGGCTCGAGGTCGACTACCGGGAGGGGTGGTCGGACGGAGCTCGCGCAGGGTCGAGGTGTCGGCCGAAGTTCCCTCTTCCTCTCGGTTCAATCTCAGCTCTCGCTCTCTCGGCCTCTATCTCTCTCGGCTCCTCTCTGTCTCTGTCTGTCTGTCTGTCTGTCTGTCTGTCTGTCTGTCTCTCTCTCTCTCTGGATTTCTCCTTTAAGAAGCCCCCTCGGTCCTTCACCGCCGCGATGTCACCTCCCCCGCTACCACCGCTGAAGATCTCGTGAACACGGTCGCCTCTCTCTCTCTCTCTCTCTCGTTCTCTGGCTTTCCCTTGGAAGAAGAACCCCCCCTCCACTCACGCTCCCTCTCTTGCTTTCAAGGACCGGTGCACATGCCAGCCAGCTGCCACTGCCGGCCCGTCTCTGTAGCTCCTCTCCCTGCCGGCCCTCGCTGCGTTTTAATTAATTGTTTAATTTTTTAATATGTTTTTTATTTTTTTATTTGAAAAAAAATTATTAATTTTCTGAAATTTTTAATAATTAATGCCAGCAATGCAAACGTTCCTAATTTCTATATATGATGCAATTTAATGAATTTTATTTTATATTTAGGGATTAAAAATTAATCATTTTATTTTCTATGTAATTAATCAATAATTAAATGGTTTCCAAAATTTATGTGTCAACACTTACTAAATCAAAATTAAGAAAAATCTATAAAAGGAAAAAGCGTTGTTGAGCTTTTCACATCTAATCAAGATGATTTTTGCATATTTTTTTATGAAAAGAAAATCTTTATTAAATTGAAGCTCATAAAAATAAAAATAATCAATCAATTGCTGTTTTAATGGTGATCAATTTGTCTTTTTCCAATGTCATTTGGTAGTCCAGTGCCAGCGCATCCAATGAAGCACTGACACTTTCCAAAAGTCTTTGTGTCGTGTCGGACATTTCAACACGTGTCCGACATTCTTGGACACTCTTGAACACTTTTCAAAAAATCTAACACCTAGTCAACTTTCTCAACACTCTCTAACAATCGAGTTGGAATTTTGACTTATAAGTTTTTTACACGTGATTTGGTATCAAGGTCAATTTTAAAAATTCAATAAATAATATGTCAAAATATATATGTGAAAAAATAAAATAAAATAAAATAATAAAATAATAAATAGAGAAAGAAGAAAAACTTAGTATTCTTTTCTATTCTGACTCTCACTTCCCATTATATACAATTCTCCCATTAAGTTTTCTTCTCCTCTTCTAACATATCTAACATGCGAGTTCATAATATGGATAGCTTGTTTTTTCTCTATGTTTTATGAATTATTATTTTAGAGTTGAATTTGTCAAATTGAAATAGTTAATTATATCAATATATCGCGGATTAATGTTTTTAGTGTATATTTCTTCAAGGCTTATTTATTTATTTATTTATGAATTTGATTGAAATAATCATAAATATGATAATTTATTATGCATATATAAAAATATATATTTAATATACAACATATCCCAACATGTCGGAATTCTCTATTTTTTTAAAAACGATATGTCGGAGTGTTGTGTTGTGTCATATCGCGTGTCACGTGTCAGTATCGGTGTTACTTAGGGCGCAACCTCCTTCCCTCAAACCCTCTTGATATATTGCTTAGCACAAACAAAGCTGTTCATTTTTACCAAAAAAAAAAAAAACAAAAAACAAAAAACAAAACAAAGCTATTTACCCATCTCTCCTCTTCACCCCCACCAAATTATCTTAAGACTTTGTTGTTTTCATGGATTATGGATGATTTGTAAATATTTTTCTAAAAACGATAACTTGCATCGCTTGAAATAATTAGTTGGTGAGAAATGTTCTATTATAGAAAACCATTTATGTTTAAATAATTTCGTAGATGATCAAAATATTTTTCATTTATTTATTTTTATAAGGGATGCAAGCAATCATCTATATGAAAATATTTTTCAAATCATTCATTTTTCACAAAACGAATGAAGCCTAAAGCTTTGTTCTTTTTGCGAAAAATGTAGCGTTACTGGAAAATGTTTTCCAGTAAGTCATTTTCTAGGAAAATGTAATTATTTTATGGTGTTCGGATCAAACCTGAAAGTGAAGTAGAAAATATTTTTCGCTGCTCGGTAAGAAAAATCTTTTCCTACATATACTCTTTTTAATATTTTTAATTTTCTAAAATGGATTTTTCATATTTTTTAAAAATCAAATTTTAATTATTTTTTAAAAATCGATTATTAAATTATTTTTTCATTTTTCATTTCTTTTTTCTTTATTTTCCATCTTCTTCTTTCTTGATCGATCACCATCCACGGTGACGGCCCGCAACCGGCCACAAGCGATCCTCAAGCTCACCGACGAGCATGAGGCTCGCCACTTGCAAGCATCGAGCTCGAGGCTCGCCAATCTGGCGAGGCTTGAGTCCAGTGAGCTCAAGGCTCGCTAGATTGACGAGCATAAGCTTGAGATTGACAAGTGTGAGCTTATGGCTAGCGAGCGGTGAGCCTAAGCTCACCAAAGGTAGGCGAGCCTCGTGCTCGCCGGTGAGCTCGAGGTTCGCTTGGCAATGGTAGGCAACAAGCCAAGAAAGAAGAAGATGAGAAACAAAAAAAAAAAAAAAAAAAAAAAGAAATGAAAAATTAAAAAATAATTCAAATAAAAAAAAGAAAAGAATAAGAAGAAAGAGGAGGAGGAAGTGAGGATTTGTAGAGGTGTGAGATAAGAGAGATCAAGTGAGGAAAATATTTTTCACTTTTCAAAAGTGAAAAATATTTTCTTCTAACTTAGAAGACTTTTTTCTTTTTATGAAAAACACTTTCCTCAATGAATTCATTTTTCGTTAAATGAAGGTCGGAAAATTCCGAAAATATTTTCCTGGAAGTTATTTTCCGCGAAACGAACGGAACTTAAGTGTAAAATCATTTTTGTTCCTCTCTCTTTCTCTCTCTATATAGAAAATTAGAATTGATTTCTTGAAAGATCGAATTGATTTCCGTTAAGCTCATCTTCCAATTCCATACATTTCAGTTTCCTTATTTTTAAGGAAATTTTCCCTTTTACATATAAGTAACCATTTTATGTCTATCTTTTTTGTTTTTGACAAGAGTTGATGGATATCTCATCATTTGTGACAATGCATCACAAAGAGAATTGTGGTATATCTCGCAAAAAATTGTAATTTTAATTTGTATTTTAAAGAAATTCACAAAATTTCTTTCCCTAGATTGGGATTGTTTGGACCATCATGCGAGTTTCACATTGAAAGCTAGTGCTCGAGGAAGTGGAAACAAAGTTAGCTTATCTCATATTGGATTTCTTGACCTGTAAACTTGATAAAGATAATAACTCACGATGATTTCATTTATTAGCCAATGATGCTGATCCATTATTGAAACAATGACCAAGCCCACATTGTGGTCTTTCAGAGGACCACTTGGATTGGTCAATATGTACTTATTGCGAATGATTCTCAAAACCTTTGACATTGGTAGTACAAAGTATGATGAGTTGTCAAATTCATTTCCCATATTGATGGATGGAATCAAAAGCCTTTTGTTAAGAGTATCTCAGAAGCCTTTTTTGACTAAGGCGCTCCCGTTTGATGTATTCAATAAATCCTTTGCATGAGTTAAGATTATTACAATACCTTTTCTCTTAGGGGAATTTGATGATTGATGATGTCTACCAAGCTAGATGTCAATTTCATCATATTGAATGGTAATGGATGTTTTCCAGACAAATGAATTTAGCTTGATTTGCTCATGCAATCAAAGCTTTCTCTATGATGATACTGTTTTGATGTTGTCTATTATGACATTTATTCAAATGACGATGATCCCACCCGATATGCTCATGCTACTAGTTGTTGATGCTTAAATTTAACTAATCATTTAGTAATTAATTGCATAGAAATTGGCAATTAATTTGTAACCTCTAAACAAAAATATTAGAATTAAATCGCATAGCATATAGTTTTAAGAAAATTTGTTATTTAGTTTATATTCTCTTTAATTGCATTAGCATTGGGATGGTCCTAAACTTAAAAGTGAACGGCTTGGGTCCACGTAGCGAGACAAAATTCTGCCACCACGGGGACAAGCTTGGCCGAAAATTACATGGGAAAGACGGGCTAAATTGAGCTTAATTTAATCTAATTTAATTTAATCTAATTTTAGCCTGCGTGATTTAATTAATAATAGATCTTAAGCTCAATTCAGCCCATTATCTTGATAAGACCTAAAGTAAACCCATGAGATTGAGGTTAAACCTAGGTTTACACTATATAGATGATTTTGTCTCATAATTCGAGGTTGGCAAATTAGAATTTTCAGAGAGCACATTGAAAGAGCACGCTTGAGAGAGCAAAGAGAGAGCTGAAGGAGTCACGGTCTAGACCTCTTTATGGCACTGACTTTGGTGAGTTCGTGGCCGCGCCTTGATGCCGACCTTGCTGCCGATCGTCCGCTGCAATGACAACGACCAGCTTGGCCACGATCCTCCCCGATGACAAAGCAGCAGCCTTCACTCCTCGCCTGGCCGTGAGCAACGAGGATAAAGTTCTGGAGGCTTAACGATTGGAAAAAAAAAAACCGCGACATCGAGTCGGCAAAAGGAGGGGTTGGAGAGCAACACAGACAAAAATCACATGCCTCCGATTCTTCGGCAATGTCTCACGTCTAGATCTCATTATCATGATTATTTTTGTTTTTGTTTTGGAGGATGCACACACGTGGGGAATCTACGAAGAGCTCTCTTCCATTCACGCCAACAGCTGGACGATGTTCACGTTCCGATCCTACATAACACGCCAAAAAAGAAACGCAGAATGTTCCAAAGCGAGTTCCTGCTGTTACCCGACGCATTCACCGAGTTCCGAGTGGCAACGTGCAGTCCCAGATCTTCCAAGCGCCCACGCAAGATCTCCTCGACAACACCGAGACGTCCACAGCGACTGTCCTTGCCGACGCCACCGAATCCGGACCGAGAGCCCCATGACGCGACCCACGTTGATCGCAACTCCCATCGCAGCCCAATCCATCACGAACGGCCTTCCTTTCAGAGTCTTGAGGTTTATTGCTTTGCAGCTTTGGACCATACTGACTAGCAGTTGTTGGCCGTGAACCACTACATCGACGAACGGCACCCCACACGGCCAACCACCGCACTGTCCCTAGCCGTGATGCTCAATTTCGAAGTAGTCCTGCCGCAATCAATGCCGCCATCAACTTCCTTGGTCGTACGCCACTGTGCAAGCCATCCGTCACACCGTTGCCTTCGACCCGCCGCCCGAGCCTCATGATTGTGATTCTGGTCCAGCTCTTTCAAATTTGGAAAATTAATCCCCAAATTGAGTGATTATCTTATCTCTAATTGGTTTAGAATATTTGATTACCTATTTTGAGTGATTGCTATCTTGCGTTGGATATTTAATTAAATAATTATCCACAAAAATCCTATAATCATCCTAAGTTAGGAAATTTCCTAACTTAACAATTGCTTGGACGGTCATCCAATCTCTAACCATGAGATAAGATATTTGGCGGCATGAAAAATCTCCTATCTTATTAATAATCATTTGGATACAATCATCAATTTATCTATTTCAAAATTTAATAGATAATTTTCTAGATATGATAGTTGGTTTATTCCGTTCCCAAATTTAAATAAGATCATTTTTATGGATTGCATTATTTAATCGAATAATTATCCTTTTATTTGACCGTTACCATAAAAAAGAAAACCCAAAAAAATAAATTAAATTAGATTTGATTCTTGTGAATAGCATGCATGTTTACATTAGGTAATTTGTTTATTCCGAATTTTAAAATAAAATAAGAAACAAAAACATTGCTTATGATAAATTAGATTTCCTTTTCTTAATTTAAATTGCATTTTAAATATAGTTTTTTTATTCCTAGTTTTAATTAAAAGAAAACACAAAAAAAAAAAATATCATGCCCATGACCTGTAGAATTGGCTCATCAATTGCACATCATTTTGAAGTCATGTATGCATAATGGGGAAATGTAAAATGTTTTTGATAAATAACATATCTATGTTCATTTCATTTTTTAAAATTTCTTATGCAAAAATATAAACAATTTTTGGACTAAAGGGGATGAGCCCACCACTGGCCCCTCTTAGGTCTAGCATTGCATGTGCATCCATCTTATCTTTTTTTTTCTTCTGTTTTTGGTCAAAAATGCAAGTGATATAATGAAGTTCGCTGAAAATACATCAAGAGCTTCAGCACTTAACAAACCTAAAAGAGCAGATAGAGGGTTGGTGACCCAATTACTAGGTAGACTATTAGATCTTTTAGCTTTGGCTAGCCAATCCACGATTGCATTTGTTTCTCAGCTGCAATGGGCTATCAAGAGGCCCAAAAATTTAGTTAACGACTCCTTGGCCCAGTCCACCAGAGATTGTACTTCCTAGTTCTGCCATTTGGTGGAAGACACGCTTTGCACAAGTACAAGACAATCGAACTCAACTTGCAATATCAAATTAGAAGTTGGGAGGAGAAAAAGTAGGGTTTCAACCAAAGCCTGTGCTTCAGCTTGCTCAGTCGAACCAACAATTACCGATCTTGAGAAGCCATCTAGTAGCCAACCACACGAATCTCAGACAATTCATGCTATGGTAGCTGCATTTCCTCCTCTATCCTCTCCTCTGTTCATAGTGGTTATGGTTGGTTCTTCGGAAGCACACACGAACGCAGCATCAATGTTTACCTTCAAGACTCCTGGGCTTGATTGGTAAAACTATGTTCAAAACTCAAACTACAAAGCCTACTTGATCAAAGTATGACACAAAATATATTCTAAGACTTATTTTGTTTTGTGGAATTTGTGACATTTATGGAAAATGTCTATCAAGAAGCCCCTTTCCAAGAAAATGCAAATATTTTTCACTGTTTGGCTCAGACCTAAAATGAACTGGTATATATATATATTATTGTTTGGTAAGAAATTAGATTTTTCTAAACAGACATACACTATTCAGGCGCTAGTGGCTTATGCATAAGTAGCCAAATAATTAGGCAAGAGCACCAAGGTCTCAAGCATGAATCCTCAACTCTTGAGCATGACCACAAACACTAGTTTTAAGTCCACCGAAACAAAGCCTGAAAACTTAATGCCTATGCATGGCCCCTTGACACATTAGTCTTTGTCTACAAAGACCAAGATCAGGTCTTGGGCGCTCGGGACTAGGACCCCAATACTCAATGCCAGCCAAGGTCAATCGAGGCTGAGCCTAGGACTTGGGAGCTAGGGTCTAAGGCTTGACCTTAGTGGACCTAGGCACGAGCATTAGGGACTTGAGCTTGACCTCAATGTTATCGGGCCTGCCATCCTAAGCACAAGAATGCGCACCAATGTCCCTAGCACCAGCACTGGTGTCCTACGCATGAGGACATTGGTTTGGAGTCCGACCTCATTGAACTTAAGCTTAGGTGTTGGGAAGCCAGCCCCAATGCCAAGGGCCTAGGCACAAGCATTAGGTTTCTCATGCCCAAACATAGAGTTTTTGATTTCTACCATTGATATCAAGTAATATTTTGAAAAATGATTTTCGATTTTTTAAAAAATCATTTTCCTAAATTTAAACTTTGGTAGGAAAACATTTTCGTCGATTCATTTTCCTAAGCAATTCAAACACCATAAAACAAGAAAAATATTTTCCAAAAGAAATGATTTTTGCAAAACAAATAAAGCCAAAGTCTTGACATATAGTGTATTATTTAATGTCTAGCTACTTCACATAAATATCATGATGGCCGTAGAGTTCTTTTCTATATCAAATTCTTTCTTTCGATGGGATTTCTTCCAATTTGTGATTTTGAATCTAAAATCTTTACACATTTTTTGTTTGCCATGTGAAAAAAATGTAAGGTCTGACCAATGTTTTTATTCTTGGAGTGGTCAAAGATTTGGCTTCTCCTCTGGTTTTCAGGTAAACTAATTCAATTGGTTTGACCACCCAAGCCAAGAAAATAAACATTTAACAAACAAATTTTGGTATGCATTGAATAGGCTCATCTACTGAGTTAGATAGGGATGACCTCTTAGCTGATTAAATTAGCCTCTTTTCTACATTTAAGATCATGGGATCAATCTTCCTTACATTACCTCACCCCTTAGCAGATTTACACCATGTTTGGGCGACGAATTAATCGGGTCAATCGGTTTTGCTGGTTTTGACTAGTTTTTCTTTTTTTTTTACCATTCAAGCTTTTAATATGATCAAACCATAAAATAATATTTTTCCAATCTAGCAAGTTAAACTGATTAGTCTAATCTAATTTGAGAACACTAAATTTAACTACAGGTGGGTGAAAGTGTCTGCACTACTTTTAGAGGTGGCACAACAATTTCAAAACATGTTTTGACTCGTATATTATTGTATAAGATTGAATTTCGTCATTTAGATTTTGTTTATGAAATAGGTTAAAATGGATCCACCAATAAAGCCCAAATAGAATATGACCTCAATGGATTTGCATCTACCTTATTTATTAACTATATTGATTAAAAAATGTGGGGAAAATAATAGTGTTGTGCTTCAAAAAAGGAAGAGAAATTTTAAAGAAATTATATATATATATATATATATATATATATATATATAGAGAGAGAGAGAGAGAGAGAGAGAGAGTGTTACATCCTCGAAGGCTAAGCTAGATAGGCCAATTTTCTTGAAGAACAAAAGTTAAATGCAATAAATGGGGTGATGAGTATGAAGGCTTAGGTGTCTTAAGTAATTAATGAGAGAAAATGACTCATAAGCTTAGGTGTATAGTCATCATGACAAGCCATTAATAAATAAGGTGAACCACATGTCCATGTGTCCCTATTAGATTAGGGTCATCATTTCCTCTACTTTGAGACTTCAAGACAAGTTATTTCCAACTATGAATGCTTGATGAATCATCGGCCAAGTAATTAATGAATGATAGTCTTGGAAGACCATTAGGGCGCCACCTCTCCTTTATAGACTTGTTACCTTGAGTTTAATAGGTTTTGACTTCTCAATTTTTTGAAACTGCTGGACCTTTCCTTCTTTCCAATTTTATAGAGCTCTTTGTGCTTCAAATTTAGAAAAACTTCCTCCATAAAAGTTGTTCCAAACATCTCAATCTATAATATAATTAAATTTCATATTTTTCTGAAGTGAAATGGTTGAAACTAAGGTCCAATCAATTACCATACAGAACATGTCCAATATAGTGAAAGCGGTAACCAAGTTGCTTTCTTGAATTCTTATAAAATATTCCCTTTCGAATTTGGATATTATTTCTTCACAAAAGTTTTAAATGACATTCATATCTACAATATATTAAAATTTCAAAGAGTTTTGTGAAGATTTGGATTTCGAAATGAGTCTCTCTCTTTGACCGTTGAATCTACTCGACGGATGAATTTTTGGGTTGTGTTCAGTCAATTTCTTCTCTTCCCATAGCATGAATTTGGCTAAGTTTTCTCATGAAAAATGTTTCTTAAGATCTTCTCGACAACATATTAAAATTTTATAATTTTTCAAACCCGTTTGATAAGGTAATGACGCTAATTTCGAAAGTTGTTTGAAACTGTTCTTCAACTTAAAATGGAAGGTTACACACCAAACTTGGAGAGAAAGGGGCTGCATGCCCAACTTGAGGAACAAGCCATCTAGAGTCTTCTTTGATTGGGATAAAGATGCATTAAATGCTCTTGGACCATAGTGCATTAATGCTAGGTTGAGTAATAAGGCTTAAGTGTCCCCTAATTAATATAGTCATCATTACAAAGATGACTCAACCCCCAAATGGCCCAATAAGAAAAGGAACAAGTGTGACCCTAGGGATAAGGCTAGCCATATCTTCCTCCTTAGTCTTGCCACCTTACCAATCTAGACTTGTCACCCAAAGAAATTCTATTAGTCCATTTGGAAGGGTAATGATGAGAGATTTACCTAAAAAAAAGGCATTCCCCCCAATACCACACACGCCACCCCATATCCTCTCTCTCTCTCTCTCTCTCTCACATGCCTTCTCATTGTCACCCTCTCCCTCTTTCAGACTTGCTCACCGATTGCCTCATCAGATGGTCCTCTATTGGTAAAACTACCTATAGTTTATCGAGGTTCATCAAAGATAAGTATAATCTCTAACTCTTGGTTAGGGCAATAGCCTATGTCATTAAGTTTAGTAATATGCTCACCCATGTAAGCTATGTGTATGTTGTAATGTTCTTTTGTATGGTTTGCTCATGTTTGCATAATTGAATGCATTCACACCATCAAGCTTTGTATGCATTGGCTAAAATGAAAGATGAAGAATCGGCTTATGTAATACATGTATATGATGCCCCTAAAGAGGAAAAAGTGTTCGTGGCCACATAGTGTTGCCGGTAATGCCTCGTTCATTGAACGAGATGCCCTATTTGAGCCAGAATGCCTGGGTTTGAGCCAGGATGCCTTGGGTAAGCTAGCCTTGAGATGCCCTGGTTGAGCTAGGATGCCTAGCTTGAAGCTAGATGTCTCGGTTAAGCCAAGAGGGCCTGGTTGAGCCAAGACGATGATAAATGAATTTGCATAATCGCCGGTTTATGCATAAGCATAATATGTTGATATGTTCATTGATAAGCAGAAGGTAAGCATGCATTGAAATATGCAGTAATGGACATCTGCATGTAGTCAAGGTGTAGCAATAAGTTTGCTAAAGATCTGCCATCTATATTGCATTGCGAGTGTTGTACCTACTAGATTTTGATGATGAGATGTCTTCCTAATAGAGAATTAGGGGTTTTACTTACTAAGTCCATGACTCACCTCGTTGTTTTTCAGATTGTAGGTATGGAGGGGTTACAGTCTTAATAAAGGAGAGAGAGAGAGAGAGAAGAGTAGTGACAATTACGGCCACATCTGGCAGCGTTCCAAATGGCTACCTTTCAATAGTCACAGGAGGTAGGCATCTTCGATGTCGATCGGCTCTCCAATGATCGTAAAGTACATGTATATCTGGAACTATGACATTTCTTCTTTTATTTTTTGGCTAAGATTCCTGATTTGTCGGTTGCTCCTTTATAATGTGGTGCCTTATCTAGATAATATTACATTATGAAGTTTAAATGTGTTATATGGTGAGTATGGGTTTAAGTTGAATATGGAACTATATAAAGAAAAATAGATCCGAATATGTTATATCATAAAAACTTATCCATATATTTACAAATGACTCAAATCCCATCGATTAACCCATCCACTCGCTAAGTTGCGCTGAAAAATAAACCTTCTCTCTAACTGGTTGTGGATGCCTCTGCAACCTCTCTGCTCTAGATATTGTTTCGGGATTTATTATGTATTGACTTTTGTCAACAATGGTTATTTCACTCTTTTAAACAAATGAAATGGTATTTATGTTAACAAAAAGAATCCATCCATTCGCCACCTTTAGGCTTTAGATATGATCCCGACCTTTGGCACACATTGGTGGTCTCTCTCATTGCCCATTTGCATATTTAAAACCAAAATTCGCAACCCCACCAAAAATTCCAAACCTCGATCCTTCTTTCTCTCCTCCCCCCTTCCCTTTTACTCCCTTTCCATGGAATCATATAGAGCTGGTCAAGGTCGTCAATTGATTCAACTATTGGAGTCCTTGAGTAGGATACCCGGATGGCAACAAGTGGGTGGGGTCCCCCACTCAGAAAAAAACAGCAAAAATCAAGGCCAGGGCCCAAAGTGGGGCTATATATATACGAAGCCATGTGCAAATTTCATCACAATTAGTCCCAACCCCACAGGAACACGTGTCCCCATATCTACCCCTTTTGTTAGTCAAAACACTAGAACCATTTTATTCATTCACAGCAGTACTACATAAGTGTTGATGACAAGAGTCTATGCATAATAAATTCCAAAGGTGTTCGAGGGGCTTAGATAGTCAATTACGTGGGGGTATCCCTTTTCGGAGGGCTTTAGCGGTCCAATTTGCAACTCGATTGGCTTCTCATGGATAGTAGGCTAAGGAAATGCTTTTAAATTAAGCTAATGAGTCTTTGCAATCCTAAAAAAAACTCCTCAGGACCTTTGGGCTTTGGCTTGGTTCAGTGAAGAATCTAACAACATATTCATTATCTGTCAAAACTTCCGTGTGCAGCAACCCATTTAGCTCCAGCTCGATAGTTCCTGCTAGCCAAGACAAAGCTTCCGTTGCCGCTATGGCCTCTATCTCAAGAGCTGAATTAGCTGAGAACTTCTTTGCGAATCCCATAATTATCTCTCCCTTATAATCTTGATGCACTCTGTTAACACCTAAATTTTGGCGACCCATTTAGACATTTAAAAAATTAGAGGTTAATTTTATCCCTGAAAAAATAAAATCACATGGCATATAGTTTAGGAACATTTTTGTTTATTTTATTGGACCGACGGCGAGTGCAAAATTTTTCACATATTCCATTCAGATTCTTTACACATTTAGGCAATATACACCAAATGATGTATTTTCGAGCAAAAAGGAAAATTTTGGATAGAATATGTGAAAAATACAAAAGGGGAATATTGCACAAGGTGGATATATTTCAACGATATATTTAGGGGTATCATGCGCGAACAAAAAGGAAAAAATATATACCGTAGAGATACATTTTTTAGATCTATATAATACCTCGCGTGCAATTTGTTTGAGGAGGCCACACATATCAATCCACATGGCCGTACGTAGAGGAGGATTTTCAAAATTTTGGAGAGCAAATACGTGAGAAAATTCTGAGAGATTTCGAAAAAAGTTTGAGAGCAAAAGTGGTGGCCTCTCTCGGTTTCCTAGGTCAAAGAAAAGAGAAAAGCAACCGGTTTGTAGAGAGAGAGAGATGACTGGTGAGGATGAAAAGTTGAGAATCGAGAGAGAGGGACGGATCGTGAGGGAGAATCGTTGGCGAACGTGTGCTGCCCTTTCATTTTCGGTGATCAATTGACATCAGTGATCCCTACACGTGCCTACAGCTCCTTCTCGGTCCCTTTTACCTTTGGAAGTTCAAAGGAGGCTCCATCGACATCAGTGATCTTCACGTGTGCCTGCAGCTCCTTCTCGGTGCCGGTGTTTGGCTGTGAAGGGCGCCCAACGTCAACTAATTTGCTGTCCCAATTGCTGCCTATGTCCAGGTGTCGAGGTGTGCTTCAAAGTGGATTGAGCAGTATCGGTGTAGGCGTGTCCGTGAGTTCCTCAGGCTTGAATCGTGTCCATCACGACCCAACCCAATATCGGTGAAGCTTGCTGATTTTGCTGCGTCAACGTTGCTGTTCCATGTTTAACTCGACGCCACATTGATGTCCCGAACATTAGCCCATCGAAATCGTCACAAATTGTGCCAAGCCAAGCCGAGATATTGCCACAACCGTTGCCCTAAAGCTGAGCCGTGCCGTGCCGTGCCCATCGTTGGTTCGTTCTACCGATTGGTTTTTTGGAAAAATTCAAATTTAGGTATAGATCTATTTTACTTTATTTGATAGGTTTATCTTTTAGGTAGATTTAACTTATTAGGTAGATTTGTTTATCTTGTTTGAGGTTTTGATATTTTATCTCTTTGTTTGATTTTTTTTCCAATACATGATTGAAATTCCCTAATGTAGCATCTAATTCGCAACCGCACGAACATTTATTCTATCTATAAGGCTTTAGATGGAATAATTATTCACGCGGGAGTAAAACTGATATCTTGATCTTTAAGGCTTAAGATCAATTTATCGATTTTATTAGCGAGATAATCAAATTTGAATTTCAAATTGAGTGATGGACAATATTCTTGACGATCATGGTTGGTTTGATGTTTATCTCATAGTTGTTCTATTTATCCCGAAAATACAAAAAAAAAAAAAAATCGCAGTCCCATCCCATGTAGATTAGGATTGATTGCATGATAGGTTAGTTAGTTTTTTTTTAATGCATGTTTAGATGGTATCTAGGTTAGATGATATCTTTGAATTAGATTGCATTCATCTAGGATGTTAGTTTTAAATTTGAATTGCAGGTTTAATTATTTGGCCATTTTAATTTTGAATTTCATAAGAGAAAAAGAAAAATTAGAATTAGGGCATTCTTTGCACGTCATTGCATATCAAGATAGATTGCATGCTTATTAAGAAAATAAAAAATCACGTGCACGTCATATAGAATTGGGTTCATGAAATGCACGTCATTTAGTAATTGCTAGGTTCATTTAATTAGAATTTCCTCGTCATTAGAGTTAGGTCATTTGGTTAATTTAGATTGCATATTTAATTATTGCATGGTCACTAAGAAAACACAAAAAAATCATTTTTTTTTTTTTTACTTATGTCATATAGTTTAGGTCATATTGCTATGCCATATCATTGCATGTTAGATTAGTATATTGCATTGCATGATTCTCATTAAAACGAAAGCAAAAATTGAGTGATTGCGTGTTAATTAGAAATCATATCTAGGATTACTGATGTGAATTTTGATCTAACAACACAGATGCTTTCGTTGTTTCGAGGTAAATCCTATAATTTATTCACTACTTTATTTGAGTGTTAAATTGGTAGTTTGCGCACTCGCATGATCGCCTCACTTGTTAGGGAAATAAATTTAAAATCAATCAAAACTGCTTGCCAAACATTTTTCAAAATAAAAAGAAAGGTACCGAAAGGGCATTAGAGGAATCTAGTGTAATCAAGTCCCCGTACCCATAGTCTTTGGTTCGTAGGAGTAAAGTAAAACTCCCGTTACTTTACTTAGGTTTCTAATCTACCCACCAAAAATAGATTAGTGGCGACTCCTAATTAAAAAAATTACATGTTAAGAATTTGAATCAAAAGTCGCGAATTGGTATGGGCTTGGGAGAGCCCAAGTTAAGTTTAGGCTTAACAATCCATTAGCCAAACCTTAGGTGGTTCACACCCGAAAAATTTGGTCGCGACAGCTTGGCGACTCCGCTGGGGACTTGTGTTAAAACACTTAGTGGACTTAGGCCAATTTTCTTCTTTTTGAAAATGTTTTTGTTTGGCAGCGAGGATTCTAGGTATGTCCCTAACATTTAGGTGTTAAATGTTTTTGCAGATTGGGAGGTATAAGGGGAGTAGTGATTGCTAACATTTGTCTTGCAGGTTGGAGTTGGGGATGAATGTTTTAAATTCAAGTTATTGAAGTGTTGTTTGATTTAAATTATTGTGCATGCCCTGCATTTAGCACTACACTTTTGCACACACAACCTGCCACCGGACCTGGGCCGCACTAAGATATTTAGGATGGTATTGAGTTGGATACGACTTCGACCGCGAGGCAGCGTAGTAGAGGTTGCCCAACTCAATCCCGAAAGTTTTTCTTGGTGTTAAGAATGCTTACCTCTGCCCGCGAGGCTGCGTTGCATTGGGGTATCGTTCTTAACTGAGCCAGAGTTAGGAGGACTTGACTTAGTACGCGAGGCTGCAACTAAGTCATCCCACCCTTTTAACTCCACCTTGCTTAGCCTTTCTAGTTAGAAATCGAACCTCACATCTCATGCGCATGTCTATGTGATTGCCATTGATTCTCCTTGGTGAAGTAAGTGTTCTTTCCCTATAGCATGCAATTTATTTTCTTGGGTCGGTCCATGACAATCTAGGTCAATCATTGATTTGATTCATTTGTCAATTAAAAATGAAATGAGAAATTGCTAGGGAATGATGCATTTAAAAAAAAAACTTTGGAGAATTTGTTTTTACATCATGTCTAGAAAATTTGGTTTTACTAGGACATCCATTTTTAGGAAATTCCCTTCTTGCATAGACTTTTCATGAATAAATGAAAAAACAAATGAAAAAAAAATAGAAAAATCGATTAGATCATTGTCATGGATTGACTCTCCATTTACACCTCATGCTTACATGTTCCCGTTTATTCCTTTAGGTGATTATGGGGCACTCCCGCTCACCCATCCGTACACGGTCGAAAGCTAAAATGGCAGATCGAAACGATGTACTGGACCGTATCATTGACAATATGAACAAGCGAATTGCACACCACCAAAGTCAAGTCGATGAATTGTCTGCTACTGTGGCTTTTCTCATCAAACAAAAGGGCTGCAATGACATAGGTACTCTATCTTCAATGAGAAATTGCGACTCGAAGAAGAAAGTCAAAAGAACTTTTGAATCGTCTCATTTTCCTGAGATAGCTGAATTTGATGCCACCATGAAGAGACTAGTGACTTATCTAGAAGGAAGAATCTCTAACCTGGAGGGTTCACATCACAAGATCAAGGAGGGTGAAGAACTCAAGCACACATGATTCATGATCCTAAGTAGTTTGCTTTCCTTATTTAGGGGCATGTTCAATTGCACCTTCCCCTGTGTGGGAATTCTTATTGCTTTTTAAGGATTGATAAAAATTTCTTCTGTTTTGCTTTAGTGCTTGAATATCACATTTTTCATTCCAATAAATGTAATTTGATTGACGAATATCAATAAAATTACAAGTTTTGTTTTGAGGACATGATGGGGTATGCCAAACCAGTCTGGTGACGATATCCAACAATGAAAAGAAAATATCATCCAAGGAGAATTCTGAAGACTGGACTTCTTCATGCTTCCTCGTCCAAAATATTCCTCAAAAAGAAAAAAAAAAAGATCATTTTTCAAGCCATTTCCAAAAAGTATGCATTAGGTTAGCCTTGTTTAATTTTCTGACTCATTTACTTCATGTTTCAGAGCATTACTTTCTTGACTCAATAAGAAAGCATCTGAAAAAGGCACATCAGGTTGCAATTGGTTCAATTGTTACTCAACAAGTTTCTAAAGAGTTAATGTCGGTCACATCTCGATACTACTTGAAATATCCATCTTGAAGGGCCAAATAAAGTGTGTTCCATTTTCAAGCTTGACGGAATTTTCATTCTTGCCCATTAAATGAGGGGCAAGTTAAAAGAGGATCATCCATCTTTGGTGAAAGAGGTACATCTCGTTTTTAAACATAAATAATTTTTGGAGATGACACTTTGTTCTTTTCCTTGCAGATGACGAATTGGGGGCACTACAGATTGTAGTAGTGACATGACTAAGACAAAATCTCGATCCGAGCCAAAATGGTTGTGCAATTTGAATTTACTTTGATGTTGCATAGTATCCTATTCATGCACGTTGTTTTGTACAAGGGCAAAAGTAAGATTTCATCAAATCAAAGATCGGATTTTCATCCTCAATTGATCAATTTGTGTTTGTTCCCTTTTCAATAGGGGCAATCTAAGGACACCCATTGCTGAGATAGTCCTTTCGTGGGACAATTCCTTGAATGAATGCTTGAAATCATGTTTTTCATACTTGTGAGAACATTTTTTTTAGTGTAATAAATTGTTTGTTTGAAGTCACAAAGCGCTTTTCATGCTTAAAGTTGCTAGACTCTTTTGAAAGGAGAATTTTCACATTAATTTAGCTTACCAATTTCACGTGGAGATTTGTCAAGATAGACAACTCAATGGAGTGACATCAATGTTTAAGAACGCTGAATGAGACGTATCAGGATGATGAAAGGCAAGCCCTATCCTATACACAGTCCCCTAATTATATACTTGTGAGATGAGTGTAAGAAGTTCCATATTCGTAAGGTAAAGAGTTCTCTCGCGAAAGGTACGATAACCAAAATGATGAGGGGCAATTCATTTCTCTATCCCAAACACAACAGGTGATCCATTGCTTAACCACTTTGAGCCTTATACACTTGTGGAGATTCTTTTCAAATTATCCCTATCAAGAACCACCCCACATCGGGGCAAATTGGAGGGTAAGACAGCATCATAAGGTAAAGAAAATGGATTGAAATTTTCTTGCTCTTACTTGCATCAATCTTCTAGTCATGCTATTACATTGAATTCATGCGGCAATTTAAGTGCCCTAGGATGACGAAGAGCATTTCTTTCTATATCCTATACACTTTTATCCATTGCATAGCCCATTTGAGCCTATGAATTTATTTCAAATTAAACCCAGTTGGTGATCATCCCCCACACTAGGGCAAGGCAAAAGACAGATGAGGACTCTTGAAAGTTCGGGTGTCATTCAGAGTGTAATTCCTTGACGCGTGCACTGTGCGCGAAAATTGAAATCAAAATAGAATTAAGGGGCATGAAAAAAGCAGTGTGCCTGGTAAAAGCAAGACCAATGCCCGAAAAAAAAAAGTGAAAAAAAAATGAATAAGAACTAGGAGCATGAAAAAGCGGTGTGCCTGGTAAAAGTAAGGCCAATGCCCATAGATGAAAAAGAGAGTCAAGATAAAGACTATCTATTGCAAAAAGATTGTATCTCCAATGGAGCAATACTCAAAGAACTCAAAAGTTGAGTTTTTACAATCATGGGGCATTTCATGAAGATAATCCTCGATGATGAAAAAGAAAACCGGTGGCAATGCCAAGATGATCATCAAACTCTCACATTCTACACACATTTTGAGCCTAATGATCGTTTCATTTCTCAACCCATGAACCCAGCCTACGTTACGTCCCTTGCAAAGTCTCTTCAGATTATGACACTTGAATTAACATAGGAGTTCATATGTTTATAAGCATCGCTCGAAGAAGTATGAGCAAGATTATTTCTTTCTCATTTTGCAGGATTCTTGACTTGTAAACCCGGAGATGATTAAAGAGTTGTAATAGCCTTGACTCAAAGAGTCCCTTTGTTAAGCCATTGACTGAGCCCATATTACGGTCCTTATTAAAGACCTCTCAGATTGGTAAGGTCGTACCGCTTGCGAGAAAACTCGGACCCTTGTTGGTGTGATGATAGTGAGATGGAGCGATTCTCATAAAATAGCCTCTAAATGAGAGTGAGTGAAAGTCCTTTCTAATTGAAGGTCCCTCATTTGGTATTTTTAAGACATCCATGTCATGAGTGAAGATTGTCTTGAATGATAATTCTCTCCAATGGAAATTTGGGTGATGCAATGGTCATTATACATGAACCCCGATTGAGTTGATGAAAACCTCACTAAATTTTGAAATGTGCATTCTAGAGTAACTCAAATTGTCTATCTCTTTGATGAATGCATATAAGTTTTTGCTCTAAATCATGTCTGACAGGTAATTCAAGTTCCATTCAAAATGTTTCATGATATTAGGAGATGAGAAACCTCCACCATGAGGTGAAAGACCTCCACAGGATATCCAAATTCCAAAAGACATATCTCCAAGAATCAGAGATATCATCAGGTAAGTATATCTCTACCATACTCTAAAATACTTGTCATTGTGCAGGTATTATCTCTCAAGTACATCGACACTTGACTTGGTCAAGCTGTCCAGTTATATCGACCTGGCGTGCTTTTGTAGCCCAGAGTCCATTTTATTGAACCGGCGTGCGTCCATAGCCCAGATTTCTCTTATCGACCTGGCGTGCTTTCGTAGCCCAGAGTCCATTTTATCGAACCGGTGTGCTTCCGTAGCCCAGATTTCTTTATTGACAAGGCATGCTTTCATAGACTAGAGTCTCTTTTTATTGACCCGGCGTGCTTTTGTAGCCCAGTGTCCATTTTATCGACCTGGCGTGCTTTCGTAGCCCAGAGTCCTTTTCACCGACACTCAATGGAGTTGTCCCCCCAAAGATTTTTCCTCCAGATTCAATCTGATTAAGGCGACCGAAGAATGGTTCGGGTCCTGGTCGGATGATTTCTGTAGCAAGGCTGGGCAACCGAAGAATGGTTCGGGTCCTAGCCAAGCAAAACCTCAGTCTAGGCGACCGTAGAATGGTACGGGTCCTGGAAAAATAATTTTCTTCGAGGCAACCGTAGAATGGTACGGGTCCTTGACAACACCTATTCCTTATTCAGGCGACCGTAGAATGGTACGGGTCCTAGAAAAATAATTTTCTTCGTCAAGGCGACCGTAGAATGGTACGGGTCCTGGAAAATGAATTCTCGTTTAGGCGACTATAGAATGGTACGGGTCCTAGACAAAACATTTCTGCCGTACTGGGCGACCGTAGAATGGTACGGGTCCTAGGAAAGCAGTTCCTTAAAACCTTTCTGCCGTATTGGGCGATTGTAGAATGGTACGGGTCCTGAGAAAGCAACTCATTTCTTCCATACTGGGCGACCGTAGAATGGTACGGGTCCTAGGAAAGCAACATCTTCACAAAGTCATATTACTATTCTAGGCGACCGTAGAATGGTACAGGTCCTAGACAGGTAACACTCACTACCTTGAATTACTTTATCCTCCTCGAAGGTAAGTTATCCCAGGTAGGTTTATCTATCATTTGCATTAGTATTTCCATGCATCATATACATTGCATTAAAAAATGGAATTCACGTTCCAACAAAAAATCATTCACTACATGTGCATGGTCAAAATTTAGGTCTCAATTTGTCTTTGAAGGCAACCTCTACGAGCTCACCTTCAAAGAGGGGCAGCTGTTGACACCTAAATTTGGCGACCCATTTAGACATTTAAAAAATTAGGGGTTAATTTTATCCCTGAAAAAATAAAATCACATGGCATATAGTTTAGGAACATTTTTGTTTATTTTATTGGACCGACGGCGAGTGCAAAATTTTTCACATATTCCGTTCAGATTCTTTACACATTTAGGCAATATACACCAAATGATGTATTTTCGAGCAAAAAGGAAAATTTTGGATAGAATATGTGAAAAACACAAAAGGGGAATATTGCACAAGGTGGATATATTTCAACGATATATTTAGGGGTATCATGCGCGAACAAAAAGGAAAAAATATATACCGTAGAGATACATTTTTTAGACCTATATAATACCTCGTGTGCAATTTGTTTGAGGAGGCCACACATATCAATCCACACGGCCGTACGTAGAGGAGGATTTTCGAAATTTTGGAGAGCAAATACGTGAGAAAATTCTGAGAGATTTCGAAAAAAGTTTGAGAGCAAAAGTGGTGGCCTCTCTCGGTTTCCTAGGTCAAAGAAAAGAGAAAAGCAACCGGTTTGCAGAGAGAGAGAGATGACTGGTGAGGACGAAAAGTTGAGAATCGAGAGAGAGGGACGGATCGTGAGGGAGAATCGTTGGCGAACGTGTGCTGCCCTTTCATTTTCGGTGATCAATTGACATCAGTGATCCCTACACGTGCCTACAGCTCCTTCTCGGTGCCTTTTACCTTCGGAAGTTCAAAGGAGGCTCCATCGACATCAGTGATCTTCACGTGTGCCTGCAGCTCCTTCTCGGTGCCGGTGTTTGGCTGTGAAGGGCGCCCAACGTCAACTAATTTGCTGTCCCAATTGCTGCCTACGTCCAGGTGTCGAGGTGTGCTTCAAAGTGGATTGAGCAGTATCGGTGTAGGCGTGTCCGTGAGTTCCTCAGGCTTGAATCATGTCCATCACGACCCAACCCAATATCGGTGAAGCTTGCTGATTTTGCTGCGTCAACGTTGCTGTTCCATGTTTAACTCGACGCCACATTGATGTCCCGAACATTAGCCCATCGAAATCGTCACAAATTGTGCCAAGCCAAGCCGAGATATTGCCACAACCGTTGCCCTAAAGCTGAGCCGTGCCGTGCCGTGCCCATCGTTGGTCCGTTCTACCGATTGGTTTTTTGGAAAAATTCAAATTTAGGTATAGATCTATTTTACTTTATTTGATAGGTTTATCTTTTAGGTAGATTTAACTTATTAGGTAGATTTGTTTATCTTATTTGAGGTTTTGATATTTTATCTCTTTGTTTGATTTTTTTCCAATACATGATTGAAATTCCCTAATGTAGCATCCAATTCGCAACCGCACAAACTTTTATTCTATCTATAAGGCTTTAGATGGAATAATTATTCACGCGGGAGTAAAACTGATATCTTGATCTTTAAGGCTTAAGATCAATTTATCGATTTTATTAGCGAGATAATCAAATTTGAATTTCAAATTGAGTGATGGACAATATTCTTGACGATCATGGTTGGTTTGATGTTTATCTCATAGTTGTTCTATTTATCCCGAAAATACAAAAAAAAAAAAAAAAAATCGCAGTCCCATCCCATGTAGATTAGGATTGATTGCGTGATAGGTTAGTTAGTTTTTTTTAATGCATGTTTAGATGGTATCTAGGTTAGATGATATCTTTGAATTAGATTGCATTCATCTAGGATGTTAGTTTTAAATTTGAATTGCAGGTTTAATTATTTGGCCATTTTAATTTTGAATTTCATAAGAGAAAAAGAAAAATTAGAATTAGGGCATTCTTTGCACGTCATTGCATATCAAGATAGATTGCATGCTTATTAAGAAAATAAAAAATCACGTGCATGTCATATAGAATTGGGTTCATGAAATGCACGTCATTTAGTAATTGCTAGGTTCATTTAATTAGAATTTCCTCGTCATTAGAGTTAGGTCATTTGGTTAATTTAGATTGCATATTTAATTATTGCATGGTCACTAAGAAAACACAAAAAAATCATTTTTTTTTTTTACTTATGTCATATAGTTTAGGTCATATTGCTATGCCATATCTTTGCATGTTAGATTAGTATATTGCATTGCATGATTCTCATTAAAACGAAAGCAAAAATTGAGTGATTGCGTGTTAATTAGAAATCATATCTAGGATTACTGATGTGAATTTTGATCTAACAACACAGATGCTTTCGTTGTTTCGAGGTAAATCCTATAATTTATTCACTACTTTATTTGAGTGTTAAATTGGTAGTTTGCGCACTCGCATGATCGCCTCACTTGTTAGGGAAATAAATTTAAAATCAATCAAAACTGCTTGCCAAACATTTTTCAAAATAAAAAGAAAGGTACCGAAAGGGCATTAGAGGAATCTAGTGTAATCAAGTCCCCGTACCCATAGTCTTTGGTTCGTAGGAGTAAAGTAAAACTCCCGTTACTTTACTTGGGTTTCTAATCTACCCACCAAAAATAGATTAGTGGCGACTCCTAATTAAAAAAATTACATGTTAAGAATTTGAATCAAAAGTCGCGAATTGGTATGGGCTTGGGAGAGCCCAAGTTAAGTTTAGGCTTAACAATCCATTAGCCAAACCTTAGGTGGTTCACACCCGAAAAATTTGGTCGCGACACACTCCTGCTGCCAATCCCTTCGAAGAGCCATCAATCCATGACCCATCCAGGTTGAATCTCCATCTCCTTTTGCTAGTGGTGACCATTGCTTGGGCACGGTTTTCTTCTTCGTCGCACTTGGGTGCTCCATCGGCGGAAGGTGTTGGTTAGTATTTGGGCATTTTCAACAATTGTTCCTAGGTTGGGTCGTCTGTTCTAGAATACAAGTGTGTTTCGCTCTTTCCAAATTAGCCAAAGACTTTCAATGACCCACTCTTGAGAAGAAGGGTTAGCTCCAGAGATAAGTACTTCATCTACACATTTGTCTATCCTTGTTATGTTTATTAGAGATGCATCCATATTTAGCCTTGGATCTAACCAAATTTCCTTGGTCCAATCGCATAGCACGAAGATGTGTTCCATCGTTTTTGGGGTCTTCTTGCAAATTGGACACAGTAGGTCAGGTAACACTTTCCTTCCGCACAAATTTTCCTTTGTGGGTAGATCATTTTGGCACACACTCCACAAAAAATACACATTTTAGGGTTGGCATGTAGCTTCTCCATAGGGAACGAGGCGGCTGATATGATGAGGATGCTTGTTCTATGTCTAACTTTGATAGTGTTGAGCGTAGTTGATTGTATCCCTACTTCACTGAATACTCCCCTATAGTGTTTCCTATCGAAACTCATTGATCCCCTTTTGAGTTCAGCTTGATTTGAATAGCCAATATTTCTTTCACTATGTTCTTTTCGAATAGCTCCTGCAATTGATGTTCATTCCGCATGTTTGATCCTTGGTCAATTAACTTTGCAATACTCCTGGGGTCCTCTCAATTAGTTGGACCCCCAATAATCCCAAACTCTAGCCATTTGTCCTCTCTTATATCAATGCTTTCTCCATTTCTGACCTCCCATTTAACTTCAAAACTCATTGTATCTTCCCATTAGCAAGCTTTGCCATCCCCAAGAAGGGTGGGAACCCTTTTTTGCATTCCATGGTTGCCTCTTGGGAAGTAGATCCCTTTCAAAAGCTGGCTCCATAAGGTAGAGGGAGATTGTGCAAGTCTCAATGCTTGCTTTCCTAACATCACCTTGTTAAAAGCTAAAAGGTTTTTGAAACCTATACCTCCATCTATTTTCCTTGCTTTAAGAGTTTCCCACTTCTTCCAATGAATTTCGGACTTGGATTTAATTTTATTTTTTTACCAAAAGGATGCAATCTTTTGCTCGATGGCTTTGCACATTGAGATAAGGATCTTGAATATCGACATATCATATTAGGGAAGTGCTAGTACTACTGTTTTTATCAAAGTCTCATTTCCCGCCTTAGATAGCAACTTCTCTTTCCAACCCTCCATCTTCATGTTTACCCTTGCCAGAAGCCACACAAACATCTATTTTTTTGTTTGACCCCAATCTGAGGGAATGCCTAGGTATTTCCTGGTTTTCTCCATAATTGGTACTCTTAGTTCACACACCATGTTGCTTTTAAGATTTGTGGACAGCCTATGTTGAAGAATGATTTATTCATATTTATTGCTTGTCCCAAAGCAGAACAATATTGATTTAAAATACTCACCAAATTCTTACACTCCCCAATAGTTCCGTCCAAAAAGAATATTGCGTCATCGGCAAATAAGAGATGAGACAGGATGGGGTAGTTTCTATTTAGTCTTATCCCCTTCAAACTTTCGTCTTCCACTGCTTTACTCATCAAGGAAGAGAGCACATTAGCCATGATTATAAATAAGTAAGGAGATAGTGGATCCCCTTGCTTGATTCCTCAAGATGGCTAAAAGTAATGTAATGGTTCCCCATTGATTATAACACTGAAAGTGACTGTGGAAATACACTACTTTACCAATGACACCCATTTCTCACCAAAACCCATGTTCAACATATAGGCACATAAGAAATCCTATTCCACTCTATTGTATGCTTTTTACATATCTAGCTTTAGAATTGCCTGAAACTTCCATTTCCTCTCCCTAGTTCTCAGTTGGTGAAAGACTTCCTAAATTATTAGGATATTGTCTTGAATTTGTCTTCCACAAACAAAAGCATTTTGGTCTAACGCAATAAGCTTCGGGAGCCAAGGCTTAAGGCGATTTGCCATAACCTTGGAAATGACCTTATAATTCAAGTTATACAAGCTAATTGTTTGAACTGGGTAATACTTTCTGGACTATAGACTTTAGGAATGATAACAATATGTGTTTTGTTAAGTCTGGGGTCAAGGTTACCTGAATTGAAGAAATTGCTGACTAGTTGGTGAAGGTCATGCTAAATGTCCTCCTAGTGATGGTGGTAGAACTAGACATTCATCCCATCTGGGCCTAGGGCTCTTGTTGCACCTAATTGAAAGGTCACCTACTTCACCTCCTCTAAGGTTACTGGTGCTTTTGAAGCTTCATTCATCCCTTCTTGGGCAAGAAGAAAATTGGTCTAGAATAGGCTGGAAATTCATGTTGCCCATCGATTCATACAGAAGCTGGTAATAAGTGGCAGTGTGTTGCTTCAATGCATTGGGATCTCGACACCAAGAATCATCCACTTTCAGCATTGAAATCTTATTTCTTTGTCTACGCTGAACTATAGTGGCATGGAAGTATTTGGTATTCCTGTCTCTCCATCTGAGCCAATTGATTCAGGACCTCATCCCTCAATATAGTTCTTCTTGCCTCCACAATTTCTCAATATGCTCTTTGATAAGTTGCTCTTCCTTTATACTTGACTCCCCACCACCCATGTTTGTGAGGTTGGTGAGCCTTCTTTTCAAAGACTATCTGGCTACGAGCACTGGAGAATTGCTTTTTACTCCATGCAATCAATGCTTTAGTGATCTTTTTTAGCTTACTTGCGAAATGTTCAGGTTTGTCTTCCTAGTCGTTCCAAATCTTCTTCACTATCTCCTTGCATTCAGTCTCTTCCAACCAAAATGCCTCAAATCTGAATTCCTTTGTCCTCTTGGTCAAGGTTGGGGAAAGTGTAAGGAGAAGTGGGCTATGGTTGGAACCTATTGCTAGTAAGGCATAAGCCTCTACGTTGGGGCCCTATCTAATCTCTTCTTAAAGAGCTTCCCCATCCCTATTGTTCGCCCAAGTAAATGTACACCCCTTGCTTTCAATGTCCATTAATGAGTAACTACTCATAAAATCACGAAAGGCAACTAACATGTAGTGGTCCGCCTCTCTTCTGCCTACCTTTTCCTAGTGATACATAATTTCATTGAAGTCTCCCATACAAATCTTTGGGAGGTGATTTGTTGAACTTATAGTTTGTATTTGCTGCCATAGCTAGAGTCTTTCGTGATAGATTGTAGATGCTTGTAAAAAATGTGATATGCATCATGTTCCCACTATCTTGGTCCCTACAAGTTACGTCAATGAACTCCTTAGAGCTATCTTGTAGTACCACTTCCACTCCTTCATTTCATATAATTGCCAAACCCCTAGCTATCCCTATAGGATCAAATCACCGCTTGTTGAAATTGAAGTTGCCTCCTAACTTTGTCCACTACTGTTTTTTTATTATTAGTTTCCATTAGGAACACTAAGTCAAGCCTTTCTTTAGCTGCTAAGGCTCCTAGATGCTGGATTGTCAGGGGTGAACTCAACCCTTGGCAGTTCCAGCTCAAAAGCTTCACAAGTTGATTTTTTTCCCGAGTCAACCTCGCTGCTCTATGAAAAACAAGGCCCTCCAGCCCTTGCTTCTTCACCATCTCTTCTAAAGCCTTTCAATCCCAAACAACTCTCTTGAGGCAAAGAAAAGGTTTGGACAAGATTGACCGTCCTCAATCTTGTTCTTCCCTCAGTGCTCTTCGGGTAACGTTTCGTGATTTTCTTCATAGGGTTCTTCAGGCCTTTGATAATGTATATTCATCACGATCTTCCACTTTAGTTACTATCATTTGTCCATGCAGACCCAGCTCCACGTGAAAACCCTAACAAGTAAGACCATAATCGTCAAATTGGACAGCTCAGATACAGTCCACAACGTGAAGGTCAAATTACAGGACAGAGAAGGCAGTCCCACGGATCATGAAATAAGCTTATCCTAAGAGTTTGTCAATTGAAGAGGACATGGATGACTTCTATTCTGCACAACGAACCCAATCTAAGACGAACAGTGTAAGGATTTTTCAACTTTATGAATTAACATATATTTATTTTCCTATTTCGAGAGCTTTGTATGAGTCTAAACATGGTAGCTGTATGAATGAGTTTGAAGAATCTTGAAGTGATTTAGTGTACCGTACAAAGTGAGATTATATTTCGTTTTCTATCGTAGAAAAAGCATCAATATGCTCAAAGGCTCAATTTGTTGGCTGAATCGTCTGTGTCCAGAATCTACATGTTTAATTTGTATGACCATTTCCATTGCTGGACGAGCGAGGGCTTTCAGCTTCAACGTACATTGTGACAATGCAGGTGTGACAGATTAAACACGACTGGGTGGAGGTTGCTTTTTCATTAGTTCATCGGAGAGATAAAGGAACACCCGCAGTTGAACTTTTGTCATAGGCCAGTCAAGTGGGACTCGCTTAAATCATTCATTTGTGATAGACATACGCCCTTAACAGTGAGCGAAGGAGAGAATATTGGTAGATACAGCATTGTTCTTTTGCATTCCTTTCATGGTGCGACTAAGGGTGCATTTAGTAACATTTATGTTTAAAAATTATTCTAGGAAACATAAAAAAAAAAAAAAAAAAGTGTTTCTGTTCCAGGAAACAATTTTTGAACAAAAAACGAGTTTAGTAAACTTGTTCCGGGAATAAAATATAAACAGAAACACGTTTGGTAAATTTATATAATTTTTTTTATTTCTTTTAATTTTTAATATTTTCTTTCTTATTTTCTTATTTCTTTTTTTCTTTATTTATTTTTCCTTTTTTCTTTTTTCTTCTTTTGGCCGGTCGCCGGCCTCGGCCATGGCCAGCGACCGGCCGACGAGGACTGGTGGCCTCGCCTTGGCTGGGCGAGCTCGAGTTCACCCAGATCCGGCGAGGCCGAGCTCGCCCAGTGGCCGGCGAGGCTCAGCGTCGCCGGGCCACCGCCATGCGATGACAACCTGGCGGTGGCCTGGCAACGCCGAGCCTCGCCGGCCGCTGGGCGAGCTTGGCCTCGCCGGATCTGGGCAAGATCGAGCTCGCCCAGCCCAATGCGAGGTCGAGCTCGCCCAGATCCGACGAGCCCGACCTCGCTCAGCGGTCAGCGAGGCTCGGCCTCGCCGGGCCACCGCAGGTCGGCGCCTGGCGGTGGCTCGGTGAGGCCGAGCGTCGCCGGCCGCTGGGCAAGGTCAGGCTCGCCGACGACCGGCCAAAGAAAAAAGAAAGAAAAAAGAAGAAGAAAAGAAGAAGAAAAAATAGAGAAGAAAAGAAAGTGTTTCTAAAATGTGTTCCACAAACAAGAAACAACTTTTTTTTGTTTCTTGTTTCTATTCCAGATGTGTTTCTGGGAACAAAAAAACAATTTTGGAACAAAAAAGCACCCAAATGCATTTCTCTTTCTTTTTTGTTCCTAGGAACAAAAAAACAGAATTTTTTGTTCCTGGGAACAGAAACAAGTGGCAAACAAACGCAGCTTAAATGACTCCAACTGCGTATTAATTATTCTTTACTTTTTATATTTGCTAGAAGTATCTGCAGATGAAAATGATACGGATATGGAATCCAAGATCTCATAGAAGATCGATACTCTCAAACCCTACCAGATAGTCAACCATGTTAGTTCTACTTAGTACTGATATTATAACTGAAACGCGCATGAAGTTGGATGAAAGATCGACGCCACATCACTATACACACGTTATTCAAGTTACAGAGTTCTGTTGAACCAAAGCCTTTGAAGGGGAAGGCCATTCATGTTCCTGAAGCTTAAATTGGCAAGGGGGCTTTCGTTTACTTCACATGGAGAATTAGAAACATGAAACTCCTCAACGAAAATCATTTGATGTGGTGGAAATCAACAAAAAGTATAGTTTTTCCAAGAGATGATTCTTGAAAGATGAATGGTTTTGCAAGAGATAAATTCTTGCCACCACATGGTGCTCCTCAATAATAGAGGGATCTTGTAATTCCCCTCCGTTTTTTCTTTTTATATTACTCGCCCTTTTTTTGTCCTCTTCTTCAACCGCCAGCCACGTCAAAATAGACAAACGAAGAATTTACGCATGATCGTGGGAAGAGTGAGCTTACAAGAAAAAATCGCAGGGCAATTGACTTGTTCGGAAACTGCACCCATCGAAATTTCTTCGATCGAAATCAAAATGTTTAAAACAAGATTAAAACTAACCAAATTCTAATTTTTCTCGGTCAAAAGTTAAATTCTTTGTTTTGATAAGAAGGTTATTATTAGGCCATTTTAATAAGGATTTGAAACGTAAGGGCCTAATTCTACATGCCTTCACTAAACTAACATATATATGCAATCTAGACGTACTAAACACACTAAAATGATTTGTTTGGTCAAGAGCAAGTTTTGCGACGATCTCAAATCTCAAATTTTTCTAGCTTTAACTATCAGGAAATTTCGGGTGACAATAATATTTTGCAATCACTTTGGAATAACCTCTATGTTAATTCATCCCTGGGATCGTTATTACTAAACCAAGAACGGGATGTCTCTGACAAACACATATGATGAAAATGTTCAGTAGCAGTAGGATAATATTGGATGCATAGCAAGAGTTGCAAGTGAAGCAACCAAATACATTGCACAATTAGCTGGTGCAAGATCCTCAGTAATCATACATAAGCAGTCATTTATTACCACTGGTAACTTGCAACTGATGCTATTAAACGCCAGATTTGTTCGGAAGCTATTGCATCTCTCCAAGGCATTCATTACATGGCTTAGTAGGGGTAGGAGGATCTCTCTCAATCCCTGCATGAGAGAGCAAAGCATACAAGTGACTTATAAACTCGCCTCCTCTAGTCAGATGCTCCGCATGCGCTTCTATACAATTTGAAGGTGCCACATACAACAGCAGTTCCACCCAAAAGTCGACTAGAATCTTCCAAATCATTTCCTCACCTATGTCATCCACAAGTTGATTCCCAAGCCGAGCACCTTGTTCAATAATAGCTTTTCCCCATTCAATACTTTCACTACCCTTCCTCTCCATCTTCGAAATTTGGTCATCCATGCTGTTGCATCCTTGAAAGAAGTCTTCGGCTTCAATGATTGCCTGATCAAACACATACTCTGCACTAGAAGGGCGATCAGGCAATAGACGTGGAGCGAATGCAACCAAGTATGCTAGATACTTGGACAACCTAGTTGCCACGTGGAAATTTTTTATCATTTCAGACGACTCTGATCTTTCTGCCAGCAGTTTGTACTCACAAAAGTTAGTGGCGATGTGCCACACCATTATGACCTGAGTCTGTGTCTCAAGCTGACATGCCCACGATAGCTTATTGCACACACTGTATTTTGTCAGTGAGGCTTGTCCATTCTTCAATTTAGCATCATCTTCAATCGACTTCAGAGCATTAAACACCGCTTGCTTCACTTCTTCATCCAATGGGATTGACTTGCTCTGTCTCTGGCCATCCTTAAGCGTATCAATGTAGGCTGCTATAATCACGTTGTTCCATAACTTGTAAGGCTTATAAGAGTATGACTCGAGGAATGAGTACTGACGAAGCTTTCTCTCCCAAGGATTCAGCAACTGCACCCTACACATCCCTCTGATAATCCACTCGATCCACTCAATCTTTTGCCATGACTCGTTCCGCACATACGTGCAGATCAATATCAATTTAGCCCATTCCGAGAAACTCATGAAGAAGAATTGCATGAGCTCCACGATGACAAACAAAATTATCATCACGCTGGTCACGAGTACATCGACACTTAACCCATTTGGCATAGTGGCCAGTTGACAAGTAATGTTAGGATTCCTATGATTCTTCAAGAGTGATGTTGTAACCCAGATGCTGACAATGATGTATATAACCTCCAGCAATTTGAACAGGAACCAGCCACGCTGGAATAAGATAAGGTACTTGGTGTAAAGAAAATCAAAAACAAATGCGAGCTCGACTTCAATTACCCGAAACGCTCGCTCGCAACCGTTTTCTTCCAAGAGCAATCCATAGCGAATCAAGTTCCATGTCTTCTTGTGAGCCTCTTGGGGCAATGAGTAGCCAGTATATCTCAAACCGAGGAGCAAGGCGAGTGCATAAGATAGGCACAAGTCTTTGAGCTTGTCTCCTTGTGAGCTTAAGAGCCCCCCTGCACAGTTCCACACCTGAGTAAAGAGAAGAGCTTGCATGTAAGTTTCTAGCCAAGTTAACTATTTATATACGTGGTTATAATGTGTCTTAAATGTGCATTCTTCCTCCACTTAATAGTTTAAACCTTTTAGTTGGACATACTAACGTCTTGTCAAAGCACTAGTCAAGGTTTCAGATCCCGACAGTTCCTTCTTAAACTCATTACTCATGATGAAATTACTACAACCAGCTCACACAAAATAGGAGATGTGTCCAATTCACAAAGAACTGAGGCGAGTCGTACCCATGTAAGTGGTCGGCTTATATGGAAGGGGGAGTAGTACGCTTAAGCACGTGATTGTAATGTTCCTCATATTAATACAGTCTCCCACTTTTTAATAGCTTAAATTGTTGTCTTGCACTTAGACCATGCCAAATGAAATCATATCACCGAAGTATAATGAATGAAACATGCTGAGATAAAGAACCCAAAAGAAATATTAGTAAACTAATCGGGAGTTGACAAAAAAAAGATCGTCTATCCTCGTTTGTGTTCTTATTTGGTGCCTTAGTAATCCTGGCCATAGATTCATGTGAAAGAGGTTACTTTGGAAATCTATCACTCAAAGGCATCTATAATTGAGATTCGTTGAGTTACTTTGCAAGGTAGAGGACCCAAGGTAGAGGACCTCCATAGAGGATCAATGTCTTATCTTGATCTATTATGTGATATCATATCATTAATAATGCATAATGTCATCATTTTTGCTGTACTTTTCATAACCAGTCGAGATGATTTTGTTTTATTTTATTATTTATTTTTTGTGTGAGAAGAACATCCTTACTAAATCGAAGTTGAGAAAAAACTAAAAAATCGAAGAATTGAATATGTACATTTTCAATGTTGATGATTCGTCTTCGTCATTGACCATGTACATGTCAGTATTTCTGTCGTACTTTTTCACAACTAATCAAGATGATTTTGCAGATCTTTTTTTCGTTTTTTGCGTGAGAAGGAAATCCTTATTAAATCAAAGTTCAGAAGAAAAAAAAAAAAGGAAGAAAGAAAGAAAGAATAATCAGCCGATCGTAGATATACCTCTTCAATGGTGACATATTGGTCTTTATCCAATGTCTTCCGATAGTGCCGT
Organism: Eucalyptus camaldulensis; assembly: GCA_019915185.1. Lineage (NCBI taxonomy): Eukaryota > Viridiplantae > Streptophyta > Magnoliopsida > Myrtales > Myrtaceae > Eucalyptus > Eucalyptus camaldulensis. Next base: position 13,445,549 of record JAHSVA010000012.1, read on the forward strand.
GCCGCCGCGGGCTCCTTCTTCCCTTGATACCTCTTGTTATTCACCCGTTTCTTCTTTGCACACGTCACAAGACTCGTCACAAGATACTCGTACCCTTTCACGCGAACCGGATCAGCTTCATCAAGTGAAGCGCCCTCGCTTTTGTGCTCCACGCTCATATAATCAGCTAATTCTTTGGTTCTCTTCTCCATACTTTTCCGGCTCGCCGCCATCAAGGACCAAGCCCTCTCCAGGGACTTTAAGAGCAAGACGAAGAAGAGACACTGGCACGCGAGAGCCACCTTGGAACTGTGGCGCCAGTACGAGCCTATCAACAAGAACAACCAAATCAATTTGATCATGACCTGCCAATTGTACCTCCTCCACTGCTCGTTTTCATCGAGACTGTATGCAGAGATAGAATCGGCGCTCCCGAGGACGATCATCAGGTACATTGCCCAGATGGGGAATAATTCGTTGCGGAACGGAGCATCGTCCATGAGGCCTAAAGCGTAGGTGAGTACGTAGGTTGATAGAGTGTAGGCTGTGAAAATGACAAGCTGGAACTTTCTGTTGTTGTAGCGACGTCGCCACGAGCCGCAGGCGACAAGGAAGAGGAGCAGGAAGGCGGTGAAGATGACTAGGAGCTCGATCTGCAAGAGCATCCCCACGGGAGTTTCCAGGGACTTCCTATTGCCCAACGAGATATTGCAGTTTCTGATTGTCGCCGGCACCATTGCCGTTGTTTGGTTCGTTTCCACCAAATTCCTCATGTTTAGCACAGTTCGCTGGCTATTCAGATTCTAATTGGAGAAAGAAACGATAGGATTTCTGAGAGAGAGACAGAGAGAAATAGATGGTTGGGGGACTAAATCTTGGTTCTTATATAGCAGGGATGCCAGGGACTAAAATGCGAAAGTCATTTTTTTTTCTTATAATAACACAGGGCATCCGAATTTGTCTCGGACAATCTTCACAATTGCAGGAATTAAACCGTCCAATCCTTGTGCATCGAGTAAGGTCCGATGCTAGACGTCCCTGACAAGGTTACTACATTGGAAGATGCTACAACTAGAATGTATAACGTCCCGCATCAACGAAGTACTTTAAATAGCTGAAAGTATAAGTGTTATCCCCATTAAGACATGAAGAAAGTATTGAACGAGTTGTGATGTGTTAGAACGAAATAAATGTCAATGATGAATTTATGTAGAAATAAGTTTATTTTGGGAGCTCATTGCAAAACGCATGGTTTTCTAAAGTGTTATTGACTTGTATTTTGGATTCAATTTATTGAGAAGAGAATATTACAATTAGCTAGTCTATGAGAATTTGAAGTGCTTCCATACAAACAAAAGATAATAATATGGGTGATTTCTGAAGTTTTTTACATTTTTCAATGTGATCTCTCAATTTTTTTTTTCAATTTAGTTTTTGAACTAATCCTTCCATTAAAGTTAATAGCACCATCAATTGACGCGACAATAATGGATTTTTCATTTTAGCGTCCACAAGGCTTTTTAGCCCAAAAAGAAAGGGAAAAAAAAAAGATATACTGACAACAGGAAACGGAGTGCACGATCTTTTTTCTCTTCCAAGAAAATAATTTTCCTTCCGATTTGCCCCCTTCGTCTCCCAAGAGATAGGAAAATAACACACGAGGCCGCCTACAAAGAAAGAAAGCAAAAACCTCCGTATTTGCTTTATTTTCTCCCTTGTCGGAACAGAATATTTGCGGGCCTTTTGCTTTAGTTTGCTTTATAAGCAGACCACCAACGCTAAGATTGTATTTCTTATATCGTTCTAAATAGTGTCGTATTGATGTAAGTTTTTGTAAGAGAAATAAAATCCAGAATCAGCAAAATAATATTCAGATCCATAAAATCTGTAATAAAATTTACTTGAACTTATAATCAAAGTGATTACAGACCCCATCATGTAGATTTATCATTCGATTAAAAGTATAGTTGAGATAGAAGATTGCAATATCTATTGACTCATGACATGAGAACATGAAATACTCCGAGCATGTAAAATACGAATCAGTAAGAAACATGAAAGCATAAATAATAGCTTTCCTCAATCTATTGAAATCTTCGTTTCCTGCTCTTGATGTCAAAAAAGCTAGCAAGTTAATTTGTCTAGAATCTTCTTAAGGCTCCATTTATTTCGTTAAATATGGATGATTTGCGAATATTTTCTTAAAAATGATCGCTTGAATCACTTGAAATAATTAACCAATGACAAATATTGTTATTATAGATAATCAGTTATGTCTAAATAATTTCATGAATGATCAAAATATTTTTCATTCATTCATTTTGATAAGAAATGCAAACGGTCATTTTTTAGAAAATGTTTTCCAAATCATTTTTCTGCAAAACAAGCGAAGCCTAAAAGTAAAATCTTTTTCACTCCTCTCTATATATAGAAAATTAGAATTGATTTCTTGCAATATCGAACTAATTTCCATTAAGCTCATCTTCCAATTCCATATATTTCAGTTTATTTATTTTTATGGAAATTCTCCCTTTTCCTTATTAGTAACCATTTAATGTCCATCTTTTGTTTTCGCAAGAGTTAATGGATATCTCATCATTTGTGACAATGTATCACAACAAGAATTGTGATATGTCTTGCAAAAATTTGCAATATTTAATTTGTAATTTAAAGAAATTCGCAAAATTTCTTTCCCTAGATTGGGATTGTTTGTACTAACATGTGAGTTTCACATTGAAAGCTATTGCTCGTGGAAGTGGAAACAAAGTTAGCTTATCTCATCTTTAGGGTTGTTGATTCGTAAACTTGACGAAAATGATGACCAATGATTATTAAGTTTATCACTAGATGATGCTTATCTATCGTTGAAATTATGACCAATCCCACATTATGAAACTTTATAAGACCACTTGGATTAGTCAGTGTGTACTTATTGCCAATGATTCTCAATATTGAATGGTAATGAATGTTTTCCAAACAAATGAATTTACCTTGATTTGCTCATGCAATCAAAGCTTTTTTGGTGATGATATTCTTTTGATATTGTCTCTTATGACATTTATTTCAAATGACGATGATCCTGCCCAGTATGCTCCCGCAACTAGTGCACTTGTTTAATATATTTCAGCAGTGCTTGTAGATTTTAGCTTCAGAGCGCCAGCTCTATAAGTGACGGCAATTTGTAGCCTCAAAATCTATTTTCAAATGGTGAGTTTATGAAATCTGCAACATCTTCATCTCTACAAGTGATCGCAACCTATAACGTCAAAGCCCGAAGCACTCCCCACCACCAAGCTTTCATAACCCGGAGCATCTTTACATGGGGAGCTTTAATAGTCCGGAGTGACTCATTTCCATCCAGTTTGCGAATGCAAACGCTGAATCTTCTCTTCATGGTGAAATTATGTAGCGTAAGGCACTTCATTGACCTGTCGAGATTTTGTAGCCTTGGGTCTTCTCCTTCACACTGTGAGCTTTAGTAGCCTGGAGTGACCCATTTCCATTAGATTTGTGAACACAAAAGCAAAATTTTCTTTGCACTGTGAATTCACGTAGCTCAGAGTAGTTCAACAACTTGGCTAGCTTTCGTAGTCTAGGGTCCTCTCCTTCACACAACGAGCTTTAATAGCATGGAGTGACCCATTTCCCTGACATTTTTAGAAAAGTAGCAGGATCAGTCTATTCTTTCCAATTACCAACAATTCTGAAGATTTGTCGATATTCACTTTGGTATGTCATCAATGAGTTAAAATAACTAATATCTCTCTAAAACTACCAATTTTTGTTTGAGTCTTCGAATTTAGCAACTATTCAGTGATTTACCAACATCGTATTGACTCAATTATACCAATGTATTAAGCTTACCAAATTAGTTATATGAAAAAGGATATGGTCGATTCACCATAAACGATACTTACAAAACCAGGACACGGCAGAATGGAGGAAAAAGGAGGATAGGTAAAAGAAAAAATAAAAGACATAGCATAAAGGAAGGGCATATTAAAGAAGTTCTCTTTGCCAAGAAAAGAATCTTTCTCTTTAATTAGCTTTCATTTTGGTTTGCATTGTCTCCAAGTACTTGTTAACACTTCAATATTCATCAACAAGTCCAAAAGGACATCTGATTCGAAGACCATAACAATTCAAGATTTCAATTTTGAGATTTTGAGCTTAAACAAGTTGTCCAAAGTTCAAACACGACTTTAGGGCTATGGATAAATATTCGCAATGAAGTTAAAGAGCATAATTTAAAGCTCATTAGGCCAAATTAATTCAATTTCAATATCACTTTGGGCATAATTAGGGTAATTGAAGAAATTCAGTTTAAAATGACGATTTGGGAACAATGGGTTGGGCAGGTCAACCTGGCTCGGCCTAATGGGCCAAACATATGGTAATAGCCAAGTTTATATGGTAGTTTGAAGGGAAATAGGACAATTAGAAAGTCTTGGATCAACCCGGTTTGACCCGTTTAACCGTTAACTTAAGTCAACCCAAAAGTCAACAAATTATAAACCATGGACCATATGGCCTCCCCACTCTATCCCTAATTACAAAAATGTCATTCTCTCAATTACCAAAATTAAATTCCACCCCATCAATCCTTAACAACATCAATTTTAGCCATTCATTTGTCCTCTAATCAAGGCCTTCGAATATGCCATGTCACTTAGCTATGATCCATGTGAGTTATTTGACCCAATCATATCATTTCTTATTCATTAAGCGAAGAACTTCAACACCTTAGGATATCCATATTCTCTCAATTATTAAAATTATATTCCAAGTCATCAATCCTTAAGAACATCAATCTTAGCCATTCATTTTCCTTCTAATCAAGACCTTAGGATATGCCATTTCACCTATTCATGATCCATGTGAGTTAACTTGAGCCAATCATATCATTTCTTACTCATTAAGCAAAGAACTTCAAGACCTTAGGATATCCATATTCTCTCAATTACTAAAATTATATTCCAAGTCATCAATCCTTAAGAACATTAATCTTAGCCATTCATTTTCCTTCTAATCAAGACCTTAGGATATGCCATGTCACCTATTCATGATCCATGTGACTTAATTTGAGCCAATCATATCATTTCTTATTCATTAAGCAAAGAAATTCAATTGTAGGATCATTAGGCGAGTTGTAGGGCTAAGATTAGTCCCAAATTTGATTATTTCTCTCCAAAATTCCCCTCCTAACCCCTAAGTCCGAATTTAATGTTTAGGAAGTCATTTTTCAAGAAAATGATAATATTTCATGGTATTTGGTTGAGACCTAAAAATGAACTCGACAATTTTTTCCATTATTTGGTAAGAAATTAGATTTTGAGATATGTTCAACAGAAGTCCTAAAACTTGTCTAGAAAATGCAATTGAGTCCTAAAACTTACAAAAAGTTCAATCAAGTCCTAAAACTTGTCAAGTTAGTTCAATTGAGTCCTAAAGTTAACACCGTTAGCATTTTCCAAAATGATGACATGTCATTTTAAATTATTTTTTATTTTCCACGTGGATTTTTTTAATGATTTTTATTCATTTTAAAAAAGATTTAAAAACTAAAAAAATTAAATTGATTCATTTTATCTTATTTTCACCAAAAATTAAAAGAAAAGTTATAAAAGTTAATTTTAAAATTGTTTTAAAAAAATCAGCCCTTTTCTTCGTCATCGCCACCGCCGCCGCCGCCGCCGCCAACGCCGCCCATTGCCGGAGGGGCCGAGCAACGATTGTCGACCCTGGGCGGGGTGGCCGGCCCTCGCCGACCCCACCTGGGGCCGGCGATCGTCGCCCGCCCTGGGCGAGGCTTGCCTAGATCTAGCGAGCCTCGCTGGCCCCGAGCGAGGGCCGACGAGGCCTCGCCCAGGGCGGTCGCTAGCCCCCCGTGAGGGCTGGCGAGGGCCGGTCACCCCGCCCAGGGCCGGCGACAATCGCCGGCCCCTCCGGTGATGGGCGGCGGTGGGCGAGGGAAGTCCACCGATGCCCTTTTTTTTTTTTCTGAACAGTTTTTTTTAAGTAAATTTAGATTTTCCTTTTTTAAATGAATGTAGATTTTCCTTTTTAGTTTTTAATCTAATTTTTAAAGATTTTGAATAAAAATAATTTTAAAAAGCCATTTGAAAAATAAAAAAAAAAATTATTTAAAATATGATGTCAGCGTCACGTCAGCAATTTCCGTTAACTTTCTTGACGGTGTTAATTTTAGAACTCAATTGAACCAACTTGACAAGTTTTAGGACTCGATTGAACTTTTTGTAAGTTTTAGGACTCAATTGCACTTTCTGGACAAGTTTTAGGAGTTCTGCTGAACATATCCCTTAGATTTTCCTAGACAGGCATAAATTATTCGAATTCTAGTGACTTGTGCATAAGTAGCTAAGGAACCTAGCAAGAGCATTGGGGTCTCAAGCCAAAATCCCCAACTCTTGAGCATGAGCACTAGTCTTGGGTCCATCGAAAGCGACCTCGAGAACTCAATACCTATGCCTAGCTCCTTCACACTCTAGTCTTGGTCTACAAAGGCTAAGATGAGGTCCTCGGCGATCGAGCCTTAGTCCATCAAGACCAAGCCCCAAACCTGGCACCAAGGACTAAGGCCCCAACACCTGATACTAGCCTACATTAATTGAGGCCGAGGTTAGGACTCGAGTGTTGGAGTCTAAGGCCCTACCTCAATGAACCTAGGCACGAGTACCAAGGACCCAAGCCTGACCTCAATATTATCAAGCCTAGTATCCCAAGCATGGAAACGGGCATCCCTATCCCAAGCACGGGCATGAGAACAAGGGTCTCAAGCTCGGGCTCAATGGATCTGGGTTTCGACATTGCGGACCCGGCCTTGTTGCCAAGGACTCAAGCACAAGTGTTGGGGTTCTCATGCCCAAACACGGTGTTTGGTTCAAGCGTTAATATCGAGTCATATATTTAAAAATGATTGAAGACTTTTTGTCGAAGAAATCAATTTCCTAAATTTAAAATGCAATGTGAAAAGATTTTCCATTAATTAATTTTTCTAAACAATCCAAACACCAAAAAATGAGAAAAATATTTTTCCAAAGAAGGCTTTTCGCAAGACAAATGGAGTCTAAGTCTTGGATATAGCAGATCATTTAATGTATAGATAATTCACATAAATGTCGTGATGGTCGTAGAGTCCTTTTCTATATCAAATTCTTTCTTCCGATGGGATTTCTTCCATTTTGTGATTTTGAATCTAAAATCTTTACATATTTTCTGTGCACCCTGTGAGATAAAGTAAAACTCTGACCAATGCTTTTACACGTGGACTTGTCAAAAAACTGGCTTCGCCTCTTGTTTTTGGGTCAAATAATTCAACCGGTCCGACCCCCCAAGCAAATACAATGAATATTTTACAAACAAATTATGGCATGCATCGAATAGGCCTATCTACCGAGTTAGATAGGTATGACCTCTTAGCTGATTGGATAAGCCTCACTTATACATTTAAGATCATGGAATCCATCCTCTTATCCTCACCTCACCCCTTAAATGTTTTACAACGCATTTGAGTCATAATCAAATACCTAGTTAAACCGGCAACAGGTTGATCAGGTTGACCAATTTCGCAGGATTTGACCAGGTTTCTTTTTTAACAATCCAAGCTATTAACAATATCGAACCATAAAATTGTCTTCTTCCCAATCCAACGGGTTAAGCTGACTAGTCTAATCTGATTTGAGAACACTAAATTTAACTATGGGTGGGTAAAAGTTTTAGCACTACTTTTTAAGGATGAGGATAATTTTAGGATAGAACCCGAAACTTGAGAACTTGACCAATGGAAGTCTATCTGGTTCTAGGTTTCCAAGGTATGTGAGGTAGATTCTAGGTTCCAAAAATTGGAGAACTTGTTTCGACAAAGTAGGTTCTTGGTCTATGCCTTCATGTGATCCTATGTATTCAATGGTGTTCGATAATGAGTGTATGATTTGGAACCATTAATCCGAGTTTCCATTTTATGACTAAGACTTTTACTCAGTTAATATTTCATATTTTTTATATATCTAAATATAAGTTATTGTCAGTGAATTGTAACAATAAGTTATGGTTATTAAATATGATAATTCACTACAATCATTCAATTAATAATAAAAGTGAAATATGAGTAGATCTCAGAACCTATCTTGGAACTTAAAACATGATAGGTTTCTGGTTACAAGGTTGATTTTAGGTTATAGAAAATGAGAAACATGTTTTAACGGATAGATTTCAGATTCTAAATTCTAGATAAAACATGTATGAATACGAAACCCAAAACTGTTCACCCCAACTATTTTTTGAGGTGGAAAAATGATTTTAGATCATATGTCTTGACTCTTATATTACTGTATATGATTGAATTTAGTCAGTTAGATTTTGTTTATGAAATAGGTTAGAATGGGTCTAGCAATAAGGCTCAACTACAAAATGATCTCAATGGGTTTGGATCTACCTTATTTATGATCTATATTTATCAAAATGTAGGGGGAAAAATAGTGCTATGGTTGGAAAAAGATGGACAAATTTAAAGAGAAAAGAAAATTAAAACAAAAGTAGAATGGCGACACTTGCCGCCACCTCCGGCAGCGAGCCGAACGGCCACATTGCAATCATTGCTGGAGGCAGGCATTTTCGACATCAATCGCGTTCTCTAGTGGTTGCTAGAGTGCACGTGGATCTCGAACTATTACATTTTTCTTTTTCAAATATTTCGATTTTCAAATCTACTTATTCAAATTGCTTTGTAATGCGATGCTTCGAGTAGGTAAAATTATAAAATGAAGTTTAAATGCGTTATATGATAAGTATGGTTCAGGTTGAATATGGAACTATATAAAAAAAAAAATCCAAACATATTATCTTGTAAAAATCTATAAACCCATTTATGACCAACTCAAATGCCATCGGCCCAAAACAATGCATTTGCTGCCTCCAGGCTCTAGCTACCGTCCCGACCTTTGGCATGCATCGGCGGTCTCCCTAACCAGCCATCTGTACATATAACATCAAAAGTCGCATCCCACCAAAATATCCCAAATCGCGATCCATCTTTCTCTCCTCTCCCCCATTGGCTCCCTTTCATACCGCCAACCGTTCATCGCCGCCGCCGCCATTACTTGCGTAGCAGACGAGCTCCTCCGTGAACCTCAACCCTGACATCCACCTCCGTCGACATGTCTTCATAGTCTACCGCGGTGGCTTTTCATTCGACCTCAATGAAGTTCACGGTCAAGGTCGTCGCTCAATTCAACGGTTGGAATCCTCGAGTAGGACAATCGGACGGCAACAAGCGAGTGGGCCCTCCCACTTAGAACAAAACGCAACAACATTAAAAAAATAAAAAAGGCCAAAGTCCAAAGTGGGGGCTGCATCTATACGAAGCCGCATGGAAATTTCATCCGCAATCCTCCACAACCCCCCCCCCCCCCCAGCCAACTCCACACGTACACATGTCTCCATATTCAGTTTTAGAAGTTGATTTTTCCCGTTGACCAAGTCAACCTTGCCCCTGCTCTATAAGAAACAAGGCCCACCAGCCCCCTGCTTCCTCACCACCGTCTCTTCTAGAGTTTCAATCCCAAACGACTCTCTTGAGGCAAAGAGGAGGTTCGAGAGACCCCTCAATCTTGTTCTTCCTCGGTATTCTTCGGGTAACGTCTCGCGATCTTCACAAGGTTCTTTAGGCCTTTGGTAACGTATATTCATCACGATGTTCAAGTTTAGTTACTGTCATCTATCCATGCAGACACAGATCCACGTGAAGACCCTGACGGGCAAGACCGTCATAATCGAAGTGGAGAGCTTGGAGACGGTCCACAACGTGAAGGTCAAAATACAGGATCGAGTAGGCATTCCCATGGATCAGCAGAAGCTGATCTTCGCGGGCAAGGAGCTCAAGAACGATGTCTGGATGCTTACCGAGTATGACGTTCTCAGCCAGTCCGTGCTCCACCTCAATCTCTGTCGGAAGGCCAAGAAAACAGGTATGTGGCGCTTTCTTGCTTTGGCGCGGTGGCTTCTGAGGTGAATATTGCGCAGTCTATGTAATTATGTGTTGATGAGTTATTATTGATGTGGTGAAGAGAATCAATTGATCTCGCACATCATGAAATAAGCTTATCCTGAGAGTTTCTCAATTGAAGAGGACGTGGACGTCCTTGATATTCTGCACAGCAAACCAAATCTAAGACCAATTAGGGATTTTTCAACTTTATGAAGTAGCATATATGTTTTTTCCCCATTTTGAGAGCCTTGTATGAGTCTAAACACGGCAGCTGTATGAATGAGTTTGAAGAATCTTGAAGGGATTTACTATACTGGACAAAATGATGATATCAAAGTTTAATGTGCGCACAGGCTCAATTTGTCGGCTAAACCATCTATGTCCAAAATCTACATGTTTAATCTGTATGACCATTTCTATTGCTGGATGAGCGAGGGCTTTCAGCTTTAGCGTAGATTGTGACAGTGCGGGCGTGATAGAGTAAGCACGATTTGGTGGAGGCTGTTTTTGTTTTTTTTTTTGGTCAGATGAAATAGGGGCTTGAAATGGAGGCTGTTTTTTCATTAGCTCATCGGAGAAATAAAGGAACAGCCATAGCTGAACGTTTGCCATAGGCCAGTTGAGTAGGACTCGCTTAAATCATTCTTTTGTGATAGATATAAACCCTTACCGACGAGTGAAGGAGAGAATATTAGTACATACAGCATTGCCCTTTTGTATTATTTTCATGGTGCGATTAAATGACTACAACAGGGTATTAACTATCCTTTAGTGTGTTTCTTGCTAGATGTATCTGCAGATGAGGATGATACGGACATGGAATCCAAGATCTGATGAAAGATCGATACTTTCAAACCCTACCGAACAGTTAACCATGTTAGTACTACTTAGTAGTGATATTATAACTCAAACTTGCGCTAGGTTGGATGCAAGATCTCGCTATACACGCGTGCTTCAAGACTTCTATTTTGGCAGGCCTCACATGGCTGGAGTTAACAGAGTTCCGTCGAACCATGAAGCCTTCAACGGGGAAGGCCATTCATGCTCCTGATGCTTAAATTGGCATAGGGGGCTTTTGTTTACTTCATACGGAAAATAAGAAAAATGAAACTCCAACGAAAATCATTTGATGTGGTGGAAATCGACAAGAAGAATGGTTTTTCCAAGAGATAATTCTTGTCACCCCATGGTCGATCTGCAACCATACAGCCACTATGAAAGATGTCGACAGACACGGCCATTGATTTTGACGTGCACTGTTGAAGAGGTAGAAGTCAAATTTGTCTGCAATAATTCAACAATATGGACTAGTTCAAATTAGATTTCTCCCAAAATAATAATGATAATGATAATAATAATAATAATAATAATAATAAAAGAACTTTCAATTAGATGGACAGGAGATGCGGAAGTCCGAATTTCAATTCCAGCTCTTGAGATCCATTGGGATGAACCTTTTGAAAAGGAAATCTTGGAGGCCCATATCTTTTTAATTAGAAGCGATAAAGGGTTGGTTGCTGTTGACAAGTCGGTTTGAATCTGACCCAAAAAAAAAAAAAAAAGTTGGTTTGAAACAGGGTTATCTTGAATTTGAAAATAATTTTTGGCTTTGGGTAGTTCCGGGGTCTTTCTTGAATGCATTGAGCGGAATCCTGGTTGGACTCACTAATCCTCAAGACATCTTTAGCTTCATTATCATTGCATAAATAGAAGTTAGGTTCTAGCTGGATAGTACCAACTTAATTCCAGATCGTTTGGGTTTTTGTTTTTCTTCAATTACTAATTCAATGGTCAAATTCGAATAATATGGGAAAATTATCTAAAAAATCCTAAATTTGTTGCATTTTTGTCAATTCAGTTCTAAATATTTCAATTTTACTAATTCAGCTTTTTCACTTTTTACCAATTAAATTTATCTGGTCAATTTTAGGTAGATATTATTGATGTGGACACCATTGATATGGCCAGCACTAACAAGAACTATTTTTAATAATTATTTGTTATTATTTTTTCTTTCTTTTTTTCTTTTTTCTTCTTCCTTTTACGTCATAGGCAATGGCTAGCTACCAACCATAGCCAAGCCAGCTGGCCTCACCTGGGCAGGGGCGGCCCTCGCTTACCCTAGCCAAGGTGCGATACAACAAGGCTCACCCTCACCCAGGCAAGACTTAGCAAGGGTCAACCTTGCCTAAGCCAAATCTGGTGAGACCAGCCCTCACCCAGACCAAGATGGCCTTGTCGAGTAATAACCAAGTCAAGATGACTCCAAGCGAGGGCCGACTTGGCCTAAGCAAGGCCAACCTTCACCAAGTCTCGCTTGGGCTAAAGCGAGCCTTGGTGAGGACTCCCAAGCGAGACTTGGTGAGGACTCCCCTCACTAAATCTAGCGAGGCCAACCCTCACTCTAGTTAAGGTAGCCTTGCCAAGCATTGCTTGTGGCATGTGAGGCCATTCAATCTGGCTATTGCCTATGGCTGATGGCCAACCACCAACAAAAGAAGGAATAAAGCAAAAAATCAATAAAAATTTTGAAAAAAAAAATTAAAATATTATTAAAAATTGTCCACATTAGTATGGTCGTGTCACTTAGAGCAATTGATGTCCATGGTAGCAAATTTTAGTCAAAATTTGCTGGATAAACTCAATTAGTAAAATATGAAAAATTTAGAAATAAATTAATAAAAGTATGATAAGTTTAAGATATTATGGACAATTTTTCTTTACAATACGTTAGGATTACATTTGGCTGGGCTTATTTTGTCTTTGGTACTTTGGTGATTGCTCCTATCCATAGCTTCATTTCGGAAGAATGGGAACTGTGCCTACATACGAATCTCATCTCTTGTCCTCATCATATCAATTGTTGGATGTGCGCTCCATGACAATTTATATACCCAAAAAAAGAAAAGAAAAAAAAAAAGCAGTATCCTTTGTCGCCTTAGCCTACATTGTTGGGCCTCATGGCTTCCATCAAGCCGCCTATATGTGTGTCCCTCTCCCCATCAGTTGGCTCTACAAACCCATCACCTAGGGTCAATTCGGACCTCAAAAAACACACCTTTGACCATTGCCAACACTGATTGACCTTGCATTAAGGCCGATCGGAGGTCCTCGACCTCAGAATAACCTAGATCTGAGGTCAAGCGAGTTCTTCATCTACTCCAATTTAACTAGAGTTCAGCTTACAAAATTGTTTGGTAATTTAATTGAAAAAAGTTAGTAAGTCAGACAAAAATAATTGATAACTTTATAAAATAGTTAGTAAATTTAAAGCATTGGTAAGAAATGTTAACAAAAATTAATAAAAGATCAGAGAAGTTGGTAAATATATATATATATATATATATATATATATATATATATATAAACATAAGTTGTGTTAATGCAACTAGATAGTAATTTAACCATAAAAAACTCGATAATCACTTTAATTGAGGTTGAAATTTTTCACAAATAGTTGGTAAATTTTAAGAGCTGGTAAGCAAAATAATAAAAGTGGCAACTCAATAGAAAAGTTGGTAAATTTAAGAATTGATAAATAAACATTGGTAAGTAACTCAAAATAGGTAAGTACCTTAATCAAAGAAAAATTTATGAGTTGTACAAAAGAAAGTTGGCAATTCATGTAATTCTTAGTAAATTTAAGCATGGTAAATAAGTGATAAGAGAAATTTTATGTTAAAATGAGTGTGGTAAGATCGGTAAATAAGTGCTAAGAGAGGTTCTTTTGTCAAAGATGATACAAATTGGTAATTTAAAAAAAAGAACCTGATAACAAATTCAAATAAGAGCTGGTGATACAAAACCAGCTTATAATTTTACTAAGAAAACTTGGTAATCATGCTAACTATTAGGGTTAGTAATTTATAAAATAAAATTTGGTAAATTCTAAAATTGGCAAACAAGAAAAATAGAAGTAATAACTCAATACAAAAATTGGTGAATTTAAAAAAAAAAATAATAATTAAACGCCATTCTCTTATAAGTTGGGGAGTTTGATAGAGTTGAGAATCTTCCATTATTAACAGTTGCTACTTCTGAATGAACGCATCCATGAAGAGAGCATCTAATTGTCACAATGAGATCATACATAGTTGAAGATTATATGTAATCCTTCAACCAATATTGAAATCTTTATCAGGTTTTGTATCTCTATAGCTAGAGTTGGCAATAAGCCTCTCTGTATCAATGCTGATCAAATCAGATTATGATTCACCTAAACCGATAATCATAATACGTACCAGTCGAATGCATATGGCATTCGGGCTGATCAGGCAAGAGTCAGATGTGCAGAGTCCATCATTAAAAATCGAAAAGGAACGCGAGCTCTACCTCAACGATTCAAAACGCTGGCTCGTAACCGTCTTCCTGTGAGAGCAATCCCTCACGAATCAACTTCCATGCATTCTCATAAGCCTGTTGGGGCAATAAGTAGCCTGCATATCTCAAACGGAGGAGCTTGAAGAGTGCAAAAGAGAGACACGTGTCTTTGATCTTGCAGTCGGGGTCTCTTTCTAAGCTTTAGAGCCTCCCTTCACAATTCCACACTTGAGTAAAGAGTTGAGCTTGCATATAAGTTAATGGCCAAGTTAATTATTCGAATACGTGATTATAATGGGTCTTATATGTGCAGCATTTTTCCACCTAATGATTTAAACGGAGACATACAAACATTTTATTAGAGTACAAGTCAAGAGTTGTCACGAACTCTCTTTTTTGTTCAAAAAGGGGAAAAATATAGATTTAAGGGTATTGCCCAAAGTTGAGCCCATCGGTTAGGCATGGACTTTCCCAAGTCCATATCTTGCGCTAGTGTCGTCTCAGATCCTATTAAATCAGAGACTCTAGAATTGAAGACTTGTTTACACTAATGTTTCTATTAGCACTTTTCTAGTACCTAACTTGAGATTATACTAACTGAAGTGGTTATGCAATGTTGATTTTCAATTATGATCCTAAGGGCATTAGTCCACTAAAAGGCATGCATATGTTTTTGCAAGTTTCATCATAATTTTAAATTAATCTAAGACATTCTAAATAAGGAAAATTAAAAAAAAAATTATTGAAGTGCGATATAGTAAATAGAAAAATCAAGTATTGAAATTGCAAGCATTAAACACAGAAACTTCAAACAAACAAGGCAATGTGCAAGAAAGAAAATCCGATGTCTGTGGCCCTAATCGCACTAAAAGGACAAGACAAGATACTTCATAACCATATTTCTGCATTTTTTTAAATTTTAAAATATTCTTCAATACTAAAATAATATCATCATATCATATCATATCATAATATAGCCATTCGGGTCGAATCTCCGCATTTGACCTGGGTCGGGACCAACCCAGTCACCCGGCATGGGGCCACAGCTAGACTAGGCTTAGCGATTGAGCCCAATCCAAAACCCTCAAATCCAAAGGTAAAAAGACTAAGCCCGACCCGAATTCCTAATATAAACATAATCCTAAAACTAAAGCCTAACTAAACCCAGCCCACGAAAAAACTCAGCCAGCCAGCCAGGCACTACAAGAAGGCCTCTAGTCAGCCAACAGGATTGGCCCGGATCCCGCCCGACTTCATCACCAACTTGACCTGACTCCCTCTCAGTGCCTCCCTACTCCTCCTAGCCTCAACAAATACAAGTCCAAATGAGCGGCGTCACTTTTCTCAGCCTGGTCGCATGCCCACTCCAGTGATGCTTCAGTCTCTTCCTAGCCAGCCACCATCGCCAGCCTAGACTTGGCTCGGCCTCCTCCAAGCTCGGCTAGGATCTAACTCGGCCAGAGTTGGCTAGTGGAGACGGCTCGGCTCGAGGCAACCCCGACGCCACCACTCCTAGCCCCAACAAAACCACCCCTCAGCACTCATCTAGGCTACCAGTCAACACTCATCTAGCCTACCTTCATATCACCGGCTGGGTACCCGAAAAAAAAAAAAAAAACAGTAGGGCTGAGGTGAAATGAAATCACAAGTGACCCCAAACAACCAGCACAAAAATCACAACAACGGGGGAAGGTGAGCGATACACGGGAATGCCGATTCGGCCAGAAATGGAGAGCACAGAAACGAAGTTGAGTCAGACATTTTAACGAACACCGAGTATACGCTAACTGAAAAGGGAAAACCGAGCAGTTCGAAGCTTGAATCCACACTAATAAACAACGCAGAGAGACAACAACACCTCAAGGTGACTAGGAAAGGCTCGCCGACACTCGAAACCAAGTGAAAGCGAGCATCAGCGAGTCTCAGCCCCATTCGACTGAGAAAATAAAAAGCAAGGGAAAATAGGACATGTCGGCCATAGGGGGAGAGGCACGTCTGAGGGTCCTTACTTAGCTCATTGACGACAGACAAAAGGTGACCCCAAAGAAAATCAGGCCATGACCGGTCGCCTTGAGGTCGCTAAGTTGGGATCCTTGGGGCAAAGGAGGTTTGGATGCAAAAAAGAAAGGATCTAGCGAAGATATGGGCGATGGATGGGGGCTGTCAAAGGGCAACGATGGCATCTGAGTGTGGTCGACCCAAAGGCATGAGCCCCACTCTCCTCTCTACTCTTCGTCTTTCTCTATGTCTCTCCCTCTCTACCCTCCCTCGGTCACTCTCAATCCCTCTCTGTTTTGCCCCCTTCCCCTCGCTAGCCGCTCTTCCCCGTTTCTTTATCTTGTTGGTCTCCTTGTTTGGCTCAGTCTCCCTCCCCGACTTTTTGCCTGTGCTCTCTCTACCACCCCCTTTGGAAATTGCAGCTAGATGCCTGGTATATAGCTATGTCTTCTCCCAGCACACGCGAGGAAGATAGAGAGGAAAAAAGAGGAAGGCATGCGGGGGCCAGGATGAGAAGGGAAATAGGCCGGGCTTAGAAAGAAAGAAGAAGGGAAGAGGCCAAGTCGAGAAAAAATAAAAGGAATGGGCCAGGGAGAAGGCTAGAGCTTGACCTCAGCGAGCTAGGCCAAATAACCGAGTTAGGTCTTACACGTGTAAGAGGTTGCCTCACACAAAAGGGGAGTAGTAAGTATAATCTCACGTGGCTTAAGTATGTAATTATAATGTGCCCAATATGAATAGTCCTCATCAATTTAACAATTTAAACTTTTGCATCAAATTTAGAATACGCCTGATGAAATCAAGTCACCTAAGTATAATGGAAGCATGCTGAGATTTTAAAAAAAAAAAAAACCCCAAAAGTCATATGAGTCAAAAGTAACTAGGAGTTGATAGAAGGAGATTTTCTACCCTTGTTCGTGTTCTTATTTAGTGCCTTAGTAGTCCAAAGATAGATTCATGTGAAAAATGTTACTTTTGAAATCTATCACTTAGAGCATCAATAATTGAGATTCATTGAGATACTTTGCAAGGTAGAGGATTTTCATAGAGGATGGATGTCCTCTCTTGATTCATGTTGTGGTATCATGTCATTAATAATACATAGAGTCATCATTTTTTACTTTTTCACAACCAATCGAGATAATTTATTTTGTTCTTTTGTTAAAAGAAGATTCTTCCTAAATCAACATTAAGAAAAATCTAAAAATTTAAATACTTGAAGATGTGCCTTTTCAATAGGGATCAACTCATCTACATCATTGACATTGTATAGTGTTACTTTTTCACAGCTAATCAAGATGATTTGGCCCCTTTTTTAATAAAGTTTTAGCCTGAGGAGAAAATCCTTATTAAATCAAAGTTTAGAAAAATAAAAATAATTAGATGATTGTTGGTATACCTTTTCAATGGTGATCAGTCCGTCTATACCCCATGTCATATGGTTGTTTGGTGCCAACGCCGCCTCCTTCTTCCGAAGACACCTCTTGATGAATCGCATAGCAAGAAAAAGCCATTCACCCATCTCCCCTCTTCACCCCTCGCCAAATACGTATACCCTCTCACGCTAACTGGATCTACTTCACCACTAAAAACGCTCCCCCCCCCCCTTTTCGTGCCTCCTCATCATATAATCAACAACCACTTCGACATTTTCCTTCAAAGAACACTGGCTTGCTGCCATCATATGGCCCAAGCCCTCTCAAAGAACTTCATGGCCAAGACACCTGGCCGTGACCCCTACCTCAGACTCGTCACTTAAGTACAAGTCCATCAACCAGACCAACCGAATCAATTTATTCAGGAGCTGCCAATTATTTCTCTTCCATTGCTCGTTGTCGTCAAGACCGTATGCGGAGATAGAATCAGTGCTCCCAAAGGCGATCATCAGGAGCATTGCCCAGATGGGGAATAATTTGTTGTGACACAGAGCATCGTGCGTGAGGCTTAGAGAGTATATGAGTAAGAAGGTTGAGAGATTGTAGGCTGTGAAAATGAAGAGGCAGAACTTCCCCCCATTGTAGCGACGTCACCATGAGCTGAAGATGACTAGTAAGAGGAACAAGAAGGTGGTGAAGATGACTTGGATATCAATCTGCAAGAGCCTCCCCACAGTAGATTTCAAGGAATTCATGCGGCCCGACGTGACATTGCAGTTGCTGATTGTCGCCAGCACCATTTCTGTCTTTAGTTTAGTTTACATCAAATTCCTCATGTTTGATATGATTACTTCGCTGATTATTTAGCTTCTAATTGGAGAAACAAATGTTAGAATTTCAGAGAGAGAGAGAGAGAGAGAGAGAGAGAGAGAGAGAGAGAGAGATTCAAAGTTTTAACTACGCTAGAGTTTTGAAAACATCTTCATGGACGAAAGCTACTAGAGAATCGATGCCTTTGGGAGGTCTGAGGGAAAGGAGAGAAGGAAAACAACTAATCAAGATGATGAAGTGCCTCGGTGATCCCTACCACAGATCCGTAATCTTAACCATAGATTCATGTGAATGAGGTTATGTTTGAAATCAATCCCCTAGCGCATCAATAATTGAGATTCATTGAGATGCTTTGCAATAAATAGGATACTCGTAGAGGATGAATGTCTTTAATAAAGAATAGTGTCATAATTGCTATTCTACTTTTTCATAATCAATCGATATGATTTGAAGTATTTTTTCAATTCTCACTATCGCGACCTACCCCTTGGTATGGAGGAAAATAGGTTTAAGGAAATTATTTAAAAAATGGGCCTACGACTCTCATTTTAGACGTGAGCTCTCTCAAGTCCAAATCTCACGCGATGTTGGGTATTCAAATTGATGCTGTAAGAATTTTCTAAAAAGAAGTCACCATTAACTTATTAGGGTTGGCTAGAAATCAAGTGATACGTAGGAGTGTACTTTACTTTTTACGCAACAAAAGAATTTAAGGTTGGAAACTTGATTACACTAATTAACTCATTAGTGAAATTTCAATATCTAATCTTATTAATTTAAAAAAAAAATTCTCAGGTAATCTTGATTGATTTTATATTTATCTAATAACATGTGAAGTGATCATACAGATATACAGTGATTAACATAATAATTAGCAATCAGAGTGACATCAAATAAATTGCATGGAAAATCAAGCATCTAGTAGTAAGAAGTAAATAAATGCCAGTTCTAACTAAGCAAAGGGAGATCATAATCATCATATTGAAAGTGCGCAATCAAGGGCTTTTGTCTCTAAGAACCGTGGAAACTCTATGGTAAAGCCATAAGGGCTTATTCAAATTTTATGCACAACTTAAGATCAAAAGGTTCCCACTTTTTAAGAGAAAACTATCCCAAAACTATTTTTTTTAATCTTTTCGAGGAATACTAATCTTTTGGAATTCTTTGGGATATTTAATTTTTAAAATGATTTTTAATTCTAAAAAAGGAACTCGGATCGGGTCAGGGACCCGGTCCAGATGTGGGTTTGACCCAGACCCTAGAGGCTGGGGTTTGGTCAAGAATTCGGACTGGCCCTAAGGTCGGCCCTAATAAAACTATTTCGCTCAAACCAAATATACCTGACCCGGCCCTTTCTTCTAATCATACTAAGCCCACTGCACAGCAATTTAAGCCCAAGTTTTCTGAAGCCAAACCAAAGCAAATCAGGCCCGAAAATCACCGGTCCAAATATAACTGGAAATAGACCTGAACTTAACAAATCCTAGTTGAGCCCAAAGCCTATAATAGACTTTGTTAAACCCATGAAAACATAAACGAACCTAAACCAACTAAAGCCCATGCTAATTAAACCTAATTAAGCCATACGCAACTTGCTCCTGATTTGTTTATCCCTCCACTCATTGTCTTCCTCAAAGAACGGAGCAAAACCAAAATCAGATATAAGGGACCCATACAATGACAAATTCATTCCTGTAAGCGTTTTGTACTTTGTTCTTTCCTTTCTCCTGCTATTTTTTTTTTTCAGAAAATAAAACGATTCATTTAACTCAATTCAGGCTGCTGTGAGACTTCTCTCCCTTGACCATGAAAATTCAATGTGTAACATCGTTCAGCAGGGAGGAACACCATATGTTGGTATAGTGTGTAGAATGGCTTAAATTGATTATTGCACCTAACCTATGCCGATTTTGCTGGTCATTGTAAGCTTTACTTCTTTGCTTGGGACAAGATCCCTCAATTAAAAATTCTTCCAAGACAGAGATCTATTAAAGAATGCTTTTGTAATTTTATAAATGAAGAAATTGAAGATTCTATGTAATTGTGATCTTATGTAGCTAGAGTTGTCTCAATATATATATATATATATATATATATATATATATCAATACTTAAAAATGACTTTTAAGCTGGTTGAAACACTTATTAACTCCCCTGATTGCAAAGGAAGAACCTGCATCACTTTCAGTGGTTTTCGTTATGTCATATGAAGTATCGGCGCGTTTAAGAAATGTATATATGGATGAAGTTACATGACTTGAAAATGAGGGAAAGAAGGAATAAGGTAAACTTTGTCTACATGTATGTTTGCAGGTTAATTTAATTACAGCCAAGTAAGCTCTTTTTACACTAAGTGCATTGCAGTGTTTGTTTTTTTTCCTAGTGATGACGATTGTGGAGTGCAATCTAATCATATACCAAACTCATCAGGATATATTCTTTAAAACCGTCCTATATAGCCAAAAATCTGTTCAATTGGCAATGCACAACTGTAGATGCATTAGAAACTGTTGTTCTTTTTTTTTTTTTCCATGTCATTGATGCAAACTGAAGATATTTGTTCCTTTGGCATTCCTGGCATGGACTATTTTGGTACTAGTAAATTGGACGAATAGCACTATAGAGTTGGCCAAGCTCAGGTGTGTGACTTCTAGCAATACTGACAAACTCTCAATTTCAAATGTCCCACTAGGATCAGTTACGTATGGAACTTTTGCTCATTTGGTCTAGCTTTCTTTTCCTTTTATGGTAATCGCCAATGTGAGTCTGTGCTTCAGCAATTGATAGGCTGCTAGTTGGTAGTCAGTTTGGGGCGTGACTCCAATTGTAGTGGACCTGTTACTTATTTTCACAAGGCTTGCTCTATAGGCTTTCAGTTTAATCTTTTGTATTATTTTAGTTGTGTTGAAACAATTGACCTGAGGATGAAAGGATAAAAAGAGTTTACCTGAAAAGTTGGTAATGAATTATTCTGTGATTGGTGGGTTCACCAACTCTGGAATCTTAGGCATTTGGTGTTATCTTATGTACTGTAATTGAATGTGGTGGTCTTCAATCGAAGTACATTCATTATGATCGTCATGATATCTGACTCCACTTGAACCCGACAACAATAATGACTTTTTTCCATGTTTGTTAGAAGCAGAGTGCAGTTAGTGGTTGTGCATATAGATAAATGTTGCATTAATTAATTGGTACTTGATTTAGATGTTTCTTGTGAAGAGGAACTGTCGTTCTCTTTACCAGTGTTATGAAGGAGAGTTACTACCATCTAAATCACTAGGGAAATAAAAGGGGGAGAACCAACTAACCTTCTAAAAACATGAGAAAGAAATGTCATTCTCATTTGCATTAGTAATATCACTTCAATGCTTACTGGACTCTTGTTATATTTTGGTATCGGTTACTAGCTAACTATTCTTTTTATGCACCATGTGGCAGGTTTCGGGCTCATATTGTAATGGCTCATGTATTTACCTTTTGGACATGCTTTGTGTTGCTGAATGGGTATGAGACGGTTGCTTCAATGCAGCTATAGTTTGTTGTATCAGAACGGGGACGCGCTGATCAACTTTCAGTAGGGTGGATTGCATGTGTCGTTTTGATCAACTTTCGGTAGGGTGGACTACATGTGTTGTTTGGTGGAAATTAAGGTAGACAAATGATCATTTGTTAATGTTGATTTGGTTGAAATCTTTAATTTTGGAACTTGGAGGCTATTTATTGCAAGGGTTTGTCTGTAATATCCTACAGTTTTCCGTGGACCCAAATCTTAGACGGTGCTTATGAGAAATGTTCCCCCAGATCCAAATGAGTCTGATAGTGAGCTCATGGAGCACTTTTTCTTAGTTAATCATCCGGATCATTATTAGACCCATCAAGTTGGCTTGATGAAACTGAAGGTCTTTCTATCATAAAATCTGGTAGATATTTTATATGGAAACGGCCACGCTGTGGCTTCATGTTTCTTGTCAAGATTTAAAATCACACCGTCGAAACCCATTTGCTCACCATGCTGCCTTTTAGGATCTACGATAGCTTCTATCTGTGCAACCATTCCCTTATGGTATATTTGAATCTTGTTCTGTGCTTTATACACAATTGATTGCTGCAAAAGCTTTCCCTTTGACACCAAAAACTGGCATGGTATACGAGCTAGATTACATTTCTTTCTCCCCTTCCTTGTCAATCCACTAGGCAGAGGTACTGACTGGCGCTATTGGACAATTCCTGGATGGCATCTGGCATGTTATTTGTCATTTTTTCTGTTATCACTAATATATGGCCAGTCCTTCTTGAAAGAGATAACTTAGATAGGGAGACAAGCCCGAAAGAGGTTTCTAGGTTTGTATAGTTGTACTGCATGGCTGTTTCTCCTTGGATCTTTAATCATTTGGATAATGTTGTTAGGCCCGTGATGCTGATGATTAGGGAAAAGCGAAAGCAAAAACAAAAACAAAAGAAAGATGAAAGTTTTTTCTCGTGATGTTTGGTTTGGCCATCATTTTCAGGAGGCGATGAAGAAGGACCCTCTAGAATGCAAGGGAACCGAAGCCGAACCTAAACTTGAACACAAACGTGAAGAGCTTCTTTCAAAATGTGTATCTACACTCAGTATTGAAAAGTGCCGACGATGACGATGAAGACGAAGAAGACGACGATGTTGGTAAAGACTCCCGGCCTTGAGTTTCAGGCAGGGGACTTGTATTTTAGCTGTAAATTATGCCTTTAGGAGAGAAGGGTTACCCATGAATTAGATGAGCTTATGAACAACGCGTGCAGGATGAGTATTTTATTTGTGTAGAGGGTGGGCGGGTCGTTGAGCGGCGTTATCTGTAGAACATTGAAGTAGTTGGCAAGATGTTCTTAAGTTTCAGTACCTTGAAAATAAGGCGCATTTGAGGCAATTTTACATGACTTTGATGTTTTCTTAAGAGGGTTGAATATCGTGGAAATTTTTCTGTGTAAGGGATTTATAAGTCATAAGAGAGGTAAGTTTAGTTTATTTGGTAGCTTAACAAGACCCGGGTGCTTCGATAATTAATGAATGAGAGAGAGTCAAGATCATTGTAGTATACACTGGATTACGATACACTGAAAAGTTCAAAAAAACCAATCGTTAGCTAATGGATTCCAAATTACATGATGGACGGCAGCTAACGGATTCTAAATTAGTCGATGGACAGCAATGGTTTGACAGGAAATGCGACAAGTTCTGGAATTTCTATGGCCGTGTCAAGCATGTTTGGGCCAAGGATTAGGAATTGGCAGGGGGGTCGTCGAGGCATTGCTTTCCCCATTTACCCCTTCTCTCTTGGGCCAGTAAGCTCAGAAAAAGTACATTCTTCACCCATGCTATAGAAAAAACTTCAGTCGAAGAAGCCCCGTATCGAGTAGTCAAAATCAAGGCATTAGAATATTTAGGTTTATTTGCAATGACTAACTTAAAGTCAAGTATATGTGGTTAACGTTATAAGTGTACAGTTCAGGAGATTGGGCTTTCAGTGCAATGGGCCTCTTAGTTTAGTTGGCCTAGCCCGACCTCCCCTCCTCCCTCCCTTTTCCCTCTCTGTTGGCCAGACCCTCCCATTCGCTCTTAGGGTTTTTATTGTAGCACTCATTCCACTCTGATCACCTCCCTGACGTGCGCTGCATACCTGACTCTCCAATTCTCTCGGATTCCACTCTCATCAATTCCCTACTGACCAGACCTCCCAATCCTCCCATAGCTTCCACTCGGATCACAGTTAGTGTTCGAAGGTAGTGAAAGTGAAGGATGTTGATATGGTTCTTAGTTTTGTGAAGTCTTACTATGCTTAAATAAGTTTCTCTCCATTTCCTTTGTCATTTATACCATCCATTTTTCTCTCGTTTAGATGGCGCCATTACAGGTGCGTAATTTTAGGATTTGCATATGGGTGTTCTTATGTCCATGGAGAGTAATTGAAGCATTGTGCCCGAGTTTCTTTAAAGTGCTAACTTGCTTGATTGCTTTTCACTTTGTCAAATCCCAAGGTCTAAATCGAAGATGATTGCTGTTTCTAATTTTGACCTAATAATTCAGTGAGGGCATTTGCATGGAACATCCTATCTTGAGCTTGACATGATTGTTTTTGTTATGACTAATAAGGCCACTCCTTTTGGATTAGAGATCACTTATATAGGGAGATAGGCCCGAAAGAGGTTTCTAGGTTTGTATAGTTGCATTGCATGGCTGTTTCTCTTTGGATCTTTGATCATTTGGATAATGTTGTTAGGCCTGTGATGCTGATAATTAGGGAAAAGCGAAAGCGAAAACAAAAGAAAGATGAAAGTTCTTTATCGTAATGTTTGGTTTGGCCATCGTTTTCAGGAGACGATGAGGAAGGACCTTCAAGAATGTGCAAGGGAACCGAACCCGAACGTGAACGTGAAGAGCTTCCTTTAAAATGCGTATCTACACCCAGTGTTGAAAAGTGTCGACGATGACAATGAAGACAACAGTGTTGGTGAAGACTCCTAGCCTTGAGTTTCCGGCAGGAAACTTGTATTTTAGTTGTAAATTAAGCCCTTAGGAGAGAAGAGTTTCCCGTGACTTAGATGAGCTTATGAACAACGCGTGCAGGATGAGTATTTTGTTTGTGTATAGGGTGGGTGGGTCGTTGAGCAGGTTTTTATTGTAGCACTCATTCCACTTTGATCACCTCCCTATCGTGCGATGCCTACCCGACCCTCCATCTCACTCAGATTCCACTCCCATCAACTCCCTGCCAACCAGACTTCCCGATCCTCCCACCTGAGGTTTTGCTGTAGCTTCCACTCGGATCACGGTTAGCATTCAAAGGTAGTGAAAGTGAAGGATGCTGATATGGTTCTTGGTTTTGTGAAGTCTTGCTATGCTTATTTAGGCAAAATAAGTTTCTCTCCATTTCCTTTATCATTTATCCCATCCATTTTTCTCTTGTTTAGATAGCGCCATTACAGGTGCGTAATTCTAGGCTTTGCAAATGGGTGTTCTTATGTCCATGGAGAGTAATTGAAGCCTTGTGCTCGAGTTTCTTTAATGTGCTAACTTGCTTGAATGCTTTTCACTTTGCCGGATCCCGAGGTCTAAATTGAAGATGGTTGTTGCTTCTAATTTTGACCCAATCATTTAGTGAGGGCATTTGCATGGAACATCCTATCTTGAGCCTGACAGGATTGTTTCTGTTATCAATAATATGGCCACTCCTTCTAGATTAGGGAGACACGCCCGAAGGAGGTTTCTAGGTTTATATAGTTGCACTGCATGGCTGTTTCTCTTTGGATGTTTGATCATTTGGATAATGTTGTTAGGCCTGTGATGCTGATAATTAGGGAAAAGCGAAAGCGAAAACAAAAGAAAGATCAAAGTTTTTTTCACATGATGTTTGGTTTCGCCATCGTTTTCAGGAGACGATGAGGAAAGACCCTCAAGAACGTGCAAGGAACGTGCAAGGGAATCAAACCCGAACCTGAACCTGAACGTGAACGTGAAGAGCTTCCTTCAAAATGCGTATCTACACCCAGTATTGAAAAGTGCCGACGACAACAATGAAGACGACAAAGACGACGGTGTGGTGAAGACTTCCAACCTTGAGTTTCTGACAGGGGACTTGTATTTTAGCTGTAAATTATGCCCTTAGGGGAGAAGGGTTTCCCGTGATTTAGATGAGCTTATGAACAACGCATGCAGGATGAGTATTTTGTTTGTGTAGAGAGTGGGTGGGTCGTTGAGCGGGTTTTTACTATAGCACTCATTCCACTCTGATGACCTAGGCTGCGCATGGTAAAATTTCTGTTTCTCAATTTCTCTATTTCTCCGTTCCCCAGAACAGGTTTGGAATAGAAATCCGTTGGGTAACGCAAATTGATTTCTCTATTTCTGAAATAGAATTCTGTTTCAGAAATTGTTTCGGAGGAGAAATAAGAAGCTAAAAATTTTAGCTTCTCCATTTCTGAAGTAGAAATAGAAATTATTTCTTATCCATCCCCCTTATTCCTTCAGCAGACATTGACTCCTTCTCTCTTCACTACCGTTGCTTTCCCATTCCTTCTCCTCACCTCAACCAAAAACCCTAGCGACTCCGAAGCTGTTCATCCTCGCCGTCGCCGCTCATCTCGCCGTCACCATCGCCGTCGCCGCTCATCTCGACCGGCCAATTTGCTCCGGTCATCCCATCGAACCCGCCTCGTCCATCCGCGTCCCCAGTCGCACTCTAGTCGCCATCGCCCAGTAGCCATCGTCGTCGCCCAACTCCAGTAGCCGTCGCCGTCGCCCATCTCCGTTGCCCATCTTCGTCTGTGTCCCATTCCGCTCTCGATTCCGCGGATCCAGTCGCCCAACACCAGTCACCGTCGCCGTCGCCCATCTCTATCGCCCATCTTTGTCCGCGTCCCCTTCCGCTCTCAATTCCGTGGATCCAGTCGCCGTCGCCCTTTTCTGCTTTTGATTCCTCACGAGGTTCGATTGATCCTTCCCTTTTCGCCTCTTTCTTGGTTGTTTTGTGCTTGTTCTGTGCTTGTGCTCTGCAATTTGTGCTGCGAGTTTGGGCTACTCTGTTTCTGTGCATAATCACTGTGTTAATAAATGGTGCTCTTTTGTCTTCAAGACTCCTACTGCTAGTGCTTTTTCTCTTGTACGTGGGTTCAAATTTTCAATTACAGGGAAGAGTACCTTGGCACCGGTTGGTCTGAGTTGAACTTGTATGGCAAAGCAGTACTTTCTTGCTTAGCTTTGTGTTGTTAATCGGCTTTGCGAATAAAGACTGGTAGGTCAGATGGACGCTTCATATTTTTAGCTTTAGAGTAGTCGTCTGATAATATAGCATAGATTGCTATATACTATTTCGATGTCCTTTGGGCCACTAATATTAAAGAAAGAATGTGCATGCACTTTGTCTAAGTCCGTTGGTATTTGGCTTTCCGAGTTGGATTAGGAAATTCGCCACTGTTTATACGTCATACAAGATGAGCGTCACACGAGTTTCTTGTTCAATTAGAACGATCATGAAGAAAGAGACCTTCCGCAGAAAATCAAGATCGCCTAGCATGCGAAACAAAGAAATTTTGGAAGATGAACTTTAAGGTTGTCTCGGTCTCGCTACTCGGCCTCTTGCTGACACAAACTTAAAACTCCACACCACAAGCGTAAAAAAGTTTAACCGTGGAACTTCTTACAAGATTCCATAGGATGTGATTGTAAGATGAACTTCAGGGAGCCATAGACAGCAGACTGTTTCCCATCTTTTGGAAGAGATATCGTCAGAAACATGTGATTTTCGGGGAGATATAGACAGATATAACTATATTTAAAAAAAAAAAAAGTGAAGGAGAGTGTAGATAGGTGACCTCTCTCACCAGCAGCTAAAGGTTGAGGCAGTAGTGGTGGTCTAGTCAGGAGACATGTAAAAGAGATTTGCTCATCAAATGATACTCTTTAACTTAGGATTTGTTAATGGAATCCACCTGTTTTGATGCTGTAGTGATGAGCTTGGATCATAACAATTGCTTCAATGTTGCGTTTAGATCTCTTTTTCGAACTGATCCTTTGTGTTTGTTAAAATGCCAGAATTAAATGCGTGAACTAATCTAAGAAGTATTCTTATGCTTATTGTTTGGATTGATTGTTGTTCAGTATAGTCGTCCTCATCGGAACTCCGAATTGTGACACTAAAATCGATTGTCAAGACCTTACTAGATTCACGTTAAATTGCTTGTGTATGTGTTGCCTTTCATGCATATTATCTCATATAAAAAGGAAATAAAAATCTACCATAAGCAAATAAAAGGATGGGGACAACATGATTCATAGGAATATAAATTTTTTTCTGTTATCAAACGAATTTCTGTTTCAAAAATAGAATTTTGAGTCCTTATCAAACGGGTTTCTTTGCACAAAAACTTGTCTGGGGAATAGAAATTGAGAAATTGATTTCTGGCCAGAAATCAATTTCTATTTCAGAAATTTTATCATGCGCAGCCCTACCTGCCGTGTGCTACCTACCCGACCCTCCATCTCACTCAAATTCCACTCCCATTAACCCCCTGCCAACTAGACCTCCCGATCCTCCCACCCGAGGTTTTGCTGTAGCTCCCACTCTGATCACGGTTAGCATTCGAAGGTAGTGAAAGTGAAGGATGCTGCTATGGTTCTTGGTTTTGTGAAGTCTTGCTATGCTTATTTAGGCGAAATAAGTTTCTCTCCACTTCTTTTGTCATTTGTACCGTCCATTTTTCTCTTGTTTAGATGGCGCCATTAAAGGTGCATAAGTTTAGGCTTTGTAGATGGGTGTTCTTATGTCCATGGAGAGTAATTGAAGCCTTGTGCCTGAGTTTCTTTAATGTGCTAACTTGCTTGATTGCTTTTCACTTTGCCGTATCCTGAGGTTTAAATTGAAGATGATTGTTGCTTCTAATTTTGAACCAATCAATTAGTGAGGGCATTTGCATGGAACATCCTATCTTGAGCCTGACAGGATTGTTTATGTTATCACTAATATGGCCACTCCTTCTGGATTAGGGAGACCCACCCGAAGGAGGTTTCTAGGTTTGTATAGTTGCACTGCATGGCTGTTTCTCTTTGGATGTTTGATCATTTGGATAATGTTGTTAGGCCTGTGATGCTGATAATTAGGGAAAAGCGAAAGCGAAAACAAAAGAAAGATCAAAGTTTTTTCTCGTGATGTTTGGTTTGGCCATCATTTTCAGGAGACGATGAGGAAGGACCCTCAAGAACGTGCAAGGAACGTGCAAGGGAATCAAACCCGAACCCGAACCTGAACATGAACTGAAGAGCTTCCTTCAAATGCGTATCTACACCCAGTATTGAAAAGTGCTGACGACGACGATGAAGACGACGAAGACGACGGTGGGGTGAAGACTCCCAACCTTGAGTTTCTGGCAAGGGACTTGTATTTTAGCTGTAAATTATGCCCTTAGGAGAGAAGGGTTTCCGTGACTTAGATGAGCTTATGAACAACACGTGCAGGATGAGTATTTTGTTTGTGTACAGGGTGGGCGGGTCGTTGAGCGGGTTTTTACTGTAGCACTCATTCCACTCTGATCACCTACCTGCCATGCGATACCTACCCGACCCTCCATCTCACTCAGATTCCACTCCCATCAACTTCCTGCCAACCAGACCTCCCGATCCTCCCACCCGAGGTTTTGCTATAGCTTCCACTCGGATCACGGTTAGCGTTCGAAGGTAGTGAAAGTGAAGGATGCTGATATGGTTCTTGGTTTTGTGAAGTCTTGCTATGCTTATTTAGGCGAAATAAGTTTCTCTCCACTTCCTTTGTCATTTGTACCGTCCATTTTTCTCTTGTTTAGACGGTGCCATTAAAGATGCGTAATTTTAGGCTTTGCAGATGGGTGTTCTTATGTCCATGGATAGTAATTGAAGCCTTGTGCCCAAGTTTCTTTAATATTCTAACTTACTTGATTGCTTTTCACTTTACCATATCTCAAGGTCTAAATTGAAGATGATTGTTGCTTCTAATTTTGACCCAATCATTTAGTGAGGGCATTTGCATGGAACATCCTATCTTGAGCTTGACAGGATTGTTTTTGTTATCACTAATATGGCCACTCCTTCTGGATTAGGGAGACACGCCCGAAGGAGGTTTCTAGGTTTGTATAGTTGCACTGCATGGCTGTTTCTCTTTGGATCTTTAATCATTTGGATAATGTTGTTAGACCTGTGATGCTAATAATTAGGGAAAAGCGAAAGCAAAAACAAAAGAAAGATGAAAGTTTTTTCTCATGATGTTTGGTTTGGCCATCGTTTTCAGGAGACGATGAGGAAGGACCCTCCAGAACGTGCAAGGAACATGTAAGGGAATCGAACTCGAACCCGAACCTGAACGTGAACATGAAGAGCTTCCTTCAAAATGTGTATCTATACATAGTATTGAAAAGTGCCGACGATGACGATGAATACAACGAAGACGACGGTGTGGTGAAGACTCCCAGCCTTGAGTTTCCGGCAGGGAACTTGTATTTTAGCTGTAAATTAAGCCCTTAGGGGAGAAGGGTTTCCCATGACTTAGATGAGCTTATGAGCAACGCGTGCAGGATGAGTATTTTGTTTGTGTAAAAGGTGGGCTGGTCGTTGAGCGGGTTTTTACTGTAGCACTCATTCCACTCTAATCACCTACCTGCCATGTGCTGCCTACCTGACCCTCCGTCTCACTCAGATTCCACTCCCATCAACTCCTTGCCAACCAGACCTCCCGATCCTCCCACCCAAGGTTTTGTTGTAGCTTCCACTCGGATCACGGTTAGCGTTCGAAGGTAGTGAAAGTGAAGGATGCTAATATGGTTCTTGGTTTTGTGAAGTCTTGCTATGCTTATTTAGGCGAAATAAGTTCCTCTCCATTTCCTTTGTCATTTGTACCATCCATTTTTCTCTTGTTTAGATGGCGCCATTACAAGTGCGTAATTTTAGGCTTTGCATATGGGTGTTCTTATGTCCATTGAGAGTAATTGAAGCCTTGTGCCCGAGTTTCTTTAGTGTGCTAACTTTCTTGATTGCTTTTCACTTTGCCGGATCTTGAGGTCTAAATTGAAGATGATTGTTGCTTATAATTTTGACCCAATCATTTAGTGAGAGCATTTGCATGAAACATCCTATCTTGAGCCTGACAGAATTGTTTCTGTTATCACTAATATGGCCACTCCTTTTGGACTAGGGAGACACGCCCGAAGGAGGTTTCTAGGTTTGTATAGTTGCACTGCATGGCTGTTTCTCTTTGGATATTTGATCATTTGGATAATGTTGTTAGGCTTGTGATGCTGATAATTAGAGAAAAGGGAAAGCGAAAACAAAAGAAAGCTTAAAGTTATGGGGGTAGTGAAAGTGAAGGATGCTGATATCGTTCTTGGTTGTGTGAAGTCTTGCTATGCTTATTTTGGTGAAATAAGTTTCTCTCCATTTCCTTTGTCATTTGTACCGTCCATTTTGAAGTAGATTTTATGGTGATCGTGGGGAGTCCCAAAACTATAATGAAACGACATCGATGTTTATTTGACTGAATTCTCGAGTCTTTTTTTTTCCTTAAATGCTCTGAAATTGATATTCTTTGATGGTCTCGTTTAGATGGCCAAGGAACTGAAGATGGAGGCAATTACGGATAGCAAAAAAGACCTTTACCATAATTTAAAAATCCTCTTTAAGGGAATGGTAAAGGATAGTCAATCTGAGTGGAAATGGAAAGGACGCAAGGAAGAGGTAGACAGACACTTGGCAATGACCTTGAATTTGAAACAAGTGGAGAAGACGAATTTGAGTTTAAGGGATCGGGTGTCATTTTATGAGACCAAAAAGCTGAAATTGACAGCTTGATGGAATCATCGATGGGAGTCACCAAAAAGCTTCAGCAACAATTTTATAATCTCTTGTCTGATGAGCTGCTGCCACTGGAATCTAAAATGCGGGCATCAGCTATGTTTCGCAAGAAACTGGATAGTATGTTACATGACTTTGTTCAGAAACTTGTCATATCAAAGCAAATTGTCAAACAAATGGTTTCCCAAACCCCCTTCCTCCATTGGTAATTGACCGTTCGATGCCATTTAGAGTCTACTTATTTTCTGTTTTGTCCTATCACCACTAACATTTCGACTGTTTGTTTTGTCTTTCCTTATTTTAAGATGAAAGGGTTGAAGTGGAGACTGAAGAGGAAGAGGAACAAAAACATCGCATTGAAAATAGAATGATTGGTATGCAAAAAGAGTTGGTAGAAATGGAAAGCAAGGCAAACAACACCGTGGTTGTTCATGGCAGTTATTAAGGAGTGTGTTCTCTTCTATATAACGCAATCACCTTGATGATTAACTGCACATGGTATACTTGGTTTTGTGTGGGTCTGATGCTAGCTTTTGTATTTCTGATGTTGGGGCACATTTACTTTTCATATCACAAGATACAAAACATTGGCAGGAAGAGACGGATTTTAATTAAACAACTAAGGGAATTATGGGAGGACGGTAACATACTCGCTATAACTCTTCAACAGCAATCGTCCATAAATGGAAATCCTCAAACAAATTCATCTACAAGGACTGTGATAGAGCTTGCTTCAAAGTCTGATCTAGAGTGGAGTATATCACTATTTTCTAGGATTTTCCTTATTCAACAGATCTTGCTAGCTATATGCCTAATTATCGTATTAGGTGTCACAATGTATTCTGGTTGTCAAGGTTGCGGTAAGATAATTTCTTTGTGCTTTGTTTCAAGTTATGTTTAATTAATAATAGTTGGTCTGATGTGTTTTAATAGGCAAAGCGCTGACATTAGCCCCTTACATTGGGGAAATGTGAGATTTAGCAAGTAAGCTTTTCTTTTGGTTATACAATGCCAGAAAGAAATTCAACTTTGTATGCTATGTATTAGAGATGTGGTTGAAGCTCGATTTTAAAACCAAATTGTTTGTGAGTATTGCTTTTCATAATAGGGAATTGCCACAAACTCAATCTACATTCTGCTGATTGGGATTGTCTTTGGAAGTTAATCTTTGCGCTAAAAAAATGTCAAATCATTGTTTTTGACTATTTGAGCCAAATGAAGGAGAGCCTCTTTTGTTCTATTGATAAGGGCCATCAATTGATCTATAAACAATTGCTGCTTTGACCAATGCCTCTCAAGCAATGAAATTATGCTTCCGTGAGGTTCAATCTTCAGTAGTTGAAATAGTTGCAGTTTTCATGATACAGGAGAAAAGAGGAGAAAGAACCGGGTCCCTGAAGGCGTGGGAGAGAAGAAGAAGTTGGCCGGTAGTTTTTGCAACAGAGGCCATGGCAAACCTCTCTTGAACTTTGAGCGGTTTAGAGTAGGAGGCCTCATCTTGTATAGCGGTTAGAGTAGGAGATCTAGTATGGTGGGTTGAGTAGGAGGCAGCATCAGTTTGGCATTTTGTATATTTGCATGCTAGATGTGTTGTTTATATGTCAATTATGTTTATACATAGTCTCTTTGGGATTATTTGTTGCTCTTTTGAATATCTTTACTTAGCATGGGATAGGAGATAGAGGAATGGGCACGAGACAACGCCATGGCCCGCAGTCAATTTTTCTCCAAAAATGCTTCTACGAAGAAAAGAGAAAAATTAATTGTTATCGGTATCGAATAATGAACTAAAAGGGTGACGCAAGATATCAAATGGAATTGTAAAGTAAACCGCTGTATGGAATGGGTACTCATGGATAATGGGTAAGAAGGAATGAGTACTCATTTCTCTATGGAAAAGATCACTTGATCGAAATGAAAGTAGGTAACATGGACTTTCAAATGCAACAAACATCATAAAGAATGATGAATCGAACACATCGAAACGACCTCTTCAAGAAGCATATACGCATGGTCCACACTAACCAGCCATGAATCAATGTAGATTCTAATATTCTAGAAGAAGATAATTCGTTTGGTAAATCCAATATATGTAATATGTATTATCCACGCTCATGTTAGTCAAAAGTAATCAGAAGTTGACAAAAGGAGATTTTCTACTCTTGTTCGTGTTCTTATTCGATACCTTAATAATCCCAAACTATAAACTCATGTGGGAGAGGTTACTTTTGAAATCCATCACTCAAAGCAACAATAATTGAGTTAGTTGGGATACTTTGTGAGACTAAGGATTTTCATAGAGGGTGAATGTTTTGTCTTGATTTATGCTGTGGTATCATGTCATTATGTTGTAATTTTTCGCAACCAATCAAGGCGGTTTTTTTTTTTTTTTTTGGGTGAGAAGAATATACTTACTAAATCAAAGTGAAGAAAGATCTCAAATATCGAATAATTGAGAATGTATCTATTCAACAGTGATCAACTTGGGTCTATGTCATTGACCTTGTATAGTGTTACTTCTTCGCAATTAATCAAGATGCTTTTGCACTTATTTTATTTTATTTTTAACGTGAGATGAAACTCCTTATTAAATCAACGGAAAAATAAAAATTTACAGACGAGTGTAGGTATACCTCTTCAATGGTGGTCAATCGGGGTCCCTTCGATGGCACCCGGTAATGCGGTGCCTCCGCCCGGTGGAAGTCAATCCCCACCGTAGCAAGAGTTTCCTGTATCCTCGAAATCCCAATATTTCCCTCTTCCCCCGACTCCAAATGCCTCATCATAGCATGAGCTCTCTCCATTGCCAAACTCCAAAAATTTCCCTCTTCCCCCCACACCACATACGTATACCCTTTCATGCGAACCGGATCAACTTCACCACATGAACTGTCCCCAC
Organism: Eucalyptus camaldulensis; assembly: GCA_019915185.1. Classification (NCBI taxonomy): domain Eukaryota; kingdom Viridiplantae; phylum Streptophyta; class Magnoliopsida; order Myrtales; family Myrtaceae; genus Eucalyptus; species Eucalyptus camaldulensis. The sequence goes on from JAHSVA010000012.1 coordinate 13,480,306, forward strand.
TTTCGTGCTTTTCTATCATATAATCAGCAAGCACTTTTGTATTCCTCTGCAAAGAAGGCCGGCTTGCAGCCATCAAGGCCCGCCCTCTCGTCAGACTTCTCGAGCAAGACGAGTGCAAGGAACGCAGTGGCGGTAATCGCGCCTTGGATCTGTTGTGGAAAGTACAAGACTATCAACTCGATCACCCAAATCAATTTGATCTGAAGCTGCCAATTGTACCCCCTCCACTGCTCGTTGTCATCAAGACTGTATGCAGAGATAGATCAGCACTCCCGAGGACAAGCATCAGGAACATTGCCCAGATGGGGAATAATTCGTTGCGGAATGGAGGATCGTTCATGAGGCCTAGAGCATAGGTGAGTACGTAGGTTGAGAGAGTGTAGACCAAGAAAATGACAAGCCGGAACTTGCCGCTGTTGTAGAAACGTCGCCACGAGCCAAAGGCAACAAGGCAAAGGAGCAGGAAGCCGGTGAAGATGACTAGGAGCTCGATTTGCAATAGCATCCCCATAGGAGTTTCCAGGGACTTCACATTGCCCATCGTGACATTGCACTTTTTGATTGTCACTGGCGCCATCACCAGGCTTTGGTTCGTTCAGATTCCTCATGTTTGGTACTGATTAGTTCGCTGGCTATCAGCTTCTAATTGGAGAAAGAAACGATAGGATTTCTGTGAGAGAAAGAGAGAGAGTTTAGGGACTAAATCTTAGTTCTTATAGAGTAGGGATGCTAGGGACTAAAATGAGAATGTCAATTTTTTTTTTCTGTTAATAATACGGGACTTCCGAATTTGTCTTGAATAATCTTCACAATCGCAGGAATTATTTGCACAATCCATATGTATTGGGTAAGGTCCAGAGGCAGACCTCTCTCACAAGGTTACTACATTGGAAGATGCTATGACTTGTATGTATAATGTCCCACCTCTATATGTACTTTAAATAGCTAAAAGTAGAAGTGTTATCCCTGTTAAGACAAGAAAAAAATACTTTATTATGGAAATTCTCCCTTTTATCTTGTTAGTAACCATTTTATGTCTATCTTTTCGCTTTGACAACAATTTATGGATATCTAGAATTCTTGTCATAACAATGCATCACAAAGAGAATTGTCGTATATCTCGTAAAATATTGCAATGTTCAATTTTTATTTTAAAAAGATCTACAATATTTCTTTCTCAAGAATGCATATCTAGAATTTCATTGATTTATTTCCAAAGGAGAATATTGACATCATTCCTTCCATTGTTTTTGGTGAAAATTTCGTTGCTAACAGACAGTTTTTAATATATTTGGCATTTATTGATGCTTCCGGTTAATTATATTTTCAAATTTTACCATAATTATTGTTTTTTATCTACGTTATTGTATCTAAAATTATATATTAAGGTCACAATAGTGAAATATTGAAGGCTGCATATTATAACATCTCTATGAGAAAAGAATTTGATAATAAATCAAAAGGAACATGAGATATCGTTAGAAGCTACAATAAGAAATAGCTTAAAGTGTGATGCAGATAATATTTTGAACTTGTTGCTACTTTAAAAAAATATTTTAGAATAGCCAAATGGGTTAAACGATGCCAATAGATGATTGAAAATATGTTTAATTGATGAGCTTTGTTGGATATTGTCACTACCTATTCTTTTTGTCCAAAGAAGGAAAAACGTATAGGATTTAGGGGTAATACCTAAAATACAGGCCTACGGCCCGTGATTATGCACAGGCTTTCCCAGTTCGTACCTCACACAACAATAGAGTGTTCAATCTAGGATTATAATGATTTTCTAATAATGAGCTATCACTAGCCTATTGGATGGCTTAGAAACCAAGTGAGATATAAGAAGTATATCTTACTTCCTACGCAACTAGAAAATTTAGTGTGTCAAGAACTTAATTATACTAAATAATCAATTAGTGCATTTTCACTACCTAATCTTAATTATTTCAAAAATATTTTTGTCAAGTAGTTTGTATTGATTTTAAACATATCCACTAATATATGATGTGATCAATGTAGGTGCACAATTATTAAAATAACAATCAGAAACCAAGGAAACGTCACATAAATTGCATGGAAGAGCAAGAATCTAACATTACCAAATAAGGAGCATGCCATTACTACCTAAAGGGAGGCCCTAGTCATCATAAAAGTGTGCAATCATAACATTCATTTCTAAGAACAATTGAAACCCTATGATAAAGTTCTAAGAGATTGATCAATTTTTTATCTCAATTTTTTTGCGAAGGATTTTTGCACATTTTAAGGGACAGCTACCCAAAAGACTACTTTAAAGCTTTTTTCAAGAAAAATTTTAATTTTTTTTGGGGGTTTGGGATTTTTGAGATTTTCCAGATTTTGTAAATTTTTTTGTGATTTTCTGAATTTTTAAAATTCTTCTGATTTTTATAATTTTGGAAATTTTTATATGTTTTCTTATTTTGTAAAATTATTTATATTTACTTTTTAAATTAACTGATTTTTTATTAAAATAATAATAATGATATTATAGTAATATACGGACCCGGATCGGATCTCCACATCCGACCCAGCTCAAGGCCGACCCGGACCTGTACTGGGCTCACCAAATCAGCCCGGTTCGACCGCGGCCACAAACAAAAGAGAAGACAAAACGAGCCCAACCCAAAGCTTCCTAAAAAACAGAGACTTAAGTTTCTACCGGTTGCTTTGAAGAACCCCCGAAAAATTCCCCCCGAGCCAACGTTCCTCTCTCCCTTTTGAGCTCCGACGCCCAGATGTGCCGCTAGCCTGCCCTGTCCGAACGTCCGGCCTGGACGTCGCGTTATTGTGCCCTGTACCGGCGTCCTTCTCTTTGTCGCGTTCTTGCGTCCTTGGTTCTTTTGCCTGCGTTAGGGAACAGAGAAAGCGAGAGAGGATGAAGGAGGCCGGGCTGGGGGAAGAAAGGAAAACAGGGGAGGCTGGGCCGGGCCCAGGCGAAAAGAAATTGAAGAAGAGAAATGGAAAGAAGACCGGGCCGGCCTAGCCCTGGCCCGGTCTTTTCCTTTTCTTTTTAATAAATAAATAAAATAAATTTTTTCTTTTTTAATTAATTTTTTAATACTAGTAATTGAAATGTTACTAATGTCTATATGCGATGCAATTATATGAAAATTATTTTTTGTTAGGAGTAAAAAAATATTCCCTAATTTTCTATACAATTAGTCATAAATAAATAGGCAAAATTTAAGTATTAACAAATATACCAAACATTGATCAATATTGTCTTGATCGCTCTATAAAGTCCATTGAAATTGTTGTATTGTTCCTCTAATGAGTCCAAGCGCATATACATTAATTTGCTTCTTTTTTAACGCCCATGATGCAAATAATGAAGCCTTAGTTATCATTACGAAATGTAATTAGATTTATTTGGTGCCCATCTAATATTTATTGATCTCATTTTTCTTAGAACCAATATCTTGGCGCATCATTCTTTTTATATGTTTCTGAAAACATAGGTAACTCTTGCGTTGATCTACTATTCATTTTTTAAAATCATTTACAACATTCACTTAATTGTTAGTTTGTGTTTATTAAAGTGTACTTTATGGTGAGAATATTCACAATACTTATTGAAATCCATATAATACAGAAACTCCTTCAAAAGCTTGTTCAAAAACTTACTACGACCCTTAATTCAAAGTTTATTCTCATCAATTATCAAGCGAGAGGAATTATCTTCATGAACTATAAAGTGATATAAACAATCTTGGATAATTCAATCATATATGAATAACTACAAAATTTGAAGTAACGGGCCCTTAATTTTTTTTGCGTGCTTGGTGCTGTATAATTTACAAATATAAATATTTAAAGTTATTATAATTATGCATTTAATTATAAGAGTCACCGTTAATGATTCATCAGTCATATTTATTTAGGAATTTGGGAAATTGTTTGTTAAAATTAATTTTATTCTAGAAAAATTATGTAATTATGGATTTTTATATTTGACAATTTTTTTATTTTTAAATACTCCTTTATTTGTAAAAACGTGTAATTTTTCTGATTATTCTCTAAAAAGTCATATATTCATCAAATATGGACTATCATGTTATATGTACTTTTTCCAAGGATTGTCTAACATCATTTTTTGTGAAAAATATTTTATATTGTGTATCTTTATATAATCAAACTCTTTCAAAAGTATCTGAATTGTAAAATGATAAGAGTGATCCCTGATTTTACATTGAATCTAAGGATAATAACTAACTATGTTTTTGTCATATTTATTCATGGAGACGCTTAAAAAATATACTATAATTTTTTTAATGATGCACTTTACAAATATTTATTTTATTGATTTTGTAATATTCATTATCTGTAAGAGATGACTGATAATTTCAGCAATGAACTTCTTTTTATTGATCGTCTAATGTCATTTATTTATCAAATAGAGGTATTTTTTTGAAAAAAATTATTGACCCCCTAAATTCATTTAATTATGATATATGCAGTATCATGTCATGGAGTCCTTTTAAAGTAATTGTTTTCTTCCATAAAATATTTTTGTTAATTAGTAATTTAATTATTAATTTTCAATCTTCATTTGTACCTAGAATATGTGTTGTCATCTTATTTAGATCATGTTTACATCATTTGTCTGTTAAATATGGGCCGTCAAGCCATGTAATATTGTATCCATATTTCAATATCATTTTGTCAAATGGGGCATAATGCTTGGTCAATTGTGTTTTTGTACGTTATTTGACTTACTTTGTTCTTATCAATTTTCTAGTGGTATAAATAATACAAAATAAAGAAGTTTGTTCTCATCAACTACAGAGTAATTGGAATTCTACCTAATGTAGAGTTTTAATCATAAGAGTGGTCAATAATTACGGACTTACTCATACTTATTTGCTTGTAAAATATGCACGACTGTGTAATAAGACCCTCTAAAATTTTATTATTTTCGATCTTTAGACTTTTGTTAATAATAAATGACCTTTTTTTTCTATTGATTTGCTATTAGTTGTTTTCATTTGTTTCATATTCATTTGTTTGCAAAGCATGTAATATTATCTGCTTAAATGATGATGGATAATTCTTTTAATCCTCTAATTCTATTTATTTGTAAAATATAGACTATCATGTCGTAAAAGATATTACTTTGGAAGCATCCTATTTAGCATAAATATAATTAATATTTATATCATCGATTTGTTAAATATGGGTTAGCACGTCATCTAACCCTTTTTTTTTATTAGCAAATCTTGTTACTTTTAAAATACAACAAAATATAGTGTCATAATGGGTATCCATCGAGCTTATAGCCCTCATTCAAACATAATGTAGATAATTAAATATTTCAATAACTAAATAATTGGCAATGTTACCTGAGGTCTATGGGGATCTACTCATCACGTAGCTTATTATATTATACAAAGCGTATTCAGCAAAAATCTCCAAGCCATACCTACATTAAAGAGTATTTTATAGGCAATCTCCAATAACAGTTTGGTAATCAATTCCACTTTTGTTGATGTTCAATAGCACTTGTACGTTGTCTCGCTATACATTCTCTACGCAAAAATTCATTTAAAAGCTCCAAAGAAACTGCTTAACACTGTTAGTCTATACATGCTTGATCATTTACTAGTCTCATTTTGATTAAAGCTCTCAACTCCATGATCTTGAATATAGCATCAAACTTATGCTATAACACAAACATCAAGCTTTTCCTCAAGCAGTCATCCACAACTATTAGTAGAAGTCTAGCTCTCTTACTCAAACGAAAAAAGCTTGCAAACATCAAAGTAAATGAACATTGCGATCTCCATGGTTCCTATAACAATCGTACTAAACTGCAAATTCTGCTATTTTCTTCGATTATATCACCCATATACATTTAACTCCCTAACTATGTTACCACACAAAGATTCCTCATCCTATTGTCACGCAATATAATTTTGATATCGCTGATAACATCACACCCAGCAATGTTTCCCTACTGCTCTTTATCACTACTTGGGGCATAATAACCAGTAACCACTTTTGATATGGTATAGCGTGAAAAGATTAATCGAAATCCAACAACATCTGCTAAGTGATGAATCCTTAGTGAAGCTCAAGATAAAAGTTGCACTTTTCTACTTACGATCAACTATTGCAGCAATATTTAGTACTCTAATTCATTTACCCTTCATATTTCTCAATTTTAAATTTTTATTAATTTTTTAATTTTTTTAAAATTTTGCTTATTTTTTTTAATTTTTTGAATATTTTAAATAAAATTAATTTTAAATCTAATTTAATTAATTTTTATATTATTATTTACACGTCAGACACAAAACGGCGTCGTTTTTGCATTTTCTCCGCCACGTTAGCGTGCAAAACGACGCCATTTTGGACCAAACTCATCGGAAAGTTGCCATGTAAGCTATTTGGCCGGATTTTTGCCAGAGTGGCACGTAAGTGTTCAATTTAACTTCAAAATTGGCACTCAAGTGTACTATTTTAAAGTTATGGCATTTAAGTGTCCTCCCGTGCCAAGTTATGGCACTTGGGCTGTTCTTCTGCCGCAGAATGACAATAAGGTTCTTATTATGAGTAGAGTTTAACAGTCTAGCGACAAATGCAATCCCCTCTTATCTTCTATATTGGCATTATCAGGTTTTCCGAGATCCATTTTTTGTTCCTCCTTTTTTTTTTCGTCATTATTGTCATTATTACTATCTTAGGTCTTTTTGGAACATAGTTTAGTCTTCGTGCGTGAAATTTGTATCTAATTTCAATTCCACCTGCCAAATTAACAATAAGACACCTTATTAACTAATGCGTATCTAATGAGGCCCACATTTCAGATTTTTCAAAAATCAATTTTTTATATCACCTTTCCTCTTCAATGAAAACACCACCTTCTCCCTCTCTTCTGTTGCTCTGTTCTCCTCTCTTCAACACCCCTCACATTTTCCTCCCCCAAATCACTACTACCGCCTCCTCCCACCAACAGCCGCTCCATTGTCCCAACCTCACGGAGCTTCATCTCTCCAAAGATGATGGAGCGAGTGATTGCAAGGCCTGAAGAACCGATCAAATGGCGGTTGGCTAAAGCAACCAACAGAATGAACTTGCTATCTGCTCGAAATGAATCATAGTCTCAGCATTCGCTTTTGTCTCGCTTCGGTTCATTCAATACACTCACCAGTAGTTTGATGAAATGGCACGCGAAGGACTGATCAAGTGACTCTTTTCTCTTCCTCTCTTCTCGGTCGACAGTTGTCATCTTAAAAACATCCTTCTTTTTCACTTCACCATTTAGATGAGAGAATGGAGAGGAGGTTGGGGAAGGCTCTTGAATCCTCTTTCTTCCCTCTGACTGAAAGCACCTCACGGTCACCGCTAGTTCAAGCTGGTTATCATGGCATATTTTTCACCCGTGTTACGTTCCCTATTCCATGAAAGTTGGTCATCGATTCGTTTCCTTTGAGATCCGACAGTCCCAAAGAACCCAGTTCGTGTTCGTTTATAAACTATCAACTCCGATCTTCACCCGACAGCAATTTTGGAAGTCCTTTGTGATCTTGCGGATCAAAAGATAGATACAATTTTTATCCGGTTCTCCGAAGAATTTCTAGAGGAGTTACATTCAGCCATTCCTTGAAGTCTAGAGGTGGCTGGTTAGACTCTTTAAGCCTTTGATCCAATGAAGCGAGGCCACTTGTGGTGATTTTCAGATTACCCACAAGTGGCCGGGGCTAGTCTAGGATCATCATTCAAAATGCTTAATGATAGTTTGAGATGGATATGCGTGGATATGATGGTAATCAATGGCTGTTAAGGTATGATGAGTGGATGTTGATATTGTAAATGGGATTTCTGGACTGATTGCACGATGTTGACGATATGATGATTTCTATGGCTGATTTTCATGATGTGATCAACTAGAGAATGCTAGTAATCTTCATTAGCTTCATTTTGACATATCATATATCATCATATCATATGATGTCGTTTGCATGCTAAAATTGTGCTGTGATCTTAGGTTTTGAATCTGAACTCTGAATGTGTTCTCCTCTGTCTGACCTGGCTGTTTTGTCGACTTTTTATGAATTTTTATGATGCGATTTAGGTGTTGATGTCCTCACAGAATTTGTTCATCACATCTATGTTTAGGTCATATAAAATTTTCATAAAAAATTGAGATGATTTAGTCTGTACGAACACCATTCAAAGAGACGTGCTGGTTTCTGGAATTTTAATTTCTAATTTGACCTTCACGTAATCTCTGATTTTTACAAAATTCTGTGTTTAGAATCTGATGATGTTTCCTCATGAAAAATGTTCATCACATCAATATCTGTATGGGCAATGTTTTTCAGAAAATACAAAGTTCATTTACTATTTTTAGCCATCCTCCTAAAGTTGCCGTAATATTTTGACATTTTGGTTCACAGTCTGACCTTCATGCATTCCCAAATTCTTATAAAATCATACGTTCAAGATCGGAAAACATTTTCTTCATGAAATTTTTAGACAAGATTTCAAGCTTTTCTTTTTACATCGATTCCATTGAATCCAAAGCACATTAGGGTACTCAAAAGGCTTGATCAGTGCGCCCAGCCAATTCGCACCCAAGTCTTCCTTGAATACCCGGGTGTGCCTTTGCATTTTTAATGAGATCAATGTCCATTTAAAAAAAAAAAAAATCCTCAATACATCAAAGTTAAAGCCAACTTCCAAACCTTTCATTGGACGTTAGTTTCATTAAGATTTCAAGCAAGTTTAGTCATCCTTAGGGTTTGATCAGCGTGCATGGTCAATTTGCGCCCAAACCTTGAAGTTAATTTTCTTGGGACTTATGAATTGGTTTCATTATTTTTAATGAAGCTAAAGTCTCCATTTGCGAATTTATTAAACATGAGACTTGTTCATCTCCGTCTCAACTTGATGGATGAAAATTTTCGGATCTGTATTCCAAGGTTTGGTGGCTTCGATAAAATCACTTTTGAATTGGGTCTTCCCTGTTTTCCAGAAAAGAGTTTGTTCTGACATCTGCATGTAGGTATATTTTCCAGCATTAATCCATTTTTCATCTCGTGAAACTCAAAACTGAGAATTTGTTTAGCACATTTTGTTCTACATGCACAAAATTTTTCATTAATTTTCAAATTTGTTTGGCATTCTTTCCAAATTTCATTATGTTCAAACCTGAATAGGGTAAATCGTCGGGGCGCAAGCCTCTACCGAAATGGTAGTTTCTCTCTCTACGCTCTGTAGAGTGTTTCTACCGACATGGTAGTTCCTTCTTCTTCACCATCTTCTACCTGTTTGCTCTTTCCTGTGTGTTTCGGATATGCAAATATCAGCAGTTAATCTCAAATTTTCTGTCTAACCTTCTCCATCCTCTCATTTCTCGGTTCTATCGGCACTTACCCTCACCTGTTTTCCTTTGCATGTCATCATCGGACCCTCAATTTTGCTAAATTCACTCGACCTTCAATTGTGCTGCTTCTCTGGCTGTTCCTCTCTTCTTGTCTTCGAATGGCTGGTATTCTCTGTCACTGGGTCTTCTGCTGAGCCTTTCTCTCACTGTTAGCTTTTCGTCCTGTTCAAATGGATCATCCAACTGTCGCAGATGATGCTCGTTTGGCAGCTTTATGCAGTCGCATGGGACGCCTTTGGTCCGAACAGTCCATTGAGATATGTGATGAGGAGGCACCTCATGAAAAAATTGAGGAATGTCAGCTCACTCTAGTGGGTAAGCTTCTCAACAATCCAACAGTAAATTTTCCGGCTTTTCAGACAACTATGAAAAAGGCTTGGCGCACTGAACTAGTGGAATTTTCACAAGGTGATTCCGGACTGTTTATTATCAAATTTAAATCATATGATGTCAAGCAGCGAGTTATAGATAACGGACCTTGGTTGTTTGGTAATCATCTACTTATCTTGAAACCTTGGATAGCCAACACGCCATTGTCTTGTTATGACTTTAGTACCTGTGCGTTCTGGGTCCAAATAGTTGGTTTGCCTCTGGAGCGCTGCACAGAAAATATTATTCGTCCGGAAGTTGGTCATATAGGACAGGTCACTGAAGTTAGCATTACCAATAAAGATGGACTACCGCTTAAAGCATTGAGGGCAAGGGTAGAATTGGACCTTCAAAGACCGCTGAAAATAGGGATTCTCCTTAAGGTTGAAGGAAAAAACTTCTGGTTGGATTTTAGATATGAACGCTTATCATATTACTATTATTCCTGTGGTATACTTGGACACTATGCTACGACCTGCAAAACCTTTCCCTGTGATGAAACTAAATTAGATGAAATCAGTTTCTTATATGGATCTTGGTTGAAAGCTGAGGCACGGGAATACAGCCCTTTCTGGCATACCTTTTATGATACAGAGATTATCCCTGAGACCCCTCAAAGCTCTTCTGCAATTATCCCTGTGCTGGACTCGGTTCATGCCGTACCTGCTACTTCAATGAAACCATATGCTCATGTTGTACCTGATATTTCAGCACACACAAATAAGGGTAAACACACTATGGAAACATCAGTCAGAGATCCTACTGTCATAGAAACAATTCCAGCTACTCAGGATGGTAATACTCTGGAGCAACAACAAATTTTGGCACACCCACCTATTGCTACCTCTACTCAGGTGAAAAAGAAACTTAAACACTCTCATCTTAATGCACGATCAGGATCTCTTAAGAAGGTCAAACGCTCCCTGCATCATGAGGTTCGACATCAATTACAGGAGCAGTTTGATGAATCCGCTTTACAGGATACTCCTATCTCTGAGGTAGACACATCTTCATGTTAGGCCCTGGTGGCTGGCCCTAAAAAGTCACCAGGTGCACAATGAGGCTTATAAGTTGGAACTGTCAGGGGTTGGGCAATCCCCTGACAGTTCAAGTGCTCAAGGTCTTAGTGACCTAGGAGAAGCTCGATATTGTTTTTTTGATGGAAACCAAAAACCAGACTCAGTAGATTTTATCTATGCAACGTAAACTTAATTTCTCAGCAGGTTTTATTCAAGAGCCAGCAGGTTTGGCAGGAGGCTTAGCTCTTTTTTGGACCAACAAGGTCTCTTTGAACATTACTTACCAGTCTTTTGATATGCTAGACTCCATCTGTACTGATCTTGATTTTGGCATTACTATGCGTCTGACTTGCTTACATGCTCCTGCTCGATATCCCCTTCGACAACACCTGTGGACAGTTTTGCGATGCATCAGTAACTTCAACTCGTTTCCTTGGTTATGTACAGGGGACTATAATGAAGTTTTATATCCATGGGAGAAAGTTGGCAAATGTCCTGCCGAGTCTTATAGAATGGTTCTTTTCATGATGTTATAAATGACTGCTATCTTATGGACCTTGGCAACAAAGGATGTGCCTTCACATGGTCTAACAACAGACAGGGTGATGCTATGGTAAAGGCAAGATTAGACAGAATGCTTTGCACAAAAAATTGGAGATTAGCTTACCCTCTTGCAGAAGTACTTGCCCTTCCAGCTCTCGCCTCTGATCATAGCCCTCTTCTCTTGTCTACTGAAGCACTTTCTAACTGCAAACGGCGAAAATCCTTCTATTTTGAAGCTTTTTGGCTCCAGGATAACGAACGCTGTTCCATAATTGCTGAATCTTGGACTTCTTCTCAACTTGGAAAAGTGACACTTCCTCAAAAGCTACTCTCTGTTTCTGTTGCATTATCTAAATGGAGTCGCTCTAAATTTAGGAATGCTCAAACTCAGCTTTCTCACCTCAAGAATCAGCTTCAGTCTCTCACCAATCAGCCTCATTTTCACTCAAATACTGATGAGATCTCAGACCTGAAAGTTAAAATACATGAGTTATGGCAGCAGGAAGAAAATTTTTGGGCAATGCGATCTTGGGTTAATTGGCTTAAATGAGGAGACAGGAACACCAAATTTTTTCATGCCACTACGGTCAATAGACGTCAACAAAACAAGATCAGAATGCTTTAGGATGACCAGCAAAACTGGATTCGTGACCCTATTGCTCTTAAAGATATGACTCTCATGTATTTTCAGCAATTATATTCATCTTCAGGACATAGACACTATGGCCCAACTCTAAATCTCTGCAATCAGATTGTGACAGACGAGATGAATGAATCTTTAACGGCTACAATTACCTGTGAGGAGGTCCATACTGCAGTATTCCAATTAGGCGAAACAAAAGCTCCCGGTCCAGATGGCTTGAATGGTCAGTTTTATCATGCCTATTGGGATATCCTGCAAGAAGATATAACATCAGCTGTGAAACAATTCTTTCATACAGGGATTTTATTACCGGAATATAATCGCACTGCTATTTCCCTTATTCCTAAGACCCCTCACCCAGAACGTTTAGATCAGTTTCACCATATTAGCCTCTGCAACTTTATTTATAAGATTATCTCCAAGATTCTTGCAAACCGACTCAAACCCTGGCTACCACAGTTGATAGCACCAGAACAAACCGCTTTTGTTGGCGGTCGCCAAATACAAGATAATATCATTGTGGTTCATAAAGTCTTACATCAGCTTAGAATCAGAAAACGTATAAAGAAATTTCATGCAGTGCTGAAACTAGACATGTAGAAGGCTTATGACCGGGTTGAATGGGATTTTCTCCGTGATTATCTCCTCAAACTTGGTTTTCATGCTAAATGGGTTTGCTGGATATTCCAATGTATCTCTACGGTGTCTTACAGCGTCAAATTAAATGGAGAATTTCTACCGTTCTTCCATCCTACCAGAGGCCTTAGACAGGGCGATCCGTTATCACCGTACCTGTTCATCCTGATGGCTAATGCTTTAACATCTCTTATCAAGAATGCAGTGGATAATGGCAATCTTAAAGGTATAACATTTAATTGATGGTGTCCCACTCTCTCCCACTTATTTTTCGCTGATGATGCCATTTTTTTCCTTGATGCAAACTTATGGAATGTCAGAATTTAGCTGTTGTTCTAAATGAATACTGTCTAGCTACAAGACAGATTATAAACTGAAATAAATCAGGGTTATTTTGTAGCTCAGACTGTCCTATTGCCTTGAAAGAAAACCTAGCTGGAGCCCTTAGAGTTCCTATATTACATCAAACAGGCAGATATCTAGGAATTCCTTCAGATTGGGGCAAATCTAAAAGGGAACTATTTTCTTGGCTAATGGGTAGAGTGCATTCAAAACTTGAAGGCTGGAAGGAAAAGCTTATTTCTAAAAGGGGCAAAGAGATCCTTATAAAATCTGTTGTGCAAGCTATACCCCATTACGCCATGTCGATTTTCAAAATCCCTGCAGCTATTTGTAAAGCAATAGATCAAAAAGTAGCTAAATTCTGGTCGCAGTCTGATTATAGCAAGAGAGGCATACATTGGAAGAGCTGGGAGTGCATTAAGAGGAGAAAAGATAAAGGGGGATTAGGATTTCGTGACCTTATGGTTTTTAATAGAGCTCTCTTGGGTAAACAAGCTTGGCGTCTAGTCCAAAATCCAAATTCATTGTATAGCAGGCTTCTTAAAGGTTTATATTTCCAAGATAAGGATTTCTGGCATGCTACCAAAGGTTCTAGACCCTCTTGGGGTTGGCAGAGCATCTTATTAGGTCGGGAATCTATTGCTAATAAAGTTTTATGGTCTGTTGGTGATGGTACTCAAATTAAAGTTTGTGAGGATCCCTGGTTACCTAGTGGTGTTATTGGAGGTCCTGCACCTAGAGATGAACCTGTCTGGGTTGCTGGTTTTATATTATATGATTCAAACACATGGGATATTTCTCTTTTAACTCAACATTTTGATAATCAAAGAGTGGAGGAGATATTATCCATTCCTATTCGCCCTAACTGCACCCAGGATAAACTAATATGGAGAGGAAGGCAAGATGGTATTTTCACAATCAAAAATTGCTACAATCAGCTCAGAGCCCAACAAAACAATACTAATTCTAACCAGGCCTCATCCTCTTTTCAGCCACCCCGCAGACTATGGAATGCAATCTGGAAAATCCGAACTATGCCTAAAATAAGGACTTTTCTCTGGTCTATCTGTAGCAATGCCTTAGCGACTAGAGAAAACCTATATAAGCGACATATTTTGACAGAGCCAACTTGTCATATGTGTGATCATCATGTACCCGAAACCCGAGAACATCTTTTCTTATTCTGTCCTTGGACCTACGATGTTTGGAGGCATCCAGATCTAGCTATCAACATTTCTACAACTGAGGTGCATTGCATTGAGGGCTGGCTACTCCAGTTTGTTGACAGTAAGAAAGACTTATCGGACTTGGGTACAGTTGCGGTCATCCTCTGGCACATCTGGAAAACCCGCAATGATTTCCTATTCCACCACAAGCAGCCGGACGCTGAACGAGTTGTGCTGCTGGCGATCGCGGAGACCCATTCCAGACGTATTTTAGCTTCCTCGAAGTCCTGCCCTGTTTCAAACCAGCGTCTTTTCAACCATAGATGGCGCCCACCAGATCCTGGAGTCATAAAAATTAACATTGATGCATCTTACCTTTTGCCGTCTGACGAAGCTTCGGTAGCTGGGGTGTGTAGGGACGCAACGGGCCATTTGATCGATGGCTTCGCCTCCTCTGTTCGTGCTTCCTCTGCCCTACAAGCCGAGGCGATCGCCTTTAACTCCGCGCTGAAATTTCTTCTCCAAAGAGGTCTTGAGATGGATCGGATCATTGTGGAATCGGACAGCTTGGTATGCGTGGAAGCAGTTCGTGATTCTGGAAGACGCCCGTGGGAGCTTCGACCTATTCTTGAAGAAACCCTACGATTGAAGCTTCGGTGCCCTAACCTTCAACTGATTCACTGTCATAGAGAAGCCAATGCTTTAGCGGACTGTGTTGCAAAGGCCCATCGGGCCTCTTTACTTCCTCCAAATTGGGTCTTTCGGATACCCCCTTTCTTGCAAGATCTTGTATTATCTTAATTTCATGTAAACTCTTTGATGCGTGCTTAATCTATGGTAGTTTTCGACCAAAAAAAAAAACCTGAATAGGGTCAAATCCTGAAGCCCTTTCTGTAAATCTTCCATTTCGAGTCAAATGACTTAGAATTAGTTCAATTGGTCTTCTGAACATTTGTTGTGCATCTCATTGGCTTTCCAATGGCATATGACTTGTATCGTTTGATGATCATTTGGTTACTATGGAGTTAGCCAGCATGCAATCAAGTTAGGCACCGAAAGGGCATTAGCGTTAGGACTAATGTAACCAAATCTTTAGGTATAGAATCTCTGGTTGCACAAATAGTAAGATATCCTCCCATATCTTACTTGGTTTCTAGCCAACTAGAAAACGTTAGCGGCGGCTCCTCAATTGAAATTCATTTTGGATTAATTGAATAGGAATTGAATGCTCAATGTCGCATAGGGTATAACTTTGGGAGGATTTGAGTTAATTGAAGGCCGTTGGTCTAAAGTTGGCAATTACCCCTAAACTTAATTCCCCCTCCCTGATTCAAAGGGATTAGATTGCAACAATCTTCTATTTGAAGATGATATGCTCAATTCGCCAAGAACGACACTTGCAAAACACTCTGCTGGGTAAAGGATACAGCAGAATGGAGATAAAAGGAGAAAAGGAGGGGGTGGAAGGGGAAGGAGTAAAAGACACGGCATAAAAGAAGGGCATACTAAAGAATATTTCTTTTCAATTGGCTTTTACTTTAATTTGTGTTGTCTTGAGAAACTTGTACGATATTAATTTGATAAATTTTGGTCACTTCTTTTTGTATTAAAAATGTTCTGGCTCAGTAATGAAATTACTTATCGAAAAAGGGTTATAGGCTATAGAATATCATGAGAAATGTATATATATCAAAAAGATCAAATCCAAAAGATTAAATTATTGGATCACACAAATACGTTTCACATTGAAAAACTCCATTCACAAAAATGGATGACTTACCAAAAAAGCTGTTAACTGTAAATCCCGATATGCATGCCCAGCTTGAAGTCATATATGCATAAGGGGGGACCGGAAAGTTGATACATTATATTATTTCAGTAAATAACATACGCATATTTTATATTATCTTTTTAAAAATTAAATTTTATCTGAAAATATAAGCAATTTTTGGACCTAGGGGATGTGGCCACCGCTAGTCCCATCTTAGGTTTCTCACTATATACGAAACCATCTTATCTAAAAGCCTAAACTATCATGTGGAAGGTGACTTCATGAATATTATGCTATGGAAAACCTATAAATAAGTAATGTGAGATATATTAACACCCATCTTCCAATAAAAAACTGACATATGAAATTGATGAAATAGGGGATACAATTAGTGAGATACACACAAAACATGAATTTTTAAATCTGACTAAGACTTGACTGTAATATTATGTTGAAAATTCCAACTAAAAAGCGTAATTTATTAGAGTATGAAAGGAACTAATTTTTAAATCTTGAACTTATCGCGTCTCATTTAATGTATTGATAATTTGCATAATTGCTGTGATGGTTTAGAGTTCGTTTTCATATCAAATTCCTTCTATGTTTTGAATCTATATCTTTGTACTTTTGCCGTTTGCCGTACGGAAACTAGAGTAGGATTTTACCTATGTTTCTGTACTCAGATGAGTCAAAGAACTGGCTTACCCTTTGGCTTTTGGGTTAGCCAACTTGACCAATTCGACCGCCCAGTCAATAAATTGAACTCTTGACAAACAAAACGTGTAACATATATTAAATATGCTTAGTTATCCAATTAGATAGGAATGACCACTTGAAGAGATCATGGGGTCGATCCTCCTGAGCCCCAACCCTTAAATTTTTTACACAAACTCCGAGCCATGGGCAAAGATCCGATCAAACCGGTTACCAGTCAATCGGGTTGACCAATATCACCGGATTTGATTAGTTCTTGACGATCCAGGCCATTGACAAAACCGGACTAGAGCACGGCCTGGTTCCCCGTCCATTTGATTAAATCAACTGGTCTCGTTCGGATTTGAAAACGTAGGAATTAACCATAGATGGGAGGAAGCAATATCACTACTATTTTACAAATGCTGAATGAGTCATAAACTTTTCAATTTGACTAATTCAGTCCTAAACTTTTTGATAATTGAACAATGTAGTCATTTTGGCCAATTTTGGCCAAAAATAGCTAATAAGAACACTAACTGGCCTCCGTAACCCAATTGGCATTGACATGAGCGCTAACCGTTTTACTTGGCGCCGCCGGCCTTGGCCATTGTCTGAGTGTTTTAGCATCAAATGCAGATGTGCTATGGTCATGGGATCGGGGGTACAAAAAGAAAGATGGGTGTGGTCAAGTGTGGCCACAGCAAGTTTAGTAGCCTTCGGGAGAAACATGTGCCTTAGAATATGCAAGAAAAGGAAATCAATAGGAGTGTGGTAACATGCTCATAGCTTATTACACCATTTAGAAACAGATACCAGAAAATGCATAATTATGTGGTTAAATGCTCCACTTTCATATTTCTCAAATTGTTATTCCAATCCGAAAAGTTTACTCCACTTGCCAACCGTTACCTCATTCGACAAACCCATCCTATCAGGGTTGACTAAAAATCAAGTGGTGCATAAGAGTGTACTTTACTTCTTACGCAACTAAAGAATTTAAAGTTGGAAACTTGATTACACTAATTAACTCATTAATACCCTTTCAATATCTAATCTTATTAATTTAAAAAAAAATGCAGGCAATCTTGATTTATTTTATATTTATCTAATAATGTAAAGTGATCATATGAGTATACGATCATTAACATAATAATCAGCAACCAAAGCGACATCGAATAAATTGCACGGAAAAGCAAGCACCTAGCACAAAGAAGTAAATAAATGCCAATCCTAACTAAGCAAAGGGAGACCATAATCATCATATTGAAAGTCGCAATCAAGGGCTTTTGTCTCTAAGAACTGTCAAAACTCTATGGTAAAGCCTTAAGGGCTTATTCAAATTTTGTGCACAACTTAAGATCAAAAGGTTCCCACTTTTAAGAGAAAACTATCCAAAAACTATTTTTTAAGCTTTTCGAGGAATACTAATCTTTTGGAATTCTTTGGGGTATTTAATTTTTAAAATGATTTCTTAATTCTAAAAAAGGAACTCAGATCGGGTCAGGGACCCGGTCCGGATGTGGGTCTGACCCAGACCCTAGAGGCCGGGATTTTGTCAAGAAATCGGACCGGCCCTAAGGTCGGCCCTAAATCAGAGAAAGAGTTCACGGACCTAAACGCGGTCACGAACCAAGGATACACAAAACAACAACCAGCGTTCCAGGCGCAAAACCAAAGTCAGAGAAAGAGTTCACGGATCTACCAGAGGCGTTTTCACAAACAGGTATCGTACGCTGCCGAAGCATAAGTTTTCTGGCCCAACCGAGACTCCAAACGGGGCTGGGATCCTCAGCCCACAATCAACACCACCCAGCGACCTAGCTAAAGAACTATGGGGGTCGGAACGGCCACGAACGCCGGTTCGGCATCCCCAAAAGGGCGGCAAAGAGAGGGAAAAACGGAGGCTTACCGCTTCGGGCTCGAGGTCGACTACCGGGAGGAGTCGTCGGGCAGGGCTCGCGCACGGTCGAAGTGCCAGCCGAACTCTCGCTCTCTGTTCAATCTCAGCTCTCACTCTCTCAGCCTCTATCTCTCTCGGCTCCTCTCTCTCTCTCTCTCTCTCTCTCTCTCTCTCTCTCTCTCTCTCTCTCTCGCTGGATTTCTCCCTCAAGAAGCCCGCTCGGTCCTTCACCCCCGTGATGCCACCTCCTCCGCTACCACCGCCGAAGATCTCGTGAACGGTCGCTTCTCACTTTCTCTCTCTCGCTCGCTCTCTGGCTTTCCTTTCGAAGAAGAAAGAACCCCCTCCGCTCACGCTCCCTCTCTTGCTTTTAAGGACCGGCATGCACGCCCCTTGTCGTGCCAGCTGCCACTGCCGGCCCGTCTTCGTAGCTTCTCTCCCCGCCGTCCTTCGTTGCGTTTTAATTAATCTTTTAATTTTTTAATATGTTTTTTAAATTTTTTTAAGTTAAAAATTTTCCGAAAATTTTAATAATTAATGCTAGCAATGCAAATGTTCCTAATTTCTATATGCGAATTTTATTTTATATTTAAGGATTAAAAATTAATTCTTAATTTTCTATGCAATCAATGAATGATTAAACGGTTTGTCAAAATGTAGATGTCAACACTTACTAAATCAAAATTAAGAAAAATCTATAAAAGAAAAAAGCGTTGCTAAGCTTTTCACAACTAATCAAGATGATTTTTCCATATTTTTTAAATTTTTTTAATGAAAGGGAAATCCTTATCAAATTGGAGCTCATAAAAATAAAAATAATCAGCTGATTGTAGATATACCCTTTCAATAAGGTAGGGTATATCTACAATTTGTCAATTGATCTTAGTTTCTTTCAGCTTTGACTCTTGAAGATGACTTTTGAACCTTACATCCTCATTTCCGATATTTCTCTTAATCCAAATAATGAAATTGAATTTCTTTTTTAAAGTTCTTTTCTTATTCTTTTTTTTAAAATGTTTTAGAGGAGACATTTTCTTCTTTTTAACCCTAACTCAAAAAAAGAAGAAAAAAAAAACACCCTAAGGGGCGCCTATCTAACGATGGTGATCAATTTGCCTTTTTCCAGTGTTATTTGGTAGTGCGCGGCCTCCTCCTTCCCTCGACCCCTCTTGACATGTCGCTAGGCATGAATAAAGCCATTCGCCCATCTGTCCTCTTCACCCCCACCAAATTATCTTAAAGACTTCGTTGTTTTAGCGGATTATGGATGATTTGCAAATATTTTCCTAAAAACGATTATTTGTATCGCTTAAAATAATTAGTCAATAAAAAATATTTTTATTATAGAAAACCATTTATGTCTAAATAATTTAGTATATTATAAAAATAGTTTTCTTTAATTTATTTTTTGTAAGGGATACAAGTGATCATTTTTATGAAAATGTTTTTTAAATCATTCATTTTCCATAAAACAAAAGAAGCCTAAGAGTAAAATTGTTTTTGCTCCTCTCTTTGTATAGAAAATTAGAATTGATTTCTTGCAAGATCTAATTAATTTCCATTAAGCTCATCTTCCAATTCCATACATTTCAGTTTACTTTTATGGAAATTCTTCCTTTTAGCTCACACAAAATAGGAGTTGTGTCTATTTCCTAAATAACCGAGTTAGGTCCTATACGTGTAAGAGGTCAACTCACACAAAAGGAGAGTAGTAATTGTAATCTCACATGGCTTAAGTATGTAATTATAATGTGCACAACATGAATAGAGTCTTTATCTATTTAACATTTTAAACTTTTGCATCAAACTTAGAATACGCTTGATGAAATCAAGACACCTAAGTATAATGGAAGCATGGCGAGATAAAAAATAAAAAAATAAAAAAAAATAAAAAAAAAATAAAAAAAATAAAAAAATAAAAAAAACCCAAAAGTCATATGAGTTAGAACTAGGAGTTGACAAAAGGAGATTTTCTACCCTTGTTCATGTTCTTATTTAGGGCCTCAGTAATCCCAACAATAGATTCATGTGAAAAAAAGATTACTTTTGAAATCTATCACTCAGAGTATCAATAATTGAGATTCATTGAGATACTTTGCATGGCCGAGGATTTTCATAGAGGATGAATGTCTTATCTTGATTTATGTTGTGGTATCATGTCATTAATAATGCATATAGTCATCATTTTTTACTTTTTCACAACCAATCGAGATAATTTATGTTATTCTTCTGTTCAAAGAAGATTCTTACTAAATCAAAATTAAGAAAAATGTAAAAATTTAAATAATTGAAGATGTGCTTTTTCAATGGGGATCAACTCGTCTACGTCATTGGCAGTGTATAGTGTTACTTTTTCACAACAAATCAAGATGGTTTTGCCCCAATGTCAATAAAAATAATGAGACGATTGTAGCTATACCTTGTCAATGGTGATCAGTTTGTCTATACCCAATGTCATCTGGTAGTTTGGTGCCAGCGCTGCCTCCTTCTTCCCAAGACACCTCTTGATGAATCGCTTAGCACGAACAAAGCCATTCACCCATCTCTCCTCTTCACCCCTCACCAAATATGTATACCCTCTCATGCTAACCGGATCGACTTCACCACTTGAAACACCCCCTCTTTCGTGCTTCCTCATCATATGATCAACAACCACTTCTGCATTTTCCTCCAAAGGATGCCAGCTCACTGCCATCATGGCCCGAGCCCTGTCAAAGAACTTCACGGCCAAGATGAAGTCGAGGCACCCGGCCACGACCCCAACCTTGTACCCGTCACGGAAGTACAACTCCATCAACCAGACCAACCGAATCAATTTAGTCAGGAGCTACCAATTATTTCTCTTCCACTGCTCGTTGTTGTCAAGGCCATATGGGGAGATAGAATTAGTGCTCCCAAAGGTGATCATCAAGAGCATTGCCCAAATGGGGAATAATTTGTTGTGACATGGAGCATCATGCATGAGGCTTAGAGAGTATGTGAGTAAGAAGGTTGAGAGATTGTAGGCCGTGAAAATGAAGAAGCGGAACTTCTCCCCATTGCAGCAACGTAGCCACGAGCTGAAGATGACTAGTAAGAGGAACAAGAAGGTGGTGAAGATGACTTGGAGGTCGATCTGCAAGAGCCTCCTCACGGGAGTTTTTAGGGAATTCATGCTGCCCAACATGACATTGCAGTTAAGAGAAAAAGAGAAAAAAAGGTGACATTGCAGTTATTGATTGTCGCCATCGCCATTTCCATCTTTAGTTTCATTTCTGTCGAATTCCTCATGTTTGCTAGAGAGAGAGAGAGAGAGAGAGAGAGAGAGAGAGAGAGATTCAAAGTTTTGACTATGCTAGAGTTTTGAAAACATCTTTATGGACAAAAACTACTAGAGAATCGATGCCTTTGAGAGGTCCGAGGGAAAGGAGAGAGGGAAAGCAACTAATCAAGATAATGAATTGCCTCAGTGATCCCTGCCATAGATTCGTGATCTTAACCATAGATTCATGCGAATGAGGTTATGTTTGAAATCAATCCCCCAGCACATCAATACTTGAGATTCATTAAGATACTTTACAATAAGGAGGATACTCACAGAGTATGAATGCCTTTAATAAAGAATAGTGTCATAATTTTCGTTCTACCTTTTCACAATCAACCAATATGATTTGAAGTATTTTTTCAATCCTTACTGTCGCGACCTACCTCTCAGGCTTAAAGATATTACTTAAAAGATGGGCCTATGGTCCTCATTTTAAACATGGACTCTCCTAAGTTCAAGTCTCGCGCGACGTTGGATATTCAAATTGATACTGTGAGAATTTTCTAAAAATAAGTCGCCATTAATCTATTAGGGTTGACTAGAAACCAAGTGATGTGTGAGAATATACTTATCTTAACGCAATCAAAGAATTTAAATTTGGAGACTCAATTACACTAATTAACTAATGCTCTTTTGTTATCTAATGTTATTAATTTTAAAAAATAAAATGGTCCAACAGTTATCGTGCACTACCGAAGCATAAGCCCAACCCAACATATCCTCTATTAACCTCACTGATTTTTTTTTCTATTTTCTATCTTTTATTATTTTTCTTATTTTCCCTACCCCGTCTTCTTCCTTGGGTGGTCTTCCTCAACGAGATCTTCAAAACTTCATTAAACTAACTCACGTCGGATCTCTAATTGGTCCGACGTCAACACCTAATATTGCCAACTGTCACCGAGTCATCTTTGCCAGCCACTACTCCGGTGCTAGACTTATTCCGGTGACATTAATGTCACCAAAAACAAATGCCATTCCAATGGACAAAACACTGAGACAAAGAAAAAGGGACTAACTAGGGCAGCCTCCTTCTGGATTAGAGATCACTTATATAGGGAGACACGCCCGAAAGAGGTTTCTAGGTTTGTATAGTTGCACTACATGGCTGTTTCTCTTTAGATCCTTGATCATTTGGATAATATTGTTAGGCCTGTGATGCTGATAATTAGGGAAAAACAAAAGCGAAAACAAAAGAAAGCTAAAAGTTATAGGGGTAGTGAAAGTGAAGGATGCTGATATGGTTCTTGGTTTTGTGAAGTCTTGCTATGCTTATTTAGGCAAAATAAGTTTCTCTCCATTTCCTTTGTCATTTGTACTGTCCATTTTGAAGCAGATTTTATGGTGATTGTGGGGAGTCCCAAAACTATAATGAAACGACATCGATGTTTATTTGACTGAATTATCGAGTCCTTTTTTTTTTCCTTAAATGCTTTGAAATTGATATTCTTTGATGGTCTCGTTTAGGTGAACAAGGAACTGATGATGGACTTGATTAGGAAGATGAATGTAGAGTTGGATGTCCAAAACAAACTTTGGGAACATATGGAAATCATGTTCAATGCTAAGCATGTGCCATTGAAGCTTGAAATGGATGATGCAGTGAATGACATTATAACAATGGATGATGTTATAAGGAATTATGGTGATAGACTTATTGCTCTACAAGAAACTATCAAGAAAATGATTTCCTCTACTAGTAAGTGATAGCCCCATATATGTTATTAGCTACTTGTTTTCTTTTTCTCCCTGTAACCAATAGCACTACAATTTTTATTCTCATCTTTCTTTGTTTTTTGATGAAATGAGTGAAATATATTACAATTATTTCGTCTTTCTTTATTTTCAGATGAAATGAGTGAAATTGAGAGTCCAAATAAAAAAATACAGCGTATTAAAGCTAAAATCCTTGATATCCAAAAGGAACAAATGGAGATGCAGGACAAGGCAAATGGAGTTTTGGTTATATTTAACAATTATCTTTGGGTTTATATAACGCTTTACAACGTCGGAAAAATGATGCTCGATATGCACTCATACATATGGTCATTTTGGATTTTAAGGACTTTTTTGGTAAGGAAGACGCTCCAAGTTATGAATTCATACTCGAAGATACAAAAAATTGGTAGGAAGAGAGCGAGTTTGATTAAAAAGTTGATTGAATTACATGTTGAGGCTCAAATATTGAGTGACTCCAAAAAATTGGCATAAGGATTCTCGACTCTTGCTTCTAACTTGAAGCACAGTCTGTCGACATTTTCCTACATTTTCATGTCTTTTCTTATCATCCCAATTCAATGACTGTTTATCATATGTGGTAAGATGATTTATTACTCTTCTTAAGAAGGCGGTAAGATAATTTCTCTGTGCTTTTTTTGAGTTATGTTCAATTACTAATGTTTTGTCTGATGTACTTTAATAGTCAAAGAAAAAGAAGTGCTGAGACCTGTCCTTAAATCACTAAGGAAAAATGAGAATTAGCAAGTAAACTTTTCTTTTGGTTATATAATGCCGGAAAGAAATTCAACTTTGTATGCCATGTATTAGAGATGTGGCTAGAGCTCGATTTTAAAACCAGATTTTTTGTGAGTATCGCTTTTCGCAATAGGGAATTGCCACAAATTCAATCTGCATTCTGCTGGTTGGGATTGACTTTGATAGTTAATCTATGCGCTAAAAAAATATTGGGTCATTGTTTTTTACTGTTTGAGCCAAATGAAGGAGAGACTCTTTTGTTCTATTGATAGGGGCCATCAATTTATCTATAAACAATTGCTACTTTGACCAATGCCTCTCAAGCAATGAAATTATGTTTCTATGAGGATTGATCTTCAGTAGTTGAAATGTTGCAGTTTTCATGATACAGGAGAAAAAGAGGAGAAAGAACCTGGTCCTTGAAGGCATGGAAGAGAAGAAGTTGGCCGGTAGTTTTTGCAACAAAAGCCATGACAAACCTCTCTTGAACTTTAAGCAGTTTAGAATCGGAGGCCTCATCTTGTATAGCGGTTAGAGTAGGAGATCTAGTATGGCAGGTAGAGTACGAGGCGGCATCATTTTGGCATCTTGTATATTTGCACGCTAGATGTGTTGTTTATATGTCAATTTTGTCTATACATAGTCTCTTTGAGATTATTTGTTGCTCTTCTGAATATCTTTGCTTAGCATGGGATAGGAAATAGAGAAATGGGCATAGGACAAAGCCATGCCCCGTAGTCAATTTTTCACCGAAAATGCTTCTACGAAGAAAAGAGAAAAAATTAATTATAATCGGTATCAAATAATGAACTAAAAGAGTGGCGCAAGATAACAAATGGAACTGTAAAGTAAACCGGTGTATGGAATAGGTTCTCATGGATAGCGGGTAAGAAGGAATGAGTACCCATTCCTCTATAGAAAAGATCACTTGATCAAAATGAAAGTAGTTAACATGGACATTCAAATGCAACAAACATCATAAAGAATGATTAATCGAATATATCGAAACGACCTCTTCAAGAAGCACATACGCATGATCCACACTGACGAGCCATGAATCAATACAGATACTAATATTCTAAGAGAAGATAATTTGTTTGGTAAATTCAATATATGTAATATGTATTATCCACACATGTTAGTCTGTCAAGAAAATGTAAATGTACATTATTTTAAGGATTGTGATATGTTGATTAAGGGAGATTTCGAGAGCCAATACAATAATTTTTAAGGTTTGCCTTTTGGTCTTTTCCCACAATTACTCACGTTAGTCTGTCAAGAAAATGTAAATATGGATTATTTTAAGGATTGAGATATGTTGATTAAATGAGATTTCGGGAGTCACTATGACAATTTTTAGGGTTTGCCTCTTGATCTTTTCCCACAATTACTCATGTTAGTCTATCAAGAAAATGTAAATGTAGATTATTTTAAGGATTGAGATATGTTGATTAAGGGAGATTTCATGAGCCAATATGACAATTTTTAGGGTTTGCCTCTTGGTCTTTTCTCACAATTAATTCTTTTTCTTTTCTTTTTGTAACATAAATTTGATTCTCTCCGGTCCTATCGAATAAAAAATATGCACTTAAGAGCTTTTCTTACCATCATACTCAATTAGCAAGAACTCCTAGAGTTGTCTATGTAAAACTCTCGTCACCCATCATGTATAGCATGATGTGATGTTTTTGCATTATTCGGCATTTCAATTATCGCTAGATGTGTCTTTTAAAATTGTTTTATGGGGAAGTTCTTTATATATATATATATATATAGCCACATAAACTTATGCAGGATTTTTTGCATCAAACTCCAATAAATGTTGTGATTAATGGATTCGAGAATGCGAGATAGGGTTTTAGTAGTTAAATGATCATTAATCAAACAAGGATGGCCTTGATTAGGAAGACAAATATAGAGTTGATGTCCAAAATGAACTTTGGAAACATGTGGAAATCATGTTTAATGCTAAGCATGCGCCATTGAAGCTTGAAATAGATGATGCGGTGAATGACATTACAACAGTGGATGATGTTATAAGGAACTGTGGTGATAGACTTGTTACATTAGAAGAAATTATCGAGAAAATGATTTCCTCTACTGGTAGGTGACTGCCCCATATCTGTATATTTTAAAATCCTGCCAAAATTTATGTGACTTTAAAGTCACGTAAACTTTGGCAAGATTTTTGCATCAAACTTCAGCAAATGTTGTGATTATGGATTCGAGAATGCAAGATACGGATTTTAGTAGTTAAATGATCATTAATCGAACAAGGATGAACTTGATAAGGAAGACAAATATAGAATTAGATGTCCAAAATGAACTTTGGGAACATGTGGAAATCTTGTTCAATACTAAACATGCGCCATTGAAGCTTGAAATTGATAATGTAGTGAATGACATAACGACGGTGGATGATGTTATAAAGAACTATGGTGATAGACTTGTTGCTCTAAAAGAAATTATCAAGAAAATGATTTCCTCTACTGGTAGGTGATTGCCCCATAAAGGCACGTAATCTTTGGCAGGATTTTTTGTATCAAATTCCAGCAAATGTTGTGATTAATGGATTCAAGAGTGCGATATACAAGTTTTAGTAGTTGAATAATCATTAATCAAACAATGATAGACTTGATTAGGAAGACGAATGTAGAGTTGGATGTCCAAAACGAACTTTGGAAACATATGGAAATCATGTTCAATGCTAAGCATGTGCCATTGAAGCTTGAAATGGATGATGCAATGAATGACATTACGACAATGGATGATGTTATAAGGAACTGTGGTGATAGACTTGTTGCTCTAGAAAAAATTATCAAGAAAATTATTTCATCTACCGATAGGTGATTGCCCCATACCCGTATCTTTTAAATCCTACCAAAATTTATGTGGCTTTATATATAAGACCACGTAAACTTTGACAGGATTTTTTGCATCAAATTCCAGCAAATGTTGTGATTAATGGATTCGAGAGTGCGAAATACGGGTTTTAGTAGTTGAATGATCATTAATCGAATAATGATGGACTTGATTAGGAAGATGAATGTAGAATTGAATATACAAAACGAACTTTGGGAAAACATGTGGAAATCATGTTCAATGCTAAGCATGCGCCACTGAAGCTTGAAATGAATGATGCATGAATGACATTACGACAATGGATGATGTTATAAGAAACTGTGGTGGTAGACTTGTTGCTCTAGATGAAATTATCATGAAAATGATTTTCTCTACTGATAAGTGATTGCCCCATACCCATATCTTTTTAAATTTTGGCAGGATTTTTTGCAACAAACTCCAGTAAATGTTGTGATTAGTGGATTCGAGAGTGCGAGATACGAGTTTTAGTAGTTGAATGATTGTTAATCGAACAAGGATGGATTTGATTAGGAAGGCGAATGTAGAGTTAGATGTCCAAAACGAATTTTGGGAACATATGGAAATCATGTTCAATGTTAAGCATGCGCCATTGAAGCTTGAAATGGATGATGCAGTGAATGACATTATGATAATGAATGATATTATAAGGAACTATAGTGACAAACTTGTTACTCTAGAAGAAACTATCAAAAACATGATTTATTCTACTGGTAGATGACTGTCCCATTATAATTTTTTATTCTTGTCTTTTTTTTGTTTTCTGATGAAATGAGTGAAATTGAGAGTCCAAATGAAAAAATACAACGTATTGAAGCTAAAATCCTTAATATCCAAAAGGAACAGGTGGAGATGTAGGACAAGGCAAATGGTGTTTTGGCTATATTTAACAATTATCTTGAGGTTTATATGGCGCTTTACAACGTCTGAACAGTGATGCTCGATATGCACTCATATATATGGTCATTTTGGATTTTGAGGACTTTTTTGGTAGGAATGACGCTTCAAGTTATGAATTCATACTCGAAGATACAAAAAATTGGTAGGAATGAGCAAGTTTGATCAAAAAGTTGACTGAATTATATATTGAGGCTTAGACTTTGAGTGACTCCAAAAGATTGGCATAAGGATTCTCGACTCTTGCTTCTAACTTGAAGCATAGTCTATCGGCATTTTCCTACATTTTCGTGTATCTTTTGATCATCCTAATTCTATGTCTGCTTATCATTATGCAGTGGGATGATTTATTACTTTTCTCAAGAATGCGGTAAAATAATTTCTCCGTGCTTTTTTTTAGTGATGTTCATTTACTAATATTTGGTCTGATGTGCTTTAATAGTCAAAGTAAATGAAGTGCCAGGAGCTGTCCTTAAATTCATTGAGGAAATATGAGAATTAGTAGGTTAACTTTTCTCTTGGTTATATAATGGCGGAAGGAAATTCAACTTTGTGTGCTATGTATTAGAAACGTGACTGAAACTCGACTTTAAAACTAGATTGTTTATGAGTATCACTTTTCCCAATAGGGAATTGCCACAAACTCAATATGCATTCTACTGGTTGGGATTGGCTTTAGTAGTTAATCTATGTGCTAAAAAATGTCGAGTCATTGTTTTTTATCATTTGAGACAAATGAAATAGTCTATTTTGTTTTGTTGATAGGGGCCACCAATTGATCTATAAACAATTGCTGCTTTGACCAATGCCTCCCAAGCAATGAAATTATGCTTTTATGAGGATCAATCCTCAGTAGTTGAAATAGTTGCAGTTTTCATGATACAAGAGAGAAAGAGGAGAAAGAATCGGGTCCTTGAAGGTGTGGGAGAGAAGAAGAAGTTGGCCGGTAGTTTTTGCAACAGAGGCCATGACAAACCTCTCTTGAACTTTGAGTAGTTTAGAGTTTGAGGCCTCATCTTGTATAGTGGTTAGAGTAGACGATCTAGTACGGCAAGTATAGTAAGAGGCGACATCATTTTGTGATCTTGTATATTTGCACGCTAGATGTGTTGTTTATATGTCAATTTTGTCTATACATAGTCTTTTTGGGATTATTTGTTACTCTTCTGAATATCTTTGCTTAGCATGGGATAGGAAATAGAGAAATGGGCACGGGACAAAGCCATGCCCTGCGAAGAAAAGAGAAAAAAATTAATTGTTATCGGTATCGGATAATGAACCGAAAGGGTGACGCAAGATAGCAAATGGAACTGTAAACTAAACTGGTATATCGAATGGGTACTCATGGATAGCGGGTAAGAAGGAATGAATACCCATTCCTCTATGGAAAAGATCACTTGATCAAAATGAAAGTAGGTAACATGGACTTTCAAATGCAACAATGTCACAAAGAATAAGCAATCGAACACATCGAAACGACCTTTTCAAGAAGCATATACGCATGGTCCACACTGACCAGCCATGAATCAATATGGATACTAATATTCTAGGAGAAGATAATTCGTTTGATAAATTCAATATATGTAATATGTATTATCCACACTTTAGTATGTTAAGAAAATGTAAATGTGCATTATTTTAAGGATTTGAATATGTCGATTAAGAGAGATTTCGGGAGCTAATACTACAGTTTTTAGGGTTTGCCTCTTGGTCTTTTCTCACAATACTCACGTTAGTCTATCAAGAAAATGTAAATGTGGATTATTCTAAGGATTGAGATATGTTGATTAAAAGAGATTTCGGGAGCCAATATGACAATTTTTAAAGTTTGCCTCTTGGTCTTTTCCCACAATTACTCATGTTAGTCTGTCAAGAAAATGTAAATATAGATTATTTTAAGGATTGAGATATGTTGATTAAGGGAGATTTCATGAGCCAATATGACAATTTTTAGGGTTTGCCTCTTGGTCTTTTCCCATAATTGATTTTTTTTCTTTTCTTTTTGTAACATAAATTTGATTCTCTCCGATCTAGTCGACAAAAAAATATGCACTTCAGAGCTTCTCTTACCATCATACTCAATTAGCAAGAACCCTTAGAGTTATCTATGTGAAACTCTTGCCACCCATCATGTATAGCATGACGTGATGTTTTTGCATAATTTGACATTTCAATTATCACTAGATGTGTCTCTTAAGATTGCTTTATGGGAAAGTTCTTTATATATATACACACACATAAACTTAAGCAGTATTTTTTGCATCAAACTCCAGCAAATGTTGTGATTAATGACTTTGAGAGTGCGAGACACGGGTTTTAGCATTTGAATGATCATTAATCAAACAATGATGTACTTGATTAGGAAGACATATGTAGAGTTGGATGTCCAAAACGAACTTTGAGAACATGTGAAAATCCAGTTCAATGCTAAGCATGCGCCATTAAAGCTTGAAATGGATGATGTAGTGAATGACATTACGACAATGGATGACGTTATAAGGAACTGTGGTGATAGATTTATTACTCTAGAAGAAACTATCAAGAAAATGATTTCCTCTATTGGTAAATGACTGTCCCATACCTGTTATTAGTTACTTGTTTTCTTTTTTTTCCTATAGCTAGTAGCATTACAATTTTTTTATTCACGTCTTTCTTTGTTTTCTGATAAAATGAGTGAAATGTCCAAATGAAAAAATACGGTGTATTGAAGCTAAATTCTTGATATCCAAAAGGAACAGGTGGAGATGCACGATGTGGCACCCCTCGACGGCCCCCGATCCATTAGGATCGCCATTGTTTGATTGTCATTCTCTTGCTTGACCTGAAGGTCTATTGGTCCTAGGGTTTACATCTTTTAGATCGGTCCCCGCACAATTTATATGGCAAAAGCACATCCATTAACTCCCTTCCCTATATTCAGAAAACGATGCACACCCACTAAACATTTATATGTAAAAGCCAAACACTTTTATTTACTTAAACCAAATGGACATCATTAATCGGTACCTCAAAATGCCGTAGTCTTCTGTACTTGGCTATACTTCAAAAGATGACTGACATCTCCTACAACAGTCGTATACTTAAAGTCAATTGATTAGTGTCAGTGTCTAAAAGTTCATTCATTTGCTATCCTCATCCTCGTGGTTATATCCAACCACTTGATCCATCTACCAGTGGCAATGACAGCATGGGTATCTTATCTAGTCTGAAATGTTATTCCCCAAATGGGATGAGCACAACTACTCAACAGTAAAGATTCACCAAACTACACAATGCGTCAAACAGAACAATCAATATATCATGAATAAAACACATATCATTCATGCATTCGAGCGTACCTCACCTTACAGCCATGCATATATTACCATACAACGTGCATATACCACCATGCACTTGTACTCATAGTATCAAGCAGCCATGCATATATTACCATACAACGTGCATATATCGCCATGCACTTATACTTATATCATCAAGAAGTCATGCATATATTACCATGCAACATGCATATACCACCATGCACTTCATGCTTGCATTCCCATGAGGTTCATCCCATGCCATATGCACACATCCATGCGCATGATTCAATTCTCGATTTTTATCTCCCAATTAGATCATATCATTTTTCTTCATAGGGACTAGTGTTTGCATCCCATAATTTATCGCTTGCACCCAATCTAGCGTTGCGAGAGCCTCCGGCACACACCTTCGGGCATCCGGCACACACACTCCGGGCATCTCACATCCCACCTGGCATCACGAGGAATCTCCAAGGCTCGCCATGAAAATGGTTACCCTTACCCTCCGGGCATGCATCATAATACAACCCCTCACCCTCCAGGCATGTATCATAATATAACCGGGCATCCCGACACTCCCGAGGAAAACCTCTGGGCATGTATTCATAATACAACCAGGCATCCAAAGGGCATCAACTCATTCGAACCTTTGGGCATCCCGACTCCCGGGGCATCATCGGCTCACACCTCCAACGGTATCATCATTATCACAATGTATATTTACATATATGTCTCATTTTTAACATGGCATTTGATGCAACAATATCATAGATCTAAACCATCTTTTGATGTCACATGATATGCCAAACATCACCATATATGCAGTACGCATAACATCCACGATATCACATTTCATAAAGAAGTTCATTGGTTTTTGAAACTAGAACCAATTTTCGGAAAAAACATAATGCACTTCTTTAGTGAAAATTCTTGGAAAATTAGTAAACAAACTCAATAAATTCTGAGAAATTAACATGACGTAAACAAGATCCAGAGGAATATATTTCATGGAGAACACCATGTCGAGAAAGTTTCACATCAATCACATAAATCCATACATCACAGCAAAAGAAAATCCAGTACCACTTTTGCACAGTTTTGGAAATAATTTCGATTAAACCCTTAAATGAACTCCAAAAACTCTAAGATTTTAATATGTTATAATTGAGATCTAAAGGTAAAAGTCTCGTGAAGAAATAAAAATTTAATTCCTTCTAGATTAAAATTTATAATTTTTATAACTCTTCTTATCTCTCGGTTCACTGTCCAGATTCATCATTTTCAAAGAAAATCATTTTTCCCGATCATTACTTGTCCGTTTATCCTCAAATTTTAGTATGTTGCTCCTCAAGATGTCGTCTACAACTCTCATCAAGAATATGAGATCAAATTCGAACTAGATAATTTCACAAAATTCACCATCTAGCTTCATCAAAGAAAAATGGTTTCATTGACCTATACTTCTCCGTTTCCTTTCAAATTTTTGATATGTTATTCTCCAAGAAGTCTTTTACAACTTTCATCAAGAAGTCGAAGTCAGATTTCAACTAGAACATCACATGCAACTCACGAAATCACCAAAGGTCGACATAACAATTTCCAAATCTAGTTTCTTCAAAGGAAAATCATTTCACCAACCAATACTTGTCCGTTTCATCTCAATTTTTAGTATGTTAATCTTCAAGAAGTTCTCTACAACTTTCATAGAGAAGTCGAAGTCAGATTCCAACTAGAACATCGCATGCAACTCACAAAATCATCAAAAATTGGACTGTTTTTCCAGAAACAGAATACTAGGCTAGAACACAACTCCTATAACTTCGAAATTTCACACTTCATCCACATCCGAGATTCATCATTCATCACACACAAAACACAGCAAACAATGGATAGATCAATGGACTCTACTTGCCTCTAATCCAAGCAAAACACAATAAACAAACGGGTGCTCGACGGCGGGACTCAGTGGCTCGACAGTGGCGACGAACCTCCTCCTTCTTCCTCGCACGCTCGCTCTCCCTCTCTCAATTTAACTCTCTTGGTAACCCTCTCTCTCAATCTGCCCACTCTCCCTCTCTTTCTTTCCCCTTCATCATTTGCAATCATTTGGTTTGCATGGCTAATGCCACTTGACTCTAGGGGAAAAACACTTGGCAAGCTTCTCTTGCCACTTGTGGATTTTCATGCAAAGAAGATGGGCCTCATTTGGCTAGGCTTGGGCCAGCCTTGGTTGACTACTTCATGGGTTCCTTGGGCCGGGCCTTTTGGCCCACTTTGGGTCTAACACTTTTTGGTCTAAAGTCCAACTTTTAAATAGCCCAAAATAATACTAAATAAGCCCATAATTGCTCTTAACAATTTACTTTAATCCCACTTAATTTCATAATTTTGTAATATAAATCAATAAAAATCCAACTTATAAAGTACATGGCCAAGAATAAAAAAATTTCTATCAATTTATCCTTTAATACAAATCCTTAATCACTCATGGACATAGGATATATTTTCAACCAAATAATTATCCATTAAAATGCTCGGCCTTAATCTATTACAATTTTTCGGTCTAATGGCCACAACATACTTCAACGACACAACCATTCACTTTTCCATAGGTCGTAATGCCTCTAGAAATTGCCATGAAATTTTTGGGATGCCACACAGGACAAGGCAAACGGTGTTTTGGCTGTATATTAACAATCATCTTAGGGTTTATATGATGCTTTACAATGTCGGAATAGTGATGCTCGATATGCACTCATACATATGGTCATTTTGGATTTTTTGGGACTTTTTTGGTAGAAATGACGCTTTAAGTTATGAATTCATACTCGAAGATACAAAAGATTGGTAAGAAGCAAGCTAATTCGATCAAAGAATTAATGGAATTACATGTTGAGGCTCAGACATTGAGTGACTTCAGAAGATTGGCAGAAGGATTCTCAACTCTTGCTTCTAACTTGAAACACAGTCTATCAGCATTTTCCTATATTTTCGTGTCTCTTTTGATCATCCCAATTCTATGCCTGCTTATCATATGCGATGGGATGATTTATTACTCTTCTCAAGAAGATGGTAAGATAATTTCTCTGTGCTTTTTTTGAGTTATGTTCAATTACTAATATTTGGTCTGATGTGCTTTAATAGTCAAAGCAAACGAAATGTCGAGACCTATCCTTAAATTCACTGAGGAAATATGAGAATTAGCAGGTAAACTTTTCTCTTGGTTATATAATGCCGGAAAGGAATTCAACTTTGTATGCTATATATTTAGAGATGTGACTGGAACTCGCTTTTAAAACCAGATTGTTTGTGAGTATCACTTTTTGCAACAGGGAATTGTCATAATCTCAATCTGCATTCTGCTGGTTGGGATTGGCTTTGGTAGTTAATCTCTATGCTATAAAAATATCGTGTCATTGTTTTTGACTGTTTATGCCAAATGAAGAAGAGCCTCTTTTGTTCAGTTGATGAGGGCCATCAATTGACCTATAAACAATTGTTGCTTTGACCGATACCTCTCAAGCAATGAAATTATGCTTCTGTGAGGATCGATCTTCAGTGGTTGAGATAGTTGCAGTTTTCATGATATAAGAGAAAAAGAGGAGAAAGAACCGGGTCCCTAAAGGCGTGGGAGAGAAGAAGAAGTTGGCCAGTAGTTTTTGCAACAGAGGCCATGACAAACCTCTCTTGAACTTTGAGCGGTTTAGAGTAGAAGGCCTCATCTTGTATAGCAATTAGAGTAGGAGATATAGTACGGCGAGCATAGTAAGAGGCGGCATCATTTTGGCATCTTGTATATTTGCACGCTAGATGTGTTGTTTATATGTCAATTCTGTCTATACATAATCTCTTTGGGATTATTTGTTGCTCTTTTGAATATCTTTGCTTAGCATGGGATAGGAAATAGAGGAATGGCCATGGGACAAAGCCATGCCCCACAGTCAATTTTTCGCCGAAAATGCTTCTACGAAGAAAGAAGAAAAATTAATTGTTATCGATATTGGATAATGAACCGAAAGGGTGACCCAAGATAGCAAATGGAACTGTAAAGTAAACCAGTGTATGGAATGGGTACTCATGGATAGCAGGTAAGAAGGAATGAGTACACATTCCTCTATGTAAAAGATCACTTGATCAAAATGAAAGTAAGTAACATGGACTTTCAAATACAACAAAGATTACAAAGAATGATCAATCGAACACATCAAAATGACCTCTTCAAGAAGTATATACGCATGGTCCACACTGACCAGCCATGAATCAATATGTATACTAATATTCTAGGAGAAGATAATTCGTTTGGTAAATTCACATATGTAATATGTATTATCCACATTCATGTTAGTCTGTCAAGAAAATGTAAATGTGCATTATTTTAAGGATTGAGATATGTTGATTAAGGGAAATTTCAGGAGCCAATATGACAATTTTTAGGATTTGTCTCTTGGTCTTTTCCCACAATTACTCATGTTAGTCTGTCGAGAAAATGTAAATGTGGATTATTTTAAGGATTGAAATATGTTGATTAAAGGAGATTTCGGGAGCCAAAATGACAATTTTTAGGGTTTGCCTCTTAGTTTTCTCCCACAATTACTAATGTTAGTCTGTCAAGAAAATGTAAATATGCATTATTTTAAGGATTGAGATATGTTGATTAAGGGAGATTTCGGGAGCCAATATGATAATTTTTAGGGTTTGTCTCTTGGTATTTTCCAACAATTACTCATGTTATTTTATCAAGAAAATGTAAATGTGCATTATTTTAAGGATTGAGATATGTTGATTGAGGGAGATTTTGGGAGCCAATATAATATTTTTTGGGTTTGCCTCTTGGTCTTTTTCGACAATTACTCATGTTATTCTGTCAAGATAATGTAAATGTGCATTATTTTAAGGATTGAGATATGTTGATTCAGGGAGATTTCGGGAGCCAATATGACAATTTTTAGGGTTTGGCTCTTGGTATTTGTCCACGATTAACGTTTTTTTCTTTTCTTTTTGTATCATAAATTTGATTATCTCCGATCTAGTCAAATAAAAAATATGCACTTCAGAGATTCTCTTACCATCATACTCAATTAACAAGAACTCCTAGAGTTGTCTATGTGGAACTCTCGCCACCCATCATGTATAGCATGACGTGATGTCTTTGCATAATTCAACATTTCAATTATCGCTAGATGTGTCTTTTAAGATTGCTTTATGGGAAGTTCTTTATATATATATATATAAAGTCACGTAAACATTGGCAGGATTTTTTGCATCAAATTCCAGCAAATGTTGTGATTAATGGATTCGAGAGTACGAGATACGGGTTTTAGTAGTTGAATGATCATTAATCGAACAAGGAAAATATGAAATACAAATTGGATTTGTTATTTGAAGGTGAAATTAATAATAGTATATTTTGTAGTAATACTAATGCAGATCAAACTACACTCACATCAGCCCCGCCTCTCATATTTTTTCAAACTTAAGGATCGAAGAAGTACCAAAAGCAAAAGGAATGAGAGAATTGATAGACCAAGCCACACAAAAGAGATTGATTTCATCGTATTACAACTTCAATTTAACAAATACCAAAATACATAGATTCTCTCATTATCTTAGAATATGCTTAAATAAGAATTTCATCTACTAAGATATGAGTTTGGTAAGCTGGTAAAATTAATGTCTATATTGTGATCTACTAGCCTGTGAAACTTGGAAAAGGAAATGGACACACAATGTGACAAGTTTCAGAAAACATGATCTTTCACATGGATTTTGGAGAGATTGAGAAAATATACCATTTTGGACCTATTTTCTATATGCGAAGATCCGTTTCTTCTTTCTCCTTTTTTATTTGCTTAAGCTTTTTAAGCTTGACTTCCGGAATTTGCTTGTTTGTCCAAGGTCGTGTAAATGTAAGTATAACCTTTTGGACATATTTTCTATATGCGTATGCGTTAGTATCTAGGATATCAAAAAAACATCAATATTAATATTGTAGGAAAAAAATATTTGTTCAAAAATGCTAATGACTCGAGATAATGAATGTCAAATAACGCATGTCAAATAAAAAACTAATTGGAATCATAAATTCAAGTTTAAGTTCATAGTATGAGTGGCTCAAAAACCATAACATGAAAGGGAATCTTAGTTTAAACAGAATGAAAGGGAACCTTAGTTTGTAGGTGTTAATTGTACGTTACATTATAGAGACTCCACTACTGTTAAAAGAAAAAATTAATTGAACTTTTGTATGTAATAAAGGACGTAGTATAAAATCATTAAAGTTTGTTAGTTTTTGGTTTTTCTGTTTTGTGTTGAACAAAATCCATAGAATGGAACGGACACAAATCCTAGTTGGAAGAGAAATGAGTGAGGAGTGCAAGAAAATTATTCATTGCAAAGATTGATCAATCCCTTGCAAATAAGAGTTTGGTGGGTTATTCTTAAAGACAACCACTAAGTAAGAGCTTGATACTCAAAACGTATATAGAGAGATAGCCTATAGTAGACCACATCAATCGAAAGAACCTAAAAGGAGTTAGAATTTTTGGAAAAAAAACGAGTTCACCCCCATCAATCAGGTCTAGTTCATGTGGACCTAACCGCGATTCCTTAAGATGCTTCCGGGCTGTGTGGGCAGGCTTGGGCAACGACTCGCCGGGTCGGTTTGAGTAAACAATCGTCCCTCAATAACCCGACAGCCGAAACCCAAACTTTCGGACCAAAAAATAACGAAGTACCCAAAAACCCAAGACCCGTCCTGCCCAGCCCAACAGCCACAGGGCCTAGCGAAGCAGCCATTCTACGAGAGAGCCCGGCCCAGCCCATTCGTTCGGCTTACACAGAGCAGAGTCGAAAAGGCTCGAGAGGCACTCTCGGCCTTCGACATCGATTCCCCGAAGGACAGAGAGAGAGAGGGAGAGAGGGGGGGAGAGATGTGAAATTTACTTGGAAGAGTGGGAATTTCTGTCAATCAATCAATCGTTTCTTTGAACCCCCAAATGCTGAATCTTGCTTTCTTTCTTTTCTTGGTTTCGTGTCTGGTATGCTACTACAGTGCCTTTTTATACGCTACGTTCTTGGTTCTCTCACTCTTTTCCCGGTTTTCAATCTATTTTTTGTGCTCTTGATTATGTGGGTTTGTGGGTTTGCTGGTGTGTGTGTGTGTGTGTGTGTGAGAGAGAGAGAGAGAGAGAGAGAGAGGGCGTTATTTGTGTGGGGCACAAGCGTGATGTTTTGGTGCTTGAAATCTGCAGAGTGTAATTGGAGTTTGATAAGGTAGAAGTTTTGGGATTTTCCTTTTCCCCATTAATCTATTAATATTCTTTTAGTTATATATATATATATATATATATATATATATATATATATATATATTGGGCACAACCCGGAGAAATTCAATTTTTAGCTCTTTGTTTCTAGCTCTACCTTCTTGTCACAGGCTGAAAAAGCAGCAAGTATGACGGCTGAAACAAAGAAATGAACTTTGAAGACGTTTTTGTTGTCATAGCCTGGGCGTGAAAGCAGGAGATACTGTGACAGTGTTTTACGACCCTGCCGAACATAGTCTTGCATGAAAAGTCAGAAATTTAGTTGAGATGCTCCTATAACCGATCCACCGGAATGGGCCATTGCCGCCACAGAGAATGGTACCTGCAGAAAATGGTTCCCATGTAAAAGCCACTTGGAGTCTTAAAGTCAAAATGGTATGTATGTGGGTGCCTGTACAGCTTCTCTAGAAATACAAGAACTAGTCAGTAGTATTCAGCCTGTTTCATTGTTTTTGGATTTATTAATTTCTCTTTCTTAACTTCTCGAATAAAGCTGAAAGAGAAATGATGAAATATGACAATGTGCGGGAACTCTTAAGATATTGTTTTAGCTCATCGTGATTCCAAGATGCTTGTCTCTAGGAGTGAATTTTCTAAGGAATTATATCCTTATGCTGCTTAACAACTAATTGACTGACATCCACTAAGTGCTCTTATCAGCCAGAGCCAAAATCATTCTTACATGCAAGTTAATTAGCATGTTGACTTGATTTACAGTGGAAGTTCCATTGGATGCTCACATGATAGACTTTGTGTTCTCTAAGAGAGAAGATGGAGGGATTTTTTACAACAAAGATGGCATGGACTACCACATACCTGTGTTTGGAGGATTAATAAGGGAGCCACCAGTGCACACATTACACATTGCAGTTGAAATGGCTCCAATTGCGAAGGTAATCTCTATGTTGTGATTCCAGGTATTATTGTCTGTCTACTTCACGCTCCTTTATCAGGCCGTTTTTTCTTGAAACTATTGTTGGCCATTGGTTACTCCTCAAAAATACTTCCAACAACTTCAATTTCTCATTTTGTTCAGTGTGGACTTGAGATTTGATACTAAAGAGAGTGTGAGAGTGCAAGGATATCCATGTAACCAGCTCCACTTAGTTGGAGATGGATTAGTGGTTATTTTTGTCGGTAGTCATTATCTTGCTCTTGGGGCATGATTATCATATAGTACTTGAGAGTGCCAATGCTATTGGAGTTTTAATGGACATGGATTTGATGTTTTTGCAAGTTTTATTATTCTCATGAAAAAATTGTCAAAAGCTGAAGTAGGTTTTTGCCTACTATTTTGCCTATTTGTCCTGCACTGTGGACGAACATTCACAGAAGTAAAAATATTCCATCACCATGGCCCCTTAGAGGACCCTCCAAAGTCTGTAATGTGCTGAACCACAGGGATTGGAATGAATTTGAGTGGTTCTTGTATGGCATTCCTGGACAATCAAGGACGGGACATGATAGCGAGCTTGCTGAAATATGCCATCATACTGTAAAAGATCATTTTTGCTCCTTTTTGATAGTTGGTCTAGCTTTTAAGCTAAATTAGAGTTTCAAATATCAGTACTCCAAACTTTTTATCCTTACCAAAAGGAAGTTCTGCTCAGCAAGCTCACTATCATGTCCCGTCCTTGATTGACTTGAGTTACGCTAATATTTCTATTAGCACCCTTTTGGTACATAAACAGTATGTTGTGTTTTCCTAACATGTTCATGTATTTCTTTTTATATTTTCGAGATCATTTGTCTTAAACTAAGTGATCATGCATGATTAGTCATCTTCATTCTATTCTATTTCTAGAAAAATAAGAAAAGAAAATAATCAATGAAATTGAAATTGCAAGATAGTAAGTAAACAAACAAGGAAAGCAATTAATTTATCATGCAATCTTAAAAAATATAAAAGAGAAACACAATTGAAAAAGATGATAGAAAGAGAAAGCCCACAACTCATCGGTAGGTGACTCCCCATACCTGTTATTAGCTACTTGTTTTCTTTTCTTTTTTCTTGTAGCCATTCGCATTACAATTTTTTTTCTCGTCTTTCTTTGTTTTCTGATGAAAGAAGTGAAATACATTACAATTATTTCTTGTCTATCTTTATTCAGATGAAAAAAATATGAAATTGAGAGTCCAAATGAAAAAATACAGCATATTGAAGCTAAAATCCTTAATATCCAAAAGGAACAGGTGGAGATGAGGATAAGGCAAATGGAATTTTGGTTGTATTTAACAATCATCTTAGAATTTATATGACGCTTTACAACGTCAGAATAGTGATGCTCGATATGCACTCATACATATAATCATTTTGAATTTTTTGGACTCTTTTAGTAGGGATAACACTCCAAGTTATGAATTCATACTCGAAGATACAAAAGATTAGTAAGAAGCAAACGAGTTTGATCAAAGAGTTGACTGAATTACATGTTGAGGCTTAAACATTGAGTGGCTCTAGAAAATTGGCAGAAGGATTCTCAACTCTTGCTTCTAACTTGAAGCACAGTTTATCGGCATTTTCCTATATTTTTTCGTCTCTTCTGATCATCTCAGTTTTATGCCTACTTATCATATGCGATGGGATGCTTTATTACTCTTCTCAAGAATGCGGTAAGATAATTTCTTTGTGTTTTTTTTTTTTTAGTTATGTTCAATTATTAATGTTTGGTCTTATGTGCTTTAATAGTCAAAGCAAACAAAGTGTCGAGACCTGTCCTTAAATTCACTGAAGAAATATGAGAATTAGTAGGTAAACTTTTCTCTTTATTATATAATGCGGAAAAGAAATTCAACTTTGTATGCTATGCATTAGAGATGTGGCTGGAGCTCGATTTTAAAACTAGATTATTTGTAAATATCGCTTTTTGCAACAGAGAATTGCCACAAACTTAATTTGCATTCTGCTGGTTGGGATTGGCTTTGGTAGTTAATCTATGCACTAAAAAAATGTTGGATCATTGTTTTTTGACTGTTTGAGTCAAATGAATGAGAGCCTTTTTTGTTCTATTGATAAGGGCCATCAATTGACCTATAAACAATTGCTGCTTTGACTGATGCCTCTCAAGTAATGAAATCATGCTTCTGTGAGGATCAATCTTTAGTAGTTGAAATAGTTGCAGTTTTCATGATATATGAGAAAAAGAGAAGAAAGAATCGGGTCCCTAAAGGCGTGGGAGAGAAGAAGTTGGCCGGTAGTTTTTGCAATAGAGGCCAAGACAAACCTCTCTTAAACTTTGAGCAGTTTAAACTAGGAGGCCAAGACAAACATCTTGTATAGTAGTTAGAGTAGGAGATCTAGTATGGCGGGTAGGGTAAGAGGCGGCATCATTTTGGCATCTTGTATATTTGCACGCTAGATGTATTATTTAAAACAGAACAAAAGTGGTTTTCCTTCATTTGACTCAAATAGTCAAAATTAATGACCTAACATTTTTTTAGCGCAGAGATTAACTACCAAAGTCAATCCCAACCAGCAAAATGTAGATTGAGTTCATGGCAATTCCCTGTTGCGAAAAACGATACAAACAATCTAGTTTTAAAATCGAGCTCCAACCACATCTCTAATACATAGCATACAAAGTTGAATTTCTTTCCGGCATTATATAACCAAGAGAAAAGTTTACTTACTAATTTTCACATCTCTAAGGACAGGTCCCGGCACTTCGTTTATTTTGACTATTAAAGCAAATCAGACCAAATATTAATAATTGAGCATAACTAAAAAAAAGCACAAAGAAATTATCTTACCACCTTCTTGAGAAGAATAATAAATTATCCCACTGCATATGATTAGCAGGCATAGAACTGGGATGATCAGAAGAGATGAAAATGTAGGAATATGCCAATAGACTATGCTTCAAGTTAGAAGCAAGAGTCGAGAATCATTCTGCCAATCTTCTAGAGTTACTCAATGTTTGAGCCTCAACATGTATTTCAGTTAACTCTTTTATCAAACTCGCTCACCTCCTACCAAGTTTTTATATCTTCGAGTATGAATTCATAACTTGGAGCCTCATTTCTACCAAAAAAAGTCCCCAAAATCCAAAATGACCATATGTACATGTGCATATCAAGCATCACTGTACCAACGTTGTAAAACGTCATATAAACCCCAGAATGATTGTTAAATACAGCTAAAACTCCATTTGTCTTATCCTGCATCTTCCTGTTCCTTTTGAATATCAAGGATTTTAGCTTCAATGCGCTATATTTTTTCATT
This sequence comes from Eucalyptus camaldulensis, assembly GCA_019915185.1. NCBI lineage: Eukaryota > Viridiplantae > Streptophyta > Magnoliopsida > Myrtales > Myrtaceae > Eucalyptus > Eucalyptus camaldulensis. The sequence continues at coordinate 13,523,205 of JAHSVA010000012.1, forward strand.
TGGACTCTCAATTTCACTCTTTTCATATAAAAATAAAGAAAGACGTGAAATAATTATAATGTATTTCACTCCTTTCATCAGAAAACAAAAAAAGACGAGAAAAAAAAAATTGTAATGCTACTGGCTACATGAAAAAAAAAAAAACTAGCTAATAACAAGTATAGGGCAGTCACCTACCGACCAGTTGCAGGCTTTCTCTTTTTCTCTCATCTTTTTCAATTGTGTTTCTCTTTTATATTTTTTAAGATTACATGATGGATTTATTGCTTCCTTATTTGTTTACTTACCGTCTTGCAAATTCAATTACATTGATTATTTTCTTTTCTTATTTTTCTTGAAATAGAATAGATAAAAATGACCAACCACGCATAATCAGTTATTTATGACAAATGATCCCAAAAATGTAAAAAGAAACGCATAGATATGTTGGAAAACACAACATATTATTTAGGTACCAAAAGCGCGCTAATAGAAATATTAGCATAACTCAAGTTGACGAACCAATATATTTGGTTGTGTAGAAATTGAGGGAACACTTCCGACCCTCAATTGGGTTTTCTAGCCAACCCCCAAAATAAGGCTAGTAGCGACTCCCGTCTTATTTTTAGATTATCATAAACAACTAGATCATATAAATAACCCGTCGCATAGGATATGAGTTTCAATGAAACTCACGATAGTTTAGTATACTCAATATGGGAGTAACCTAAAGGATGAAATGATGTCATTCTTATGAGCAAGCCTGACGAGAGGGCTACCATAATAAAGGTACCCTTAAATCCAATATCCACATCCAACCCCTTTTTTCTAATGTGTGTCGTTCGTGTGGATATGGATCGCAACACTTCACTGTCACGCAAGGTATGAGCTTGGAAGAGCTCACGATCTCGTGGAGGGAACTCACGAGAAGCTTGATCCAAAAGACGAGGTGATGACGTCTTTTGGAAACGCGAGCCGTGTTAAAAATTTTGTGATCAAGGTACCCCTAAACTCGACATTTCCCTCATTCCTCTCCTCGCGATAATGAGGGATTTGAGGGGCAAGATTGAGTCGCGACAAGTTTGGTGACTCCACTGGAGACTGATTACTAGATTAAGAGGACTTAAAGCCATTTAAAAATGGTTGTTATGCTTTAGCTAACATGTCTCGTGTAGAATCGCCTGCATGATAAAGTCGCGTGGAAAATCAGGTTAGTCGCTAACCTTGTGTTAAATGGTCTTGTAAGTGGGAGTTATAATGGGAGACATGCTTGTAAACCCTTTGTTTTGCAGGTGATGTAAGGATGTATGAATATATGAGGGTTTCTATTGAAGTGTTGGATGTTTAAATTTAAATGCATGTTTACAAGTTTTAGCACGATACCGCACACACAACCACGGTCTAAAACCCCAATCGCCCAATCTAGGACCTTAAGGTTTATGGGTGGAATCTGCAAGTGAAACTCATGGTAATCTATTACTTACATAAGCCCACTCATCCCAACCGATAAAAATAACACTGACCAATGATAGTAGTGGTGGGTAAACTATTTTTATCCTTTGGGATGGGAGCCTTGAGTCTTTAGAACCCTCATCTTAGGCGTCGAAACCTCACAGTTTCATGCGACATGTGATTTGTGTTTGCCATATGTTTGGTGGGTAAGATATCGTTCATTTTTTTATTGTTTTTATCTTCTTACTCTCCATATTACAATTATGCGTTTTATATTTCAATGACGATACGTTTTAATCATGGGTGCCCCTTTAGGTTTAGGTTTAGATGCGTAAAGCCGAAGTGGACGTGATCGCCGTGCTTGGGAATATCAAGACTCTATGGAAGAATCTCGACCCAAGACATCAAGACTACGTGGAAAAACGCATAGACTTCCTCTCGACTTTATTAAAAGTCGAACCACATATCGATGGTAAAAGCAATGGCTCATTTTTGGAATCTCATGACTTCCACCTTCGTGTGTAATCAATATGAATCGACCCCTACAATTGAGGAGTTTCGGAAACCTAATGGTGTTGCGACCTACCCTCGAGGGGAGAGAATATGTTTAGGGGTATTGTCTAAAGGATGAACATAATGCCCATTATTAGGCGCATGCTCTTCCAAGCCCATACCCCGTGTGATATTGATATATTTTTAGGAATTTTGCACAAAAGGAACCACCATTAGCCTATTGAGATCGACTAGAAACCAAGTGAGACACGGGAGTATGCCACGCTTCCTATGCAACCAGAAAATCTAGGGTTTGAGACTTGAGTATACTAAATGATCAATCAGTGCCCTTTCGATACCTAATATTATTCATTTTAGAAAAAAAAAAAGATTTTTGCCAAGCAGTTTAGATTGATTTTATACATATCCATTAACATGTGAGGTGATCATGCAGATGTACAATTATTAAAATAATAATCACAACTATCAAGATCCTAATTGCAGTAAAATTAAACACGTGCAATTAAACATAATAAAATATGCAAACTAAACATGTAATATAATCATTTATAAAAAAAATGCAATATAATTAATATATGAGTAAATAAATGTCTAATTATACTAAAAATGTTAAACATAACAATTCCTAACTAAAATCTTCATTTTTTTTCGAAATTTTTATTTTTTAATTAATTAATAATCTTTTAATTTTTTTAACTTAAAAAAATAAGAAAAAGGTCGAATTTTATAATTCTTTCTGAGTTTTTGAATTTTCGGAAATCTTTTTGAAATTTTGTTATTTTTCGAAATTTTAGATTTTTTTTTGAAATTTTTTGGATTTTTATATATAATTTTTCTTTCTTTCTTTTGTCTTTTCTCATTGCGTCCTTTTCCTGCAGCATCTGTTCAACGGTCATTCCCGAAGCCAACTTTTTCCATTTTATAGTTTTTGTTTTTTTTTTTTTGTTTTCTGTTTTATTCTTTATTCTTTTCTTCTTCTTTTTTTTTCTCATTTTTCACTTCACCCCTTCCCTGCACCTACCTTCTTCCTCGACGACTTCCTCCGAAAAGGGTTCCCTTGCCGAACCCTAACCAAAATAAAACCACGCCCGACGAGCCTTCACCAACGTTTGGGATCGCCGCCAGACCACCATCCGGCGTCGATCGTTCAGTCCGACCGATGCCGGCCACAGCCGTTGGCCGAGACACGGCTCGACCCCCACCGAGGTTAGCCGAGGGACAAAACTCGGCCTGAACGACCAGGTACCATTCGAGATAGCCCTGATACCGACATCCTCCAACACCTAACGGTGGCATCACCGGTCACCTTCCCTTTCCCGGCACCATCCACGACCAACCCATAAAAAGAACAAAGAAAATATATACAGACCAAGCCTAGGCAAAATGTCGAACACCTGGGGTGCGCCGACTGAAAAGCTAACGAAAACTCAACCGGGAGATGAATCAACAGTCAAGGCAGAAGCAACAAACAAGCAAGGTCTAAGATAACAAAATCGCGGCTCACCGGGATCGGAGACTCGCGCGGGCCAGAGAACCGCGAGTTCCGGTCTGGTGAACTAAGAAAATCCGAGTAAAAGGAGGTGCTCGGGTGACGGGGCCCTACTCGGCTCGATGACAGCGGCCTGCAAGCAGGTTCGAGATGGCACGAACCGTGGCCGACCACCCTGGTGTCGTCAAGACGAGATCATCGGGTTAAAGGGGGCTGAACTTGAAAGGAGACTTACCGGAAGAATGGATGCCGGGAGGCGAGGTCACGAGCGCGGCCGAGCTTCTTTCCCGCCGCTCTCTTCTCACAATTTCTCGCTTTGCTCTCACTCACGATGCTCTGTCTCTCCGACTTTCTCCTGGTTCGGTCTCTCTCGAGCTCTCTTGCTCTCTCCCCAACTCTCGGTGCCCCTGTGCTCTGTATTCTGCCTCCGTCCTCTGCCGAGCGCTTCTCTCGCTCCCGCTCTCCCTGTCTGTCTCTAGCGCTCTCTCTCTCCGCTCTCTCGGTGCTTCTTCCCCCCCCCCCCCCCCCCCCCCGGTCTTGGTCTGTGTCATTTTTTTCCCTTTTGTTGCCTTTTCTTCTGCAGGTCGTCGCGCGAAGAGACCTGCCGTGCCAGCTGCCGGCTAAGCTGTTCCCGACCCGCGGATCACGCTGGCCGCCTGCCATCCCGATCCCCCTGCTCCTCCATCGCTGCTCCTCCTGCTGTTCTGTCTTCTGCAGGTCCTGCGCAAAGACCAACCAGAGGGAGAAGACCAGCTCGTTCGCGGGCTGGGCTGAAAGGAAAAAAGGGCTGCGCCGGGCCCAGCGCGGGGGAAGAGAAGAGGAAGGAAGAGGCCGGGCCGGGCCAAGGCCGGATCCGGCCCGACCCGATCCTTAAGGCTTTCTTTTTTTAAAATAATTAAATAATTTATTTTTTATTTTTTTATTTTTTTTGCGACTAATTCCTAATTTTGTGCATGATTAAACTCTAAATAAAATCGTAAAATTTAGGTGTTAACAAGTGAGTTAGGTAAAGCTTCTTTAGGTTTTGTCACTCCTCTTATTGGTCAAGATTCAATATCTCTTATAAGTCAATTCCTCAATATCCCTACCGACAAATTAAGGCTATTTTTAAAGGAATTCTTATTCAACACCTTATAATTTCCTTAAACAACATTTCCTTAGCCTTAAGCCTAAATCTATTTTTCTATACTTGGATTGGTCAAAGGTAGTGTTGAAGGAAGAGGACGCAAAAGAAAGTAGGGTATTGAAAGAGGTGACCCGACTCTTTTGACGCCTTTCAAGATGTGATGCCGCTAGAGCTGCCAAAGAAGCTGCTCCCTCGAAGAAAAGTAGATCATCGAATCAAGCTCATGTCTGATGCTTAACCGCCAACCATACCTCCAATTTTCGTGTCAACTAATTCAAATCGCCTGACCGCCGAAGCCAATAAAATAATCATTTTACAAACAAATTATGGCATGCATTGAATAGGCCCATCTACTAAATTAGATAGGTATGAGCTCTTAGCTGATTGGATAACCCTCTCTCCTACTGAGTTAGATAGGTATATCATGGGATCAATCCTCCTAATGTCATCTCACCCCTCAAAATTTTTACACTAGGTTTAAGTCATAATCAAATATCTAGTTAAACCGGCGACAGGTCGATCAGGTTGACCAATTTCGCCAAACTTGACTAGGCCTCTTTTTTTTTTTAACCATACAAGCTATTAACAAGATCGAACCATAAAATGATCTTCTTTCCAATCTAATAGGTTAAGCTAATCAGTCTAATATGGTTTGAGAACACTAAATTTAATTGTGGGTGGGTAAAAGTGTTAGCGCTACTTTTACAGGCAGCAAAATGATTTTAGAACATCTATTTTGACTTGTATATTACTATATATGATTATATTTGGTTAATAGATTTTGTTTATGAAATAGGTTAAAATGGGTCTAACAATAAGGCTCAACTAGAATATGATCTCAATGGGTTTGAATCTACCTTATTTATGATCAAAACGTTGGGGAAAAAATAGTCCTGCAATTGAAAAAAGAAAGAGAAATTAAACAAATAAATAAAAATAGAGAGAGAGAGAGAGAAAGAGAGAGAGAGAGAGTAGCGACACTTGCGGCCACCTCCGGTAGGCAGCAGCAATTGGATAGCCACATTGTAGTAGTCACAAGAGACAGACATCTTTGACGTAGATTGTGCTCTCCAATGTTCGCTAAAGTACATGACATTTCTTCTTTTCTAATTTTTTTTATTTTCAAACCTGATAATTCAGATTTTTTTTTTTAAGATCATCCTAATTTGTTAATTGCTCCATTATAATGTGGTGCTTTATCTAAATAATATTATATAATGAAGTTTAAAAGTGTTATATGGCGGGTACAGATAGATTGAACATAGAAAAACAGATTTGAATATGTTATGTTGAAAAAACCGATCGATCTATTTACAATTAACTCAAATCTTATCAAACCTAATCCATCCATTCATCACATCTAGACTATAGCCACCATACCGACACACATCGGCGGTCTCTCTCGTCGCCCTTCTGGATATTTAACACCAATAGTCTCAACCCCACCAGAAAATTCCAAACTTCGGTCATCTTCCTCTCCTCTGCCCTTCTACTCCCTTTCCATGAAAAAAATATATAGAGCCGGTCAAGGTCGCCCCTTGATTCAATTGTTGGAATCCTCGAGTAGGACAAATCAAACGGCAACCGAGCGAGTGGGGCCCCCCCACACAGAACAAAGCACAAAATATAAAGGCCAAAGTCCAAAGAGGACTGTATCCATACGAAGCCGCGTGGAAATTTCATGCGCAATCCCCTCCAACCCCACACGTACACGTGTCCCCACATGGACCTCTCACAGGTTGATTTTTTTCCGGTTGACCGAGTCAACCTCGCTGCTCTATAAGAAGCAAGGCCCACCAGCCCCCTGTATCTTCATCGCCATCTCTTCTAAAGCTCTTCAAAATCCCAAGCAACTCTCTGAAGCAAAGAAGAGGTTCGAACAAGATTGAGACTCCTCAACCTTGTTCTTCCCTCGGTGTTCTTCGGGTAACGTCTAGCGATCTTCGCAGGGTTCTTTAGGCCCTTGATAACATATATTCATCACGATGTTCAAGTTTAGTTACTGTCATCTATCCATGCAGACACAGATCCATTTGAAGACCTTAACGGGCAAGACCGTCATCATCGAAGTGGAGAGCTCGGAGACGGTCCACAACGTGAAGGTCAGGATACAGGACCAAGAAGGCATTCCCATGGATCAGCAGAAGCTGATCTTCGCGGGTAAGGAGCTCAAGAATGACGTCCGGACGCTCACCGAGTACGACGTTCACAGCGAGTCTGTGCTCCACCTCAATCTCTGTCGAAAGGCCAAAAGGAAAGGTATGTGCCGCTTTCTTGCTTTGGCGCGGCGGCTTTTTAGGTGAATATTTCGTAGTCTTTGTAATTGTGTGTTGATGAATTATTATTGATGTGGTGAAGAGATCCATTGTTCTCGTATATCATGAAATAAGCTTATCCTGAGAGTTTGTCAATTGAAGAGGACGTGGACGACCTTGCTATTCTGCACAGCCAACCAAATCTAAGACCAAAAGTAAGGATTTTTTGACTTTATGAATTAGCATATATGTTTTTTCCCCATTTTGAGAGCCTTGTATGAGCCTAAACATGGCAGCTGTATGAATGAATTTGAAGAATCTTGAAGGGATTTAGTGTACTGTACAAAATGATAGAGTCAAAGTTTAATGTGTACACTCAGTTTGTCGGCTGAATCGTCTTTGTCCAGAATCTACATGTTTAATATGTATGACCATTTCTATTGCTGAATGAGCAAGGGCTTTCAGCTTTAACGTAGATTGTGACAATGAGGGCGTAACAGAGTAAACACGACTTGGCGGAGGCTGTTTTTTCATTAGTTCATCGGAGAAATTAAGGAACATCCGCAGTTGAACTTTTTTCATAGGCCAGTCGACCGGGACTCGCTGAAATCATTCTTTTGTGATAGATATACACCCTTACCGACGAGTGAAGGAGAGAATTTAGTGGACAGAGCATTTCCCTTTTGTATTCTTTTCATGGTGTGATCAAATGACTCCAACTACGTATTAATTATTCTTTAGTTTGTTTCTTGCTAGATGTATCTGCAGGTGAGGATGATACGGATATGGAATTAAAGATCTGATGAAAGATCGATACTCTCAAACCCTCCCAGGCAGTCAACCTTGTTAGTAATACTTAGTACTGATATTATAACTCAAACTTGCGTGTTTAAATGACTCCACCTGCATATTAATTATTCTTTAGTTTGTTTCATGCTAGAGGATGATACGGATATGGAATTGAAGATCTGATGAAAGATCGATACTCTCAAACCCTCCCAGACAGTTAATCATTTTAGTACTACTGAGTACTGATATCATAACTCAAACTTGTGCTAGGTTGGACGCAAGATCGACACCACATCACTATACACACGTTCTTCAAGACTTTCGTGTTGGCAGGCCTTACATGGTCGGAGTTCAGAGCTCTGTTGAACCATGAAGCCTTCGAAGGGGAAGGCTATTCATGTTCCTGATGCTTAAATTGACATGGCGGGCTTTTGTTACTTCACATGGAAAATAAAAATCATTTGATTTGGTGGTAATCAACAAGAAGAATGGTTTCTATCAAAAAATAAAAACAAGAAGAATGGTTTTTCCAAGAGATAATTCTTGAAAGATGAATGGTTTTGCAAGAGATAATTCTTGCCACCGCATGATCGGTCAGCACCCATACGGCCACCAGGAAAGATGTCGACAAACACTGCCGTTGATTTTGACTTGCACTGTTGAAAAGGTTGAAGTCAAATTTGTCTGCAATAATTCAACAATATGGACTAGTTCAAATTAGATTTCTCCCAAAATAATAATAATAATAATAATAATAATAATAATAATAATAATAAAGAACTTTGAATCAGATGGACAGGAGATGCGGAAGTCCGAATTTCAATTTCAGCTCTTGGGTTGGGATCCCTTGGGATGAACTTTTTGAAAAGCAAATCTCGGAGGCCCATATCTTTTTAATTAGAAGTGGTAAGGGGTTGGGTTGACAAGTCGGTTTGAATCTGACCAGAACACGAAAGTCCGTTTCAAATTGGGTTATCTTGAATTTGAATATAGTTTTCGGCTTTGGGTAGTTCCGGGGTCTTTCTCGAATGCATTGAGTGGAATCCGGGTTGGACTCAATAATCCTCGAGACATCTTCAGCTTCATTCTCTTGGATAATATAGAAGTCAGGTTCTAGTTGGATAATACCAACTTAATTCCGGATCGTTTGGGTTTGTTTTCTCTTCAATTACTAGTTCAATGGTTAGATTCAATTAATATGGGAAATTGTCTAAAAAATCTTAAATCTATCGCACTTTTGCCAATTCAGTCATAAATTTTTCAATTTTGTTAATTCAACATTTTCACTGTTACCAATCGTAAATCTATCGCACTTGGTAATCATTCTAACTATTAAGGTTAGTAGTTTATTAAATAAAATGTGGTAAATTCTAAAGGTGGCAAACAAGACAAATAGAAGTAATAACTCGATACAAAAATTGGTGAATTTAAGAAAAAAGAAAATAATTAAACGCCTTTTTCTTGTAAGTTGGGGATTTTGATAGAGTTGAGAATCTTCCATTATTAACAGTTGCTACTTCTGAATGAACGCATCCATGAACAAAGCATCTAATTGTCACAATGAGATTATACATAGTTGAAGATTATATGTAATCCTTCGGCCGATATTAAAACATTTATTGGGTTTTGTATCTCTATAGCTAGAGTTGGCACTACGCCTCTCTATATCAAGGCTAATCAAATCAGATTATGATTCACCTAAACCGATAATCATAATACACACCCATCAAATGCATATGGCATTCAGGTTGATCAGGTGAGAGTCGGATGTGCAGAATCCCCCATTACATTATATAAATGAAATAACCATTGTCCTGATAACGCTAACCAAGTAAACTTGTGACAGCAACTAAAGATATCGAGATTCTATGAAAAGGCATAAACTGCTAAAAGGTCAACGAGATCAAGTTGGAAATCTTATATGTAAAGCATACTTCAGAATCGATGATCATACAAAAATGCAAAAACAAAATAGGTCTTTCTAATTGCTGGTCAAGATTGGTAGGAAGCTGTAGCTGTTGATCATAAAGTTTAGAAGAATATAATAATATTTGCATTGCATAAACATTTGCTACTATATAAAATTTTATATGATTCATTCAACCGATTAGGCTCATTTGCTTTTAATCCTTCGTTATATAACTGTCCTACATGGCCTCATTAGAGTTTAAGCACTGACAACCACGTCGTTATGCAAAAAATAAAATACATTAAAGGAATGTTACTGTTGATCCGCTTCATCTAATCTTATCTAATTAAGAGCATGTTCAAGTGATTTATTAAACTTCAAATAATTGGAAAAAAAAAAGTATTTGTGGGCCTCATACCTTTCCAAAATGAAAGGTGAGTGGGACATTAGTTAATAGGCTGCGTACTTCTCTTGAGGATTATCATTTTTCCTGCAACAGTAAATGTAATTAAACAAAGTTTGAAAGTACGTTTTTTCTTGCTTGTCCCCACATCACCCACCTTCATCGATGCAGACATTACAACCACCGTACGAGAAATTTCTCTGTCGAGGTGTACTGTTTGTTCCATCTCTCTCTTTCTCTCCCTCTCTCGCCTTCATTATTCATGTATTCTTAATCCAATTTGGACTTATCGGATGTTTATGATGGAAAGCGTATATTGTTCTACTTGAATGAAATAACCCTTAAAATGGACCTACTAATGTAAAGAGATCTATAAAAGTAGCTACCAACTAGGCACACTTCGATAGATTGAGAGAATATGGTAATTGAGAATTTAATTTAACCTATATTAAAACTTGTGACGAGATATCAAAATTCATGTGCATATTAGATGGAGAAAAAAGAGATTGTGATGTAATTGATTTTGTTTATTGCATCTACAAGTGGAAAAGAAGCTCGAGTAGTAATTTCTAGTTGCAAGATACTAGTCAAGCTCTTTGAAGGCCTCTTCCGCTGCGGCCCATTTCATCTTGGGATTTAGGTTGCGGACCTTTTGAGATTTTTACTTTCAAGCATTAATACCATTAAAAATCTCAAGTGAAACATTCATGACACGTTAATCTAGACGAACTTTTATGTCACAAGAATCTTAGGCTCCGTTCGTTTCATGGAAAATTGACCATCTCCGGAAAATATTTTCCCAGAAGTTATTTTCCGGGAAAATTGCAATATTTTCCGGTGTTCGGCTAATTCTTAAATTTTGAGTGGAAAACATTTTCCACCGTTCATTAACTAATTTTTTTTTCTTTTTTTTTTTTTCCTTTTCTTTGCCTTCTCCTTCCTCCTTCCTCCTCCTTCTTCCTCTTCCTTCCTCCTCCTTCCGCCGCCGCTCCTCCTTCCTCCTCCTTCCTCCACCGCCGCTCCTCCTTCTTCCTCCTCGTTCCTCGCTCCTCCTTCCTCCGCCGCCGCTCCTCCTTCTTCCTCCTCGTTCCTCGCTCCTCCTTCCTCCGCCGCCGCTCCTCCTTCTTCCTCCTCGTTCCTCGTTCCTCGTTCCTCCGCTGCCGCACGCCCGAAGATGGTGAGCCGACCAAGATCTGGTCGCTAGATCCGGCCGACCAAGGTCCGGTCGCCAGAGGTCTGGCAAGCCGCGAGCTCGCCGGATCTAGCGGCGGAGCTCGGGCTGAGCCCGAGCTCCGCCGCTAGATCCGGCGAGCTCGCGGCTCGCCAGACCTCTGGCGAGCTCGGGCGAGGCCCGAGCCCCGCCCCGCTCGCCGGATCTGGTGAGGCCAGAGCTCCGCCCCAAGCCGGCGAGGCTCCGCCTCGCCCGATCTGGTGAGGCTCGAGCTCGCCGAGCTCGGGCGAGCTGGCCTTCCACAGATCGGGCTAGGCGGAGCCTCGCCGGCCCGGGGCGGAGCTCGAGCTGGCTCGCGACCGCGGCCGGTGGCCGGTCGCCGGTCGCCGGCCGCTGTCGTGGCCGGCCACCGTCCAAGCTAAAGGAAGAAAAATAAAAAGGAAAGAAAGAAAAAGAAGAAGAAGAAGAAGAAGAAGGGGAAGTTGTGGAAAATGTTTTCCACTTTTCAGAAGTGGAAAACATTTTCCACAACTTTGCATGTAAATTTTTCGGTCAACGGAAAATGTTTTCCGTTGACCGTGATTTTCCGCCCACCGAACACCGGAAAATCCGGAAAATATTTTCCTGGAAGTTATTTTCCGCGAAACGAACGGAGCCTTAAATTGACGTCTCAGGATATATTTACATTCCAACTAATTTTCGTCAAATAGAAAAATTAAAGCTGATACTCTTGCTTTAAATCTACCCTTCACCATAATTTCACCAAGTATCTCATCAAAATGCATGTGTCACACAAGTAGAAAGCAAACGGATCTAACGTTGAGAATAATATTCTCAATGAGTATTTTAATGAAGTGTAGACTTGGGTTATAAATACTAGTTAGGTATTTTTTATGAGATGAAAATTAGTTGAGGTAAATGGGTTATGGCATATCAGCTTGGGAATTATAGGATACTAAGTCGGTAATATCAACAATATCGAGAAAATGATTTCCTCTACTCGTAGGTGACTGCTCCGTACCTATTATTAGCTACTTATTTTCTTTTTTTCCCTGTAGGTAGTAACAATACAATTTTTCTTTCTCGTGTTTCTTTGTTTTCTAATGAAATGTGTGAAATACATTACAATTATTTCTTGTCTTTGTTTATTTTCATATAAAAGAAGTGAAATTGAGAACCCAAATGAAAAAATACAATTTATTGAAACTAAAATCATTGATATCTAAAAGGAACATGTGGATGTAGGACTAGGCAAATGGAGTTTTTGCTGTTTTTAACAATCATCTTCGGGTTTATATGACGCTTTACAACGTTGGAACAGTGATGCTCGATATGCACTCATACATATGATCATTTTGGATTTTTGGGACTTTTTTGGTAGGGATAAAGCTCCAAGTTATGAACTTATACTCGAAAATACAAAAGATTGATAGGAAGCGAGCGAGTTTGATCAAAGAGTTGACTGAATTATATGTTGAGGCTTAGACATTGAGTGACTCTAGAAAATTAGCAAAAAGATTCTCAACTCTTACTTCTAACTTAAAGCACAGTATATTGGCATTTTCCTACATTTTCGTGTCTCTTTTGATCATCCCCGCAAACTTTGGCAGGATTTTTTTGCATCAAACTCCAGCAAATGTTGTGATTAATGGATTCGAGAGTGCGAGATACGGGTTTTAGTAATTAAATGATCATTAATCGAACAATGATGGACTTGATTAGGAAGACGAATGTAGAGTTGGATGTCCAAAACGAATTTTGGGAACATGTGGAAATCATGTTCAATGCTAAGCATGCGCCATTGAAGCTGGAAATGGATGATGCAGTGAATGACATTACGACAATGGATGATGTTATAAGAAATTATGGTGATGGACTTATTGCTCTAGAAGAAACTATCGAGAGAATGATTTCCTGTACTGGTAGGTGACTGCCCCATACCTATTATTATTTACTTGTTTTCCTTTTTTTTCTTATAGGCATAGCATTACAATTCTTCTTTTCTCGTCTTTTTTTGTTTTCTTATGAATTTAGTGAAATAAATTACAATTATTTCTTGTCTTTGTTTATTTTCAGATGAAAGAAGTGAAATCGAGAGTCCAAATGAAAAAATACAACGTATTGACGCTAAATTCAAAAGGAACATGTGGAGATGCATGACAAGGCAAATGGAGTTTTTACAGTATTTAACAATCCTCTTGGGTTTATATGATGCTTTACAACGTCAGAACAGTGATGCTTGATATGCACTCATATATATAGTCAGTTTGGATTATTGGGACTTTTTTGATAGGGATGAAGCTCCAAGTTATGAATTTATACTCGATGATACAAAAGATTGATAGGAAACGAACGAGTTTGATTAAAGAGTTGATTAGATTATATGTTGAGGCTTAGATATTGAGTGACTCCAAAAGATTAGCGGAAGGATTTTCGACTCTTACTTCTAACTTGAAGCATAGTGTATTGGTATTTTCCTACATTTTCGTGCCTCTTCTGATCATCGCACGTAAACTTTGGCAGGATTTTTTGTATCAAACTCCAGCTAATGTTGTAATTAATGGATTCGAGAGTGCGAGATACAGGTTTTAGTAGTTAAATGATCATTAATCGAACAAGAATGGACTTGATTAGGAAAACGAATGTAGAGTTGGATGTCCAAAAAGAATTTTGGGAATATACAAAATTCATGTTCAATGCTAAGCATGCACCATTGAAGCTAGAAATAGATGATGCAGTGAATAATATTACGACAATGAATGATGTTATAAGGAATTGTGGTGATAGACTTTTTGCTCTAGAAGAAACTATCAAGAAAATAATTTCCTCTACTAGTAGGTGACTGTCTCATACTTGTTATTAGCTACTTGTTTTCTTTTTTTCTCTGTAGGCGGTAGCATTACAATTTTTTTTTCTTGTCTTTTTTTGTTTTCTTATGAAATAAGTGAAATACATTATAATTATTTCTTATCTTTGTTTATTTTAAGATGAAATGAGTATAATTGAGAGTCCAAATGAAAAAAAAAATACAACGTATTGAAACTAAAATCCTTAATATCCAAAAGGAACATGTGAAGATGGAGGACAAGGCAAATGAAGTTTTAGGAGTATTTAACAATCATCAAGGCGCTTTACAACGTCAAAACAGTGATGCTCTACATGCACTCATACATATAGTTATTTTAGATTTTGGAGACTTTTTTGGTAGGGATGAAGCTCTAAGTTATAAATTTATACTCGATGATACAAAAGATTGATACAAAACGAGTGAGTTTAATCAAAGAGTTAATTGAATTACATGTTGAGGCTTAGACATTGAGAGACTCCAAAAGATTAGCAAAAAGATTCTCGTCTTACTTTTAACTTGAAGCATAGTGTATCGGCATTTTCCTAAATTTCCGTGTCTCTTCTTATCATCTCACGTAAACTTTGGAAGGATTTTTTACATCAAACTTCAGCAAATGTTGTGATTAACGGATTCGAGAGTGCGAGATACGGGTTTTAGTAATTGAATGATCATTAATCGAACAATGATGGACTTGATTAGGAAGACAAATGTAGAGTTGGATGTCTAAAACGAATTTTGGAAATATGTGGAAATCATGTTTAATGCTAAGCATGCGCCATTGAAGCTAGAAATGGATGATGCAGTGAATGACATTACGACAATAGATGATGTTATAAGGAACTGTGGTAATAAACTTGTTGCTCTAGAAGAAATTATCGAGAAAATAATTTTCTCTATTGATAGGTGGCTGCTCCATACCTATTATTAGCTACTTATTTTCTTTTTTTTTCCCCTGTAAGCAGTAGCATTATAATTATTTTTCTTATTTTTCTTTGTTTTCTCACGAAATGAATGAAATAAATTACAATTATTTCTTGTCTTTGTTTATTTTCAAATGAAAGGAGTGAAATCAAGAGTCCAAATGAAAAAAATACAACGTATTGACGCTAAAATCCTTGATATCCAAAAGGAACATGTGAAGATGAAGGACAAGACAAATGGAGTTTTGGCTATATTTAACAATCATCTTAGGGTTTATATGACGTTTTACAACGTCGGAACAGTGATGCTCGATATGCACTTATGCATATGATCAGTTTGGATTATGAAGACTTTTTTGGTAGGGATGAAGCTCTAAATTATGAATTTATACTCGATGATACAAAAGATTGATAAAAAACGAGCGAGTTTGATCAAAGAGTTGATTGGATTACATATTGAGGCTTAGACATTGAGTGACTCCAGAATATTAGCAAAATGATTCTTGACTCTTACTTCTAACTTGAAGCATAGTGTATCGGTATTTTCCTACATTTTTGTGTCTTTCTAATCATCCCCCATAAACTTTGATAGGATTTTTTGCATCAAACTCCAGCAAATGTTGTGATTAATGGATTTAAGAGTGTGAAATATGGATTTTAGTAGTTATATCATCATTAATCGAACAAGAATGAACTTGATTAGGAAAACGAATGTAGAGTTGGATGTTTAAAACGAACTTTGGGAACATGTGAATCATATTCAATGCTAAGCGTACGCCATTAAAGCTATGAATGGATGATGCAGTGAAGGTAATTACGACAATGGATGATGTTATAAAGAATTACGGTGATAAACTTGTTGCTTTAGAAGAAACTATTGAGAAAATGATTTCTTCTACTTGTAGGTGATTGCCACAAATCTATTATTAGCTACTTATTTTCTTCTTCTTTTTTTCCTTGTAGGCAATAGCATTACAATTTTTCTTTCTTGTGTTTCTTTATTTTCTAATGAAATGAGTGAAATACATTATAATTATTTATTATCTTTGTTTATTTTCATATGAAAGAAGTGAAATCGAGAGTCCAAATGAAAAAATAAAACGTATTGAAGCTAAAATCCTTAATATTCAGAAAGAACATGTGAAGATGGAGGACAAAGTAAATGGAGTTTTGGCTGTATTTAACAATCATCTTGGGATTTATATGATACTTTACAACGTCGGAACAATGATGCTCGATATGCACTCATACATATGGTCAGTTTGGATTATGGGGACTTTTTTGGTAGGATGAAGCTCTAAGTTATGAATTTATACTCGATGATATAAAAGATTGATAGAAATGAGCGAGTTTAATCAAAGAGTTGATTGGATTACATGTTGAGGCTTAGACATTGAATGACTCTAGAAGATTAGCAAAAAAATTCTCATCTCTTACTTTTAACTCGAAGCACAATGTATCGGCATTTTCCTACATTTTCTTGTCTCTTCTAATCATTCCACGTAAACTTTGGCAGGATTTTTGCATCAAACTCCAGCAAATGTTGTGATTAATGGATTCGAGGCTGCGAGATACGGGTTTTAGTAGTTAAATAATCATTAATCGAACAATGATGGACTTGATTAGGAAGACGAATGTAGAGTTGGATGTTCAAAACGAACTTTGAGAACATGTGGAAATCATGTTCAATGCTAAGCATACGCTATTTAAGCTGGGAATGGATGATACAGTAAATGTCATTACGACAATGGATGATATTATAAAGAACTGTAGGAATAGACTTGTTGCTCTAGAAGAAATTATCGAGAAAATGATTTCTTCTACTCATAGCCATAGGTGACTGCCCGTACCTATTATTAGCTACTTAATTTCTTTTTTTTTCCTATAGGCAGTAGCATTACAATTTTTCTTTCTCGTGTTTATTTGTTTTATGATGAAATGAGTGAAATACATTACAATTATTTTTTGTCTTTGTTTATTTCATATGAAAGAAGTGAAATTGAGAGCACAAATGAAAAAAATACAACATATTGAAACTAAAATCTTTGATATACAAAATGAACATGTGGAGATGTGGAACTAGGCAAATGGAGTTTTGGCTGTTTTTAACAATCATCTTGGGGTTTATATGACGCTTTATGACGTCGGAACAGTGATACTCGATATGCACTCATACATATGGTCATTTTGGATTTTTAGGACTTTTTTGGTAGGAATGAAGCTCCAAGTTATGAATTTATACTCAAAGATACAAAAGATTGATAGGAAGTGAACGAGTTTGATCAAAGAGCTGACTGAATTACATGTTGAGGCTCAGACATTGAGTGACTCCAGAAGAATAGCAGAAGGATTCTCGACTCTTACTTCTAATTTGAAGCATATGTATCGGCATTTTTCTACATGTTTGTGTCTCTTCTTATCATCCCACATAAACTTTGATAGGTTTTTTTTTCATCAAACTCTAGCAAATGTTATGATTAATGGATTTGATAGTGTGAGATACGAGTTTTAGTAGTTGAATGATCATTAATTGAATAAGAATGGACTTGATTAGGAAGACGAATGTACTTGATTAGGAAGACGAATGTAGAGTTGGATGTCCAAAACGAACTTTGGGAACATGTAGAAATCTTATTCAATGCTAGGCATGCGCCATTGAAGTTTGAAATTGATGATGCAGTGAATGACATTACGACAATAGATAAGGTTATAAGGAATTGTGGTGATAGACTTGTTGGTCTAAAAGAAACTATCGAGAAAATGATTTCCTCTACTGGTAGGTGACTGCTTCGTACCTATTATTAGCTACTTGTTTTCTTTTTTTCCTGTAGTTAGTAGGATTACAATTTTTTTTTCTCGTCTTTCTTTGTTTTTTGATGAAATGAGTGAAATACATTATAATTATTTTTTGTCTTTGTTTATTTTCAGATGAAAGGTGTGAAATTGAGAGTTCAAATAAAAAAATACAATGTATTGAAGCTAAAATCCTTGATATCCAAAAGTAACTTGTGGAGATGCATGTCAAGACAAATGAAGTTTTAGCTGTATTTAACAATCATTTTGGGGTTTATATGAAGCTTTACAACGTCGGAACAGTTATGCTCGATATGCACTCATACATATGGTCATTTTGAATTTTGGGGACTTTTTGGTAGGGATGACGCTCTAAGTTATAAATTTATACTCAAAGATACAAAAGATTGGTAGAAAGCGAGCGAGTTTGATCAAAGAGTTGACCAAAATACATGTTGAGGCTCAAACATTGAGTGACTCCAAATGATTGGTAGAATGATTCTCGACTCATGCTTCTAACTTGAAGTACAGTGTATCGACATTTTCCTACATTTTCATGTATCTTCTGATCATCCCGGTTCTATGCTTACTTATCATATGCGGTTGGATGATTTATTACTCTTTTCAAGAAGGCGGTAAGATAATTTCTCTGTGCTTTTTTTTTTTAGTTATATTCACTTACTAATTTTGTTATGATGTGCTTTAATAATCAAAGCAAATGAAGTGCCGGGACCTATCCTTAAATTCACTGAGGAAATATGAGAATTAATAGGTAAACTTTTCTTTTAGTTATATAATTCTTGAAAGAAATTCAATTTTGCATGCTATGTATTAGAGATGTGGATAGAGCTCGATTTTAAAACCAGATTATTTATGAGTATCTCTTTTCGTAACAGGGAATTGCCATAAACTCAATATGTATTCTACTAGTTGGGATTGGCTTTTGTAGTTAATCTCCGCGCTAAAAAAATGTTGGGTCATTATTTTTGACTATTTGAGCCAAATGAAGGAGAGCCTCTTTTGTTCTGTTGATAAGGGCCGTCAATTAACCTATAAACAATTGCTGCTTGGACCAATGCCTCTCAAGCAATGAAATTATGCTTCTATGAGGATCTTCAGTAGTTGAAATAGTTGCAGTTTTCATGATACAGGAGAAAAAGAGGAGAAAGAACCAGGTCCTTGAAGGCATGGGAGAGAAGAAGAAGTTGGCCGGTAGTTTTTGCAACAAAGGCCATGACAAACCTCTCTTGAACTTTGAGTGGTTTAGAGTAGGAGGCCTCATCTTGTATAGCGGTTAGAGTACAAGATCTAGTATGGCAGGTAGAGTAGGAGGTGGCATAATTTTGGCATCTTGTATATTTGCATGCTAGATGTGTTGTTTATATGTCAATTCCGTCTATACATAGTCTCTTTAGGATTATTTGTTGCTCTTCTGAATATCTTTACTTAGCATGGGATAGGAAATAGAGGAATGGGCACGGGACAAAGCCATGCCTCGCAGTCAATTTTTCACCGAAAATGCTTCTATGAAGAAAAGAGAAAAATTAATTGTTATCGGCACCGGATAATGAAGTGAAAGGGTGATGCAAGATAGCAAATGGAACTGTAAAGTAAACCGGTGTATGGAATGGGTACTCATGAATAACAGGTAAGAAGGAATGAGTACCCATTCCTCTATGGAAAAAATCACTTAATCAAAATGAAAGTAGGTAACATAGACTTTTAAATGCAACAAACATCACAAAAAATGATCAATGGAACACATTGAAATGACCTCTTCAAGAAGCATATATGCATGGTCCACACTGACTAGCCATGAATCAATATGGATACTAATATTCTAGGAGAAGATAATTCGTTCGGTAAATTCAATATATGTAATATGTATTATCCACACTCATGTTAGTATGTCAAGAAAATGTAAATGTGCATTATTTTAAGGATTGAGATATGTTGATTAAAGGAGATTTCGGGAGCTAATATGACAATTTTTAGGGTTTGTCTCTTAGTCTTTTCCCACAATTACTCACATTAGTCTGTGAAGAAAATGTAAATGCGCATTATTTTAAGGATTGAGATATGTTGATTAAGGGAGATTTCGAGAGTCAATATGATAATTTTTAGGGTTTGCCTCTTGGTCTTTTCCCACAATTACTCATGTTAGTCTATTAAGAAAATGTAAATGTGCATTATTTTTAAGGATTGAGATATGTTGAATAAGGGAGATTTCAAGAGCCAATATGACAATTTTTAGAGTTTGCCTCTTGGTCTTTTTTCCACAATTAATGTTTTTTTCTTTTCTTTTTGTAACATAAATTTGATTCTCTCCGATCTAGTTGAATAAAAAATATGCACTTCAGAGCTTCTCTTACCATCATACTCAATTAGCAAAAACTCCTAAAGTTGTCTATGTGAAACTCTCGCCACCCATCATGTATAACATGACGTGATGTCTTTGCATAATTCGGCATTTCAATTATCGCTAGATGCATCTTTTAAGATTGCTTTATGGGGAAGTTGTTTATATATATATATAAAGCCATGTAAGCTTTGGTAAAATTTTTTGCATCAAACTTCAGTAAATGTTGTGATTAATGGATTCAGAAGTGCGAGATACGGGTTTTAGTAGTTGAATGATTATTAATCGAACAAGGAAAATATGAAATACAAATCTGATTTGCTATTTGAAGGTGAAATTACTAATAGTATATTTTGTAGTAATACTGATGCAGATCAAACTACACTCACATCAGCCCCACCTCTCATATTTTCTCAAACTTAAGTATCGAAGAAGTACCGAAAGCAAAAGGATTGAAAGAATTGATAGATCAAGCCACACAAAAGAGACTGAATTCATCATATTACAACTTCAATTTAACAAATACCAAAGTACATAGATTCTCTCATTATCATAGAATATGCTTAAATAAGAATTTCATCTACTAATATATGAGTCTGGTAAGCTGGTAAAATTAAAGTCTATATTGTGATCTACCAGCCTGTGAAACTTGGAAAAGGAAATGGACACACAATGTGACAAGTTTCACGAAACATGATCTTTCACATGGATTTTGGAGAGATTGAGAAAATATACTATTTTGGACCTATTTTCTATATGCGAAGATCCGTTTCTTCTTTCTCCTTTTTGATTTTCTTAAGCTTTTTAAGCTTGACTTCCATATTTTGCTTGTTTGTCCAAGGTCATGTAAATGTAAGTATAACCTTTTGGACATATTTTCTATATGCGTATGCGTTAGTATCTAGGATATAAAAAAAAAATCAATATTAATATTGTAGGAAAAACATAGTTATTCAAAAATGTTAATGACTAGAGATAATGAATGTCAAATCACGCATGTCAAATAAAAAACTAATTGGAATCATAAATTCAAGTTTAAGTTCATAGTATGAGTGGCTGAAAAACCATAAAATGAAAGGGAATCTTAGTTTAAACAGAATGAAAGGGAACCTTAGTTTGTAGGTGTTAATTGTACGTTACATTATAGAGACTCTACTACTTAAAAAAAAAAAATAATTGAACTTTTGTATGTAATAAAGGACGTAGTATAAAATCATTAAAGTTTGTTAGTTTTTGGTTTTTCTGTTTTGTGTTGAACAAAAACCATAGAATGGAACGGACACAAATCCTAGTTGGAAGAGAAATGAGTGAGGAGTGCAAGAAAAATATTCATTGCAAGGATTGATCGATCCCTTGCAAATAAGAGTTTGGTGGGTTATTCTTAAAGACAACCACTAAGTAAGAGCTTGATACTAAAAACGTATATAGAGAGATAGCCTATAGTAGACCACGTCAATCGAAAGAACCTAAAAGGAGAGATGCCAAATTTGGATAACAATTTTGGGATCCATATGAAGACTTAGAATTTTTGGAAAAAAACGAGTTCACCCAATCAATCAGGTCTAGTTCGTGTAGACCTAACCGTGATTCCTTAAGATGTTTCCGGGTTGTGTGGGCAAGGCTTGGGCAACGACCCAACAGGTCGGTTTGAGTAAACAATCGTCCCTCAATAACCCGACAGCCGAAATCCGAACTTTCGGACCCAAAAATAACGAAGTACCCGAAAACCCAAGACCCGACCCCCCCAGCCCAACAGCCACGGGGCCTAGCGAAGCAGCCATTCTACGAGAGAGCCCGGCCCAGCCCCAGCCCATTCGTTCGGCTTACGCAGAGCAGAGTCGAAAAGGCTCGAAACGCACGCTCGGCCTTGGACAGCGATTCCCCGAAGCAGAGAGAGAGAGAGAGAGGGGGGGGGGGGGGGGGGGGGGAGAGATGTGAAATTTACTTGGAACAGTGGGAATTTCTGTCAATCAATCAATCGTTTCTTTGAACCCCCAAAGTCTGAATCTTGCTTTCTTTCTTTTCTTGGTTTCGTGTCTGGTCTGCTACTGCGGTGCCTTTTTATACGCTACGTTCTTGGTTCTCTCATTCTTTTCCCGGTTTTCAATCTATTTTTTGTGCTCTTGATTATGTGGGTTTGTGGGTTTGCTGGTGAGAGAGAGAGAGGGGGGGTTATTTGTGTGCGGCACAAGCGTGATGTTTTGGTGCTTGAAATCTGCAGAGTGTAATTGGAGTTTGATAAGGTAGAAGTTTTGGGATTTTCCTTTTCCCCATTAATCTATTAATATTCTTTTAGTTCAAAGCACAAGTTGTGTGTTACTTCTATATATATATATATATATATATTGGGCACAACCCCGGAGAAATCCAATTTTTAGCTTTGTGTTTAGCTCTACCTTCGTGTCACAGGCTGATAAAGAAGCACGTATGACGGCTGAAACAAAGAAATGAACTTTGAAGACGTTTTTGTTGTCATAGCCTGGGTGTGAAAGCAGGAGATACTGTGACACTGTTTTACAACCCTGCTGAACACAGTCTTGCATGGGAAGTCAGAAATTTAGTTGAGATGCTCCTATAACCGACCCACCGGAATGGGCCATTGCCGCCACAGAGAATGGTACCTGCAGAAAATGGTTCTCATGTAAAAGCCACTGGTGAGTCTTAAAGTCAAAATGGTCTGTATGTGGGTGCCTGTACAGCTTCTCTAGAAATACAAGAACTAGTCAGTAGTATTCAGGCTGCTTCATTGTTTTTGGATTTATTAATTTCTTTTTCTTAACTTCTTGAATAAAGCTGAAAGAGAGATGATGAAATATGACAATGTGCGGGTACTCTTAAGATATTGTTTTAGCTCATCGTGATTCCAAGATGCTTGTCTCTAGGAGTGAATTTTCTAAGGAATTATATCCTTATGCTGCTTAATAACTAATTGACTGACATACACTAAGTGCTCTTATCAGCCAGAGTCAAAATCATTCTTACATGCAAGTTAATTAGCATGTTGACTTGCTTTGCAGTGGAAGTTCCATTGGATGCTCACATGATAGACTTTGTGTTATCTGAGAGAGAAGATGGAGGGATTTTTGACAACAAAGATGGCATGGACTACCACATACCTGTGTTTGGAGGATTAATAAGGGAGCCACCAATGCACGCATTACAAATTGCAGTTGAAATGGCTCCAATTGCGAAGGTAATCTCTATGTTGTGATTCTAGGTATTATTGTTTGTCTACTTGGCGCTCCTTTATCAGGCCGTTTTTTCTTGACGCTACTGTTGGCCATTGGTTACTCCTCAAAAATACTTCCAACAACTTCAATTTCTCATTTTGTTCAGTGTGGACTTGAGATTTGATACTAAAGAGAGTGTGAGAGTGCAAGGATATCCATGTAACCAGCTCCACTTAGTTGGAGACGGATTAGTGGTTATTTTTGTTGGTAGTCATTATCCTGTTCTTGGGGCATGATTATCATATAGTACTTGAGAGTGCCAATGCTATCAGAGTTTTAATGGACATGGATTTGATGTTTTTGCAAGTTTTATTATTCTCATGAAAAAATTGTCAAAAGCTGAAGTAGGTTTTTGCCTACTATTTTGCCTATTTGTCCTGCACTGTGGACGAACATTCACAGAAGTAGAAATATTACATCACCATGGCCCCTTGGAGGACCCTCCAAAGTCTGTAATGTGCTGCACCACGGGGATTGGAATGAACTTGGGTGGTTCTTGTATGGCATTCCTGGACAATCAAGGATGGGACATGATAGCGAGCTTGCTGAAATATGCCATCATACTGTAAAAGATCATTTTTGCTCCTTTTTGATAGTTGGCCTAGCTTTTAAGCTAAATTAGAGGTTCAAATATCAGTACTCCAAACTTTTTATCCTTACCAAAAGGAAGTTCTGCTCAGCACCTCATTGGCCTTCTTCCTTGTGTTTCTCCACTCAGTTCCTTTGTGACCCCACTCCCGTCCTTTTCTCATATTTGTTGCATGTGGAAAAAATAAGCACAAGTTTTGCAGTTCTGACAGTACGTCATGAACATGAAACTTGCTCATCATCTCCAGCAGTAAATACTTCTCCAATATAGAAATAGTAAAACTGTCGGGATTGAAGTAGTTGGCCATGTTAAACTTCCATCTTTCAACTCCAAGCAATATGGTATGATGAAGAATCTTCTTCAATGAGAAAAGTTTGGAAGTTGAAACCGAACAAGCGTGGTGGTTGTAATTTTTGCTTTCTTAAAACAGATATGATTTTTTCTAAATATGACTAGATATGTAAACCTAAATATTGAATTGTCATGCGATTTGCTGCAGTAGTCTGATGACGTGCAGATGCACTTGCATTGCATCTCAAGGACCAGAAGAAAAAACAACTTCCCCCACCGCCCGCATTATCTTTCTTTACCTATATTGTGAAATTCCATGATAACTTCGGCTTTTGTTTGGATTCAATAACGTGCCGTTCATTTTGTTACAGAATTCCTTTTACAATGTGACGCAGGTGGGAGGCCTTGGTGAAGTTGTGACTAGTCTATCCCATTCTGTTCAAGAATTAAATCACAATGTTGACATTGTTCTTCCAAAGTATTACTTTTTGAACCTTGGCAATGTGAGCTTCAATTCTGATGCTTTTGCTTTTTAATTTATGTTGATTCTGCTGAGAGTCTTAGTCTTAGTCTTTGTGACTATTGCCTTAATGAACCTTTGAATTAGTTAAGATCTATGGAAAGCAGTTTGTCCAACTGCCGGGCCTAAACAGACCTAGCATTAGCAAATTTGAATTGGAATTGGAATGGCATCACATCGTTGATTCTAGACCAAGCATAAGGCAGTCCATTGTTCTCGTTGGTTGGGAATGTCAAAACATCTTAGAGTTGGCATTTTAAAATAATAACTTTTAAGTTGTTCCTGATGTGCCTGTACCTCCATAGGTGAAGGAAGACCTATATCTTTACCACGTTCAGAGTTCCTTTATGGCGGATGGTGCTACATGTAATCTTGCTTCATATTGTTATTGGATGCTTTAGCTTGCTACTTAGTGTAACGGATGACGTAGATGGTCAGCTGATTTGGTTTTTCCTTTCTTTTTTTTGTGGTATCTTGAGTCCTTAAAATACTTTGATCTTGAGGCCTTAAAATGCTTTGTATTAGATCAGCTTTCTTGCACACGACCTTTGTTGGCAGTTTAAGTATTAGTCTTCTCTGCTGAATGATTATAAAGTAAATCAGGATATTTTTGCTGGCTAAAGTTTCATCATGAGTTTGCTTATCTTTTGAATTTCTTCTGCTCTCTTAAACATTTCTGCAGAAGTGTTGGCCCTATAACTGTACTCTAATTACTTCTTGTATAAATCCTTTGATTAGGTCAATGACTTCCAGCTTCACAGGAGTTATGGCTGGGGTGGGAATGAAATAAAAGTTTCACATGGAAAGGTGGAAGGTGTTTCGGTGTACTTTTTGGAGCCACAAAAAGGGTAAATATTTTCTGTAGCACCCGTTTGCTTCTTATGAGACTCATACTCTCCATTACACGGGTCCATCTTACTACAGGAGTTGTCTATTACAAGCTAACTTTTTGAGAAATGTCTAATCTGAGCTGTGTGCTTCTATATGAAATGCTGTCTTTGAAAGCTCTATGAAGGGACTCTTTTGTGGAAACCGCAGTGTCAAATTTGTTTCATAAAAGATAAAGTTGAAGGGGACGGAAAATGAATGTGCCTGCTTTAATGTGGCACGAACCAGAAAGTTTACTATCTACTTGGTTTATCTAAAATGTGCTGTTCTACCATGGGTCTGGAAGTTGCTTTCTGTGGCTAATTAAAGGAGGCATAGTTACTTGATTTATGGTAGGGTGGATCATAAATTCTGCTAATAGTTTGTAGATTATTATTTCACCATAGGATAATAGATGCCTTGTGCTCTGCGTTCTGAGAGTGCTATGGAACTGACAACTTTTAGACCGTACATCTTAGAATACATACGTGTTGATTATTGCTAGTGACTAAAGAGTAAGGACTCATATTGCCCATGGAACTGCTGTTGTTCGTTATGGTTGTGAGTTTGTGATACTCAGATCTGACAGTCGATACTGATGCTCCTGGATCCTGTAAGCTAAAGAGTTCCTTGGACACCTGTGAGTTGTCCTTTTTCCATCTGTGTATCATTAGAAAATAATTGCATCTCATTTTTAATGTAATGTGGATATTTTAAGGATATTGAAAACACACAAAGGCAACCTGCATGAGAACTTCTTTTAGTTTCCTCTGATTTAGTTGAATAATAGTTAAAAAGTAAATAATCATTTTTCAGTACATGTGAAAGACAGTTGTCGCCAATCTGGACATATAAAAAATATCTTTATGAACCTGTTAATGACAACTATAGCGCGATTATGTTCACAAGTTTTGCTATGTCATCGTTGGCTGTGCACTTTTTTTTTTTTTTTATTGAAATATGTGGTTTATGGTAAAATCCACTAAGAAAAGGGCCTGAACCTGTCTTTTCCTTGCATAATTTTCTGGAGAGGCGGCGTATATGGCTGTAACAATGATGGCGAAAGATTGGGTTTCTTTTGCCATGCCACATCAGAGTTTCTACAAGAAAGTGGCTTCCATCCTGTAAGATCAATTGATTGCTCTTGATCCTTGGGGTTATGATTTTCAGAGAAATGAGGGATTTTCACATCCAGATTACTGTATAAGTAATTTTGGTTGCTAATCATATGAATTGATTTTCTGTGCATTTTGACATTTATGCATACGCATACTTCGATGTATAGGTGGTGATATTAGGGTTTATGGATATTCACTTTGGCAGATTCACTTCTTGTAGAGATTAAATATCCTTATTGTTTCTTTTGTCAATTGCAAGGATGTTTTTTAAAGCTTATATCATAAATGCAAGTGTTCCATTTTTCCTCCTCAATATAGTCTAACTTTTCCTGTTTCTTGATCTTTTGTAGGATATCATCTGCTGCCATCATTGGTCCGGTGCAACCTGTCTCATGGTTGTTTAAGGACCACGATGAGTAGTATGGTCTTAGCAAAGCTCGGATTGTCTTCACTATCCACAACCTTGAATTTGGGGCACATCTCATTGGGAAAGCTATGGCTTACTCGGACAAGGCTATAACTGTTAGTAATTCGCATTCATTCAACTTTTCATTTCATCTGATCCGTATTTTATGATATTTTTCATGTGTGGACTTTTAGGGAAAATGGGATTTTGGTTTTATTTACCATAATTCTCTTCGGAAAGAGGATTGGCATTTCTCTTGTTGAGGATAAATTGCTCTTTTCAAAAGATGGATGTACTGTCTAGCTAAAGTTATAGGGATATGGGCATAGTTCCTTTGGCTTTTTTTCTTGATTTGGTAAGTCTTTTCATCTGTGCGACCTTCTAAATTGATTGGTAATCTCCTGACCTTTCTGCAGATATCCTACTTTTCATTATCAAAAAATGGTTTTGCAATTACTGATGGAGGAAGTGGTATTGCTGGTAATATCAGATTGATCATTACACGATCTTAGGTTTGCATCGTTCTTTGGTTGCAGGTCTCAAAACACTTATTCGAAAGAGATTTCTGGAAATCCTGTTATTGTTCCTCAACTACATAAATTTCATGGCTTTCTGAATGGAATTGATCCAGATATAAGGGACCCATACAATTAGGGGTGTGCATGGTCCGAGTGGGCGGTTCCCGACCTAGAACCGGGAACCGCCCGCTAAGGACCGGTTCTGAAAAATTGGAACCGGGATCCACCCGGGAACCGGACCGCCAGTCCGGTCCGGTTCCCAGGTGGATCCATGGAACCAGTTCATCTTCGTATCAACAAACCGCTTTCACTTGCTTTGCATAACAAATTCAGCATTAAGAAGCAACGGACCCCATGAATTTAGGAGGGAAAGAAAACGCATTCCGCACCCACTAATTAGAAACATAAAGTCAATGTTGCGGGCACATACATTGACTCATAAAATTATACCTAGCTAAAACTTCTATCCATCAAACAAGTTAGCTGCATAAAAAATCCCCAACCATATCTCACACGGTACAAAGATATCTTTTTAACTCACAAACTTACAATTACACAACTTCCCGAACTCAAACGAAGAACTTGGCAAAAAACCCAGCTAAATACCACATTCAAAGATCACCGAAATAGACAAATCAATAGCTTGATTAGGGTTTGTTAATAGTATTTTTTTTTAATATTAAAAATCAATTGGTTCGGTTTGAGTGGGTGGGTGGACGGATCTGCCCATGGAACCGGGAACTGGATCGGTACCCACCAGTTCCCTCAAGAACCGCCGGTTCCGGGCAGTTCTGGTCCGGTTCCGGGCGGTTCAGGCGGATTCCGATTCTCTTGCAAACCCCTACATACATTGACAAATTCATTCTTGTAAGCGTTTTGTACTTTGTTCTTTCCTTTCTCCTGCTATTTTTTTTTTTCAGAAAATAAAACGATTCATTTAACTCAATTCAGGCTGTTGTGAGACTTCTCTCCCTTGACCATGAAAATTCAATGTGTAACATCGTTCAGCAGGGAGGAACACTATATGTTGGTATAGCGTATAGAATGGCTTAAATGATTATTGCACCTAACCTATACCGATTTTGCTGGTCATTGTAAGCTTTACTTCTCTGCTTGGGATAAGATCCCTCAATTAAAAATTCTTCCAAGACAGAGATCTATTAAAGAATGCTTTTGTAATTTTATAAATGAAGAAATTGAAGATTCTATGTAATTAAGATTCTATGTAATTGTGATCTTATGTAGCTGGAGTTGTCTCAATATATATATATATATATATATATATATATATATATATATATATATCAATACTTAAAAATGACTTTTAGGCTAGTTGAAACACTTATTAACTCCCCTGATTGCAAAGGAAGAACCTGCATCACTTTCGTGGTTTTTGTTATGTCATATGAAGTATCGACGCATTTAAGAAATGTATATATGGATGAAGTTACACAACTTGAAAACGAGCGAAAGAAGAAATAAGGTAACATTGGCTCTCTTTACACTAAGTGCATTGCACTGTTTTTTTTTTTTCCTTGTGATGACAATTGTGGGGTGCAGTCTAATCATATATCAAACTCATCAGGATATATTCTTTAAAACTGTCCTGTATAGCCAAAAATCTGTTTAGTTGGCAATGCACAACTGTAGATGCATTAGAAACTGTTGTTCTTATTTGTCCATGTCATTGATGCAGACTGAAGATATTTGTTCCTCTGGCATTCCTGGCACGGACTATTTTGGTACCAGTAAATTGGACGAATACAACTGTAGAGCTGGCCAAGCTCGAGTGTGTGACTTCTAGCAATACTGACAAAGTCTCAATTTCAAATGTCCCACTAGGATCAGTTACGTATGGAACTTTTACTCATTTGGTCCAGCTTTCTCTTCCTTTTTTGGTAATCGCCAATGTAAGTCTGTGTTTCAGCGGTTGATAGGCTGCTAGTCGGTATTCAGTTTGGGGCGTGACTCCAATTATAGTGGACCTGTTGCTTATTTTCACAAGGCTTGCTCTATAGGCTTTCAGTTTAGTCTTTTGTATTCTTTTAGTTGTATTGAAACAATTGACCTGAGGATGAAAGGATAAAAAGAGTTTACTTGAAAAGTTGGAAAGGAATTATTCTGTGATTGGTGGGTTCACCAACTCTGTAATCTTGGACGTTTGGTGTTATCTTATGTACTGTAATTGAATGTGGTGGTCTTCAATCGAATTACATTCATTATGATGGTCATGATATCGGACTCCACTTGAACCCAACAACAATAATGACTTTTTTCCATGTTTGTTAGAAGCAAAGTTCAGCTAGTGGTCGTGCATATAGATAAATGTTGCATTAATTAATTGGTACTTGATTTAGATGTTTCTCGTGAAGAGGAACTGTCATTCTCTTTACCAGTGTTATGTAGGAGAGTTACTACCATCTAAATCACTAGGGAAATAAAAGGGGGAGAACCAACTAACCTTCTAAAAACATGAGAAAGAAATGTCATTCTCATTTGCATTAGTAATATCACTTCAGTGCTTACTGGACTTTTGTTATATTTTGGTATTGGTTACTAGATACTATTCTTTTTATGCACCATGTGGCAGGTTTTGGGCTCATATTGTAATGGCTCATGTATTTACTTTTTGGACATGCTTTGTGTTGCTGAAGGGGTATGAGACGGTTGCTTCAATGCGGCTGCAGTTTGTTGTATCAGAACAGGGACGCACTGATCAACTTTCAGTAGGGTGGACTGCATGTGTCGTTCTGATCAACTTTCGGTAGGGTGGACTGTATGTGTTGTTTGGTGGAAATTAAGCTAGACAGATGATCGTTTGTTAATATTGATTTGGTTGAAATCTTTAATATTGGAACTTGGAGGCTATTTATTGCAAGGGTTTGTCTGTAATATCCTACAGTTTTCCGTGGACCCAAATCTTAGCCGGTGCTTGTGAGGTTTTCAAGGGGACGATTTCACGATGTGACCTGGTTTTCGCATCCCATGAGCGCTTTCAATGGAAGATCTAGAGCATGATGACAATGAAGTGCTTAGTGTGAGTATAGGCTATAGGTCTAGTGACAAATGCAATCCCCTTTAACGTTTTATACTGACGTTATCGGGTTTTGTAGGCTCAGTTTTTCTTTCTCCCTTTTCTGTCTTTGTCGTCATTATTACTCTCTTCTTTATAGGCGTCGTTAGGAACATCATTTAATCTTGGCACGTGAAATTCTTATTTCATTTCAATTCTGTTTGCGAAGTGGGGAATCACTTCCGCAGGTCAAGCCAATTAAATTTGCGATGAGAAATGGTGGAATCAAATAGTTTTTGGATATGGATTGATTAGCTTGCACAAACGTTGCCTCCTTAAGTACATGCTCTGATCGACAAATTTTCAGTTTACTGCCGAATCCTTTTGGCCAAATCCTTGCACCAACCAAAGAAGCCTTAGTTGTAAAAGTCGCCCCAATGCAACATCTACTCTGCCATTTTCTACCAAATGAGCAATCTTGTGGAAAAGCTCTGGAGGAAAAAATCATAAATGCTATCCCACATGTTATCTTCTCTATAAAATCGGACAATCGTGTCTGAGGCGGTACTTCTTTCTTGCAAAAGAATCAATCCAATCTGAATCAATATGATCCTAAGAGATGATCGACTAGGTTCTTTCCTTATGCAAAATCTGGTCAGTGCTAGAACAACCCTATATACTCATCCATGAGGATCTATCCTAGAAAGCAAGCCATACCAAATTATTTGGTGGGTATCAGTTTAGCAGAGATCAATCCAGATCAAGGGGAATTACTATTTAACATAATTATTCTTAATCTTACTCATAGCAAGAATGCCATAAGTACTGTGAAACTTTGTTACATAATCTTGACTACAAGAACCACCTTCCGCATCGATGTCTTTGATATATCAAAGGGATTCTAGTCATGTGTATAATGTCATCACTTTGGAATAAACTCAAGGTAAATATTCCTAGAACTATATTACAAGACGAAAAATAAGATGTCTCTGCATAATACATATGATGTAATAGTAGGGATAGATTTAATGCATAGTAAGAGCTGCAAGTGATTTGACCAAAGACATTGCACAGTTAACTGGCGTGAGATCCATATGAATCGTACATAGGCAACCATTTACCATGGCAATCACCAGGCGCTTGCAACAAATGCTATCAAACACTGGACTAGTTCAGAAGCTATTCCTTCTTTCTAGTGCATTACGTTGTTTGGTAGGAGGACCTCTTTCAATCCCTGTGTGAGAGAGCAAAGCCCACAAGTGAGTCACAAACTCGCCTCCTCTGGTCAAATGCTCCGCATGTGCTTTCGCATTGTCCGAAGGTGCCACATATAACACCATTTCCGCCCAAAAGTCAGCTAAAATCCTCCAAATCATGTCCTCGTGTTTTATATCATTAGCGAGCTGATTCCCGAGCCGAGCACCCTGGTTGATAACAGTTTCTCCACACGCAGAAGGACCACTATTGTTCTCCTTCATCTTCTTAACCCGGTCCTTCATTCTCTTGCACTTTTGAAAGAAGTCCTTCGCTTCGATGATCGCCTGATCAAACAAGCACTCCGTAATGTAAGCATGATCCGGCAATAGCGATGGAGCAAAAGCAACCAAGTAAGCTAGATACTTGGACAAGCTAGTTGCCACTAGAAAACCCCTCCTTGTTGCAGGTGAGTCTGATCTTTCCAATGGTAGTTGGAACTCACAGAAGCTAGTGGCGATGTGCCACACTATTATGACCCGAGTCTGTGTCTCAAGTCGACATGCCCACAATAACTTCTTGGATTCATTGTTTACTCTTAGTGAGGCCTGTCCATTCTCCAATTTAGTACTGTAATTGGACTTTAGAGCATGAAACACCGCTTGCTTGACTTCTTCAGGCAATTTGATGGGCGCACTTTGTCTCTGGCCATCCCTAGTTTGATTAATGCAGACTGCCGTTGATTTGTTGTTCGATAACTTGCAAGGCTTATATGAGTATGACTCGAGGAATGAGTATTGATGAAGCTTTTGCTCCCAAGGCTTCATCAATTTGACCCGACAAATTGCTCCGACTATCCTCTCAATCCACACATTTTCTTGCCATGACTTCTTCTGCACATACTTACAGATCAATACCACTTTAGCCCATTCCGAGAAACCTACAAAGATGAATTGCATAAGCTCCACCATGATGAACGAGATTATCATCATGCTAGTCACGACTACTTCGACGCTCAACCCATTTGGCATAGTGCCCAGTTGATTTTTATTGTCACATCTCTTGTAATTCTTCAATATTGATGTTGTAGACAAAATGCCAAGAGTGACATAAAGAAACTCTAGCAATTTGAGGTGTAATCGGCCAGGCTGGAATATGATACTGTACTTGGTGTAGAAGAAATCGAAAAGAAATGTGAGCTCATTCTCAACGACTCGAAATGCTTGCTTGTAGCCATCTTCTTTCGAGAGCAATCCATGGTGAATCAAGTCCCATGTCTTCTTGTGAGCCTCTTGGGGCAATGTGTAGCCAGCATATCTTAAACGGAGGAGCTTGAAGAGTGCAAAAGAGAGGCATACGTCCTTGATCTTGTGGTGGGGGTCTCCTTCTGAGCTTAAGAGCCTCCCTTCACACTTCCACACCTGGGTGATGAGTTGAGCTGGGATATAAGTTTATTGCCTAGTTTATTGCCCAAATGCATGGTTATAAATTGCCTTATATAATTTAGTCTTCCTCCATTTAATGGTTTAAGCATTTTGGTTGGACATACTAACGTGGCATCATAGCACATATCACGAGTTCATATGCCAGCACTTTTTTCTCGAAGTCGTTGCTTGTAGTGGGTTTAGAACAACTGACTTCCTTAAAACAAGAGCCATTTCTATTTCACAAATAACTAAGCGGAGTCATACACCCGCAAGAGGTTGGGCCAGGATTGCTAATTGTAATCCTGCTTTGCTTAAAGCTACGAGGTTATAATGTGCCTCATTTGCATTTAGTTTCCCTCTACCTTGTCGCTTAAATTTTTCATTAAATTTTACTAACGTGCAAAATGAAATCAAATGACCTAAGTATGATAAACGATGCATGCTGAGATAAAGAATCCAAAAGTAATATGAGTCAAATGTAATGAGGATTCACAGGAGGAGATCCTCCGCCTTCATTTGTGTTCTTATTCAGTGCGTCAATAAGCCCAACTGTATGTCCAATTGAAGGGGGTTAATTTTGAAATCTATCACTCAACACATCGATAATTGAGATTCATTAAAATACCATGGCAGGTAGAGGTTCATATTGTCATTTGGCGCCTCAATAGTCCTAAACATAGATTCATGTGAAAGAGGCTAGTTTTAAAATTTATCACTCAACGCATCATGGTTGCTAGAAGACTATGTTGAGTCCAAAAAGTCATAAATATATTGCGCTTTTACCAATCTAATCCTAAACCTTTCAAAGAGTTGAGCCCGAAACATTTTCACGTTTTACCCATTGAGTCCATCTGGAAATCGCTGACGTAGATGCTGATTGTCTTACGTGGACAATTTTTTTTTATAATTTTTTAAAATTTCTGAATTTTTATGTTTTTTCTTTGTAAGTTGGGCCTCGACTATTCTTGGCCGGGCCTCGGCCATGACCGGCAAGAATTGGCCAACAACCCTTGCCAAACTTGATAGAAAGAAAAGGAAAAGATAAAAAAATAAATAATAAAAAATTGTGCATGTTAGTGCCAACCGTGGACACTGTCAGCATCCACATTTAAAATTGATTAGATGGATTCAAATGGAAAAACATGAAAAGATTTAGGACCCAATTAATAAAATTGAAATTTTTATAACCGAATTTGTAAAAATGCAATAAATTTAGGATTTTCTGGATAATTTCCTATCATACTCTATCCTATGGTATCGCATAATTTATAATGCATACTATCATAATTTCTGTGGTATTTTTTTCACGATTAATTGAGATTTTTTTTTAATGGGCGAGAAAAAGATCTGTATTAAACTGAAGTTTAGAGAAAAAAAAATCGAACAGTTAAAGATATACCTTTTCAATGGTGATTAATTCATCTACGTTATCCAATGGGGTCCGATGGTCCCGTGCGAGCGCAGCCTCCTTCTTCCCAAGACACCTCTTGATGAATCTCTTAGCACGAGCAAAGGTACCCACCCATCTCTCCTCTTCACCCCTCACCAAATATGTGTACCCACTCATGCGAATCGGATCGACTTCACCAGGTGCAACGCCCCCACTTTCGTGCTCCACGCTCATATAATCAGCAATCACTTTTGTAGTCCTCTCCAAAGATTGCTGGCTCGCCGCCATCAAGGCCCAAGCCCTCTCGTCAGTCTTCAAGGACAAGATTAAGAGGAGGTACGGGGTCGCCAGCCCGGCCCCCGTGTTGGAACTGTCTCGGAATTGCCAGTCTACCAAAAAGAACAACCAAAACAAGTTGATGATGACCTGCCAATAGTAGCTCTTCCACCTCTCGTTGTCCTCAAGACTGTATGCTCAGATAGAATCGGTGCTCCCGAGGATGATCACAAGGAACACTGCCCAGACAGGGAATAACTCGTTAAACGGAGCGTCTTGCATGAGGCCTAAAGCGTAGGTGAATACATAGGTTGAGAGATTGTAGGCCACGAAAGTGACGAGCTGGAACATGCTGCTGCTGCAGCGGCGCCGGCATGAGCCGAAGGTGACGAGGAAGAGGAGCAAGAAGGCGGTGACTCTGAGTAGGAGCTCGATCCTCACGAGCCTCCCCTTGGGAGTTTCCAGGAGCCGCGTGATGCCATCTGTGACATTGTCGTTTGGGGTCGGCACCGGCGCCACCGCCGTGTTTAGGTTCGTTTCCATCAAATTCCTCATGTTTGGTACTGATTACTTAAGCTGGTTATTCGGCTTCTAATTGGAGAAAGAAATGATGGAATTTCGGAGAGAGAGAGAGAGTCGCAAAGTTTTGATTATGCTTAGAGTACTGAAAACACTTCATGGACGCATATCTATGACGAGAGAATCGGTGGCTTTTGGGAGGTTCAAGGGAAAGGAGATAAGGAAAAGAACGAAGGAGAAAGGAAATTTACGACAAGAGCTTTAGGATAGGGTTTGTCAAAAGAAAGGGAAGTTGAAAATATTATCAGGAAACAAGTACTAAAAAATAGGGATGTGCAACAGCCGTGGTTCAACTTGAGAATTGAACCGGATTAGAATAGATTGATTAGGAGTGGTTTCTGCGGTAATGGATCTAGTTCCCAATTCTCAAGTTTTGAAAACTGAAATCACTTGTCCGGTTAGTAAGGAGCTGGAATGATTGAACCATTGAAAATATCCTATCAAAATTTATAGAGGTCATCTCGCTGATCTTGAAGATTCGGCTGCACGCGTTTTCATCTCAGACAAACGAGAGGTTGCTTTTTGACAAACACGCAGAGTTCTTAATTTTTCTTCACGCGTAGGAAATTCGAATTCATAACCCGCCTTCTTTTGGAGCCGAGCTGTCCAAGTTGATTGAGACTTCTCTTCTCCATCACCGTACAAGGGCGAGAAACTTCTCCGAATGAGTCAGCAGAGAAAACTAGAAGAAACGAAGGAAAAAGAGAGTCCCACTTTTATTAGTATTTTAATCAGAATAAGTATACAAAAATTCCTAAAACTTATCATGAAAATATAATTAAATTTTAAAATTTTTAAAAAGTGTAATCAAATCCTTTCATCAATACTGTTAATTTGGTGTCGTGACTAGGTTAATGGACTACTAAGTCTTTAAACTTAGCTCGGGCTTTCTCCAAGCCCATATAAATTTGCGACTTAAGGTTCAAATATTTAACATGTAAAAGATTATTAATTAGGAGTCGTTACTAATCGGTTTATGGTAGGTCGATTAAACACTTAAGTAAAATAATGAGAGAATTATTTTACTCCTACGAACTAGAGACTAAGGGTACGGAGACTTGGTTACACTAAATTTCTCTAATACCTTTTCGGTACCATTTTTTTTTTTAATTTTCAAAAATATTTTTGCAGGCAACTTAGATTTATTTTAACTTAAATTTCTATCATGCAAATGGGTGATCACACGGGTACTCAATCATTATTAAACATTCAATAAAATAAATTGCATCAAAAGAATTAAACATACAAAGCAAACAATTATTTTTTGGATTTTCTTAAAAATTAGAATTCTTTTAAAAATTTGCATTTTTTTTAACTAAATGACTTAATCTTATTAATATGCAAATTCTAACACAATGAGCCTATTATGCAAACTAGTTATTATGCACCTCATGACCTAAATTCACTAATGAACAAATTTTGATTAAATGATCCTATTATGTGAACTAGTTAACATGCACCTAGTATTTTTGTATTTTTTTAATTGAAATTCAGAATTAATAAAAACCCTAATTAAACCATCTAAAAATGGATAATTTTCTAATTTATTCTAGGGATTAATTTGACTTAAACCATATCCTATCTTAGCAAAACTATTTTTTTAAAATGAAATAATTAAAATGTGTGAACATTATCTAAAAAATTAGTTTTCTAAAAAATTAATTTAGGTCCAACCCTAACTTATTTCTAAAAATGCAACCCTAAAAATGTAATCCTAAGAAAATTCAAATTTACTAAACATACATGTCCGATTTACTAAACCTATATGCTCATGCAGAATTTTGATTTTTGATTTTTGATTTTTTGATTTTCTGATTTTTTTTAATTTTTTAAAAGATAAGTAATTATTAAATAAATATTAAATCTAAGCCATCAACAAAATAAATGATTAAAATAATCGAAAAAATAACATGTTGTCTCACAGGTCAAATTAACGATTATCATAATCCTAACTATCACGACAAAGAGATCAAAATAATTAAAAATCAGGTCCGAAGTCTTACGGATTAAATTAATAATAATAATTAAAATTCTACCAAAAGTCCAAAAATTAATATAATTAAAAAAATAATCCGATGTCTCTTAGATTAAATTAATAATTACATTAATTCCGGACAAAATCCTAGCGGATAATGCCTACAAAATGCACAAATATTAACATTGACAAACCATATTCTAACTTAAACAATAATAACAAAATTTAAAATGAATAAATAAATGACAATAAAATAAAATAAATAAACTATAAACTACCTAGGGGAGGATAACAGTGTCGATAGAGGGCTGGTACGGATGAAGGAGACGGCCGGCGTCGGAACTCCATCGAGATCAGGCGAGGTTCGGCGAAGGTAGACCTGCAACAAAACAAGGGATCAACTTCGAGCAGTAGGTGGCTTCGCGGGTTGCTGGCGTGGCGGCTACCGGCGTGAGAAAATGAGCGTTGGTTAGGGGCATCGCATAGTAAGGCGGAGCAAGGGTGTCGAAGCTTCTGGTGCTGCAAATCAGCGACGATAGAGGCGGAACAAGGGCGTCGGGGCTTCTATTCTATGGTCTGAGAGACAGTAGTGCCGGAGCAGCAACAGCGGTCGTCAAGGGAGCTCGGAGCTGGCGCGGTGCATGCGTTGGACAGATCCATCTCGGGTCCGGTTTCATCAGAACTTCGGCAGAGGGAAGTAGCGGACTAGTAGCAGGAGCAAACATCGGGTTGTCGCGGGTTGGTTGCGGGGGTTGTAGCGGCCCGAGCTACGGCATAACATAGCTTTTTAAAATTATTTTCAGTCTCATATGTAGCATTTTGTTACTTTTTTCCTTTAGATTAATAAACTAAAAAAAAAGATTAAAATGTCTAAAGTGTACTTTGTTTCATATAAATGTATGAAATGATCAAATCAGTTTCAAATAAGGGCTCGACGTTACTGGCCGGCCAAATTTTCACAGATAAGCAACTCTTGATTTTTCCAACTGTCGAAACATGGGTATCCTTCTAGCAAAGGACATGACGCTGGTTTTTTCCTTTGGGCTGGAGAGCGGCCAAGCAATCCTGCAACATGCATCTCACTTACGTAGCTAAGAATAGAATCAGAGTTTCCCTACCTTTGGGAAATTGCCCCCTTAGCTACTGGAAGCTGGCGGTGCATCAGCAATCGGGTTATCGGGTTCAGCAACGTGTTTGAATCCATTAACAAGATTCCGACTTGGGTGGATCAAAAGATCAAAATCAATCCATGGTCAAGCTTCAACCCATTTAAGGAATTAAAATGTTCTGTGAAAAGTGTTTCCATAAAAATTTAACCCAGAAAAATCCAGACCACAATTCCTTGCAAAAAAAAATTGAGAAAACGAAGATGCGACGTGTATTCAAGAAGCATTAAGCCTTCTAATGCGTTTCATCCTGCTCTTCACCGATCTCGACCTCCACCATGGCGTCCGACGGGAAGAGTCCGGAGAGGCCCGACATCGAGCTCCGCCAGCCCAGATTCGTGGACAAGCTCTGTCATGAAGCCGAGCATCAGTCAACCCTCACCGAGGGTCAACTGCTCTCGCCGAGAAAATCCAACTGGTCATCACGCACGCCCCCACCATCTGCAATCTCTCTCTCTCTTCTGGTTTGAGACTTCCTTTTTCTTTTCTTTTTCGGTTTTCCAGTTTTTCTTTTTTTCGTTTTAATTAGGGGTGAGCGGTTCCAGGTTCCTTACAAGTTTCGCCTGGAACCTGGAACCTACCCACGGGTACAGGTTCCTCATTTTTTGGAATATAAAACCTACCCGTCAGAATCTGGAACCTGGAACATACCCTGTTACAAGTTCCAAGGTCGGTTCTAGGGTCCAACAGGTTTTTTTATTCATTTTTATTTAATTTTTAGTTAAAAAAATGAAAATGAATGCAATAAATAATAAACAAGCTTGTCTTTTCTCAAAGAGAATACAAAACGAACAAAACTATCAACAGAGGAAAGGAATTCTTGGCAAGGAATTCGACTAAATAAAATAGAGGATATCAGTTCGCGGAACATCCTAAATAATAAAGCTGTCAGTCAATAACCGACACAAAATAGATGAAGAAATACACTTTCAGATACACATTCAGCATTGCAGAATGAATTAAGGGGTATGGTTACTTCACACTAGAGTGTCACCAACAATGTAAACAAATGCCAAACACATAGATAAAGTAATTCCAATTCCAACAGAGTACTTACATGATGAATGTTGATAGCATTCAAGAACTTTTCAAATGCCTAAATCCATTCATGATGATTCCAAACAAGTGGAATATCAACAAAAATCACCCAATAACCCTGAAAGTTTTTAAAATAGGCCAATTATGGAAAACTCATGCTCTATATCCTTGGAATAACATTAACAACACCGAAGAAGTTTGTTGTGCAGTGACCAGCAAGTGGTCAAAGTGTAAGATGATAAAATTGAATAGCAAATAACTAGAAATTCCTAATCATTACTCATATTGCTGCTGCTGAAAAATCTCTATGATACTGAAGTAACTACCTTCATCACCAAACACATGACCTACTTGTAATAGACATCTACCATTTCTGCTGTGCCAGGAAGACAAACAAGCAGTGGCACCACTTTTTGACCAAAATCATAATATCTCCATTGCTTTATGCCAATCTGGCAAAAAGAAAAAGATGTCAGTTTGGTAGCTATGAAACAACATAATGCATGGAATTTTGCTAGAGCATGCTGAGAAGTTGGGGCTCAAGGGTGGTCTAAACATGGGAACTTTAGCTTAGAGTACGAGGACAGCTAAGGTTCTTATGAGGACTACAATAGACAACAGATAAGCTACATGAAAATTGACCAAAAGAGCAAAGTAGTACTCTTGACGATTTGAATTCGTGAATGTCACATGAAGCTACTTGAAGCATCAAGTTTCAACAAACTGTCAAAACAAAAAGATGTCAAACTATCAAATGTCCATTAATTTGTAAAATTGGAAATGTGTAAGATGTCAAATACTCTATGAAACTGTAGGAGGGGCATGACATGCTATTGCATATCATGGAAGCAAGCATATGTTGAAACCATTGTAAGCTATCGAACATCCAGCATTAGTCACTTGATATCTTTGCTGAACTTGAACTCAGATATGATGTTATATGGTATGTATATCATTACCCTCATTTTTCCATTTGAAAACTATGATTTAGTACAAAGTCACATGGTCAGAATATATAAACTCTATATCATATCATTATAGCAGAGAGGTCACGGCCAACACAAGAACGATTCACAACCAGGGCTTTATAGTCCTGTTGCAACAGCATTAGATCTGAACCTGACATAATTAAACATAACACAAAAAAGGGGTTGATTTGAGCAACCAAGTGGTCAGCATCAAACGGTTGATCTGTGAACTTTCGAGAACAAAAAGAACATAATGTAGACACACAACAATTCTTGCCAGATTTAACCATCTCACTGAATTCATTACTATGTTAACGTGCTCAGTTCTTGGGCCTAATTTTTACTGCAAAGAAGAAACTTTGGAACTCAACCAGACTAATCGAGCAAGAAGCAATAATGAACAGAAGAATTTCCATGTCACAATTAGTAAACTAAACATAGCAAAACAAGAATTGACCAAACTGAAAGGAAAAAATGGAACCCAGATGCCAACATCCAGGCACACGCACAAACAACACGAAACTAATCCCACAAACAAACACAGCAATTCCAAGCTCATGGGTTCACGGAACATCCTAAACATGACATTGTCCTGTTTTATAATCAAGAGATTGCCAATCCTTTTTGGCTAAGTGTAAATGAAAAAATGGCTAGCTTGTACACTCACATATAAAGAAAATCAAGGAATCCTGAAGTGGCAACCCAAGACAGTCCACAGAAACAAGATATGACCTACCAAATCGATGCTCAGAGAATGGAAACAACATTCCAGAAAGCACACGCATAAAAAATGTTAGGCTAGAGGATCTACCTAATATTTTCGATCCTTCCAACTAAAGAGCTACTCAACGGCAACTGAAGCGCCTCCTTCACGCCATACTTCCTTTTAGCTTCCGTCTGTCGTCGATTGTAAACATCACAGGCCTCGCCTACCACTCTATCACCATATCCTAGTAAAATAACAAAAAGGTCGTCGAAGAACTAGCAATTACAAGAAGTAATGTTCATTAAGGCAGGAATTTGGAATCTACTCACATTCGGCTAGCGATTACATGGACTAGATCTCGCAGCTGAGCTGAGTCGCGACCACTGGCGGTGAGTCAGTGACAGCAAACAGAACCGACGTTCGGTGAGCTTGGGGTTTAGTTCTTGGTTGAAGCAACGTTGGGCGACCTCGAGCAACGTTGGGCACGACACGGGCAATGCTGGATTCGGCAAGGATCGGCAACAAGGACGTTGAGGCGACAACTGCTTTTGTCCTACGTCGAGGCGGTAGTTGCTTCTGTCCTAGTTGCGGCGCGAATAGCAGCAGCTCATCATTGGGAGGCCGAGATGCGGCGGCTCATCGTTGAAGTCTGAACAGCAGTGGCGTCGTCAATGGCCAAACAGCGACGGTGGAGCAACAGCAGCGTCGGGTGGCGGCCCCGCAATAGTTTGTCGTTGGGAGGCGGCAAGCACAACGGCGAGAGCCGGCGGCGTCGTCAAACGGAGCAGCGATGGCGTTGACAGCGACATCGTGGGTCGTGATGGCGGCATCGAGGGTGGCAAGCAGCGTCGGATCGTCGTCGGGAACGTGGAGTGTTGCAAAGAGGAAATGGAAAGAAATGGGAAAGTGAAGAATGAACATTGAAGAAAAGGTTAGGGTTTCGAGAGAGGGAATCTCGGTTCCGGTTCCCGGTTCCGGTTCCAACTCGGAACCGGAACCGCCGGTTCTCAAGAAAAAGGAACCGAGAACCGAAACCTCTTTCCTCAGAACCGGGAACCGAACCGGACCCTGCGGTTCGGTTCCCCGGTTCCCGGTTCTACCCGGAAACTGTGCTCACCCCTAGTTTTAATCTTTGTCCATATTTTGTTTGGGACAAAATTGCCCAGTTTCGGCCGCTGGAAAAATTAAGTACTCATTAGTAGGTGAATTTAGATCCTTATTTAAAACTAACTCCGCCACTTCATAATTTATTTGAAATAAGATTGCTTTTGAATTCTATTTTGAAAAAATGCTCCCACTTTATGCCCTTATTTATAATTTTCCTTTATCAATTAGCAGTCCCTTCCTAGTGTAAATGTCTTAGACATGTTAAAGATCATGAACCCTAGTAATTGGATTTTCTTTCCATATATGTATCCATTGCACTTCTAAGACATTCACTCAATCTTGTGACAATAAGCATAAGAATTGAGCTCTTCTTCAAATCACATTTTCATGTTTTCTTTGAGCCCTAGGAAGGAAGACCTTTCTGCATTGAAATTGGTTATGATGATACATTCCTGGAGATTAAAGGGAAGATAAAAAATAACACGAAAAATCCATCTATGGCCAAACTTTTGTTTTCGATAGTGAGGTTCTTGAAGATGAGCTCAATGTCGAGGTTGCAACATCCTCAATCATTCCCACATTTAGGTCATCTTTGTGCCAGAGTCACTTCCATCCATTAAAATTGAACTTAGCATAGGAATGCCACCGTCCGAAATGTAGCTTCACATCAAAGTTAACATGAATGATCCTGTGAAACCCTTTAGAGAGGTAGTATGATTCCTAGAAGATGTCCCTCTTGAATGGGGGATGCTATTTGCAAATGGAACTTATCTTGAAGATGATCACCGGATTTGCTATTATGAGCTTCTGGAAAATTCCGGTGTCGACATTCATAGCAAGCCTCTGTTGAAGAAGTTTGCGATGATAGTGTTGCCATGGAAGGCCAACCTAAAAGTTGTGGTGGAAGTGAAACCGTGGGATAAAGGAAAGGTTCTGAGGAAAGAGCTCGAGAAGTCACAACCAAGCCCAAAGTTGATCTTCCCTTGGAGGGGTATTTTTTTCATACATAAACAAAGCAGGATGGATGAAGATAAGTCATCGGCGCGACGTCGAGATGGGTGATACTATTGAGGTTTTTAGGGGGAGGATGTCACGGTGAGTCCTGGTTTTTGCTTCCAATATCCATTCAATGCGGTTTCTCGGGAGATCTATGGCAGGATGACATCAGATTTTTCAAAAATCAATTTCTTATATCACCCTTCCTCTTCCATGAAAACACCCACCTTCTCCCTCTCCTCCGTTGCTCTGTTCTCCTCTCTTCAACGCCCCTCACATTTTCCTCCCCCAAATCGCAATCTCAATCCGCTCAGTTTCTCGTCGTCCTTCATGATCCACATCTTCGCCGAAGGAGATTCTCTTTCTATTCACTTCCCTCTAGACTCGCCTCTTCAAAGCTCTGTAAGTGGAGAGAGACAAGGTAGGGGCATTTATTTATTTATTTTTTTGGTAAGGTAAGAGGTAGGGGAATTTATTTGTTGACACCTTGTTGGAAAACTTGGCATTGCGGAGAAGAAGTAAGTTTCTTTCGCGATCAAAAACATCCCTTTCTTCTATATTATAACTCTTGTTCTGATGTAGAATTCGTGCTGTTTCGATCGTTTTTCGCTTCTCTGATTTTGACCCATTGGGTTTCTTTCTCCCCGTCCCGAGACCCAAGTAGTCTGTCAATCAATCAATAGTTTCTTTGAACCCCCAAAGTCTGAATCTTGCTTTCTTTCTTTTCTTGGTTTCGTGTCTGGTATGCTACTGCAGTGCCTTTTTATACGCTACGTTCTTGGTTCTCTCACTCTTTTCCCGGTTTTCAATCTATTTTTTGTGCTCTTGATTATGTGGGTTTGTGGGTTTGCTGGTGAGAGAGAGAGAGAGAGAGAGAGAGAGAGAGAGAGGGGGGGGGGGGGGGGTTATTTGTGTGGGGCACAAGCGTGATGTTTTGGTGCTTGAAATCTGCAGAGTGTAATTGGAGTTTGATAAGGTAGAAGTTTTGGGATTTTCCTTTTCCCCATTAATCTATTAATATTCTTTTA
Source organism: Eucalyptus camaldulensis (assembly GCA_019915185.1). NCBI lineage: Eukaryota > Viridiplantae > Streptophyta > Magnoliopsida > Myrtales > Myrtaceae > Eucalyptus > Eucalyptus camaldulensis. Next base: position 13,567,613 of record JAHSVA010000012.1, read on the forward strand.
GTTCAAAGCACAAGTTGTGTGTTACTTCAGTATATATATATATATTGGGCACAACCCCGGAGAAATCCAATTTTTAGCTCTTTGTTTCTAGCTCTACCTTCTTGTCACAGGCTGAAAAAGCAGCACGTATGACGGCTGAAACAAAGAAATGAACTTTGAAGACGTTTTTGTTGTCATAGCCTGGGTGCGAAAGCAGGAGATACTGTGACAGTGTTTTACGACCCTGCTGAACACAGTCTTGCATGGAAAGTCAGAAATTTAGTTGAGATGCTCCTATAACCGACCCACCGGAATGGGCCATTGCCGCCACAGAGAATGGTACGGTACCTGCAGAAAATGGTCCTCATGTAAAAGCCACTGGTGAGTCTTAAAGTCAAAATGGTCTGTATGTGGGTGCCTGTACAGCTTCTCTAGAAATACAAGAACTAGTCAGTAGTATTCAGCCTGTTTCATTGTTTTTGGATTTATTAATTTCTTTTTCTTAACTTCTCAAATAAAGCTGAAAGAGAAATGATGAAATATGACAATGTGCGGGAACTCTTAAGATATTGTTTTAGCTCATCGTGATTCCAAGATGCTTGTCTCTAGGAGTGAATTTTCTAAGGAATTATATCCTTATGCTGCTTAATAAGTAATTGACTGACATACACTAAGTGCTCTTATCAGCCAGAGTCAAAATCATTCTTACATGCAAGTTAATTACCATGTTGACTTGCTTTGCAGTGGAAGTTCCATTGGATGCTTACATGATAGACTTTGCGTTCTCTGAGAGAGAAGATGGAGGGATTTTTGACAACAAAGATGGCATGGACTACCACATACCTGTGTTTGGAGGATTAATAAGGGAGCCACCAATGCACAAATTACACATTGCAGTTGAAATGGCTCCAATTGCGAAGGTAATCTCTATGTTGTGATTCCAGGTATTATTGTCTGTCTACTTGGCGCTCCTTTATCAGGCCGTTTTTTCTTGACGCTACTGTTGGCCATTGGTTACTCCTCAAAAATACTTCCAACAACTTCAATTTCTCATTTTGTTCAGTGTGGACTCGAGATTTGATACTAAAGAGAGTGTGAGAGTGCAAGGATATCCATGTAACCAGCTCCACTTAGTTGGAGACGGATTAGTGGTTATTTTTGTTGGTAGTCATTATCCTGTTCTTGGGGCATGATTATCATATAGTACTTGAGAGTGCCAATGCTATCAGAGTTTTAATGGACATGGATTTGATGTTTTTGCAAGTTTTATTATTCTCATGAAAAAATTGTCAAAAGCTGAAGTAGGTTTTTGCCTACTATTTTGCCTATTTGTCCTGCATTGTGGACGAACATTCACAGAAGTAGAAATATTCCATCACCATGGCCCCTTGGAGGACCCTCCAAAGTCTGTAATGTGCTGCACCATGGGGATTGGAATGAACTTGAGTGGTTCTTGTTTGCCATTCCCGGACAATCAAGGACGGGACATGATAGCTAGCTTGCTGAAATATGCCATCATATTGTAAAAGATCATTTTTGCTCCTTTTTGATAGTTGTCTAGCTTTTAAGCTAAATTAGAGGTTCAAAAATCAGTACTCCAAACTTTTTATCCTTACCAAAAGGAAGTTCCGCTCAGCACCTCATTGGCCTTCTTCCTTGTGGTTCTCCACTCAGTTCCTTTGTGACCCCACTCCCGTCCTTTTCTCATATTTGTTGCATGTGGAAAAAAATAAGCACAAGTTTTGCAGTTCTGACGGTATGTCATGAACATGAAACTTGCTCATCATCTCCAGCAGTAGATACTTCTCCAATATAGAAATAGTAAAACTGTCGGGATTGAAGTAGTTGGCCATGTTAAACTTCCATCTTTCAACTCCAAGCAATATGGTATGATGAAGAATCTTCTTCAATGAGAAAAGTTTGGAAGTTGAAACCGAACAAGCGTGGTGGTTGTAATTTTTGCTTTCTTAAAACAGATATGATTTTTTCTAAATATGACTAGATATGTAAACCTAAATATTGAATTGTCATGCGATTTGCTGCAGTAGTCTGATGACGTGCAGATGCACTTGCATTGCATCTCAAGGACCAGAAGAAAAAACAACTTCCCCCACCGCCCGCATTATCTTTCTTTACCTATATTGTGAAATTCCATGATAACTTCGGCTTTTGTTTGGATTCAATAACGTGCCATTCATTTTGTTACAGAATTCCTTTTACAATGTGACGCAGGTGGGAGGCCTTGGTGAAGTTGTGACTAGTCTATCCCATTCTGTTCAAGAATTAAATCACAATGTTGACATTGTTCTTCCAAAGTATTACTTTTTGAACCTTGGCATTGTGAGCTTCAATTCTGATGCTTTTGCTTTTTAATTTATGTTGATTCTGCTGAGAGTCTTAGTCTTAGTCTTTGTGACTATTGCCTTAATTAACCCTTTATAACATGAATTAGTTAAGATCTATGGAAAGCAGTTTGTCCAACTGCCGGGCCTAAACAGACCTAGCATTAGCAAATTTGAATTGGAATTGGAATGGCATCACATCGTTGATTCTAGACCAAGCATAAGGCAGTCCATTGTTCTCATTGGTTGGGAATGTCAAAACATCTTAGAGTTGGCATTTTAAAATAATAACTTTTAAGTTGTTCCTGATGTGCCTGTACCTCCATAGGTGAAGGAAGACCTATATCTTTACCACGTTCAGAGTTCCTTTATGGCGGATGGTGCTACATGTAATCTTGCTTCATATTGTTATTGGATGCTTTAGCTTGCTACTTAGTGTAACGGATGACGTAGATGGTCAGCTGATTTGGTTTTTCCTTTTCATTTTTTTGTGGTATCTTGAGTCCTTAAAATACTTTGATCTTGAGGCCTTAAAATGCTTTGTATTAGATCAGCTTTCTTGCACACGACCTTTGTTGGCAGTTTAAGTATTAGTCTTCTCTGCTGAATGATTATAAAGTAAATCAGGATATTTTTGCTGGCTAAAGTTTCATCATGAGTTTGCATATCTTTTGAATTTCTTCTGCTCTCTTAAACATTTCTGCGGAAGTGTTGGCCCTATAACTGTACTCTAATTACTTCTTGTATAAGTCCTTTGATTAGGTCAATGACTTCCAGCTTCACAGGAGTTATGGCTGGGGTGGGAATGAAATAAAAGTTTCGCATGGAAAGGTGGAAGGTGTTCCGGTGTACTTTTTGGAGCCACAAAAAGGGTAAATATTTTCTGTAGCACCCGTTTGCTTCTTATGAGACTCATACTCTCCATTACACGGGTCCATCTTACTACAGGAGTTGTCTATTACAAGCTAACTTTTTGCGAAATGTCTAATCTGAGCTGTGTGCTTCTATATGAAATGCTGTCTTTGAAATCTCTATGAAGGGACTCTTTTGTGGAAACTGCAGTGTCAAATTTGTTTCATAAAAGATAAAGTTGAAGGGGACGGAAAATGAATGTGCCCGCTTTAATGTGGCACCTACCAGAAAGTTTACTATCTACTTGGTTTATCTAAAATATGCTGTTCTACCATGGGTCTGGAAGTTGCTTTCTGTGGCTAATTAAAGGAGGCATAGTTACTTGATTTATGGTAGGGTGGATCATAAATTCTGCTAATAGTTTGTAGATTATTATTTCACCATAGGATTATAGATGCCTTGTGCTCTGCGTTCTGAGAGTGCTATGGAACTGACAACTTTTAGACCGTACATCTTAGAATACATACGTGTTGATTATTGCTAGTGACTAAAGAGTAAGGACTCATATTGCCCATGGAACTGCTGTTGTTCGTTATAGTTGTGAGTTTGTGATACTCAGATCTGACAGTCGATACTGATGCTCCTGGATCCTGTAAGCTAAAGAGATCCTTAGACACCTGCGAGTTGTCCTTTTTCCATCTGTGTATCATTAGAAAATAATTGCATCTCATTTTTAATGTAAAGTGGATATTTTAAGGATATCGAAAACACACAAAGGCACCTGCATGAGAACTTCTTTTAGTTTCCTCTGATTTAGTTGAATAATAGTTAAAAAGTAAATAATCATTTTTCAGTACATGTGAAAGACAGTTGTCGCCAATCTGGACATATAAAAAATTTCTTTATGAACCTGTTAATGACAACTATAGCGTGATTATGTTCACAAGTTTTGCTATGTCATCGTTGGCTGTGCACTTTTTTTTTCTTTTTTATTGAAATATGTGGTTTATGGTAAAATCCACTAAGAAAAGGGCCTGAACCTGTCTTTTCCTTGCAGAATTTTCTGGAGAGGCTGCGAATATGGCTGTAACAATGATGGCGAAAGATTGGGTTTCTTTTGCCATGCCACATCAGAGTTTCTACAACAAAGTGGCTTCCATCCTGTAAGATCAATTGATTGCTCTTGATCCTTGGGGTTATGATTTTCAGAGAAATGAGGGATTTTCACATCCAGATTACTGTATAAGTAATTTTGGTTGCTAATCATATGAATTGATTTTCTGTGCATTTTGATATTTATGCATACGCATACTTCGATGTATAGGTGGTGATATTAGGGTTTATGGATATTCACTTTGGCAGCTTCACTTCTTGTAGAGATTAAATATCCTTATTGTTTCTTTTGTCAATTGCAAGGATGTTTTTTAAGCTTATATCATAAATGCAAGTGTTCCATTTTTCCTCCTCAATATGGTCTAACTTTTCCTGTTTCTTGATCTTTCGTAGGATATCATCCGCTGCCATCATTGGTCCGGTGCAACCTGTCTCATGGTTGTTTAAGGACCACGATGAGTAGTATGGTCTTAGCAAAGCTCGGATTGTCTTCACTATCCACAACCTTGAATTTGGGGCACATCTCATTGGGAAAGCTATGGCTTACTCGGACAAGGCTATAACTGTTAGTAATTCGCATTCATTCAACTTTTCATTTCATCTGATCCATATTTTATGATATTTTTCATGTGTGGACTTTTAGGGAAAATGGGATTTTGGTTTTATTTACCATAATTCTCTTTGGAAAGAGGATTGACATTTCTCTTGTTGAGGATAAATTGCTCTTTTCAAAAGATGGATGTACTGTCTAGCTAAAGTTATAGGGATATGGGCATAGTTCCTTTGGCTTTTTTTCTTGATTTTGTAAGTCTTTTCATCTGTGTGACCTTCTAAATTGATTGGTAATCTCCTGACCTTTCTGCAGATATCCTACTTTTCATTATCAAAAAATGGTTTTGCAATTACTGATGGAGGAAGTGGTATTGCTGGTAATATCAGATTGATCATTACACGATCTTAGGTTTGCATCGTTCTTTGGTTGCAGGTCTCAAAACACTTATTCGAAAGAGATTTCTGGAAATCCTGTTATTGTTCCTCAACTGTATAAAATTCATGGCATTCTGAATGGAATTGATCCAGATATAAGGGACCCATACAATGACAAATTCATTCCTGTAAGCTTTTTGTACTTTGTTCTTTCCTTTCTCCTGCTATTTTTTTCAGAAAATGAAACAATTCATTTAACTCAATTCAGGCTGCTGTGAGACTTCTCTCCCTTGACCATGAAAATTCAATGTGTAACATCGTTCAGTAGGGAGGAACACCATATGTTGGTATAGCGTGTAGAATGGCTTAAATTGATTATTGCGCCTAACCTATGCCAATTTTGCTGGTCATCGTAAGCTTTCCTTCTCTGCTTGGGACAAGATCCCTCAATTAAAAATTCTTCCAAGACAGAGATCTATTAAAGAATGCTTTTGTAATCTTATAAATGAAGAAATTGAAGATTCTATGTAATTGCGATCTTATGTAGCTGGAGTTGTCTCAATATATATATCAATACTTAAAAATGACTTTTAAGCTGGTTGAAACACTTATTAACTCCCCTGATTGCAAAGGAAGAACCTGCATCACTTTTGTGGTTTTTGTTATGTCATATGAAGTATCGGCGCGTTTAAGAAATGTATATATGGATGAAGTTACATGACTTGAAAACGAGGGAAAGAAGAAATAAGGTAACATTGGCTACATGTATGCTTGCAGGTTAATTTAATTACAGCCAAGTAAGCTCTTTTTACACTAAGTGCATTGCACTGTTTGTTTTTTTCCTTGTGATGACGATTGTGGGGTGCAATCTAATCATATACCAAACTCATCAGGATATATTCTTTAAAACCGTCCTGTATAGCCAAAAATCTGTTCAGTTGGCAATGCACAACTGTAGATGCATTAGAAACTGTTGTTCTTATTTGTCCATGTCATTGATGCAGACTGAAGATATTTGTTCCTCTGGCATTCCTGGCACGGACTATTTTGGTACCAGTAAATTGGACGAATAGCACTGTAGAGCTGGCCAAGCTTGAGTGTGTGACTTCTAGCAATACTGACAAACTCTCAATTTCAAATGTTCCACTAGGATCAGTTACGTATGGAACTTTTGCTCATTTGGTCCAGCTTTCTTTTCCTTTTTTGGTAATCGCCAATGTGAGTCTGTGTTTCAGCGGTTGATAGGCTGCTAGTCAGTATTCAGTTTGGGGCGTGACTCCAATTGTAGTGGACCTGTTGCTTATTTTCACAAGGCTTGCTCTATAGGCTTTCAGTTTAATCTTTTGTATTCTTTTAGTTGTATTGAAACAATTGACCTGAGGATGAAAGGATAAAAAGAGTTTACCTGAAAAGTTGGAAAGGAATTATTCTGTGATTGGTGGGTTCACCAACTCTGTAATCTTGGACGTTTGGTGTTATCTTATGTACTGTAATCGAATGTGGTGGTCTTCAATTGAAGTACATTCATTATGATAGTCATGATATATCTGGCTCCACTTGAACCCGACAACAATAATGACTTTTTTCCATGTTTGTTAGAAGCAGAGTGCAGCTAGTGGTCGTGCATGTAGATAAATGTTGCATTAATTAATTGGTACTTGATTTAGATGTTTCTCGTGAAGAGGAACTGTCGTTCTCTTTACCAGTGTTATGTAGGAGAGTTACTGCCATCTAAATCACTAGGGAAATAAAAGGGGGAGAACCAACTAACCTTCTAAAAACATGAGAAAGAAATGTCATTCTCATTTGCATTAGTAATATCACTTCAGTGCTTACTGGACCCTTGTTATATTTTGGTATCGGTTACTAGATACTATTCTTTTTATGCACCATGTGGCAGGTTTTGGGCTCATATTGTAATGGCTCATGTATTTACCTTTTGGACATGCTTTGTGTTGCTTAAGGGGTATGAGACGGTTGCTTCAATGCGGCTGCAGTTTGTTGTATCAGAACAGGGACGCGCTGATCAACTTTCAGTAGGGTGGACTGCATGTGTCGTTCTGATCAACTTTCGGTAGGGTGGACTGTATGTGTTGTTTGGTGGAAATTAAGCTAGACAGATGATCGTTTGTTAATGTTGATTTGGTTGAAATCTTTAATATTGGAACTTGGAGGCTATTTATTGCAAGGGTTTGTCTGTAATATCCTACAGTTTTCCGTGGACCCAACTCTTACCCGGTGCTTGTGAGGTTTTCAAGGGGACGATTTCACGATGTGACCTGGTTTTCGCATCCCATGAGCGTTTTCAATGGGAGATCTAGAGCATGATGACAATGAAGTGCTTAGTGTGAGTATAGGCTATAGGTCTAGTGACAAATGCAATCCCCTTTTACGTTTTATACTGACGTTATCGGGTTTTATAGGCTCAGTTTTTCTTTCTCCCTTTTCTGTCTTTGTCGTCATTAGTACTCTCTTCTTTATAGGTGTCGTTGGGAACATCATTTAATCTTGGCACGTGAAATTCTTATTTCATTTCAATTCTGTTTGCGAAATGGGGAATCACTTCCGCAGGTCAAGCCAATTAATTTGCAATGAGAAATGGTGGAATCAAATAGTTTTTGGATATGGATTGATTAGCTTGCACAAACGTTGCCTCCTTAAGTACATGCTCTGATCGACAAATTTTCAGTTTATCTTTCACTTGTTCTCCTCAGCTGCCGAATCCTTTTGGCCAAATCCTTGCACCAACCAAAGAAGTCTTAGTTGTAAAATTCACCCCAATGCAACATCTACTCTGTCATTTTCTACCAAATGAGCAATCTTGTGGAAAAGCTCTGGAGGAAAAAATCATAAATGCTATCCCACATGTTATCTTCTCTATAAAATCAGACAATCGTGTCTGAGGCGGTACTTCTTCTTGCAAAAGAATCAATCCAATCTGAATCAATATGATCCTAAGAGATGATCGACTAGGTTCTTTCCTTATGCAAAATCTGGTTAGTGCTAGAACAATCCTATATGCTCATCCATGAGGATCTATCCTAGAAAGCAAGCCATACCAAATTATTTGGTGGGTATCAGTTTAGCAGAGATCAATCCAGATCAAGGGGAATTACTATTTAACATAATTATTCTTAATCTTACTCATAGCAAGAATGCCATAAGTACTGTGAAACTTTGTTACATAATCTTGACTACAAGAACCACCTTCCGCATCGATGTTTTTGATATATCAAAGGGATTCTAGTCATGTGTATAATGTCATCACTTTGGATTAAACTCAAGGTAAATATTCCTAGAATTATATTACAAGACCAAAAATAGGATGTCTCTGCGCAAAACATATGATGTAATAGTAGGAATACATTTAATGCATAGTAAGAGCTGCAAGTGATGAGACCAAAGACATTGCATAGTTAACTGGCCTGAGATCCACATGAATCGTACATAGGCAACCATTTACCATGGCAATCATCGGACGCTTGCAACAAATGCTATCAAACACTGGACTACTTCAGAAGCTATTCCTTCTCTCTAGTGCATTACGTGGTTTAGTAGAAGGACCTCTTTCAATCCCTGCATGAGAGAGCAAAGCCCACAAGTGAGTCACAAACTCGCCTCCTCTGGTCAAATGCTCTGGATGTGCTTTCACATTGTCCGAAGGTGCCACATATAACACCATTTCCGCCCAAAAGTCAGCCAAAATCCTCCAAATCATGTCCTTGTGTTTTATATCATTAGCGAGCTGATTCCCAAGCCGAGCACCCTGGTTGATAACAGTTTCTTCACACGCAGAAAGACCACTGTTGTTTTCCTTCATCTTCTTAACCCGGTCCTTCATTCTCTTGCACTTTCGAAAGAAGTCCTTGGCTTTGATGATCGCTTGATCAAACAAGTACTCCGTAATGTAAGCATGATCCGGCAATAGCGATGGAGCAAAAGCAACCAAGTAAGCTAGATACTTGGACAAGCTAGTTGCCACTAGAAAGCCCCTCCTTGTTGCAGGTGAGTCTGATCTTTCCAATGGTAGTTGGAACTCACAGAAGCTAGTGGCGATGTGCCACACTATTATGACCCGAGTCTGTGTCTGAAGTCGACATGCCCACAATAACTTCTTGGACTCCTTGTTTACTCTTAGTGAGGCCTGTCCATTCTCCAATTTAGTACTGTAATTCGACTTTAGAGCATGAAACACCGCTTGCTTGACTTCTTCAGGCAATTTGATGGGCGCACTTTGTCTCTGGCCATCCCTAGTTTGATCAATGTAGACTGCCATTGGTTTGTTGTTCAATAACTTGCAAGGCTTATATGAGTATGACTCGAGGAATGAGTATTGATGAAGCTTTTGCTCCCAAGGCTTCATCAATTTGACCCGACAAATTGCTCCGACTATCCTCTCAATCCACACATTTTCTTGCCATGACTTCTTCTGCACATACTTACAGATCAATATCACTTTAGCCCATTCCGAGAAACAAACAAAGATGAATTGCATAAGCTCCATCAGGATGAGCGAGATTATCATCAAGCTGGTCACGACTACTTCGACGCTCAACCCATTTGGCATCGTGCCCAGTTGATTTTTATTGTCATGTCTCTTGTAATTCTTCAATATTGATGTTGTAGACCAAATGACAAGAGTGACATAAATAAACTCTAGCAATTTGAGGTGTAATCGGCCAGGCTGGAATATGATACTGTACTTGGTGTAGAAGAAATCGAAAAGAAATGTGAGCTCATTCTCAACTACTCGAAATGCTCGCTTGCAGCCATCTTCTTTCGAGAGCAATCCATGGTGAATCAAGTCCCATGTCTTCTTGTGAGCCTCTTGGGGCAATGTGTAGCCAGCATATCTTAAACAGAGGAGCTTGAAGAGTGCAAAAGAGAGGCATACGTCCTTGAACTTGTTGTGGGAGTCTCCTTCTGAGCTTGAGAGCCTCCCTTCACACTTCCACACCTGGGTGATGAGTTGAGCTTGGATATAAGTGTATTGCCTAGTTTATCGTCTAAATGCATGGTTATAAAGTGCCTTATACGAATGTAGTCTTCCTCCATGGTTTGGTTGGACATACTAACGTGGCATCAAACACGGATCAAGAGTTCATATGCCAACACTTTTTTTTCTCGAAGTTGTTGCTCGTAGTGGGTTTAGAACAACCGACTTCCTTAAAACAAGAGCCATTTATATTTCACAAATAACTAAGCGGAGTCATACACCCATAAGAGGTTGGGCCAAGATTGCTAATTGTAATCCTGCTTTGCTTAAAGTTACTAGGTTATAATGTGCCTCATTTGCATTTAGTTTCCCTCTACCTTGTCACTTAAATTTTCATTGAATTTTACTAACGTGCAAAATGAAATCAAATGACCTAAGTATGATAAACGATGCATGCTAAGATAAAGAATCCAAAAGTAATATGAGTCAAATGTAATTAGGATTGACAGGAGGAGATCTTCCGCCTTCATTTGTGTTCTTATTCAGTGCGTCAGTAAACCCAACTGTATGTCCAATTGAAGGGGGTTAGTTTTAAAATCCATCACTCAACACATCAATAATTGAGATTCATTAAAATACTGTGGCAGGTAGAGGTGCCTCAATAGTCCTAAACATAGATCCATGTGAAAGAGGTTAGTTTTAAAATTTATCTCAATGCATCATGCGTGCTAGAAGACTATGTTGAGTCCAAAAAGTCATAAATCTTTTGCATTTTTACCAATCCAATCCTAAACCTTTCAAATATGTGAATTGAGTCATAAACATTTTCATGTTTTGCCCATTGAGCATGTGGAAATTGCTAACGTAAATGTTGACTGTCTTACGTGGACAATTTTTATAATTTTTTTTTTAAATTTCTGAATTTTTCGGTTTTTTCTTTCTTTGTTTTCCTATTAATTCCTTCCAAGCCTGGTAACCTCACTGGCCATTGGACAAGGGTTGCTAGCCCTCGCATGTTGTCAGCTGGGCCTCAACTATTGTTGGTCGGGCCTCGGCTATGACCGGCAAGAATTGGCTGGCAACCCTTGCCGAACTTGATAGAAAGAAAAGGAAAAGAAAAGAAAAATAAAAAAATTAATAAAAAATCATGCATGTTAGTGCCGACCGTCAATACTATCAGCATCCACATTTAAAATTGGTTAGATGGATTCAAATGGCAAAACGTGAAAATATTTAGGATTTAATTAGTAAAATTGAAAGATTTATTACCGAATTGGTAAAAGTGTACTAAATTTAGGGCTTTTTGGACAATTTTCCTAATGCCCGATCATGCTCCATCCTATGGTATCGCATAATTTATAATGCATACTATTATAATTTCTGTTGTATTTTTTTTTCACAATTAATCGAGATTTTTTTTTTTTTTTTGGTGCGAGAAGAAGATCCGTATTAAATTGAAGTTTAGGGGAAAAAAATCGAACAGTTAAAGATGTACCTTTTCAATGGTGATTAATTCGTCTACGTTATCCAATGGGGTCTGATGATCCCGCGCGAGCGCAGCCTCCTTCTTCCCAAGACACCTCTTGATGAATCTCTTAGCAAGAACAAAGTTATACTCCCATCTCTCCTCTTCACCCCTCACCAAATACGTGTACCCACTCATGCGAATCGGATCGACTTCACCAGGTGCAACGCTCCCACTTTCGTGCTCCACGCTCATATAATCAGCAATCACTTTTGTATTCCTCTCCAAAGATTGCCGGCTCGCCGCCATCAAGGCCCGAGCCCTCTTGTCAGTCTTCAAGGACAAGATTAAGAGGAGGTACGGGGTCGCGAGCCCCGCGTTGGAATTGTCTTGGGATTGCCGGTCTACCAAAATGAACAACCAAATCGATTTGATCACGACCTGCCAATTGTAGCTCTTCCACTTCTCGTTGTCCTCGAGACTGTATGCCGAGATAGAATCGGCGCTCCCGAGGACGAACACGAGGAACACTGCCCAGACAGGGAATAACTCGTTGAACGAAGCGTCTTGCATGAGGCCAAGAGCGTAGGTGAGTGCGTAGGTTGAGAGAGTGTAGGCTGCGAAAGTGACGAGCTGGAACATGCTGCTGCTGCAGCGGCGCCGGCATGAGCCGAAGGTGACGAGGAAGAGGAGCAAGAAGGCGGTGACTATGACTAGGAGCTCGATCTTCGCAAGCCTCCCCAGCAGCATGATGAAGTCCATGATGACATTGTTGCTTGCGATCAGCGCCGGCACCACCGCTGTCTTTAGGTTCGTTTCCATCAAATTCCTCATGTTTGGTACTGATTACCTAAGCTGGTTATTCAGGTTCCAATTGGAGAAAGAAATGATGGAATTTATGAGAGAGAGAGAGAGACACACACACAAAGTTTTGATTATGCTAGAGTACTGAAAACACTTCATGGACGTATATCTATCACGAGAGAATCAGTGGCTTTTGGGAGGTTCAAGGGAAAGTTGATAAGGAAAAGAACGAAGGAGAAAGGAAATTGACGATAAGAGCATTAGAAATGGGTTTGTCAAAAGAAAGGGAAGTCGAAAATATCATCAAGAAACAAGTACTAAAAAAATAGGGACCTGCAACAGTCATGGTTCCACTTGAAAATTGAACCGGATTGAATAGGCTGATTAGGAGTGGTTTCTACGGTAATCGATTTGGTTCCCAGTTCTCAAGTTTTGAAAACTGAAATTACCTGTCCGGTTCCTAATTTTAAGTAAGGAACCGGAATGATTGAACCATTGACAATATCCTATCAAAATTTATAGAGGTCATCTCGCTGATCTCGAAGATTCGGCTGCACGCGTTTTCATCTAAGACAAATGAGAGGGTTGCTTTTTGACTAACACGCAGAGGAGTTCTTAATTTTTCTTCACGCGTAGGAAATTCACAACCTGCCTTCTTTTGGAGCCTTGCACGAGCTGTCCAAGTTGATTGAGACTTCTCTTCTCCATCACCATAGAAGGGCGAGAAACTCCTCCGGATGAGTCAATAGAGAAAACTAGAAGAAACTAAGGAAAAAGAGAGTCCCACTTTTATTAGTATTTTAATCAGAATAAGTATACAAAAAATCCTAAAACTTATCATAAAATATAGTTAAAATTCTAAAATTTTTAAAAAGTGTAATCAAATCTTTTCATCAATACTGTTAATTTGGTTAATATAAAATGTTAACATAGCTTTTTAAAATTATTTTCAGTCTCATATGTAGCATTTTGTTACTTTTTTCCTTTAAATGTATTCAGATTAGATTAAAAAATGAAGAAAACACTAAAATGTCTAAAGTGTACTTTGTTTTGTATAAATGTCTGAAATGATCAAATCAGTTTCAAATAAGGACTCGATCGTACTGGCCGGCTAAATTTTCACAGACAAGTGACTCTTGATTTTTCCAGCCATTGAAACATGGGTATCCTTCTAGCAGAGGGCATGATGCTGATTTTTTTCTTTGGCCTGGAGAGTGGCCAAGCAATCCTGCAACATGCATCTCACTTACGTAGCTAAGAATAGAATAAGAGTTTCCCTACCTTTGGGAGATTGCGCCCTTGAGCTACTGGAAGCCGGCGGTGAATCGGCAATCGGGTTATCCAATTCAGTGACGTGTTTGAATCCATTAACAAGATTCCGACTTGGGTGGATCAAAAAATCAAAATCAATCCATGGTCAAGCTTCAACCCATTTAAGGAATTAAAGGTCGTGCATGGTTGCACTTTTATTTTTTGTTCATGAACATATTTTCTGTTTTTTTATTCTCGGGAACAAAAAAAGAACAGAATCGCGTTTATTTGCGTTTTTGTTCCAAATCTGTTTTTTTGTTATTGGGAACAAAATTGGAACAGAAACAAGAAAAAAAAAACTTGTTTTGTTTATGGAACAATTTTTAAGAACAATTTTTCTCTCTCCTTTCTTTTCTTCTCTTTTTTTTCTTCTTCTTTTCTTCTTCTTCTTTTTTTTTTTTTTGGCCAATCGTCGGCCTCAGCCATGGCCGGCAACCGGCCGTCAAGGGCCGATGAACTCGCTAGAGCGTTGCCAACCCCTGGTGAGGCTAAGTGTTACCGGCCCCTGGCGAGGCTCGGCCTCGCCTTGGCTGGGCGAGCTCACCCAGATCCAACAAGGCCGAGCTTGCCCAGCCAAGGTAAGGTCGAGCCTCGCCCACGCCGGCGACGCCAAGCTCGCCTAGCCACCGGCGAGGCTCGGCCTCGCCGGGCCACCACTAGGCAACTGGTGGCTGGGCGAGGCCGCCAACCCTCATCGGCCGGTCACCGGCCATGGCCGAGGCCGGCGACCGGCCAAAAGAAGAAAAAAGAAAGAAAAAAAGGAAAAATAAAGAAAAAATGGAAAATTAAAATTAAAAATTAAAAGAAACAAAAAAAGAACACAAATTTACCAAACATATTTCTATTCTTTTTTATTCCTGAAACAAGTTTACCAAATATGTTTTTCTGGTCAAAAATTGTTTCCCGGAATAGAAATAATTTTTTCTATTTCTATTGCTTGGAACACTTTTTGAACAGAAACACAAATAAACGCACCCAAAATGTTATGTGAAAAGTGTTTCCATAAAAATCTAACCCAGAAAAATCCAGACCACAATTCCCTGCAAAAAAAATTGAGAAAACGAAGATGCGACGTGTATTCAAGAAGCGTTAAGCCTCCTAATGCGCCTCATCCTGTTCTTCACGGATCTCGACCTCCGCCATGGCGTCCGGCTGGAAGAGTGCGGAGAGCTCCGCCAGCCCAGATTCGTGGACAAGCTCTGTCATGAAGCCGAGCATCAGTCAACCCTCACCGAGGGTCAACTGCTCTCGCCGGGAAAATCCAACCGGCCATGACGCACGCCCCCACCACCTGCAATCTCTCTCTCTCTCTCTCTTCAGGTTTGAGACTTCTTTTTTCCTTTTTCTTTTTCTTTTATTTTTTTGGTTTTCCAGTTTTTCTTTTTCCGTTGGAATCTTTGTCCAAATTTTGTTTGGGACAAAAATGCACTGTTTCGGCCAATTAAGTACTCGTTAGCCGGCGAATTCAAATCCTTATTTTAAATTGAACCCAACACTTCAGAGTTTATTTGAAATAAGGTTAATTGTAAATTCTTATTCGAAGAAATACTCCCACTTTATGCCCTTATTTATAATTTTCCCTTATCAATTAGCGATTCCTTTCACGTGCAAATGTCTCATATACACTTGAGATCATGAGCCCTAGTAATTGGATTTTCTTTCCATATATGTATCCATTCCACTTCTAATACATTCACTCAATCTTGTGATTATAAATAAGCATCTAGGTTGAGCTCTTCTTAAAATCACTTTTTCATGTTTTTTTTTTCTTTAGCCCCAAGAAGGGAGTTCTTTTTGCATTGAAATTGGTTACGATAATATAGTCCTAGAGATCAAAGGGAAGATCAAAAAAATACCACATAAAACCTGTATGTGGCCAAACTTTTGCTTTCAACTAACGAGGTTATCGAAGATGAGCTTGATGTCGAGGCTACGGCATCCTCAATCACTCCCACATTCCAATCATTGTTGTTAGGGGTGTGCATGGTCTGAGGGGATGGTTTCCACCTTAGAACCAGGAACCACCTGCTAAGAACCATTCCGAAAAATTGAAATTGGGAACTACCCGTTAATTACATGGATTCAGTTTTCGGGTGGATCCATAGAACTGATCAAAAAGTTTTTTCCTTCTTTTTTTTTTTATCTTATTTTATTTCTTTCTCGAATTCTTCATCCCATTACCCAAAAATAGGACATTAAACCTAGAACGCCATAGCTCCTGGAACATCATATGCTCAAACCATCATTAGACCTCCATCTCTAGTTGCCTTCGACCAACATATGGGAATTTGGCAACATCCATCCTCATCATCATCCATTCAAGATTTACGATCATAGCCATATCACAAATACAAAGGACATTCATAGAGATATGGCCGAAGCACAAAGCCAAGGTAACCAAAGATTGAAGAGATTCGGACTCCGTAGAGATGAAATCTGAATGGAAATATATCCAGTAATCAACAAAAAGCCTATACCGCACACCATATATTCACGTACTCCTTCTGACAATTCGAAATCAAAGATCAATTCTAACAAATTTGGTTTGGGCATTTCTTCAAACACTAGCCATCATGGATCGAGAGGGAGATATTGCACATCATTCACACTCAAATCTGAGCATATCCCGAAATCATAGATTAATCTCTATTTTTTTAATATTAAAAATTAATAGATTATTATAATATAATCAGTCCAATTCGGCTGGGCGGGTGAATGGGTGGGCCCATGGAACTAGGATTCAGACTGGTACTCACCGGTTCCAATCAATTAGAATTGAGAGCTGGACCAATCCCCTTAAGAACCATTGGTTCTGGACAATTCCAATCCAGTTTTGGATAGTTCAGGTGGGTCCCAGTTCTCTTGCACATCTCTAATTGTTGTGCCGAAGCCACTGCCATCCACTAAAATTGAACTTAGCATACGAACGCCACCATTTGAAATACGGCTTCCCATCAAAGAATGTGAATGATCCTGTGAAACCCTTGAGAGAGGTAGTTTGATTCCTAGAAGATGTCCCTCTTGAGTGGGTGATGCTGTTTGCAGATGGAACTGAGCTTGAAGATGATTGCCGGATATTCGATTTTGAGCTTCGGGAAAATTATAGTGTCGACAAGCGCAACAAGCCTTTGTCGAAGAAGTTCGGGGTGATGGTGTTGCCATGGAAAGCGAGCCTAAAAGTTGTAGTGGAAGTGAAACCGTGGGATAAAGTAAAGATTCTAAGGAAAGAGCTTGAGAAGCTGTAGCCGAGCTCGATTCCCTCAGAGAGGCATTTTCTCAAACAAAAGGAGAGTGGGATAAATGAAGATAATTCATTCAAATGGCACGACGTCTAGATGGGTGATGCTATTGAGGTTTTCAGGGGAACACCATCACTGTGATTTCTGGTTTTTATTTCCAATATCCATTCAACGCAATTTCTCGGAACATCTATGGCATGATGGCAATAAGGTTCTTAGTGTGAATTCATTACAATGGTTTAGCGACAAATGCAATCCCCTCGTATATTCTATATTGACGTTATCAGGTTTTCTGAGATCCATTTCTTCTTTCTCTTCCTTTTTATTTTTATTTTTATTTCATTATGACTCTCCTCTTATGTAAGTGTTTTGGAACATAATCTAGTCTGGGTGCACGAGATTTGCATCTATTTCAATCCCATCTGCCAAGTCAGCAATAAAACACTTCACTTGTTGATTAATATGATTGCGAATGGTAACGTTTCTGTTCTTTTTTTGTTCCAGGGAACAGAAACAAAAAAAAAAGTGTTTCTGTTCCGGGGAACAATTTTTGAACAAAAGAACACGTTTGGTAACGTTTGTTCCGAGAATAAAAAAATGAATAAAAACACGTTTGGTAAATTTTATTTTTTTTGTTTCTTTTAATTTTTTAAACATTTTTATTTTATTTTTCTTTTTTCTTTTTTCTTTTTTCGGCCGGTCACCGGCCTCCGGCGACCGGCCGACGGGGCCGGCAGCCTCGCCCAGCCACGGCGAGGCTCGCCGGCCCTCGGCGAAGCCGAGCCTCGCCGTGGTTGGGTGAGGCTCGGCCTCACCGGATCTGGGTGAGCCCGAGGCCGAGCCTCGCCTTGGCTCGGCAAGCTCGGCCTCGCCAGATCTGGGCGAGGCCGAGCTCGCCCAGCCAAGGCGAGGCTTGGCCTCGCTGGGGGCCGGCGACGCTCCGGCGAGGTCGCCGACCCTCGACGGCCGGTCGCCGGCCATGGCCGAGGCCGGCGACCGGCCAAAGAAAAAAGAAGAAAAAAAGAAGAAGAAAATAAGAAGAAAAGAGAAGAGAGAGAAGAAATTTTTGTTCTTTTTTGTCTTCGAAGAAGTGTTTCTTTTCTCCAGAAACAATTTTGTTCCGGGAACAAAAAAACAAAAAATCTGTACAGAAATGTTCTAGAAACGTTTCTTTGGAGCGTTTCCATGCCCGCCCTATGGGTGCGCATGGATTTATTTCTGTGCTTTTTTTGTTCCTGGGAACAAAAACAAAAAAAAGTGTTTTTGTTCCGGGGAACAATTTTTGAACAAAAGAATGCGTTTGGTAACGTTTGGTCCGGGAATAAAAAATGAATAGAAACACGTTTGGTTAAATTTTATTATTTTTTGTTTCTTTTAATTTTTTAAACATTTTTTATTATTTTTTATTTTTTCCTTTCTTTTTATTTTTTCTTTTTTTCGGCCTGTCGCCGGCCCCCGGCGAGGCTCGGGCTCGCCGGATCTGGGCGAGCCCGAGCTCGCCCAGCCAAGGCGAGGCCGAGCCTCGCCCAGCCAAGGCGAGGCCGAGCCTCGCCCAACCACGGCCAGGCTCGGCCTCGCCCGCGCCGGCGACGCCGAGCCTCGCCGGGGGCCGGCGACGCTCGGCCTCGCCGGATCTGGGCGAGGCCGAGCCTCCTCGACGGCCGATCGCCGGCCATGGCCGAGGCCGGCGACCGGCCAAAGAAAAAATAAGAAAAAAAAGAAGAAAAGAAGAAGAGAAGAAGAAGAGAGAGAAGAGTCGTTTTTGTTCTTTTGTTTCTTCCGAGAAGTGTTTCTTTTCTGGAGAAACAACTTTTTTTTGTTTCTTTTTTCTGTTCCTATTTCGTTCCAGAAACAAAAAAACAAAAAAGGAACAAAAACGCAACCAAACGCGTTTCTGTTCCTTTTTTGTTCCCGGGCACACTTTCCGTACAAAAGTGTGCCGGAAACGTTTCCATGCACGCCCTATGTGTCTAGTAAAGCCCACATTTCAGGTTTCTCAGAAAATTCTTTTCCCTATCACCTTTCCTCTTCCATGAATACCCCCACCTTCTCCCTCTCCTCTATTGCTGTCTTCTGTCTCTCTTAAACACCCCTTACATTTCCCTCCCCTAAATTCACTATCGCCGCCTCCTCCCACCAGTAGCCGCTCCAACATCCCAACATCCCCTCGTCCGCCACCGCCGCTGCCACACCCAACATCTCCTTGACCTATCTCTCCCTCCCACCCATCCGGCGAGCCCAATCACTCCTCCTCCAGGTGTCCTCCCTTGTTTCCAAGCTCTTCGATGTCTTCTCCGATCGTGCTCTCTGGCTTTCCTCCCTTCGCGGATCTCTCCCTTCCTTCCTCTCCTCTCAATTGCAGTCGTAGTCCACTCAGTCTCATGTTGCCCTTCACAATCCACCTCCGTCTTTGACGAAGGAGATTCTCTCTCTATTCACTTCCCACCAGACTCAGCTCTTCAAAGCGTTGTACAATGGAGAGAGACAAGGTGGGGTATTCATGGAAGAGAGAAGGTGGGTGAAATTGATTTCTAAAAAAATCTGAAATATGGGCCCCCCGTTGAACACGTGTCAATCAATAAATGGAAGTATTTTATTGCTAACTTGACAAACTAGTTGTACCCAATATTTTATTACATTAAATGCATAATGAGAATTGCAAGTGATGCAACCAAACAGATTGCACTGTTATGGAGCACGAGATCCACATGAAACATACATAAGCAACTATTTATTATCGAATCATCGATTAATTACAACTAATGCTATCAAACACTGGATTAGTTCAGAAGCTGTTGCTTCTCTCCAATACATTAGGTGGCTTTGTAGGAGGCCTTCTCTCGATCCTTGCGTGAGAAAGCAAAGCCCACAAGTGAGTCACAAACTCGCCTCCTCTAGCCAAATGCTCCACATGCGCTCTAGCGTTGTCTGAAGGTGCCACATACAACACTAGTTCCACCCAAAAGTCGGCCAGAATCCTCCAAATAATTTCCTTGTCTTTTATATCATTTACTAGCTGATACCCGAGCTGAGCACCCTGTTCGATAACAGTTCCTTCACGCCCAAGCCAGCCCCTGCCCATTCTCTTCATCTCCTTAACCCTGTTGTCCATTGTCTTACAATTCTGAAAGAAGTCCTTGGTTTCAATGATTGCCTGATTGAACACATAGTCAGCAACTGAAGGGTGATCAGGCAGTAGCCATGGAGCGAAAGCAACCAAGTAAGCCAAATACTTGGGTAAGTTAGTCGTCACTAGCGAATTCCTCATTATAGACAAGTTTGATCTTCCTTGCTGCAGTTGATGTTCACAGAAGCTAGTGGCGATGTGCCACACCATTATAACTTGAGTTTGTGTCTCAAGCTGACATGCCCACGATAGCTCGTTGGATACAACATTTCTTGTCAGTGAGGCCTCTCCGTTCTCCAATTTAGTATCTTTAATCGACTTCAAAGCATCAAACACTGCTTGCTTCACTTTTTCATCCAATTCTATATGCTTACTCTGTCTCTGGCCATCTCTAGTCTGATCAATGAAGGCCGCCATGATTGCATTGTTCAATAACTTGGAAGGTTTATCGGAGTACGACTCGAGGAATGAGTACTGACGAAGCTTTCTCTCCCAAGGCTTCCGCGATCGGACCCCACATATTGCTCTAATCATCCTCCCTATCCACAAATTCTCTTGCAATGACTTGTACTGCACATACTTGCAAATAAATATCACTTTAGTCCAGTCCGAGAAAACCGTAAAGAAGAATTGCATGAGCTCCATGATGATTAACGAGATTGTCATCACAATAGTAACGAATACGTCAACACTCAACCCATTTGGCATAGCGGTGAGTCGACAGTTACTGTTGTGTCTCTTGTGCTGCTTCAAGAGTGATATAGTAGCCCAAATGCCCATGGCGATGCCCATTAACTCTAGTAATTTGATTAGCAACCAGCCACGTTGGAATATGATACCGTACTTGGTGTAGAAGAAATCAAAGAGGAACGTGTGCTCGACCTCTACAACTCAAAACATTCGCTTGTAACTGTCTTCTTGTGAGAGCAATATATGGCGAATCAACTACCATGCATTCTCGTGAGCCTCTTGGAGCAATGAGTGGCCAGCATATCTCAAACGGAGGAGCTTGAAGAGTGCAAAAGAGAGGCATTTGTCTTTCATCTTGTTGTGGGGGTCTCCTACTTGCGAGCTTGAGAGCATGCCTCCACATTTCCACACCTGAGTAAAGAGTTGAGCTTGCACATAAGGTTATGGCCAAGTTAAGTGTTCGAATACGTGGTTATAATGCGTCTTACTATGTGTAGCCTGTTTCCACCTAATGGTTTATACTAAGACATATAAATGTCTTATTAGAGTACAGGTCAAGAGTTGCCGCGAACTCTCTTTTCCATTTGGAAGGGAAAAGACATTGATTTTAGGGGCATTGCCCTAAGGGAGGCCACATCCAAGGATAAAAGACTAAGCCTGGCCCAAACTCCCAACATAAACCTACACCTAAAACTAAAGCCTAAATAAACCTAGCCCACAAAAAACCTTAACTAGCAAGCCCAGACGGGAAGGCCTTCAGCCGGCCCACAAGTTGGACCAGATCAGACCCGGCTTCACCACCAACTTGAGCCGACTCCCTCTTGGTGCCTCCTTGCTCCTCGGGGCTTCGACGGAGACGGCCAGAACAAGTGGTGTCACTCATCTTGGCCTGGTCGCATGCCCGCTCCAGCATCGCCTCACCCTATTCCTAGCCAACGCCGCTGCTTTGCCTAGCTAGCCACTGCCGCCAACCAAGATTTGCCTCTACCAAACTTGGCAACCATGATGAATTTGCTAAAGCTAGCTCACACAAAACAGGAGCTATCTATTTCCCAGATAACCGAGTCAGGTCATACACGTATAAGAGGTTGACTTATAGGGAAGGGGAGTAGTAATTGTAATCTCACGTGGCTTAAGTATGTAAATATAATGTGCCCAATATGAATAGTCTTCATCTTTTTAATAGTTTAAACTTTTGCGTTAGAATATGCCAAATGAAAGTCACATTAGTATAATGGAAGCATGCCGAGATAAAGAACCCAAAAGCAATATGACTCAAAAGTAACCGGGAGTTGGCAGAAGGAGATTTCTACCCACTTCCGTGTTCTTATTGCCTCAGTACTAATCAGATGATTGTTGGTATACCACTTCAGTGGTGAAAAAGGTTTGTGTCCTTATGATTTGGGTAACCTTTTTGCACTTTTTTTTTTTTTCAAATTTTAGCATGAGAAGAAAATCCTTACTAAATCAAAGTTGAGAAAAATGAAAATAATCAGACGATGATTGGTATACCTCTTCAACGGTGATTATATGGGATACAGAAAATGGCACCTGATAGTCCGGTGCCTCCCCGAAGGCGGGAATCCTTACACACCTCAGGAAAGAACAAATATTGCCAATCGCCAATCTCAAAATACTCCTCTCTTCACCCCACACCAGATACGGATACCCTCTCATGCTAACCGGATCGACTTTTTTTCTTTTTTCTCGATCGAAAACCAGATCCACGTCACCAGCTGGACGGTCTTTTCTTTCGTACTCGACGCTCCTATAATAATCAGCAACCACTTCTGTGTTCGACTCCAAAGAATGCCGGCTCGCCGCCATCATGGCCCGAGCCCTCTCGAAGAACTTCACGGTCAGGACAATGAAGAGGCACTCGGCCGCGACCAACACTTTGGACCTGTCGCGGAAGTACAATTCAATCAACCAGACCAACCAAATTGATTTGATCAGGAGCTGCCAATTGTTTCTCTTCCATTGCTCGTTGTCGTCAAGACTGTACGCGGAGATAGAATCAGTGCTCCCGAATACGATCATGAGGAGCATTGCCCAGATGGGGAGTAGCTCGTTGCATGACGGAGAATCATGCATGAGGCTTAGAGCGTAGGTGAGTAAGAAGGTTGAGAGATTGTAGGTCATGAAAATGAATAGCTGGAACATCTTGCTGTTGGAGCGACGTCGCCACGAGCTGATAATGACAAGTGAGAGGAACAAGAAGGCGTTGAAAATTACTAGGAGCTCGATGTGCAAGAGCCTCCCCACGGGAGTTTTCAGGGACTTCATGTTGCCCAACGTGACATTGCAGTTTCTGATTGTCGCCAGCTCCTTTGCCACCTTTTTGTTCGTTTCCATCAAATTCCTCATGATTGATACTGATTACTTCGCTGGCTATTCAGCTTCTAATGAAAAAAACAAATGTTAGAATTTCTGAGAGAGAGTTTGATTATGCTGGAGTGCTGAAAACATCTTCATAAACATGAACTGCTAGAGAATCGGTGGCCTTTGGGAGGGCCGAAGGAAAGGAGAGAAGGAAAACGACTAATCAAGATGATGAAGTGCCTCGGTGGTCTCTACCGCAGATTCGTAATCCCAACCATAGATTCATGTAGATGAGGTAACTTTTGAAATCTATCCCTCAATGCATTAATAATTGAGATTCCTTGGGATACTGTAAGGAGAATCCTCACAGATGAGAAAATATTAGAAGAGGCCGGTCACAAGATACCGTGCATTCCCACCAATTAGAAAGCTTCACGTGGCTTCACGTGAACAAATGATCCCCACCTCTCTTTATGCACAGAAAATAAAAATTTCCTCCTTATTTAAAAATTTTCCTTCCATAATAGGCCTTCACGCATTAATTGTGGCGCTAGACCCACTACGGAGATTTGTTTCTCTTTCTCCCTCCCCATTTTTCTCCGTCCGTCCTTAGTAAAGCGCGTATGATAAAATTTATATTTCTCTATTTCTTTATTTCTCTATTTCCCAGAACAGGTTTGAAACAGAAATCCGTTTAGTAACGTAATTTGATTTTTCTATTTCTAGAACAGATTTCTATTCTAGAAATAGATTTGAAGAAAAAATTAGAACCTAAAATTTTTAACTTTTCCGAAATTGAGAAATCAATTTCTGATAAAAAATCAATTTATATTTCAGAAATTTTATCATGCACACCCTAGAACTACTCCGAAGAGTTATTCGCTTTTCCCTTTCTCTCTCCTCATTTTTCTTCGCCTATCGCTAGACCTGTCACGGAGAGTTATTTCCCTTTCTCTCCTCACGACAATTAATGCATGCAGGCCTAGGGAGAGAGAGAGAGAAAGCGTCGCTCTTCACATCACAGAGAAAAATGAAAACGGACAAATAAGGTACCACTCAAACGACTTTACGAGGAAGGGTATCTCGATATTGGAACTCTGGGAGAACCGAGCGAGAAATTCGATTATTATGTTCGGTATTCAAGGACTCCTAAACCAAAACAAGAGTCTCCTCAAGTAACACCGTCAAGTTGGGGATCGGAATTCGAATATGAAGACGAGTTCCCATCTTTGACTAGTCAACGCTAGAAGACTTATCGAACGATAAAGTTACCACATAATCCTCCTTAAGGATAGTGGTTTGTAGGTGAAGGCTTTATTAGTATTGGGCTTAAGGCCCATCCGCCCAAGTTGGGCCAAGAAAGCTCGGCCCACGGGAATAGGGCCCGTGGAAGGAGATAGGTATAAAAGGGAGGAGAGAGAGAGAAAATAACACCGTTTTGTTTAAAGGAAAAGACGTACGTTTTCTCTCAATGCTCTCCCTCTCTCTCGTTGTTCTTCAAAGCGAAACCAGTGAGACGCTTGAAGGATTTTGCCTCCTCGGATCGAACAGGATCAAGTTTCTCTTCCTCTAACGGCGTCGGTGTCTAATCTGTGGCTAAAAGGTACGCTCGAATCCGTGGTGTGCTTTAGGATCGGTGATACATGCTGTTTTTCCCGGACTCGTCTTCCGCATTGATTTAGGGGTTCGATTCAGTGTCGAATCCGCGTTTTCGGGGATCCGTTATTCCCAACATTGGTATCAGAGCCCTAGTTCATGTTTTCCCGACTTGTTTGACGTTTTTTGATTGATTTTTCGCAAAAGAAATTCGGCCGTACGGATCGGGGCGAGAAATCCCGACACTCGAGCGCTGTTCGGCCATTTTTTCGTGTTTTCATTAGTCGAAATAAAATTCAAATGGCATAGGAAGAAAGGCGACGTCGAGACGAGTCTGGCGATACATCGAGTGCCGCCGAGAGACGCCGCACGCGCCCACACGCGCGGCTGGAAGCCGCTGCGCGTGGGCGCGATGCGCTCGGAAGCGCTGGCTTGCCCAGCGCGTGCGACACACACGCCGGTCGGCGAACCAGCGCGTGCTCGCCGCCGGTCGGCGAACCAGCGCGTGCTCGCCGCCGGCTGGCGAACTGGCACGCGCCGGTCTGCGGACCGACGCGTGCTGACGTCAATATGACGTCACCCAACGGTTAGTAATTGCTAGGGTGACGTCATCGATGACGTCAGCACGACAACGTTTCGCCTGGCGGTCACCGGCCGGCGACCCGACCCGACCCGATCTGAAGGACGCCGGCACGCACGCGGCACATGCCAGATGATGTCTGCGTGACGTCATCCCGCGCACGCGTGCGGCATGTGCCGCCGGTTCGCCCGAACCGGCCCGACCGGTTCGACCGGTCTGTCCGATCCGACCGGTCTGTCCGGTCCGACCGGTCCAACGACCGTTGACCGTTGACAACCGTTGACTGTTGACCGTTGACCGTTGATCGTTGACCAAAAAAAAAAGAGGAAAAGAATGTGTTTCTTTTTCAATTAAGTCTATGTGGATTATAATGTGATCACTTATTTGTTCTGCATTTGTTGCAGGAACAATGCCTCCTCTGAGATTGCGCACACCTATTCGCGCAATTACCGATGAACAAAAGGATAGACTGTCTAAGATGATAGTTGAGCTGACTGATCATCGATGGGAGAGTGGTGACTTAATTGATCACGTTCTTGAAGTCAACGGGAAGATTCAACAGGTCATATGGAATGGTCGTCCTATGCCACAATCAGAGATGGTGCGATTTTTCATAAACACTTTTCCACCTGAATGGCAAGATGTGTTGAATCGCATATGGGATGTCAATGGAGCTGCTTCATATAAGAAAATTATGATGGATTTTGTAAATGAATATTACTGCATTGTTACAAGGGAAAAGATCAAGAAATTGAACAAAAGAGTATCTTTCCCAGTTCGTGTGCTGGCTTGGTGTTAGATGTATTGGCTGTTTTCTTAGTTAAGTGTGCTTTTGTGGACATCTTATGTATTGTTTACTACCTAATTGTGTTAATTGAAAGCATTATTGTTTTATTGGATGTCTATTATATGTTGCTTTCTGTTATTGCTGGTTGCTGTGGGTAATTAGCTGTGGGTAGTTTTAGAAGTTTTTTGTAACTTCATAGAATTAATTTTGCATAAGACAATCATATTAATGATAGTTTTAAGTTAAGATTTTTTGGAGGATGATTGGAAACATAGTGACCTTTTGATTCTGAAGCCTTACTTGAAATTATTCATTAATATGATGGGTCTATGCAAATAGGGATGCATAAATGATAGGCATTAATAATTCGTGCATATATGTCTGATGTGTTCAGATCAATGGCTTCAGCCACGAAGAGCATAGTTGCCGAGCTGAACAAAGGTGAAAAGCTCAATGGTGAACTATGAGATATGGCACATGAAAATCCAATATGTGCTGGAAGAGCAAGAGGCATTTGAGGCTCTTAACCTGACCATGGTAGAACCTAAAGAAGGAAATACTGCACAGCACAAAAGAGATAAGGAAGCTTTTGCTGCATGGAAACGAAAGAACTCTCTTGCTCGCATCACGTTGCTGAGCAGCATGGAAAATGACGTCATGCGGGAGTTTCGGCGTTTTGACAATGCCAAGGAAATTTGGGAGGCATTGGCAGCTAGATTTGGTCATACTTTGGTGACTAGACTGATGTAGCTCACTATCAAGTTTGACTCTTATAAGAAGCCTCATGGTCAGATCATGAAGCAACATCTTAGAAAGATGTCAAACATGATAACTGAGCTGAAAGATGCTGGCCATGTTCTCACAGATGAGCAGCAAGTGCAAGCAGTGATTCGTTCCTTGCCTCAGAGTTGGGAGCATATGAAGGTGCACCTGACTTATAATGAAAATATCAAAACCTTTGAGGATGCAATACGTCATCTTGAGCTGGAAGAGGACCGCCTGTTGGCGGCTAAGCCGGATGCTAATCTCTATCATGCTAGTTCTAGCTCACATGGAGCTTCGAGCTCCAAGCGCAAGCGCCCTAACTGGTTTAATAAAGGAAAAGGCAAGGAAGAAGGTCCTTCAAGGAAGAAACCCAAGTTTAACCAACATGAAAGAGGAAAGCGTCCTCGCATGAAGAAGCTTGCAAGGGTGAAATGATACAACTGTGACAAGAAGGGTCACTATGCTCGCGACTTTCGTGAGCCAAAGAAGGTATGCACCCCTTGTACTTTTCAGAACTTTACTTATGTGTCGAGTTCTGTGTTCTTAACTGAGTTTAATCCTTTGTGGACTGTGGATTTAGGAGCGACGGACCATGTAGCGAAGGATAGAGGATCCTTCGTGGAATTCCGACGAGTACCTACTGGAACTAAGTGGATCTATGTGGGAAACAACTCTAGAGCTGAAGTGAAAGGAATTGGCACCTGCCAACTGAACATGCGTGGTGGACGCACTTTGTTCCTTCATGATGTGCCGTATGCTCCGGAGATTCGTCGGAATTTAGTGTCTGTTTTAGTGTTGGTTAGACTAGGTTTTAATATGAACTTCTGTAATAGAGGTGTGGATTTGTTTTTAGATACAAATTACTATGGTCGTGGTTATTTTCTGGATGGTTTTATTGTATTAGATATTGATTATGTTAATGCTAATGTTTGTTATTCCCTTCTCACGTCTCCTAATAAATATGATAATGATGTGAATGTGTGGCATGCTAGACTTGGTCACATTGGCCAACAGCGTATGAATAAACTAGCCAAAGAGGGCTTGTTGGACAATATTGAAAAAGTCGATTTGTCCATATGTAAGCATTGCCTAGAAGGGAAAACGACAAGGAAACCATTTGGAAAAGGAAAAATAGCTGAATTTCCTCTGCATTTAATCCATTCTGATGTCTGTGGTCCAATGAATGTGAAAGGAAGGCATGGGGCTGTTTATTTCATAACTTTTATTGATGATTATACTCGATTCGGATATGTCTATTTGATTTCTCATAAATCTGAAGCAATAAGTTGTTTTAAAAGGTTTATGAACCTAGTAGAGAATCAATTAGACAAGAAAATAAAAGCATTGAGATCCGATCGAGGTCGAGAATATTTATCTGATGAGTTCAGAAAATTATGTGATGAAAAAGGAATAGAAAGAAAATTGTCTATTCCATATACTCCTCAACAAAATGGTGTTGCGGAGAGAAGAAACAGAACCCTACTGGAAATGGTTAGGTCCATGATGGCGCATGCTAACTTACCTATTACCTTTTGGAGTGATGCGTCGTTAACTGCTGCCTACATATTTAACCGTGTGTCTTCCAAATCAGTTACTTCCACTCCATATGAGTTATGGACAGGTAGAAAACCGGACTTAAGTTTTCTTAAGCCATGGGGTTGTGCCGCCTATACACATGAGTCCTCTCACAAATTTGGGAAATTGGGTCCCAGAGGAAAGAAGAGTATTTTCATAGGGTACTCTGAACACTCGAAAGGATATGTGTTCATAGGTGAGCAAGAAAGTGGAAGTATAACTGAGTTTGAATCACGAGATGTCACATTCTTAGAGGATGAATTTCTTAAGAAGGGCGAAATAGGGGAAGATTGTTCCCTATTTGAGACCTTGGATCAGGATAATGATGTTAGTGGAGTTCGTCCAAGTGGAAGTAATATGAGAAGTGATGAATTAAATTCAACTCATTCTCAATTGCAACCACATGATGAGACGACATCATCATTACCTAATCCAAGTGGGAGCATGATGGGGGATGATGTGCTAAGTGTACAATCTCCCATACGGCGAACAAGTCGCCAAAGTATTCCCCGTCGACGTTTTGACATTGAAGGGGAAACTTTTATGGTTGCTCCACAAGATGAGGATGAGCCAAGAAATATTAATGAGGCTCTGAATTGCCCTAGTAAGGAAAAATGGATTAATGCAATGGAAGAGGAAATGGAGTCAATGAAATCAAACCAAGTCTGGGAACTGGTTGATCTTCCAAAAGGACGCAGAGCTATTGGGAACAAGTGGGTTCTCAAAATAAAGCGAAAGGCTGATGGCTCGATTGAAAGGCATAAGGCTCGCCTTGTGGCGAAGGGGTATAATCAACAGAAAGGAATTGATTATGAAGATACATTTTCTCCTATAGTGAGATTTACCTCAATTCGCATTATTCTGGCAATAGTGGCTAGTCTGGATCTTGAGTTACATCAAATGGATGTAAAGACTGCTTTCCTCAATGGAGAATTAGAGGAAGAAATATATATGGAACAACCTGCTGGTTTCATAGTGAAAGGCCAAGAAGAAAAAGTATGTCGACTTTTGAGGTCGATATATGGTCTTAAGCAGTCATCAAGACAATGGTATATATGTTTTCATAATGCCATAATGGCATATGATTTTACAATGATTGATGAGGATCATTGTGTATATAGCAAAAGATCCAAGGATCAATTTGTGATCATATCATTATATGTTGATGATATACTAATTGCCGGAAGCAATATGGAGTTTGTTAAGACTGTCAAGAGTTGGTTGTCTTCCAACTTTGAGATGAAGGACATGGGTGAGGCTGCATACATTCTTGGAGTTAAGATTTCAAGAGATCGTTCGAAGAGATCATTGTCTCTTTCGCAAGAAACCTATATAAATAAGGTTCTTGAACGATTTCGTATGCAAGATTGTAAACCTATAGACACTCCTATTGCAAAAGGTGAAGGATTGAGTCATAGACTGTGTCCAAGGACTCCACAAGAGAAGGAACAAATGAAACATGTTCCTTATGCAAGTGCTGTTGGGAGCTTGATGTACGCTATGATGTGTACAAGACCCGACATATGTTTTGCAGTTGGAATGGTGAGCAGATACAAATCCAATCCAAGTCCAGCACATTGGAAGGCCATTAAGAGAGTACTGAGGTATCTGAAGGGAACTGCTTATTACAAGTTGAATTATCAAGGAAATGATCTGCGACTTGAAGGCTATTCAGATGCTGATTGGGGAGGAGATTTAGATGAAAGGAAATCTACCTCAGGATTTGCTTTCTTACTGAGCAATGGCGCCATATCATGGAGTAGTAAGAAGCAAACTGCATAGCCTTATCCACAATGGAAGCTAACTTCGTGGCATTATCAGCAGCAGTACAAGAAGCAGTTTGGCTTAAGAGATTCTTGGATCATTTAGGTGTTATTGAGAAAGCTGCAAATCAATTATTGGTTAACTGTGATAGCCAAGCAGCTATAGCATACACCAAAGATCCAAAGTATCATGGCAAGACCAAACATATAGATACAAAGTATAACTTTGTAAAAGATATGGTTGCACGAAAGGATGTGAACTTATAGTACATATCTACACATAGAATGGTAGCAGATCCTATGACAAAGCCAATACTTAGAGATGTGTTTTGTGGTCATGTAAAATCTCTAGGATTGCGTAGAGTCTGATGTACTAGATTGTAATTTCCCTGAGTTGTTCACATTTATGAACTAGTGTTGTTTCATAATTAATGCCTATGAATCTTTGTTTGATCTTTATGCATCTTAATACTCAGTGTATTATTTTAAGTTGAGGAAGTATGTCGGACAGATAAAAGGTTAGCCCACTCACACGGGTAATCGCCTCTATTTACTGTGTGATAAATAGAGATGAGACTGTTTTTAAGCTTATTATCTAGGTGATAATCGAGAGCTCAAGCTTAAAATACGTATGTCGCCTTAACTGAGTGTTAAGATGATGACATAATACTTACTATGTCCAAAAGTAAAATACCCCACATTTTTTTTACTTTATCTGTCTAAGATGCCAGATGTGAGTTCTGATGAATTTTGTAAATGAGTAGATACGTGAACTCAAGTTAGACATTGAGTATGTCTGAACTATCATCTGTACGGTATTGAAAGGTGTAGACATACGCTCCATGGGAAAGGAGTTAATACCGTAATACGTATTTCATACTACGTATGCATGAGCCGACCAATAAGAGTGGCAAAAAGTTTTGATCTCAACTTTTATGACGTGTGAGACTCTTGAGGAAAAGAGTTCCTCAATTTAAGTGCCCTCATGACTTTTACTTATTCTCAAGGTTTCTATTTAGTGTTTGCTATCTTAGGATGTTGCCAATGGTCATGAGTTGATTCGATATAATGGGACATTTCTAGAAAAGCAAGCTGAACTGAAATTGAGAGTTTGAAGGAAAGAGGAAGATCGATTTTGGAGAATCACATTGTAGTTTTTGTATTCACTAGTCGACCAATTATGATTGTCTTTGTGATAACTGTAATTGTGAATATAATATATATATATATATATATATATATATATATATATCATGTTTGAAAGAGATTAAAAGAGATATAAATGTGATCGATCGATCTAGGGTACTGCATACTAAGCCTACTCGGAGTGTGACGCCCATTATGAGCTGCTATATATTCCTAACCGATGTATAGCAACGAGCTCTCAAAGTATGCTGGTCGCACGGATTATTCACCGGTATGAATGTTGAAAAGAGGTAAAGAGAATCTTGTTCGGCCCACCATGTGCGAGTGGGAGATGAAGGCTTTATTAGTATTGGGCTTAAGGCCCGTCCACCCAAGTTGGGCCAAGAAAGCCCGGCCCACGGGAATAAGGCCCGTGGAAGAAGATAGGTATAAAAGGGAGGAGAGAGAGAGAGAAAATAACACCGTTTTGTTTAAAGGAAAAGACGTACGCTTTCTCTCAACGCTCTCCCTCTCTCTCGTTGTTCTTCAAAGCGAAACCAGTGAGACGCTCGAAGGATTTTGCCTCCTCGGATCGAACAGGATCAAGTTTCTCTTCCTCTAACGGCGTCGGTGTCTAATCTGTGGCTAAAAGGTACGCTCGAATCCGTGGTGTGCTTTAGGATCGGTGATATGTGCTGTTTTTCCCGGGCTCGTCTTCCGCATTGATTTAGGGGTTCGATTCAGTGTCGAATCCGCATTTTCGGGGATCCGTTATTCCCAACAGTAGGGAAGGAAGTCCTAAAAAGCCCATTAAAAATTCAGCCATCTAAGAAAACACTAATGTCAAGGACTTGAAGAAGGAGAGTGCAACAAAAGAAAAAGCTACAAGAACTACACATACAAGCCGGTACTTTGGTAAGACAAAGGTAAGCATCATGGCGAAACGAAAAGCCTAGTATGGGTAAAACATGAAGGAGATTCTTTTGAAATGGATGGAGAGTATTGTAACTGCTAAGAGGGTGATACCATTGAAGGAAAAGGTTCTTCTTGGAAGCAAAAAGGAGCTGAGAAAGAAGTAGATAGAATAAAGAGTAAGTTCGACAGAAAGCAATTCAGCTCTAATTTTCGATTGGTTCAAATATAGTTCAAGTAAAACTCCCTCCTGGGTTCAAAGATTTTGCCATGAGAATTGTACTGATGTAGGAAGAGACTTTTGAAGTGGTAGAGATAGTCAAGGCTAAATTCCAATTTACTGAAGAGGAATTGGTAGAATTTGAGAAACTTCAAATTTTATAAGACAAAGTACTTGAAAGCCCTCACGGTGGTAGGCAAGATAGAAGGCCGTCTAGTGAATATGATAATAGTTGATGCGGGGTCAACTCTAAATCTTTGCCCTACCGATACTTTCGAAAGCTTGGCAAAGATAAGGAAGAGAAAATCCCTACTAGTGCGACACTCTTAGATTTTACGAGGGACGTCCGCGATGCGAAGGGGGCAATTGTAGTTGATCTCACAATTGAGATGCTTATCATAAAGTCTACAATTTTTTATAATAGATGTCGACGGGTCTTATAAATTGTTGCTAAGAAGAGATTGGATACGTAGTAATTAATGTATACCCTCATCATTACACCAGACTCTAGCTTTCTAGAATGAAGACAAGATAGAGTATATGTTGCGATGGGGGCAAGCGATCAGACAATAGTATAGACAGATGAAGAAAATAAATCGTACACCAGATTTACGTGGTTCAGTCATAAAGACCTACGTCCACTGGGAGAGCAGTGGTAAATTTCACTATAGATCAAACGATATAAGGAGATTACACACTCGAATCACTCAAACACTTTCTCGGTGTTTCCCAAACCCCAATTACACCCAATAACGCACGCAATGTTTAGCCCTGAAATTCCTCGAAAATAATCTCTTAATCTCACGAAGGAATTACATGCAAATCTTACCTCAAGATTTGATCGACTACAAACACTAAACTTCTTAGATGTAATTGCACGAACGAAAAACAACGACGAAACCCACGTCAAGCACTCGCTTAGAAAACGGTGCTTCAAGAGATCTTCACGTTTGCCACGGCGTGAAAACCACGTTGCTTTGCTCTCTTCAACAACCCTCTGGCAACCTGGCAACCACACGCACTCTTACGGCAAAAAGAGAACACACACACACACACACACACACACACATATATATATATATATGATATAATATGCATGGCTGCCAACTTCAAATCAGAATAGGAAAGTTGGACGCGTCAGTCAACAAGTCCAACTTGGACTTTCCTCTTTTTCTTGTTATCTTGAACGTGCAGTATATACAAAGTTTGATTTCCGTAATCTATAAATTCATGGCTTGGTCTCTACAAATCAGCAACTTGAAGTCCAAATATCAACTTTCTTTTAATTTATCTTGGGTTCGGTTTCGTTCACGGATTCAAACTCGAGACATATTATAACAGTATATAAGAGCACGAGTCAAGCATCACTTGGGCTGATGTAGTTCAAATGGAGGCTCCCGAGGGTATCCGTTATCGAACCACCCTATAAAGATACAGATAAGTTTCCCTACGGCCATTTTACTGAAACGGAAAGAGAGGTATCTAGCCAAGGGAAATATGATGTTTTACATGGAAGGAAACAACTTGTTAGAAGAGCTGGATGAGTGGTACTTTTGCTACTTAGCAAAGGAGACTAAAACCTCCCTAGGACTTGCTGACTATATAGGAGACTTCCAGGAGTCTCCACTTTAGGAGGACACAAAAACAGTTGAATTTGAGGATCTGCTCATGGAAATTGGCATAAGCAGCGATAAAGTAAAGCGACCCGTCTTCGTAAGTGCATTATTAAGTGATGAATTACAACATGATTTATTAGAAGTCTTGCGGAGGCATAAAAGTTGTTTCGCATGGGATTATCATGAAATGCCAGGATTAAGTAGAGATATGGTTGAACATCGTCTACCAATAAAGGAGAAAATAGAGAGGTTGTTGAACGTTGGTTTTATCGAGACTGCCTAGTATTTTGAAGGGTTATCAAACATTGTCCTAATTAAGAAAAAAATGGGACGGGTTTGCATCGACTTTAGGAATTTAAATGCCACAGCTCCAAAAGATGAATATTAAATGCCAATTGCCGATATGTTAGCAGACTCTTGGCTGGAAACGAATTGTCATCCTTGATGGATGGCCATTTGGGGTACAATCAAATTTTCATTGCTAAACAGGATGTCCATCAGACAGCCTTTAGGTGCTCATGAGCCATAAGGATATTTGCTTAGAAAGTAATGCCATTCAAATTGAAAAACGCTGAAGCAACTTATCAATAGGTGATGCATTTCATTTTCCATGATATAATAGGAGAATTTATGGAGGTGTATATCGACGATATCCTAGTCAAGTCAGAAGAGGTAAGTCATCTCGAATATTTTGAGCAATCTTTTGTTCAGATGGAGAAGTATCAACTAAAAATGAATCCTTTAAAATGTGCATTCAATATAAAAGCTGGAAATTTCTTAGAATTTCTGGTTAACAATAGGGGGATAGAGGTTGATAAGAATAAGGCTAAGGCCATTTTAGATTTATCTCCTCCAACTAACAAAAATAAATAAATAATTCAAATGATAAACGAGTGTTGGAGAAAACTTCCTTATATGTTTTGAAGTTGACAAAACGTTTCTATCAGTCTAGTCTGAAGACTTGCAGACTCTTTCGTCAAAATCTGAAGACTGCCGGACCGCCAGACTCAAGATTCAAAGTCTGCCCACATTAACAGTTACTAAACCGTCGAAGAAGACTTATCTAAATTCCTTGAGGATTTGATTCGATCAAGTAAAGAAGATCTCGCGGCTGGATATAGCATCTTGTAATCTATTATTCGTCTTGAAATTAATTCGAGTAATTTGGATCCGTTGAATGGTGAAAGATACTTGGAAGGTTCTACTTATGGAAACCTAGATCTTGATTGTATGGGCGAGTAGGATTGGTGGACTATCGTCATATTCCTTAAATAACTCGAGATCTCCCTAATTGATTCTATCCAACGAATAGATTGGAGGAACTCCTTTGGAAAGTGCCAACGGTTGTGAAGGCATGGAGGAGTATATAATGAAGACACTCTAGTTATTCAAGTGTGTACGCGATAGATAAATTCCAAAGTCTGAAGCTCCTTGTTCTTTGCCGATTCAATTGTTGAGCGTAAACTTGTACTCAAAAGAGAGCTTATACATTTGTGAGGCCTTGAGGAAGTGTAGTAAAGTCTCTACACTGTGGAATCAAGGACGTGATACTGTAACGACTCTTTTGATTCATAGTTAAATCCAGCCGGTGGGCTATCAGTGCGGGAGAGGAGAGTGGATGTAGGCTTGGATTAAACCGAACCACTATAAATTATGTATTCTTATTATATTCCCTAAACTCTTTTATTTTGTTCATAATTGTATTTAACTGCTAAAGTATGATCTTGTTCAAAGTCCGCTGATCTTCAGACTCAGGTTAAAAATAAAGGCTTTCACTGCATTTTGCAGAATCTGTTTTTATACCTATTCACCCCCCTCTAGGTGCTCGCACTAGCATTTACATTGAGAAAATAAATTTTCTTAGGAGATTTATTGCTAACTTATCTGACAAGATAACGGTGTTTTTTCCTTTGTTGAAATTTAAAAATTAGGAAGAATTCATTTGGAGAGAAGAACACTAACGTGACTTCAAGAGAATAAAGGCATACTTGACTAATCCTCTAGTATTAATGCCACCAAAAGCAAACAGGTCTCTAAAACTCTATATTTCGGCCACCGATATAACAATCGGTAGTATGCTGGCACAAGAGAATGATGAAGGCAAAGAGCAGATAGTATATTACCTTAGTAGAATGTTGAAAAGATTGGTTTATCTTTATATTTCGCTTGTACGAAATTGTAACGCTACTTGTTGCCAACTATTGTTCATGTGATATGTAAGACTAATGTTATCAAGTGCATGCTTACGAGACCCATAGTGAAAGGCAGAGTGGCAAGGTGGCCATTCACTTTGTCCAAGATGGATTTAGTTTACATATCGATAAAAGCTATAAAGGGACAACCTATAGCTAATTTTCTTACCAAATACCCATGTATTCAAGTTGAAGACACCATAAGCGAAAACATTCACAACTACCCCCATGGTTGTTACACTTTGACGATTCATCTACGTCCACCGCATTGGGAGTTGGGATTCTGATTATGTCACCAAGGGGGTACAAAACAAAATTTCAGTTCAAGCTTGATTTTAAATGCTCTAATAATCAAGCACCCATAGTTAGCCTCTACTTGTTGGCTGACATGAACGTGTAATCGGTTAAAGTGACGGGTGATTCACAGTTAGTGATCAAACAATTAAAAGGAGAATACCAATGCCTTAATGACAACATTATGGGACGCTATAATGCGGCTAAGGAGTTGTTAGCCAAATTCCCTGATTCGGAGCTAATACACATATCGTGTTATCAAAATGCGAAAGCCAATGAGCTTGCTTAGCCGGCATCGAGTTATCGCATTTAGAAAGAGCTAGCTTACACTTTAATAAATGAAATAAAATTATTACCACATATGTCACAATGGGTACTGATTGCAGAAGTCATTGTGAAAGAAAGCAAACAAGATTGATGGATGCCAATAATAGAGTTTTTTTTTTTTTTGACGAAAGGAGATACTGCATTCATTCATGAGAAAAACGATTCTTACAAGACATCGATGGATAGAATTCCGAATAGAGAATTTCCAAAAGAGGAAGAGGGGGAGAGCTCACCCAATTTATGGGAAGTTTTCTAGCTCGGTGTGATCTGGCCACCCAGTCAGCCGCCCGATTTGCTTGATGTGGACAATAGAGGACCTGGACTAAATTGCAAAGAATCAACATTTCTCTACATCTTCCTATAATTTCCTTCAAATTCTATGGGGGTTCGGCCCGGCCTGTTACCATCTCCACCAAACTAAAACTATCACTCTCACAAGCCAAAGGGTCAATAGCGCTAGTATTATCACCATCCGGAAACCGATGATGGCGAGCACATCAAGAAGAGTAACTAACATAGGACTAGACCTAAACAAGAAACAGTTAACAGATGGCGACCGAAGGTAGGCAGGGCTACCCAAGAGCTTGTGATTGAGTTTCCGGTCAAAGGTACAGAACTCCAAGACTTTATCAACTCAGGCTTTATGCCGTACTTCGAACTTGGTAGCCTTCAGCCTGTAGTACCAGTTGAAGAAAATATGATCAAAAGGGTAAAAAGCCCTAAGTTTTTGGGAAGGGGATGGCAAAACATGCTCCAAAAAATTGTCCCTTCAAAATGGAAGTGACTCCTCCACATGCTAAGGGAAACATTCGGCAAGAAAAGGGGGTGGAGTTGGTGAACGCAAACAAGGGCCAAGATCGATCTCGTCGGTTGCTTCATCTGTAGAGCTATGGAGAGACAAGAGGACATTGTTTGCATGCTCCTGTGACTAGATTTGCTCAAAACAAGCAAGAAAGGTATAGGGATCATATGATCGAGACATGGTAGGACCAAAGGGGGACCAAGAAGGTTAAAGATGATAGAAGAAAGATATAAAAATTCAATCTTAAAAAGAGGAGCTTCAATGGTGCCGAAAGTGACAAAGGAAAGTCAAGAGCCGCATAGCAATGGAGAAAAAGGGAATTAAAAT
Organism: Eucalyptus camaldulensis; assembly: GCA_019915185.1. Taxonomy (NCBI): domain Eukaryota; kingdom Viridiplantae; phylum Streptophyta; class Magnoliopsida; order Myrtales; family Myrtaceae; genus Eucalyptus; species Eucalyptus camaldulensis. Next base: position 13,605,601 of record JAHSVA010000012.1, read on the forward strand.
ATTCGAAAGGGATGTGGACATGAAAACCCTAAAAATACTAGCTTGTGTACAGGGAAGGAAAAGTTGAAACGACAGTGCGCAGGGAACGAGGCGATGGGCACCGGTCAATACAATCATTAATATAGTTAAAAGCTTTTAATTCTTTTAAAGGAGGCGTATGTTGGCACATAAACTAACTTATTAGACCACCGCCGTGGTGGCTCTGCTGGGTAAGCTCTTGACCTTTGAGGAGATTGTCAGAAGTTCGAAACCCCTGCAACGCAAGTTGCATGGAGGTTAGCAGGCCATTAGGTGATTTACGCGTGGCGCCGTGGTAATGAGTTATGGGCTAGCGTCACATGGGGGTTTACGTGGCGGCTGTCGGCCAAAGCGGTTCATTCATCATAAAAAAAAAAAAAACTAACTTATTAGGCTTCGGAAGCCAATGAAAATAAAGCGGGCCCAAAATTTAGGAATCCAGAGAAAATGGGCTAGGATGCCAGTAGTTGATAAATGAAGATCTCGAACAATGCAGCAAGGAGGCTTGCCAAACCCGATAAGGTAAAGATGAAAGCGGTTACTAGATTCAGCACTAGCGGAGACATCGGCAAGGCAAGACGATTACCGAAAAAGAACCAAAACTTCCGGAACAATGTAAGCATCGAGATGGTAATCGCAAAAAGATAGTTACCTCTGGAATACTATTATAAATAGCCAAAGAAGCACCAATGTGGAGGTCCTTTTGGCCAAATAAAAAACAATCATTCAATTTCAAGTTGTTATTTTCTTTTCTTATCGCACTTTTACATTCAATCATGCATTTATTTTTCTCCTATTATTCCTGCACTTTACTTTTGCCAGTAGTCTAGACTAGTTACTTCCTTTCTGAAGCGACACAAGACCCCTTGTAAACAATAAAACCAAAGCTTTACCATCTTTGGTGAAAGACCTTTGTCGAGGAAACTCTCCTCAAGGAACATATCCACAGCCTATTTTCGTTATTGGCTTACCGATCCTTAGTCCATTTCTCGCGTTCTAAATAGGGGTACGAATCGAGGATGTCACAGTCCGGTCCTCCGATGAGGCCGATAGTGACGATGAATGGCAGCGAGCAGGCGATGTTTTAGAGGTGGCGACCGATGTCAATTTGCTGTGGCTATGAGGTTTTGTAAGAAATTTCAATGGCAATCGTACCCAGTATAGAGAGAATGTGATTGTTGGAAGACCCAAAAGATTCTTCCAATGTATCATTTCTGGGTCCAATGGAATTCATAGGTATAGGAAGAAGCCCTGTCAAATAGAGATTGAGACGGTATTTTGTAAATACGTAATTATCTTGAATATATTAACTATTTCTTTATTTTCCGATCGCCTGGAAGGGACAAAAGAAACATCTTGTTCTTTCTTCAACAATTTCTGATCTCTAGTGGACCTCTCAGTAGGATTCGAACCCAGATGAAGTTCTGACCATCTGTCAGAGAAAAAAGAAAGAATGGATCTTGTAGGATTCCCAAGAAATTCTAAGCCCCCTCTCTGAAAGAGGGATCTTGTAATTCCCCTCCTTTTTTCTTTTTATTTTTTCATATTACCTGCCCTTTGTTTTCTGGTTCTCTCCTTCAGCCGCCAGCCAATTCAAAATAGTCAAACGAAGAATTTTTCCTCTTATCAAGGGTTTTGTGTGATCCCCTCACTTGGCGCGCCATCACGGGAAAAAGTGAGCTTATAGAATAAATCGTAGGGCGCTAAGTGTCATGCTTTCAATGATTGACTTGTCCTGAGACTTTACAAATCGAAATTTCTTCAATCGGACTCGACGTCTCTAAATTTCACTGTCCCCGAATCAAACTATCCAAAACAATATTAAAAGCTAACAAAATTCTAATTTAATTTTTTTCGGTCAAAGGTTAAATTCTTTGTTTTGACAAAAAGGTTAACATTTGGCCGTTTTTATGAAAATTTGAAATCTAGAGCCTAACTTTATGTGCCTATGGATATATATATGCATCTGAGATACTAAGAATCCTAATATGAATTTTTGGTCAAGAAACGAGTTTCGCTATGATCCTAAATCTTGAATTTTTCTAGCTTTAGCCATTAGGAAATTCAAGTGTTAAGAGTATTCTAAAATCACTTTGGAATAACCTCCATGTGAATTCATGCCGGGGATTATTATTACTATACCATGAACAGGATGTCCCTTACAAATACATATGATGTAACTGTTCAGTAGCGGTAGGATTGCAGTTAACGTATAGTAAGAGCTGGAAGAGATACAACCAAATACATTGCACAAGATCCACATAAATCATACATAAGCAGTCACTTATTATCGCAATCACTAGTAACTTGCAACCGATGCCATCAAACACCGAAATGATCTCTCTCGATCTCTGCGTGAGAGAGCAAAGCCCACAAGTGAGTTATAAACTCGCCTCCCCTAGCCAAATGCTCTACATGCACTTTCACATTTTTTGAAGGTGCCACATACAACATCAATTCCACCCAAAATTCAGCCAAAATCTTCCAGATCTTGTCATTGTCATCTATATTATACACAAGCTCATTCCCGATCATAGCACCCCGTTTAATAATAGTTTCTTCATGCGCTGAACTGCCACTGTCCTTTATCTTATTTATCCGTTCCTCCTTTGCGTTGCATCCCTTAAAGAAGCTTCTAGCTTCAATGATTGCCTGATTGAACAAGTACTCCGTAATTAAAGCATGACCTGGTAGTAGCCTTGGAGCGAAAGCAACCAAATAAGCCAAATACTTGGACAACGTAGTTGCCACTAAGAAATTTGTCGACTCGGGTGAGCCTCTTCCTTGCTTTTGGTACTCACAGAAGCTAGTGGCAAAGTGCCACACCATTATGACCTGAGTCAATGTCTCAAGCCGACATGCCCACAATAGCTGCCAAACATTGTTCCTTTCTAGTGAGGCCTGCCCATTCTTCAATTTAGTACCAGTAAACGACATCAGAGCATCACACACCGCTTGTTTCACCTCTTTACCCAATTCGATCGACTTGCTCTGTTTCTGGCCATCCCTAGTTTGATCAATGAAGGCCTCCATAATTATGTTGTTCAATAACACTGGAGGTTTGAAGGAGTACGACTCGAGTAATGAGTATTGATGAAGCTTTTGCTCCCAAGGCTTTTGCAACTGAACCCTACATATTGCTCCAATTATCCTCTCAATCCACGCATTCCCTTGCCATGACTGAATATTCACATACATGCAAATACATATCACTTTAGCCCATTCCGAGAAAACCATGAAGTAGAGCTGCATCAGCTCTACGATGATAAATGAGATTATCATCACGATGGTCACAAATTCGTCGACACTCAATCCATTTGGCATGGTGGTGAGTCGACAATTACTGTTAGATCTCTTGTGATGCTTCAAGAGTGATGTTGTAGCCCAGATGCCCATGGCGATGCCCATTAACTCCATCAATTTGATCAACCACCAGCCAGGCTGGTATATGATACCATACTTGGTGTAGAAAAAATCAAAAAGGAACCTAAGCTCGACCTCGACAACTCGAAATGCTCTCTCACAACCGTCTACTTGCGAGAGCAATCCATCACGAATCAACTTCCATGCATTCTCATAAGCCTTTTGGGGCAATGAGTGGCCAGCATATCTCAAACGGAGGAGCTTGAAAAGTGCAAAAGAAAGGCATTTGTCTTTCAGCTTGTTGTGGGGGTCTCCTCGCGAGCTTAAGAGCATGCCATCACAATTCCACACCTATGTGAAGAGTTGAGCTTGCATATAAGTTTATGGCCTATTTAATTATTCAAATACATGATTATAATGTGCATTATTATGTGAAGCCTTTTCCCACCTAATGATTTAAACCGAGACATACAAACATTTTATTAGGGTACAAGTCAAGAATTGTTGCGACTTATCTTTTTTGTCCGGAAGGGCAAAGGACATAGGTCTGGGGGTATTACTTAAAGGCAAGCCAAATGGCCCATCAATTAGGCACGAGACTCTCCCAAATTCATATCTCGCGCCACATTGGGTTTTTTCTTATAAGTTCCATACCAACTTAAAATTTCTAGGAGTCGCTACTAGTTTATTTGGGATTGACTAGAAATCAATCAAAATGTAGAAATGTTGTCTCGATTCTCGTAATCAAAGATTCTAAAATTGGGAATTTCTTGACTTAAATGTTTCTATTAGAGCTTTTTTCTGTACCTAACTTGAGAGTGCATTATATGAAGTGATCATGCATATATTTTTGTAAGTTTCATCATAATTCTAAACTAATACAAGACATTTTAGAAAAGGGAAATTAAAAAATAATTTATTGAAGTGCGATGTGGTAGATAGAACAACCAAGTATTGAAATTGCAAGCATTAAATACACAAAGTTCAAACAAACAAGGCAAGGTTCAAGAAAGAAAATCTGACGTGGTTTGCCCTAATCACACGAAAAGGACAAGACAAGATACTTCCTGGCCATATTTTTTTTCTTTTTTAAAATTTTAAAATATTTCTTAATACTAAAATAATATTATTATATTATATTATATTATATTATATTATATCATAAGATACCCAACCGAGTCCGATCTCTACATCTGACTCGGGTCGGGACCGACTTAGGCGTGCTAGCCCGGGCCACGGCCGGACTGGGCTCAGCGATTAAGCCCAGTTAGATAACCCTCAAATGCAAAGATAAAAAGACTAAGCCCGGCTCGAATTCCTAATTAAACCTAATCCTAAAACCATAGCCTAACGAAACCCAACCCAGGAAAAACCTCAACCAGCCAGCCCAGACGGGAAGACCTTTAGTCGGCCCAGATTGGACCCGGCTTCACCACCAACCTGAACCGACTCCCCCCCGGTGCTTCCCTACTCCTCGTGGCCTCAACGGAGACGGCCAAAACAAGCGGTGTCACTCGTCTCGGCCTGGTCGCACGCCCACTCTGGCAGAGAAGGCTTGGCCCGAGGCGACCCCGCGGCCACCACAGCTGGCCTTGACACAGCCACCCCTCAACACTCATCCAGGCCAACCTCCACAACACTTACCGGGCACCATACAAAACCCAAAAAAAGGGCGGGGCTGAGGCGAAACGAAATCGTGGGCGGCCCCGAACAACCAGCACGGAAATCACAACGAAGGGGCAAGGTGAGCGTTACAATGGGATGCCGATCGGCCATGAATGGAGAGCACAGAAACGAAGCCGAGTCAGACATTTTAACGAACAACGAGTATACTCTGACTGAAAAGGGAAAACCGAGCCGTTCGAAGCTCGAATCCACGCCAACAAACAACGCCGACGAGACAACAGCTCTTTATGGCAACCGGGGAAGGGTCGTCGATGCTCGAAACCCAGTGCAAGCTAGTGTCGGCGAGTCTCGGCTCCGGTCCGCCGAGACTAGAAATGAAAGGGAAAACAGGGGGCGTCGCCACGGGAGGGGAGGGGAGGCTCCGGGTCCCTACCCGGCTCAGTGAAGATGGACAGAAGGCGAGGCCAAAGCAAACCGGGCTGAGCTGGGATCCTCGGGACGAAGGAGGTGTGGACGCAAAAAAGAAAGGTTCCACTGGAGATACGGGAACTGGAGAAGCGACGCTTTGAGGGCGTCGGCCGTGGGCTATCGAAGGGCGACGATGGCGTCCGAGTGTGGTCGAGCCGAAGGCGTGAGCCTCACTTGCCTCTTTACTCTTCCGTTTTTTCTCTCTGTCCCTTTGGCTCATTTACTCTTTCCTCCCACTAGGCACTAGCCGCTCTTTCCCATTTCCTTTTCTTCCGTCTCTTCTTCCAGCACGTGCGAGGGAGACAGAGAGAGAGAGAGAGAGAGAGAGGGAGGGAGAGAGAGAGAGAGAGGAAGGGAGGCGGGGCCCGGGCTAAGAAGGGAAATAGGTTGGGCTGAGAAAGAAAGAAAAAGGGGAAGAGGCCGGGCCAATAAAAAAAAAAAAGAGAATAGGCCGGGCAGAGAAAAAAAATGGGCCAGGGAGAGCCCGGTGTGCCAGATCGAATCATTTTTTTTGGGCTTTTCTACACCTTTTGTATTTTCACAAGGAGGTCACGACCTACTAGGCTAGCAAAAGTAAGGTATCAACAATAGTTCAACTCCCAGCACTTCCTTCTTAAGACTTATTAGCAAAGCTGGTTCACACAAAATGGGAGCTGTGCCTATTTCCCAAACAACCAAGTCAGGTTGTACACGTGTAAGAGATCAGCTTACATAGAAGGGGAGTAGTAATTGTAACCCCACGCGACTTAAGTGTATGATTATAATATGTCCCATATGAATATAGTCTACCTTTATTTAATAGCTTAAACTTTTGCATTACACTTAGAACTTGCCAAATGAAATCAAGTCACCTAAATATATTGAATGGAGCATGCCAAGACAAAGAACCCAAAAGTAATAAAAGTCATAATGAGATTTTCTACCCTCGTTCATGTTCTTATTCGGCATCTCAGTAATCCCAACCATAGATTTATGTTAAAAGAAATTACTTTTGAAATCTAGCAATCAAAGCATCAATAATAATGCATAGTGTCATCATTTTTGTTTATTGATAATAAAAAAAATCATTTTTGCTGTACTTTTTCGCAACCAATCCAGATAATTTTGTTTTGCTTTGGTCCTTCTTCTTCTTTTTTTTTTTTTTTTTTTTTTTTTTTGGTGATAAGAAGATGCTTACTAAATCGAAGTTAAGAAAAATCTAAGAAATCGAATAATTGAAGATGTACCTTTTCAACGGTGATCAACTTGTCTGCGTCATTGTCCATGTATAATGTTACTCCTTCACAACTAATCAATATGATTTTGCACTTTTTTCTTAAAAAAATTTTTAGCGTGAGAAGAAAATCCTTACTAAATCAAAGTTCAGAAAAACAAAAATTATCAGATGACTGTAGGTATACCTTTTCAATGGTGATCAAATTGTATCCGAGCAATGGCACCCGGTAATGCGGTGGCTGCGCATGGTTGACGTCGATCCCTACACAACTCAGGAAATCAAGAAAATATTCGGTCGCCGAACTCAAAAGACTCCCTTCGTCCCCCCACACCAAATACTTATACCCTCTCATGCTAACCGGATCAACTTCACCATGTGAAACGCCCCCACTTTCGTGCTCTTCTTTCATAAAATCAGCGAGGACCTTTGCATTCCGCTCCAAAGAATGCCGGCTCGCCACCATCACGGCCCAAGCCCTCTCCCAGAACTTTGCGGCCAAGACGATGAAGAGGCACTCGGCTGCGACCACCACCTCAGACCCGTCGCGGAAGTACAAGTTTATCAACCAGACCAACCAAATCGATTTAGTCAGGAGCTGCCAATTGTTTCTCTTCCACTGCTCATTGTCGTCAAGACTGTCCATGGAGATAGAATCCGTGCTCCCGAAGGTGATCATCAGGAGCATTGCCCAGATGGGGAATAATTTGTTGCGCGACGGAAAATCGTGCATGAGGCTTAGAGAGTAGGTGAGTAAGAAGGTTGAGAGATTGTAGACCATGTAAATGAATTGGCCGAACTTCTGTCCATTGCGGCGACGTCGCCACGAGCTGAAGGTGATGAGTAAGAGGAACGTGAAGGTGGTGAACATGACTATAAGCTCGATCTGCAAGAGCCTCCCCACGGGAGTTTTCAGGGACTTAAAGTTGCCCAACGTGATATTGCAATTTCTGATTGTCGCCAGCGCCATTTCCGTCTTTAGGTTCGTTTCCATCAGATTCCTCATGTTTGTTACTGATTACTTCGCTGGTTATTCAGCTTCTAATTGGAGAAAGATATGGTGGAATTTCTGAGAGAGAGAGAGAGAGAGAGAGAGAGAGAGAGAGAGGCAAATAGTTTGGGGATTAAATCCTAGTTCGTTCTTATAGAGTTGGGATGCCAGGACTGAAATGAGAATGTTGATTTTTTTTTTTTTTTAATAATACGGGGCATCCGAATTTGTCTCCGACAATCTTCACGATTGTAGGAATTAAATTGCTCGATCCTTGTGCATCGGGTAAAGTCGGATGGCAGATGCCTCTCACGACGTTACCGCTTTGGAAGATGCCACAACTTGAATGTATAATTTCCTGCATGTGAAAGTGTTATTCTCGTTAAGACATAAAGAAATCATTGAATGGGTTGTGAAGTGTAACAATGAAATAAATGTCAATGATGAATATATATATATATATATATATATATATATATATATAGAGAGAGAGAGAGAGAGAGAGAGAGAGAGAGAGAAGTTTATTTTGGGAGCTCATTACGAATTGCACAGTTTTATAAAATGTTTTTGACTTAGCTCTCGGTTTCAAGTTTACTAGGGTGATTATATTACAATGAGCTAGTCTGCGACGATTTAAAGTGCTTCCACAGAAACAAAAGGATAATAATATGGGTGGTTCCTGAACTTTTTTTTTTTCAGGGTTCAATGCGATCTCTCAAACTTCTTCTTTTTTTTTTTTTTTCAATTTAGTTCTCGAGCTTTCGAAAATCCTCATTCCATTAAAACTTATAACACCGTTAACTGCCATGACAATAATGGATTTTTCATGTTATCATCCATGAGACTTATTAGGCCAAAAAGAAGGGAAAAAAAGATTTGCTAAAGTTGAGAAAAAGCATGAGAGTGCACGTTATTATTTTAGCCAATAAAAGGCTAACATATGAGTCCACACACCAAAAAAAAAAAAAACAATTGACATGGCAAAAAAATCAAGGGAAAGACTGTGATCGTCGGATTTTGGAATTCATATACTAAAACCAAACGAAGAAAATATCCATGAAAGCTATTAAACATTGAAAAAAAAGTTCAGGATCCTCGTGCCATTACCCAAAAAGAAAAAGAAAACAATATATTAAGATGCTAACTCTACATCTATGTTTTGCATGAATCACACTCCGAGAAATATGGATAATACGTAGCCGGTTAAACGACGTAGTGGAAAGCGAGGGAGTGCAGGAGCCATTTTCTCTGCCTAGAAAAGAACCTTTCGATTTGCTCAAATCTCCCCCAGAGAACTTTAAAAAAGAAAAGGCCGCTTACAAAGAAAGCAAAAACCTTCGCACTTCTTTATTCTTTCCCTTGTCGGAACAGAATATAATATATATATGCGGCTTTTTTGCTTTCTAAGTAGACCAGCAATGCTAAGAATATATTTCTTATGTTGTTCTGAATAATGGCATCGACATGAAATAATATTCATATCCATCAAATCTGCGCATAAATTTTCACAAACTTGTAGTTGAAGTTGATTCCGAACCCCATCATATAGATAAGTTACATAAAATTGCAATATCTATTAAATCATCAACTGTATGTAAAATATTCCAAGCAATTAAAATAATATGAATCAGTTAGAAATATGAAAGCATAAATAATAGATTTCCTCAATTTACTGATATCTTCATTTTGTGCAATTGTCTTGGTGTTGCAAATGCAAAAACTAGCAAGTTAATTTGTCTAGAATAGACTTAAAGAATAATTTGCTCCTCTCTATTGATTAAGAATTAGAATTGATTTCCCTTAAGATCATCTTCCAATTTTATATACTTCAGTTTACTTTTTCATGGACATTCTCCCTTTTTCTTGTTGGTAACCATTTTATGTCTATCTTTTCATTTTGACAATAGTTGATGGATATCTAATCATTCGTAATGCATCACAAAGAGGATTGTTGTTCAGTTTGTATTTTAAAGAAATTCACAATATTTCTTTCTCAAGAGTGCATATCTAGATCTCTCTTGATATATTTTCAAAAGGCTTCACTAGTATAAGAATTTTTAGACCCTGTGAAAATAACATGTTATGAGTCATAAATTTTTGAAGGAGTAAACCACACAATAATGTCTAATTATCTATTTTTTTTAATACTCGAAACAAGTTGTTAGTATCATAGTAAATTAAGGACAATCACAAAAGCATTTCTCATTTTCAAAATAAGAATATTCATATCACTCCTTCCATATATATATAAATTTGGTTGCTAACAATTGGTTGTAAATGTTTTTGGCATTTATTGATGCTTCCAATTAATTACATTTTTCCAACTTTGTAAATCTTAACATGGTTGTATCATAATAACTGTTATTTTATTTATCTATGTTGTTATATTTAAAATCTTATATGGACATTTAGGTCGAAATAGTGATATAGTGAATGCCACATAACGTCTTTATGGGAAAAAAATAGATATTAAATCAAAGGAACATGAGATATTTTCTAGAAGTTGCAAGATATATTTTAAAGTATGATATAGCCTATAATATTTTGAACTCGTTGCTGCCACACAAATTGTTGTAGATTAGCCGAATGGTTTAAACAATGTCAATAGATAATTGTAAATATATTTTAATTGACAAACTTTATCGGACACATTGAATGTTGATCGATATTGTCTTGATCGCTCTATAAAGTCCATTGAAATTGCCTTGTTTTTCCTTTAATGAGTCCAAACACATACCCATTTATTGGTTTTTTTTTTTTAAGAAGTAACACCCGTGATGAAAACTAAGATGAAGTCTTAGTTATCATTACTAAACGTAGTAAGATTTGTTAGATGCCAATCGAATATTTATCATCTCATTTTTCTTAGAAGCAATATCTAGGCACAAAATTTTTCTTTATATATTTTTTGAAAACATAGAAGACTCTTGTGTTGATCTTTTATTAATTTATTTTTTATCATTTACAACATTAATTTATATGTGAAGCATGTGTTTATTAAAGTGTACTTTACAGTGTAAATTTTCTGAAGACTTACCAAAATACATATAATATAGAAACTCCTTCGAAAGCTTGCTCAAAAACTCACTATTAGCCGTACTTCAAAGTTTATTCTCATCAATTATAAAGTGACAAGAATTATCATCATCATCTATAAAATATAAATAATCTTTGATAATTCATTCAAACATATATGAATAACTTAACAATTAAAAGTAACGACCTCTAAATTTTGTTTTGCATTCTTGGTGACGTTTAAATTTCAAATATAAATATTAAAAATGATCTATGTTATGCATTTAGTCGTAAGAGTCACCACTAATGATTCATTAGTTATATTTATAAATATATTTTTATTCTTAAAAAATGATATAATTACAATTTTCTATATTTGAAAAAATATTTAGTTATTTTTAAATACTTGTTTATTTGACTTGTAATTCTTCAAATTATTCTCCAACGTCATCTAGGGGTGAGCATGGTTCTAGAACCAGGAACCGTAGAACCAATCGGTTTTAGGTTATAGGATATATAGGGTATGTTTCAAGCTTCAAAAATTGGAAAATCATTTTCGATGGATAGATTCTAGATTCCCAGTGGAAACTTGGAATAAGTTTATGTGTTTTTCTTGATCTATATATTTACGCAATTTGTATTCCATAAGATCTAAACTTAGTATATAATCTGAAACCATTAGTTTGAGCTTCTATTTTCGGTGATCTCCATGATTGAGACTTTTACTTTTTAAATGTGTCATAGTATTCATGTGTCTAAATATGAGTTGAGATCAGTGAATTGTAGCGACAAATGATAGTACTACAATTAATTTAATTAAGAATACATGTGGAATCTAAGTAGACCTCAAAACCTGTGACAGAATAGGTTTTAAGTTTTAGAGTGTACAAAATAGATAGGTTCCAGGGTCGAGGTAGAACTTAGACCAATCATGAAACCACTCACATGTTATAGTTTCTAAGGACCGTCTTACATCATGCATTTGTGAAAAAAAAATTATATTGTGTATCTTTGTATCATCAAACTCTTTCAAAACTATCTAAATTGCAAAACAACAAAAGTGATTTCTGTTTCTCCATCGAATCATAAGGGTAATCACTCATTATGTTCTTGTCATATTTATTCATGAAGACGCCTTAAAAACATACTAATTTTTTTTTAATGATGTGTTCTTTTTATTTTATTATAATTATTTATTGATTTTGCAATATTCATTATTTGTAAGAGATTACCTATAATTCTATAGTGATGAACTTCTTTTTATTGATCATTTAATGTCATTTGTTCATCAAACAGAGGATATCATATTACATAAAATTTTATTGATCCACAACATCATATCATTTAAGTATATAATATGCACTATCATGTCATAGAGTCCTTTGAAAGTAATTGTCTTCTTCAATAAATTATTTGTGTTAATAAATAATTTAGATTAGACAAAAAATTAGTAATTTAGATTTTTAAATTTTAATCTCCATTTTTACAATGTGTGTGTGTGTGTGTGTGTGTGTGTGTGTGTGTGTGTTATCATCTTACTTGGATCATTTGTCTATTAAATATGGACTATCATGTCTATCATATAATATTTAATCGACACTTTACTATCATTTTGTCAAATGGGGCATAATGCTTTGTCAATTGTGCATCCGTACGTTATTTGACTTACTTTGTCCTTATCAGTGGTATAAATGATACAAAGTATAGAAGTTTGTTCTCATCAACCACAAAGTAATTGGAATTCTACCAAATGTAGAGTTTTAATCATAAGAGTAGTCAATAATTACGGACTTATTTATATTTATTTGCTTGTAAAATATGCACAGCCGTGTAACATAACCCTCTAAAATTTTATTATTTTCATTCTATAGACTTTTTGTAATAATTGATAACTTTATTTTCTCTATTGATTTGCTATCAGTTGTTTTTATTTTTTTAATATTCAATTGTCTATAAAACATGTAATATTATTCTACTTACACGACGAAAGATAATTATTTCAATCCTGTAATTCTATTTATATGTCAAGTATCAACGATAATGTCCTAAAAGATATTTCTACATTGTTCATCTCTTAGTAAGCATCATTTTTAGCACAAATATAATTAACATTTATACAATTAATTTGTTAAATATGGGCTAGCATGTCATATAACCTTTTTTTTTTATAACTTGTTTTTCCAAAATGCGACAAAATATATTGCCATTATGGGCATCCATTGAGCTTATGGAACTCATTTGAACATAATATGGAAATTGAATATTTTAATAATAGAATAATCAGCAACATTATCTAATGACACTCGACATTTGATTGCAGTTTATAAGGATCCATTCATTAGGTAGCTCATCATACAAAGTGTATTTAGTAGAAATCTCTAAGCCATACCAATACTAAAGTGCATTTTATGGGAATTCTCCAATAACATTTTGATCATTAACTCTACAACCCATTGAAGTTCAATATCACTAGTATAATGTCTCACTATACCTTCCCCTATGCAAAAATTCATTTAAAAGCTCCAAACAGAACTCCAAATGTCAGTCTACACATACCTAATCGTTCTACCGGTCTCCATTTTGGTCAAAGCTTTGGACCACATGATCTTGAAAATAGTATCAAACTAGTGTCATGGCACAAACACTCAGGCTTTTTATGAGTATCCGTCCATAACTATTAGTATAAATCTTGCTTTTTATCTCGAAGGAAATTGAAAGAGCCTACGAACATCAAAGTAAATCAACTTTGCAATCTTTATGATTTCTTTAACAACCATAATAAACTACAATTACAGTTGTTTGTTTTTATTATAGCACTTGTATACATTTAGCTCCTTAACCACATCACCACACAACATATTCCTCACACTTAGAACTTTTAAGCTTCTTCCCCTTATATATCCCAGTAGCATATGCCACAATTCCTACTTTCAAATTGATGTGTTCAACATCTTAACAGTAAACTCGATCACTTTCTCCCCCTAAAGCTCATACAAGTCGCTATGCTTAATTCCTTTCATTATTATTATGGAGGAAAATAACAAAAAAAAATCATAAATTTATTATAATTGTGTTAATTCAATTTTAAATCTTTTTTTTCTTGTCAATTGAATTTTAAACTTTTTGCATTTATACCAATTCAATCCATGTAGCCAATTTTCATCGAAAATCGTTGACATGGAGGTAGTCAATTTACATGGCGCGATCAACACTAACATGAACAATTTTTAATAATATTTTAATATTTTTTTCAAAAAAATCAATTTTCTTTTCTTTCTCTTTTTATTTATTTATTTATTATTTTCCCTTCCCTCCTTCCTCTAGCTAGTCAGAGAACCTTGATAGCAATCGACCAAATGCTCGGGTTGGCAAGGTCGAACTCACCAGCCTCTAGAGAAGCTCACCTCCGCTGGCCACTTGCAAGGGCAAACCTCATCGAAGGCTATCTTAGAGCCAAGGTTGAGGTCGCTACAATAGTGGTCAACAAGCTTGAGTCAAGGTCATCCACGGATTTCATGACCTAAATTTTGAGGTTCACGATGTTAGGGCTAGAATTGTCACTTAGAAGGGGTTGAATTGGTGAATGTGTGGAATTTAATGAAAATTGAAACTAATATTGCAAGAGGACAGCTTCTAGTGATAAGGCTTGCAATGCTAAGATCTTACTAATATGCAATAATCTATCACAACTAATAAATAAGAGTTTAAGGGATAGAAAATTACACACGACAAGTTTATAGTGGCTCAGCTTTAACAAGCCTATGTCCACTCTCCCGTACTAATAGCCAATTTGCTAGATTACAATAAATGAATCTATGAGAAGTTACAAGAACTGGGTACTCTCAACTCAAGTAAGTGTGATCAAATCTTTCGATCTCACACTCTAACAACCTCTAAGAGATTACAACTTTGAGCTCACAAAAATGAATTGTAAGTATAAGGATTTCTCTGAACTTTGGAATTCAAGACTTCGTAAAATTCTCTTGGTCTCTCCAGCTTCACGACCTCCTCCTAAACTCCTCACTGTCCAAGCTAACTATTGGACTTGGCCTATGGATCGTTCATCCAATTAACCCATTGTACTTGAATGTTGTTGGAAGACCTATTCTGTCCAAACACCTCGCTTCGATTCTGTCGCCCATATAACAATTGGGTTTCCATAAGCTAAGTCCCTTATGTAGAAAGAATATTTCATCTTCTAATTGATTTATCCAAGGATGGCAATATTCCATCTTGAAGAGATTATAATCATCAACTCCCCTTCTAGATCATTCAATATATAAGGCAGGGAATCCATGCCAATCCACTAGCCATTGCACGAGGATTTTATGGTTGAAAGATATCCTTATATCATAGATTAAGGATATGCTCTTCACACCAACGATGAATTTGATAAGTAACATCTAATTACAAATCCTAAATTTCCACCTAGAAAAGCTTATAATCAAAACATAAGTTAATTAAAAAAAGTTTTGTCAATCTTCAAAATCATTCCACAACACGCGACCTCAAATCGATGTGGTAAACATGGTGACGACTGGGATCTGAGGTCGCTAAGTTCTTTCGCCACCTTTGCAGCTGCGGCAAAAACAAATAGAGAACACCTGGCATTGATAGGTCGAAGGATATGGGAGGAGAGGGGGACAAACAAGGGGATCACAAGGACAAGGTCAAGCCTCATCGTCAGTAGGTGAGGTTGGTGTTGCCATGGCTAGGCCAATTGCAACTACAATACATGGCATCCACTGCCGTGATTCCGCCGCCTTCGATATCTTTCATTGCTAGCAAGGTGAGTTCATATGCTCGATTGTGATGTCTTCAATTTTGAGTGCCTATATCGTTGTCGACTTGCGTTTGGATTTCAAGGATGGCGTGGTTCGATTCTTTTGTTCTGTAGAAAGAGTTTTGTCTCTCTGGGTTCTTCGTTTGTCAGCCATTTTCCTCTAGAAAGTCAAGGAAATCGGTCTCGTAGAAGATGGTCTCCATTATGGCGCCTCAGCAGACCGAGTGTAAGCCTGCCAAAGCCTGCCACCATCAGCTCAATTGGATTTTTTTTTTATGATTTCGTTGTCCAATAATTCCATTTAGCTCGTGCTCGTGGATGGCCTCCGGTGAGACTTGCCCAGCCAGCGCACAGTTGAGCTTAGCCCTTGCCAGTGGCGAGCAAGACTCACCCTCATTTTCTGTTGCCTATGGCTGGTCGGGAAGGTATGACGACCAGCTAAAGAAGAAGGGAAGGAAAAAAACAAGAAAGAGAAAGAAATGAAAACATTTAAAAAAATTAAAAATTATTATTAAAAATTATCAACATTAACATCAGCTATGCCGCGTATGACAACTAGCATCTATGTCAACTATTTTCGGCAAAAATTGATCGGATGGAGTAAATTGGTATAAATGTAAAAAGTTTATGACTCAAATGACAAGAAAAAAAGGGTTAACAACTAATTTGGCATAATTACAATATGTTTAGGACTTTTTTGGTAATTCTCCCATTATTAGGGAACCTCGAATCTAAAGTGAATTAAGACCAACATCCGGAGTACTTAAGGAAATCAGTTCTTCTTCAACTCTCGGATTTCCTAACACCAATCAATATCCTCATCATACCATCGTGATTCTGATTTTCGCATTGCCAATAGCATGACACTCAGTATTGTTTTCTTACTACACTTTACCACTCTCCAGGTGTGGTAAGTAGTAAGGTAGTTTCGATTTGGTATAGTGTGAAAAGATTAATCATAATCAACAATCATCTGTTAAACGACGAATCCTCATTGATACACAAGACAAAAATTGCATTGTTCTAATTTTAATCAACTATTTCAACAATATTTGGTACTCTAATTCACTTACTATTCTCGTTTCTAAATTTTAGGCAATTTATTTTATGATGCTCCATTTTGCCATTGCTTTTAAACAACAATATTAGTTCTAGATTGATTATATCTGTATAGATTCATATTACTCATGCTCGCACATTCTTTCTCTATTTTCACCTACTAAATCAATAAACATAGTTCATTAAAGACTCTCCAACGGTTGTTCTCACTCAAAATTAGATCACAAACCCCATCAAATGTCAAACTTCTTAACCTAGAGGTATTGCTAAAAACAATAACGGCAATACTCCAAGAGGCAATGAAAATAATGAATAAAAGTACATACCTCATCATCCAAGCCAATATCAATCGAACTCAACCAAGTGATGGTTAAGTGAATTCATTGATATGTTTGCAAACTAGTGCATTTTCCCACATCTTTAAGTGAAATAGATGTTGCATAAAATAGACCTTATTAATCGTAGTCAAGTGAGACGAGTGTTGGGGATTGCAAGGTATTTTGTGAGTCTCCATATAATCAGATCTCCATGCCCCAGTCCTTCTAAAACGAAATGGTTGTGGAAATGGAACTTTTTTTGCATGAGGCTTAAAGTGTATTAGTACGGAAGTCGAGGGTGTCTAGGCCGTGAAAATGACAAGGTAGAACGTGCCGTTGTTGTAGCGGTGGCAAACCTCCGGTAACGAACCAAACGACCACATTGCAATAGTCTCAGGAGGCAAACATCTTAGACGTCGATCGTGCTCTCTGATGATCACTAGAGTCAATGTAGATCAGAAACTATGAAATTTCTTCTTTTTTTCTTTCGATTTTCAAATCTAGTTATTGAAATTGTTTCTTTTTTTGGCTGAAATCTTTCTGATTTGTTAATTGCTCCTTTATAATGTGATGCTTCATCTAGATAATATTATATAATGGAGTTTAATTGTGTCATATGGCGAGTATGGACAGGTTAAACATATGAACGAAAACAGATCTGAATATGTCATGCCATAAAAATCGATCAATTCATTTATAAGTAACTCAAATCTCACAAGACCTAATCCATCCATTTGCCGCGTCTAGGCTCTAGCCACTGTCCCAACCCTTGGCACGCATCGGCAGACTCTCTTTTTGCCCATTTGTACATTTAACACCAATAGTCGCACCCCGCGAAAGAATTCCAAACCTCGATCCATCTATGTCTCCTCTCCCCTTCCCTAATACCCCCTTTCCACACGGAAATATATGGAGCCGGTCAAGGTCCTCGCTTGATTCAACGGTTGGAATCCTCGAGTAGGACAAATCGGACGGCAACAAGCGGGTGGGGCCCCCCACTCAGAACAAAACAGAAAAATAAAGGCCAAAGTCCAAAGCAGGGCTGTATTTATACGAAGCCGCGTGGAAATTGAATCACAATCACCCCCAACCTCACAGGAACACGTGTCCCCATATCCACATTTCACCAGTTGATTTTTTCCCTGATGACCGAGTCAACCTTGCCGCTCCGTAAGAAACAAGGCCCACAAATCCCCGGCTTCTTCACCATCTCTTCTAAAGCCCTTCAATTCCAAACAACTCTCTTGAGGCAAAGAAGAGCTTCGAACAAGATTGACGCTCCCCAATCTTGTTCTTCCCTCTGTGCTCTTCAGGTAACATTTCGCGATCTTCTTCGTAGGGTTCTCTAGGCCTTCGATAATGTATATTCATCACGATGTTCCACTTTAGTTACTGTCATTTGTCTACACAGACACAGATCCACATAAAAACCCTGACGGATAAGATCATAACCATTTAAGTGGAGAGCTCGAAGACTGTCCACAACGTGAAGGCCAAAGTACAGGACCGAGAAGGCATTCCCATGGATCAGCAAAAGCTTATCTCTGCAGGCAAGGAGCTCAAGGACAGCATCCGGATGCTTGCTGAGTACGACGTTCACAACGAGTCCATGCTCCACCTCCATCTCCACCAAAAGGCTGAGAGGAAAGGTATGTGGCGCTTTCTCGCTTTGGAGAGGCAGCTTCTAAGGTGAATATTTGGTAATCTATGTAGTTGGGAGTTGACAAATTGTTACCATTTTTGTGAACAGAGAATCAATTATTCTCACACATCATGAAATAAGCTTATCATGAGAGTCTGGCAATTGAAGTGGATGTAGAAGATCTTGCTATTCTATACGTGAAGTCTATCTACTGCACAGAGCGCCAAATCTAAGACCAACGTAAGGATTTTTTGACAATATGAAGTGACATGTACGTTTTCTCCCATTTTGAGAGCTTTGTATGATCCTGAACAAGGCGACTGTATGAATGAGTTTGAAGAATCTTGGAGTACTTTAGTATACTAGTGTGTAGGGTGATGTTATGTTCTTTTTTTTTTTTTTTTTGTCATAACAATAAAGTTTAATGTACGTGCAGGTTCAATTTGCCTGTTGAATCATCTGTGTCCAGCTAGAATCTACACGTTTAATTTGGGGATATGTTCAGCAGAAGTCCTAAAACTTGTGCAGAAAGTGCAATTGAGTCGTAAAACTTACAAAAAGTTCAATTAAGTCCTAAAACTTGTCCAGAAAGTGCAATTGAGTCCTAAAACTTACAAAGAGTTCAATCAAGTCCTAAAACTTGTCCAGAAAGTGCAATTAAGTCCTAAAGTTAACACCGTTAAGAAAGTTAATGGAAATTGCTGACGTGGCGCTGACGTCATATTTTAAATGATTTTTTTATTTTTCAAATGGCTTTTTAAAATTATTTTTTATTCAAAATCTTTAAAAATTAGATTAAAAAATAAAAAGGAAAATCTAAATTTATTTAAAAAAGAAAAATCTAAATTTGTTTAGAAAAAAAATTGTTAAAAAAAAAAAGGGCGGTGGACTTCCGCCGCCGCCCATCGCCGGAGGGGCCGGCGACCGTCGCCGGCCCTGGGCGGGGTGGCCAGCCCTCACCGGGGGCGGGCGACGGTCGCCGGCCACCCCGCCCAGGGTCGGCAACAGTCGCCGGCCCCTCCGGCGATGGGCGGCGGCGGAAGTCCACCGCCCTTTTTTTTTGAACAATTTTTTTTCTAAATAAATTTAGATTTTTCTTTTTTAAATAAATTTAGATTTTCCTTTTTATTTTTTAATCTAATTTTTAAAGATTTTGAATAAAAAATAATTTTAAAAATCCATTTGAAAAAAAAAATCATTTAAAATATTACGTCAGCGCCACGTCAGCAATTTCCATTAACTTTCTTAACGGTGTTAACTTTAGGACTCAATTGCACTTTCTGGACAAATTTTAGGACTTGATTGAACTCTTTGTAAATTTTAGGACTCAATTGCACTTTCTGGACAAATTTTAGGACTTAATTGAACTTTTTGTAAGTTTTAGGACTCAATTGCACTTTCTGTACAAGTTTTAGGACTTCTACTACACATATCCCTTTAATTTGTCCGGCCATTTTCAAAGAAGAGATTAAGAAAAGGAAAAGATGCTCGTAAGAGAAAACCAAGAAAAAATGAAGTCAGGGGGGAGGAGATTAAAAAAAGAAGAGAAAAAGCAGAGAGGGTGACTGCAGAAAAGAAGGCGTGAGGAGAGAGAGAGGGGGAGAGAGAGAGACAAAAATAAATAAAAGAAAAAGGCGTGCATTGTGCTTCTTCTTCGTGGGTTCCTTCTCTGCAAAACCGCACGCCGTTCCGCTGCTGCCCACTGCGCGTGCGCCGCTCCGCCACCTCTGCGCCGCCAGTCTCCTCGCGCTACCGCGCCTCCGCCCGCCGTCTTGCCTGCCGACGGAACCCTCCTCCGCCCGCGAGCTTGCGTC
Organism: Eucalyptus camaldulensis; assembly: GCA_019915185.1. Taxonomy (NCBI): domain Eukaryota; kingdom Viridiplantae; phylum Streptophyta; class Magnoliopsida; order Myrtales; family Myrtaceae; genus Eucalyptus; species Eucalyptus camaldulensis. Next base: position 13,625,910 of record JAHSVA010000012.1, read on the forward strand.
GCTGCTCCTGCCCAGAAGCCGCGAAGCTGACGCCACCTCTGCTGCTCTTGTAGCACCGCCGCTCCGCCTCCGCTCCGCATCCCTGCTCGCTCGTCCGTCGCCAGCAACGCTCCTGCAGCCGAGCCACCGTGCGTCCCTCTGCTCAGCCTCCGCATTCTGTTTGCAGCCCCCAACGACAGCTCTGCCCGCGACGCCCCTGCTCCGCTTCCGCTCCCAACCAACGTCTCCTCAACAGATACCTTGCAGCAGATCCCGAATCCTTCCTGCCGTCGCTGCGCCTCCGCCAGAGCCGGACCCGAGCCGGACCGCTGCCCCCTTTCGCCCCGACGCCCGCTGCTGCTGTCCCTTCACCGCCGCTCCGTGCCCGCCTGCTGACCCACGACGACCACCGGGCCTGTTCACCGGCCCCGACGAGCTGCTGCTGTCAGCTGCCTCTGCTCGTCCCCCTACGGCGCCGCCGCTGCTGCTGCTCTCTCTCGCGCCCTCTGCCCGAGCACCAGCAGCGCCGTCCCGGACTCCTGCAACCAGCAACCATCTCTGCTCGTTGCCACCACTGCAGCAACCGCCGCAGCAGCCCACCTGAGCGCCGTCGCTGCTGCTGCTCGCGCCGCTGCCTCTCAGTCTGCCAGGCACCACCAGCCACGACGCCCCCGTTGTCTTGAGCTCGGTGACTCGACACCGGCCTGTTCGCTGCTCCGCCGAGTCCACCAGCTCTCCCTCCTGAGTTGCTGCGCCTGAGTTGCTGCGCCTGAGTTGCCTCCACAAAGCCCACAACAGATTGATCAAGAGCTGCTGTTGCGTTCCTACCGCCCCCATTCTCACTCGTGTCCGAACCGAGTCGGTTCCACAAGCTTTATTGCAAGATCTTTGGTCGCGAGCCCGCTGCCACTTAGCCGACCCCGAGGCAAATTTTGTTCGCGAACCCTTGTTGCCGGTCCCGTTTTGGAAACGAATCATCTAAATTAGGTAGGTTTATTTTATTTTATTAGGTAGATTTATTTCATTTTATTTTATGTTTTCGTTTCTTTATTTTAATTAGTTCTTGATGCATGTTTGAAAATCCCCAACATACCACCTCATTCGCAACCGCACAGTGATTTTTTTTTATTTCATCTATAAGGCTTTAGATGAAATAATTAATTACGCGAGAATAAAATTGATATTTTGATCTTTAAGACTTAAGATCAATTTATTAATTTTATTAGCGAAACAACCATGGAGGATTTGGTATCTTTTAATTGTTTTGTTTATCTCAAAAATACAAAAAAAAAAATTGCATTTGCATTTCATGTAGATTATAATTGATTTTCCTAGATAAAACTGCATGATAAAATAGTTAGATTTTTTTTTTATTATCAAAAATGCATGTTTAGATGGTATCTAGGTTAGATAGTATCTTTTGAATTAAATTGCATGACGAGATAATTTTCTAAGTTAAGATAGGATTCAGATTAGTCTATTCCTAACTTAAAATAGATAATATCTCACTTTAATTAGATTTTTATTAGCAATTTTAATTACGAATTTTCATAATAAAAATATAAAAAATCAATCATGCGCATGTCATGTAGAATTAGGTTCATGAAATGCACTGTCATTTAGTGATTGTTGCTAAGTTCATTTAATTAGAAATTGCTCGTCATTAGAATTATGTCATTTGGTTAATTTTTAGATTGCATATTTAATTGTTGCATTTATTTCATTTCGAATTTCATGAAAAATACCAAAAAGAATTGTCTTAGAATTAATTTGATTCTCCAGGATAGATTGCATGCACATTAAGAAAATACGAAAAAAAATTATTTGCTTATGTCATGTAGTTTAGGTCATATTGTCATGTCATGTCGTTTCATGTTAGATTAATAGCATGCATTGCATAAAACGTGATTTTCATTAAATAAGTGAAAACAAAAATAAAGAAATTGCGTGTTAATTAGAAATTATATATATGGTTGTTGATGTGAATTCTGATCTAACAACGCAGATGCTTTCGTTGCTATGAAGTAAGTCCTACAATTTATTCATTGCTTTCTTGGGTGTTAAATTGGTGGTTTGCGCATCCGCATGATCACCTTACATGTTAGGAAGATAAATTAAAATCAATTCAAGCTGCCTGCAAAAATATTTTTTTGAAATAAAAAAGAAAATGTACCGAAAAGGCGTTAGAGAAATCTAGCGTAATCAAATCCCCGAACTCATTTAATCTCTGGTTCGTAAAAGTAAGGTAATTCTCCCATTATTTTACTTGGGTTTCTAATCGACCTACCAAAAATAGGTTAGTGGTGACTCCATGATAAAAATCATCTGCATATTAAGAACTTAAACCATAAGTCGCGAATTGATATGGGCTTGGGAGAGCTCAAGCTAAGTTTAGGCTTAGCAATCCATTAGTTGAGAGGCCGCGACAAGGATTTTTCGGATAATTTTTTGATCATGCTCTATCCTATGGTATCTCATAATTTATAATGCATACTATCATAATTTTTGTGGTATTTTTTTTTCACGATTAATTGAGATTTTTTTTTTATTTATTTATGGGCGAGAAGAAGATCTGTATTAAACTGAAGTTTAGGGAAAAAAAATTGAACAGTTAAAGATATACCTTTTCAACGGTGATTAATTCATCTACGTTATCTAATGGGGTCCGATGGTCCCGTGCGAGTGCAGCCTCCTTCTTCCCAAGACACCTCTTGATGAATCGCTTAGCAGGAACCATCCCATCTACCCATCTCTCCTCTTCAAAAGGAACATGAGATATCGTTAGAAGTTACAATAAGAAATAAGCTTAAAGTATGATGCAAATAATATTTTGCACTTGTTGCTGGTTTAATATATATATATATATATATATATATATATATATATATATATATATATATTAGAACCAAATGGGTTAAACGATGCCAATAGATGATTGAAAATATCTTCAATTGACAAGCTTTGTTGGATATTATCATGACCTCCCCTTTTTGCTCAAAGGGAAAAAGACATATAAGGTTTAGTGGAGTTGTCTAAGGTTTAATGAGGAGTTGCCAGGAGTTGACTAGAAACCAAGTGAGCATAGAATTATATCTCAATTCCTACATAATTAGAGAATTTAGGGCCGGTGACTTAACTACACTAATTAATTAATTAATGCATTTTTGGTACCTAATCTTGTTCATTTCAAAAGAATTTTTGTCAATAGTTTGGATTAATTTTAAACTTGTCCACTAACAGATGATCTGGTATGCAATCATTAAAATAACAATTAGAAACCAATGAAACGTTAAATAAATTGCATGGAAGAACATAAATCTAACGTTACCAAATAAGGATCATGCCATTTCTAACTATGCTAAAGGATCTAACCAAAAAAAAAAAGTAAGCTAAAGGAAGGCCATAGTCATCATAAAAGTATGCAATCAAGAGTATTCATTTCTAGGAACAATTGAAATCCTATGATAAAATCTAAGAGCTTGGTCAATTTTTTATCATGATTTTCGCAAAGGGTTTTTGCACATTTTAGGGATGGCTACCCAAAAGACTACTTTAAAGCTTTTTTTCAAGAAATTCTAATCTTTTGAATTTTTTTTTCTTTTTCTGGGTTTGGGATTTTTGGGAATTTCCGAACTTTCTAAATATTTTGTGATTTTTTGAATTTTTCTAAATTTTTATGATTTTCTCATTTTTCTAATTTTTTTGTGATTTTCTGAATTTTTAAAATTCTTCCGATTTTTATAATTTTGGACATTTTTATAGATTTTCTATTTTGTAAAATTATTTATATTTATTTTTTAAATTAACTAATTTTTATATTAAAAAATAATAATGATATTATAATAATATACAGACCCGAATCGGATCTCCACGTCCGACCCAGGTCAAGGCCGACCCGGACCTGTACTGGGCTCACCAAATCAGCCCGGTTCGACCACGGCCACAAACAAAAGAGAAGACAAAACGAGCCCAGCCCAAAGCATCCTAAAAAACAGAGACTTAAGCTTCTACCGGCCCACACCCGAGCCCGAACGAAACTAAGCCCACCATTAGCAGTCTGCAGCCCGTATCACTATTCCCTTATTCTTATCCTTTTTATTTTTCATTTTCATTTTTCTTTTTTATTTTTCTCTTTTTTATTTCCTCTTACGCATCTTCTTCTTCTCCCCACTCTCTCCTTCCCGAAGCACGTCTCCTTCGCGACGGCCTTCTCCGAACCAGCAACGCCCAGAGCAACACCATCTCCCAAACGTGTTGTCACCAGCACCTACACCGACGCCGAACCACCACCATCCACCGGTCGTCCACTCCGACCGCCACTCGTCGGCCGACCTCCCCGCCGTCGGCCAAACACCGAACAACAACGGCGACGATGGGAACGCGGCGAACGACTACATGGCCGACGCACAAGGTCGCCCAACGCCATTGGAACATCACAATAGAGCGCGACGCACAAGGGCGACTCGATTTCGGCTAAAGACGAAGGTGCAAAGACTCGATCTCGTTGTGGCATTCTATCGAACAGGTGGAATACGCTAGAGGAACGAGAGATTGCGTCTCGCCCGAGACTCAAATCCGGACCGGAACTTTCGACGAGCAAACCAGAACACATAGCATCTCAACGGGGAACCGGCGGGGCTGGAGCTCGCGTGATCCGGAGCGGCCGTGAGCTCCGGCCCGGCGTGCCCAAGACAGGGTCGGAACAGGGAAAATAAAGGAGCTTACCGGTTCAGCCTGAGGACGTCGACCGGAAGAGATCGTCGGACAGGGTCCACGCGCGACCCACGGTTCCCTTGCTTTCTCTCCATGGCTGTGGCTCTATAAAACAAAATCATTAAGGAAATGGAACTTGGTGGATGAGGCTTAAAGTGTAGGTTAATATGTAAAGTCGAGAGCGTGTGGGCTGTGAAAATGATCGAACCATTCGGACTAACCCAATGAATTTATTAAAATTGTGTCTCAAGTTTGGGCAACACAATACCCGATATAAATTTACGGAGGTCATCTCACTGATTTTGAGGATTCGGCTACACACGTTTTCATCTTAGAAAAATGATAGGGTACTTTTTGACTAAGGCGCAGAGGAGTCCTCAAATTTTTCTTCATGTTCAGGACTTTCACAAGCTGCCTTCGTTTGGAATCTTGCACGGGGTGTACAAGTCGATTGAGACTTAGTAGGTTCTAACGTGCGTTCAGAAGAAACGTGTGCTTTCGAGTTGGTTTTCAAGTTGAATAAGCTCAATAGCCTTCAGCAGAAATGTGTGCTTTCGAATGTGCAAGAAGAGATAGATTAATAGCAGTGTCGTAATGTGTTCATAGCTAGAAACAAGTAATATAGAATTAGAGTGTGCATAGGTCCCGTTCCAACCTGGGAAACGAACCAGACTGTATTGAACTAGTTGATTCGTATTGAACTAGTTGATTCTGGGTAGTTTCTGCTCCCAAATTCCTGATTCCTAATTTTTGGAATAGGGAATAATTGGTCTGATTCTTGACGATTAGGGAGGAACTAGACTGATTAGGTCAAACCAATTAAATTTATTAAAATTATATTTTGAGTTTGAGCCTCGCAATACCATATCTAAATTTACGAAGGTCATCTCGCTGATTTTGAGGATTCGGTTGCCTGTGCTTTCATTTAAGACAAGGTACCTTTTGATTCACGCGCGACAGAACTGTCAATTCCCTTGATGTGCAGGAATCTCACAATCTGCACATTTCATGAAGAAGACATTGTAGGTTCAGCGTAAAAAGTTGCCTTCATTGGGAGTCCTGCACCAGCGAGAACTAATGAGGAGGGGCCACGAGCTGTACAAGTTGGTGGAGACTTCTCTTCTCCATCACTATGGAAGAGTGAGGCACTCCTACAGATGAGGCAACGGACAAAAGTAGAAGAAACAAAGGAAAGGAAGAAGGGAGTTCCCCTTTTATTAATATTCTAATAAGAGTAATTATACTAAAAATCTTAAAATTTATTGCGAAAGTATAATTAAGTTTTAAAATTTTTTTAAAAAAATGCAATTCATTATAGACAAATTGGTTTCCATGATACAGTCTTGGAGATCAAAGAGAATATCGAAAAACACCAAGGAATACCCATCTATAGACAAACTTTTGTCTTCAATGATGACGCCCTTGATAACAAGCTTGATGTTGATGTTGAGGGCTGCAACGTCGTCAATTGCTCCCCCATTCGGCTCATAAGATTGGATTACGCATCGGAATGCTACCATCCAAAATGCAGCTCCCCATAGAAATTGAAGTGAATGACCCTGTGAAACGCTTGAGAAAGGTTGTCCGGTCCTTGGAAGATGTCCCTCTTAAGCGGGTGAAGCTGTATGCATATGGAACTAAATTTGAAGATGATCGTCGGACGTGCGACTACGAGCTTCAGGACATTTCCAGTGTTGATGTGCACATCAAGCCTCTGAAGTTCATGGTGATGGTGTTGCTGTGGAAAGCCAACTTCAAAGTTGCAGTGAAAGTGAAACAGTTGGATAAAGTAAAGGTTCTGAGGAAACAACTTGAGAAATTGTAGCCAAGCCTAAAGTTCGATCTTCCTTTAGAGGGGTATTTTTTCATATGTAAGCAGAGTGGGATGGATGAAGATAAGTCATTCAAATGGCACGGCATCGAGATGGGCGATACTATTGAGGTTTTCAAGGGGACGATTTCACGATGAGACTTGGTTTTCGTGTCCCATTAGCGCTTTCAATGGGAGATCTAGAGCATGATGACAATAAAGTGCTTAGTGTGAGTATAGGCTATGCGTCTAGTGACAAATGCAATCCCCTTTTACCTTTTATATTGACATTATCGGGTTTTATAGGCTCAGTTTTTCTTTCTCCCTTTTCTGTCTTTGTCGTCATTATTACTCTCTTCTTATATAGGCGTCATTAGGAACATCATTTAATCTTGGCACGTGATATTCTTATTTCATTTCAATTCTGTTTGCAAAATGGGGAATCACATCCACAGGTCAAGCCAATTAATTTGCATTGAGAAATGGTGGAATCAAATAGTTTTCAGATATGGATTGATTAGCTTGCACAAACGTTGCCTCCTTAAGTACATGCTCGGATCGACAAATTTTCAGTTTATCTTTCACTTGTTCTCCTCAGCTGCTGAATCCTTTTGGCCAAATCCTTGCACCAACCAAAGAAGCTCTAGTTGTAAAATTCACCCAAATGCAACATCTACTCTGTCATTTTCTACCAAATGAGCAATCTTGTGGAAAAGCTTTGGAGGAAAAAAAAGATAAATGCTATCCCACAAGTTATCTTCTCTATAAAATCAGACAATTGTGTCCAAGGCGGTACTTCTTTCTTGCAAAAGTTGATCAATCCAATCTGAATCAATATGATCCTAAGAGATGATCGACTAGGTTCTTTCCTTATGCAAAATCTGGTCAGTGCTAGAACAACCCTATATATGCTCATCCATGAGGATCTATCCTAGAAAGCAAGCCATACCAAATTAATTGGTGGGTATCAGTTTAGCAGAGATCAATCCAGATCAAGGGGAATTACTATTTAACATAATTGTTCTCAATCTTACTCATAGCAAGAATGCTATAAGTACTGTGAAACTTTGTTACATAATCTTGACTACAAGAACCACCTTCCGCATTGATGTCTTTGATATATCAAAAGGATTCTAGTCATGTGTATAATGTCATCACTTTGGAATAAACTCAAGGTAAATATTCCTAGAACTATATTACAAGACCAAAAATAAGATGTCTCTGCATAATACATATGATGTAATAGTAGGGATAGATTTAATGCATAGTAAGAGCTGCAAGTGATGTGACCAAAGACATTGCACAGTTAACTGGCGTGAGATCCATATGAATCGTACATAGGCAACCATTTACCATGGCAATCACCAGGCGCTTGCAACAAATGCTATCAAACACTGGACTAGTTCAGAAGCTATTCCTTCTTTCTAGTGCATTACGTTGTTTGGTAGGAGGACCTCTTTCAATCCCTGCGTGAGAGAGCAAAGCCCACAAGTGAGTCACAAACTCGCCTCCTCTGGTCAAATGCTCCGCATGTGCTTTCGCATTGTCCGAAGGTGCCACATATAACACCATTTCCGCCCAAAAGTCAGCTAAAATCCTCCAAATCATGTCCTTGTGTTTTATAGCATTAGCGAGCTGATTCCCGAGCCGAGCACTCTGGTTGATAACAGTTTCTCCACACGCAGAAGGACCACTATTGTTCTCCTTCATCTTCTTAATCCGGTCCTTCATTCTCTTGCACTTTTGAAAGAAGTCCTTGGCTTCGATGATCGCCTGATCAAACAAGCACTCCGTAATGTAAGCATGATCCGGCAATAGCGATGGAGCAAAAGCAACCAAGTAAGCTAGATACTTGGACAAGCTAGTTGCCACTAGAAAACCCCTCCTTGTTGCAGGTGAGTCTGATCTTTCCAATGGTAGTTGGAACTCACAGAAGCTAGTGGCGATGTGCCACACTATTATGACCCGAGTCTGTGTCTCAAGTCGACATGCCCACAATAACTTCTTGGATTCATTGTTTACTCTTAGTGAGGCCTGTCCATTCTCCAATTTAGTACTGTAATTCGATTTAGAGCATGAAACACCGCTTGCTTGACTTCTTCAGGCAATTTGATGGGCGCACTTTGTCTCTGGCCATCCCTAGTTTGATCAATGTAGACTGCCATTACTTTGTTGTTCAATAACTTGCAAGGCTTATATGAGTATGACTCGAGGAATGAGTATTGATGAAGCTTTTGGTCCCAAGGCTTCATCAATTTGACTCGACAAATTGCTCCGATTATCCTCTCAATCCACACTTTTTCTTGCAATGACTTCTTCTGCACATACTTACAGATCCATATCACTTTAGCCCATTCCGAGAAGACTACAAAGAAGAACTGCATAAGCTCCACCATGATGATCGAGATAATCATCATTCTGGTCACGACTACTTCGACACTCGACCCATTTCGCATAGTGCGCAGTTGAACTGCAATCGGCCAAATGCCAAAAGGGACAAAAATAAACTCCAGCAATTTGAAGTGCAATCGGCCAGGCTGGAATATGATACTGTACTTGGTGTAGAAGAAATCGAAAAGAAATGTGAGCTCATTCTCAACGACTCGAAATGCTCGCTTGTAGCCATCTTCTTTCGAGAGCAATCCACGGTGAATCAAGTACCATGTCTTCTTGTGAGCCTCTTGGGGCAATGTGTAGCCAGCATATCTTAAACGGAGGAGCTTGAAGAGTGCAAATGAGAGGCATACGTCCTTGAACTTCTTGTCGGGGTCTCCTTCTGAGCTTAAGAGCCTCCCTTCACACTTCCCCACCTAAGTGATGAGTTGAGCTTGGATATAAGTTTATTGCCAAGTTTATTGTCTAAATGCATGGTTATAAAGTGCCTTATACGAATGCAGTCTTCCTCCATTTAATGGTTTAAGCATTTTGGTTGGACATACTAACGTGGCATCAGAACACAGATCAAGAGTTAATATGCCAGCACTTTTTTCTCAAAGTCGTTGCTCGTAGTGGGTTTAGAACAACCCACTTCCTTAAAACAAGAGCCATTTCTATTTCACAAATAACTAAGCGGAGTCATACACCCGTAAGAGGTTGGGCCAGGATTGCTAATTGTAATCCTGCTTTGGTTAAAGTTACGAGGTTAAAATGTGCCTCATTTGCATTTAGTTTCCCACTACCTTGTCGCTTAAATTTTTCATTGAATTTTACTAACGTGCAAAATGAAATCAAATGACCTAAGTATGATAAACGATGCATGCTGAGATAAAGAATCCAAAAGTATTATAAGTCAAATGTAATTAGGATTGATAGGAGGAGATCCTCCGCCTTCATTTGTGTTCTTATTCAGTGCGTCAGTGAGCCCAACTGTACGTCCAATTGAAGGGGGTTAGTTTTGAAATCTATCACTCAACACATCAATAATTGAGATTCATTAAAATACTGTGGCAGGAAAAGGTTCACATTGTCATTTGGTGCCTCAATAGTCCTAAACATAGATCCATGTGAAAGATGCTAGTTTTAAAATTGATCACTCAATGCATCATGCGTGCTAGAAGACTATGTTGAGTCCACAAAGTCATAAATCTATTACGCTTTTACCAAGCCAATACTACACCTTTCAAATTTGTGAATTGAGTCCTAAATATTTTTATGTTTTACCCATTGAATCCATTTGGAAATCGCTGACGTAGATGTCGACTATCTTAGGTGAACAATTTTTGTATTTTTTTTTAATTTCTGAAATTTTCTGTTTTTTCTTTCTTTGTTTTCCTTTTTATTCCTTCCAAGCCCGATCGGTTGAACCTCACTAGCCACTAGACAAGGGTTGCTAGCCCTCGCATGTTGTCAGCTAGGCCTCGACTATTGTTGGCTAGGCCTCGGCCGTGACCGGCAAGAATTGGCCAACAACCCTTATCGGACTTGACAGAAAGAAAAGGAAAAGAAAAAACAAATAAATTTTAATAAAAAATTGTGCATGTTAGTGCCGACCGTTGACACTATCAGCATCCACATTTAAAATTGATCATATTTACAATTGGTCAGATGGATTCAAATGGCAACACATGAAAAGATTTGGGACTCAGTTAATAAAATTGAAATATGTATGACCAAATTGGTAAAAGTGCACAAAATTGAGCACTTTTTGGCCAATCATGCTCTATGCTATGGTATCACGTAATTTATAATGGGGAAATGTACCAAAAATGTCCTAAACCTATTGTATAGGTATCAATTTAGTCATAAACTTTTCAATTGGATCAATTCAGTCATAAACATTTTTATGTTAGTACCAATTCAGTCCATCCGGCCAATTTTGGCTTGCTAGCACTGACGTGGACATCGGCCGATGACTGGACGCTGACGTGGCAATTTTAAAAATGTTTTTAAATATTTTTTTGAATTTTTTTGAATTTTTTCCTTTTCCTTTTCATTTTCCTTTTTCTTTTTCTTTTTCCTTTTCTTTTCTTCCTTCTTCCTCCTTGGACTATTCCAGCGGTGGTCAGCGAGCCTTCGGTGAGGCTCGCTGGCCATTGGGCTAGGGCCTCGAAGCCCTCACCTACCGTTGACAAGGGTCGCGACCCTCGCCCGACCTCTCCCAGGCCCATCGGCGAAGCGGCTTTGCCCGGATGTGGGCGAGGCCAGCCTCGCCTTTGCCTCGCTAGCCACAAGCAAGGGGCGAGGCCAAGGTGAGGATGGCCTCACCCAGATCCGGGCAAAGCCACCTCGCCCACTGCCCTAGGCGAGGCCGAGCGAGGGTCATGACCCTCGCCGGTGGCTAGCGAGGGCTTCGCAGCCCTTGCTCGGCCTCGCCCTAGCCTTGCCGTGTGCGATGGATGCCTTCACCTCGACAAGGCCTAGTGAGGGCCGCGTTGGCCTCGCCGACCACGGGCGAGGTTGCCTTCGCCTGCGGCAAGGCGAGGGTGAGGCTAGCCTCGCCCAGATCCAAGCGAAGCTACCTTGTCGGCGGCCCTGGGAAAGGCTAGGCGAGGGTCGCAACCCTCGCTGGTGACAAGCAAGGGCTTCGAGGCCCTCGCCGGCCATCGCCGGAACAGTCCAAGGAGGAAGAAAGAAGAAAAGAAAAGAAAAAAGAAACGAAAAAGGAAAAAATTCAAAAAAAAATATTTGAAAATTGCCACGTCAGCGTCTAATCATTGGCCAATGTCCACGTCAGTACCGGTAGGTCAAAATTGGTAGGATGGACTAAATTGGTATTGATGTAAAAATGTTTAGGACTGAATTGGCCAAATTGAAAAGTTTATGACTGAATTGGTACCAATGCAATAGGTTTATGAATTTTTTTGGTATTTTTCCCTTTATAATGTATACTATTATAATTTCTGTTCTATTTTTTTTTTCACAATTAATCGAGATATTTTTTTTTGTGCGAGAAGAAGATCTGTATTAAATTGAAGTTTAGGGAAAAAAAAATCGAACAGTTAAAGATATACCTTTTCAATGGTGATTAATTTGTCTTCGTTATCCAATGGGGTCTGATGGTCCCGTGCGAGCACAGCCTCCTTCTTCCCAAGACACCACTTGATGAATCTCTTAGCAAGAAAATTGTTATCCACCCATCTCTCCTCTTCACCTCTCACCAAATACGTGTACCCTCTCATGCGAATCGGATCGACTTCAGGTGCAACGCCCCCACTTTCGTGCTCCACGCTCATATAATCAGCAATCACTTTTGTATTCCTCTCCAAAGATTGCCGGCTCGCTGCCATCAAGGCGCGAGCCCTCTCGTCAGACTTCCAGGACAAGAAGTAGAGGAGGTATACTACGGCTGGGGTCACGGTCAGGGTCGCGGTTGCAGTCGCGCCTTCCATGTTAAAACTTTTTAGGAATGGCCACTCTATAAAAAAGAGCAACCATAACAAACTGAATAAGACATGCCAATTGTAGCTCTTCCACTTCTCGTTGTCCTCGAGACTGTATGCTGAGATAGAATCGGTGCTCCCGAGGACGACCACGAGGAACACTGCCCAGACAGTGAGAAACTCGTTGAACGGAGTGTCTTGCATGAGCCCTAGAGCGTAGGTGAATACATAGGCTGAGAGAGTGTAGGCCACGAAAGTGACGAGCTGGAACATGCTGCTGCTGCAGCGGCGCCGCCATGAGCCAGAGGTGGCGAGGAAGAGGAGCAAGATGGCGGTGAAGATGACTAGGAGCTCAATCCTCGCGAGCGGTGCACGCACCATCGCTGTGCTTAGCTTCGTTTCCATCAAATTCCTCATGTTTGGTACTGATTACTTCCCTCGTTATTCAGCTTCTATTTGGACAAACAAATGGTAGAATTTCTGTGTGAAAGAGAGTTTCAAAGTTCTGACAATGCTAGAGTACTGAAAACCTCTTCATGGACATATACTGCTAGAGAATCGGTGCCTTTGGGAGGTCCGAAGGAAAGAAGGAAAACAACTAATCAAGATGACGAAGTGCCTTGATGATCCCTACCACAGATTCGTGATCCCAACCATAGATTCATGTGAATGAGGTTATGTTTGAAATCTATCCCTCAACGCATCAATAATTGAGATTTTTTGAGATGCTTTGCAATAAAGAGGATACTCGCAGAGGATAAATGTCTTTAATAAAGCATAGTCTCATAATTTATGTTCTACTTTTTCACAACCAACCAACATGGTTTGAAGTATTTTTTCAATCCTTACTATCACGACCTACCCCTCGGTACGGAGGAAAATAAGTTTAAGGATATTGCTTGAAAGATGGGCATATGGCCCTCATTTTAGACGCTGGCTCTCCTAAGTCCAAATCTAGCGTGACGTTATGTATTCAAATTGACGTTGTGAGAATTTTAAAAAAAAAATAAGGATCCATCATTAACCTATTAGGGTTTGCTAGAAATCAAGTGATGTGTGAGAACGTACTTCACTTCTTAAGCAATAAGAGAATCTAAGGTTGGAGACAACTAATTAGTGCATTTTCAGTACCTAATCCTATTACTTTAAAAAAATTCAGATAGTCTTGATTGATCTTATACCCATCCATTAATATGTGAAGTGATCATATAGGAACATAGTCATTAATATAACAATCGGCAACCAAAGCCATATAGAATAAATTGTATGGAAAAGCAAGCATCTAGCGCTAAGAAATAAATAAATGCCAATCAAGGACTTTCGTCTCCAAGAACTATCGAACTCTATGGTAAAGCCATAAGGACTTGTTCAAATTTTGAGCACAACTTAAGATCAAAAGCTTCCCACGTTTTTTAATAAAACTACCCAAAAACTATTTTAAAGCTTTTCGAGGAATTCTAATTTTTTGGAATTCTTCAGAATATTTAATTTTAAAAATGATTTTTTAATTCTAAAAAAAAGGAACTCGGATCGGGTCAGGGACTCGGTCCGGATGTGGGTCTGATCCGGACCCTAGAGGCCCAGGTTGGGTCAAGAATTCGACCGGCCCTAAGGCTCGGCCCGAATAAACCTATTTCGCTGGCCCGACCCTTCTTCTTATTATACTCTAAGCCCACTCCGCAGCAATATAAGCCCAAGTTTTCTTAAGCCAGAACAAAACAAATCAGGCCCGAAAATCACCGGTCCAAGTAGAACCAGAATAGACCCGAACTTAACAAATCCTAGTTGAGCCCAAAGCCTATAATAGACTTTGTCAAACCCATGAAAACAGAAACGAACCTAAACCCATTTAAGCCGATGCTAATTAAACCTAATTAAGCCGTCCGCGCAACTTCCACCCGATTTGTTTATCCCTCTTCTGATTGTCTTCCTCAAAGGCTGGAGCAAAACCAAAATCAGAGAAAGAGTTCATGGATCTACTAGAGGCGTTTTCACGAACAGGTATCGTGCGCTACCGAAGCATATAAGTTTTCCGGCTCAACCGAGACTCCAAACGGGGCTGGGATCCTCAGCACACAGCCAACACCCACCCAGCGACCTAGCTAAAGAACTACAGGGGCCGGAGTTCACGTGAGCCGGACGGCCACGAACGCCGGTCCAGCGTCCCCAAAAGGAGGGCAAAGCGAGGGAAAAACGGAGGCTTACTGGTTCGGGCTCAAGGTCGACTACCGGGAGGGGTCGTCGGATGGAGCTCGCGCAGGGTCGAGGTGTCGGCCGAAGTTCCCTCTTCCTCTCCGTTCAATCTCAGCTGTCGCTCTCTCGGCCTCTATCTCTCTCGGCTCCTCTCTCTGTCTCTGTCTCTCTCTCTCTGGATTTCTCCCTTAAGAAGCCCACCCCCACCCCCCCCCACCCCCCCTCACCCCCCCGGTCCTCCAACGCCGCCATGTTACCTCCCCCCGCTACCAACGCTGAAGATCTCGTGAACACGGTCGCTTCTCTCTCTCTCTCTCTCTCTCTCTCTCTCTCTCTCTCGCTCTCCGGCTTTCCCTTGGAAGAAGAATCCCCCCGCCACTCACGCTCCCTCTCTTGCTTTCAAGGACCGGCGCGCATGCCAGCCAGCTGCCACTGCCGGCCCGTCTTTGTAGCTCCTCTCACCGCCGGCGTTTTAATTAATTTTTTAAATTTTTTAATATGTTGTTAATTTTTTATTTTTTAAAAAAATTAATAATTTTCCGAAAATTTTAATAATTGATGCTAGCAATGCAAATGTTCATAATTTCTATATGTGATGCAATTTAATGAATTTTATTTTATATTTAAGGATTAAAAATTAATCCTTAATTTTCTATGTAATTAATAAATGATTAAAAGGTTTATCAAAATTTAGGTGTCAACACTTACTAAATCAAAATTAAGAAAAATCTATAAAACAAAAAAGCATTGTGTCTATTTCCTAAATAACCGAGTTAGGTCCTATACGTGTAAGAGGTCAACTCACACAAAAGGAGTTGACGGAAGGAGATTTTCTACCATTGTTCATGTTCTTATTTAGTGCCTCAATAATCCCAACAATAGATTCATGTGAAAAAAAGGTTACTTTTGAAATCTATCAGCATCAATAATTGAGATTCATTGATATGTTTTGCAAGGCCGAGGATTTTCATAGAGGATGAATGTCTTATCTTGATCTATGTTGTTGTATCATGTCATTAATAATGCATAGATTCATGTCATTTTTTTACTTTTTCATAACCAATCGAGATAATTTATGTTGTTCTTTTGTTCAAAGAAGATTCTTACTAAATCAAAATTAAGAAAAATGTAAAAATTTAAATAATTGAAGATGTTCAATGGGGATCAACTCGTCTACGTCATTGGCAGTGTATAGTGTTACTGTTTACAACAAATCAAGATGGTTTTGGCCCCCCCCCCCTTTTTTATAAATTTTTAGCCTGAGAAGAAAATCCATATTAAATCAAAATTCAGAAAAATAAGTATAATGAGATGATCAATGGTGATCAGTTTGTCTGTACCCAATGTCATATGGTAGTTCGGTGCCAGCACTGCCTCCTTCTTCCCAAGACACCTCTTGATGAATCGCTTAGCACGAACAAAGCCATTCACCTATCTCTCCTCTTCACCCCTCACCAAGTACGTATACCCTCTCATGCTAACCGGATCGACTTCACCACTTGAAACGCCCCCTCTTTCGTGCTCCCTCATCATATGATCAACAACCACTTCCGCATTTTCCTCCAAAGGATGCCGGCTCGCTGCCATCATGGCCCGAGCCCTCTCAAAGAACTTCACGACCAAGATGAAGCCGAGGCACCCGGCCACAACCCCAACCTTGGACCCATCACGGAAGTACAACTCCATCAACCAGACCAACCGAATCAATTTAGTCCAGAGCTACCAATTATTTCTCTTCCACTGCTCGTTGTCGTCAAGACCGTATGGGGAGATAGAATCAGTGCTCCCAAAGGTGATCATCAGGAGCATTGCTCATATGGGGAATAATTTGCTGTGACACGGAGCATCATGCATGAGGCTTAGAGAGTATGCGAGTAAGAAGGTTGAGAGATTGTATGTTAAATTATGTGTCGTGTTTTTCACTAAATAAAAAAAAAGAGGGAAACTTTCTTCTTTGCTGTTGTGGAATTCAAATTGAAGAAGAAGAATGAAGCCGTGAAGCCTCTGGACGTGGACGATTAATGGTGGGGCCCAAGGTCAAAGGTTTGACCTTGGGCACACTCACACACACACACACTTTTGGCGTGAAGTCCAGGCGTGGAAATAGAAGGTGGTGGGCCCATTCTTTCTTCACCCAGAGAAGCCGCCCAAAAGAAGTCCACCGAGAGAGGAAGCCTGCACGTGGATGGTGGGCCCAGTCAACTCTTTGGGCGCACGATTTCGGAGTCCTCGGCACACGTATAAAGGTGGAAAGAACCCTACGTAGAGTCAAGCCGCGAAAAGCAAGAAGCCGCTCGACGTCCGCCGAAGCGCTACGTACGTGAGAAGCTGCGCACGTCCACGCCGCTTGAAGAAGATCCGCAAGATCTTGAAGCCTCGTGAAGCCGTACGTAGAGAGTTTTGTTGCGCGGTAATTTTTGTGCCGTGAGTTTGTCTCCCAAGCGAGTTATTATTTATACACTTAGGGTTTGGGGTTAAATCTAGGTGTGGGAAACACTTGAGCATGAGCGATTGTAAACTCTGATTCTCCGATTTTAGTGGATTATTTGTTATTGGCTCTCCCCGTGGACGTAGGTACCAATACTCGGACCGAACCACGTAAATTTCTGGTGTCCTAATTTTTCTCGTTTATTTCTCTAGTGATTTCGCGTTAACGTAATTTGCAAGATCTTGTCGTTTCCGCGTATTATATCCAAATAATTGGTATCAGTGTGTGGGGTTAGATTTCTTGATTGTGATTTGGGGCTTTTGTTTGTCTGATTATTATCTGGAAATTCTGTTATTGCAATTATGTCTGAGAGGAAATATGAGATTGAGAATTTGATGGGAGAAACAACTTTGTGTTATGGAGCATCAAGATGCGGGTTTTATTGACAACACAAGGTTTGGCCAAGGCACTAGATGGCGAAGATGAGTTGCCGATTATAATGAAAGCCTCAGAGAGGGGTAGAGCTTATGCAAAAAGCAAAGAGCATAACCCTATTAAATTTGTCGGATGAGGTCTTACTAGAGGTTATTGAGGAGAAAGATGCCGCAGCATTATGGGCAAAACTTCAAGCACTCTATGTGAAGAAAGGTTTGAACAATCACTTGTATATGCTAAAGAAGATGTTTCAGTTTAGATATACTGAAGGTACATCTATCAGAACCCATCTAGATGAATTCAATAAACTCATGTTGGATCTGAAGAACGTCGGTAAGAAACTTGATGATGAAGAACATGGCATGATGTTGTTAGCCTCTTTACCAGAGTCATGGGAGCACTTTATTGATTTGCTGTTGCAGGGGCGTACTACTATTACCTCAGAGGAGGTAAAGTCCGCCTTATTCTCTAAGGAGTGGCAAAGAAAGTTGCGAGATGATGGTCTGGCGAAAGGAGCAATGCAAGCACTGACGATTCGGGGGTAGAGAACAACATCGAGAGCCTAGTAGCAGCAGAAGTAAAAGCAAATCAAAATCATGCAATAGAAAGTCCAAAGGACGCGTGAAGTGCTTTGAGTGTCACGAGGAGGGGCACATTAGGAGAGATTGTCCAAAGCGAAGAAATAAGGTTGATAAGCAAAATGCTACAAGCAATGTGGCAAACGTTGCTAAGGGGAGCAATAGGGATGCAGAAGCTGTCTTATGTGCAACTGCTACTTTGTCAGGAGACGAATGGGTGCTAGATTCAGGGTGTTCTTATCACATGACGCCTAATAAGAACTGGTTTACTACTTACCAAGCTGCAGATGGTGGTAGGGTTCTTTTTGGGGAATAATGCAGTTTGAAAGGCTGTGGGGATAGGGAAAATTCGGATTCGGATGCACGATGGGGTGGTTCGCACATTGACAGATGTAAGGCATGTACCAGAGCTCAAGAAGAACCTTATTTCTCTGGGGACACTCGATGACATCAGGTGTAGGTACACCGCTAAAGGTGGAGTACTGAAAATCTCTCGAGGTGCCATGACAGTGATGAAAGGGAAGAAAGTGAATACTCTCTATCATTTACTGGGAGAGACCGTGATTGGAATCGCTACAGTTTCATCAGGTGAGTCAGACTCTAACTTGACTCAATTATGGCATATGCGTTTAGGGCACATAAGTGAGGCAGGTATGACGATGCTGAGTGAAAGGGGGTTGTTGAAGGGTCAGAAAATAGGAAAGCTAGACTTATGTGAGCACTGCATCTATGGGAAGCAGCATCGAGTTAAGTTTACTACAGCTATTCATTCGACCAAACGACCTGTTGAATATATTCATTCAGATGTCTAGGGCCCGTCTTCGGTTCCTTCGAAAGAAGGTGCCCGATATATGCTAACTTTTATTGACGATTATTCAAGGAATGTATGGGTATACTTTCTGAAGCACAAATATGAAGTGTTTGATCGGTTCAAGAAATTTAAGACATTGATTGATAAGCAGTCAGATAAGCAGATCAAGTGCCTGAGAACCGATAATGGCATGGAATTCTGTGGTAAAGATTTTACCGAGTTTTGCGAGAAAAAAGGTATTGTAAGACACCGCACAGTACCTAGGACACCATAGCAGAATGGCGTGGCAGAACGGAAGAACATAATCTTGCTTGAGCGAGCTCGATGCATGCTTTCACATATAGGACTTGGCAAGGAATTTTGGGCTGAAGCAGTGAACATGTCATGTTACCTGGTAAATCGATCTCCATTGTCTGCTATCGAATGGAAAACTCATGAGGAAGTATGGTCGGGGAATCCTGTTAATTATTCCAGATTACAAATATTCGAATGTCCTGCGTATGCTCATGCGAGTAATGGTAAGCTTGAGCCGAGGGCAAAGAAGTGCATATTTCTGGGTTATGCACATGGGGTGAAAGGCTACCGGCTGTGGTGCGCTGATCCCAGATCACCCAGTTTTCTAATCAGCAGAGATGTGATCTTCGACGAGACTGCAATGCTTCAACAGAAGAGTTCTGAGACACAACCAGCAGAGAAGACAGATCATGGTGTCATAAGTGAGGTGGAGCTTTAGGTGGAGACTCTAGAGACCTCGAAGGTAACAGAGGTTGAGACTGCAGATGAAGCTGCAATTCCTGAAGTCGGTACCACCGGTATGTTATGGTTATACAGATATTGCTTATGCATTGACTGTAGGTGATGAGGTGGAGTCATATGAACCTTCGTCTTATTCTAAGGCGATGGCTAGTCCAGAGTCATCGCAGTGGCTAGGGGCTATGAGTGAAGAGATGGAATCACTCCATCGAAATCAAACATGGGAGTTGGTTAAGTACCTAAGAGCCAAAACATTGTTGGAAGTAAATGGGTCTTCAAATGGAAAGAGGGCATTCCTGGTGTCAAGGCAGCGAGGTATAAGGCAAGACTTGTGGCGAAGAGATATACACAGCGTGAGGGCATTAACTACAATGAGGTGTTCTCTCCTGTGGTAAGACATACTTCTATTTGTGTTTTACTTGCCTTAGTTGCTTTGCAGGATCTCGAGTTAAAGCAGCTAGATGTGAAAACTGCATTTCTTCACGATGAGTTGGAGGAGCAGATTTACATGAGGCAACCAGAGGGATTTGCTATTCCAGGTAAGGAAGATCATGTTTGCTTGTTAAAGAAATCTTTGTATGGGCTGAAATAGTCTCCTAGGCAGTGGTATAAACGTTTTGATACTTTCATGGCTAGTCAAGACTATTCAAAAAGTCAGATGGATAGTTGCGTTTACTTTAGGAGATTTGAGAATTGTTCTTTAATTTATCTACTTTTATATGTTGATGATATGCTGATAGCAGCTAAGGATATGTCTGATATTGATGTGCTGAAGAGGTAGTTGAATGCTGAATTTGAGATGAAAGATTTAGGTGCTGCAAAGAAAATTTTGGGTATGGAGATTTTGCGTGACAGGACTGCAGGAGTTTTACGTCTGTCTCAAAAGAAATACATTGAGAAGATTGTGGCACGTTTTAACATGCAGTCAGCGAAAATCTGTAAATACAGCTTTAGCGAAGCACTTTAAACTTTCAGATAAATTATCACCGTAGACTGAGAAGGAGGAGGAGCATATGTCTTGTGTTCCTTATTCTAGTGCCGTGGGTAGTATTATGTATGCTATGGTGTGCATTAGGCCTGATATTTCACAAGCTGTTAGCATTGTTAGTTGCTATATGAAGCATTCTGGTAAAGCTCATTAGGAAGCTGTGAAGTAGATCCTCAGATATTTGAAGGGAACAATAGACGTGGGTATAATATACCAGAGGGACAGCAATGGCAGTGAGACCACTGGTTTTGTGGATTCGGATCACGCCGGTGACTTGGATGATTGTAGGTCTTTAGCAGGGTACGTATTTACGTTAGCGGGTAGTGCAATTAGTTAGAAAGCGTCCTTACAGGATCACATTGCCTTGTCTTCGACTGAGGCAAAGTTCATGGCACTAACCTTTGTAGCGAAAGAGGCGATATGGTTACAAAGTTTACTCTTGGACTTTGGGTTAGAACAGAAAAGTGTGGATATACACTGTGATAACCAATGTGCGATATATTTGACGTATAATCCAGTATATCACGAGCAAACGAAATATATCAATATCAGGTACCACTTTATCCGAGATGTCTTAGCTAAGTGTATTGTTACTGTTAAAAATATTGCTACAACAGATAACCCGGCAGACATGATGACTAAGTCTGTTCCTTTGACGAAGCTCAAGTTCTGCTTAAGCTCTATTGGCATCTGTGGAGAGTGAGCGCCCGTCGGGGTGTTGGGAGAGCAGCATGAATGATGAGCACTATAACTTGGTTTCAAACATCGAGTCAATGTGGAGAATTGTTAAATTATATCTCGTGTTTTTCACTAAATAAAAAAAAAAAGAGGGAAACTTTCTTCTTTGCTGTTGTGGAATTCAAATTGAAGAAGAAGAATGAAGCCGTGAAGCCTCTGGACGTGGACGATTAATGGTGGGGCCCAAGGTCAAAGGTTTGACCTTGGGCACACTCGCGTACACACACACTTTTGGCGTGAAGTCCAAGCATGGAAATAGAAGGTGGTGGGCCCATTCTTTCTTCACCCAGAGAAGCCGCCCAAAAGAAGTCCACCGAGAGATGAAGCCTGCACGTGGATGATGGGCCCAGTCAACTCTTTGGGCGCACGATTTCGGAGTCCTCAGCACACCTATAAAGGTGGAAAGAACCCTACGTAGAGTCAAGCCGCGAAAAGCAAGAAGCCGCTCAACGTCCACCGAAGTCCTACGTATGTGAGAAGCCGCGCACGTCCACGCCGCTTGAAGAAGATCCGCAAGATCTTGAAGCCTCGCGAAGCTGTACGTAGAGAGTTTTGTTGCGTGGTAATTTTTGTGCCGTGAGTTTGTCTCCCAAGCGAGTTGTTATTTATATACTTAGGATTTTTGGTTAAATCTAGGTGCAGGAAACACTTGAGCGATTGAGCGATTGTAAATTCTGATTATCTGATTTTAGTGGATTATTTGCTGCTAGCTCTACTCGTGGACGTAGGTACCGATACTCGGACCGAACCACGTAAATTTCTGGTGTCCTGATTTTTCTCGTTTATTTCTCTGGTGATTTCACGTTGACGTAATTTGCAAGATCCTGTTATTCCCGCATATTATATCCAAACATTGTAGGCCGTGAAAATGAAAAAACGGAACTTCTCCCCATTGCAGCGACATAGCCACGAGCTGAAGATGACTAGTAAGAGGAACAAGAAGGTGGTGAAGATGACTTGGAGGTCGATCTGCAAGAGCCTCCTCACGAGAGTTTTTAGGGAATTCATGCTGCCCAACGTGACATTGCAGTTACTGATTGTCGCCAACGCCATTTCCATCTTTAGTTTCATTTCTGTCGAATTCTTCATGTTTGGTACTGATTACTTTGCTGGTTACTCAGCTTCTAATTAGAAAAACAGATGTTAGAATTTCTATCCGAGAGAGAGAGAGAGATTCAAAGTTTTGACTATGCTAGAGTTTTGAAAACATCTTTATGGACAAAAACTACTGGAGAATCGATGCCTTTGGGAGGTCCGAGGGAAAGGAGAGAGGGAAAACAACTAATCAAGATAATGAACTGCCTCAGTGATCCCTACCACAGATTCGTGATCTTAACCATAGATTCATGTGAATGAGGTTATGTTTGAAATCAATCCCCCAGCGCATCAATAATTGAGATTCATTGAGATACTTTGCAATAAAGAGGGTACTCGCAGAGGATGAATGTCTTTAATAAAGAATAGTGTCATAATTTCTGTTCTACTTTTTCACAATCAACCAACATGATTTGAAGTATTTTTTCAATCTTTACTGTCTCGACCTACCTCTCAGGTTTAAAGATATTACTTAAAAGATGGGCCTACGGCCCTCATTTTAAACATGGGCTCTCCCAAGTCCAAGTCTCGCACGACGTTGGATATTCAAATTGATATTGTGAGAATTTTCTCAAAATAAGTTGCCATTAATCTATTAGGGTTGACTAGAAACCAAGTGATGTGTGAGAATATACTTTACTCCTTATGCAACCAAAGAATTTAAATTTGGAGACTTGATTGCACTAATTAACTAATTAATACCCTTTTGGTATCTAATGTTATTAATTTTAAAAAATAAAATTGTCCAACAGTTATCGTGCGCTACTGAAGCATAAGCCCGACCCAGCATATCCTTTATTAAGCTCATGGAATTTTATTTTTTTCTATTTTCTATCTTTTATTCTTTTTCCTATTTCCCCTGCCCCGTCTTCTTCCTTGGGCGGTCTTCCTCAACGAGATCTTCAAAAATTCATTAAACTAACTCATGCCGGATCTCTAATTGATCCGACGTCAACACCTAATATCGCCAACATCTTTGCCAGCCACTACTCCGACACCGGACTTACTCTGGCAACATTAATGTCACCAAAAACAAACGCCATTCCAACGGACAAAACACTGAGACAAAGAAAAAGGGACTAACTGGGGCAGCCTCCTTCTGGATTAGAGATCACTTATATAGGGAGACACACCCGAAAGAGGTTTCTAGGTTTGTATAGTTGCACTGCATGGCTGTTTCTCTTTGGATCTTTGATCATTTGGATAATGTTGTTAGGCCTGTGATGCTGATAACTAGGGAAAAGAGAAAACGAAAACAAAAGAAAGCTGAAAGTTATGGGGGAAGTGAAAGTGAAGGATGCTGATATGGTTCTTGGTTTTGTGAAGTCTTGCTATGCTTATTTAGGCAAAATAAGTTTGTCTCCATTTCCTTTGTCATTTGTACCGTCCATTTTGAAGCAGATTTTATGGTGATTGTGGGGAGTCCCAAAACTATAATGAGACGACATCGATGTTTATTTGACTGAATTCTTGAGTCCTTTTTTTTTTATTTTTCCTTAAATGCCATAAATTGATATTCTTTGATGGTCTCGTTTAGGTGGCCAAGGAACTGAGGATGGACTTGATTAGGAAGACAAATGTAGAGTTGGATGTCCAAAACGAACTTTGGGAACATGTGGAAATCATGTTCAATGCTCAGCATGCGCCATTGAAGCTTGAATGGATGATGCAGTGAATGACATTACGACAATGGATGATGTTATAAGGAACTGTGGTGATAGACTTGTTACTCTAGAAGAAACTATCACGAAAATGATTTCCTCTACTGGTAGGTGACTGCCCCATACCGGTTATTAACTACTTGTTTTCTTTTTTTTCCTATAACCAGTAGCATTACAATTTTTTTTCTTGCATTTCTTAGTTCTTTGATGAAAGAAGTGAAATACATAACAATTATTTCTTGTCTTTCTTTATTTTTAGATGAAAGGAGTGAAATTGAGAGTCCAAATGAAAAAATACAACGTATTGAAGCTAAAATCCTTGATATCCAAAAGGAACATGTGGAGATGCAGGACAAGGCAAATGAAGTTTTGGCTGTATTTAACAATCATCTTGGGGTTTATATGACGTTTTACAACATCAGAATAGTGATGCTCGATATGCACTCATACATATGGTTATTTTGGATTTTGGGGACTTTTTTGGTAGGGATGACGCTCCAAGTTATGAATTCATACTCGAAGATACAAAAGATTTGTAGGAAATGAGCAAGTTTGATCAAAGAGTTGACTGAATTACTTATTGAGGCTCAGACATTGTAGAAGGATTTGCAACACTTGCTTCTAACTTGAAGCACAATCTATCGGCAATTTCCTACATTTTCGTGTCTTTTCTGATCATCCCAGTTCTATGCCTGCTTATCATATGTGGTGGGATGATTTATTACTATTCTCAAGAAGGCAGTAAGATAATTTCTCTGTGCTTTTTTTGAGTTATGTTCAATTACTAATGTTTGGTCTGATGTGCTTTAATAATCAAAGCAAATGAAGTGCTAGGACCTGTCCTTAAATTCATTGAGAAAATATGAGATTTAGTAGGTAAACTTTTCTCTTGGTTATATAATGCCGGAAAGAAATACAACTCTATATCTATATATTAGAGATGTGGCTGGAGATCGATTTTAAAACTAGATTATTTGTGAGTATCGCTTTTTGCAACAGGGAATTGCCACAAACACAATATGCATTCTACTAGTTGGGATTGGCTTTGGTAGTTAATCTCTACGCTAAAAAAATGTCGGGTCATTGTTTTTGAATGTTTGAGAATGAAGGAGAGCCTCTTTTGTTCTGTTGATAGGGGCCATCAATTGACCTATAAACAATTGCTGCTTTGACCGATGCCTCTCAAGCAATGAAATTATGCTTCTGTGAGGATCGATCTTCATTAATTGAAATAGTTGTAGTTTTCATGATACAAGAGAAAAAGAGGAAAAAGAACCGGGTCCGTGAAGGCGTGGGAGAGAAGAAGAAGTTGGCCAGTAGTTTTTGCAACATAGGCCATGACAAACCTCTCTTGAACTTTGAGCGGTTTAGAGTAGGAAACCTCATCTTGTATAGCGGTAAGAGTAGGAGATCTAGTATGGCGGGTAGAGTATGAGGTGGCATCATTTTCGCATCTTATATATTTGCACGCTAGATGTGTTGCTTATATGTCAATTCTGCCTATGCATAGTCTCTTTTAGATTATTTGTTGCTCTTCTGAATATCTTTGCTTAGCATAGGATAGGAAATAGAGGAATGGGCACAGGACAAAGCCATGCCCTGCAGTCAATTTTTCACCAAAAATGCTTCTACGAAGAAAAGAGAAAAATTAATTGTTATCGGTATCGGATAATGAACTGAAAGGGTGACGAAAGATAGCAAATGGAACTGTAAAGTAAACCGATGTATGGAATAGGTACTCATGGATAGTGGGGAAGAAGGAATGAGTACCCATTCCTCTATGAAAAAGATCACTTGATCAAAATGAAAGTATGTAACATGGACTTTCAAATGCAACAAATATCACAAAGAATTATCGATCGAACACATCGAAACGACCTCTTCAAGAAGCATATACGCATGGTTCACATTGACCAGCCATGAATCAATATGGATACTTTCTAGGAGCAGATAATTCGTTTGGTAAATTCAATATATGTAATATGTATTATCCACACTCATGTTAGTTTGTCAAGAAAATGTAAATGGGGATCATTTTAAGGATTGAGATATGTCGATTAAGGGAGATTTCGGGAGCCAATATGACAATTTTTAGGGTTTGCCTCTTGGTCTTTTCCCACAATTACTCACGTTAGTCTGTTAAGAAAATGTAAATATGGATTATTTTAAGGATTGAGACATGTTGATTAAAAGAAATTTCGGGAGCCAATATGACAATTTTTAGAGTTTGCCTCTTGGTCTTTTTCCACAATTACTCATGTTACTCTGTCAAGAAAATGTAAATATACACTATTTTAAGGATTGAGACATGTTGATTAAGGGAGATTTCGGGAGCTAATATGATAATTTTTAGGGTTTGCCTCTTGGTCTTTTCCCACAATTACTCATGTTACTCTGTCAAGAAAATGTAAATGTGCATTATTTTAAAGATTGAGATATGTTGATTAAAGGAGATTTCGGGAACCAATATGACAATTTTTAGGGTTTGCCTCTGTCTTTTTCCACCATTAATGTTTTTTCTTTTCTTTTTATAACATAAATTTGATTCTCTCCGATCCGATCGAATAAAAAATATGCACTTCAGAGCTTCTCTTACCATCATACTCAATTGGCAAGAACTCCTGGAGTTGTCCATGTGAAACTCTCACCACCCATCATGTATAGCATGGCGTGATGTCTTTGCATAATTCGACATTTCAATTATTGTTAGATGCGTCTTTTATATATATATATATATATATATATATATATATATATATATATATATATATATAAAGCCACGTAAGCTTTGGCATGATTTTTTGCATCAAACTCCAGCAAATGTTGTGATTAATGGATTCGAGAGTGTGAGATACAGGTTTTAGTAGTTGAATGATCATTAATCGAACAAGGATGAACTTGATTAGGAAGACGAATGTAGAATTGGATGTTCAAAATGGACTTTGGGAACATGTGGAAATCCTGTTCGATGCTAAGCATGCACAATTGAAGCTTGAAATGTATGATGCAGTGAATGACATTACGACAATGGATGACGTTATAAGGAACTGTAGTGATAGACTTGTTGCTCTAGAAGAAACTATCAAGAAAATGATTTCCTCTACTGGTACATGACTACCTAAAACATATTACTAGCTACTCGTTTTCTTTTTTTCCCTGTAGCCAGTAGCATTACAATTTTTTTTCTCATCTTTCTTTGTTTTCTGATGAAAGGAGTGAAATACATTACAATTATTTATTGTCTTTCTTTATTTTCAGATGAAAGGAGTGAAATTGAGAGTCCAAATGAAAAAATACAACGTATTGAAGCTAAAATCCTTGATATCCAAAATGAATGTATGGAGATGCAGGACAAGAGAAATGGAGTTTTGGCTGTATTTAACAATCATATTGGGGTTTATATGATGCTTTACAACGTTGGAACAGCGATGCTTGATATGCACTCATACATATGGTCATTTTGGATTTTGGGGACTTTTTTGGTAGGGATGACGCTCCACATTATGAATTCATACTCGAAGATACAAAAGATTGGTAGGAAGAGAGCGAGTTTGATTAAAGAGTTGACTAATTTACTTGTTGAGGCTCAAACATTGAGTGACTCCAGAAGATTTTGGCATAAGGATTCTCGACTCTTGCTTCTAACTTGAAGCATAGTCTATCAGCATTTTCCTATATTTTCGTGTCTCTTCTGATCATCCTAGTTCTATGCATGCTTATCATATGCGGTGGGATGATTTATTACTCTTCTCAAGAAGACAATAAGATAATTTCTATGTATTTTTTTTTATTTATGTTCAATTACTAATGTTTGGTCCGACGTACTTTAATAGTCAAAGCAAATGAAGTGCCGGGACCTGTCCTTAAATTCACTGAGGAAATATGAGAATTAGCAGGTAAAATTTTCTCTTGGTTATATAATGCCAGAAAGAAATACAACTCTGTATCTATATATTAGAGATGTGGCTGAAGCTTGATTTTAAAATCAGATTGTTTGTGAGTATCGCTTTTCGCAACAGGGAATTGCCACAAACTCAATATGTATTCTGTTGGTTGGGATTGACTTTGGTAGTTAATCTCTGCGCCAACAAAATGTCTGGTCATTTTTTTTGACTGTTTGAGCCATATGAAGGAGAGCCTCTTTTGTTCTGTTGATAGGGGCCACCAATTGACCTATAAACAATTGCTACTTTGACCAATGCCTCTCAAGCGATGAAATTATGCTTTTGTGAGGATCGATCTTCAGTAGTTGAAATAGTTGTAGTTTTCATGATACAAGAGAAAAAGAGGAGAAAGAACCGGGTCCCTGAAGGCGTGGGAAAGCAGAAGAAGCTGGCCGGTAGTTTTTGCAACAGATGCCATGACAAACCTCCCTTGAACTTTGAGCGGTTTAGAGTAGGAGGCCTCATCTTGTATAGCGATTAGAGTAGGAGATCTAGTATGGCGGGTAGAGTAGGAGGCATCATCATTTTGACATCTTGTATATTTGCACGCTAGATGTGTTGTTTATATGTCAATTCTGTCTA
Source organism: Eucalyptus camaldulensis (assembly GCA_019915185.1). NCBI lineage: Eukaryota > Viridiplantae > Streptophyta > Magnoliopsida > Myrtales > Myrtaceae > Eucalyptus > Eucalyptus camaldulensis. The sequence goes on from JAHSVA010000012.1 coordinate 13,654,437, forward strand.
TACATAGTCTCTTTAGGATTATTTGTTGCTCTTACGAATATTTTTGCTTAGCATGGGCTAGGAAATAGAGGAATGGGCACGGGATGAAGCCATGCCCCGCAGTCAATTTTTCACCGAAAATGCTTTTACGAAGAAAAGAGAAAAATTAATTGTTATCGATATCGGATAATGAACTAAAAGGGTGACGCAAGATAGCAAATGGAACTGTAAAGTAAACCAGTGTGTGGAATAGGTACTCATGGGAAGCGGGTATGAAGGAATGAGTATTGAGTCCTCTATGGAAAAGATCACTTGATCAAAATGAAAGTAGATAACATGGACTTTCAAATGCAACAAACATCACAAAGAATTATTAATTGAACACATCAAAACGACCTCTTCAAGAAGCATATACGCATAGTCCACACTAACCAGCCATGAATCAATATGGATACTAATATTCTAGGAGAAGATAATTGGTTTGGTAAATTCAATATGTGTAATATATATTATCCACACTCATGTTAGTCTGTCAAAATATGTAAACGTGTATCATTTTAAGGATTGAGATATGTTGATTAAGGAAGATTTCGGGAGCCAATATGACAATTTTTAGGGTTTGCCTCTTGGTCTTTTCCCACAATTACTCACGTTAGTCTGTCAAGAAAATGTAAATGTGGATTATTTTAAAGATTGAGATATGTTGATTAAAGGAGATTTCGGGAGCCAATATGACAACTTTTAGGGTTTGCCTCTGGGTCTTTTCCCACAATTACTCATGTTAGTCTGTCAAGAAAATGCAAATGTGCATTATTTTAAGGATTGAGATATGTTGATTAAGGGAGATTTCGGGAGCCAATATGACAATTTTTAGGGTTTGCCTATTGGTCTTTTTCCACAATTAATGTTTTTTCTTTTCTTTTTATAACATAAATTTGATTCTCTCCGATCTAGTCAAATAAAAAATATGCACTTCAGAGCTTCTCTTACCATCATACTCAATTAGCAAGAACTCCTTGAGTTATCCATATAAAACTCTCGCCACCCATCATGTATAACATGACGTGATGTCTTTGCATAATTCGACATTTCAATTATCGCTAGATGCGTCTTTTAAGATTGATTTATGGGGAAGTTCTTTATATATATAAGGAATAAGTGTTCCAGAAGTCGTACAACTTGTCACGAAAGTGCATTTCAGTCCTAAAACTTGTCAAATTGTTTCAAACGAGTCCTAAGATTGACGCCGTAGCCTTTTCCGTTAAATATGCTGACGTGGCATTTTAAATAAGTTTTTTATCTTCCACGTGTAATTTTTAATTATTTTTTTAAAAATTAGATTTAAAAACTAAAAAAATCAAATTTATTCATTTTATCTTATTTTTACCAAATTTTTTTTTAAAAAGTTAAAATATTTATTAAAAAAAAACAGCGGCTCCTCCCCCCCCGCCGCCGCCCATCGCCGGAGGGGCCAGGCGACGGTCGTCGGCTCTGGGCGGGGGTGGTCGGGCCTCGCCGGCCCCAGGCGAGGGCCGGCGACCGTCACCCGCCCTGGGCGAGGCCTCGTCGGCCCTTGCTCGGCGCCGGCAAGGATCGCCAGATCTGGGCGAGCCTCGCCGGCCCCCCCGTGAGGGTCGACGACGACTCACCCAGGGGGGGCGATGGCCGCCGGCCCCCCGCAAGGGCCAGCGGGCCCAGATCTGGGCACCCGCACCAGAGCTGAGCGAGGGTGCCCCGATTTAGGCCCGTCGGCCCTCGCGGGGGGCCGGCGGCCGTTGCCCCCCTGGGTGAATCGTCGCCGACCCTCACGGGGGGGCTGGCGACCGTCGCCGGCCCTGGGCGAGGCCTCGTCGGCCCTCGCTCGAGGCCGGCGAGGCTCGCCTAGATCTGGCGATCCTCGCTGGCCCCGAGCGGGGGCCGACGAGGCCTTGCCCAGGGCGGGCGACGGTCGCCGGCCCTCGCCTGGGGCCGGTGAGGCCCGGCTACCCTTGCCTAGGGCTGGCGACCGTCGCCCGGCTTCGGCGACGGGCGGCAATGGCCGCGGTGGTGGGGGAGAAGAGCTGCGGTAATTTTTTTTAATAATTTTAAAAATAAATTTTTTAACTTTTCTTTTTAGTTTTTGTTGAAAATAGGATAAGAATAAATTTAATTTTTTTAGTTGTTAAATCTATATATTTTTTAAAATGGATAAAAAATAATTAAAAAATACACATAGAAAATTAAAAAAATTATTTAAAATGCCACGTCAGCATATTTAACGGAAAAGGCTAACGGCGTCGATCTTAGGACTCGTTTGAAACAATTTGACAAGTTTTAGGACTTAAATGCACTTTTTGCAAGTTTTAGGATTGAAATGCACTTTTGTGATAAGTTGTAGGACTTCTGGAACACTTATCCCTATATATAAAGCCACGTAAGCTTTGGCATGATTTTTTGCATCAAACTCCAACAAATGTTGTGATTAATCGATTCGAGAGTGCGAGATAAGGGTTTTAGTAGTATAATGATCATTAATTGAACAATGATGGACTTGATTAGGAAGACGAATGTAGAGTTAGATGTCCAAAATGAACTTTGGGAACATGTGGAAATCCTATTTAATGCTAAGTATGGGCCATTGAAGCTTGAAATGGATGATGCAGTGAATAACATTACGACAATGGATGATGTTATAAGGAACTGTGGTGATAGACTTGTTGCTCTAGAAGAAACTATCAAGAAAATGATTTCCTCTACTATTAGGTGACTGCCCCATACCTATTATTAGCTCCTCGTTTTCTTTTTTTTTTTTCCTGTAGCCAGCAGCATTACAATTTTTTTTTTATCATCTTTCTTTGTTTTCTGATGAAATGAGTGAAATACATTACCATTATTTCTTGTTTTTCTTTATTTTCATATGAAAGGAGTGAAATTGAGAGTCCAAATGAAAAAATACAGCGTATTGAAGCTAAAATACTTGATATCCAAAAGGAACAAGTGGAGATACAGGACAAGGCAAATGGAGTTTTGGTTGTATTTAACAATCATCTTGGGGTTTATATGACGCTTTACAACGTCGGAACAGTGATGCTCAATATGCACTCATACATATGGTCATTTTGAATTTTGGGGACTTTTTTGGTAGGGATGACGCTCCAAGTTATGAATTCATACTCGAAGATACAAAAGATTGGTAGGAAGCGAGCGAGTTTGATCAAAGAGTTGACTGAATTTCTTATTGAGGTTCAGACATTGAGTGACTCCAGAAGACTGGCAGAAGGATTCTCAACTCTTACTTCTAACTTAAAGCACGGTCTATCGGCATTTTCCTACATTTTCGTGTCTCTTCTAATCATCCCAGTTCTATGTCTGTTTATCATATGCGATGGGATGATTTATTACTCTTTTCAAGAAGGCAGTAAGATAATTTCTCTATGTTTTTTTTTTTTTTGAGTTATCGACAATCCTGTGGCCAGTGTGCTGTGGGCGGTAATCCTACGGTGGCAGTCGGCGGTTATGTGGCACGCGTGCGATGATCGTGCGGCAGTTGTGCGACGGTCGTGCGATGACAATTGGTAGTCGACGGTCCGTGAGTGAGAAGAAAAATCAAATAAATACAAAAATTTATAAATTTTTACCATGCGCATTTCTATTCTTTTGCTATTCCAAGAATAGAAATTTTGTATAATTACCAAACACCTTATTTTACTCAGAAATTGTTCCCAAAGTAGAAATAGAAAAAAAAAACTATTTCTGAAAAGAAATAGTTCCTCGGAATAGAAACGTTGCCATGCCACCCTTACTCTACTCAAGAAGGCGGTAAGATAATTTTTCTGTGTTTTTTATGAGTTTTGTTCAATTATTAATGTTTGGTCTGATGTGCTTTAATAATCAAAGTAAACGAAGTGCCGGGACCTGTCCTTAAATTCACTAAGAAAATATGAGAATTAGCTAGTAAACTTTTCTCTTGGTTATATAATGCCGAAAATAAATTCGACTTTGTATGCTATGTATTAGAGATGTGGCTGGAGCTTGATTTTAAAACTAGATTGTTTGAGTATCGCTTTTCGCAACAGGAAATTGCCACAGACTCAATCTGCATTCTGCTGGTTGGGATTGGCTTTGGTAGTTAATCTTTGCGCTAAAAAAATGTCGGGTCATTGTTTTTTACTGTTTGAGCCAAATGAATGAGGGCCTCTTTTGTTCTATTGATAGGAGCCATCAATTAACCTATAAACAATTGTTGCTTTGACTGATGCCTCTCAAGCAATGAAATTATGCTTCTGTGAGGATCGATCTTCAATAGTCGAAATAGTTGTAGTTTTCATGATACAAGAGAAAAAGAGGAGAAAGAACTAGGTCCCTGAAGTCGTGGGAGAGAAGAAGAAGTTGGCCGTTAGTTTTTGCAACAGAGGCCATGACAAACCTCTCTTGAACTTTGAGTGGTTTAGAGTAGGAGGCCTCATCTTGTATAGTGGTTAGAGTAGGAGATCTAGTATGGCGGGTAGAGTAGGAGGCAGCATCATTTTGGCATCTTGTATATTTGCACACTAGATGTGTTGTTTATATGTCAATTCTGTCTATACATAGTCTCTTTGGGATTATTTGTTATTCTTATGAATATCTTTGCTTAAGATGGGATAGGAAATAAAGGAATGGGCACAGGACAAAGCCATGCCTCGTAGTCAATTTATCATCGAAAATGCTTCTACGAAGATAAGAGAAAAATGAATTGTTATCGGTATCGGATAATGAACTAAAAGTGTGACGCAAGATAGCAAATGGAACTGTAAAGTAAACCGGTGTATGGAATGGGCATTCATGGATAGCGGGTACGAAGGAATGAATACCCATTCCTCTATAGAAAATATCATTTGATCAAAATGAAAGTAGGTAACATGGACTTTCAAATGCAACAAACATCACAAAGAATGATCAATTGAACATATCAAAATGACCTCTTCAAGAAGCATATACGCATGGTCCACACTGACAAGCCATGAATCAATATGGATACTAATATTCTAGGAGAAGATAATTCGTTTGGTAAATTTAATATATGTAATATGTATTATCCACACTCATGTTAGTCTGTCAAGAAAATGTAAATGTGCATTATTTTAAGGATTGAGATATGTTGATTAAGGGAGATTTCAGGAGCCAATATGACAATTTTTAGGGTTTGTCTCTTGGTCTTTTCCCACAATTACTCATGTTAGTCTGTGAAGAAAATGTAAATTTGGATTATTTTAAGGATTGAGATATGTTGATTAAATGAGATTTCGGGAGCTAATATGATAATTTTTAGGGTTTGCCTCTTGGTCTTTTCCCACAATTACTCATGTTAGTCTGTCAAGAAAATGTAAATGTACATTATTTTAAGGATTGAGATATGTTGATTAAGGGAGATTTCGGGAGTCAATATGACAATTTTTAGGGTTTGTCTCTTGGTCTTTTCCCATAATTACTCATGTTACTCTGTCAAGAAAATGTAAATGTGCATTATTTTAAGGATTGAGATATGTTGATTAAGGGAGATTTCGGGAGTCAATATGAAAATTTTTAGGGTTTGCCTCTTGGTCTTTTTGCACAATTAATGTTTTTTTTTCTTTTCTTTTTGTAACATAAATTTGATTCTCTCTGATCCAGTTGAATAAAAAAATATGCACTTCAGAGCTTCTCTTACCATCATACTCAATTACCAAGAACTCCTAGAGTTGTCTATGTGAAACTCTCGCCACCCATTATGTATAGCATGACATGATGTCTTTGCATAATTTGGCATTTCAATTATCGCTAGATGTGTCTTTTAAGATTTCTTTATGGGGAAGTTCTATATATATAAAGCCACGTAAACTTTTGTAGGATTTTTTGCACCAAACTTCAACAAATGTTGTAATTAATGGATTCGAGAGTGCGAGATACGGGTTTTATTAGTTAAATGATCATTAATCAAACAAGAAAATATGAAATACAAATTGGATTTGCTATTTGAAGGTGAAATTAATAATAGTATATTTTGTAGTAATACTGATGCAGATCACACTACACTCGCATCAGCCCCGCCTGTCATATTTTTTCGAACTTAAGGATCGAAGAAGTACCGAAAGCAAAAGGATTGAAAGAATTGATAGATCAAGCCACACAAAAGAGACTGAATTCATCACATTACAACTTCAATTTAACAAATATCAAAATACATAGATTCTCTCATTATCATAGAATATGCTTAAATAAGAACTTCATCTACTAATATATGAGTCTGGTAAGCTGGTGAAATTAAAGTCTATATTGTGATCTACCAGCCTGTGAAACTTGGAAAAGGAAATGGACACACCATGTGACAAGTTTCACGAAACATGATCTTTCACATGGATTTTGGAGAGCTTGAGAAAATATACCATTTTGGACCTATTTTCTATATGCGAAGATCCGTTTCTTCTTTCTCCTTTTTGATTTCCTTTTAAGCTTGACTTCCGGATTTTGCTTGTTTGTCCAAGGTCATGTAAATATAAGTATAACCTTTTGGACATATTTTCTATATGCGTATGCGTTAGTATCTAGGATATCAAAAAAAAAAAAACATCAATATTAATATTGTAGGAAAAAAATAGTTGTTCAAAAATGCTAATGGCTCGAGATAATGAATGTCAAATCACGCATGTCAAATAAAAAACTAATTAAAATCATAAATTCAAGTTAAGTTCATAGTATGAGTGGCTAAAAAACCATAAAATGAAAGGGAATCTTAGTTTAAACAGAATGAAAGGGAACCTTAGTTTGTAGGTGTTAATTATAGAGACTCCACTACTGTTAAAAAAAAATTAATTGAACTTTTGTATGTAATAAAGGACGTAGTATAAAATCATTAAAGTTCGTTAGTTTTTGGTTTTTCCGTTTTGTGTTGAATAAAATCCATAGAATGGAACGGACACAAATCCTAGTTGGAAGAGAAATGAGTGAGGAGTGCAAGAAAATATTCATTGCAAAGATTGATCAATCCCTGGCAAATAAGAGTTTGGTGGGTTGTTCTTAAAGACAACCACTAAGTAAGAGCTTGATACTAAAAACGTATATAGAGGGATAGCCTACAGTAGACCATGTCAATCCAAAGAACCTAAAAGGAGAGATGCAAAATTTGGATAAAAATTTTGGGATCCATATGAAGACTAAGAATTTTTGGAAAAAAAACGAGTTCACCCCCATCAATCAGGTCTAGTTTGTGTAGACCTAACCGCAATTCCTTAAGATGCTTCCGGGCTGTGTGGACAGGCTTGGGTAACGACCCGACGGGTCGGTTTGAGTAAACAATTGTCGCTCAATAACCCGACAGCCGAAACCTGAACTTTCGGACCCAAAAATAACGAAGTACCCGAAAACCCAAGACCCGCCCTGCCCAGCAGCCACGAGGCCTAGCGAAGCAGCCATTCTACGAGAGAGCCTGGCCCAGCCCATTCGTTGATTGGAATTGGAATGGCATCACATCGTTGATTCTAGACCAAGCATAAGGCAGTCCATTGTTCTCATTGGTTGGGAATGTCAAAACATCTCAGAGTTGGCATTTTAAAATAATAACTTTTAAGTTGTTCCTGATGTGCCTGTACCTCCGTAGGTGAAGGAAGACCTATATCTTTACCACGTTCAGAGTTCCTTTATGGCGGATGGTGCTACATGTAATCTTGCTTCATATTGTTATTGGATGCTTTAGCTTGCTACTTAGTGTAACGGATGATGTAGATGGTCAGCTGATTTGGTTTTTCCTTTTCATTTTTTTGTGGTATCTTGAGTCCTTAAAATACTTTGATCTTGAGGCCTTAAAATGCTTTGTATCTGATCATCTTTCTTGCACACGACCTTTGTTGGCAGTTTAAGTATTAGTCTTCTCTGCTGAATGATTATAAGTAAATCAGGATATTTTTGCTGGCTAAAGTTTCATCATGAGTTTGCATATCTTTTGAATTTCTTCTGCTCTCTTAAACATTTCTGCGGAAGTGTTGGCCCTATAACTGTACTCTAATTACTTCTTGTATACATCCTTTGATTAGGTCAATGACTTCCAGCTTCACAGGAGTTATGGCTGGGGTGGGAATGAAATAAAAGTTTCGCATGGAAAGGTGAAAGGTGTTCCAGTGTACTTTTTGGAGCCACAAAAAGGGTAAATATTTTCTGTAGAACCGTTTGCTTCTTATGAGACTCACACTCTCCATTACATGGGTCCATCTTACTACAGGAGTTGTCTATTACAAGCTAACTTTTTGAGAAATGTCTAATCTGAGCTGTGTGCTTCTATATGAAATGCTGTCTTTGAAAGCTCTATGAAGGGACTCTTTTGTGGAAACTACAGTGTCAAATTTGTTTCATAAAAGATAAAGTTGAAGGGGACGGAAAATGAATGTGCCCGCTTTAATGTGGCACGTACCAGAAAGTTTACTATCTACTTGGTTTATCTAAAATATGCTGTTCTACCATGGGTCTGGAAGTTGCTTTCTGTGGCTAATTAAAGGAGGCATAGTTACTTGATTTATGGTAGGGTAGATCATAAATTCTGCTAATAGTTTGTAGATTATTATTTCAGCATAGGATTATAGATGCCTTGTGCTCTGCGTTCTGAGAGTGCTATGGAACTGACAACTTTTAGACCGTACATCTTAGAATACATACGTGTTGATTATTGCTAGTGACTAAAGAGTAAGGACTCATATTGCCCATGGAACTGCTGTTGTTCGTTATGGTTGTGAGTTTGTGATACTCAGATCTGACAGTCGATACTGATGCTCCTGGATCCTGTAAGCTAAAGAGTTCCTTAGACACCTGTGAGTTGTCCTTTTTCCATCTGTGTATCATTAGAAAATAATTGCATCTCATTTTTAATGTTAAGTGGATATTTTAAGGATATTGAAAACACACAAAGGCAACCTGCATGAGAACTTCTTTTAGTTTCCTCTGATTTAGTTGAATAATAGTTAAAAAGTAAATAATCATTTTTCAGTACATGTGAAAGACAGTTGTCGCGAATCTGGACATATAAAAAATATCTTTATGAACCTGTTAATTACAACTATAGCGCGATTATGTTCACAAGTTTTGCTATGTCATCGTTGGCTGTGCGCTTTTTTTTATTTATTGAAATATGTGGTTTATGGTAAAATCCACTAAGAAAAGGGCCTGAATCTGTCTTTTCCTTGCATAATTTTCTGGAGAGGCTGCGTATATGGCTGTAACAATGATGGCGAAAGATTGGGTTTCGTTTGCCATGCCACATCAGAGTTTCTACAACAAAGTGGCTTCCATCCTGTAAGATCAATTGATTGCTCTTGATCCTTGGGGTTATGATTTTCAGAGAAATGAGGGATTTTCACATCCAGATTACTGTATAAGTAATTTTGGTTGCTAATCATATGAATTGATTTTCTGTGCATTTTGACATTTATGCATACGCATACTTCGATGTATAGGTGGTGATATTAGGGTTTATGGATATTCACTTTGGCAGATTCACTTCTTGTAGAGATTAAATATCCTTATTGTTTCTTTTGTTAATTGCAAGGATGCTTTTTAAAGCTTATATCATAAATGCAAGTGTTCCATTTTTCCTCCTCATATGGTCTAACCTTTCCTGTTTCTTGATCTTTTGTAGGATATCATCTGCTGCCATCATTGGTCCGGTGCAACCTGTCTCATGGTTGTTTAAGGACCACTATGAGTAGTATGGTCTTAGCAAAGCTCGGATTGTCTTCACTATCCACAACCTTGAATTTGGGGCACATCTCATTGGGAAAGCTATGGCTTACTCGGACAAGGCTATAACTGTTAGTAATTCGCATTCATTCAACTTTTCATTTCATCTGATCCATATTTTATGATATTTTTCATGTGTGGACTTTTAGGGAAAATGGGATTTTGGTTTTATTTACCATAATTCTCTTCGGAAAGAGGATTGGCATTTCTCTTGTTGAGGATAAATTGCTCTTTTCAAAAGATGGATGTACTGTCTAGCTAAAGTTATAGGGATATGGGCATAGGTCCTTTGGCTTTTTTTCTTGATTTTGTAAGTCTTTTCATCTGTGCGACCTTCTAAATTGATTGGTAATCTCCTGACCTTTCTGCAGATATCCTACTTTTCATTATCAAAAAATGGTTTTGCAATTACTGATGGAGGAAGTGGTATTGCTGGTAATATCAGATTGATCATTACACGATCTTAGGTTTGCATCGTTCTTTGGTTGCAGGTCTCAAAACACTTATTCGAAAGAGATTTCTGGAAATCCTGTTATTGTTCCTCAACTACATAAATTTCATGGCATTCTGAATGGAATTGATCCAGATATAAGGGACCCATATAATTAGGGGTGTGCATGGTCCAGGCGGGCGGTTCCCGACCTAGAACCGGGAACGGCCCGCTAAGGACCGGTTCCGAAAAATTGGAACCGAGATCCACCCAGGAACCGGACCGCCGGTCCGGTCCGGTTCCCGGGTGGATCCATGGAACTGGTTCATCTTCATATCGACAAACCGCTTTCACTTGCTTTGCGGAACAAATTCAGCATTAAGAAGCAACGAACCCCATGAATTTAGTAGGGAAAGAAAACGCATTCCACACCCACTAATTAGAAACATAAAGTCAACGTTGCGGGCACATACATTGACTCATAAAATTATACCTAGCTAAAACTTCTATCCATCAAACATGTTAGCTACATAAAAAATCCCCAACCATATCTCACACGGTACAAAGATATCTTTTTAACTCACAAACTTACAATTACACAACTTCCCGAACTCAAACAAAGAACTTGGCAAAAAACCCAGCTAAATACCACATTCAAAGATCACCGAAATAGACAAATCAATAGCCTGATTAGGGTTTGTTAATAGTATTTATTTTTAATATTAAAAATTAATCGGTCCGGTCTGAGTGGGCGGGTGGACGGATCCGCCCATGGAACCGGGAACCGGACCGGTACCCACCGGTTCCCTCAAGAACTACCAGTTCCGGGCGGTTCTGGTCCGGTTCCGGGCGGTTCGGGCGGATCCCGATTCTCTTGCACACCCCTACATACAGTGACAAATTCATTCTTGTAAGCGTTTTGTACTTTGTTCTTTCCTTTCTCCTGCTATTTTTTTTTTTCAAAAAATAAAACGATTCATTTAACTCAATTCAGGCTGCTGTGAGACTTCTCTCCCTTGACCATGAAAATTCAATGTGTAACATCGTTCAGCAGGGAGGAACACCATATGTTGGTATAGCGTATAGAATGGCTTAAATGATTATTGCACCTAACCTATGCCGATTTTGCTGGTCATCGTAAGCTTTACTTCTCTACTTGGGATAAGATCCCTCAATTAAAAATTCTTCCAAGACAGAGATCTATTAAAGAATGCTTTTGTAATTTTATAAATGAAGAAATTGAAGATTCTATGTAATTCTGATCTTATGTAGCTGGAGTTGTCTCAATATATATATATATATATATATATATATATATATATATTTCAGTACTTAAAAATGACTTTTAGGCTGGTTGAAACACTTATTAACTCCCCTGATTGCAAAGGAAGAACTTGCATCACTTTCGTGGTTTTTGTTATGTCATGTGAAGTATCGACGCGTTTAAGAAATGTATATATGGATGAAGTTACACGACTTGAAAACGAGTGAAAGAAGAAATAAGGTAACATTGGCTCTCTTTACACTAAGTGCATTGCACTGTTTTTTTTTTTTCCTCGTGATGACAATTGTGGGGTGCAATCTAATCATATATCAAACTCATCAGGATATATTCTTTAAAACCGTCCTGTATAGCCAAAAATCTGTTCAGTTGGCAATGCACAACTGTAGATGCATTAGAAACTGTTGTTCTTATTTGTCCATGTCATTGATGCAGACTGAAGATATTTGTTCCTCTGGCATTCCTGGCACGGACTATTTTGGTACCAGTAAATTGGACGAATAGCACTGTAGAGCTGGCCAAGCTCGAGTGTGTGACTTCTAGCAATACTAACAAACTCTCAATTTCAAATGTCCCACTAGGATCAGTTACGTATGGAACTTTTGCTCATTTGGTCCAGCTTTCTTTTCCTTTTTTGGTAATCGCCAATGTAAGTCTGTGTTTCAGCGGTTGATAGGCTGCTAGTCGGTATTCAGTTTGGGGCGTGACTCCAATTATAGTGGACCTGCTGCTTATTTTCACAAGGCTTGCTTTATAGGCTTTCAGTTTAGTCTTTTGTATTCTTTTAGTTGTACTGAAACAATTGACCTGAGGATGAAAGGATAAAAAGAGTTTACCTGAAAAGTTGGAAAGGAATTATTCTGTGATTGGTGGGTTCACCAACTCTGTAATCTTGGACGTTTGGTGTAATCTTATGTACTGTAATTGAATGTGGTGGTCTTCAATCAAAGTACATTCATTATGATAGTCATGATATATCTGACTCCACTTGAACCAGACAAAAATAATGACTTTTTTCCATGTTTGTTAGAAGCAGAGTGCAGCTAGTGGTCGTGCATATAGATAAATGTTGCATTAATTAATTGGTACTTGATTTAGATGTTTCTCGTGAAGAGGAACTGTTGTTCTCTTTACCAGTGTTATGTAGGAGAGTTACTGCCATCTAAATCACTAGGGAAATAAAAGGGGGAGAACCAACTAACCTTCTAAAAACATGAGAAAGAAATGTCATTCTCATTTGCATTAGTAATATCACTTCAGTGCTTACTGGACTCTTGTTATAATTTGGTATCGGTTACTAGATACTATTATTTTTATGCACCATGTGGCAGGTTTTGGGCTCATATTGTAATGGCTCATGTATTTACTTTTTGGACATGCTTTGTGTTGCTTAAGGGGTAGGAGACGGTTGCTTCAATGCGGCTGCAGTTTGTTGTATCAGAATGGGGATGCGCTGATCAACTTTCAGTAGGGTGGACTGCATGTGTCGTTCTGAGCAACTTTCGGTAGGGTGGACTGTATGTGTTGTTTGGTGGAAATTAAGCTAGACAGATGATAATTTGTTAATGTTGATTTGGTTGAAATCTTTAATATTGGAACTTGGAGGCTATTTATTGCAAGGGTTTGTCTGTAATATCCTACAGTTTTCCGTGGACCCAAATCTTACCCGGTGCTTGTGAGGTTTTCAAGGGGACGATTTCAGGATGTGACCTGGTTTTCGCATCCCATGAGCGCTTTCAATGGGAGATCTAGAGCATGATGACAATGAAGTGCTTAGTGTGAGTATAGGCTATAGTCTAGTGACAAATGCAATCCCCTTTTACGTTTTATACTGACGTTATCGGGTTTTGTAGGCTCAGTTTTTCTTTCTCCCTTTTCTGTCTTTGTCGTCATTATTACTCTCTTCTTTATAGGTGTCGTTAGGAACATCATTTAATCTTGGCACGTGAAATTCTTATTTCATTTCAATTCTGTTTGCGAAATGGGGAATCACTTCCGCAGGTCAAGCCAAATAATTTGCAATGAGAAATGGTGGAATCAAGTAGTTTTTGGATATGGATTGATTAGCTTGCACAAACGTTGCCTCCTTAAGTACATGCTCTGATCGAGAAATTTTCAGTTTATCTTTCACTTGTTCTCCTCAGCTGCCGAATCCTTTTGGCCAAATCCTTGCACCAACCAAAGAAGCCTTAGTTGTAAAATTCACCCCAATGCAACATCTACTCTGTCATTTTCTACCAAATGAGCAATCTTGTGGAAAAGCTCTGGAGGAAAAAATCATAAATGCTATCCCACATGTTATCTTCTCTATAAAATCGGACAATCGTGTCCGAGGCGGTACTTCTTTCTTGCAAAAGAATCAATCCAATTTGAATCAATATGATCCTAAGAGATGATCGACTAGGTTCTTTCCTTATGCAAAATCCGGTCAATGCTAGAACAACCCTATATACTCATCCATGAGGATCTATCTTAGAAAGCAAGCCATACCAAATTATATGGTGGGTATCAGTTTAGCAGAGATCAATCCAGATCAAGGGGAATTACTATTTAACATAATTATTCTTAATCTTACTCATAGCAAGAATGCCATAAGTACTGTGAAACTTTGTTACATAATCTTGACTACAAGAACCACCTTCCGCATCGATGTCTTTGATATATCAAAGGGATTCTAGTCATGTGTATAATGTCATCACTTTGGATTAAACTCAAGGTAAATATTCCTAGAATTATATTACAAGACCAAAAATAGGATGTCTCTACTCAAAACATATGATGTAATAGTAGGAATACATTTAATGCATAGTAAGAGCTGCAAGTGATGTGACCAAAGACATTGCATAGTTAACTAGCCTGAGATCCACATGAATCGTACATAGGCAACCATTTACCATGGCAATCATCGGACGCTTGCAACAAATGCTATCAAACACTCGACTACTTCAGAAGCTATTCCTTCTCTCTAGTGCATTACGTGGTTTAGTAGAAGGACCTCTTTCAATCCCTGCATGAGAGAGCAAAGCCCACAAGTGAGTCACAAACTCGCCTCCTCTGGTCAAATGCTCTGCATGTGCTTTCACATTGTCCGAAGGTGCCACATATAACACCATTTCCGCCCAAAAGTCAGCCAAAATCCTCCAAATCATGTCCTTGTGTTCTATATCATTAGCGAGCTGATTCCCAAGCCGAGCACCCTGGTTGATAACAGTTTCTCCACACGCAGAAAGACCACTATTGTTTTCCTTCATCTTCTTAACCCGGTCCTTCATTCTCTTGCACTTTCGAAAGAAGTCCTTGGCTTTGATGATCGCTTGATCAAACAAGTACTCCGTAATGTAAGCATGATCCGGCAATAGCGATGGAGCAAAAGCAACCAAGTAAGCTAGATACTTGGACAAGCTAGTTGCCACTAGAAAGCCCCTCCTTGTTGCAGGTGAGTCTGATCTTTCCAATGGTAGTTGGAACTCACAGAAGCTAGTGGCGATGTGCCACACTATTATGACCCGAGTCTGTGTCTCAAGTCGACATGCCCACAATAACTTCTTGGACTCATTGTTTACTCTTAGTGAGGCCTGTCCATTCTCCAATTTAGTACTGTAATTCGACTTTAGAGCATGAAACACCGCTTGCTTGACTTCTTCAGGCAATTTGATGGGCGCACTTTGTCTCTGGCCATCCCTAGTTTGATCAATGTAGACTGCCATTGGTTTGTTGTTCAATAACTTGCAAGGCTTATATGAGTATGACTCGAGGAATGAGTATTGATGAAGCTTTTGCTCCCAAGGCTTCAACAATTTGACCCGACAAATTGCTCCGACTATCCTCTCAATCCACACATTTTCTTGCCATGACTTCTTCTGCACATACTTACAGATCAATATCACTTTAGCCCATTCCGAGAAACCTAAAAAGATGAATTGCATAAGCTCCATCAGGATGAGCGAGATTATCATCAAGCTGGTCACGACTACTTCGACGCTCAACCCATTTGGCATCGTGCCCAGTTGATTTTTATTGTCATGTCTCTTGTAATTCTTCAATATTGATGTTGTAGACCAAATGACAAGAGTGACATAAATAAACTCTAGCAATTTGAGGTGTAATCGGCCAGGCTGGAATATGATGCTGTACTTGGTGTAGAAGAAATCGAAAAGAAATGTGAGCTCATTCTCAGCTACTCGAAATGCTCGCTTGTAGCCATCTTCTTTCGAGAGCAATCCATGGTGAATCAAGTCCCATGTCTTCTTGTGAGCCTCTTGGGGCAATGTGTAGCCAGCATATCTTAAACGGAGGAGCTTGAAGAGTGCAAAAGAGAGGCATACGTCCTTGAACTTGTTGTGGGGGTCTCCTTTTGAGCTTAAGAGCCTCCCTTCACACTTCCACACCTGGGTGATGAGTTGAGCTTGGATATAAGTTTATTGCCTAGTTTATCGTCTAAATGCATGGTTATAAAGTGCCTTATACGAATGTAGTCTTCCTCCATGGTTTAAGCATTTTGGTTGGACATACTAACGTGGCATCAAACACGGATCAAGAGTTCATATGCCAACACCTTTTTCTCGAAGTTGTTGCTCGTAGTGGGTTTAGAACAACCGACTTCCTTAATGAAGGCTTTTATTGGTATTGGGCTTAAGGCCCGTCCGCCCAAGTTGGGCCCAGAAAGCCCGGCCCACGGGAATACGGCCCGTGGAAGGGAGAGGTATAAAAGGGAGGAGAGGGAGAGAAAAAAACACCTGTTGGAAAATAACGTACGTATTTTTTTTCTCTCTCAACGCTCTCCCTGCCTTATGTTGTTCCTCAAAGCAAACAGTGAAGCGTTTGAAGGATTTTTGCCTCCCCGGATCGAACAGGACCGGATTCTCTCCCTCTATTGGCGTCGGTGTTTAATCTGTGGCTAAAAGGTACGCTCGAAATCCGTGGTGTGCTTTAGGATCGGTGATGCGTGTTGGTTTTCTTGGGCTTCGCTTCCGCATTGATTTAGGGGTTCGATTTAGTGTCGAATCCGGTTTTCGGGGATCAGTAATTCCCAACATTGGTATCAGAGCCCTAGTTCACGTTTTTCCCGATCAATTTGATGTTTTTTGTTTGAAATTTCGCGAAGAAACTCTCGGCCGTACGGATTGGGACAAAAATCCCAACACCTGAGCGTTCTTCGGCTTTTTTACTGAGTTTTCGTATGTCGAAACTGTTTTCTAATTAAATAGGAAGAAGCACGACGTCAAGACGAGTCTGGCGATGTGTCGACCGCCGCCGGGCGCCACCGCACGCGCCCACACGCGCGGCCGGAAGGCGCTGTGCGTGGGCGCGACGCGCCCGAAGCGCTCGATCGCCAGGCGCGTGCGGCACACGCGCCGGTCGGCGAATCGGCGCGTGCTCGCCGCCGGCCGGCGAACCGACACGCGCCGGTCCACGGACCGACGGGTGCTAACGTCAGCATGACGTCACCCAACGGTCAGTAACCGCTGGGCTGACGTCATCGATGACCTCAGCGATGACGTCGTTTGGCCGGGCGGCGACCCGACCCGCGACCCGACCCGACCCGCCGGCAATGGCACGCGCGTGGCACGTGCCGCTGACGTCTGCGTGACGTCAGCCCGCGCACGCGCGCGGCACGTGCAAGCGGTCCGCCCGAGCGGTCCGACCGGTCCGTCCGGTCCGACCGGTCCAACCGGTCTGACGACCGACGAGCGTTGACCGGCAACGAGCGTTGACCATTGACTTTTCGTTGACCGTTGACCGACCGTTAACCGTTGACTTTGACCGTTGACTGTTGGCCCAAAAAAAAAAAAGAGGGGGAAAAGAATGTGTTTCTTTTTTCAATTAAGTCTATGTGGATTATATGTAATCCCTTATTTGTTCTGCATTTGTTGCAGGAACAATGCCTCCCCTGAGGTTGCGCACACCTATTCGCGCAGTGACCGATGAACAAAAGGAAAGGCTGTCTAAGTTGATAGCTGAGCTGATTGATCATCGATGGGAGAGTGGTGACTTAATTGATCACGTCCTTGAAGTCAATGGGAAAATTCAACAGGTCATATGGAATGGTCGTCCAATGTCACAGTCAGAGATGGTGCGATTTTTCATAAACACTCTTCCACCTGAATGGCAAGATGTGTTGAATCGCATATGGGATGTCAACGGAGCTGCTTCCTATAAGAAAATTGTGATGGATTTTGTAAATGAATATTACTGTATTGTTTCAAGGGAAAAGATCAAGAAATTGAACAAAAGAGAATCTTTCCCAATTCGTGTGCTGACTGTGTGTTAGTTGTATTGGCTGATGTATGTTAAGTGTGTTTTTGTGGACATATAATGTATTGTTTACTACCCGATTGTTATTGATGTAACAACTGATATGTTAGTTGTATTGATTGAAAGCATTATTGTTTTATTGGAATTCAATTATCTGTTGCTTTCTGTTATTGCTGGTTACTGTGGGTAATTAGCTGTGGGTAGTTTTAGAAGTTTTTGTAGCTTCATAGAATTGATTTTGCATAAGACAATTATATTGATGATAGTTTTAAGTTAGGATTTTGGAGGATGATTGGAAACGTAGTGACCTTTTGATTCTGAAGCCTTACTTAAAATTATTTATTAATATAATGGGTCTATGCAAATAGGGATGCATAAATGATAAGCATTAATAATTCGTGCATATGTCTGATGTGTTCAGATCAATGGCTTCAGCCACAAAGAGCATAGTTGCCGAGCTGAACAAAGGTGAAAAGCTCAATGGTGACAACTATGAGATATGGCACATGAAAATCCAATATGTGCTGGAAGAGCAAGAGGCACTTGAAGCTCTTAACCTGACCATGGTTGAACCTGAAGATGGAAATACTGCGCAGCACAAAAGAGATAAAGAAGCTTTTGCTGCTTGGAAACGAAAGAACTCTCTCGCTCGCATCATGTTGCTGAGCAGCATGGAAAATGATGTCATGCGAGAGTTTAGGCATTTCGACAATGCCAAAGAAATGTGGGAGGCATTGGCAGCTAGATTTGGTCATACTTCGGTGACCAGATTGAGACAGCTCACTATTAGGTTTGACTCCTATAAGAAGCCTCATGGTCAGACCATGAAGCAACATCTTAGAAAGATGTCAAACATGATAATTGAGCTGAAAGATGCTGGCCATGTCCTCACAGATGAGCAGCAGGTGCAAGCAGTGATTCGTTCCTTGCCTCAGAGTTGGGAGCATATGAAGGTGCACCTGACCCATAATGAGTCTATCAAAACTTTTGAGGATGCTGTGCGCCATCTTGAGCTGGAAGAGGACCGCCTCTTAGCGTCTAAGCCAGATGCTGAACTATATCATGCTAGTTCTAGCTCAAATGGAGCTTCGGGCTCCAAGCGCAAGCGCCCTAGCTGGTTTGATAAAGGGAAAGGCAAGGAAGAAGCAGGTCCTTCAGGGAAGAAACCCAAATTTAACCAACATGGACGAGGAAAGCGTCCTCGCATGAAAAAGCTGACAAGGGTGAAATGCTTCAACTGTGACCAGAAGGGTCACTATGCTCGCGACTGTCGTGAGCCAAAGAAGGTAAACACCCCTTGTGTTTTTCAGAACTTTACTTTTGTGTCGAGTTCTGTGTTCTTAACTGAGTCTAATCCTTTGTGGACTGTGGATTCAGGAGCGACGGACCATGTAGCGAAGGATAGAGGATCCTTCGTGGAATTCCGACGAGTACCTACTGGAACTAAGTGGATCTATGTGGGAAACAACTCCAGAGCTGAAGTGAAAGGAATTGGCACATGCCAACTAAATATGCGTGGTGGACGCACTCTATTCCTGCATGATGTCTTGTATGCTCCGGAGATTCGTCGGAATTTAGTGTCTGTATTAGTGTTGGTTAAATTAGGTTTCAATTTGAACTTCTTCAGTAGAGGTGTGAATTTGTTTTTAGATACAAATTACTATGGTTGTGGTTATTTCCTGGATGGTTTCATTGTATTGGATGTTGATTATGTTAACACAAATGCTTGTTATTCCTTTATCACGTCTCCTAATACCTATGATAATGATGTGAATGTGTGGCATGCTAGACTTGGCCACATTGGCCAACAGCGTATGAATAGACTAGCCAAAGAAGGCTTGTTGGGCAACATTGAAAAAGTCGATTTGCCCATATGTAAGCATTGCCTAGAAGGGAAAACGACAAGGAAACCATTTGGAAAGGGAAAAAGAGCTGAATTTCCTCTGCATTTAATCCATACTGATGTCTGTGGTCCAATGAATGTGAGAGGAAGGCACGGGGCTGTTTATTTCATCACCTTTATTGATGATTATACTCGATTTGGATATGTCTATTTGATTTCTCATAAATCTGAAGCGATAAGTTGTTTCAAAAGGTTCATGAACCTGGTGGAAAATCAATTAGACAGGAAAATAAAAGCATTGAGATCCGATCGAGGTCGAGAATATTTATCTGATGAGTTCAGAAAATTATGTGATGAAAAAGGAATAGAAAGACAATTATCTATTCCATACACTTCTCAACAAAATGGTGTTGCAGAGAGAAGAAACAGAACCCTACTGGAAATGGTTAGGTCTATGATGGCGCATGCTAACTTACCTATCACTTTTTGGAGTGATGCGTTGTTAACTGCTGCCTATATACTTAATCGAGTGCCTTCCAAATCAGTTACTTCCACTCCATATGAGTTATGGACAGGTAGAAAACCGGACTTAAGTTTTCTTAAGTCATGGGGTTGTGCTGCCTTTACACATGAGTCCTCTCACAAATTTGAGAAATTGGGTCCAGAGGAAAGAAGAGTATTTTCATAAGATACTCAGAACACTCAAAAGGGTATGTGTTCATAGGTGAGCAGGAAAGTGGGAGTATAACTGAGTTTGAATCACGAGATGTCACATTCTTAGAGGATGAGTTTCCTAAGAAGGGCGAAATAGGGGAAGATTGTTCCCTATTTGAGACTTTGGATCAGGATAATGATGTTAGTGGAGTTCGTCCAAGTGGGAGTAATGTGAGAAGTGATGAATTGAATTCAACTCATTCTCAATTGCAACCATCTGAAGTGACGATATCATCATTACCGAATCCAAGTGGGAGCATGATGGGAAATGATGTGCAAAGTGTGCAATCTCCCATACGGCGAACAAGTCGCCAAAGTATTCCCCGTCGACGTTTTGACATTGAAGGGGAAACTTTTATGGTTGCTCCACAAGATGAGGATGAGCCAAGAAATATAAATGAGGCTCTGAAATGCCCTAGCAAAGAAAAATGGATTAATGCAATGGAAGAGGAAATGGAGTCAATGAAATCAAACCAAGTCTGGGAACTGGTTGATTTGCCAAAAGGACGCAAAGCTATTGGGAACAAGTGGGTTCTCAAAATAAAGCGAAAGGCTGATGGTTCAATAGAAAGGCATAAGGCTCGCCTTGTGGCGAAGGGGTATAATCAACAGGAAGGAATTGATTATGAAGATACGTTTTCTCCTGTAGTCAGATTTACCTCAATTCGCATTATTCTGGCAATAGCGACTAGTCTGGATCTTGAATTACATCAAATGGATATAAAGACTGCTTTCCTCAATGGAGAATTAGAGGAAGAAATATATATGGAACAACCTGATGGTTTCATAGTGAAAGGCCAAGAAGAAAAGGTATGTCGACTTTTGAGGTCGATATATGGTCTTAAGCAGTCATCAAGAAAATGGTATATACGTTTTCATAATGCCATAGTGGCATATGATTTTACAATGATTGATGAGGATCATTGTGTATATATCAAAAGATCCAAGGATCAATTTGTGATCATATCATTATATGTTGATGATATACTAATTGCTGGAAGCAGTATGGAGTTTGTTAAGACTGTCAAGTGTTGGTTGTCTTCCAACTTTGAGATGAAGGATATGGGTGAGGCTGCATACATTCTTGGAGTTAAGATTTCAAGAGATCGTTCGAAGAGATCGTTGTCTCTTTCGCAAGAAACTTATATAAACAAAGTTCTTGAACGATTTCGTATGCAAGATTGTAAACCCATAGACACTCCTATTGCAAAAGGTGAAGGGTTGAGCCACAGACTGTGTCCAGGGACTCCACAAGAGAAGGAACAAATGAAGCATGTTCCTTATGCAAGTGCTGTTGGGAGCTTGATGTACGCTATGATGTGTACAAGACCCGACATATGTTTTGCAGTTGGAATGGTGAGTAGATACCAATCTAATCCAGGTCCAGCACATTGGAAGGCCGTTAAGAGAATACTGAGGTATCTGAAGGGAACTGCTGATTACAAATTGAATTACCAAGGAAAGGATCTGCGACTTGAAGGCTACTCAGATGCTGATTGGGGAGGAGATTTAGATGAAAGAAAATCTACCTCAGGATTTGCTTTCTTACTGAGCAATGGCGCCATATCATGGAGTAGTAAGAAGCAAACGTGCATAGCCTTATCCACGATGGAAGCTGAGTTCGTGGCATTATCAGCAGCAGTACAAGAAGGAGTTTGGCTTAAGAGATTCTTGGATCATTTAGGTGTTATTGAGAAAGCTGCAAATCAATTGTTGGTTAACTGTGATAGCCAAGCAGCTATAGCGTACACCAAAGATCCAAAGTATCATGGCAAGACCAAACATATAGATACCAAGTATAACTTTGTAAAAGATATGGTTGCACGAAAGGATGTGAACTTGCAGTACATATCTATGCATAGAATGGTAGCAGATCCAATGACCAAGCCAATACCTAGAGATGTGTTTTGTGGTCATGTAAAATCTCTAGGATTGCGTAGAGTCTGATGTACTGGATTGTAATTTCCCTGAGTTGTTCACATTTATGAAATTTCGTTTTTCATTGATTAATGCCTATGAATCTTTGTGTGATCTTTATGCATCCTAATGCTCAGTGCGTTATTTTAAGTTGAGGAAGTATGTCGGACAGATAAGAGATTAGCTCACTCACACGGGTAATCGCCTCTATTTACTGTGTGATAAATAGAGATGAGACTGTATTTAAGCTTATTATCTAGGTGATAATCGAGAGCTCAGGCTTAAAATACACATGTCGCCTTAACTAAGTGTTAAGATGAGGACATAATACTTATGATGTCCAAAAGTAAACTACCCCACATATTTTACTTTATCTGTCTAAGATGCCAGATGTGAGTTCTGATGAATTTTTTGTGAACGAGTAGATACGTGAACTCAAGTTAGACATTAGGTATGTCTGAACTATCATCTGTACGGTATTGAAATATGTAGACATACGCTCCATGGGAAAGGAGTTAATACCGTAATACGTATTTCATACTACGTATGCATAAGACGACCAATAAGAGTGGCAAAAAGTTTGATCTCAACTTTTATGACGTGTGAGACTCTTGAGGAAATGAGTTCCTCAATTCTTAGTCCCCTCAGGACTCTTACTTATTCTCAAGATTTCTATTTAGTGTTTGCTATCTTAGGGTGTTGCCAATGGTCATGAGATGATTCGATCTAATGGGGCATTCCTAGAAAAGCAAGCTGGACTGAAATTGAGAGTTTTGAAGGAAAGAGGAAGATCGATTTTGGAGAATCACATTGTGGTTTTGTATTCACTGGTCGACCAATTATGACTGTCTTTGTGATAATTATAATTGTGAATACAATATATATATCATTGTTTAAAAGAGATCAAGAGAGATATAACATGTGATCGATCGATCTAGGGTACTGCATACTAAATCTACTCGGAGTGTGACGCCCATTATGAGCTGCTATATATTCCTAACAGATGTATAGCAACGAGCTCTCAAAGTATGCTGGTCGCACGGATTATTCACCGGTATGAATGTTGAAGAGAGGTAAAGAGAATTCTGTTCGGCCCACCTTGTGCGAGTGGGAGATGAAGGCTTTTATTGGTATTGGGCTTAAGGCCCGTCCGCCCAAGTTGGGCCCAAAAAGCCCGGCCCACGGGAATACGGCCCGTGGAAGGGAGAGGTATAAAAGGGAGGAGAGAGAGAGAAAAAAACACCCGTTGGAAAATAACGTACGTATTTTTTTTCTCTCTCAACGCTCTCCCTACCTTATGTTGTTCCTCAAAGCAAACAGTGAAGCGTTTGAAGGATTTTTGCCTCCCCGGATCGAACAGGACCAGATTCTCTCCCTCTATTGGCGTCGGTGTTTAATCTGTGGCTAAAAGGTACGCTCGAAATCCGTGGTGTGCTTTAGGATCGGTGATGCGTGTTGGTTTTCTTGGGCTTCGCTTCCGCATTGATTTAGGGGTTCGATTTAGTGTTGAATCCGGTTTTCGGGGATCAGTAATTCCCAACACTTAAAACAAGAGCCATTTATATTTCGCAAATAACTAAGCGGAGTCATACACCCATAAGAGGTTGGGCCAAGATTGCTAATTGTAATCCTGCTTTGCTTAAAGTTACTAGGTTATAATGTGCCTCATTTGCATTTAGTTTCCCTCTACCTTGTCACTTAAATTTTCATTGAATTTTACTAACGTGCAAAATGAAATCAAATGACCTAAGTATGATAAACGATGCATGCTAAGATAAAGAATCCAAAAGTAATATGAGTCAAATGTAAACAGGAGGAGATCTTCCGCCTTCATTTGTGTTCTTATTCAGTGCGTCAGTAAACCCAATTGTATGTCCAATTGAAGGGGCTTAGTTTTAAAATCCATCACTCAACACATCAATAATTGAGATTCATTAAAATATTGTGGCAGGTGGAGGTGCCTCAATAGTCCTAAACATAGATCCATGTGGAAGAGGCTAGTTTTAAAATTTATCACTCAATGCATCATGCGTGCTAGAAGACTATGTTGAGTCCAAAAAGTCATAAATCTTTTGCATTTTTACCAATCCAATCCTAAACCTTTCAAATATGTGAATTGAGTCATAAACATTTTCATGTTTTGCCCATTGAGCATGTGGAAATTGCTAACGTAAATGTTGACTGTCTTACGTGGACAATTTTTATAATTTTTTTTTTAAACTTCTGAATTTTTCGGTTTTTTCTTTCTTTGTTTTCCTTTTAATTCCTTCCAAGCCTGGTAACCTCACTGGCCATTGGACAAGGGTTGCTAGCCCTCGCATGTTGTCAACTAGGCCTCAACTATTGTTGGCCGGGCCTCGGCCATGACCGGCAAGAATTGGCTGGCAACCCTTGCCGAACTTGATAAAAAGAAAAGGAAAAGAAAAGAAAAATAAAAAAAAATTAATAAAAAATTGTGCATGTTAGTGCCGACCGTCAATACTATCAGCATCCACATTTAAAATTGGTCAAATGGATTCAAATGGCAAAACGTGAAAAGAATTAGGATTTAATTAGTAAAATTGAAATATTTATGACCGAATTGATAAAAGTGTACTAAATTTAGGACTTTCTGGACAATTTTCTTAATGCCCGATCATGCTCCATCCTATGGTATTGCATAATTTATAATGCATACTATTATAATTTCTGTTGTATTTTTTTTTCACAATTAATCGAGATTTTTTTTTTTTTTGTTGGTGCAAGAAGAAGATCCGTATTTAATTGAAGTTTAGGGGAAAAAAATCGAACAGTTAAAGATGTTTTTTTTCAATGGTGATTAATTCGTCTACGTTATCCAATGGGGTCCGATGATCCCGCGCGAGCGCAGCCTCCTTCTTCCCAAGACACCTCTTGATGAATCTCTTAGCAAGAACAAAGTTATACTCCCATCTCTCCTCTTCACCCCTCACCAAATACGTGTACCCTCTCATGCGAATCGGATCGACTTCACCAGGGGCAACGCTCCCACTTTCGTGCTCCACGCTCATATAATCAGCAATCACTTTTGTATTCCTCTCCAAAGATTGCCGGCTCGCCGCCATCAAGGCCCGAGCCCTCTCGTCAGTCTTCAAGGACAAGATTAAGAGGAGGTACGGGGTCGCGAGCCCCGCGTTGGAATTGTCTTGGGATCGCCGGTCTACCAAAATGAACAACCAAATCGATTTGATCACGACCTGCCAATTGTAGCTCTTCCACTTCTCGTTGTCCTCGAGACTGTATGCCGAGATAGAATCGGCGCTCCCGAGGACGAACGCGAGGAACACTGCCCAGACAGGGAATAACTCGTTGAACGAAGCGTCTTGCATGAGGCCTAGAGCGTAGGTGAGTGCGTAGGCTGAGAGAGTGTAGGCTGCGAAAGTGACGAGCTGGAACATGCTGCTGCTGCAGCGGCGCCGGCATGAGCCGAAGGTGACGAGGAAGAGGAGCAAGAAGGCGGTGACTATGACTAGGAGCTCGATCTTCGCAAGCCTCCCCAGCAGCATGATGAAGTCCATGATGACATTGTTGCTTGCGATCAGCGCTGGCGCCACCGCTGTCTTTAGGTTCGTTTCCATCAAATTCCTCATGTTTGGTACTGATTACCTAATCTGGTTATTCAGGTTCCAATTGGAGAAAGAAATGATGGAATTTATGAGAGAGAGACACACACACACAAAGTTTTGATTATGCTAGAGTACTGAAAACACTTCATGGACGTATATCTATCACGAGAGAATCAGTGGCTTTTGGGAGGTTCAAGGGCAAGTTGATAAGGAAAAGAACGAAGGAGAAAGGAAATTGACGATAAGAGCATTAGGAATGGGTTTGTCAAAAGAAAGGGAAGTCGAAAATATCATCAAGAAACAAGTACTAAAAAAATAGGGACCTGCAACAGTCATGGTTCCACTTGAAAATTGAACCGGATTAAATAGGCTGATTAGGAGTGGTTTCTACGGTAATCGATTTGGTTCCCAGTTCTCAAGTTTTGAAAACTGAAATTACCTGTCCGGTTCCTAATTTTAAGTAAGGAACCGGAATGATTGAACCATTAACAATATCCTATCAAAATTTATAAAGGTCATCTCGCTGATCTCGAAGATTCGGCTGCACGCGTTTTCATCTAAGACAAATGAGAGGGTTGCTTTTTGACTAACACGCAGAGGAGTTCTTAATTTTTCTTCACGCGTAGGAAATTCACAACCTGCCTTCTTTTGGAGCCTTGCACGAGCTGTCCAAGTTGATTGAGACTTCTCTTCTCCATCACCATAGAAGGGCGATAAACTCCTCCGGATGAGTCAACAGAGAAAACTAGAAGAAACGAAGGAAAAAGAGATCCCACTTTTATTAGTATTTTAATCAGAATAAGTATACACAAAATCCTAAAAATTATCATCAAAATATAGTTAAATTCTAAAATTTTTAAAAAGTGTAATGAAATATTTTCATCAATACTGTTAATTTGGTTAATATAAAATGTTAACATAGCTTTTTAAAATTATTTTCAGTCTCATATGTAGCATTTTGTTACTTTTTTCCTTTAAATGTATTCAGATTAGATTAAAAAAATGAAGAAAACACTAAAATGTCTAAAGTGTACTTTGTTTCGTATAAATGTTTGAAATGATCAAATCAGTTTCAAATAAGGACTCGATCGTACTGGCGAGCTAAATTTTCACGGACAAGTGACTCTTGATTTTTCTAGCTGTTGAAACATGGGTATCCTTCTAGCAAAGGGCATGATGCTGATTTTTTTCTTTGGCCTGGAGAGTGGCCAAGCAATCCTGCAACATGCATCTCACTTACGTAGCTAAGAATAGAATAAGAGTTTCCCTACCTTTGGGAGATTGCGCCCTTGAGCTACTGGAAGCTGGCGGTGAATCGGCAATCGGGTTATCCAATTCAGCGACGTGTTTGAATCCATTAACAAAATTCCGATTTGGGTGGATCAAAAAATCAAAATCAATCCATGGTCAAGCTTCAACCCATTTAAGGAATTAAAGGGCATGCATGGTTGCACTTTTATTTTTTGTTCATGAACAGATTTTCTTTTCTTTATTCTCGGGAGCAAAAAAAAAACAGAAACGCGTTTATTTGTGTTTTTGTTCCAAATCTGTTTTTTTATTCCTGGGAACAAAATTGGAACAGAAATAAGAAACAAAAAAAAACTTGTTTTGTTTCTGGAACAATTTTTAAGAACAAATTTACTCTCTCCTTTCTTTTCTTCTCTTTTTTTTTTCTTCTTCTTTTTTATTTGGCTGATCGCCGGCCTCAGCCATGGCCGACAACCGGCCGTCAAGGGACGATGAACTCGCCAGAGTGTTGCCGGCCCCCGGCGAGGCTGAGTGTTGCCGGCCCCTGGCGAGGCTCGGCCTCGCCTTGGCTGGGCGAGCTCGCCCATATCCAACAAGGCCGAGCTTGCCCAACCAAGGTATGGCCAAGCCTCGCCCACACCAGTGACGCCAAGCTCGCCCAGCCACCGGCGAGGCACGGCCTTGCCGGGCCACCACTAGGCGACCGGTGGCTGGGCGAGGCCGCCAGCCCTCATCGGCCGGTCACTGGCCATGGCCGAGGCCGACGACCGGCCAAAAGAAGAAAAAAGAAAGAAAAAAAAGAAAAAATGGAAATTTAAAATTAAAAAATTAAAAGAAACAAAAAAGAACACAAATTTACCAAACATATTTCTATTCTTTTTTTATTCCCGAAACAAGTTTACCAAATGTGTTTTTCTGGTCAAAAATTGTTTCCCGGAATAGAAATAATTTTTCTATTTATGTTGCTTGGAACACTTTTTGAACAGAAACACAAACAAACGCGCCCAAAATGTTCTGTGAAAAGTGTTTCCATAAAAATCTAACCCAGAAAAATCCAGACCACAATTCCCTGCAAAAAAAAATTGAGAAAACGAATATGCGACGTGTATTCAAGAAGCGTTAAGCCTTCTATTGGGATTGTTGGATTCCCAAAATTGGATTCGACACTAAATCGAACACCTAAAACGAATGCGGAATACGAGCCCAGGAAATTCACATGTATCATCGATCCTAAAGCACACCATAGAATTGAACGTACCTTGTTAGCCACAGATTAAACACCGACGCCGATAAGAGGAAGAGAAACCGATCCCGTTCGATCCGATAACGTCAATTGGCCTTGAAGGGAAGACGGCGTCGCCTCTTGCGCACTTTTTTTCTTTTGGAGGGAGAGAGGAAGGAGGAACGTACGTTAAAATGCCAAAAGGTGCGTTCCTCTCTCTCTCTCTTTCTCCTTTTATACGTCCCTCCAACAGAAAGGAACGTACCCCTTCATTCATGGGCCCTAATCTTGTGGGCCGGGCTTTTAGGCCCAACATGGGCAGACGGGCCAACTTAGGCCCATCACATAAAACCATCATCTACCACTCGCACATGGTGGGCCGGACAGGATTCTCTTTACCTCTCTTCAATATTCATACCGGTGAATAATCCGTGCGACCAGCATACTTTGAGAGCTCATTGCCATACATCTGTTAGGAATATATAGCAGCTCATAATGGGCATCACACTCTGAGTAGATTTAGTATGTAGTACCCTAGATCGATCGATCACATTTATCTCTCTTGATCTCTTTTAAACAATGATATATATATATATATATATATATATATATATTGTATTCATAATTATAATTATCCCAAAGACAGTCATAATTGGTTAACCAATGAATACAAAACTACAATGTGATTCTCCAAATTCGATCTTCCTCTTTCCTTCAAACTCTCAATTTCGGTTCAACTTGCTTTTCTAGAAATGTCACATTAGATTGAATTAACTCATGACCATTGGCAACATCCTAAGATAGCAAACACTAAATTGAAATCTTGAGAATAAATAAAAGTCATGAGGGCACTAAAATTAAGGAACTCTTTTCTTTAAGAGTCTCACACGACATAAAAGTTGAGATCAAAACTTTTGCCACTCTTATTGGTCGTTTCATGCATACGTAATATGAAATACGTATTACGGTATTAACTCCTTTCCCATGGAGCGTATGTCCACACCTGCAATACCGTACAGATGATAGTTTAGACATACCCAATGTCTAACTTGAGTTCACGTATCTACTCATTCACAAAATTCATCAGAACTCACATCTGGCATCATAGACAGATAAAGTAAAATATGTAGGTTATTTTACTTTCGGACATAGTAAGTATTATGTCCTCATCTTAACACTCAGTTAAGGCAACATACGTATTTTAAGCTTGAGCTCTCGATTATCACCTAGATAATAAGCTTAAAAACAATCTCATCTCTATTTATCACACAATAAATAGAGGCGATTACCCGTGTGAGTGTGCTAATCTTATATCTGTCCGACATACTTTCTCAACTTAAAGTAATGCACTAAGCATTAAGATGCATAAAGATCAAACAAAGATTCATAAGCATTAATGATGAAAAACACAAATTCATCAAATGTGAACACTTCAGGGAAATTACAATCCAGTACATCAGACTCTACGCAATCTTAGAGATTTCATATGGCCACAAAACACATCTCTAGGTATTGACTTTGTCATAGGATCTGCTACCATTCTATGCGTAATATGTACTGTAAGTTCACATCTTTTCGTGTAATCATATCTTTGATAAAATTATACTTGGTATCTATATGTTTGGTCTTGCCATGATATTTTGGATCTTTGGTGTACGCTTTTGCTGCTTGGCTATCACAGTTAACCAACAATGAATCTGCAGCACTTCCAATAACACCTAAATGATCCAATAATCTCTTAAGCCAAACATCTTCTTATATTGCTGCTGATAATGCCACGAACTCAGTTTTCATCGTGGACAAGGCTATACACTTTTGTTTCTTACTACTCCAACATATAATGCCATTATTCGGTAAGAAAACAAACCCAGAGGTAGATTTTCTTTCATCTAAATCTCCTCCATAATCAACATTAGAACAGCCTTAGAGTCGCAGATCCTTTCCATAATAACTCAGCGTATAATCAGCAGTTCCCTTTAGATACCTTAGTATTCTCTTAACGGCTTTCCAATGTGATTGACTTGGATTGGATTGGTATCTTCTCACCATTCCAACTGCAAAACATATGTCAGGTCTTATGCACATCATAGTGAACATCAAGCTCCCAACAAAACTAGCATAAGGAACATATTTCATTTGTTCCTTCTCTTGTGGAGTCCTTGGACACAGTCGATGGCTTAATCATTCACTTTGCAATAGGAGTGTCTATGGCTTTACAATCTTGCATACGAAATCGTTCAAGAACCTTATTTATATATGTTTCTTGCGAAAGAGATAACGATCTCTTCAAACGATCTCTTGAAATCTTAACTCCAAGAATGTATGCAGCCTTACCCATATCCTTTATCTCAAAGTTTGAAGATAACCAATTATTCACAGTATTTACAAACTCTCTATTACTTCTGGCAATTAGTATATCACAACATATAATGATATGATCACAAATTGATCATTGGATTTTTTGATATAGACACAATGATCCCCATCTATCATTGTAAAATCATATGCCATTATGGCATTATGAAAACGTATATACCATTGTCTTTGATGACTGCTTAAGGTAATATATCAACCTCAAAAGTCGACATACCTTTTCTTCTTGGCATTCTTTAATGAAACCAATATGTTGTTTTATATATATTTCTTCCTCTAATTCTCCATTGAGGAAAGCAGTCTTTACATCCATTTGATGTAACTCAAGATCCATACTAACCACTATTGCCAGAATAATGCGAATCCAGGTAAATCTCACTACAGGAGAAAATGTTTTTTCATAATCAATTCATTCTTGTTGATTATACCCCTTCGCCACAAGGCGAGCCTTATGCCTTTCTATCGAGCCATCAGATTTTCGCTTTATTTTGAGAACCCACTTGTTCCCAATAGCTTTATGTCCTTTTGGAAGATCAACCAGTTCCTAAACTTGGTTTGACTTCATTGACTCCATTTCCTCTTCCATTGCATGAATCCATTTTTCCTTACTAGGGCAATTTAGAGCCTCATTAATATTTCTTGGCTCATCCTCATCTTGTGGAGCAATCATAAAAGTGGCGACTTATTCGCCGTATGGGAGATTGTACACTTTGCACATCATTTCCCATTATGCTCCCACTAGGATTAGATAATGATGATGTCGTCTCATCATGCGGTTATAATTGAGAATGAGTTGAATTGAATTCATTATTTCTCATATTACTCCAACTTGGACGAACTACACTAATATCATTATCTTGATCCAATGTTTCAAATAGGTAGTAATCTTCCCCTATTTCGCCCTTCTTAGGAAATTCATCTTCTAAGAATGTGACATCCCATGATTCAAATTCAATTATACTCCCACTTTCCTGCTCACCTATGAACACATACCCTTTCAAGTGTTCGAAGTATCTTATGAAAA
The DNA here is from genome assembly GCA_019915185.1 of Eucalyptus camaldulensis. NCBI lineage: Eukaryota > Viridiplantae > Streptophyta > Magnoliopsida > Myrtales > Myrtaceae > Eucalyptus > Eucalyptus camaldulensis. The sequence goes on from JAHSVA010000012.1 coordinate 13,686,025, forward strand.
TACTCTTCTTTCCTCTGGGACCATATTTCCCAAATTTGTGAGAGAACTCATGAGTATAGGCATTACAATCCCATGGCTTAAGAAAACTTAAGTCCGGTTTTCTACTTATCCATAACTTATATGGAGGGGAAGTAACTGATTTGGAAGGCATCCGGTTAAGTATATAGGCAGCAGTTAACAACGCATCACTTCAAAAAAGTGATAGGTAAGTTAGCATGCGCCATCATAGACCTAGCCATTTCCAGTAGAGTTCTGTTTCTTCTCTCCGCAACACCATTTTGTTGATGAGTATATGGAATAGACAACTGTTTTTCTATTCCTTTTTCATCACATAATTTTCTGAACTCATCATATAAATATTCTCGACCTCGATCGGATCTTAATACTTTCATTTTTTTTTTGTCTAATTGATTTTCTACCAAGTTCATAAATCTTTTGAAACAACTTAATAATTCAAATTTATGAGAAATCAAATATACATATCCGAATCGAGTATATTCATCTATAAAAGTGATGAAATAAATAGCCCCATGCCTTCCTCTCACATTCATTGCACCATAGACGTCAGAATAGATTAAATGCAGAGGAAATTCAGCTCTTTTATCTTTTTCAAATGGTTTCCTTGTCGTTTTCCCTACTAGGCAATGCTCACATATGGGCAAATCGCATTTTTCAATGTTGCCCGACAAGCCCTCTTTGGCCAGTCTAGCATGCCACACATTCACATCATTATCAAATGAATTAGGAGATGTGAGAATGGAATAACAAATATTTGCATTAACATAGTCAATATCTAATACAATGAAACCATCCAGAAAATAATCACAAGCATAGTAGTTTGTATCCAAATACAAATCTACACCTCTATTATGGAAGTTCATATTAAAATCAAGCTTAACCAACATCAAAATAGACACTTAATTTCGACGAATCTCCGGAGCATATAGAACATCATGTAGGAACGAGGTGCATCCACCATGCATGTTCAATTGGCAGGTGTCAATCCCTTTAACTTCAGCGCTGGAGTTATTTCCCACATAGATCAACTTAGTTCCAGTTGATACTCGTCGAAATTCCACGAAGGATTCTTTATCCTTCGCTACATGGTCTATCGCTCTTAAATCTACAGTCCACAAAAGATTGGATTCAGCCAATAATACAGAACTTGACACATAAGCAAAGTTCTCAAATGTACAAGAGGTATTTATCTTTTTCGGCTCATAACAATTATGAACATAGTGACATTTCTTGTCACAATTGTAACACCTCACCCTTGACATTTTCTTCACTTGATGACGTTTTTCTCTCTTGTGTTGGTTAACTCTTGATTTCTTGCAATGAGGACTTGATCATTTGCATTCCCACATATTGAACAAATCAATACGCTTGCGCTTAGAGCTCAAAGCCCTTTCTGAGCTAGAACCTGCATTGTAAATATCTATTTTTGGCACAAATGCCGTTATGCGGTCATCTACTAGCTCAAGGTGGCACACAGCATCCTCAAGATCTTCCATAACATGGTCAAGAGCTTCTAGTGCTTCTTGCTTTTTCAGCATATATTGAATCTTCATATTCAATATTTCACAATTGTTGCCGTTCATATCAGCAATTACGTCTTAGTTGCTAAAATTATCAATCTGAACACATCAGACATATATACATGAATAATTAATACCTATCATTTATGCATCCACTTTGCACAGACCCATCATATCAATGAACAATTTCAAATAAGGTTTTATAATCAAAAGGTCACTATATTTCCAATCATCCTCCAAAAATCCTAACTTAAAATTATTATTAATATAATTGTCTTATGCAAAATAAATTCTATGAAGTTACAAAAACTTCTATGAACTACCCACAGTAGTCAACAATAACAGAAAGCAAATAATATTTAACATCCAATAGAATAATCATGCTTTCACATAATACAATTATCCACTACACTAAGTAATATACACAGAGGAAAATTTCAACATAGAAAGAAATATTTACACCCAAAGCATCTCAAACTAATATAAGAAATAAATAGGGAATGTCACTTCTAATCTATTAGTCAAAATATTTAAGAAATTTGAAGGCACATTTGCTAACCATGGAAAAACTTTTGGAGAGCTTTCATGTCGCCTCCAAGGCGCATTGACTCTGCGCCATGTGGCGCTCAATCTAAGGGAAAATACATAATTTTCCATGATTCATGCAACGAATGCAGAATAAACAATGGATTACATATAACCCACATAGACATAATTGAAAAAGAAACAGACTCTTTTTTTTTTGGTCAACGGTCGTCGGTCAATGGGTCGACGGGTCGGGTCGACGAGCGGCGAGTCGGACCGGTCGGACCGGTCGGGCCAATCGGGCCAGGTCGGACGAACCAACCTGGCATGTGCCTCGCACGCGCGAGCAACCGGTCGGATCTCGGGTCGGGTCGCATCTTGAGTCGGGTCGATTCATCGGTCGGGTCGGGTCGCCGGCCGGTCGCCGACAATGACGTCATCGATGACGTCATCTCAGCGGTTACCGACCGTTGGGTGACGTCATCACGAGTCGGTTCGCCGACCGACGTGTGTCGGTTCGCCGGCCGATGGCGTTACGCACGTGCAGGTTTGCCGATCGGCACGTGGCGCCCACGCGCAGCGGCTTCTGGCCACTCGTGTGGGCGCGTCCGGCGTCTCTTGGCAGCGTTCGACCCATCAACGAACTCGTCTCAACGAGCTCTTTCACCCTATGCCATCATAAATCGATTTTGACTTACAAAAACTTTAAAAAAATGGATGAACAGTGCTCGGGTGTCGGGATTTTTCGCTCCGATCCATGTCGGCCGATTATTTTCACGAAAAAAAACAATAAGAAATTATCCATAAACATGAAAGGGATTGGGAAAACATGAACTAGGGCTCTGATACCAATGTTGGGATTGTCAGATTCCCAAAATCGGATTCAACAATAAATCGAATCCCTAAAACGAATGCAGAAGATGAGCCCGGGAAATTCACATGTATCACCGATCCTAAAGCACACCACGGAATCGAGCATACCTTGTTAGCCACAGATTAAACACCGACGCCGATAAAAGGAAGAGAAACCGATCCCGTTCGATCCGATGACGTCAATTGGCCTTGAAGGGAAGACGATGTTGCCTCTTGCACACTGTTTTTCTTTTGGAGGGAGAGAGGAAGGAGAAACATACGTTAAAATGCCAAAAGGTGCGTTCCTCCCTCTCTCTTTCTCCTTTTATACGTCCCTCAAACAGAAAGGAATGTACCATTTCATTCATGAGCCCTAATTTTGTGGGCCGGGCTTTTAGGCTCAATATGGGCGAACGGGCCAACTTAGGCCCATCACATAAAACCATCACCTTCTAATGCGCCTCATCCTATTCTTCACCAATCTCGACCTCCACCATGGCGTCCGACTGGAAGAGTGCGAAGAGCTCCGCCAGCCCAGATTCGTGGACAAGCTCTGTCATGAAGCCGAGCATCAATCAACCCTCACCGAGGGTCAATTGCTCTCACCGAGAAAATCCAACCGGCCATGACGCATGCCCCCACCACCTGCAATCTCTCTCTCTCTCTCTCTCTTCAGGTTTGAGACTTCTTTTTTCCTTTTTCTTTTTCTTTTATTTTTTTGGTTTTCCAGTTTTTCTTTTTCCGTTGGAATCTTTGTCCAAATTTTGTTTGGGACAAAAATGCACTGTTTCGGCCAATTAAGTACTCGTTAGCCGGCGAATTCAAATCCTTATTTTAAATTGAACCCAACACTTCAGAATTTATTTGAAATAAGGTTAATTGTAAATTCTTATTTGAAGAAATACTCCCACTTTATGCCCTTATTTATAATTTTCCCTTATCAATTAGCGATTCCTTTCAAGTGCAAATGTCTCATATACACTTGAGATCGTGAGCCCTAGTAATTGGATTTTCTTTCCATATATGTATTCATTCCACTTCTAATACATTCACTCAATCTTGTGATTATAAATAAGCATCTAGGTTGAGCTCTTCTTAAAATCACATTTTCATGTTTGTTTTTTTTTTTAATCTTTAGCCCCAGGAAGGGAGTTCTTTTTGCATTGAAATTAGTTACGATAATATAGTCCTAGAGATCAAAGGGAAGATAAAAAAAATACCACAGAAAACCTGTATGTGGCCAAACTTTTGCTTTCAACTAACGAGGTTCTCGAAGACGAGCTTGATGTCGAGGCTATGGCATCCTCAATCACTCCCACATTCCAATCATTGTTGTTAGGGGTGTGCATGGTCTGAGGGGACGGTTTCCACCTTAGAACCAGGAACCACCTGCTAAGGACCATTCCGAAAAATTGAAATTGGGAACTACCAGTTAATTACATGGATTCAGTTTTCAGGTGGATCCATAGAACTGATCAAAAAGTTTTTTCCTTCTTTTTTTTTTATCTTATTTTATTTCTTTCTCGAATTCTTCATCCCATTACCCAAAAATAGGACATTAAACCCAGAACGCCATAGCTCCTGGAACATCATATGCTCAAACCATCATTAGACCTCCATCTCCGGTTGCCTTCGACCAACATATGGGAATTTGGCAACATCCATCCTCATCATCATCCATTCAAGACTTACGATCATAGCCACATCACAAATACAAAGGACATTCATAGAGATATGGTCGAAGCACAAAGCCAAGGTAACCAAAGATTGAAGAGATTCGAACTCAGCAGAGATGAAATCTGAATGGAAATATATCCAGTAATCAACAAAAAGCCTATACTGCACACCATATATTCACGTACTCCTTCTAACAATTCGAAATCAAAGATCAATTCTAACAAATTTGGTTTGGGCATTTTTTCAAACACTAGCTAGCATGGATCGAGAGGGAGATATTGCACATCATTCACACTCAAATCTGAGCATATCCCGAAATCAGAGATTAATCTATATTTTTTAAATATTAAAAATTAATATTATTATAATATAATCAGTCCAATTCGGCTGAGCGGGTGAATGGGTGGGCCCATGGAACTAGGATTTAGACTGGTACTTACCGGTTCCCATCAATTAGAATTGAGAGCTGGACCAATCCCCTTAAGAACCATTGGTTCTGGACAATGGCAGTTCAGGCGGGTCCCAGTTCTCTTGCACATCTCTAATTGTTGTGCTGAAGCCACTGCCATCCACTAAAATTGAACTTAGCATACGAACGCCACCATTTGAAATACAGCTTCCCATCAAAGAATGTGAACGATCCTGTGAAACCCTTGAGAGAGGTAGTTCGATTCCTAGAAGATGTCCCTCTTGAGTGGGTGATGCTGTTTGCAGATGGAACTGAGCTTGAAGATGATTGCCAGATATTCGATTTTGAGCTTCGGGAAAATTATAGTGTCGACAAGCGCAACAAGCCTTTGTCGAAGAAGTTCGGGGTGATGGTGTTGCCATGGAAAGTGAGCCTAAAAGTTGTAGTGGAAGTGAAACCGTGGGATAAAGTAAAGATTCTAAGGAAAGAGCTTGAGAAGCTGTAGCCGAGCTCGATTCCCTCAGAGAGGCATTTTCTCAAACAAAAGGAGAGTGGGATAAATGAAGATAATTCATTCAAATGGCACGGCGTCTAGATGGGTGATGCTATTGAGGTTTTCCAGGGGAACACCATCACTGTGATTTCTGGTTTTTATTTCCAATATCCATTCAACGCAATTTCTCGGAACATCTATGGCATGATGGCAATAAGGTTCTTAGTGTGAATTCATTACAATGGTTTAGCGACAAATGCAATCCCCTCTTATATTCTATATTGACGTTATTAGGTTCTCTGAGATCCATTTCTTCTTTCTCTTCCTTTTTATTTTTATTTTTATTTCATTATGACTCTCCTCTTATGTAAGTGTTTTGGAACATAATCTAGTCTGGGTGCATGAGATTTGCATCTATTTCAATCCCATCTGCCAAGTCAGCAATAAAACACTTCACTTGTTGATTAATATGTGTCTAGTAAAGCCCACATTTCAGGTTTCTCATAAAATTCTTTTCCCTATCACCTTTCCTCTTCCATGAATACCCCCACCTTCTCCCTCTCCTCTATTGCTCTGTCTTCTGTCTCTCTTAAACACCCCTCACATTTTCCTCCCCTAAATTCACTATCGCCGCCTCCTCCCACCAGTAGCCGCACCAACATCCCAACGTCCCCTCGTCCGCCACCGCCGCTGCCACACCCAACATCTCCTTGACCTATCTCTCCCTCCCACCCATCCGGCGAGCCCAATCACTCCTCCTCCAGGTGTCCTCTCTGGCTTTCCTCCCTTCGCGGATCTCTCCCTTCCTTCCTCTCCTCTCAATTGCAGTCGTAGTCCACTCAGTCTCATGTTGCCCTTCACAATCCACCTCCGTCTTTGACGAAGGAGATTCTCTCTCTATTCACTTCCCACCAGACTCAGCTCTTCAAAGCGTTGTACAATGGAGAGAGACAAGGGTGGGGTATTCATGGAAGAGAGAAGGTGGGTGAAATTGATTTCTAAAAAATCTGAAATATCCCCCCCCTCCCCCCCGTTGAACACGTGTCAATCAATAAATTGAAGTATTTTATTGCTAACTTGACAAACTAGTTATACCCAATATTTTATTACATTAAATGCATAGTGAAAATTGCAAGTGATGCAACCAAACAGATTGCACTGTTATGGAGCACAAGATCCACATGAAACATACATAAGCAACTATTTATTATCGCAATCATCGATTAATTACAACTAATGCTATCAAACACTGGATTAGTTCAGAAGCTGTTGCTTCTCCCCAATACATTAGGTGGCTTTGTAGGAGGCCTTCTCTCGATCCTTGCGTGAGAAAGCAAAGCCCACAAGTGAGTCACAAACTCGCCTCCTCTAACCAAATGCTCCACATGCGCTCTAGCGTTGTCCAAAGGTGCCACATACAACACCAGTTCCACCCAAAAGTCGGCCAGAATTCTCCAAATAATTTCCTTGTCTTTTATATCATTTACTAGCTGATACCCGAGCTGAGCACCCTGTTCGATAACAGTTCCTTCACGCCCAAGCCAGCCCCTGGCCATTCTCTTCATCTCCTTAACCCTGTTGTCCATTGTCTTACAATTCTGAAAGAAGTCCTTGGTTTCAATGATTGCCTGATTGAACACATACTCAGCAACTGAAGGGTGATCAGGCAATAGCCATGGAGCAAAAGCAACCAAGTAAGCCAAATACTTGGATAAGTTAGTCGTCACTAGCGAATTCCTCATTATAGACAAGTTTGATCTTCCTTGCTGCAGTTGATGTTCACAGAAGCTAGTGGCGATGTGCCACACCATTATAACTTGAGTTTGTGTCTAAGCTAACATACCCACGATAGCTCGTTGGATACAAGGTTTCTTGTCAGTGAGGCCTCTCCGTTCTCCAATTTAGTATCTTTAATCGACTTCAAAGCATCAAACACTGCCTTCTTCACTTTTTCATCCAATTCTATCGGCTTACTCTGTCTCTGGCCATCTCTAGTCTGATCAATGAAGGCCGCCATGATTACATTGTTCAATAACTTGGAAAGTTTATAGGAGTACGACTCGAGGAATGAGTACTGACGAAGCTTTCTCTCCCAAGGCTTCCGTGATCGGACCCCACATATTGCTCTAATCATCCTCCCTATCCACAAATTCTCTTGCAATGACTTGTACTGCACATACTTGCAAATAAATATCACTTTAGCCCAGTCCGAGAAAACCGTAAAGAAGAATTGCATGAGCTCCATGATGATTAACGAGATTGTCATCACAATAGTAACGAATACGTCAACACTCAACCCATTTGGCATAGCGGTGAGTCGACAGTTACTGTTGTGTCTCTTGTGCTGCTTCAAGAGTGATATAGTAGCCCAAATGCTCATGGCGATGCCCATTAACTCTAGTAATTTGATTAGCAACGAGCCACGTTGGAATATGATACCGTACTTGGTGTAGAAGAAATCAAAGAGGAACGTGTGCTCGACCTCTACAACTCAAAACATTCGCTTGTAACCGTCTTCTTGTGAGAGCAATATATGGCGAATCAACTACCATGCATTCTCGTGAGCCTCTTGGAGCAATGAGTGGCCAGCATATCTCAAACGGAGGAGCTTGAAGAGTGCAAAAGAGAGGCATTTGTCTTTCATCTTGTTGTGGGGGTCTCCTCCTTGCGAGCTTGAGAGCATGCCTCCACATTTCCACACCTGAGTAAAGAGTTGAGCTTGCACATAAGGTTATGGCCAAGTTAAGTGTTCGAATACATGGTTATAATGTGTCTTACTATGTGTAGCATTTTTCCACCTAATGGTTTATACTAAGACATATAAATGTCTTATTAGAGTACAGGTCAAGAGTTGCCGCGACCTCTCTTTTCCATTTGGAAGGGAAAAGACATTGATTTTAGGGGCATTGCCCTAAGGGAGGCCACATCCAAGGATAAAAGACTAAGCCTGGCCCAAACTCCCAACATAAACCTACACCTAAAACTAAAGCCTAAATAAACCTAGCCCACGAAAAACCTTAACTAGCAAGCCCAGACGGGAAGGCCTTCAGCCGGCCCACAGGTTGGACCAGATCAGACCCAGCTTCACCACCAACTTGAGCCAACTCCCTCTTGGTGCCTCCTTGCTCCTCGGGGCTTCGACGGAGACGGCCAGAACAAGTGGTGTCACTCATCTTGGCCTAGTCGCATGCCCGCTCCAGCATCGCCTCACCCTATTCCTAGCCAACGCCGCTGCTTTGCCTAGCTAGCCACTGCCGCCAACCAAGATTTGCCTCTACCAAACTTGGCAACCATGATGAATTTGCTAAAGCTAGCTCACACAAAACAGGAGCTATCTATTTCCCAGATAACCGAGTCAGGTCATACACGTATAAGAGGTCGACTTATAGGGAAGGGGAGTAGTAATTGTAATCTCGCGTGGCTTAAGTATGTAAATATAATGTGCCCAATATGAATAGTCTTCATCTTTTTAATAGTTTAAACTTTTGCGTTAGAATATGCCAAATGAAAGTCACATTAGTATAATGGAAGCATGCCGAGATAAAGAACCCAAAAGCAATATGACTCAAAAGTAACCGGGAGTTGGCAGAAGGAGATTTCTACCCACTTTCATGTTCTTATTGCCTCAGTACTAATCAGACGATTGTTGGTATACCACTTCAGTGGTGAAAAAGGTTTGTGTCCTTATGATTTGGGTAACCTTTTTGCACTTTTTTTTTTTTCAAATTTTTAGCATGAGAAGAAAATCCTTACTAAATCAAAGTTGAGAAAAATGAAAATAATCAGACGATCATTGGTATACCTCTTCAACGGTGATTATATGGGATACAGAAAATGGCACCTGATAGTCCGGTGCCTCCCCGAAGGCGGGAATCCTTACACACCTCAGGAAAGAACAAATATTGCCAATCGCCAATCTCAAAATACTCCTCTCTTCACCCCACACCAGATACGGATACCCTCTCATGCTAACCGGATCAACTTTTTTTCTTTTTTCTCGATCGAAAACCAGATCCACGTCACCAGCTGGACGGTCTTTTCTTTCGTACTCGACGCTCCTATAATAATCAGCAACCACTACTGTGTTCGACTCCAAAGAATGCCGGCTCGCCGCCATCATGGCCCGAGCCCTCTCGAAGAACTTCACGGCCAGGACAATGAAGAGGCACTCGGCCGCGACCAACACTTTGGACCTGTCGTGGAAGTACAATTCAATCAACCAGACCAACCAAATCGATTTGATCAGGAGCTGCCAATTGTTTCTCTTCCACTGCTCGTTGTCGTCAAGACTGTACGCGGAGATAGAATCAGTGCTCCCGAATACGATCATGAGGAGCATTGCCCGGATGGGGAGTAGCTCGTGGCATGACGGAGAATCATGCATGAGGCTTAGAGCGTAGGTGAATAAGAAGGTTGAGAGATTGTAGGTAGTGAAAATGAAGAGCTGGAACATCTTGCTGTTGGAGCGACGTCGCCACGAGCTGATAATGACAAGTGAGAGGAACAAGAAGGCGTTGAAGATTACTAGGAGCTCGATGTGCAAGAGCCTCCCCACGGGAGTTTTCAGGGACTTCATGTTGCCCAACGTGACATTGCAGTTTCTGATTGTCGCCAGCTCGTTTGCCATCTTTTTGTTCGTTTCCATCAAATTCCTCATGATTGATACTGATTACTTCGCTGGCTATTCAGCTTCTAATGAAAAAAACAAATGGTAGAATTTCTGAGAGAGTTTGATTATGCTGGAGTGCTGAAAACATCTTCATAAACATGAACTGCTAGAGAATCGGTGGCCTTTGGGAGCGCCGAAGGAAAGGAGAGAAGGAAAAGATGATGAAGTGCCTCGGTGGTCTCTACAGCAGATTCGTAATCCCAACCATAGATTCATGTAGATGAGGTAACTTTTGAAATCTATCCCTCAATGCATTATTAATTGAGATTCCTTGGGATACTGTAAGGAGAATCCTCACAGATGAGAAAATATTAGAGGAGGCCGGTCACAAGATACCGTGCATTCCCACCACTTAGAAAGCTTCACGTGGCTTCACGTGAATAAATGATCCCCACCTCTCTTTATGCACAGAAAATAAAAATTTCCTCCTTATTTAAAAATTTTCCCTCCATAATAGGCCTTCACGCATTAATTGTGGCGCTAGACCCCCTACGGAGATTTGTTTCTCTTTCTCCCTCCCCATTTTTCTCCGTCCGTCGTTAGTGAAGCGCGTATGATAAAATTTTTATTTCTTTATTTCTTTATTTCTCTGTTTCCCAGAACAGGTTTGAAATAGAAATCCGTTTAATAACGTAATTTGATTTTTCTATTTAGAACAGATTTCTATTCCAGAAATAAATTTAAAGAAAAAATTAGAACCTAAAATTTTTAACTTTTCAGAAATTGAGAAATTAATTTCTGACAAAAAATCAATTTATATTTCAGAAACTTTATCATGTACACCTTAGAACTACTCCGAAGAGTTATTCCCTTTTCCCTTTCTCTCTCCTCATTTTTCTTCGCCTATCGCTAGACCTGTCGCGGAGAGTTATTTCCCTTTCTCTCCTCATGGCAATTAATGTATGCAGGCCTAGGGAGAGAGAGAGAGAAAGCGTCGCTCTTCACCTCACAGAGAAAAATGAAAACGGACAAATAAGGTACCGCTTAAACGACTTTACGAGGAAGGGTTAGGGGTGTGCAACGGGAACCACCCGAACCGAGAATCGGCCGGTTTTGGGTGGTTCCCACGGTCGGCGGTCCGGTTCCCGGTTCCTAATCTTGGAACCGGTGGCTGATCGGTCCGATTCCCGGTTCTAAGGTGGGAATCGGACCGAACCAGACCGACTGGACCGAAACAAATTTTTTTATATATAATTTATATACATAGAATTAATAAAATATATAAACATGATAACTTATTGCAACTAAAATTGCAATTTGAGGTAACATCATCTTATGTGGCCAAGAGACCATTAAAACTATTTTTATTACTCTTTTATTTATAGAAAAAAATCTCCTTGTTAGTTTTTGTTGGAAATATGATTTGTTTTTTTATTCTAATTATCTAAATACGGTCAATTAATTCTATGAATCCATGAGAATGGATATTAAGACAGTAGTATAGGAAACAACATATTTTGTATATTCTTTCCTATCGTACTCTTTTCTTGTATTATTAATAGGTGTGTAATATATGTACAAACACAGCAATACACAATACAGAAAATTCCTCCAATTCCTTCTCAGTTTTTGTCAATTTTCTTTCTCATTTTCTATCAGTTTCATCTTCTACTTGATGTGGGACTAAGGTTTCAAGAGACCCACAAGGCACTTCAAGCCTCCAAGAGTCCCACATTGACTAAACATTTAAAGAGCAGAGATTGTCTATAAAATCTAAGCCATGCATAACTTTTAGCCAAATTATTCACGGCTTTCATGGTTAAAGTTAAGTGTGAAACACACGAAGTTTGAATCACATTTGAATATTTTGCACGTGGAAACATGTGTGATTAGTTTTGTTGAATTGCTCGAGAACCGAATTGGATTGATCGGTCCGGAACGCGGTCACTCTTTAGTGCAAAAAAGTAGAGCCGATTTTGTTGGACCGAACCAAACCAGACCGAAACCGATGGTCGGTCCGGTTCCCGGTCCTAAGACCAAACGGTCCGGTCCACGGTTTGTAATTTTGGGAACCAGTGCTCCCGGTCCGGTTCCCGGTTCCAAGGTGGAACCGGACCAAACCGGGAACCGATCACCCCTAGGAAGGGCATCTCGATATTGGAACTCTGGAGAACCGAGTGAGAAATTCGATTATTATGTTCGGTATTCAAGGACTCCTAAACCAAAACAAGAGTCTCCTCAAGTAACACCGTCAAGTTGAGGATCGGAATTCGAATATGAAGACGAGTTCCCATCTTTGACTAGTCAACGCTAGAAGCCTTATCGGACGATAAAGTTACCATATAATCCTCCTTAAGGATAGTGGTTTGTAGGGAAGGAAGTCCTAAAAAGCCCATTAAAAATTCAGCCATCTAAGAAAACACTAATGTCAAGGACTTGAAGAAGGAGAGTGCAACCAAAGAAAAAGCTACAAGAACTACACATCCAAGCCGGTACTTTGGTAAGACAAAGGTAAGCATCATGGCCAAACGAAAAGCCTAGTATGGGTAAAACATGAAGGAGATTCTTTTGAAATGGATGGAGAGTATTGTAACTGCTAAGAGGGTGATACCATTGAAGGAAAAAGTTCTTGGAAGCAAAAAGGAGCTGAGAAAGAAGTAGATAGAATAAAGAGTAAGTTCGACAGAAAGAGATTCAGCTCTAATTTTTGATTGGTTCAAATATAGTTCAAGTGAAACTCCCTCCTGGGTTCAAAGATTTTGCCATGAGAATTGTACTGATGTAGGAAGAGACTTTTGAAGTGGTAGAGATAGTCAAGGCTAAATTCCAATTTACTGAAGAGGAGTTGGTAGAATTTGAGAAACTTCAAATTCATAAGACAAAGTACTTGAAAGCCCTCACGGTGGTAGGCAAGATAGAAGGCCGTCTAGTGAATCTGATAATAGTTGATGCGGGGTCAACTCTAAATCTTTGCCCTACCGATACTTTCGAAAGCTTGGCAAAGATAAGGAGGAGAAAATCCCTACTAGTATGACACTCTCAGATTTTACGAGGGACGTCCGCGATGCGAAGGGGGCAATTGTAGTTGATCTCACAATTGAGATGCTTATCATAAAGTCTACAATTTTTTATAATAGATGTCGACGGGTCTTATAAATTGTTGCTAAGAAGAGATTGGATACGTAGTAAATAATGTATACCCTCATCATTACACTAGACTCTAGCTTTCTAGAATGAAGACAAGATAGAGTATATGTTGTGATGGGGGCAAGCGATCAGACAATAATATAGATAGATGAAGAAAATAAATCGTACACCAGATTTACGTGGTTCAGTCATAAAGACCTACGTCCACGGAAAGAGCAGCAGCGAATTTCACTATAGATCAAACGATACAAGGTGATTACACATCACTCAAACACTCTCTCGGTATTTCCTAAACCCCAATTACATCTAATGATGCACGCAATGTTTAGCCCTGAAATTCATCGAAAATAATATCTTAATCCCACAAAGGAATTACATGCAAATCGTACCTCAAGATTTGATCGACTACAAACACTAAACTTCTTGGATGTAATTGCACGAACGAAAAACAATGAGGAAACCCACGTCAAGCACTCGATTAGAAAACGGTGCTTCAAGAGATCTTCACGTTTGCCACGGCGTGAAAGCCACGTTGCTTTGCTCGCTTCAACAACCCTCTGGCAACCACACGCACTGTTACGGCAAAAAGAGAACATATATATATGATATGATATGCATGGCAGCCAACTTCAAATCAGAATAGGAAAGTTGGACGCGTCGGTCAACAAGTCCAACTTGGACTTCCCTCTTTTTCTTGTTATCTTGAACGTGCAGTATATACAAAGTTTGATTTCCGTAATCTATAAATTCATGGCTTGGTCTCTACAAATCAGCAACTTGAAGTCCAAATATCAACTTTCTTTTAATTTATCTTGGGTTCGGTTTCGTTCACGGACTCAAACTCGAGACATATTATAACAGTATATAAGAGCACGAGTCAAGCATCACTTGAGTTGATGTAGTTCAAATGGATGCTCAAGCATCACTTCGGCTGATGTAGTTCAAATGGATGCCCCCGAGGGTATCCGTTATCGAAGCACCCTATAAACATACAGATAAGTTTCCCTACGGCCATTTTACTGAAACGGAAAGAGAGGTATCTAGCCAAGGGAAATATGATGTTTTACATAGAAGGAAACAACTTGTTATAAGAGCTGGATGAGTGGTACTTTTGCTACTTAGCAAAGGAGACTAAAAACTCCCTAGGACTTGCTGACTATATATGATACCTCAAGAAGTCTCCACTTTAGGAGGACACAAAAACAGTTGAATTTGAGGATCTGCTCATGGAAATTGGCATAAGCAGCGATAAAGTAAAGCGACCCGTCTTCGTAAGTGCATTATTAAGTGATGAATTACAACATGATTTATTAGAAGTCTTGTGGAGGCATAAAAGTTGTTTCGCATGGGATTATCATGAAATGCCAGGATTAAGTAGAGATATGGTTGAACATCGTCTACCAATAAAGGAGAAAATAGAGAGGTTGTTGAACGTCAGTTTTATCGAGACTGCCTAGTATTTTGAATGGTTATCAAACATTGTCTTAATTAAGAAAAAAATGGGACGGGTTTGCATCGACTTTAGGAATTTAAATGCTATAGCTCCAAAAGATGAATATTAAATGCCAATTGCCGATATGTTAGCAGACTCTTGGCTGGAAACGAATTGTCATCCTTGATGGATGGCCATTTGGAGTACAATCAAATTTTCATTGCTAAACAGGATGTCCATAAGACAGCCTTTAGGTGCTCATGAGCCATAAGGACATTTGCTTAGAAAGTAATGCCATTCAAATTGAAAAACGCTGGAGCGACTTATCAATAGGTGATGCATTTCATTTTCCATGATATAATAGGAGAATTTATGGAGGTGTATATCAACGATCTAGTCAAGTCAGAAGAGGTAAGTCATCTCAAATATTTTGAGCAATCTTTTTGTTCAGATGGAGAAGTATCAACTAAAAATGAATCCTTTAAAATGTGCATTCAATATAAAAGCTGGAAATTTCTTAGAATTTCTGGTTAACAATAGGGGGATAGAGGTTGATAAGAATAAGGCTAAGGCCATTTTAGATTTATCTCCTCCAACTAACAAAAATAAATAAATAATTCAAATGATAAACGAGTGTTGAAGAAAACTTTCTTATTTGTTTTGAAGTTGACAAAACGTTTCCATCAGTCTAGTCTGAAGACTTGCAGATTCTTTTGTCAAAATCTGAAGACCGCCGGACCACCAGACTCAAGATTCAAAGTCTGCCCACATTAATAGTTACTAAACCATCGAAGAAGACTTATCTAAATTCCTTGAGGATTTGATTCGATCAAGTAAAGAAGATCTCGCGGCTGGATATAGCATCTTGGAATCTATTTTTCGTCTTGAAATTAATTCAGGTAATTTGGATCCGTTGAATGGCGAAGTATACTTGAAAGATTCTACTTATGGAAACCTAGATCCTGATTGTATGGGCGAGCAGGATTGGTGGACTATTGTCATATTCTTTAAATAACTCGAGATCTCCCTAATTGATTTTATCCAACTGATAGATTGGAAGAACTCATTTGGAAAGTACCAACGGTTGTGAAGGCATGGAGGAGTATATAAGGAAGACGCTCTAGTTATTCGAGTGTGTACGCGATAGATAAATTCCAAAGTCTAAAGCTCTTTGTTCTTTGCTGATTCAATTGTTGAGCATAAACTTGTACTCAAAAGAGAATTTATACATTTGTGAGGCCTTGAGGAAGTGTAGTAAGGTCTCTACACTATGGAATCAATGACGTGATATTGTAACGACTCTTTTGATTCATAGTGAAATCCAATTTGTGTGCTATCAGTGCAGGAGAGGAGAGTGGATGTAGGCTTGGATTAAGCCGAACCACTATAAACTATGTGTTCTTATTCTATTCCCTAAACTCTTTAATTTTGTTTGTAATTGTATTTAACTGTTAAAGTCTGATCTTGTTCAAAGTCCGCTGATCTTTAGACTCAGGTTAAAAGTAAAGGCTTTCACTGCATTTTGTAGAATCTGTTTTTATATCTATTCACCCCCCTCTAAGTGCTCATACTAGCATTTACATTGAGAAAATAAATTTTCTTAGGAGATTTATTGCTAACTTATTTGACAAGATGACGGTGTTTTTTCCTTTGTTGAAATTTAAAAATCAGGAAGAATTCATTTGGAGAGAAGAACACTAACGTGACTTCAAGAGAATAAAGGCATACTTGACTAATCCTCTAGTATTAATGCCGCCAAAAGCAAACAGGTCTCTAAAACTCTATATTTCGACCACCGATATAACAATCGGTAGTATGCTGGCACAAGAGGCAAAAGAACGCTTCAAGTGCCATAACTTTGGCTAAAGGGACACTTAAGTGTTATAACTTACGAAAGGTACACTTAAGTGTCACATTCGAAAAAAAAAAAAAAAAAACAGATCACTTGAGTGCCACTTCGGCCAAAACGCCAACGTGGCGTTTTTCTGGCGAAGCGTAACCAAAACGACGTCGTTTTGCACGCTGACGTGGCTAAAACGGCATCGTTTTGGGCTGACGTGGTAAAAAAAATTAAAAAAATTCATTAAATTAATTTTAAAATTAAATTTAGTTAAAATATTTAAAATAATAATTTTAAAATTAAATGTAGTTGAAATATTTAAAAAATTAATAATTTAAAATTTAAAATTAAAAAAAAAAAGTGGGGGAGGCGGCTGAGGGATTAGCCCTCAGCTGTTGCTGCCGCTGCTGGGAAGGGCCGGCGACGGCAGGGGGAGGGTCAGCCGGGGTCGCTGGGCCCTAGCCAGGGGTCGGCGACCACGGCCGACCCTCCCCCCTCCATCATCGGCCCTTCCCGACGATGGCAGCGGCTGAGGAATTAGCCCTCAGCCGCCTCCCCCCCTTTCCTTTTTTTTTTAATTTTTAAATTTTTGAATTATTAATTTTTTAATATTTCAACTAAATTTAATTTCAAAATTATTAATTTAAAACATTTTTTAAAATTTAATTTTAAAATTATTATTTTTAAACATTTTAAATAAATTTAATTTAATTAATTATTATTTTTTGCCACGTCAGCCAAAACAACGCAGTTTTGGCCACGTCAACGTGAAAAACAGCGTCATTTTGAGCTCGATTCGCCGGAAAAGTGCCACGTCGACATTTTAGCCGGATTTTCGCCGGATTGGCACTAAAGTGATCAATTTTACTCCGATTTTGACACTTAAGTATACCTTTTGTAAGTTATGGCACTTAAGTGTCCCTTTGGCCAAAGTTATGACACTCAAAGAGTCCGCACGTCTAGCACAAGAGAATGATGAAGGCAAAGAGCAGGTAGTATATTACCTTAGTAAAATGTTGAAAAGATTGGTTTATCTTTATATTTCGCTTGTACGAAATTGTAACGCTACTTGTTGCCAACTATTGTTCATGTGATATGTAAGACTAATGTTATCAAGTGCATGCTTACGAGACCCATAGTGAAAGGCAGAGTGGCTAGGTGGCCATTCACTTTGTCCAAGATGGATTTAGTTTACATATCGATAAAAGCTATAAAGGGACAACCTATAGCTAATTTTCTTACCAAATACCCATGTATTCAAGTTGAAGACACCATAAGCGAAAACATTCACAACTACCCCCATGGTTGTTATACTTTGACGATTCATCTACGTCCACCGCATTGGGAGTTGGTATTCTGATTATGTCACCAAGGGGGTACAAAACAAAATTTCAGTTCAAGCTTGATTTTAAATGCTCTAATAATCAAGCACTCACAGTTAGCCTCTACTTGTTGGCTGACATGAACGTGTAATCGGTTAAAGTGACGGGTGATTCACAGTTAGTGATCAAACAATTAAAAGGAAAATACCAATGCCTTAATGACAACATTATGGGACGCTATAATGCGGCTAAGGAGTTGTTAGCCAAATTCCTGATTCAGAGCTAATACACATATCGTGTTATCAAAATGCGAAAGCCAATGAGCTTGCTTAGCCGGCATCGAGTTATTGCATTTAGAAAAAGCTAGCTTACACTTTAATAAATGAAATAAAATTATTACCACATATGTCACAATGGGTACTGATTGCAGAAGTCATTGTGAAAGAAAGCAAACAAGATTGATGGATACCAGTAATAGAGTTTTTTTTTTTTTTTTGACGAAAGGAGATACTGCATTCATTCATGAGAAAAACGATTCTTACAAGACATCGATGGATAGAATTCCGAATAGAGAATTTCCAAAAGAGGAAGAGGGGGAGAGCTCACCCAATTTATGGGAAGTTTTCTAGCTCGGTGTGATCTGGCAATCCAGTCAGCCGCCCGATTTGCTTGATGTGGACAATAGAGAACCTGGACTAAATTGCAAAGAATCAACATTTCTCTACATCTTCCCGTAATTTCCTTCAAATTTCATGGGGGTTCGGCCCGGCCTGTTACCATCTCCACCAAACTAAATCCATCACTCTCACAAGCCAAAGTGTCAATAGCGCTAGTATTATCACCATCTGGAAACCGATGATGGCGAGCACATCAAGAAGATTAACTAACATAGGACTAGACCTAAAGAAGAAACAGTTAACGGATGGCGACCGAAGGTAGGCAGGGCTACCCAAGAGCTTGTGATTGAGTTTCCGGTCAAAGGTACAGAACTCCAAGACTCTATCAACTCAGGCTTTATGCCGTACTTCCAACTTGGTAGCCTTCAGCCTGTAGTACCAGTTGAAAATGTGATCAAAAGGGTAAAAAGCCCTAAGTTGTTGGGAAGGGGATGGCAAAACATGCTCCAAAAAATTGTCCCTTCAAAATGGAAGTGACTCCTCCACATGCTAAGGGAAACATTCGGCAAGAAAAGGGGGTGGAGTTGGTGAACGCAAACAAGGGCCAAGATCGATCTCGTCGGTTGCTTCATCTGTAGAGCTATGGAGAGACAAGAGGACATTGTTTGCATGCTCCTGTGACTAGATTTGCTCAAAACAAGCAAGAAAGGTATAGGGATCATATGATCGAGACATGGTAGGACCAAAGGGGGACCAAGAAGGTTAAAGATGATAGAAGAAAGATATAAAAATTCAATCTTAAAAAGAGGAGCTTCAATGGTGCCGA
This sequence comes from Eucalyptus camaldulensis, assembly GCA_019915185.1. Classification (NCBI taxonomy): domain Eukaryota; kingdom Viridiplantae; phylum Streptophyta; class Magnoliopsida; order Myrtales; family Myrtaceae; genus Eucalyptus; species Eucalyptus camaldulensis. The sequence goes on from JAHSVA010000012.1 coordinate 13,705,312, forward strand.
AAGTGACAAAGGAAAGTCAAGAGCCGCGTAGCAATGGAGAAAAAGGGAATTAAAATATTCGAAAGGGATGTGGACATGAAAACCCTAAAAATACTAGCTTGTGTACAGGGAAGGAAAAGTTGAAACGACAGTGCGCAGGGAACGAGGCGATGGGCACCGGTCAATACAATCATTAATATAGTTAAAAGCTTTTAATTCTTTTACAGGGGGCATCTGTTGGCACATAAACTAACTTTATTAGACCACCAGCCGTGGTGGCTCTACTAGGTAGGCTCCTGACTTTTGAAGAGAAGGTCAGAAGTTCGAAACCTCTGCAATGCAAGTTGTAAGGAGGCTGACGGGCCATTATGTGATTTATGCGTGGCACCCTGGTAATGGGTCCTAGGCTAGCGTCATTTGGGGATTTACGTGACGGCTGTCAGCCAAAGCGGTTCCTTCAACATAAAAAAAAACAAACAAACAAAAAAAACTAACTTATTAGGCTTCGAAAGCCAATGAAAATAAAGCAGGCCCAAAATGTAGGAATCCAGAGAAAATGGGCCAGGATGCCAATAGTTGATAAATGAAGATCTCAAACAATTCAGCAAGGAGGCTTACCAAACCCGACAAGGTAAAGATGAAAGCGGTTACTAGATTCAGCACTAGCGAAGACATCGGCAAGGCGGGACGATTACCGAAAAAGAACCGAAACTTTCGGAACAGTGTAAGCATCGAGATGGTAATCGCAGAAAGGTAGTTACCTCTGGAATACTATTATAAATAGCCAAAGAAGCACCAATGTAGAGGTCCTTTTGGCCAAATAAAAAACAGTCATTCAATTTCAAGTTGTTATTTTATTTTCTTATCGCACTTTTACATTCAATCATGCATTTATTTTTCTCCTATTATTAACTTTTGCTAGTAGTCTAGACTAGTTACTTCCTTTCTGGAGTGACACAAGACCCGTTGTAAACAATAAAACCAAAGCTTTACCATCTTTGGTGAAAGACCTTTGTCGAGGAAACTTTCCTCAAGGAACATACTCACAGCCTATTTTTGTTATTGGCTTACTAATCCTTAGTCCATTTCTCGCATTCTAAATAGGGTTACAAATCAAGGATGTCACAGTCTGGTACTCCAATGAGGCCAATAGTGACGATAAATGGCAGCGAGCAGACGATGTTTTAGAGGTGGCGACCGATGTCAATTTGCTGTGGCTATGAGGTTTTGTGAGAAATTTCAATGGCAATTGTACCCAGTAGAGAGAGAATGTGATTGAGAGAGAGCCCCCTCTCTGAAATAGTTATCTTGTAATTCCCCTCCTTTTTTCTTTTTATTTTTTCATATTACCCTGCCCTTTGTTTTCTGGTTCTCTCCTTCAGCCGCCAGCCAATTCCAAATTGTCAAACGAAGAATTTTTCCTCTTATCAAGGGTTTTGTGTGATCCCCTCACCTGGCGCGCCATCATGGGAAAAAGTGAGCTTATAGAATAAATCGTAGGGCGCTAAGTGTCATGCTTTCAATGATTGACTTGTCCTGAGACTTTACGAATCGAAATTTCTTCAATCGGACTCGACGTCTCTAAATTTCACTGTCCCCGAATCAAACTATCCAAAACAATATTAAAAGCTAAGAAAATTCTAATTTAATTTTTTTCGGTGAAAGGTTAAATTCTTTGTTTTGACAAAAAGGTTAACATTTGGCCATTTTTATGAAAATTTGAAATCTAGAGCCTAACTTCATGTGCCTATATATATATATATATATATATATATATATATATATATATATGCATCCGAGATACTAAGAATCCTAATATGATTTTTTTTGGTCAAGAAATGAGTTTCGCGATGATTTCAAATCTTGAATTCTTCTAGCTTTAACCATTAGGAAAATTCAAGTGTTAAGAGTATTCTAAAATCACTTTGGAATAATCTCCACGTGAATTCATCCCAGGGATTATTATTACTAAACCAAGAGCAGGATGTCTCTTACAAATACATATGATGTAACTGTTCAGTAGTGGTAGGATTACATTTAATGTATAGTAAGAGTTGGAAGCGATGCAACCAAATACATTGCACAAGATCCACATAAATCATACATAAGCAGTCATTTATTATCGCAATCACTAGTAACTTACAATCGATGCCATCAAGCACTGGAATGATCTCTCTCCATCTCTGCATGAGAGAGCAAAGCCCACAAGTGAGTTATAAACTCGCCTCCCCTAGCCAAATGCTCTGCATGCGCTTTCGCATTTTTTGAAGGTGCCACATACAACATCAATTCCACCCAAAATTCGGCCAAAATCTTCCAGATCTTGTCATTGTCATCTATATTATACACAAGCTCATTCCCGAGCGCAGCACCCTGTTTGATAATAGTTTCTTTATGCGCTGAACTGCCACTGTCCTTAATCTTACCCACCCGTTGCTCCATTGTCTTGCATCCCTTAAAGAAGCTTCTAGCTTCAATGATCGCCTGATTGAACAAGTACTCCGTATTTAAAGCATGACCTGGTAGTAGCCATGGAGCGAAAGCAACCAAATAAGCCAAATACTTGGACAACGTAGTCGCCACTAAGAAATTTTTCGACTTGTGTGAGCCTCTTCCTTGCTTTTGGTGCTCACAGAAGCTAGTGGCAAAGTGCCACACCATTATGACCTGAGTCGATGGCTCAAGCTGACATGCCCACGATAGCTGCAGAACATTGTTCCTTTCTAGTGAGGCTTGCCCATTCTTCAATTTAGTATGGGTAAACGACATCAGAGCATGAAACACCGCCTGTTTCACCTCTTTACCCAATTCGATCGGCATGCTCTGTTTCTGGCCATCCCTAGTTTGATCAATGAAGGCCGCCATAATTCTGTTGTTCAATAACCCTGGAGGTTTGAAGGAGTACGACTTGAGTAATGAGTATTGATGAAGCTTTTGCTCCCAAGGCTTTTGCAACTGAACCCTACATATTGCTCCAATTATCCTCTCCATCCACGCATTCCCTTGCCATGACTTAATATTCACATACATGCAAATACATATCACTTTAGCCCATTCCGAGAAAACCATGAAGTAGAGCTGCATCAGCTCTATGATGATAAATGAGATTATCATCACGATGGTCACAAATTCGTCGACACTCAATCCATTTGGCATGGTGGTGAGTCGACAAATACTGTTAGATCTCTTGTGATGCTTCAAGAGTGATGTTGTAGCCCAGATGCCCATGGCGATGCCCATTAACTCCATCAATTTGATCAACCACCAGCCAGGCTGGTGTATGATACTATACTTGGTGTAGAAAAAATCAAAAAGGAACATAAGCTCGACCTCGACAACTCGAAATGCTCTCTCACAACCGTCTACTTGCGAGAGCAATCCATCACGAATCAACTTCCATGCATTCTCATAAGCCTTTTGGGGCAATGAGTAGCCAGCATATCTCAAACGGAGGAGCTTGAAAAGTGCAAAAGAAAGGCATTTGTCTTTCAGCTTGTTGTGGGGGTCTCCTTGCGAGTTTAAGAGCATGCCTCCACAATTCCACACCTATGTGAAGAGTTGAGCTTGCATATAAGTTTTTATGGCCTATTTAATTATTTAAATAGATGATTATAATGTGCATTATTATGTGAAGCCTTTTCCCACCTAATGATTTAAACTGAGACATACAAACATTTTATTAGGGTACAAGTCAAGAGTTGTTGCGACTTATCTTTTTTGTCCGAAAGGGCAAAGGACATAGGTCTAGGGGTGTTACTTAAAGGCAAGCCAAATGGCCCATCAATTAGGCACAAACTCTCCCAAATTCATATCTCGCACCACATTGGGTTTTTTCTTATAAGTTCCATACAGACTTAAAATACTCTACTAGCTTATTTAGGATTGACTAGAAATCAATCAAAATGTAGAAGTGTCGTCTTGATTCTCGTAATCAAAGATTCTAAAATCGGGGATTTGTTGACGCTAATGTTTCTATTAGAGCTTTTTTCTATACCTAACTTGAGAGTGCATTATATGAAGTGATCATGCATATGTTTTTGTAAGTTTCATTATAATTCTAAACTAATCCAAGAAATTTTAGAAAAGGGAAATTAAAAAATAATTTATTGAAGTGCGATGCGTTAGATAAAACAACCAAGTATTGAAATTGCAAGCATTAAATACACAAAGTTCAAACAAACAAGGCAAGGTGCAAAAAAGAAAATCTGACGTCGGTGGCCCTAATCGCACGAAAAGGACAAGACAAGATACTTCCTGGCCATATTTTTTTCTTTTTTAAAATTTTAAAATATTTCTTAATACTAAAATAACATTATTATATTATATTATATTATATTATATCATAAGATACCCAACCAAGTCCGATCTCCGCATCTGACTCGGGTCGGGACCGACTTAGGCTTGCTAGCCCGGGCCACGGCTGGACTGGGCTCAGCGATTAAGCCCAGTTAGATAACCTTCAAATCCAAAGATAAAAAGACTAAGCCCCGCTCGAATTCCTAATTAAACCTAATCCTAAAACCATAGCCTAACTAAACCCAACCCAGGAAAAACCTCAGCCAGCCAGCCCAGACGGGAAGACCTTTAGTCGGCCCAGATTGGACCCGGCTTCACCACCAACCTGACCCGACTCCCTCCCGGTGCTTCCCTACTCCTCGTGGCCTCAACGGAGACGGCCAAAACAAGCGGTGTCACTCGTCTCGGCCTGGTCGCACGCCCACTCTGGCAGGGAAGGCTTGGCCCGAGCCGACCCCGCCGCCGCCACAGCTGGCCTTGACACAGCCACCCCTCAACACTCATCCTGGCCGACCTCCACAACACTTACCGGGCACCATACAAAAAAAAAGAAAAAGAAAAAAGGGCGGGGCTGAGGCGAAACGAAATCGTGGGCACGGGAGGGGAGGGGGAGGCTCCGGGTCCCTACCCGACTCAGCGAAGATGGACAGAAGGCGAGGCCAAAAAGCAAACCGGGCCATGACCGGCCGTCGTGAGGTCGCTGAGCTGGGATCCTCGGGACAAAGGAGGTGTGGACGCAAAAAAGAAAGGTCCCACTGGAGATACGGGAACTGGAGAAGCGGACGCTTTGAGGGCGTCGGCCGTGGGCTGTCGAAGGGCTACGATGGCGTCCGAGTGTGGTCGAGCCGAAGGCATGAGCCTCACTTGCCTCTTTACTCTTCGTTTTTTTCTCTCTGTCCCTTTGGCTCTTTTACTCTTTCCTCCCACTAGGCAGTAGCCGAAAGCCTCTTTCCCATTTCTTTTTCTTCTGTGTCTTCTTCCAGCACGTGCGAGGGAGACAGAGAGAGAGAGAGAGGGGAAAAAAGAGGAAGGGAGGCGGGGGCCGGGCTAAGAAGGGAAATAGGTCGGGCTGAGAAAGAAAGGAAAAGGGGAAGAGGCCGGGCGGATAAAAATAAAAAAGAGAGTAGGCGGGGCAGAGAAAAAAAATGGGCCAGGGAGAGCCTGGTGTGCCAGATCGAATCATTTTTTTGGGCTTTTCTACACCTTTTCTATTTTCACAAGGAGGTTACGACCTACTAGGCTAGCAAAAGTAATGGTATCAACGAGAGTTCAACTCCCAGCACTTCCTTCTTAAGACTTATTGGCAAAGCTGGTTCACACAAAATAGGAGCTGTGCCTATTTCCCAAACAACCAAGTCAGGTTGTACACGTGTAAGATATTGGCTTACATAGAAGGGGAGTAGTAATTGTAACCCCACGTGACTTAAGTGTGTGATTATAATATGTCCCATATGAATATAGTCTCCCTCTATTTAATAGCTTAAAATTTTTTGCATTATACTTAGAACTTGCCAAATGAAATCAAGTCACCTAAATATATTGAATGGAGCAAGCCGAGACAAAGAACCCAAAAGTAATAAAAGTCAGAATGACAGAAGGAGATTTTCTACCCTTGTTCGTGTTCTTATTCGGTGTCTCAGTAATCCCAAATATAGATTTATGTTAAAAGAAATTACTTTTGAAACCTATCAATCAAAGCATCAATAATAATGCATAGTGTCATCATTGTTGTTTATTGATAAAAAAATCATTTTTGCTGTACTTTTTCGCAACCAATCCAGATAATTTTGTTTTGCTTTGGTCTTTTTTTTTTTTTTATAAGAAGATGCTTACTAAATCGAAGTTAAGAAAAATCTAAGAAATCGAATAATTGGAGATGTACCTTTTCAACGGTGATCAACTTGTTTGCGTCATTGTCCATGTATTATGTTACTCCTTCACAACTAATCAATATGATTTTGCACTTTTTCTTTAAAAAAATTTTAGCGTGAGAAGAAAATCCTAACCATCAAAGTTCAGAAAAATAAAAATTATCAGACGACTGTAGGTATACCTTTTCAATGGTGATCGAATTGTATCCGAGGTAATGCTGTGGCTGCGCATGGTTGACGTCGATCCCTACACAACTCAGGAAACCAAGAAAATAATCGGTCGCCGAACTCAAAAGACTCCCTTCGTCCCCCCACACCAAATACTTATACCCTCTCATGCTAACCGGATCAACTTCACCGTGTGAAACGTCCCCACCTTCGTGCTCTTCTTTCATAAAATCAGCGAGGACCTTTGCATTCCGCTCCAAAGATTGCCGGCTCGCCACCATCACGGCCCAAGCCCTCTCCCAGAACTTTGCGGCCAAGACGATGAAGAGGCACTCGGCTGCGACCACCACCTCGGACCCGTCGCGGAAGTACAAGTTTATCAACCAGACCAACCAAATCGATTTAGTCAGGAGCTGCCAATTGTTTCTCTTCCACTGCTCGTTGTCGTCAAGACTGTACGCGGAGATAGAATCGGTGCTCCCGAAGGTGATCATCAGGAGCATTGCCCAGATGGGGAATAATTTGTTGCGCGACGGAAAATCGTGCATGAGGCTTAGAGAGTAGGTGAGTAAGAAGGTTGAGAGATTGTAGACCATGTAAATGAATTGGCCGAACTTCTGTTCATTGCGGCGACGTCGCCACGAGCTGAAGGTGATGAGTAAGAGGAACATGAAGGTGGTGGACATGACTATAACCTCGATCTGCAAGAGCCTCCCCACGGGAGTTTTCAGGGACTTAAAGTTGCCCAACGTGATATTGCAATTTCTGATTGTCGCCAGCGCCATTTCCGTCTTTAGCTTCGTCTCCATCAGATTCCTCATGTTTGCTACTGATTACTTCGCTGGTTATTCAGCTTCTAATTGGAGAAAGATATGGTGGAATTTCTGAGAGAGAGAGAGGCAAATAGTTTGGGGACTAAATCCTAGTTCTTATAGAGTTGGGATGCCAGGACTGAAATGAGAATGTTGACTTTTTTTTTTTTCTTTTTAATAATACGGGGCATCCGAATTTATCTCCGAAAATCTTCACGATTGTAGGAATTAAATTGCTCGATCCTTGTGCATCGGGTAATGTCGGATGGCAGATGCCTCTCACGACGTTCCCACTTTGGAAGATGCCACAACTTGAATGTATAATTTCCTGCATGTGAAAGTGTTATTCTCGTTAAGACATAAAGAAATCATTGAATGGGTTGTGAAGTGTAACAATGAAATAAATGTCAATGATGAATATATATATATATATATATATAGAGAGAGAGAGAGAGAGAGAGAGAGAGAGAGAAGTTTACTTTGGGAGCTCATTACGAATTGCACAGTTTTATAAAATGTTTTTGACTTAGCTCTTGGTTTCAAGTTTACTAGGGTGATTATATTACAATGAGCTAGTCTGCGACGATTTAAAGTGCTTCCACAGAAACAAAAGGATAATAATATGGGTGGTTCCTGAACTTTTTTTTTTTCAGGGTTCAATGCGATCTCTCAAACTTCTTTTTTTTTTTTTCAATTTAGTTCTTGAGCTTTCGAAAATCCTCATTCCATTAAAACTTATAACACCGTTAACTGACATGACAATAATGGATTTTTCATGTTATCATCCATGAGACTTATTAGGCCAAAAAGAAGGGAAAAAAAGATTTGCTAAGTTGAGAAAAAGCATGAGAGGGCACGTTATTATTTTAGCCAATAAAAGGCTAACATATGAGTCCACACACCGAAAAAAAAAAAAAAATTGACATGGCAAAAAAATCAAGGCAAAGACTGTAATCGTCGGATTTTGGAATTCATATACTAAAACCAAACGAAGAAAATATCCATGAAAGCTATTAAACATTGAAAAAAAGTTCAGGATCCTCGTGCCATTACCCAAAAAGAAAAAGAAAACAATATGTTAAGATGCTAACTCTACATCTATGTTTTGCATGAATCACACTCCGAGAAATATGGATAATACGTAGCCGGTTAAACGACGTAGTGGAAAGCGAGGGAGTGCAGGAGCCATTTTCTCTGCCTAGAAAAGAACCTTTCGATTTGCTCAAATCTCCCCAGAGAACTTTAAAAAAGAAAAGGCCGCTTACAAAGAAAGCGAAAACCTTCGCACTTCTTTATTTTTTCCCTTGTCGGAACAGAATGTATGCGGCTTTTTTGCTTTCTAAGTAGACCAGCAATGCTAAGAATATATTTCTTATGTTGTTCTGAATAATGGCATCGACATGAAATAATATTCATATCGATCAAATCTGCGCATAAATTTTCACAAACTTGTAGTTGAAGTTGATTCCAAACCCCATCATATAGATAAGTTACATAAAATTGCAATATCTATTAAATCATCAACTGTATGTAAAATATTCCAAGCAATTAAAATAATATGAATCAGTTAGAAATGTGAAAGCATAAATAATAGATTTCCTCAATTTACTGATATCTTCATTTTGTGCAATTGTCTTGGTGTTGCAAATGCAAAAACTAGCAAGTTAATTTGTCTAGAATAGACTTAAAGAATAATTTTGCTCCTATCTATTGATAAAGAATTAGAATTGATTTCCATTAAGATCATCTTCCAATTTTATATACTTCAGTTTACTTTTTCATGAACATTCTCCCTTTTTCTTGTTGGTAACCATTTTATGTCTATCTTTTCATTTTGACAATAGTTGATGGATATCTAATCATTCGTGATGCATCACAAAGAGGATTGATGTTCAGTTTGTATTTTAAAGAAATTCACAATATTTCTTTCTCAAGAGTGCATATCTAGATCTCTCTTGATATATTTTCAAAAGGCTTCACTAGTATAACAATTTTTAGACCCTGTGAAAATAACATGTTATGAGTCATAAATTTTTGAAGGAGTAAACCACACAATAATGTCTAATTATCTATTTTTTTAAATACTCGAAACAAGTTGTTAGTATCATAGTAAATTAAGGACAATCACAAAAGCATTTCTCATTTTGAAAATAAGAATATTCATATCATTCCTTCTATATATATATATAAATTTGGTTGCTAACAATTGGTTGTAAATGTATTTGGCATTTATTGATGCTTCCAATTAATTACATTTTTCCAACTTTGTAAATCTTAACATGGTTGTATCATAATAACTGTTATTTTATTTATCTATGTTGTTATATTTAAAATCTTATATGGACATTTAGGTCGAAATAGTGATATATTGAATGCCACATAACGTCTTTATGGGAAAAAAAATAGATATTAAATCAAAGGAACATGAGATATTTTCTAGAAGTTGCAAGATATTTTTTAAAGTATGATATAGCCTATAATATTTTGAACTCGTTGCTGCCACACAAATTGTTGTAGATTAGCCGAATGGTTTAAACAATGTCAATAGATAATTGTAAATATATTTTAATTGACAAACTTTATTGGACACACTGAATGTTGATCGATATTGTCTTGATCGCTCTATAAAGTCTATTGAAATTGCCTTGTTTTTCCTTTAATGAGTCCAAACACATACCCATTTATTGGTTTTTTTTAAAAAAAGAAGTAACACCCGTGATGAAAATTAAGATGAAGTCTTAGTTATCATTACTAAACGTAGTAAGATTTGTTAGATGCCAATCGAATATTTATTCATCTCATTTTTCTTAGAAGCAATATCTAGGCACAAAATTTTTCTTTATATATTTTTTGAAAACATAGAAGACTCTTGTGTTGATCTTTTATTCATTTCTTTTTTATCATTTACAACATTAATTTATATGTGAAGTATGTGTTTATTAAAGTGTACTTTACAGTGTAAATTTTCTGAAGACTTACCAAAATACATATAATATAGAAACTCCTTCGAAAGCTTGCTCAAAAACTCACTATTAGCCTTACTTCAAAGTTTATTCTCATCAATTATAAAGTGACAAGAATTATCATCATCATCTATAAAATATAAATAATCTTTGATAATTCATTCAATCATATATGAATAACTTAACAATTAAAAGTAATGACCTCTAAATTTTGTTTTGCATTCTTGGTGACGTTTAAATTTCAAATATAAATATTAAAAATGATCTATGTTATGCATTTAGTCGTAAGAGTCACCGCTAATGATTCATCAGTTATATTTATAAATATATTTTTATTCTTAAAAAATGATCTAATTACAATTTTCTATATTTGAAAAAATATTTAGTTATTTTTAAATACTTGTTTATTTGACTTGTAATTCTTCAAATTATTCTCCAACGTCATCTAGGGGTGAGCATGGTTCTAGAACCAGGAACTGTAGAACCAATCGGTTTTAGGTTATAGGATATATAGGGTATGTTTCAAGCTTCAAAAATTGGAAAATCATTTTCGATGCATAGATTCTAGATTCCCAGTGGAAACTTGGAATAAGTTTATGTGTTTTTCTTGATCTATATCTTTATGCAATTTGTATTCCATAAGATCTAAACTTAGTATATAATCTGAAACCACTAGTTTGAGCTTCTATTTTCGGCGATCTCCATGATTGAGACTTTTACTTTTTAAATGTGTCATATTATTCATGTGTCTAAATATGAGTTGAGATCAGTGAATTGTAGCGACAAATGATAGTACTACAATTAATTTAATTAAGAATACATGTGGAATCTAAGTAGACCTCAAAACCTGTGACATAATAGGTTTTAAGTTTTAGAGTGTACAAGATAGATAGGTTCCAGGGTCGAGGTAGAACTTAGACCAATCATGAAACCACTCACATGTTATAGCTTCTAAGGACCGTCTTACATCATGCATTTGTGAAAAAAAAAATTATATTTTGTATCTTTGTATCATCAAACTCTTTCAAAACTATCTAAATTGCAAAACAACAAAAGTGATTTCTGATTCTGCATTGAATCATAAGGGTAATCACTCATTATGTTCTTGTCATATTTATTCATGAAGACGCCTTAAAAACATACTAATTTTTTTTAATGATGTGTTATTTTTATTTTATTATAATTATTTATTGATTTTGTAATATTCATTATTTGTAAGAGATTACCTATAATTCTATAGTGATGAACTTCATTTTATTGATCATTTAATGTCATTTGTTCATCAAACAGAGGATATCATATTACATAAAATTTTATTGATCCACAACATCATATCATTTAAGTATATAATATGCACTATCATGTCATAGAGTCCTTTGAAAGTAATTGTCTTCTTCAATAAATTATTTGTGTTAATAAATAATTTAGATTAGACAAAAAAAATTAGTAATTTAGATTTTTAAATTTTAATCTCCATTTTTACAATATATATATATATATATGTGTGTGTGTGTGTGTGTGTGTGTGTGTGTGTGTGTGTGTGTGTGTGTGTGTGTGTGTTATCATCTTACTTGGATCATTTGTCTATTAAATATGGACTATCATGTCTATCATATAATATTTAATCGACACTTTACTATCATTTTGTCAAATGGGGCATAATGCTTTGTCAATTGTGCATCCATACGTTATTTGACTTACTTTGTCCTTATCAATTGGTATAAATGATACAAAGTATAGAAGTTTGTTCTCATCAACCACAAAGTAATTGGAATTCTACCAAATGTAGAGTTTTAATCATAAGAGTAGTCAATAATTACGGACTTATTTATATTTATTTGCTTGTAAAATATGCACAGCCGTGTAACATAACCCTCTAAAATTTTATTATTTTCATTCTATAGACTTTTTGTAATAATTGATAACTTTATTTTTTTTCTATCGATTTGCTATCAGTTGTTTTTATTTTTTTAATATTCAATTGTCTATAAAACATGTAATATTATTCTACTTACACGACGAAAGATAATTATTTCAATCCTGTAATTCTATTTATATGTCAAGTATCAACGATAATGTCCTAAAAGATATTTCTACATTGTTCATCTCTTAGTAAGCATCATTTTTAGCGCAAATATAATTAACATTTATACAATTAATTTGTTAAATATGGGCTAGCATGTCATATAACTTTTTTTTTTATAACTTGTTTTTTCCAAAATACGACAAAATATATTGCCATTATTGGTATCCATTGAGCTTATGGAACTCATTTGAACATAATATGGAAATTGAATATTTTAATAATAGAATAATCAGCAACATTATCTAACGACACTCGACATTTGATTGCAGTTTATAAGGATCCATTCATTAGGTAGCTCATCATACAAAGTGTATTTAGTAGAAATCTCTAAGCCATACCAATACTAAAGTGCATTTTATGGGAATTCTCCAATAACATTTTGATCATTAACTCTACAACCCATTGAAGTTCAATATCACTAGTATAATGTCTCGCTATACCTTCCTCTATGCAAAAATTCATTTAAAAGCTCCAAACAGAACTCCAAATGTCAGTCTACACATACCTAATCGTTCTACCGGTCTCCATTTTGGTCAAAGCTTTGGACCGCATGATCTTGAAAATAGTATCAAACTAGTGTCATGGCACAAACACTCAGGCTTTTTATGAGTATCCGTCCATAACTATTAGTATAAATCTTGCTTTTTATCTCGAAGGAAATTGAAAGAGCCTACGAACATCAAAGTAAATCAACTTTGCAATCTTTATGATTTCTTTAACAACCGTAATAAACTACAGTTACAATTGTTTGTTTTTATTATAGCACTTGTATACATTTAGCTCCTTAACCACATCACCACACAACATATTCCTCACACTTAGAACTTTTAAGCTTCTTCCACTTATATATCCCAGTAGCATATGCCACAATTCCTACTTTCAAATTGATGTGTTCAACACCTTAACAGTAAACTCGATCACTTTCTCCCCCTAAAGCTCATACAAGTCGCTATGCTTAATTCCTTTCATTATTATTATGGAGGAAAATAACAAAAAAAATCATAAATTTATTATAATTGTGTTAATTCAATTTTAAATCTTTTTTTTTCTTGTCAATTGAGTTTTAAACTTTTTGCATTTATACCAATTCAATCAATGTAGCCAATTTTCATCTAAAATTGTTGACATGGAGGTAGTCATCTTACATGGCGCGATCAACACTAATATGGATAATTTTTAATAATATTTTAATTTTTTTTTTCAAAAAAATTAATTTTCTTTTCTTTCTCTTTTTATTTATTTATTTATTATTTTCCCTTCCCTCCTTCCTCTAGCTAGTCAGAGGACCTTGATAGAATCGACCAAACGCTCGGGTTGGCAAGGTCGAACTCACCAGCCTCAGGAGAAGCTCACCTCCACTGGCCACTTGCAAGGGCAAACCTCATCGAAGGCTATCTCAGATCCAAGGTTGAGGTCGCTACAATAGTGGTCAACAAGCTTGAGTCAAGGTCATCCACGGATTTCATGACCTAAATTTTGAGGTTCACGATGTTAGGGCTAGAACTGTCACTTAGAAGGGGTTGAATTGGTGAATGTGTGGAATTTAATGAAAATTGAAACTAATATTGCAAGAGGACAACTTCTAGTGATAAGGCTTGCAATGCTAAGATCTTACTAATATGCAATAATCTATCACAAGTAATAAATAAGAGTTTAAGGGATAGAAAATTACACACGACAAGTTTATAGTGGCTCAGCTTTGACAAGCCTATGTCCACTCTCCCGTACTAATAGCCAATTTGCTAGATTACAATAAATGAATCTATGAGAAGTTACAAGAACTAGGTACTCTCAACTCAAGTAAGTGTGATCAAATCTTTCAATCTCACACTCTAACAACCTCTAAGAGATTACAACTTTGAGCTCACAAAAATGAATTGTAAGTATAAGGATTTCTCTGAACTTTGGAATTCAGGACTTCGTAAAATTCTCTTGGTCTCTCCAGCTTCACGACCTCCTCCTAAACTCCTCACTGTCCAAGCTAACTATTGGACTTGGCTTATGGATCGTTCGTCCAATTAACCCATTGGATTTGAATGTTGTTGGAAGACCTGTTCTGTCCAAACTCCTTGCTTTGATTCTGTCGCCCATATAACAATTGGGTTTCCATAAGCTAAGTCCCTTATGTAGAAAGAATATTTCATCTTCTAATTGATTTATCCAAGGATGGCAATATTCCATCTTGAAGAGATTATGATCATCAACTCCCCTTCTAGATCATTCAATATATAAGGCAGGAAATCCATGCTAATCCACTAGCCATTGCACGAGGATTTTATGGTTGAAAGATATCCTTAAATCATAGATTAAGGATATGCTCTTCACACCAACGATGAATTTGATAAGTAACATCTAATTAAAAATCCTAAATTTCCACCTAGAAAAGCTTATAATCAAAACATAAGTTAATTAAAAAAAGTTTTGTCAATCTTCAAAATCACCTAGGAGTGTTTTCCACAACATGCGACCTAAAATTGATGTGGTAGACATGGTGACGACTTGGATCTGAGGTTGCTAAGTTCTTTCGCCACCTCTGCAGCTGCGGCAAAAACAAATAGAGAACGTCTGGCATTGATAGGTCGAAGGATATGGGAGGAGAGGGGGACAAACAAGGGGATCACAAGGACAAGGTCAAGCCTCATCGTCAGTAGGTGAGGTTGGTGTTGCCATGGCATCCACTGCCGTGATCCCGCTGCCTTCGATATCTTTCATTGCTAGCAAGGTGAGTTCCTATGCTCGATTGTGATGTCTTCAATTTTGAGTGCCTATATCTTTGTCGACTTGCGTTTGGATTTCAAGGATGGCATGGTTCAATTCTTTTGTTCTGTAGAAAGAGTTTTGTCTCTCTAGGTTCTTCATTTGTCAGCCATTTTCCTCTAGAAAGTCAAGGAAATCGGTCTCATAGAAGATGGTCTCCGTTATGGCGCCTCAGCAGACCGAGTGTAAGCCCGCCAAAGCCTGCCACCATCAGCTCAATTGGGTTTTTTTTATGATTTCGTTGTCCAATAGTTCCATTTAGCTCGTGCTCGTGGATGGCCTCCGGTGAGGCTTGCCCAGCCAGCGCACGGTTGATCTTAGCCCTTGCCAGTGGCGAGCAAGGCTCACCCTCATTTTCTGTTGCCTATGGCTAGTCGGTAAGGTATAACGACCAGCTAAAGAAGAAGGGAACGAAAAAAACAAGAAAGAGAAAGAAATGAAAACATTTTAAAAAATAAAAAAATTATTATTAAAAATTATCAACATTAACATCAGCTATGCCATGTATGACAACTAGCATCCATGTCAACTATTTTCAGCAAAAATTGATCTGATGGAGTAAATTTTTATAAATGTAAAAAGTTTATGACTCAAATGACAAGAAAAAAAAAGGGTTAACAACTAAATTGGCATAATTACAATATGTTTAGGACTTTTTTTGGTAATTCTCCCATTATTAGGGAACCTCGAATCTAAAGTGAATTAAGACCAACATCCGGAGTACTTAAGGAAATCAGTTCTTCTTCAACTCTCAGACACCAATCAATATCCTCATCATACCATTGTGATTCTGATTTTCACATTGCCAATAGCATGACACTCAGTATTGTTTTCTTACTACACTTTACCACTCTCCAGGTGTGGTAAGTAGTAAGGTAGTTTTGATTTTGTATAGTGTGAAAAGATTAATCATAATCAACAATCATCTGTTAAACGACAAATCCTCATTGATACACAAGACAAAAATTGCATTGTTCTAATTTTAATCAACTATTTCAACAATATTTGGTACTCTAATTCACTTACTATTCTCGTTTCTAAATTTTAGGCAATTTATTTTATGATGCTCCATTTTGCCATTGCTTTTAAACAACAATATTAGTTCTAGATTGATTACATCTGTATAGATTCATATTACTCATGCTCGCACATTCTTTCTCTATTTTCACCTACTAAATCAATAAACATAGTTCATTAAAGACTCTCCAACGGTTGTTCTCACTCAAAATTAGATCACAAACCCCATCAAATGCCAAACTTCTTAACCTAGAGGTATTGCTAAAAACAATAACGGCAATACTCCAAGAGGCAATGAAAATAATGAATAAAAGTACATACCTCGTCATCCAAGCCAATATCAATCGAACTCAACCAAGTGATGATTAAGTGAATTCATTGATATGTTTGCAAACTAGTGCATTTTCCCACATCTTTAAGTGAAATAGATGTTGCATAAAATAGACCTTATTAATCGTAGTCAAGTGAGACGAGTGTTGGGGATTGCAAGGTATTTTGTGAGTCTCCATATAATCAGATCTCCATGCCCCAGTCCTTATAAAACGAAATGGTTGTGGAAATGGAACTTTTTTTGCATGAGGCTTAAAGTGTATTAGTACGGAAGTCGAGGGTGTCTAGGCCGTGAAAATGACAAGGTAGAACGTGCCGTTGTTGTAGCGGTGGCAGACCTCCGGTAACGAACCAAACGACCACATTGCAGTAGTCTCAGGAGGCAAACATCTTTGACGTCGATCGTGCTCTCTGATGATCACTAGAGTCAATGTAGATCAGAAACTATGAAATTTCTTCTTTTTTTCTTTCGATTTTCAAATCTAGTTATTGAAATTGTTTCTTTTTTTGGCTGAAATC
Source organism: Eucalyptus camaldulensis (assembly GCA_019915185.1). Taxonomy (NCBI): domain Eukaryota; kingdom Viridiplantae; phylum Streptophyta; class Magnoliopsida; order Myrtales; family Myrtaceae; genus Eucalyptus; species Eucalyptus camaldulensis. The sequence continues at coordinate 13,722,110 of JAHSVA010000012.1, forward strand.
TTTCTGATTCGTTAATTGCTCCTTTATAATGTGGTGCTTCATCTAGATAATATTATATAATGGAGTTTAATTGTGTCATATGGCGAGTATGGACAGGTTAAACATATGAACGAAAACAGATCCGAATATGTCATGCCATAAAAATCGATCGATTCATTTATAAGTAACTCAAATCTCACAAGACCTAATCCATCCATTTGCCGCGTCTAGGCTCTAGCCACTGTCCCAACCTTTGGCACGGATCGGCAGACTCTCTTTTTGCCCATTTGTACATTTAACACCAATAGTCGCACCCCGCGAAAGAATTCCAAACCTCGATCCATCTATCTCTCCTCTCCCCTTCCCTAATACGCCCTTTCCACACGGAAATATATGGAGCCGGTCAAGGTCGTCGCTTGATTCAACGGTTGGAATCCTCGAGTAGGACAAATCGGACGGCAACAAGCGGGTGGGGCCCCCCACTTAGAACAAAACAGAAAAAATAAAGGCCAAAGTCCAAAGCAGGGCTGTATTTATACGAAGCCGCGTGGAAATTTAATCACAATCACCCCCAACCTCACAGGAACACGTGTCCCCATATCCACATTTCACCAGTTGATTTTTTCCCTGATGACCGAGTCAACCTTGCCGCTCCGTAAGAAACAAGGCCCACCAATCCCCGGCTTCTTCACCATCTCTTCTAAAGCCCTTCAATTCCAAACAACTCTCTTGAGGCAAAGAAGAGCTTCGAACAAGATTGACGCTCCTCAATCTTGTTCTTCCCTCTGTGCTCTTCAGGTAACATTTCGCGATCTTCTTCGTAGGGTTCTTTAGGCCTTCGATAATGTATATTCATCACGATGTTCCACTTTAGTTACTGTCATTTGTCTACACAGACACAGATCCACATAAAAACCCTGACGGATAAGATCATAACCATTTAAGTGGAGAGCTCGAAGACGGTCCACAACGTGAAGGCCAAAGTACAGGACCGAGAAGGCATTCCCATGGATCAGCAAAAGCTTATCTCTGCAGGCAAGGAGCTCAAGGACAGCATCCGGATGCTTGCTGAGTACGACGTTCACAACGAGTCCATGCTCCACCTCCATCTCCACCAAAAGGCTGAGAGGAAGGGTATGTGGCGCTTTCTCGCTTTGGAGAGGCAGCTTCTAAGGTGAATATTTGGTAATCTATGTAGTTGGGAGTTGACAAATTGTTACCATTTTTGTGAACAGAGAATCAATTATTCTCACACATCATGAAATAAGCTTATCATGAGTGTCTGTCAATTGAAGAGGATGTAGAAGATCTTGCTATTCTGTACGTGAAGTCTATCTACTGCACAGAGCGCCAAATCTAAGACCAACGTAAGGATTTTTTGACAATATGAAGTGACATGTACGTTTTCTCCCATTTTGAGAGCTTTGTATGATCCTGAACAAGGCGACTGTATGAATGAGTTTGAAGAATCTTGGAGTACTTTAGTGTACTAGTGTATAGGGTGATGTTATGTTCTCTTTTTTTTTTTGTCATAACGATAAAGTTTAATGTACGTGCAGGTTCAATTTGCCTGTTGAATCATCTGTGTCCAGCCAGAATCTACACGTTTAATTTGTACGGCCATTTTCAAAGAAGAGATTAAGAAAAGGAAAAGATGCTCGTCAGAGAAAACCAAGAAAAAATGAAGTCAGGGGGAGGAGATTAAAAAAAGAAGAGAAAAAGCAGAGAGAGAGACTGCAGAAAAGAAGGCGTGAGGAGAGAGAGAGAGAGAGAGAGAGGGAGAGACAAAAATAAATAAAAGAAAAAGGCGTGCATTGTGCTTCTTCTTCGTGGGTTCCTTCTCTGCAAAACCGCACGCCGTTCCTCTGCTGCCCACTGCGCGTGCGCCGCTCCGCCACCTCTGCGCCGCCGGTCTCCTCGCGCTACCGCGCCTCCGCCCGCCGTCTTGCCTGCCAACGGAACCCTCCTCCGCCCGCGAGCTTGCGTCGCTGCTCCTGCCCAGAAGCCGCGAAGCTGACGCCACCTCTGCTGCTCTTGTAGCACCGCCGCTCCGCCTCCGCTCCGCATCCCTGCTCGCTCGTCCATCGCCAGCAACGCCCCTGCAGCCGAGCCACCGTGCGTCCCTCTGCTCAGCCTCCGCATTCTGTTTGCAGCCCCCAACGACAGCTCTGCCCGCGACGCCCCTGCTCCGCCTCCGCTCCCAACCAACGTCTCCTCAACAGCTACCTTGCAGCAGATCCCGAATCCTTCCTGCCGTCGCTGCGCCTCCGCCAGAGCCGGACCCGAGCCGGACCGCTGCCCCCTTTCGCCCCGACGCCTGCTGCTGCTGTCCCTTCACCGCCGCTCCGTGCCCGCCCGCTGACCCACGACGACCACCGGGCCTGTTCACCGGCCCCGACGAGCTGCTGCTGTCTGCTGCCTCTGCTCGTCCCCCTACGGCGCCGCTGCTGCTGCTGCTCTCTCTCGAGCACCAGCAGCGCCGTCCCGGACTCCTGCAACCAGCAACCATCTCTGCTCGTTGCCACCACTGCAGCAACCGCCGCAGCAGCCCACCTGAGCGCCGTCGCTGCTGCTGCTCGCGCCGCTGCCTCTCAGTCCGCCAGGCACCACCAGCCACGACGCCCCTGCTGTCTTGAGCTCGGTGACTCGACACCGGCCTGTTCGCTGCTCCGCCGAGTCCACCAGTTCTCCCTCCTGAGTTGCTGCGCCTGAGTTGCCTCCACAAACCCCACAACAGATTGATCAAGAGCTGCTGTTGCGTTCCTACCGCCCCCATTCTCACTCGTGTCCGAACCGAGTCGGTTCCACAAGCTTTATTGCAGGATCTTTGGTCGCGAGCCCGCTGCCACTTAGCCGACCCCGACGCAAATTTTGTTCGCGAACCCTTGTTGCCGGTCCCGTTTTGGAAACGAATCATCTAAATTAGGTAGGTTTATTTTATTTTATTAGGTAGATTTATTTCATTTTATTTTTATGTTTTCGTTTCTTTATTTTAATTAGTTCTTGATGCATGTTTGAAAATCCCCGACATACCACCTAATTCGCAACCGCACAATGATTTTTTTTATTTCATCTATAAGGCTTTAGATGGAATAATTAATCACGCGGGAATAAAATTGATATTTTGGTCTTTAAGGCTTAAGATCAATTTATTAATTTTATTAGCGAAACAACCATGGAGGATTTGGTATCTTTTAATTGTTTTGTTTATCTCAAAAATACAAAAAAAAAAATTGCATTTGCATTTCATGTAGATTATAATTGATTTTCCTAGATAATACTGCATGATAAAATAGTTAGCTTTTTTTTTTTTATAAAAAATGCATGTTTAGATGGTATCTAGGTTAGATAGTATCTTTTGAATTAAATTGCATGGCGAGATAATTTTCTAAGTTAAGATAGGATTCAGATTAGTCTATTCCTAACTTAAAATAGATAATATCTCACTTTAATTAGATTTTTATTAGCAATTTTAATTACGAATTTTCATAAAAAAATATAAAAAATCAATCATGCGCATGTCATGTAGAATTAGGTTCATGAAATGCACTGTCATTTAGTGATTGTTGCTAAATTCATTTAATTAGAAATTGCTCGTCATTAGAATTATGTCATTTGGTTAATTTAGATTGCATATTTAATTGTTGCATTTATTTCATTTCGAATTTCATGAAAAATACCAAAAAGAATTGTCTTAGAATTAATTTTATTCTCCAGGATAGATTGCATGCACATTAAGAAAATACGAAAAAAAAATTATTTGCTCATGTCATGTAGTTTAGGTCATATTGTCATGTCATGTCATTTCATGTTAGATTAATAGCATGCATTGCATAATATGTGATTTTCATTAAATAAGTGAAAACAAAAATAAAGAAATTGCGTGTTAATTAGAAATTATATATATGGTTGTTGATGTGAATTCTGATCTAACAACGCAGATGCTTTCGTTGCTATGGGGTAAGTCCTACAATTTATTCATCGCTTTCTTGGGTGTTAAATTGGTGGTTTGCGCATCCGCATGATCACCTCACATGTTAGGAAGATAAATTAAAATCAATTCAAGCTGCCTGCAAAAATATTTTTTTGAAATAAAAAAGAAAATCTACCGAAAGGGTGTTAGAGAAATCTAGCGTAATCAAGTCCCCGAACTCATTTAATCTCTGGTTTGTAGAAGTAAGGTAATTCTCTCATTACTTTACTTGGGTTTCTAATCGACCTACCAAAAATAGGTTAGTGGCGACTCCATGATAAAAATCATCTGCATATTAAGAAATTAAACCATAAGTCGCAAATTGGTATGAGCTTGGGAGAACTCGAGCTAAGTTTAGGCTTAACAATCCATTAGTTGAGAGGCCGCGACAAGGATTTTTCGGATAATTTTCGATCATGCTCTATCCTATGGTATCGCGTAATTTATAATGCATACTATCATAATTTGTGGTATTTTTTTCACGATTAATTGAGATTTTTTTTTTTTTATGGGCGAGAAGAAGATCTGTATTAAACTGAAGTTTGGGGAAAAAAAATTGAACAGTTAAAGATATACCTTTTCAATGGTGATTAATTCATCTACGTTATCTAATGGGGTCCGATGGTCCCGTGCGAGCGCAGCCTCCTTCTTCCCAAGACACCTCTTGATGAATCGCTTAGCACGAACCATCCCATCTACCCATCTCTCCTCTTCACCCCTCACCAAGTACGTGTACCCTCTCATGCGAATCGGATCGACTTCACCAGGTGCAACGCCCCCACTTTCGTGCTCCACGCTCATATAATCAGCAATCACTTTTGTAGTCCTCTCCAAAGATTGCCGCCTCGCCGCCATCAAGGCCCGAGCCCTCTCGTCAGTCTTCAAGGACAAGATTAAGAGGAGGTACGGGGTCGCGACCCCGACCGTGTTGGAACTGTCTCGGAACTGCCAGTCTACCAAAAAGAGCAACCAAAACAAGTTGATCGTGACCTCCCAATTGTAGCTCTTCCACCTCTCGTTGTCCTCAAGACTGTATGCTGAGATAGAATCGGTGCTCCCGAGGATGATCACAAGGAACACTGCCCAGATAGGGAATAACTCGTTAAACGGAGCGTCTTGCATGAGGCCTAGAGCGTAGGTGAATACATAGGTTGAGAGAGTGTAGGCTGCGAAAGTGACGAGCTGGAACATGCTGCTGCTGCAGCGGCGCCGGCATGAGCCGAAGGTGACGAGGAAGAGGAGCAAGAAGGCGGTGAAGATGACTAGGAGCTCGATCCTCACGAGCCTCCCCTTGGGAGTTTTCAGGAGCCGCATGATGCCGTCTGTGACATTGTGATCTGGGATCGGCACTGGCGCCACCGCCGTGTTTAGGTTCGTTTCCATCAAATTCCTCATGTTTGGTACTGATTACTTAAGCTGGTTATTCGGCTTCTAATTGGAGAAAGAAATGATGGAATTTATGCGTGTGAGAGAGAGAGAGAGAGAGTCGCAAAGTTTTGATTATGCTAGAGTACTAAAAACACTTCATAGACGCATATCTAGGACGAGAGAATCAGTGGCTTTTGGGAGGTTCAAGGGAAAAGAGATAAGGAAAAGAACGAAGGAGAAAGGAAGTTGACGACGAGCTTTAGGAATGGGTTTGTCAAAAGAAAGGGAAGTCGAAAATACCTTTGCCATGTTTTTTTTTTTTTTTTTTTTTTAACTTTTGGCAAGTACTAACAAAATACCACACAGTGGGCCCTCCCTATATATGTGTCAATCAATCAATCAATGGGTCTAGTACAGTCTACTTGGCACTTGTGAAGTATGTGGTATGGGAAGACATTTTCTCATGCATGCGATATTTTCTCTCAAGAATAAGTATGGTGGTATGAATTTGAGTGGAGCCGCGGACATGTCGAGAAATCATGCTGTGACATGGATGGTTTCAGTTTGGAACTGCCCTTGAACTTTCGCGGTTTGATTCAATTCAACTTGACTTTCAAGTTGAACTGGCTTGATAGACTTTAGGATAAACGTGTTTAGAGCTTATTATACCATTTAGAAATAAGTAAGATAAAATAAGGGTGTGCATTAATCCCAATCCAACTAGAGAGCCTAATCAAATTGGATCAAGCCAACTAGTTTTGGGTTGTTTCTACAAGAATCGATCTGGTTCCTAGTTCTTGGTTCCTAATTTTTGGAAGCGAGAGTAGCCAGTCCGCTTCCTGGCTTTGAGGGATGAACTGGACCAATTGAAACAAATTGATGAAACTTGTTAAAATTGTGTCTTAATTTTGAGCCACACAATATCCGATATAAATTTACCGATTGGACCAAACCGATGGTACTTTTTGACCAATGCGCAGAAGAGTCCTCATTTCCCTTCTTGTGCGGGAATGTCACAAGCTGCCTCCGTTTGGAGTCTTGCTCAACTTGGTAACGGGGAAAACTGGAAGAAACGAAGGAAGGAGAGAATCCCACTTTTATTAGTATTTTACTAAGAAATAAATATACTAAATATCCTAAGACTTATTATGAAAATATAATTAAGTTCTAAAACTTTCAAAAAGTGTAATGAAATTCTTTCATCAATGCAATCAATTTGGCTAATGAAAAATACTGACATGGAAATTTTAAATTATTTTCTCTCTCTTGCATGGCATTTTTATTACTTTTTCCTTTAAATTTTATTTAGTTTAGACTAAAAAACGAAAAAAAAGAGAGGCTAAAATGCTTAAATTTTACTTTGTTTCATATAAATTTCTAAAATAGCCAAGTTAATTTCAAATAAGGGCTCAATCTTACCGACGGGCCAAATTTTCACCGGCAAGCGGCACTTGATTTTTCTGGCTGTGGAAACATAAAAATCCTTCCAGCAAAGGACTTGACGCTGATTTTTTTTTCTTGGGCCTGGAGGGCGGCCAAGGAGTCCTGCAACATGCAGCTTTTCTCCTCCATGTCCTCCATGAGCATCTTACTCACGTACCTAAGAATAGAATTAGAGTTTTCCTATCTTTGGGAGATTGCACCCCCAAGCTATTGGAAGCCGCAACGCATCAACAATCAGGTTGTCGGGTTAGCGGCGTGTTTGAATCCATTAACAAGATTCCGACTTGGGTGGATCAAAAAATCAAAATCAATCCATGGTCAAGCGTCAACCCATATAAGAAATTAAAATGTTATCTGAAAAGTGTTTCCATAAAAATCTAACCCAGAAAAATCCAGACCACAATTCCTTGCAAAAAAAAAAAAAAAATTTGAGAAAACGAAGATGCGACGTGTATTCAAGAAGCGTTAAGCCTTCTAATGCGCCTCATCCTGCTCTTCACCGATCTCGACCTCCGCCATGGCATCTGGTTGGAAGAATGCGGAGAGGCCCGACATCGAGCTCCGCCAGCCCAGATTCGTGGACAAGCTCTGTCATGAAGCCGAGCATCAGTCAACCCTCGCCAAGGGTCAACTGCTCTCGCCGGGAAAATCCAACCGGCCATGACGTACGCCCCCACCATCTGCAATCTCTCTCTCTCTCTCTCTCTCTCTCTCTCTCCTAGTTTGAGACTTTTTTTTTTTTTCTTTTTTCGTTTTAATCTTTGTCCATATTTTGTTTGGGACAAAATTGCCCAGTTTTGGCCGTTGGAAAAATTAAGCACTCGTTAGTCGGCAAATTCAAATTCTTATTTTAAACTAACTCCGCCACTTTAAAATTTATTTAAAATAAGGTTGTTTTTGAATTCTATTTTTAAAAAAAAAAAATACTCCCACTTTATGCCCTTATTTATAATTTTCCATCATCAATTAGCGGTCCCTTCCTAGTGTAAATGTCTCAGATATGTTAAAGATCATGAACCATAGTAATTGGATTTTCTTTCCATATATGTATCCATTGCACTTCTAAGACATTCACTCAATCTTGTGACAATAAGCATAAGAATTGAGCTCTTCTTCAAATCACATTTTCATGTTTTCTTTGAGCCCCAGGAAGGAAGACCTTTCTGTATTGAAATTGGTTATGATGATACATTCCTGGAGATTAAAGGGAAGATAAAAAAATAACACGAAAAATCCATCTATGGCCAAACTTTTGTTTTCGACAGTGAGGTTCTTGAAGACGAGCTCAATGTCGAGGTTGCAACATCCTCAATCATTCCCACATTTAGGTCATCGTTGTTCTGAAGCCACTACCGTCCACTAAAATTGAACGTAGAATAGGAATGCTGCTGTCTGAAATACAGCTTCACATCAAAGTTAACATGAACGATCCTGTGAAACCCTTCAGAGAGGCAGTCTGCTTCCTGGAAGATGTCCCTCTTGAATGGGGGATGCTATTTGCAAATGGAACTTATCTTGAAGATGATCACCGGATTTGCTATTATGAGCTTCAGGAAAATTCCGGTGTCGACATTCATAGCAAGCCTCTGTTGAAGAAGTTTGCGATGATAGTGTTGCCATGGAAGGCCAACCTAAAAGTTGTGGTGGAAGTGAAACCGTGGGATAAAGGAAAGGTTCTGAGGAAAGAGTTCGAGAAGTCACAACCAAGCCCAAAGTTGATCTTCCCTTGGAGGGGTATTTTTTTCGTACACAAACAAAGCAGGATGGATGAAGATAAGTCTTTCAAATTGCGCCACGTCGAGATGGGTGATACTATTGAGGTTTTTAGGGGGAGGATGTCACGGTGAGCCCTGGGTTTTTGCTTCCAATATCCATTCAATGCGGTTTCTCGGGAGATCTATGGCAGGATGACAATCAGATTTTTCAAAAATCAATTTCTTATATCACCTTTCCTCTTCCATGAAAACACCCACCTTCTCCCTCTCCTCCGTTGCTCTGTTCTCCTCTCTTCAACGCCCCTCACATTTTCCTCCCCCATTTCGCAATCTCAATCCGCTCAGTTTATCGTCGTCCTTCATGTTCCACATCTTCGCCGAAGGAGATTCTCTTTCTATTCACTTCCATCTAGACTCGCCTCTTCAAAGCACTGTAAGTGGAGAGAGACAAGGTAGGGGCATTTATTTATTTATCTATTTATTTTGGTAAGGTAAGAGGTAGGGGAATTTATTTATTGACACCTTGTTGGAAAACTTGGGATTGCGGAGAAGAAGTAAGTTTCTTTCGCGATCAAAAACATCCCTTTCTTCTATATTATAACTGTTGTTCTGATGTAGAATTCGCGCTGTTTCGATCGTTTTTCGCTTCTCTGATTTTGACCCATTGGGTTTCTTTGTCCCCGTCCCGAGACCCAAGTAGTCTGTCAATCAATCAATCGTTTCTTCGAACCCCCAAAGTCTGAATCTTGCTTTCTTTCTTTTCTTGGTTTCGTGTCTGGTATGCTACTGCAGTGCCTTTTTATACGCTACGTTCTTGGTTCTCTCACTCTTTTCCCGGTTTTCAATCTATTTTTTGTGCTCTTGATTATGTGGGTTTGTAGGTTTGCTGGTGAGAGAGAGAGAGAGAGAGAGGGTTATTTGTGTGGGGCACAAGCGTGATGTTTTGGTGCTTGAAATAGGTAAAAAGTCGGAATATGCCACTGTACTTGCCCCACATAGAAAGAAAGAGGAAAACCGAACGAGCATACAGCAATCTCGGAAATCTCCCAATGACATTGTTCTATAGAAACAAATTAAACCATTGGTTATTATTCTCGATTCAGCCATTTGATCATACAATAAGCACGAGTGTAATAATCACGAGTGTTGGAGTGTTAGTGCATTTGGGATTTCATTATGAATGGATCATAAGAGTCTAATCATATTTATAATTGTCATATCCTAATTAAAAATCCCGTAATTGGAGTTTGATAAGGTAGAAGTTTTGGGATATTCCTTTTCCCCATTACTCTATTAATATTCTTTTAGTTCAAAGCACAAGTTGTTTGTTACTTCTATATATATATATTGGGCACAAACCCCGGAGAAATTCAATTTTGAGCTCTTTGTTTCTAGCTCTGCCTTCTTGTCACAGGCTGAAAAAGCAGCACGTATGACGGCTGAAACAAAGAAATGAACTTTGAAGACGTTTTTGTTGTCATAGCCTGGGTGTGAAAGCAGGAGATACTGTGACACTGTTTTACGACCCTGCTGAACACAGTCTTGCATGGAAAGTCAGTAATTTAGTTGAGATATTCCTATAACCGACCCACCGGAATGGGCCATTGCCGCCACAGAGAATGGTACCTGCAGAAAATGGTCCTCATGTAAAAGCCACTGGTGAGTCTTAAAGTCAAAATGGTCTGTATGTGGGGTGCCTGTACAGCTTCTCTAGAAATACAAGAACTAGTCAGTAGTATTCAGCCTGTTTCATTGTTTTTGGATTTATTAATTTCTCTTTCTTAACTTCTCGAATAAAGCTGAAAGAGAAATGATGAAATATGACAATGTGCGGGAACTCTTAAGATTTTGTTTTAGCTCATCGTGATTCCAAGATGCTTGTCTCTAGGAGTGAATTTTCTAAGGAATTATATCCTTATGCTGCTTAATAACTAATTGACTGACATACACTAAGTGCTCTTATCAGCCAGAGTCAAAATCATTCTTACATGCAAGTTAATTAGCATGTTGACTTGCTTTGCAGTGGAAGTTCCATTGGATGCTTACATGATAGACTTTGTGTTCTCTGAGAGAGAAGATGGAGGGATTTTTGACAACAAAGATGGCATGGACTACCACATACCTGTGTTTGGAGGATTAATAAGGGAGCCACCAATGCACACATTACACATTGCAGTTAAAATGGCTCCAATTGCGAGGGTAATCTCTATGTTGTGATTCCAGGTATTATTGTCTGTCTACTTCGCGCTCCTTTATCAGGCCGTTTTTTCTTGACGCTACTGTTGGCCATTGGTTACTCCTCAAAAATACTTCCAACAACTTCAACTTCTCATTTTGTTCAGTGTGGACTTGAGATTTGATACTAAAGAGAGTGTGAGAGTGCAAGGATATCCATGTAACCAGCTCCACTTAGTTGGAGACAGATTAGTGGTTATTTTTGTTGGTAGTCATTATCCTGTTCTTGGGGCATGATTATCATATAGTACTTGAGAGTGCCGATGCTATCAGAGTTTTAATGGACATGGATTTGATGTTTTTGCAAGTTTTATTATTCTCATGAAAAAATTGTCAAAAGCTGAAGTAGGTTTTTGCCTACTATTCTGCCTATTTGTCCTGCATTGTGGACGAACATTCACAGAAGTAGAAATATTCCATCACCATGGCCCCTTGGAGGACCCTCCAAAGTCTGTAACGTGCTGCACCATGGGGATTGGAATGAACTTGAGTGGTTCTTGTTTGGCATTCCTGGACAATCAAGGACGGGACATGATAGCGAGCTTGCTGAAATATGCCATCATATTGTAAAAGATCATTTTTGCTCCTTTTTGATAGTTGGTCTAGCTTTTAAGCTAAATTAGAGGTTCAAAAATCAGTACTCCAAACTTTTTATCCTTACCAAAAGGAAGTTCTGCTCAGCACCTCATTGGCCTTCTTCCTTGTGGTTCTCCACTCAGTTCCTTTGTGACCCCACTCCTGTCCTTTTCTCATATTTGTTGCATGTGGAAAAAATAAGCACAAGTTTTGCAGTTCTGACGGTATGTCATGAACATGAAACTTGGTCATCATCTCCAGCAGTAGATAATTCTCCAATATAGAAATAGTAAAACTGTCGGGATTGAAGTAGTTGGCCATGTTAAACTTCCATCTTTCAACTCCAAGCAATATGGTATGATGAAGAATCTTCTTCAATGAGAAAAGTTTGGAAGTTGAAACCGAACAAGCGTGGTGATTGTAATTTTTGCTTTCTTAAAACAGACATGATTTTTTCTAAATATGACTAGATATGTAAACCTAAATGTTGAATTGTCATGCGATTTGCTGCAGTAGTCTGATGACGTGCAGATGCACTTGCATTGCTTCTCAAGGGCCAGAAGAAAAAACAACTTCCCCCACCGCCCGCATTATCTTTCTTTACCTATATTGTGAAATTCCATGATAACTTCGGCTTTCGTTTGGATTCAATAACATGCCGTTCATTTTGTTACAGAATTCCTGTTACAATGCGACGCAGGTGGGAGGCCTTGGTGAAGTTGTGACTAGTCTATCCCATTCTGTTCAAGAATTAAATCACAATGTTGACATTGTTCTTCCAAAGTATTACTTTTTGAACCTTGGCATTGTGAGCTTCAATTCTGATGCTTTTGCTTTTCAATTTATGTTGATTCTGCTGAGAGTCTTAGTCTTAATCTTTGTGACTATTGCCTTAATTAACCCTGTATAACATGAATTAGTTAAGATCTATGGAAAGCAGTTTGTCCAACTGCCGGGCCTAAACAGACCTAGCATTAGCAAATTTGAATTGGTATTGGAATGGCATCACATCGTTGATTCTAGACCAAGCATAAGGCAGTCCATTATTCTCATTGGTTGGGAATGTCAAAACATCTTAGAGTTGGCATTTTAAAATAATAACTTTTAAGTTGTTCCTGATGTGCCTGTACCTCCATAGGTGAAGGAAGACCTATATCTTTACCACGTTCAGAGTTCCTTTATGGCGGATGGTGCTACATGTAATCTTGCTTTATATTGTTATTGGATGCTTTAGCTTGCTACTTAATGTAACAGATGACGTAGATGGTCAGCTGACTTGGCTTTCCCTTTTCATTTTTTTGTGGTATCTTGAGTCCTTAAAATACTTTGATCTTGAGGCCTTAAAATGCTTTGTATTAGATCAGCTTTCTTGCACACGACCTTTGTTGGCAGTTTAAGTATTAGTCTTCTCTGCTGAATGATTATAAAGTAAATCAGGATATTTTTGCTGGCTCAAGTTTCATCATGAGATTGCATATCTTTTGAATTTCTTCTGCTCTCTTAAACATTTCTGCTGAATTGTTGGCCTTATAACTGTACTCTAATTACTTCTTGTATAAATCCTTTGATTAGGTCAATGACTTCCAGCTTCACAGGAGTTATGGCTGGGGTGGGAATGAAATAAAAGTTTCGCATGGAAAGGTGGAAGGTGTTCCGGTGTACTTTTTGGAGCCACAAAAAGGGGTAAATATTTTCTGTAGCACCCGTTTGCTTCTTATGAGACTCATACTCTCCATTACACGGGTCCATCTTACTACAGGAGTTGTCTATTACAAGCTAACTTTTTGAGAAATGTCTAATCTGAGCTGTGTGCTTCTATATGAAATGCTGTCTTTGAAAGCTCTATGAAGGGACTCTTTTGTGGAAACTGCAGTGTCAAATTTGTTTCATAAAAGATAAAGTTGAAGGGGACGGAAAATGAATGTGCCCGCTTTAATGTGGCACATACCAGAAAGTTTACTATCTACTTGGTTTATCTAAAATATGCTGTTCTACCATGGGTCTGGAAGTTGCTTTCTGTGGCTAATTAAAGGAGGCATAGTTACTTGATTTATGGTAGGGTGGATCATAAATTCTGCTTATAGTTTGTAGATTATTATTTCAGCATAGGATTATAGATGCCTTGTGCTCTGCGTTCTGAGAGTGCTATGGAACTGACAACTTTTAGACCGTACATCTTAGGATACATACGTGTTGATTATTGCTAGTGACTAAAGAGTCCTTATTTATATTGCCCATGGAACTGCTGTTGTTCGTTATAGTTGTGAGTTTGTGATACTCAGATCTGACAGTCGATACTGATGCTCCTGGATCCTGTAAGCTAAAGAGTTCCTTAGACACCTGCGAGTTGTCCTTTTTCCATCTGTGTATCATTAGAAAATAATTGCATCTCATTTTTAATGTAAAGTGGATATTTTAAGGATATTGAAAACACACAAAGGCAACCTGCATGAGAACTTCTTTTAGTTTCCTCTGATTTAGTTGAATAATAGTTAAAAAGTAAATAATCATTTTTCAGTACATGTGAAAGACAGTTGTCGCCAATCTGGACATATAAAAAATTTCTTTATGAACCTGTTAATGACAACTATAGCGCGATTATGTTCATAAGTTTTGCTATGTCATCGTTGGCTGTGCACTTTTTTTTTTTTTTTTTTTTATTGAAGTATGTGGTTTATGGTAAAATCCACTAAGAAAAGGGCCTGAACCTGTCTTTTCCTTGCAGAATTTTCTGGAGAGGCTGCGTATATGGCTGTAACAATGATGGTGAAAGATATTGGGTTTCTTTTGCCATGCCACATCAGAGTTTCTACAACAAAGTGGCTTCCATCCTGTAAGATGAATTGATTGCTTTTGATCCTTGGGGTTATGATTTTCAGAGAAATGAGGGATTTTCACATCCAGATTACTGTATAAGTAATTTTGGTTGCTAATCATATGAATTGATTTTCTGTGCATTTTGACATTTATGCATACACATACTTCGATGTATTAGGTGGTGATATTAGGGTTTATGGATATTCACTTTGGCAGATTCACTTCTTGTAGAGATTAAATATCCTTATTGTTTCTTTTGTCAATTGCAAGGATGTTTTTTAAGCTTATATCATAAATGCAAGTGTTCCATTTTTCCTCCTCAATATGGTCTAACTTTTCCTGTTTCTTGATCTTTCGTAGGATATCATCTGCTGCCATCATTGGTCTGGTGCAACCTGTCTCATGGTTGTTTAAGAACCACGATGAGTAGTATGGTCTTAGCAAAGCTCGGATTGTCTTCACTATCCACAACCTTGAATTTGGGGCACATCTCATTGGGAAAGCTATGGCTTACTTGGACAAGGCTATAACTGTTAGTAATTCGCATTCATTCAACTTTTCATTTCATCTGATCCATATTTTATGATATTTTTCATGTGTGGACTTTTAGGGAAAATGGGATTTTGGTTTTATTTACCATAATTCATCTGTGTGACCTTCTAAATTGATTGGTAATCTCCTGACCTTTCTGCAGATATCCTACTTTTCATTATCAAAAAAATGGTTTTGCAATTACTGATGGAGGAAGTGGTATTGCTGGTAATATCAGATTGATCATTACACGATCTTAGGTTTGCATTGTTCTTTGGTTGCAGGTCTCAAAACACTTATTCGAAAGAGATTTCTGGAAATCCTGTTATTGTTCCTCAACTATATAAAATTCATGGCATTCTGAATGGAATTGATCCAGATATAAGGGACCCATACAATGACAAATTCATTCCTGTAAGCTTTTTGTACTTTGTTCTTTCCTTTCTCCTGCTATTTTTTTCAGAAAATAAAACGATTCATTTAACTCAATTCAGGCTGCTGTGAGACTTCTCTCCCTTGATCATGAAAATTCAATGTGTAACATCATTCAGGAGGGAGGAACACCATATGTTGGCATAGCGTGTAGAATGGCTTAAATTGATTATTGCGCCTAACCCATGCCAATTTTGCTGGTCATCATAAGCTTTACTTCTCTGCTTGGGACAAGATCCCTCAATTAAAAATTCTTCCAAGACAGAGATTTATTAAAGAATGCTTTTGTAATCTTATAAATGAAGAAATTGAAGATTCTATGTAATTGTGATCTTACATAGCTGGAGTTGTGATCTTACAACCAAGGGTCGCCAATGTGTCGAATATGTATATTGTGACTCGAGATAAATCGATCATGGGTCAATTGCACCAAAAATTCCTAAAAACTACCCGATAGACTAGGTCACGCTAAAATCGCATCGGATTGAAATTAACCGTGAATTTAAACCCGATTTTAGAAATTGAAAGTTTTTTTTGTCTCATGATCTATTTTAGGAACATTAATTCATCCTCCAAAGATTTTTCGGAGATTCTGAGATTTTTGTGGAAAATCGATTCGAATGTTGCGGAAAAATAGCGGAAATTTGGACGGACCAAATTAAAGGAAATTTGGACTTACAAGCCGAGCTTTTGAGTGTCAGGGACTTACAAAAAATTGTTCGGGATTTTTCTTCATTGAAATTGGACCTCAATTTGGGAAATTGAGTGAAGAAATTGAACTTTAATCGGTGAAATTCGGAGCTGATTTTTGGGGCAGCAAAATTGGTTTCAAAATTTGATTATTTGGGGAATACTAATCAAGAAAATAATTGGGGGACAGCATAGGATAATCTTGAAGACTTTTGGGCAAGCCAATGATGATTATAGATATTTTATTTGGGCTTCTCTTCCCCTCAACGTCTCGAGCACACCTCCTCCGTCCCCATCTTCTTCACGGCTTCTCTTCATTTTGATTCCATCTGTCTCAGCTATTGCTTTTCTTTCATTGGGTCGAAATCCACCCCACCGAAGCCTCTGCAACTCCTTTGCTTTCATTTGCTCTGTCTGTGTCTTCCACTCACTCTCTTCCTCACAAGCCAATTGAAGCCGTGTGGACCGTTAGCACCGTTTTGAAAATCAAGCAGCCCATATCTCCACGTTTCTCTCCCTTCAGCTCGAGCTCGCCCCAGCCCTCCATCAGTGCTGACTTCCTGCTTTGCTGACCCCTTACCACTCCTTTGGACGCCAGCTGCTCCAATTCACCGAAACTGCCACAGCTGTCATCCAAGCCTCCACGCGTTCGAGCCCTCCTCTTGTTCGGTCAACAAACTGGTGAAACTCTCTCCCTACTCCATCTTCGACCGTCTGCCAGCGTCCCAGCTTCTGCCAGCACGCCTTCACCACCTTGTGTCTTCTTCAGTCGAGCATCCAACAGCGAAGACAAGCCACCGAAGCAGCTCCCATCTTCGCTCGTGGATCAGCCCAGCAAGCCGCGACCCATGAATTCATTCTTTGAGCCCAGGTTTCGACCCATCTTCATCCGTGAGACCCAATCCAGCAAGCTCGCAAGATCAGTCCTTTTGAAGCCCACAAAAAAAATAAATAAATAAATTGCAGCAATTCAGCTCATCTTAGCCCATTAAATAAGTCCAACAGCCCAACTTTTGGCCCAGCAGCAAGCCCACGCCTTTTTGAAGCCCGTCGAAATCAGAAGCCCGCGATTTTGAGGCCCAAGTCCAGCGTCTACAGCAAGCACAGTCCAACGCAATAACAAATCTCAGTTTGGGCTGAGATTTGTTCGGGCAATTTTAGGCTCGGTCCTAGCCCGTGGATGTGGTTGCGAGCCCAGGTTCGGCCCCCGTTGCGTCGTCATTGCAGTGAACCGGTTTCCGAAATAAACCAATGAGTTTATGTACTAAACTCTTCTTAGCAGGCTAATGACGTCTAAGGGGTGTTTAGTTTAATTTAATTAGGAATTAGGTGGTTAGTTAGATTAAATTAGTGATTTAATTATCCAATTATGCATACTAGGTGATTAGATTAGATTATGTGAGGCCTAGATAAATTACATTACTTATCTAGAAGAGTTCGGGAATTTTTTGAGTTCGTATTGGTACTTAATTTAGTGATTCTGGCCTAGGTTAGTAATTTTAGAATTTAAATTGATTTATTTAATTAATTTTAGTAATTATTTAATTATTAAATATTTTTCGAAAATTATATCGGGATAGCCGGTGACTGGAATTTCGTGCTGATTGTAATGATGTGGTTAATTTCTACAATCGAGTGTTAAATTGTAAAAATTAAATGCTAATTGGAAATTGAGTCAATTATTTCAAAATTTGTGAATTTTGACATTTATCCAAAAAATCCTAGGTGTCGGGTTCTAAACACAGAAAATAGTTTTATATACTACATAAACTAGTGGAATTTTGAAAAAAAAAAAAAAGGATATCAGTCTTCTAGGGTGAATTGATTGTATACCCACACACGACATTTTTCATGGGTAAGAAAATAGGCCAGATTAACCCCCGCACTGAGTGGCGTTGCTAGCTTCGAGCTTTCTCCCTCTCACAAAAGAGAGAAGTTCGAATCCCCAGCACGTCGCAAGTGGACTTACCCGCTTCACAAGGATGGTTGGTTCCTCCGTGGACCTTAAGGTTTGCCGGCCGACTGTCGACTTACGGGTTTTGCTAGTTCATCAAAAAAAAAAAAGGCCAGGTTCACCATTTTCATGGAGATATTTTAGTGCAATACACAGTGCCCTGGGCCATGTTTGAGTGATTGTGTGCTAGTTAGGAGAACTTGTCCCAAGCTATTAAGCTGAATGTTACCCCAATATGAGATGCCCTACCAATGGATGCCGGTCGCAATAGATTCTGGACCGATGCTCTTTTATGAAATGCCGTCGACGTAGTGACGATGCCGTGTACAATGGTGTGAGACGATGCATGACAATGCCAAAGGATCACTGAACAGAAAGTAAGCCGTACTATATGCTGAGGGTAAAACTAGGAACGCATGATTGATTGAGTGTGGCATTCCTGTTATTGGAGCTTAATTGTTGCTCATATATGTATGGTTGTTTGTGATATAAATTGTACTGATCTACAGGGTGGATTTGAGGCGAGGTAAATCCCTATGATTATGAAATTAAGTGGTTAGAATGCCTCTGGGCGTATTTCCCTCATAATTGGGGTTTAGAGCATGAACTCGCTGAGATTTATATCTCATCCCGTTGTGGACTTAAAGTTTCAGGATGATCTGAAGTGTAGGTCAATTAGGACTGCTTCTTTTTAGAAAGCCGGTTTTTGTAGTCTTTTGGTCATAGACCTTGTACATGACTCAGTGTTTATATAAAATGTGTGTTTTGTTTGTGAATCCGCTGTCCTGATTTTCTACCCCGAGATGGTTACTATTAGGGGATTTTATTTTCGCTTCTGCATGTGCAATAAGAAAAGAAAGGATTGGCGACTCGTCTTGAGAAGTCGCAAAATTTATTGACTAGAGAGGGATGGGCATGCACTCGAGGATTGGGGTGTGACACCTTCTAGGTCTTTTATCATTTGGATAATGTTTTTAGGCCTGTGATGCTGATAATTAGGGAAAAGCAAAAGCGAAAACAAAAGAAAGCTGAAAGTTATGAGGGTAGTGAAAGTGAAGGATGCTGATATGATTTTTGGTTTTGTGAAGTCTTGCTATGCTTATTTAGGTGAAATAAGTTTCTCTCCATTTCCTTTGTCATTTGTATCGTCCATTTTGAAGCAAATTTTATGGTGATCGTGGGGAGTCCCAAAACTATAATGAAAAGGCTTTGATGTTTATTTGACTGAATTCTGGAGTCCTTTTTTTTTTTTTTCCTTAAATGCTCTAAAATTGATATTCTTTGATGGTCTCGTTTAGGTGGCCAAGGAACTGAGGATGGACTTGATTAGGAAGACGAATGTAGAGTTGGATGTCCAAAACAAACTTTGGGAACATGTGGAAATCCTATTCAATGCTAAACATGCGCCACTGAAGCTTGAAATGAATAATGTTACGACAATGGATGATGTTATAAGAAACTATGGTGATAGACTTGTTGCTCTAGAAAAAACTATCGAGAAAATGATTTCCTCTACTGGTAGGTGATTGCCCCATACCTGTTGTTAGCTACTTGTTTTCCTTTTTTCCCTGTAGCTAGTAGCATTACATTTTTTTTTCTTCATCTTTCTTTGTTTTCTAATGAAAGGAGTGAAATATATTACAATTATTTCTTGTCTTTATTTATTTTCAAATGAAAAGAGTGAAATTGAGAGTCCAAATAAAAAAATACAGCGTATTGAATCTAAAATCCTTGATATCCAAAAGGAACATGTAGAGATGCAGGACAAGGCAAATGGAGTTTTGGCTGTATTTAACAATCATCTTGGGGTTTATATGACGCTTTACAACGTACAACGTTGGAACAATGCTGCTCGATATGCACTCATACATATGGTCATTTTGGATATTTGAGACTTTTTTGGCAGGGCTGAAGCTCCAAGTTATGAATTCATACTCGAAGATACAAAAGATTGGTAGGAAGCGAGCGAGTTTGATCAAAGAATTGACTGAATTACATGTTGAGGCTTAGACATTGAGTGACTCCAAAAGATTGGAAGAAGGATTCTCGACTCTTGCTTCTAACTTGACGCAAGATAGCAAATTGAACTTTAAAGTAAACCGGTGTATGAAATGGGTACTCATGGATAACGGGTAAGAAGGAATGAGTACCCATTCCTCTATGGAAAAGATCACTTTATCAAAATGAAAGTAGACAACATGGACTTTCAAATGCAACAAACATCACAAAGAATGATCAATCGAATACATCGAAACGACCTCTTCAAGAAGCATATATGCATGATCCACACCGACCAATCATGAATAAAAATGGATACTAATATTTTGGGAGAAGATAATTCGTTTGGTAAATTCAATTTAAGTAATACGTATTATCCACACTCATGTTAAACTGTCAAGAAAATGTAAATGTCAATAATTTAAAGGATTGAAATATGTTGATTAAGGGAGATTTCATGAGCTAATATGACAATTTTTAGGGTTTGCCTTTTGGTCTTTTCCCACAATTACTCATGTTAGTATGTTAAGAAAATGTAATTGTACAATATTTTAAGGATTGAGATATGTTGACGAAGGGAGATTTCGATAGCCAATATGACAATTTTTAGGGTTTGTCTCTTGGTCTTTTCCCACAATTACTCATGTTAGTCTGTCAAGAAAATGTAAATGTGCATTATTTTAAAAATTGAGATATGTTGATTGAGGGAGATTTCGAGAGCCAATATAACAATTTTTAAGGTTTACCTCTTGGTCTTTTCCCATAATTACTCATGTTAGTCTGTCAATAAAATATAGATGTGCATTATTTTAAGGATTGAGATATGTTGATTAAGGGAGATTCCAAGAGTTAATATGACAATTTTTAGGGATTGCGGCTTGATCTTTTCCCACAATTACTCATGTTAGTCTGTCAAGAAAATGTAAATGTGCATTATTTTAAGGATTAAGATATGACTGATGAGCTACTACCAGTGGAGTCTAAAATGCGGGCATTAGCTATGTTTTGCAAGAAACTAGATAATATGTTACACGACTTTGTTAAGAAACTTATCATATCATAGCAAACTGTCAAACAAATGATTCCCCAAACTCCTTTCTCCACTGGTAATTGACCGTTCGATGCCATTTAGAGTCTATTTCTTTTTTGTTTTGTCCTATCACCACTAACATTTCGACTGTTTGTTTTATCTTTCCTTTTTTTAAGATGAAAGGGTTGAAGTGGAGATTGAAGAGGAAGAGAAACAAAAACATCGCATTGAAAATAGAATGATTGGTATGCAAAAAGAGTAGGTAGAAATGGAAAATAAGACAAACAGCATCGTCGCCGTTCATGGCAGTTATCTGGGAGTGTGTTCTCTTTTATATAACGCAATTGCCTTAATGATTAACCGCACATGGTATGTTTGGTTTTGTGTGAGTTTAATGTTGACTTTTGTATTTATGATGTTGGGGCAAGTTTACTTTTCATATCACACGATACAAAACATTGGCAGGAAGAGATGGATTTTAATTAGACAACTAAGGGAATTATGGGGAAATGCTAACATACTCACTAGAACTCTGCAACAACAATCGTTCATAAATGGAAATCCTCAAACAAATTCATCTACAAAGACTGTGATAGAGCTTGCTTCAAAGTCTAATCTAGAGTGGAGTATATCACTATTTTCCGGGATTTTCTTATTCAACTGATCTTGCCATCTATATGCTCGATTATCGTATCGAGTGTCAAAATGTGTTCTGGTTGTCAAGGTTGCGGTA
This sequence comes from Eucalyptus camaldulensis, assembly GCA_019915185.1. Lineage (NCBI taxonomy): Eukaryota > Viridiplantae > Streptophyta > Magnoliopsida > Myrtales > Myrtaceae > Eucalyptus > Eucalyptus camaldulensis. Next base: position 13,743,584 of record JAHSVA010000012.1, read on the forward strand.
AGATAATTTCTTTGTGCTTTGTTTCGAGTTATATTTAATTAATAATAGTTGGTCCGATGTGTTTTAATATGCAAAGTGTCCACATCATCCCCTTACATTGGGGAAATGTGAGATTTAGCAGGAAAGATTTTCTCTTGGTTATACAATGCTAGAAAAAAAAATCAACTTTGTATGATATGTATTAGAAATGTGACTGAAGCTCGATTTTAAAACGAGATTGTTTGTGAGTATCGTTTTTCGCAATAGGGAATTGCCACAAACTCAATCTACATTCCACTGGTTAGGATTGGCTTTGGTAGTTAATCTCTACGCTAAAAAAATATCGGGTTATTATTTTTTACTGTTTGAGCAAAATGAATGAGAGCCTTTTTTGTTCCGTTAAGAGGGGCCATCAATTGACCAATAAACAATTACTGCTTTGACGGATGTCTCTCAAGCAATGAAATTATACTTCTACGAAGCATTATTTTAATAATTGAGATATGTTGACCAAGAGAGATTTCATGAGCCAATATGATAATTTTTAGGGTTTGCCACTTGTCTTTCCCACAATTACTCATATTAGTCTATCAAAAAAATGTAAATGTGCATTATTTTAAGGATTGAGATATGTTGATTAAGGGAGATTTCTAGAGCCAATATGACAATTTTTAAGGTTTGCCTCTTGGTCTCTTCCCATAATTACTCACGTTAGTCTATCGAGAAAATGTAAATGTACATTATTTTAAGGAATAAGATATGTTGATTAAGGGAGATTTCGAGAGCTAATATGACTGATAAGCTGTTACCATTAGAGTTTAAAATGCGAACGTCAGCTATGTTTCACAATAAACTGTATAGTATGTTACACAACTTTGTTTAGAAACTTGTCATATCATAGCAAACTATCAAACAAATCGTTTTCCAAACCCATTCCTCCACTGGTAATTGACCGCTTGATGCCATTTAGATTCTACTTATTTTCTGCTTTATCCTATCACCACTAACATTTCTACTGTTTATTTTATGTTTCCTTATTTTAAGATGAAATGGTTGAAATGGAGACTGAAGAGGAAGAGGGATAAAAACGCCGCATTGAAAATAGAATCATTGGTATGCAAAAAGAGTTGGTAGCAATGAAAAGTAAGGCAAACAGCATCGTGACTGTTCATGACAGTTATCTGGGAATGTGTTCTCTTCTATATAACGCAATCACCTTAATGATTAACTATATATGGTATGCTTGGTTTTGTGTTGGCATGATGCTGGCTTTTGTATTTATGATGTTGTGGTAAATTTACTTTTCATATCACATGATACAAAACATTGGCAAGAAGATACGGATTTTAATCAGACAACTAAGGGGATTATGAGAGGACGCTAACATACTTGTTAGAATTCTTCAACAGCAATCGTCCATAAATGGAAATCCTCAAACAAATTCATCTACAAGGACTGTGATAGAGCTTACTCAAAAGTCGGATCTCGAGTGGAGTATATCACTATTTTCCGGGATTTTCCTTATTCAACTGATCTTGCCAGCTATATGCTCGATTATCGTATTGGATGTCACAATGTATTCTAGTTGTCGAGGTTGTGGTAAGATAATTTTTTTGTGCTTTGCTTCGAGTTATGTTCAATTAATAATAGTTGGTCTGATATGTTTTAATAAGCAAAACGCTAACACCAGCCCCTTACATTGAGGAAATGTGAGATTTAGTAGGTAAGTTTTTCTCTTGGTTATACAATGCTAAAAAGAAATTCAACTTTGTATGATATGTATTAGAGATGTGGTTGGAGCTCGATTTTAACATTTCGACTGTTTATTTTATCTTTCCTTGTTTAAAGATGAAAGGGTTGAAGTTGAGACTGAAGAGAAAGAGGAACAAAAACGTCGCATTGAAAATAAAATAATTGGTATACAAAAAGAGTTGGTAGAAATGGAAAGCAAGGCAAACAACTTCGTGGTTGTTCATGGTAGTTATCTAGGAGTGTGTTCTCTTCTATATAATGCAATCGCCGTACTTATTAACTACATATGGTTTGCTTGATTTTATGTGGGCCTAATGTTGACTTTTATATTTATGATGTTAGGGCAAATTTGTTTTTCATATTACTAGATATAAAACGTTGATAGGAAGAGACGAATTTTAATAAGACAATTAAGGGAATTATGAGAGGACGCTAACATACTCGCTAGACCTCTTCAATAGTAATCGTCCATAAATGGAAATCGTCAAACAAGTTCATCTACAAGGACTGTGATAGAGCTTACTCAAAAGTCGGATATCGAGTGGAGTATATCACTATTTTCCGAGATTTTCCTTATTCAACTGATCTTGCTAGCTATATGCTCGATTATCGTATTAGGTGTCATAATGTATTCTAGTTGTCGAGATTATGGTAAGATAATTTCTTTGTGCTTTGCTTCGAGTTATGTTCAAGTAATAATAGTTAGGCTGATGTGTTTTAATAAGCAAAGCGCTAACACCAGTCCCTTACATTGGGGAAATGTGAGATTTAGCATGTAAGTTTTTCTCTTAGTTATATAATGCTAAAAAGAAATTCAACTTTGTATGATATGTATTAGAGATGTGGTTGGAGCTCGATTTTAACATTTCGACTATTTATTTTATCTTTCCTTGTTTAAAGATGAAAGGGTTGAAGTTGAGATTGAAGAGGAAAAGGAACAAAAACGTCGCATTGAAAATAAAATGATTGGTATGCAAAAAGAGTTGATAGAAATGGAAAGCAAGGCAAACAACTTCGTAGTTGTTCATGGTAGTTATCTAGGAGTGTGTTCTCTTCTATATAACGCAATCGCCTTACTTATTAACTACATATGGTTTGCTTGATTTTATGTGGGTATAATGCTGACTTTTGTATTTATGATGTTGGGGAAAATTTGTTTTTCATATTATTAGATATAAAACGTTGATAGGAAGAGACGGATTTCAATAAGACAATTAAGGGAATTATGAGAGGATGCTAACATACTCGCTAGAACTCTTCAACAGCAATCGTCCATAAATGGAAACCCTCAAACAAGTTCATCTACGAGGACTGTGATAGAGCTTACTTAAAAGTCGGATATCGAGTGGAGTATATCACTATTTTCCGTGATTTTCCTTATTCAACTGATCTTGCCAGCTATATGCTCGATTATCGTATTGGGTGTCACAATGTATTCTAGTTGTCGAGGTTGTGGTAAGATAATTTCTTTGTGCTTTAGTTCGAGTTATGTTCAATTAATAATAGTTGGTCTGATGTGTTTTAATAAGCAAAGCGCTAACACCAGCCCCTTACATTGGGGAAATGTGAGATTTAGTAGGTAAGTTTTTCTCTTGGTTATACAATGCTAAAAAGAAATTCAACTTTGTATGATATGTATTAGAGATGTGGTTGGAGCTCGATTTTAACATTTTGACTATTTATTTTATCTTTCCTTGTTTAAAGATGAAAGGGTTGAAGTTGAGACTGAAGAGGAAGAGGAACAAAAACGTCGCATTAAAAATAAAATGATTGATATGCAAAAAGAGTTGGTAGAAATGGAAAGCAAGGCAAATAACATCGTGATTGTTCATGGTAGTTATCTGGGAGTGTGTTCTCTTCTATATAACGCAATCGCCTTATTTATTAACTACATATGGTTTGCTTGGTTTTATGTGGGCCTAATGCTGACTTTTGTATTTATGATGTTGGGGCAAATTTGTTTTTCATATTACTAGATACAAAACGTTGATAGGAAGAAACGGATTTTAATAAGACAACTAAGGGAATTATGAGAGGACGCTAACATACTCGCTAGAACTCTTCAATAGCAATCGTCCATAAATGGAAATCGTCAAACAAGTTCATCTACAAGGACTGTGATAGAGCTTACTCAAAAGTCGGATATCGAGTGGAGTATATCACTATTTTCCGGGATTTTCCTTATTCAATTGATCTTGTTAGCTATATGCTCGATTATCGTATTGGGTGTCACAATGTATTCTAGTTGTCGAGGTTGTGGTAAGATAATTTCTTTGTGTTTTGTTTCGAGTTATGTTCAATTAATAATAGTTGGTCTGATGTGTTTTAATAGGCAAAGCGCCGACACTAGCCCCATACATTGGGGAAATGTGAGATTTAGCATGTAAGCTTTTCTCTTGGTTATACAATGCCATAAAGAAATTCAACTTTATATGATTTGTATTAGAGATGTGAATGGAGCTCGATTTTAAAATCAAATTGTTTGTGAGTATTGCTTTTCGCAATAGGGAATTGCCACAAACTCAATCTATATTCTGTTGGTTGGGATTGGTTTTGGTAATTAATCTCTACGTTAAAAAAATGCCGAGTCATTATTTTTTACTATTTGAGCAAAATAAATAAGAGCCTCTATTGTTCCGTTGATAGAAACCATTAATTGACCTATAAACAATTGCTGCTTTAATGGATGCCTCTCAAACAATGAAATTATACTTCTACGAAGCATTATTTTAAGAATTGAGATATGTTGACTAAGGGAAATTTCGAGAGGCAATATGACAATTTTAAAGGTTTGTCTCTTGATCTTTTCCAACAATTACTCATGTTAGTCTATCAAAAAATTGTAAATGTGCATTATTTCAACAATTAAGATATGTTGATTAAGGGAGATTTCGGAAGCCAATATGATAATTTTTAGGATTTGCCTCTTGGTATTTTCCTATAATTACTCACGTTAGTCTGTTAAGAAAAAATAAATGTGCATTATTTTAAGGAATAAGATATGTTGATTAAGGGAAATTTCGGGAGCCAATATGACTGATGAGTTGCTACCATTAGAGTCTAAAATGCGGGCGTTAGCTATGTTTCGCAATAAACTAGATAGTATATTACACGATTTGTTCATAAACTTGCCATATCAAAGCAAACTATCAAACAAATGGTTTTCCAAACCCCTTCCTCCATTGGTAATTGACCGTTCGATGCCATTTAAAGTCTACTTATTTTCTGTTTTGTCCTATCACTACTAACATTTCGACTATTTATTTTATCTTTCTTTGTTTTAAGATGAAAGAGTTGAAGTTGAGACTGAAGAAGAAGAGGAATAAAAATGTTGCATTGAAAATAAAATAATCGATATGCAAAAAGAGTTGGTAGAAATGAAAAGCGGGACAAACAACATCATGGCTATTCATGGCAGTTATTTGAGAGTGTGTTCTCTTTTATATAACAAAATCGTCTTAGTGATTAACTGCACATGGTATGCTTGGTTTTGTGTGAGCCTGATGCTAGCTTTTGTATTTATGATGTTGGGGCAAATTTATTTTTCATATCAATCAGACAACTAAGGTAATTATAGAAGGACGCTAACATACTCGCTAGAACTCTTCAATAACAATCGTCCATAAATGGAAATCCTCAAAGTATGATCTAGAGTGGAGCATATCACTATTTTCCGAGATTTTCCTTATTCAACTGATATTGCTAGTTATATGCTCGATTATCATATTGGGTGTCACAATGTATTCTGATTGTCAAGGTTGCGGTAAGATAATTTCTTTGTACTTTGTTTCGAGTTATGTTCAATTAATAATAGTTGATCTGATGTGTTTTAAATGGCAAAATGTCAACACCAGCCCCTTACATTGGGGAAATGTGAGATTTAGCAAGTAAGCTTTTCTCTTGGTTATATAATGCCAGAAAAAAAAATTCAACTTTGAATGATATGTATTAAAGATGTGGCTGGAGTTCGATTTTAAAATCAGATTTTTTGTGAGTATCGTTTTTCGCAACAGGGAATTGCCACAAACTCAATTTGCATTCTATTGGTTGGGATTGTCTTTGGTAATTAATCTCTACACTAAAAAAATGTCAAGTCATTACTTTCTACTATTTGAGCAAAATGAAGGAGAACCTCTTTTGTTCCGTTGATAGGAGCCATTAATTAACCTATAAACAATTGCTACTTTGACGGATGCTTGTCAAGCAATGAAATTATACTTCTACGAAACATTATTTTGAGGATTGAGATATGCTGACTAAGAGAGATTTCGAGAGCCAACATAACAATTTTTAGGGTTTGTCTCTTACTCTTTTCCCACAATTACTCATGTTAGTCTGTCATAAAAATGTAAATGTGCATTATTTTAAGAATTAAGAAATATTGATTAAGGGAGATTTTGGAAGCTAATATGATAATTTTTAAGATTTGCCTCTTGGTCTTTTCCCATAATTACTCACGTTAGTCTTTCAAGAAAATATAAATGTGCATTATTTTAAAGAATAAGATATGTTGATTAAGAGAGATTTGGGGAGCCAATATGACTGATGAGCTGCCACCACTGGAGTCTAAAATGCGGATGTCAGCTATGTTTCACAATAAACATGATAGTATGTTACACGACTTTGTTCAAAAACTTATCACATCAGAGCTAACTGTCAAACAAATGGTTCCCTAAACTCCTTCCTCCATTAGTAATTGACCGTTCGATGCCATTTAGTGTCTATTTATTTTCTGCTTTATCCTATCACCACTAACATTTCGAATGTTTGTTTTATCTTTCCTTATTTTAAGATGAAAAGGTTGAAGTAGAGACTGAAGAGGAGGAGGAACAAAAACATCGCATTAAAAATAAAATTATTGGTATGCAAAAAGAGTTGGTAGAAATGGAAAGCAAGGTAAACAACATTGTGGCTGTTCATGGCAGTTATCTGGAAGTGTGTTCTCTTCTATATAACGCAATCGCCTTAATGATCAACTGCACATGGTATGCTTGGTTTTGTGTGGGTCTAATGCTGGCTTTTGTATTTATGATGTTGGGGCAAATTTACTTTTCATATCACAAGATACAAAATGTTGACAGGAAGAGATGGATTTTAATTAGACAACTAAGGGAATTATCGGAGGACGCTAACATACTCGCTAGAACTCTTCAATAGCAATCGTCCATAAATGAAAATTCTCAAACAAATAGCAAACTCTTCAATAGCAATCGTCTATAAATGGAAATCCTCAAACAAATTCATCTACAAGGACTATGATAGAGTTTGCTTCAAATTCTGATCTAGAGTGGAGTATATCATTATTTTCCGGGATTTTCCTTATTCAACTTATCTTGCTAGCTATATGCTCGATTATCATATTAGGTGTCACAATGTATTATGATTGTCAAGGTTACGGTAATATAATTTCTTTGTGCTTTGTTTCGAATTATGTTCAATTAATAATAATTGGTCTGATTTGTTGAAATGGCAAAGGGCCAACACCAGCCCCTTACATTGAGGAAATGTGAGATTAGTAACTAAGCTTTTCTCTTGGTTATACAATGCTAAAAAGAAATTCAACTTTGTATGATATGTATTAGAGATGTGGTTGGAGCTCGATTTTAAAATCATATTGTTTGTGAGTATCGCTTTTCGCAACAGAGAATTGCCACAAACTCAATCTGCATTCTGCTAGTTGGGATTGGCTTTGGTAGTTAATCTCTTCGCTTAAAAAATGCCGGTCCATTGTTTTTTACTGTTTAAGCAAAATGAAGGAGAGCTTCTTTTGTTCCGTTGATAAGGGCCATCAATTGACCTATAAATAATTGCTGCTTTGACGGATGCCTCTCAAACAATGAAATTATACTTCTACGAGGCATTAATTTAAGGATTGAGATATATTGACTAAATGAGATTTCGAGAGCCAATATGATAATTTTTAAGGTTTGTCTCTTGGTCTTTTCCCACAATTACTCATGTTAGTCTGTCAAGAAAATGTAAATGTACATTATTTTAAGGACTAAGATATGTTGATTAAAACATTGTACCTTTACCAAAAAAAAAAAAGATATGTTAATTAAAGGAGATTTCGGGAGTCAATATGACAATTTTTAGGGTTTTTCTCTTGGTCTTTTCCCATAATTACTCATGTTAATCTGTCAAGAAAATATAAATGTGCATTATTTTAAGGATTAAGATATGCTGATTATGGGAGATTTCAGGAGCCAATATGACTGATGAGCTGCTACCACTGGAGTCAAATACGGGCGTCAACTATGTTTCGCAATAAACTGGATAATATGTTACACAACGTTGTTCACAAATTTGTAATATCAGAGCAAACTGTCAGACAAATGGTTTCCTAAACCCCTTCCTCCACTGGTAATTGACCGTTGGATGCCATTTAGAGTCTACTTATTTTTTGTTTTGTCCTATCACCACTAATATTTCAACTGTTTGTTTTATCTTTCCTTATTTTAAGATGGAAGGGTTAAAATGGAGACTGAAGGGGAAGAGGAACAAATATGTCGCATTGAAAATAGAATGATTGGTATGCAAAAAGAGTTAGTAAAAATGGAAAGCAAGGCAAACAGCATTGTGTTTGTTTATGGCAGTTATCTAGGAGTGTGTTCTCTTCTATATAACGTAATCGCCTTACTTATTAACTGCACATGATATGCTTTGTGTTTTGTGGGCCTAATGCTAACTTTTGTATTTATGATGTTGGGGCAAATTTACTTTTCATATCACAAGATATAAAACGTTGACAGGAAGAAACAGATTTTAATCAGACAACTAATGAAATTATGGGAGGACGCTAACATACTCGCTAGAACTCTTCAACAACAATCGTTTATAAATGGAAACCCTCAAGCAAATTCATCTACAATGACTGTGGTAGAGCTTGCTTTAAAGTCCGATCTATAGTGTAATATATTACTATTTTCCGAGATTTTCCTTTTTCAACTGATCTTGCCAGCTATATGCTCAATTATCGTATTTGGTGTCACAATGTATTTTGGTTGTTAAGGTTGTGGTAAGATAATTTTTTTGTACTTTGTTTTGAGTTATATTCAATTAATAATAGTTAGTCTGATGTGTTTTAATAGGCAAAGTGCCGACACCAGCCTCTTACATTGGGAAAATGTGAGATTTAATAGGTAAGTTTTTCTTTTGGTTATACAATGCTAGAAAAAAATTCAACTTTGTATGATTGTATAAGAGATGTGGTTAGAGCTCAATTTTAAAACCAGATTGTTTGTATCGCTTTTCGCAACAGGGAATTGCCACAACTTCAATCTGCATTCTGTTGGTTGGGATTGACTTTGGTAGTTAATCTCCGTGCTAAAAAAAATTTGGGTCATTGTTTTTTACTATTTGAGCGAAATGAATGAGTCTCTTTTGTTCTGGTTATAGGGGTCATCAATTGACCTATAAACAATTACTAATTTGACTGATGCCTCTCAAGCAATGAAATTATGTTTCTATGAGATTCGATTTTCAGTAGATGAAATAGTTGCAGTTTTCATGATATAGGAGAAAAAGAGGAGAAAGAACCGGGTCCCTGAAGGTGTGGGAGAGAAGAAGAAGTTGGCCGGTAGTTTTTGCAACAGAGGCCATGACAAACCTCTCTTGAATTTTGAGCGGTTTGGAGTAGAAGACCTCATCTTGTATAGCGGTTAGAGTATGAGATCTAGTATGGCGGGTAGAGTAGCAGGAGGCATCATTTTGGCTTTTTGTATATTTCACGCTAGATGTGTTATTTATATGTCAATTTTGTCTATACATAGTCTCTTTGGGATTATTTGTTACTTTTCTGAATATCTTTGCTTAACATGGGATAGGAGATAGAGGAATGGGCATGGGACAAAGCCATGCCTCACAGTCAATTTTTCGCCAAAAATGCTTCTACGAAGAAAAGAGAAAAATACCACCGGCCGTGGTGGCTCCACTAGGTAAGCTTCTGTGATCCTTTGCGAAAGAGGTGAGAAATTCGAATCCCTTGCAACGCAAGGAGGCTGGTGGAGTTAATTGGTGACTTACCCAGTGGCATGGAGTGGTGATTTCCCCATGTTACCCCCAGGTTATTTCCGCTGGCTATCGGCTTACGGGATTTCTTAGGTCTTAGAAAAAAAAAATAATTGTTATCGGTATCGAATAATGAACTAAAAGGGTGACGCAAAATAGCAAATGGAACTGTAAAGTCAACCGTTGTATGGAATGGGTACTCATGGATAGCGAGTAAGAAGGAATGCGTACCCATTCCTCTATGGAAAATATCACTTGATCAAAATGAAAGTAAGTAACATGAACTTTCAAATGCAACAAACATCACACAGAATAATCAATCAAACACATCGAAACGACCTCTTCAAGAAGCATATTCGCATGGTCCACATCGAGCAGCCATGAATCAATATGGATACTAATATTCTGGGAGAAGATAATTCATTTGGTAAATTCAATATATGTAATATGTATTATCCACACTCATATTAATCTGTCAAGAAAATGTAAATGTGCTTTATTTTAAGGATTGAGATATGTTAATTAAGGGAGATTTCCAGAGCCAAAATGACAATTTTTAGGGTTTGCCTCTTGGTCTTTTCCCACAATTACTCATGTTAGTCTGTCAAGAAAATGTAAATGTGCATTATTTTAAGGATTAAGATATGTTGATTAAGGGAGATTTTGGGAACCAATATAACTAATGAGATGTTACCACTGGAGTCTAAAATGCGGGCATCAGCTATGTTTCGCAAGAAACTGGATAGTATGTTACATGACTTTGCTCAAAATTTTGTTATATCAAAGCAAACTATCAAACAAATGGTTCCCCAAACCCTTTCTTCCACTGGTAATTGACCGTTTGATGCCATTTAAAGTCTACTTATTTTTTGTTTTGTCCTATCACCACTAACAATTCGACTGTTTGTTTTATCTTTCATTGTTTTAAGATGAAAGGGTTGAAGTGGAGACTGAAGAGGAAGAAGAACAAAAACGTCGCATTGAAAATAGAATGATTTGTTTGCAAAAAGAGTTGGTAGAAATGGAAAGCAAGGCAAATAGCATCGTGGCTATTCATGGCAATTATCTGGGAGTGTGTTCTCTTCTATATAACGCAATCGCCTTAGTGATTAACTGCACATGGTATACTTGATTTTGTGTGGGCTTGATGCTGGTTTTTGGATTTCTAATGTTGGGGCAAATTTACTTTTCATATCACGAAATACAAAACATTGGCAGGAAGAGATGGATTTTAATCAGACAACTAAGGGAATTATTGGAGGACGCTAATATACTCACTAAAACTCTTCAACAACAATTGTCTATAAATGGAAATCCCCAAACAAATTCATTTACAAAGACTGTGATAGAGCTTGCTTCAAAGTCTGATCTAAAATGGAGTATATCACTATTTTTCCGGGATTTTCCTTATTCAACTGATCTTGCTAGCTATATGCTTGATTATCATATTGGGTGTCACAACGTATTCTGGTTGTCAAGGTTGCGGTAAGATAATTTTTTTGTGCTTTGTTTCGAGTTATGTTCAATTAATAATAGTTTGTCTAATGTGTTTTAATAGGCAAAGCGCCGACACTAGCCCCTTACATTGGAGAAATGTGAAATTTAGCAAGTAAGCTTTTGTATAGATTAAGCAGTTTAACTTTTCTGTCAAAAATCTCACAAAATTCGATTAAGAATCTTGATTTCTGAATTTTTCAGTTTTAGGTTCTAGATCGACCAAAAACAAAATTACTCTTATTCTAGTCATAATTAAATCTAGTTCATTCTTTGACATTTGGTTAAGGTGCTCTTTGAAATTTGTTTTAGCATTCAATTTTGAGATTTATTGAGTCAAAATATGAATTGCAGTTTTGAGCCCTAATTAGGGGACCAAAATTGATCTGTCATCACTTGCAAATGAACAATTGTTTCTCACTCATTTTCTTAAGATAAGTCCAAATTCAAGATGAATTTTGTGAAATTCACACAAGAACTCATCAATTTGAAGAATTTTATCCTCCCAAGCATTAGAAAGTCAAGGAATTAAGCTTCAATTGACAAAATTCAAATTGACCCATTCATGGCTATGGTTTAATTTCATAAATTTAGGTCTAATTTTAATATTAGGCTTAGATCCATTTTTTACCTAAGTTTGAGCACTTCAATTCAAGGTCAATTTGAATGTGCTAAGTGATCTTACCTCTGGGTAGCTCATTAGATGGGGCAATTATGACACTAATTGAGTTCAATTTTGATTAACTTGCAATTTTACCCATTGAATTGCAAATTTTACCATTTTAGTCCTTTATGCCCAATTCAAAGCACACATGGTTTTGACTCATTTTTTTCCATGATAATCATTCAATTAGGTCAATAAAAGACCTCTATATCACATTCATAAAGTTTGATTAGCTTAATTGTATCTTAATTGGTCAATTTCTTCATAAAAAAGATAAAATTCATTTTCAATTAGGTCTTTTAGGTGTCAAATTGCATAAATTTTTTACCCACAAGGGTCCTAAGTGGAAAAAATGGCAGGAACTGGACCAAACCGATCAAGAACCGGTCAAAATCCGGCTGAATTGGTCCAGTCGATCTGACTGGCCGCTGGCGGGACTAGCTGGTTTGGGCCCTTGTCAGCCGGTTCTTGGCCTCTGGCCACCGGTTTTAGAACCTGCTCAATCCCAATTTCACTTATACACCCTCAATTTCTCAAAAGTTTACAAATTAAGCCTCGAATTTCGTTAAATTACAAATTGACCTATAATTAGACATTTTGACGCAATTCCCGATTTTGGCTTGGTTTTTTGCAAATCAAACCCATTAGATCAATTACCCAACAACTCGAGATCATAATGGAGCCTTCGAAATGGATTTTTGACCGTTGGATCGAGATTTTGGCCATAGAATTGAACCGATGGCTAGAATCGCTTAATGTAGGAGTATATAAGTGAAATCTCTTCTATTTTCAGCATAGGGGCTTCAGTTGCACGAATTTTTTCTCTTTCCTCAGCCTCTCTCTCTTTCATTTCTCCCTCTAAAATCCTAGCCAAACAGCTCATTTAGCTCATTCTCTCTCTCTCTCTCTCTCTCTCTCTCTCTCTCTCTCTCTCTCTCTCTCTTTAAGTTTTGCTTTATCTCTTGGACCGATTCTTCTTTTTTTTCTTGAGCCGGTGATTCAATTGATCCCAATCCAAGCCATAGTGACTTGATCCACATTCTTGGAGTCCCGATCATGATCTAGTGATTTGATCTAACTAATCGCAATAGAAACCGACGAAAATCGCAACGAAGGTAACGATTCGAAGCTCGAATCCGATGAAGTGAGATCAAGTTAGTCGATCGAAGCTAGAATTCAAGATTAGGAGCTTTTACATGCTTAATATTGATGAGTATGAATGCTACAATGAGTTGTTGATGATTTGAATGATGATTGTGATTCTAATTTGTGATTTTCGTAGGCCTATACATAGGTTACTATTTTGGCCAAAACAAGGTCTGAAACGACCTCATTTGAGCTCAAGTCCTCTTAAGATTAGATAATAGACATCCCGATTTTTGAAACGATAGTTCGCACGCCCAAAACGACCATTGTTTGGCCCTCCAAAAACATCTTTGAAGATTAACAATTTTGCAGTAGTTTAGGTTTTTTTTCAATTCTGATTCAATTCTGCTTTCTGACTTTGTTATTTTTGTATCGATCTCAGGTCGCACCACCCCCAAGCAATGGTCACCGGGGACGCATGACCCTCAAGCGGCGACGGTGGCTGCCGGAGAAGCCCGATGGGCAAGGAAGAAGAAGATGAACAGGGAAAAAGATGGGCGGGGAAGAAGAAGACAAAGTGGGAAGAGAAGATGAACAGTGACACGGTTGCATTTCCAAAATGTCCAATGCCCAAAGCACCTCCTCCCCAGCATTCATCTTTCAGCATTCAGATGCCCACATTTGGCAAATGAGCTTTCAAAAACATTTGCTAAACATAAAAAAAATTTCCCCAAGGAACTTTAGGGACCCAAAGCCCCTTGGGAAAGTCGAACCAAACAGGGCCCAAATTGACCTAGTTTGGACTCGAGCTCTTCTAGGAAGATGTAGAAAACATTTAAAAGTTTCTAATCCCGCTGATTTCATGCCAATCGCTCATCGTTTGGACCAATTTTCCTTTTCTTCAAAGTCAAATTACAATCTGAATAAGGGATCAAATTCGAACCCTTGTTTCAACCCCTATATGGACAAACTTTTGATATTTTTGTTTCATTTTTTTTTTATTTGGAATATGAACTTGGCCTCTTAATAAAACTTGCTTGTCATCATGTTGGATATGTCGTGTGTAAATTTGATAATTTTTAGACATGTTCTGATAGACTTCCTCCCGACTCTATTAAAAGTTGAACCACATATCGCAATGGTAAAGGCAATGGCTCATTTTTGAAATCTCATGACTTCCACCTTCATGTTTAATCAACATGAATTGACCCCTACAATTGAGGAGTTCCAGAAAGCCAGTGGGTTAGGTAAAGCTTCTTTAGGTTTCGCCACTCCTCTTATTGGTCAAGATCCAATATCTCTTCTAAGTCAATTCCTCAATATCCCTACCGACAAAATTGAGGCTATTCTTAAAGGAATTCTCATTCAATGCTTTATAATTTCCTTGAATAACATTTCCTTATCCTTAAACCTAAATCTGGGAATCAAATTCCTTGTGTCTTCCTACTCATGTTCTTTGGCTTTGTGGTATTCCCAAATACTCGAAAAACAATGAATCCTTTAGTCACTCACATTGTCAACCAAGTTTGCTCTTTTAATTGTTTTACACACATGATCCTTGCTGAAACTTTTGTGTCTCTTAATCATTTCAAAGCAAATGGACGAGGAACTCTTAGAGCCCCATTAGGTCTTCTCCAAATTTGGCTCTTTTCACATATCAAATAATTTTTCTCTCTCCTCTTTTTTTCTTCTTTTTCTTCTTCCTTTTGGCCGGCCTTAGCCATGGCTGGTGCCAGCAACCGACCAAATGAGGGCTGGTGACCTCGCTGGAGCATCGCTAGCCCCTAGAGACGCTGGGCCACGCTGAGGCTCAACCTCGCTTGGGCTGGGCGAGATCGACCTCGCCCAGATCTAGTAAGGCTGAGCTTACCCAGCCACCAGTAAGGCTCGGCCTAGCGAGGCTCACCAAGCCACTAAAGCCACTGGCGAGGCTCAGCCTCGCCCAAATCTGGCGAGGCTGAGCCTCGCGGTGCTCGCTAGGCCACCAGAAGGCTCAACCTTGCCAGATTTGGGCCTCGACCTTGCCGGTGATCAAACGAGACTCCGGCGAGCTCATTGGCCCTCGCCCAGCCGGTCACCAGCCGCCAGCGACCGGCCATAAAGAGGAAGAATGAGAGAAAAGAAAAAAGAAAAAAGACAGAAGAAAGAAGAAAAAAAAAGGAAAATATAATGAAAAAATATTTAAAAATCAAAAGAAACAACAAAATTATACAATTTTACCAAACATATTTCTTTCCCAGGAATAGAAATTTTTTGCAATTTTTATACTAAAAAATTGTTTCCGAGAACGGAAAAAAAAAACTATTTCTATTTAAAAATTGTTCCCCGAAACAGAAGCGTTACCAAACGCACCTAAGAGAAAACAAAAGGAAAGTAGCAACACTTGCAGCCACCTCCGGCAGCGATCCGAATGGCCATATTTTAGTAGTCACAAGAGGCAGGCATCTTTGACGTCAATCGTGCTCTCCACTGTTCGCTGCAGTACATGTAGATATAGAACCATGACATTTCTTCTTTTTTTAATCTTTTGATTTTCAAACCTACTAATTCAAATTGTGTTTTTTTTTTTTTTTTGCTAAGATCATCCTAATTTGTTAATTGCTCCATTATAATGTGGTGCTCTATCTAGATAATATTATATAGTGAACTTTAAATGTGTTATATGGTGGGTATGAATAGATTGAACATAGAACTACATAAAGAAAAAAACATCCAAATACGTTATGTTGAAAAAACCATTGAATCTATCTATGACTAACTCAAATCTTATTGGACCTAATCCATTCATTCGCCACGTCTAGACTCTAGCCATTGTCGCAACCTTCGGCACGCATCAGTGGTCTCTCTTATTGCCCCTCTGTATATTTAGCACCAATAGTCGCAACCCCACTAAAAAATTGCAAACCTCGATCATCTTCCTCTCCTCTCCCCTTCTACTCCCTTTCCATGGAAATATATAGAGCCGGTCAAGGTCGTCGCTTGATTCAATTGTTGGAATCCTCGAGTAGGACAGATAAAACGCCAACAATGCGAGTGGGCCCCCCACTCAAAACAAAACAGAAAATATAAAGGCTAAAGTCCAAAGTGGGACGGTACCTATACGAAGCCTTGTGGATTTCTTCCATTTTGTGATTTTGAATCTAAAATCTTTACATATTTTCCGTGTATCATGTGAGAAAAAGTAAGGTTTGACCAATTTTTCTATACTTGGATTGGTCAAAGGCAGTGTTGAAGGAGGAGGACGCAAAAGAAAGCGGGATACTGAAAGAGGTGATCCAAGTCTTTGACGCCTTTCAAGGTGTGATGCCGTCCGAGCTGCCAAAGAAGTTGCCCCCTCAAAGAAAGTAGATCATCGGATCGAGCTCATGTCCAATGCTTAACCGCCGACCATACCTCTATTTTCATGTCAACTAATTCAAACGGTCTGACTGCCCAAGCCAATAAAATAATCATTTTACAAACAAATTATGGCATGCATTGAATCGGCCCATCTACTAAATTAGATAGGTATGAGCTCTTAGCTGATTGGATTACTCTCTCTTCTACTAAGTTAGATACGTATATCATGGGATCAATCCTCCTACTCTCATCTCACCCCTTAAACTTTTTACACTAGGATTAAGCCATAATCAAATATCTAGTTAAACTAGCGACAGGTTGATCAAGTTGACCAATTTCGCCAAATTTGACTAGGCCTTTTTTTTTTTTTTTAACCATCCAAGCTATTAACAAGATCGAACCATAAAATGATCTTCTTTCCAATCTAATAGGTTAAGCTAACCAGTCTAATATGCTTTGAGAACACTAAATTTAATTGTGGGTGGGCAAAAGTGTTAGCTCTACTTTTATAGGTGGCAAAATGATTTTAGAACATCTATTTTGACTTGTATAGAGCCGGTCAAGTCGCCCCTTGATTCAATTGTTGGAATCCTCGAGTAGGACAAATCAAACGGCAACCGAGCGAGCGGCCCCGCCCCCCCCCCCCCCCCCCCCCCCCCCACCCCCCACATAGAACAAAGCAGAAAATATAAAAGGTCAAAGTCCAAAGTGGGACTGTATCCATACGAAGCCGCGGGGAAATTTCATGCGCAATCCCCTCCAACCCCACACGTACACGTGTCCCCACATCGACCTTTCACAGGTTGATTTTTTTCCCGTTGACCGAGTCAACCTCGCTGCTCTATAAGAAGCAAGGCCCACCAGCCCCCTGTATCTTCATCGCCATCTCTTCTAAAGCTCTTCAAAATCCCAAGCAACTCTCTGAAGCAAAGAAGAGGTTCGAACAAGATTGAAACTCCTCAACCTTGTTCTTCCCTCGGTGTTCTCCGGGTAACGTCTCGCGATCTTCGTAGGGTTCTTTAGGCCCTTGATAACATATATTCATCACGATGTTCAAGTTTAGTTACTGTTATCTATCCATGCAGACACAGATCCATGTGAAGACCTTAACGGGCAAGACCGTCATCATCGAAGTGGAGAGCTCGGAGACTGTCCACAACGTGAAGGTCAGAATACAGGACCAAGAAGGCATTCCCATGGATCAGCAGAAGCTGATCTTCGTGGGCAAGGAGCTCAAGAACGACGTCCGGACGCTCGCCGAGTATGACGTTCACAGCGAGTCTGTGCTCCACCTCAATCTCTGTCAAAAGGCCAAAAGGAAAGGTATGTGGCGCTTTCTTGCTTTGGCGCGGCGGCTTTCTAGGTGAATATTTCGTAGCCTATGTAATTGTGTGTTGATGAATTATTATTGATGTGGTGAAGAGATCCATCGTTCTCGTACATCATGAAATAAGCTTATCCTGAGAGTTTGTCAATTGAAGAGGACGTGGACGACCTTGCTATTCTGCACAGCAAACCAAATCTAAGACCAAATGTAAGGATTTTTCGACTTTATGAATTAGCATATATGTTTTTTCGCCATTTTGAGAGCCTTGTATGAGCCTAAACATGGCAGCTGTATGAACGAATTTGAAGAATCTTGAAGGGATTTAGTGTACTGTACAAAATGATAGAGTCAAAGTTTAATGTGTACACTCAGTTTGTCGGCCGAATCGTCTTTGTCCAGAATCTACATGTTTAATATGTATGACCATTTCTATTGCTGAATGAGCAAGGGCTTTCAGCTTTAACGTAGATTGTGACAATGAGGGCGTAACAGAGTAAACACGACTTGGCGGAGGCTGTTTTTTCATTAGTTCATCGGAGAAATTAAGGAACATCCGCAGTTGAACTTTTTTCATAGGCCAGTCGACCGGGACTCGCTGAAATCATTCTTTTGTGATAGATATACGCCCTTACCGACGAGTGAAGGAGAGAATTTAGTGGACAGAGCATTGCCCTTTTGTATTCTTTTCATGGTGTGATCAAATGACTCCAACAGCGTATTAATTATTCTTTAGTTTGTTTCTTGCTAGATGTATCTGCAGGTGAGGATGATACGGATATGGAATTAAAGATATGATGAAAGATCGATACTCTCAAACCCTCCCGGGCAGTCAACCTTGTTAGTAATACTTAGTACTGATATTATAACTCAAACTTGCGTGATTAAATGACTGCAACTGCATATTAATTATTCTTTAGTTTGTTTCATGCTAGATGTATCCTGGAGAGGATGATACGGATATGGAATTGAAGATCTAATGAAAGATCGATACTCTTAAACCCTCCCAGACAGTTAACCATTTTAGTACTACTGAGTACTGATATCATAACTCAAACTTGCGCTAGGTTGGACGCAAGATCGACACCACATCACTATACACACGTTCTTCAAGACTTTCATGTTGGCAGGCCTTACATGGTCGGAGTTCAGAGCTCTGTTGAACCATGAAGCCTTCGAAGGGGAAGGCTATTCATGTTCCTGATGCTTAAATTGACATGGCGGGCTTTTGTTACTTCACATGGAAAATAAAAATCATTTGATTTGGTGGTAATCAACACGAAGAATGGTTTCTACCAAAAAATAAAAACAAGAAGAATGGTTTTTCCAAGAGATAATTCTTGAAAGATGAATGGTTTTGCAAGAGATAATTCTTGCCACCGCATGATCGGTCAGCACCCATACGGCCACCAGGAAAGATGTTGACAAACACTGCCGTTGATTTTGACTTGCACTGTTGAAAAGGTAGAAGTCAAATTTGTCTGCAATAATTCAACAATATGGACTAGTTCAAATTAGATTTCTCCCAAAATAATAATAATAATAAAGAACTTTGAATCAGATGGACAGGAGATGCGGAAGTCCGAATTTCAATTTCAGCTCTTGGGTTGGGATCCATTGGGATGGACTTTTTGAAAAGCAAATCTCGGAGGCCCATATCTTTTTAATTAGAAGTGGTACGGGGTTGGGTTGACAAGTCGGTTTGAATCTGACCAGAACACGAAAGTCCGTTTCAAATTGGGTTATCTTGAATTTGAATATGGTTTTCGGCTTTGGGTAGTTCCGGGGTCTTTCTCGAATGCATCGAGTGGAATCCGGGTTGGACTAAATAATCCTCGAGACATCTTCAGCTTCACTCTCTTGGATAATATAGAAGTCAGGTTCTAGTTGGATAATACCAACTTAATTCCGGATCGTTTGGGTTTGTTTTCTCTTCAATTACTAGTTCAACGGTTAGATTCAATTAATATGGGAAAATTATCTAAAAAAATCTTAAATCTATCGCACTTTTGTCAATTCAGTCATAAATTTTTCAATTTTGTTAATTCAACATTTTCACTGTTGCCAATCGTAAATCTATCGCACTTGGTAATCATTCTAACTATTAGGGTTAGTAGTTTATTAAATAAAAGGTGGTAAATTCTAAAGGTGGCAAACAAGACAAATAGAAGTAATAACTCGATACAAAAATTGGTGAATTTAAGAAAAAAGAAAATAATTAAATGCCATTTTCTTGTAAGTTGGGGATTTTGATAGAGTTGAGAATCTTCCATTATTAACAGTTGATACTTCTGAATGAACGCATCCATAAACAAAGCATCTAATTGTCACAATGAGATCATACATAGTTGAAGATTATATGTAATCCTTCGGCCGATATTAAAACCTTTATTGGGTTTTGTATCTCTATAGCTAGAGTTGGCACTATGCCTCTCTATATCAAGGCTGATCAAATCAGATTATGATTCACCTTAACCGATAATCATAGTACATACCTATCGAATGCATATGGCATTTGGGCTGATCAGGTGAGAGTCGGATGTGTAGAATCCCCCATTATATTATATAAATGAAATAACCACTATCCTAACAACGATAGCCAAACAAACTTGTGACGGCAACTAAAGATATCGAGATACTATGAAAAGGCATAAACCGCTAAAAGGTCAACCAGATCAAGTTGGAAATCTTATCTATAAAGCATACTTTAGAATCGATGATCATACAAAAATGCAAAAACAAAATAGGTCTTTCAAATTGCTGGTCAAGATTGGTAGGAAGCTGTAGCTGTTGATCACAAAGTTGAGAAGAATATAATAATATTTGCATTGCAAAAACATTTGCTACTATATAAAATTCTATACGATTCATTCTACTGGCCAGGCTCATTTGCTTTTAATCCTTCGTTATATAACTGTCCTACACGGCCTCATTATAGTTTAAGCACTGACAACCTCGTCGTTATGCAAAAAATAAAATAAATTAAAGGAATGTTACTGTTGATCCGCTTCATCTAATCTTATCTAATTAAGAGCATGTTCAAGTCATTTATTAAACTTCAAATAATTGGAAAAAAAAAGTATTTGTGGGCCCCATACCTTTCCAAAATGAAAGGCGAGTGGGACATTAGTTAATAGGCTGCGTACTTATCTTGAAGATTATCATTTTTCCTGCAACAGTAAATGTAATTAAACAAAGTTTGAAAGTACGTTTTTTCTTGCTTGTCCCCACATCACCCACCTTCATCGATGCAGACATTACACCCACCGTACGAGAAATTTCTCGGTCGAGGTGTACTGTTTGTTCCATCTCTCTCTCTCTCTCCCTCTCTCGCCCCACCTCCATTTTGCCCTTTCTTCATTATTCATGTATTCTTAATCCAATTTGGACTTATCGGATGTTTATGATGGAAAGTGTATATTGTTCTACTTGAATGAAACAACCCTTAAAATGGACCTACTAATGTAAAGAGATCTATAAAAGTAGCTACCAACTAGGCACACTTCGATAGATTGAGAGAATATGGTAATTGAGAATTTAAATTAACCTATATTAAAACTTGTGACGAGATGTCGAAATTCATGTGCATATTATATGGAGAAAAAAGAGATTGTGATGTAATTGATTTTGTTTATTGCATCTACAAGTGGAAAAGAAGCTCGAGTAGTAATTTCTAGTTGCAAGATACTAGTCAAGCTCTTTGAAGGCCTCTTCCGCTGCCGCCCATTTCATCTTGGCATTTAGGTTGCGGACCTTTTGAGATTTTTATTTTCAAGCATTAATACCATAAAAAATCTCAAGCGAAACATTCATGACACATTAATCTAGACGAACTTTTATGTCACAAGAATCTTACATTGATCTCTCAAGATATATTTACATTCTAACTAATTTTTGTCAAATAGAAAGATTAAAGCTGATATTCTTGCTTTAAATTTACCCTTCATCATGATTTTCACCAAGTATCTCATCAAAATGCATATGTGTTATACAAGTAGAAAGCAAACGGATCTAATGTAGAAAATAATATTCTCAATAAGTATTTTAATGAAGTGTAGACTTGGGTCATAAATACTAGTTAGGTATTTTTTATGAGACGAAAATTAGTTGAGGTAAATGGGTTATGGCATATCAGCTTGGGAATTATAGGGTACTAAGTCGGTAATATCAACAGTGTCAACTCTAACATAAATGCTAAGAGTGAAAATCAAAGCATGACTTAAAAGGACAAAAACCAGCTGTCGTGCCTATCCTCTGTGTCCCCCTTCAATGCAAGAACCATCTATCCTTATTGCCCATCCTACGTTAAAATCACTTTTAGTTCGTCGAGTCCTCGAATAATTTTAAAGGAGTTCGAGAATCATAACTGGTGAAGGTAGTTCCTGTGAATCTTTCTGCTGCAAGTGGGTGGAGATATGAAGAGCACACAGAATCTGCTTTTTGATGGACATTGGAGGCCAGGACACTGCACAGAGCATATTTGTCCAGGTCCGGGAATTTCTTTATTGCACGTTCCCCTTATTTAATGCATGAATTCCAGGAAAAGGAAATAAATAATTTAGATAGAATTCCCAAAGGTAAAAGACAAGTCCAACCAATTCAACTACCTATCAGACCTGAAAAGACTCCAGGCAGTAGCAGGAGCCACACACAGCTTCTTCCACACACAAGCTTCAACTACCAGTCTTCTCCTTCTTCTTCTTCTTCACCATCCATTCTTTGCTTGGCATTTCCATTTCCATTTTCAATTTTCTTTTATCTCAGTTCTTTTTCTTGTGGGAACATGGTTTCTCCAGGGTGTGTTTCTTCCATTATTAATACACGCCAGTACTTAAAGCGCCTCCAAATTGCCCCAACAGCAAGTAAAATCCCCTCTCGGCTCCTCTTTCTTTTATGTACATTCCAAGAACAGCGACAGATAAGGCCCCGAGATCTGCAAGTCTTCTTCACACTACTCGCTGATGGCTGATTCTGAACATTCTTCTTCTGATGACACTTACGTGGACTCTAGAGGTAAACTATTTTGACAAGTTAATTTCACCATCTCCCTCTTTTCTTCTCCTGTTTATTTTGCATCAGCTTTGACTCTAGATGCAATTATCCTGCTTCTTGCAGTAGAAAGTTTTCAGCTTTCAGTTAAAAAGACAAATTTTCTTTCTGGGTTTTCCGCCTTTCTCGAGATTTCTTGTAAATCCCCCATCAATATAAGTTCCTAAGTCTATGAATGATTATGGTTAATTGACGACTATGTAACAGATTTGACCCTGGATGTAATTAATGATCCTGCCCGTTTCTTTCACCAATCAAATCAAACACTTCTTCTTTCCGATCCTATTTCAAGACTTCAAGTATAGTTATTGGAAGGAATCCCGTAATTTTTGGTGGGCTTCAACTTTATTTTCAGAGTTGATTATATCATGAACAAGACTAGTTCATGCCTTTAATCTCGCATCATGCAAGGGCCTTGTTCTGCTTCCAAGAATTTGTTTTCTCCTACATATATCGTTCTATTTATCTTTTTGGTCTTGGGTTATTTTGTGCAGAAGAGACAAGTGAAGAATCAAAGCTAGATTTCTCTGAAGATGAGGAGACGCTTGTAATTAGAATGTACAACCTCGTTGGAGAAAGGTGAAATTCTGTTCTGTTGCTTCTTTCCTGCTTCTCTTTTACTATTGATGATTTCCTCTTCTTTTTTTTTTTTTTTTTTTTTTGCAAAAATGAAATTACTGAGCCAAAATTATATCATCTGTGATCAGGTGGTCTCTAATTGCTGGTAGAATCCCAGGGAGGACAGCTGAAGAAATCGAGAAGTACTGGAATTCCAGATATTCAACAAGCCAATGAAAGTACTAAATCAAGATGACCGTCTTACTTAGAGTGACGTGAATGCTTGGCTCAGAAAATTTCCCCGAGATGTGAAGATTTTCTTAATTTGCGTTCTGAACTTAGACCCATTGAAGTTCAAGGTCATTTCATATGATCTTTAGGAATGGAGTTTCTCCCCCCTCCCTCTGTCGGTTGATCTTTGTTTGGTGCTCATGATTAGGGTAAAGCCATTGGTTTTTTTCAAGGTGCAATGTATTTGGAAGTAGGACCTTAGATTCTTGGTGTATATTGTTCTCTCTAGTTATAGTGTACAAATGCGTCGTCCCTAGTGTTGTCCCTAATGATATGACATTGTTACTCCCCTTATTTTTTCATCACTAATGCGTGCCTAAGTAAGGTGTACCTTAAAGTTTAAAAATATACGGTACGAACTTGTCAAATCGCAACTTCTAGAGTGTCCATGGTGATATGATGAATATTTAAACTTCTAGATCAATTGATATACGCACATGGGTTTCCTTCAAAGGAATTAATGAAAAGGGACCGAGCACTCGACCGACCTAACGAGAGGGGCTTGAAGGTAGAAGTGCAAGGTTAGAATTCGAAATACAACAATAACACATAGCTTTACCAAGCCAAAAAAATTGACATTACACAGAAAAAAGTAGCTATCGTGGCCTTCTATCTGACCTATGATCTCATCAGGCAATAAGCTTATCAAAATGAATTGCTGAGGGATCACCCAAGAAAGTTTAGGAAGTTAGAATGCACCATTCGGATAAAGTAACGTTAGGGAATCAATGTTCAAATCAAGCAAAGCTGTGCAAGATGACTCACAACATTACTCTTGCTTTCGCATATCCA
Source organism: Eucalyptus camaldulensis (assembly GCA_019915185.1). Classification (NCBI taxonomy): domain Eukaryota; kingdom Viridiplantae; phylum Streptophyta; class Magnoliopsida; order Myrtales; family Myrtaceae; genus Eucalyptus; species Eucalyptus camaldulensis. Next base: position 13,767,922 of record JAHSVA010000012.1, read on the forward strand.
TCTGCTGTACGGCTTTACAACCATCAACGTAGTTGTCACAATTGGAAGATGATATATCGGTTGGTTGAATAACAATTAATCAATACAGATTTTTCTCTGTATGTATGAAGATGACAATCATGCCATTTTCCCAAGAAAGTAAAACCACTTAGGATTGGAGAAATTTGCTCCTTGACTTTCCTTATAAGATGGAAGAAATGGTACAAACAGACAGAAGCATAAGATATGGCCAATCTTTCGGAAGGCATCAACTTTTGACCTCGGATCAGATGTACCAAGCTCAAAAACAAAACTAAAGAGATACGATGAAGTATAAAGTCAAATAGAAAATCGTGCTCATCATTATCTTTTAAGTTCCAGCATAGAAAATAATTCAACTAAAGAGATGCAATGAAGTATAAAGTCAAATAGAAAATCGTGCTAATTATTATCTTTTAAGTTCCAGCATAGAAAATAATTCAACTAAAGAGATGCAATGAAGTATAAAGTCAAATAGAAAATCGTGCTAATTATTATCTCTTAAGTTCCAGAATAGAAAATAATTCAACTGATGTTGCCATGCAAAAAGCCATTCACGGATACAACTAAAACAGTATGCCACTCCCACATATTGACATAATAGTCACCGACCACCCCATAGAGGACAAGGGCGATCCTGTAGAGAACAAGGGCTTCAGAGATGCATGAGCAAGGTGACCGATGAGGACCTGAGGTCCTCACGCTTGTTTCGTATGATTCTCAGCTTTCCAAACATACTAAGACCTGAGCTAGTCAAAAGCTTATGGCCAAATGAGTCATTTGCAAAATCTAAAATGAATAAACAACGAGCCATTCCCCATAACTTCAAATAAACTGTATCCATCCTCCTCTACAACAATGCATGGCAAAGAATTCAGTGCAGGTTATTTAAGAATCTTTATCTGGGAAAGGAAAGATTGCTGTACAATAGAGTCCTAAGCAGAAGGTAAGTGCAGAACTGGATGTTGCATACTGAATTTTCACAAGCACAATTAAACTTTGCTTGTTAAAAAGAAAACTGAAAAGAGCACTAATTGCAGATCATTCCATTCAGGAAATGCAGATATTGCAGATCCTACGAAAATCATACTTTACAGCCTCATTAACAAATTCTTGCCAGATATCGGTAAAGTAATGGTTAGAAGTCATGCAAGAAATCAGCACTATAGATCATGACATCCTTAAGAGAAGATCAACATGGTTGTATTACACATTGCTTTGTTTATAAATCTTGGTGTCCAGTACTTGCTTGCCGCACATCGCACAAACCCCTGCAGTAAAAAGTGAACATTAGCACTTGCAACATAATACTTGCCCAAAGAGATGAAACTTTCCAAAACAGCAGGAGAATTTGAAAAACACAAATTTGCAAATGCAAAGCACCTTTTGTGTATGCACAGGTGTGACAGTACTTGGCATCTTGATGCACCTGCTGCTTGCAAATAATGCACTTTGTATTTCCATAAGGAGTCCACCTGCAAGCAAGTACATTCTAAAATCAAGAAAACCATAGAAAACTAACTCAAACTGACAGTTACTTCTCGGTGTTATCAGAATTCAAAATGCTATCATCTGAAGTATATAGATAACATGCATGGAAGAACACGACTGACTTCATCATACCAAAAAAATAAGATAACCCAGAGATTTCCTCTTTCTCCTAGAATATACTCATCGGCACTACGTAATGATGTACAATAACTGTCATAGGTGTGGAATCTATTTCCAGATTTCACGAATTTCAAGAAAACACCCCAGTACACATCACCCATCCACTGATTCGCCAAAATGAATGGATTAGCAGTAGTATTACGATATCCAGCTCAGTCCTTTTGCCCCCAGGTGATTTGTCTCACCAAAATCGTACTGACAAGGCAATAAAACAACTAGAATAGACGTGCATTCCAGTAATCATTTCAGGGACCCTTAGCAGCACGAACTTGTATAAAAAAGAACTACATAAATCATATATCCCACTCTAAAAGATGAAAACTTTCTGCAAACGGATTCATCCACAACAAACATAATGCCCATTCCCACTAACGATAGTCGAGCAAAAGCGATGAATCACACAGAACAAACAGAAAAAAGAGCGATATCTAAAAATGCTTCAAAGGTTAGAACGTGCATTCAGAGATTTCTTCTACCTTAACACGCTAGTGGTTCACATCGAGATTGATCCGGGAAAAAGTGCCACTGGTTCACAAGACAATAAATCCAAAAACAATTACTCCGAAAGTCATGCTCCCAACCAACTAACATGACACAGTTCACCAAATTACAAATATCAAAAGCAGCTTCCACGCTTCAACACCAGCTTAGCTCCTTCTCTTAAAAAAGTGCCACTTTACAGATGACATATAATTCTCCTAAATGCTTGTCATCCCAATTCACCCTAATCAGTAATTGCAACTCGCGGAAACAGCCCATTAACCTTCAAACCCCACCCCAAGACAAGAACCAACACCGATCGAACTAGAGAACATCTCTCTCTGAATAAAGCGCATCAGCTAGCTACGATCTCAACATCCACAGCTAGTCCGCAGCATAGCAATACAGCTGCCCCCTCGAAATTCCTCTCCCAAAAGAAAGGGCAAGAGAGAGAGAGAGAGAGGGGTAACCTGGCCTTCTTGGAGAGGAGCTTGTTCTCGTTGATCTTGCGGCCGCCGCCCTCGGTGGTGTTGCTGGCCCCTTCCTTCCACTTGTCCGGCACTATCACCTTCGCCAGCTTCTTCTCACCTGAACCAACATCACACACGCAGCAATCAGAACCCGCCGATCCCACAAACCCCACCGCAGCAGAGCGCTCGATCGAGCGGGCAGTGGATCGATCGAGGGGGAGGAAGGGAGATCGGGCGGCTTACACTTCTCGCACACCATCTTCGCTTCTCTGTCGCCCCAAAATTCGAAGCCCTAATTCGAGTCGAGGAGGAGAAGAAGAGGGGCGGAATTGGGGATCTTCTTGCTGTCTGCAGAATCCTTGGCGGCGTTCGGTTTTTGCTATCTCCAGAATCCTTGGCGTTCGGTTTTTGCTTAATGCGCTCTCAGCGCGGATGGGGTGCACGTTTTCTCTCTTAGCGAGAAGGGATGTCAGTAGGGCGGTGCTTTGCCACTGACCAAGTCGCACTTTGCTTAGAAGAAAACTAATTGAGAAAATTTGTCTTGGCAAAACTTTGGACAGCATTTATATTTTCTTTGTGGATTAGTCTCTGTATAACTAATGTTACCCACATTCAAATAAAAAACGGAACATAATCATATGTCATCGTTTTGGAATTTATTTTCCATTTTGTGTATTTACGGAATGAAAATATTGACAAAATGTTGCAATCGACCAGGGAAATTTCGAAAGAACACCTTGAAGAGGTGCCTTGAAGTTGGTGAAATGTGCCACGATCAATCCCCTCGACTAATCGATGGCCAAATTTATTGTCGAATGACGAGAACACGGCTTTTCACAACCTATTTTCGAGCCTAAGAAAGTGGCATTTTCATCCGATTATTATAAAAACTTGACTCGTTCACGCGCATTTGTATTAAATTCCTTAATCAGTGCATTAAGCCCCAATCGGCGGTCCAACTGGAGCAAAATCAGAGAGAAAGGGAAAAAGTTAAAGGTGGAAGAACATTGCGCGTGCGATAGGAGCCTGCACCGTGAACATCGGGGATCGATGCAAATTGGCGAGGCGCCTTTTTGGCTTGCCCGAAGTATGGGGGCAAGTGCACGCCAGTTTTAGGGTGTGGAATTAAGGCGTTGATTTGGGGTTTCGATTTTGGGATTGACTTGTGCTCATTTTCTTTTCAACGCACTTGGATGAATTCACTTGTGATACCATCTGTTTTGATTTGTCCCATATTGAGTCTCCCAATTCTCTGTAGGTAAGTATTTATTCAACGAGTTATCCCTCTCACTTGAACACGTTCGACATTGAAGTTCCAATACCGCGTCAAAAGACATCTACACCTCTTGTGAGTTAATTATTGTGTTACATATATAATCCATGAACACTTTCTCTCGATTTAGTATTGATTTAGTTCATTCTTGCCCCATTTACCATCATAGAAACCTGTCTAGAACCACATCTTGTCTCATCCCTCTTAACTCATCGATCCCTCCTGCCCTAGTTGGACTAGGTCTTTATAGGCCTATCAATTCCCGCGTGGTTCATTCTCAAACCATACACCTACTGGGAAGAGGCTATGCTATAATATTGTAATATAATAACCATAGATTAACTTAATTAAAATATTGTCCATTTGGCTCGTTGCATACTTACTTTTACAATTTTGTCATCTAGCATATAAGTAGGCATTTTTTTTAGGAAGTTAACTATCCTAATATTGCCATCACCTAAGCTTGCTTAACATTGGATTTTTAACGTTAAACGTTGCCATTACATTAAAATACGCTTCTTATGAGTTTATTCTAGATTTACATATATAATTTAAGAACGTTCTTCTCATGTTTAGTTCGCAATTCAGGTCATTCAAGTCCCCTTCGCCATCCTAGAAGTTTGTTAATAGCCGCTTCTCTTTCAAATCCTCTCCCCTTAGCGATCACTCCGCTATCTTTGTTGAGTGGGATCGTTATATTCCTCTTTTAGTGGAGTCATTATGGGTGCTTCAATTGGCTCATGCCCCCATTAGCAATAATCAATCCCACCAAGCCATTTCTATCAGGAAAATTATTTAAAAAGTCATAAGCTTATTACACTTTTGTCAATTCAATTCTAAACATTTTCACTTCTTGCCAATTCACTCTTAAATCTTTTTACTTCTTGCTAATTGAGTCCTTTCGGCCATTGCCTAGAAATTACTAATGTGGCATTTTTATAATATTTTCAAAAAATTTACAATTTTTTTTCTTTTTTACTTTTATTTTATTTTATTTTATTATTATTTGGTATTTAGATCTAAAGTCGAAACTCGCCGACCACAAGCGAGGGCCACGATGCCGTTGCCATTGACTAGGCAAAGCCCTTGCTTGGCCAAATTTGGTGAGGGTGTCGTGGCCCCGAGCAAGAGTTGACCTCAAATTCAGAAACCAGAAAAAAAAAAGTAAAAAATATGAAAAAAAAAATAAAATATTATTAAAAAAATGTTACATTAACGTCGACCGTCCCATGTTAACAATTTTTGGCCAAAATTGGCCGGATGGATTTAATTAACAAAAAGTGAAAAAAGGTTCATAACTGAATTGACAAAATTAAAACCTTTAAAATTGAATTGGCAAATGTATGATAGATTTAGAACTTTTTAAACAATTTTCTCAAATTCTATCCTTCGACAAAGGACTAAAGCTGCATAGGTCGACTTGCAAAAGAGTAGGAAGAAGAGAGAGAGAAGCTTCTCCTTGGAAGACAGCTGATTTCGTGGCTTAATTTACCAACAATCTTGGCTTTGGCTTTTGTTTTTTGTAAATCAAAAGGTGACATGTCCCCCGGTACCGTCATGTAGACCAAGGCTAATGCCGAAAGCGATCCAATCACATGAATCATACCCCACATCGACTACACCCGAACCTTGTCAATCATAACTCTTTGATAAATCGGCATAGACAAAAGAGGGTTTTTAATTGCACATCTGTTAATCGAATCAAAATCAATGAATAACACAACTTACAAAAACGACTTACAAATTATATTTGCTTTGCAAATTAGTCTTTGTATCTCTAATATTACCCGAATTCAAATCCAAATGAAACATAACCATCTGTTATGATTACGAAATTTATTTCGACTTTTGTGTACTTTACGGCACAAAAATATTGACAAAAATGTTGCAATCGATATGGAAAGCTCCAAAAGAATATCCTGAAGAAGTACCGATCTCACACTCAATCATGTCCGAATCTCGTCGGTCCAAATATTTTGGTAAATCAGTATAGAAGAAAGATGGTTTTATTTTATTGTGCTGAATCTACTAACTGAATAGAAATCAATGAATAATACAAACTTACAAAACGAATTACACATACCACATGGTCAAAATAAATAAAGAAAATTGGATGGATCGCATGATCCGAAACTAGCTGTAGCAGATCTTGCCGATCAATCCCAAGGGCTGAGCGAGCACTCCCAAGGCAAGGTCGGGAACCTCTGGGTGTCCTTGCAGTAGTCGTAGATGACGAGGTTCCGCTGGACCCAGGCGTAGTCCTTCTTCTGATCCTCGGACAAGTGCCACGCGCTGTACTGATCCCACCAGTTCTTGGTCGTCGTCGAGACGCAGGCTGGGAAGGGGTCCTCCCACTGGCACCCGTCGAAGCTGAAGTCCTTGTAGGTGGACACGAAGGGCGCCTTGGTCCAGTCGGTCTTCTCGAGGCCACCCCTCGTGGCCCAGTCGTCGGCGTTCCAGATGCTCGAGAAGAGGTACATGGGCTTCTCGTTGGGGAAGAAGTTGTTCGCCTCGCCGTTGTTCTTGAACACCCTGACCGGCACCTGGTCGACAAAGAACCTGCAGAACCGGCCGGAACTTAAAGAGGGTCGCGCGTTGATCGAGAACTTGAGCAATGCCTTAGCGAGACGGAGAGGGAGAGCTTACACAATCTGGTGGCTGTTCCAGAGGATGGAGTAGGAGTGGAAGTCCTCGGTCGGGTCGAACCAGAGCATGTGCCGCATCTCGCGCGAGCCCGTCCCGTTCTTGTACACGTTGGTCTGGATCAGATACGGCTGCCCGCTCCGGTTCCCCAAGAACTCGAAGTCCAGCTCATCCCTCTCCGGCCCTGCCCCGTTCTCCGAACACATCTGCATCATTTGCAGATCGAATAGATCAAGATCACAATCGCAATCACTTCTTCGAAATACTTAAACCTTTCTGTGATCTTAGCCGGTGCAGTTAGGGTGCTCGTTAGGGACACGCTCATTGAGAAATGGGAGTTGAAGAACTCACGTAGTAAGCAGTGACCACTCCGGCCGAGTCGCCTCCTACGAGCTTGAGCTTCATGCTGAACCACCCGAATCGGTATCTCTGCTTCGTTTGGAACCCGCAACCTGTTGGAGATCAACACCTTCACCGTCACAACATGCTTTTTTCGCAGATTGGAGCGTACACCGGGACTGAAGAAATAAATGCGAAAAGGATTCGGTATTCGAGTGGGTTCGTGCGGTTACCTGTTTCTTTGTCCAGAGACAAGTACCAGATCTGGCCATCTGCGGAGGTCTTGAAGTGCTCCTCCGACCACATTATGTCGAAGTTGTCGACGAAAGACCCCCTGGACTGCGGCGCTGCGTCCGATGAGCGTGGCTCGGCCAGAAGAACGAGCGAGATGCAGAGGAGAATCGACAATGGAGAAACCATTTTCTCCATTCTTGAATCTTGCTTGAGAAGTTGTGAAAGCAGAGATGAAGAAAGCTCTCGATTCCTCTCTGCCGGGTCTTGTGGGAGGAGGGATGTATATCAAAACGTTCGCTGTCTCGTTGGAAATAAAACATTTCTTATCTTGCTGTTGACCATTTTAAATCACCTCATGTGTATGACCTTCGAGACCATGCCAAAAAACCAAATAATAATGGAAAAAAAATAAAAATAGAGGAAGTATAATTACCGCGTGGGGGTCTAGTCACTATCAACAACGTCCCATGTAGACTGCCATGTTGGTGATTTCCAATGGCAATTGATAGGAAGGACGTCATTAGATTTTGCATAAAAATTTTAAATTGCATTGACAAAATTGAAATGTTAAAATTTGAATCGATATTCATATAATAAATTTCAAATTGAATCGGTAATTTTCTCTCATACTCCAATTGTTCTTATTAGGGGAAAGGACAAATAGAGCTAACATTGGCACTCTAGAAATCGAGGGTAGAAATTAGAATGATGCGTGTGGGGAAAAAAAAATTCAAGGATGTCCAAAAATTCACAGATCTACAACAGGAAAATCCAGCTGCCAAATCTAGCGACCATCATTATTTTTCATGATGGGGCCAATGAAAATGGAGATGCTGGAGGGGGGCCCACGTGTTTTCATGTGAACCTCACTGATTGGCCACACACAATAATTCGAAACTTCTTGGGACTTGACAACTGGAATTTTTTGGATGTGTAGGGGAGAGATGCTGACCGTCAGGGATGTTGAATTAAAGAATTGCCCACTTGAAGAACCATGTTATAAGAAAAATAAATTATTGAATTGAATAATTGATTAGAGAATTGCATGTTGGCTTTAAAAAAAAAGGTTAAAAGAGGAATTCAACCCCCAAGGGTTAATTACTTTAATTGTCTAGTTTGAGGATTCTGTAGATTGGTCGGTTCCCCTTTAGTGGGGCAAGACTGATTTTTTTTTAAAATAAAATAAAAATTAATTATATTATTACTATTACTATTTATTTTATCGAAGAGATGAGCTTCTTGATCAAAGAGCTTTCACTGTTATTAAGAAAGTTACCGACATGCCTGCCGCGTTAATCCGTAAAGGTCTCGATACCCTTTTTTTTAACTTATTCAACAACAAAAATTACCCTAATCGAGGATTTTGGCATATTTACAATTTTTAGGAGAGAAGAAAATGTATTAGTGTGAATTAGCGAACTCGATGGATCCAATAAAATAGTAAAAGTTTAAGTCTTGAAGAGGGAATATCCTCCCCATCAAAATTCATTTGTGTGGAATGAATTCGTGGGTCAATGGCAATCAAAATCTCTGGATCAGTTTGTACTGAGATCAAAGACTTGGGCTTCGGGGGATTGCGATCGGTATGATCAAATCATGGTCTAAGGTGTCTACATTGATTGTTTTCACCTAGAAATATGTCGTAAATAAGATGGACCCACACATGTTGGAGCTATAGCAACGATAGCTCAAAGTCATAAAAGAAACCGGTAGTAATAGGTGTGCTGAGCACTTGGCCAATAGTCAAATTATTTTAGGAATTGACTGGTTAAATTACTAGACTATAAAGAATATCTTTCCCCAGGAATACCTCTCCCAGACACTACACCACGTGCAGCACGTGCTCCTTCATTATTATGTGTCGGTGAAGTTTGTTGGGAGAGAGCGTATGGCTATACGTTTTAAGGAATTTATAAAAAAATTAAGGGCTCTTCGTCAACAGTCGACAGTTTGGCCGAGTGGTCTAAGGCGCCAGATTTAGGCTCTGGTCCGAAAGGGCGTGGGTTCAAATCCCACAGCTGTCATGTTTTGTTATTTTTTGTTTTCCTCCATTCTATTTTCACTTCTCTATATTTTTCTTTTTTTGCAAACTCTTCTCTTTTTTTGGCCAGATTTGGTGGAAATATTACTCTCTTTGAAATGATCGATTTTCCATGCTTGCTACAAAGAGAAATACAAAAGCCAAATTATGTGTTGATTTTTCTTCAGAAAATGCTAAATGTATTCATAAATCTTATTTCTTGGTTTCTTTATCATGTAAATTCCTTTCTACATGAATCAAGAAGTAAAAAGAATGTTTAGCTAATAAATAACTCACTTCTTGGATTTCGACCCTCTCAATCACTACAAATGTTCCCATTGAGATGGGTTTATTTGTTTATCTTTTAACTTGAAATGGGAGCAAGTTTGAAAAAGGATCTTGGAGCGTCCTTCCTCCATTCTATTTTCACTCCTCTCTTTTTCTTTGCTGCAAACTCTTCTTTTTTGGCCCGATTTGGTGGAAAGATTACTCTCTCTGAAATTATCGATTTTCCATGCTCCCTCCAAAAAGTATAGATACAAAAGCCAAAACATATGTCAATTTTTCTTCAAAAAAATGCTAGATGTATTCATAAATCTTATTTCTTGGTTCCTTAGCATGTTAGCTCCTTTCTGTGGGAACCAAGAAATAAGAAGAATGTTTGGCTGATAAATAACTCACTTATTGGTTTTCAACCCTCTCAATCACTACAAATGCTCCCAATTTATATAATGGGATGGGTTAATTTATTTATCTCTTAACTTGAAATGGGAGTAAGTTTCAAAAAGGGATATTAGAGCATTCTTCCTCCATCTCACCAAAAAAGTCATAAACTTATTGTAACTGTATTAATTCAGTCATCAACTTTTTTTGTGTGGCTAATTTAGTCTTAAGTCTTTTTACAATTATGCCAGTTTAGTCCATCCGGCCAAAATTGGCTGACCGGCACTAACATGGATATCGATCGTCTGACGAAAGCTGACATAGCAATTTTTTTTTTCATTTTTTTTGCGATTTTTTAAATATTTTTTGATTTTTTTTGAATTTTTGAATTCTTTTTTTTCCTCATTCTCCTTCCTATGGCCGGCCAGTGTCAGCCAAAGGCGAGGGCTGACAAGGTCAATCTCACTAGCCAATGGTGAAGGCAGGCCTTGCCTAGCAACAGCGAGGCTGCCATCACCAGATCTGGCAAGGCGAGCCTCGCCGTCCCTGGGTGAGGAGCCTTGCTAGCCACTGGCGAGGTCGCTATCACTAGATCTGGGGAGGCTCGGCCTCACCCAACCATGGCGAGGTTGACCTTTGCCTTGGATCTAGCGAGGCTCGACCCCGCCCAACCATGGCAAGGGTCGACCTCGCTAGTGCCGGCAAGCTCAGCTCTCACCATGGCTGGACGAGGCCAAGCCTCACTAGATCTAGCAGGGCCTCGCCCAGCAACGGCGCCAGCCAGCCTTGCCATTAGTCAGCACCAATCGACTAGAGGAAGGAGAAGGTGAAAAAAAAAATTCAAAAATTAAAAAAAAATGTAAAAATTCAAAAAAAAAATGTATATTAAAAAATTGTCATGTCAACTTTCGTCGGACGGCCGGTGTCCACGTTAGCCTTGGCTGACCAATTTTAGCCAGATAGACTAAACTAGCACAATTGTAAAAGGTTTAGGACTAAATTGGCCAAAAAAAAAAATTAAGACTGAATTGACACAATTATAATAAGTTTAGGATTTTTTTGGTAATTCTGCTTTTTCACTCCTCTTTCTTTTCCTTTTTTGCAAACTCTTCTCTTGTTTTGGCCTGATTTTGTGGAAAGATTGCTCTCTTTGAAATTATCAATTTTCCATGGTCGCTCCAAAAGAGAAATACAAAAGCCAAAACATAAGTTAATTTTTCTTTGGAAAATGTTAGATGTATTCATAAATCTTAGCTCTTGGTTTCTTTAGCATGTTAGTTCCCTTTTGTAGGAATCAAGGACTAACTTACTTATTGGTTTTCGACCCTCTTAATCACTACTAATGCTCCCAATTTATATAATGGGATGAGTTTATTTATTTATATCTTAACTCGAAATAGAAGCAAGTTTGAAAAGGATCTTAGAGCGTCTAGGGTTGGGCTAGGAGGGATCTCTTGATGCTTATTTCAACTTTAAGGAGGTTATAGTAGCGTCCATCCTTCATGTTCTTTCCAAAACATATGTTAATTTTTCCTCAGAAAATGCTAGATGTACTTAGAAATCTTACTGATGTTTACTTGGTAAAGAGATGGGGTAAAATTTCAATTGGGTTTTGAAATAAGTGGGACCTCTTCATAAAATGTATTCGTTTCTTTAATTATTCAATAAAACATTGACGCATTGCTGGATAAGTATTGTATATTGAACTTAGTATCTTTGGCATGTTAGTTTCTTTCTGTTGGGATCGAGAAGTAAGAAAAATGAGTGCCTGATAAATAACTCATTTCCTGATCTTCGATCCCCTCAGTCACTACGAATGCTCTCAACCAATATAATGGGATGGGTTTATTTATCTACATCTTAACTCGAGATGGGAGCAAGTTTGAAAAGGGATCTTAAAGCATCTAGGGCTGAGTGAGGAGGGGCCTCTAGATGCCTATTTCAACTTTAAGGGGGTTATAGTAGTGTCTATTTTTTTTTATTCTGTCCCCAAAATCGTTGTTCTTTTCAATATGGCCTCCGATTTCATAATAAAGGGAAAGTAGGGATCCTAATTTAGAGAATTATTGCAAATAAAAAGGGACATATTCTTTGCTTCCCCATCTAAACAATCGATCGAGGGAACAAGGAGATCTCCACTTTAGTGTCACATTTATTTTCTTCTCTCTCACCTATCCTTTTTCTTTGCCCTAGTTATTGAAAAAGGTAAAGAGAAGGCTTAAACAAAAGGGAGAATATATAAAAGATGCCCTGATGAGGGCGGTGGTGGCTCCATTCTGTGCTATTTTAAGGGACGATTTTGGCATCTTGGTGCCTCTCCTACTTTGCGAATGAAAAGCAAATCGGGGTTCGGATTCTCCACCATGCAACCAGTTCATTTACACTTTTATCCCCCCCTTTGCTACGGATTAGTCCCTAATTTACTCCTACGTCAAGGAGTAACCTTCATGCAAACTTATCGTTTCATCTTATATCAAAGTTGAGGTTATGTCCTAAATCAATTTACATGTTTATCTAATAGAGTTTTTTCGCCCATCCACAATCCGTCTATGAGATTCGCTTGCCTCGGGAGATCATAGCGAATGATGCGTCTTGCTAGCTACGTTTGACCCGTGACAAAGCTACCCGACAACGTCCAACCAAAAGTAAGAATAAAGAAGTGAAGAACAAGCTGAAAAGTCCTGAGCATCTAGTTTACTCATATTTACTAGAACTTCATCTAGCTGATGAGAACGACCCTTCTATTATGTACCTAAATGACACGCCCAAATTCATGCATTAAATCGTTCAGCTGATCTTATGATAAACTATTAGTACTGGTGACTTATGTATGATCCAACAACATTTCATATGCTACATATCTCAATGTACTTAACTAATATTGCTGAAATTTATCTATCTAAGCTTGGAGCCTCGCATCATTATAAAAAGAAAAATGCTACTTACTCTACCAAATCGACGCGTATTTTAGGTAAACATTACAAATTCCACAAGAATAAGGAAAATCATCACTAAGTATGGCATGCACATCTCCTACCTACTCCATCAACTTTGGTAAAGACCAGGTGAGTAATTCTTTTCATCGGGAAAACAAGTAACTAGTTCTCAAAACATTGTGAAAGAGCGGGTCAGTATTTCAACCAGACTGGGCCGCTCCACTGTCAAATTGAAGCTATATTGTTAGTGTTTTACTCTTGGTCATTATTCTCTTTTCAAGATAGGAGGTGCATAAAGGTCAATTTGGCCACCTAAGTAAAAGAGCCTTCTCCTCTTTCTCTTGCCCCTCTTGATTCCTCACCCAAGCTTGAACACCTTTATGGACCTGCACCTTCCATATATACGTTTCCAAGAGCCTCACGACGACAGAGAGAGAGAAAGAGAGATGGAAGAACAAGTTGAATTGGTGGGGAGAGCGTTTGTGGATCACTACTACCAGCTCTTTGACACAGATCGAGCCGCTCTCTCTTCTCTCTACCAGCCGACCTCGATGCTGACATTCGAAGGGCAGAAGGTTTTGGGAGCACATGCCATCTCCGAGAAGTTCATGCAGCTGCCCTTCGATAAGTGCCAGCACCATATCAGCACCATCGACTCGCAGCCCTCCTCCACCAGCGGAGGTATCGTGGTTTTCGTCAGCGGCAGCTTGGCATTGCCCGGGGAGGAGCATCAGCTGAGGTTTGGTCAGGTCACGTCTCTCTCTCTCACTCTCTCTCATCTCCTACTCATTTCTTCGTTGGTCTTAACGAGCCTCAGTTGAGTGAAGAAGTTTGCTTTCAACGCCTCGCTTCTGCAGATGTTCCACTTGATTCCATCGACAGGAGGAAGCTTTTTCGTGCAGAACGACATGTTTCGCCTGAACTATGGCTGAAACCTTTGCACATCTGAATGTGCATCTTCTGTGAAGCTAACACTGATTTAATGGACGTCCATCAATTCATCTTTCTCTCTGAAATATTAAGAACAATTTATGGATTTTCGTTGCACACGAATGGGCTTAATGCGGTCGACTGGCCCCGACATACATATGATGACCTTAGTATAAAACCTTGCAGGTGCTGTGGAAATAAAGTCTTGGGCTTACTGTAGCCTAAAGTATGGGCCAACCCAACAATTACTTGTTCTTGATCTTTTTCTATCCTTTTTCCTGTTGTTATTTTTTTTTTATTTCGTTGGAATATTACTTTTTATATCATATAGTTAAAGACGAAGAACAACCTAAATGGGCTTCAATAGATAGTACATTAAGGAGCGGTTAAGGGGCACTGAACACCCAATTCAAAGGGAGAGACTGGTAAATTTAAGCTTTGACAATCCAATTCGCGGTTTATTTAGGTATCTATAAGAGTGAACCACCCGAAGATATGATAAAAGAGAGAGCAAGGCCTCGCCCTCCTTGATAAGTGCTTCTACATCCCACGGTACATAATCTAAACTTAAGCACTGCACTTAAATTGTCTGACTCCAGCTATTAGAACTAGACTTTCTCTCTCCTTTCTCATTCCCCCACTAACTTCATCCCTTCAGCAATGGCTAGGGTTCCGGCATGGTGTGGGAATTTTTTAGTCATTTGATTGTATTGGTTTCAAAACCACAATGGTCTTACAAGACCTCGAAAGCCGCAGAAATAATTGATCTACCAAATGATGTAGTTGGTTGTTATTGGGTATTTGATGTGACTCGCTTGCTTAAATGACCCCTGGAATCCGCCATATCACTTAATAAATTAATTTTGTAAGTGACTCTTAATATGTCTAACACTGTTCTTGAACTTATACTTTCAGAGCCCAAGCACGAAGTCGACTTTAGTTTCTCAACATATGGAATAATTATTGGGCCATAAACCTTAAGATGTAGTCGACATGGTTGGCCACTAATGTCGGATAAAGGTAAGGAAAGATCGTGTTTTATAATCTGGGTCGATTCATATTGCTCTTTTTCCAAATAGGAGTAGAATTTGATCAAATATATGTGCCCGGGCCCTTTTTTTGATAAGAGTAAGGGAATAATCGAACCATGAGTTGCGGAGCTTAAAGAAGTGCATGTTCTATTATGGAGGAGATGATGCAGTAAGCCTCAGTTTTGTCCATGGTCTATTGACTTTTTAGCCATTGGACAGAGTTGTTTGTGAGTTAAATAAGGCTGTCAATTCGTGTTCAAGTGTCAAATGCCGGTTATAGGTTCATTCCAATTTGTTCGTAATTGCAAAACATGAAATACAATTTTGTTGAACATTCGGAAAATTTGATGTGCTTTGAATTTATATAAGTCCATTTTCTTAAATTGTGGTTGTTAGTTTCGACACAAGAAGATACAACTTGATATGTTTGTTAATGATGAACCTCAAAATTCGGAGTTGAGGCTAATCACTGAAATCGTTGTAATTGGATTTGAGATCTTGAGTGGAAAATGGATGGTAGTATTTCTAGAGGAATTGTTCTCTCTATATCTATGGGCATGAGTTTTATGACCGAATCATGCTTTTTATGTGCATGTTTCATGGGCGTGTCATCTTGTCTACTTCTTCTAAACAGCCTTGTAATTGGTGGAACTAATTACAAATATGGATATCATCCGTATCCATGTTGCATGGGTTTATTCCCTAATTGAAACCCATAAAGAGAACGAAGTCTTTCTATACTAAGCTACTAAATTAGCCATGCCATGAAACTTGTAGAAAATGGTAGGTTCATAAAAAATTCCAACAAGTTGTAGAATAGACAAAAGGATCAACCGGGGATTTAGATGCGTGGCCGCAATTCGAGAGCTATTTCCAATCAATCTATTTTGAGGACATGAAAGCATGTCACTCATTAAAATAAAATTTAAAAAAAAATGCAATGATTAATGGAGAGAGAGGGTCGACGTGTTCACATCCATCGTTAGGTTTAGACATAATTGCCAATGACAATGTGAAATGCCAAGCGATGCACATTGATTGATACCCTGCTTAGCGTCTAATGCATGCTTGTCCAGCAATTAAACCCTTGATTAAATTGTACAACGCAGAATTTCCTGAGCCCAACTTCCACCTAGAGAAACAAACAATGAGGAAATTGACTCTTATACTAACCTCGGCTTGAAGAAGAAGTACTCCACCAATGATTGACCATAGTTTTGAAAAATCTAATCCATCCCTCCTTTCATTAAAACTGTCCCCAGGAGAATATCTAGACTGTGACGTGTGTACCATGGAACGTACCAACGTAATATCATCCACTCAATTAAAGGAATGTTATCTCCTTCTATGCCCACCCCACCTAGTGCCCGCCACCTATAATAATGTGTCAGAAAATTACTCAATTGATTCTAAATTTGTTGTACAGATTTTAAATTGATCTTAAACTTTTCAATGTTGCCAATATTAAAGTTACGTGAAATTGTAATATAATTTTTCTGGTCAACTTTTGTTAGATAACTCTAACATGACAGTCTAATCGCTAGAAGACTTATGACCACATCAATAATTTCAGAATTGATTAGACGGCTCCTCCATCGGACAAAAGGTACAGATACATCACCACCTTCACCAGGGCCCAGCACCAGCCGTCCACACTGACGACCACCAGCACGCTCTGTCTTCTCTATCGATTCTCACTTCCGTAGCTGCGTCCTTGAACACCCCGTCTGCACCATCTTCTCAGACTCCCCTCTACTCTGTCTCTTTCTTTCTCACCATCTGCACACTCAACCTCCCGCTTTTATGACTCGTCGTTGTGACCTCGAAGCAAGATCGATCGTAGATGGCCGACCTTGATTTAAGGTCAATAAAACTAAACCAATTAAAGTTTTAAGAACCCAAATCGAGACACGGTGCGAGGTTTATTGCCATCACTATCATCAACGTCGAAGAGAGAGAGAGAGAGAGAGAGAGAGAGAGAGAGAGAGAGATGTGTGTTTGGATTGGTGATTAGGCAAGCTGGAAAATCAGCGATGAATGTATAGATGAGACAGGCATCGAGCCGTGTTTTGAATGAACAAGAAAAACGAAAACTTGAGAATGGCGATAGGCCTCTCCTTCTCCGATGACACCCTTGATCGGAAAGTGACGTCGACATGTTATGTGAATACCATGTAGGCATGTGAATTCTAGAATATTTCATCAACATAACACGAGCATGGAAAGAAAAAGTATCACGCATATACTAATGCCATTGCGAAATAGAATGAATGATTTAGTCCCACTCAACTCGAAGGCTTCTGTGCCCTGCAATTGAAGCCAATCGTAGGGAATAGTAATGAATATTCGAAGGATTATGTTCTCAGTAGCAGCGTATCTATGTCCATATCCACATATATGTTCAATCTAGTGAAATTATTAGACAAAAAGATAAAGGGGAAAAGTACTAAAAATGTTGTCATAAACATTTTGCATTTATACAAATTGAGTCAATCCGGCCAAAATCACCAATATGGACGTCAACCATCTTGGTTGCATTGCTAACACTAGCATAAATAAAATTTAATAGTATTTTAAATTTTTAAAAATAATTTTTATTTTTTTTCAATTTTATTTTCCTTTCTTCTCACTTTTTTTGGGGCTTGGGGGCCAGCAACCCTCTCTTGCATTGGGCAAGGGCCGTCTAGGCATTATGGCCTTGTCTAGTGCAAGGAAGGGTCAGCCAACAACCTTGGCTGGCCCTTTGGCCAAAAAGAAAAAAAAAAGTGAAGAAAGGAAAAGAAAAAAAAACCAAAAAAATTATAAAATCCAATATAATACTTATAAACTTCGACATTAACATTAACCATGCCATGTAAGAGGGAAAAGTATAAGTCTTTAATATACTGCATTGGCATCAATTCAGTTATAAACCTTTCAATTAAACTAATTTAGTCTTAGGGCTTTTTGCATAAGTACCAATTCAATCCATCGGGCCAGTTTAGACTAGAAATTACTGACATAGACATTAGTCGTCCTATATAACATAGTTAACGCAAATATTAAATTTTTAAATATTTTTCAATTTTTAAATTATTTTTAAAAATTTAGCTGAGGACCAATGAGGGTGTCGTGGCCCCCACCAACCATAGCTGAGGGTTACTCTCCCAAAAACTAGCTAGGGTCGTGCCCTCGTGACCTCTAGGGAGGGCTTAACCCTTGCCAAGTTTGGCAAGGGTTGCCCTTGTGCCCAAGCCACAAGGGTTGAGCCCTCACCAAATCCCACGAGGGTCACCTTCACCCAAGCCACAAGGGTCATGCCCTTGCTAGATCTTGCAAGGGCCACAACGCCCTCACGGCCACGGTTGGTATTCATACACAAGGCAAAGGAGAAAGAGCAAAAAAAAAAAAAAAAGGGAAAATAATATAAAAAGGAAATTTTTAGTAAAATAATATAAATTTAAAGAAATATTAAAATATTTTAAAATGTCCACGTTAGCGATTGCCCTGTCACATAAGATAATCAGCATCCACGTTAGCAACTACTAGTCTAAATTGGTCGGATTGATTGAATTAGTACCAATTAAAAAATATTTATGACTAAATCGATTCAATAAAAAAATTTAGAATTGAATTGGTACCAGTGCAATATATTTATTTTATTTTTATTTTTATTTTTCTCCCATATAGGATAGTCACTATTCATGTCAGTAATTTCGACTAAAATTTGCCGAATGAACTTAGTTGACACAAATACGAAAAAGTTAAGATAAAATTGGTATAATTAAAATATTTATAATTGAATTGATACAATTACATTATGTTTATGATATTTTTCATAATTTTCCCAAAATATGGTCATCATATCGCCATTTGGGTCATTTCTCGATGGGACTTCAACCGCAGACCCTATGACATAAAGTCATCCAACTTTCTTGACCTTTGACATGAGTAGGCATCAATCTCCTTAGTCGGTCTTGCGACCTAGCAAAGACAAGATCTATTCGTAATCAATTTCAGACAGATAATGAATGACAAATCATTAACAAGGTCATTTTGAAAAATAACATACACAGAAGCATAATCACAAAGTGTACCATGCGAGTTCTCAAATTACAAAACAACCCTTCATCACAAATTGAGGTCCCTAAGCATGCCACATGGGGGTATCGAAATTATTCTCTAGGGTCCACAGATCTGATACTTTGTGCGATTCATTAGATAAATAATATCCGCCTCATGTGATCTGCCTTGAATTGGATATGTTCTTGGTACATTATTTGCTGATCGGGTATATAAACAATGTTCCTTCCTTTTTGTGTACTTCTATTGGAGGTTGGAGAGAATGGGAAGATCCTTTGCACCATTTATTAAATTCAAGGTTGCTCATTGGGCGACCGAGAGATTGCCACATTAGGTAGTCAGCGAGATGTGGATTGTGTTCCACCAAAAGAAACAACACCTACAAACGTGCTAGCAACCATCTGTGCCTATATAATATAATATATAATGGAAAAAATATCGGATACAACTAAGCATTTCTAAGCTAGAAAAAGGGGGAAAATAATATCCTTCACACGACTAAACGCACCATCGAGGTCGTAGGAGATCCCCCGGAGAAGTCGCAAGAACTTCAGTGCATTGGATCTTGAAATTCTATGCTCAGAAGCATTGCACAAAGAGAAATGATAGTTGGAAGGATAAAATTTTTATTTGCTTTCGAAACATGACACCTTTATCATCAATGTGTGTGAGTGTAATGAATTTTCTTTATAATAACTTTCAATATGACAATCGAACGGATAAACACGTGGCGCTCCTAAAGCGTCTAAAAGTCTCTTCTTTGACCATCCTTTGGTGCTCTATGATTGTAGATCTTACAAAGCTATTTAAATAGCGTATTCTGAGAAGTCCATAATTACAGATATGTAGTTTAATGATAGCGCGCATCAATAGATAAAATGCGCTAGGAGCAAGTTTTCTCGATTGCAAAGCCCTCTTTTCTCTTACATAACATCATGCAATCAATGTGGGATCCGAAGTGAAGACACTAACAACGAGTACATCGATACTTGTATCAACCCATAACTTTTTAAAACCAGAGAATTCAAGTGGAAAATAGTGCACTAATTACATAATTGGCGTAGCATCCAAATTAATGTACGCATTAGGGTGAGCACAGGAATGGAATTGACTGATTTTGGGTGATTCTGTTGTCGATTCCTAAAATTTGGAACCGGTAATAACTGATCTGGTTTCCGATTTTAGATGTGGACCATTTGGACTAGACTGATAGTTTTTTCTTCTTTTTTTTTTTTATTACCAAAAGGCAGGAGAAGAAAACAAAAATAACTTTCATAGACACTTTTGCACCCTACAAGAATGTTCCATTCCCCGCAAGAGTTCAAAAACAGCGTTCTTTTCAATCCCTTATCCAATTCCAATGTTCCATTCCCTATCAAGGAATAGGATGAGAAGAAGAAGAAGAAATCAGGCCAATCTCAGGACCAAGTGGGTTGGTTCCCGATTCCACACATTGGAAAGTGACACTTCTAGTCTATTTCCAAAGTAGGAACTAGCCCAACATAAAATAGATCATCCCTGGTATGCGTCAACATATATGCATGATTTATTTTCCTTTTTTTTTTTTCCACCATGTTAAAGTATCCTATTCGCTTGTCTAAAGGGTTCATATGCTCTTTATTTTCATGTATTCTCTCTCGACTTATTAACTTAAATTTTGATCCAATATTCTAACACTGTATCAAAGCCAGATTTTGTCCCAGTTTATTTTGCATGTGCAACTCACCCATTGTTCAAATTTCACATATCATTCCAAACATTGTTTCCACAAGAGATCAAGTGTTAAAAGTATCCTGCATCATTTGTCTAAGAGGTTTATATTATTATTTTTATACATGTGGTTTCCCTCTTCTTATTAGTTTAGACTTTTGAGTTGGATATTCTAACATACCAACAAGTGCACCAAATTTATTTATTGTAACACTCTATATAATCTCTCGCAGAAAAGTATAAATAATCTAAGTATCCTATCACCTTGTACCGTGAGAGTTTAGACATAACAATAAACAAGCCATACGCACATTCCAAAATCCAAGTTGCATTTCTATTAGTCACAGTTCAATATACTCTTATAATCATGTGGCCAGCACGAAAGAATTGAAAATGGCTGCCGAGACAGAGTATATTCTGTCATCAAATCTTTATAAAAATAGCATCGGCTTATATGGTTGGACTTCAATATCTTTTGGTAAGCTCTCCCTTTTTTTTCCCTAAAAATGAATTTTCAACTACAAATATTCTGGAATTTGCTGTTGACATATGAAACTTCAAAGCTATAGGAAGCAAAAGCTGGCAATAAGACTTATTAAACAATAATGCCCTATCATCCTAGGAACAAATATAAAAATGTTTGACCCTCTAATTAATTTCTTTCAAAGGAAGGATATTGAGGAATTCATGACAAATGGACGATCAAAATTTAATCAACTAAGAATCATCTCTTAATTCTCTCTTTGCCTTTTGCATGACTAATCAACCAAACTTGTCCTGAGTCAACTGCAATAATCACAATTTGGATTGCGTTGATGATAGCTTGTTCGAGCTTTTGGATTATCTCAATTTATACACCTTCGAATTAATAATTGATTGTCCTTCTTCTTGCTCTTACACTTATCTTTTTCCTCCTTAAGTTGTTAGTCACTAAATCAATTTCACCTCGTTGTCCATATATGGACCGTGATTTCATTAAGTTATCCATAGATCATATATATTACAAGGCTTTCTAATGAGAGAATTAGATTGAAAACATAAAAAGATTCCAAAATTATAGAAGAAATAAGTAAAGCGCAAATGTTGTATCACCTAAGCTCTTGCGACCTCTTATCGGATAGTTCAAATATGCAGAATAATCAAGGATATGTACACTTATCGAAGAAATTATTTTCTATTCACAACTTGAAAATCTACCTTTTTTGGTCGACAAACTAAAAATCCCTTCTGTCATTCGTTAATACCCTAGCTATCAAAATTTTCCCCATTTTTCATCTCACAAAATAATTAAAGATTTCAAAAAATTTCCATTTCAATTTTCTTATTCCACATTTACCACCCTTATAGTGTCATGGTGCGACCAAAATTGGCATGTATGAATATAATAATAGCATATAATTATATAGGGCACAAACCACGATAGATCCTAAATTATGCTTGTTATGACACATTTATTATAATTTTTTTATAACACTAAAAATCTCAAACTTGTACATGCGTGACACATTTATCCTTTGTCAAATTCTAACAATAATAATCATTCAAAATCTACCTATATAAACACTAGAAAGCAAATAGTATTGACGGGATAACCATGCAACTTAAGTGAAATAAAAATGATGTTATTTTGGTTAAAAAATCATTTGATGAAACCTCAATGAAAGATAAACATGTCACATAGGTATAAATTTTGATTTTTTATGTCATAGAAAAAGATTATGATAAATATGTCACAGTAAGCATAGTTTTGGATGTTTGATGCATTAAAAAAATTCAATATAAATGTGTAATAATGAACTCAATTTGAAGTTTTTTGTGGCTTTTTCCTAATTATATACATATTTAAGAAAATGTGGTCGCATTGGTAATATGGGTGTAAATATATGCTATATATTCCGTACACATATAAAAAATGGACCAAAAAACATACAATTGCAAACTATGATGGGCCGTTGACTGTTCCAACATTCAGACACGGAACAGCATCGGCCTCCGCACTTCCTTGATGAATCTTTT
This sequence comes from Eucalyptus camaldulensis, assembly GCA_019915185.1. Taxonomy (NCBI): domain Eukaryota; kingdom Viridiplantae; phylum Streptophyta; class Magnoliopsida; order Myrtales; family Myrtaceae; genus Eucalyptus; species Eucalyptus camaldulensis. The sequence continues at coordinate 13,790,418 of JAHSVA010000012.1, forward strand.
CGTCAGTTAGCAGCGTGGTTTCCAAGGTCGTTCATTAATAGCTTAAAAGCATCAATGAGAAAAAAAAAATAATAAGAAAAAACAAACAAACGAATCCCCTTTTTTTGTGCTAGAACAAAAACTCACTTGATTCTAAGACATTCTCATCATGGCAAAACAGATCAATTTCATTTGCTAACTAAATTTGCCATTCATGTACTTATCTTGATCTTCATAGAAAATACATAAATAATTTATACAATTTATAATGTTAAGCAACTAAACAAAAGTCTTTTTAATAAGTGGCAAATGTCACTCATAAAATATGAATGAAAATAACAAATATATATCTTTTCAACAATTTGAACATAAAGAAAAAAAAAGGATGTGATAAACTGATGATCGAGCATACCAACAACAGCTTGCAATCGTGGAAATGAAATTCTGAGGATGGGAGCGTAATCATAATTGAAGTTCTTACGTTAGTGTTTTAAATTTGCATCTGGCCATGATTTTCTTTTTGTTGGCCCTGGATTTAGCCATGAGTTAAAGATGTGACAATTACTCTTTTGTAATTTTTGGTACATACAAACAAGCATTTTCTTAATGACAACAAAAGATTCTAACCAGAGTCTCTATCTTCTATTAGGTAACCACATAAAAGAGAACAAGATTTTCCATATTTGACTTTTCCTATGATATGGTGAATAATTATTTTGATGTTGAGACTTCCTTGAAAATTTGAGACATGACACTAGTAAAAGCAACAATAATGATCCTCCAAGTTCGAGGATAAATCAAGATTTTTTGTAAGAAATACACTCCGTCCTCTCTCTCTCCGAACAAGCAAGGCACCTCCCCTGTATTTTAATGTCTGACTGACCTTTCTATCAATTCCTTCCTTCTACGCCTTGACAGCCTTCCTTCTTCGCCCCTCGTTTGGGAAGGCTTTCATGCTCACCCACCTTGTCCTCTGTTCCTCTTAGACCCTCTCTCTCACTCTCCCTCTCTGTCTGTCTCTGTCTGTCTGTCTCTCTCTCTCTCTCCAATTTCTTTTTCTTTTTTTCTTTTGAAGAAGGCAAGAAGAAAGGAAACATGATCAAATTTCCTCATCATCTTCTCAATCTTGCATCGCCTTAACATCTTTCTTCTTCTTTGTTTTGTGGGTGGACTTTGTCTGGGTCAATCTTCGGTGCATGCCCGCCCTGCGCTCTTCGGCATTTACAGAGAGGCTGTGCATTGGTCCTTTGTTTTTCCATGAAAAACACTGGTTAAGAACAATGGAAAATGAAGCCTTTTGGCGATGGTCGAAGGAGCTGTGGACAAACTCGCATCTTTTCTGAACCTTGGCCCACTTTTTTTAAGGTAAAGCTTTAATTTATGTGCCAGTCGTTTCATGAATGTGTTCTTGTCCTCTTAAACATGGCATCTGAAAATTTTCCGAAATTAGGTCCCATGTGGGAGATTCAGTAATAATCTGAGTTAATGAGGTAGGTGGAACATTCGAGGAAAACAAAATGCAGATTTGCTAATTTCATCTTTACCTGAATATCTCTGTTTTTCTTTGCTTCTTTCCTTTTCCGATTCGGTGACAGGGAGAGTAACTTTCTGAGGTTGGTCAGAGATAAATTAGTCTCACCTTTGGTCTCCGTTTTCTTCCTTACTACTGCTGCATTGGGGCTTGCTTTGCTTGTTGCGTCTCCGATGGCAACCAAGATGAAAGGAATCTACAAAGGCTTCAAATACATCTCCCAAATATTTGGTAACATAATCACATCTTTTTCTCTAATGGGTTTTCTTCTTCTTCTTTTTTCTCGGGTCCCTCTCTCAAAAAGTGATGTTTTTGAGCTCACGTTGATAATGCATGATTCTGCTTTGTTTGGATTCTTCTGGGACTGCTTCCATGGTGGTGATCTGCTTCTGTTCTGTTGCAGTTGTGAAGGAGAGGGATATGGAAATTGGGTACCCAACAGATGTTAAACACGTGGCACACATCGGGTGGGATGGTCCGTCTGGGAGTGGACCCAGTTGGGTGAGTAAAATGATAGAAAGATGGAAGGGGCGTTCATTTCACTTTCCAGCTCCTGGGTCCTTTTACATTCTTCCGTCTTGTAATCTTTTCAAAATAATATGAGAGGAGAACGCTTTTCTCGTTGTTTATTCAAAAAGAATTTCTTGGTTATGGTGATTGATTCTCGTTTATGCTGTTATTGTTGATGCAGATGAATGAATTCAAGAATGCACCTGATTTTTCCACTTCCCTCGGTACCATTGGCGATCCTGGTGACTCCAGCTCTGTGGCTCGTTCCACATGGTCCTCTCAAGGTCTGTTCCTAGAATTATCCCGCGTTGTCTTGTCTTCACAAGTGTTTCGCTGAAAAGAAAAACATGAAACATTATGGCATGTGGGAAGTAATTGGAATCTAAGGAGTTTTATGCCGAGATTTTCTTTTATCTCGTACGTATGTTTAGGTCTATTTGTTTGAGTCATGTGGAGGTTCATAAACAGACAAGGATGAGGAGGGCTGCTTTCTTTCACGGGTCACATAGCTGTGCCGGATGCATTCTCAAGGGCCTGTGTGTTTTAGTTCCTGTAGCTTATTTTGTTATGTTATGGACAAAAAGTTCTCAAGATTCTTTGCCTCCAAGTGCAAGAGTTTGGCTCTTCTGTCACGAGAGCATCCTTCCTTTATCAAGGGGAATCTGCTTACTCTTGGCCCTGGACATGTCTTTTGATTTTGGTGGTCCACGGGTTCACCATGTGCTTGTACATGATAGACGGTTCTTTAATATTTATACATGGGGTTTAACATGGAAGTTAAGTCATTTTTCATTTGCCCTAAAATCATGGTGAAATCATTGTATGTAGCATACGCATTGAAGTAGTTCAAGTAAGAGATCTCCACAGAACACATCAGAGCAAGTGCATTGAAACCAATCTTCTTGACTAAGGTTAATTGGCATCAGCTTTAAAGTGAACTGCTCTTGACTGCGTAGAATATGGAAATGAATTAACTATGATGCTGATCCACCGATCTTTACATTCCATGAGTAGCACTTTTGTGCACAATCCACCCTTTCAAATAGCAGCACCAACAACATGACTTGCGGTTGCAAACTTCTCATTTGCTTTTCACTTCCCACCTTGTGTATAACTTTTGTGTCTCAAAGATTACATAGGAAGCAGAAGTTAATTCTGTGTGTAAGCAATCACCCAACTGCTAGACGCTCTAGATTTCTTATGTTTCAGTAGTTGATTAATAGATGAAGTGAGGCATTAGCTCTTATTGGTGGACTTCAATGCTTGAACTGAACATTGGCATTAGCTCTTATTTTTCCCTTGTAAAGGCTTATTAAAAATCATTGCAGTTAAAAATTACGCCATTCTACATCTCACAGACTGATAAACATCTATTTCCAGTTATGACAGAAAAATAGCAGCTAAAATATGTCCCTAGTTCCTGTTAAAGAAACTCGTTATGCAAGATACCTGTAAGGTCTGCGGATGTTCAAAAAGAAATTGCTGAATCTCTCTGATTCTTTAATGTCATAAGCACTCGTAGTGTGGCACATCCTATTACATCTTCTGAAGTAAAGCGATGACTAATTTGCTAATGAACTGCCATTTTCATTTTGTTTCAGGTTTCACATAAGTTTCTCAATTTCTACATTTTCCACTTCTGCTGACGCCCTTTGTTTCTTTTGGTAGATTTTGAGCAAATCTTGGGACAGCAATCGACATCCGAGATGTTCAAAGAAAATCTGCCAACAGATCTTCCGAATATCCCCAAGAAGCAAAAGAGGAAAAAGAGCAAGTCGACTTCATCCCCAAAGTCTTCATCATCGTCAAGATCCTCTCGAGCAGCAAAGTCAAAGGCTTCATTCTAGAAAAGGATAAAGCACTGAATCTACAACACTAGACCTGGTGGGCTATAACATGACGAGGAAAGAACGACAATGCCCACTGATGTGCATAGGAGAACTTGCTTGTTTGCTTTTTCTGAAGATGTTTTCGATGAACAAGAAAATGTAGAAAGTCGACAAGTTTGTGTACATTTGAACTTGACTGTTCTCTTCAATTTTACAGGGATGTCGAAAAATAGGTGAGGGTGGAGTTTGGGGGAGAGGGAGGACAAGGGAAAGGGCATGACTGAGTTCACTGACAACAGTGATTTAAGGAAGTTTGCTATTGTTTATTTACATTAATTTTTTTTTCTGTTCTGTTCTCAACATTGTTGAGAGATTGATTATTCAGTTATGCTGGTGAAAGGTTCTGCAATTGAAGTTATTGGCTTTGTCAGTGGGCTGTGATCAGGTGGATCAACTGATCCTGCATCGTCACTCAAAATTCATCTGGATCTGATTTTTTGAGCATTCAGGACACGCTTTCCAATATGAGAGACTCATCCTGGAATGATGAAATCATCATATAATGCTTATGAATTTGGAACTTTACTTATATCTGTTATGCTAGGAAGAACCTTACATATATTTCATGAACGATTCAGTGATTTAAGTAGTAGACCTTGATGGGGTGGTTCGGGGATTCAAGTTGGCAAAAGTGTCTTGTAGTACTTTTGAACTGCAAGAGTGGAGGCCAACCGAGAGTGCGCACACAGTAAAAACGCCACATTGGTGAGAACCAAAAAATAGAGATGGACCAGACCACTGCCCTGCCAATATATTGGTAGAGTAACTCTCATGGGAGAAACTATTTCCTGAAAGCTTCAACACTCAAAACTAATCAAAGCCTTCGGTCAATCGTTCAGGCGTCAAACGTGGTTCAATCTATGGGATCTACATCTACCAGTAGAGCAATAAGGAGAGTTGTGACACAGATGGCAACCACATTCGACTCTTAAGCTCAGAGAATTCTCTACAGACTTCGATCTAATCTCACAAAGGGCTTTTCCAAAACCCTCCAAGACGATTAACCGCCCTAATCTCTTTGTTAGATTTGACCAAACATGATGCGGAGAACGGAAACAACCATATATATTTATACAGACATTGAGGAAGCCCTTAATTAGGAACTCGATCTAATTGTTAATAAGCGGTCGCTGTGTGGACTGGCCAACCACCCCTGTCCAACCTAGCCGAGCCCCCAAACGAATCAGCGGTGCCACCGGCGGGCCCTGAACCTTCTTGTCCTGGCCACTAGACGCTATCCGGTGTTCTTTCCGATCCCTTCAGGCGTTCGCTTCTAATCCCTACTCCGTTGATTTTGTATTTCAATTTTCAAGCATTGCAAGTGCCTACTCAAGTTGGGTGTTCAGCGTTCACCAAGTGGGCCAAAACTTAACACGAGGGAGGGCGCATTCCACATGCCTATTTAAGTTGAGTTGGGTGTTCACCAATTGGGTCCAAACTTAACACAGAGCATTTCACTTTCCATGTAGTACGGGTCAATTTTTATTTTTTTATTTATCGAGAGAGAGGCAATCTTTTCCTTCTATCTCTAATCGAAAAACATCATATCTCTAATTGGTAAATTATAGGTTATGAAGATTGCCTGCGAGTAAGCTTAACTAAATTCAAAATGTGGGCGTGTCCATAATGAAAATGAGTAATGTAACTATTCGTATGGAAATTACTTTGATTGCCTTCGCAATTGAGTGGGTCGAATCTTTTTCTGTAAAGGATAAGATGAACGGCATGGACAAAAGTCGCAGGTTTGTGACCTGTATGGGCCAAACTATAATAATTAATTATTTTTTTTTCTCCAAAAAAATGGCATGGACAAAAAAACTTTATGATGATCGGTCACTTATTAATTTCGTTGAATAAAATATGTTTATTTGTGGGATCTTTCTTGAAAAGAGGCATCAATTCTCACTTGGAACACATTTTTGCCTTGACTAAAAATTGTCCCATCAAAAGGCATTGCACTCGAGGGACAATGTCGGTCTCACTTTTTTCTTGTCACATAATAATACGCTACCCTTGTGCGAGAGTAATATTAGCCAAATGTGGCATCTTGATTTGAAAAACATCCCATCAAAAGGTATTGCGTATTACACCAAGGACAATGTTGCTCTCACTTTTTCTGTGTTGCATAAAAATGCTTTCAAGTGTCCCATCAAAAGGCATTGCATTTTACACGAGGGACAATGTCGCTCTCACTTTTTCCGTATCGCATAAAAATGCACTATCCTTGTGCGAGAGTAATATCAACCACATGTGGCATCTTTATTGTGACGGTGATGTACAATTGACTAATTCAGACATGTGCGATTGAAGATGTTACTCACTAATATAGGAAAAGCAATTAAATTCCACACCTCTCTAAGTCTTTGATGGTGGTTGTTCTTGAATAGAAGATGATTACTGCTAGCTTTGAAGTCCATCAAAACATGGCACCTTCAAGAATTTGCTCATGAGCCTATCAATTTCCCCAACATGGTGCGTTCATGCAAATCGTGAAATCAAGATCAAATTGACCCCAAAAAAGTCATTCGTATTTCCAAACAATTTGTATCCCACTCATCAATAATATTGTCTGTTTTGGGCTATAGGACTCACTTGCCCCATGCCTTCATAGTTGTGTCATTTGGGTTTCCCCTTATTTAGCACATTACTTCATTGTCCCTAAGTGATGTGAGATTCGGTTCATTCTTGCCACTTTCATTATCCTCGAGGCAGAGCCACACTCTCATCCCTCGCAAGACTAGGTTGTCACACATGCACAGTGAAGGGACTTGGACACAAAGGTAAATTCAGAAAGTTTTCATTTTTAAATGATGGAAAACATAAGGTGAATGATGGCTGTTCCTTCACTTATGTCAAACTAAATTTATCTCCTTATATTCAATGGTGAAAAGGGAAGGAATGATTTTGACTTCCCTGGGTGGATGAGAAATTTGTTTTTTCCGCACCCTACATCGATCACTCCTTAATATGGTAGTTTCTTTTTTTAACATAGCTAACTAACTACTCATGCCAATAGTGAAGCATGCACATGAGATAAGAAACAAAGAAAAGTTGTGCATGTGCATCATGTGTAAAAAGCAAAAAGAAAAAATCATCTTCAAAGAAACGTCATTCAGATTGAGATGAGCTCAAAAAGTGGTCACAGCTAGACCCGTTAAACGGGTGGATCGGGTCGGGTTTGGGTCAAGTCATAAATGGTCCGACCCAAATCGACTCATTTAACCCATTTATGACCCGTTTATTGCAATACAAAAATTTTGACCCATACCCGACCCATTTAATTAAACTTAATTTATTATATATATAGATATATATATTTAAAAAAATGGTATTGCTAAAATAATTTTATACAACACAAATTTAATGGAAAATTTTATAATTTTTAAAATAATTATTTTAAAAAATCGAATTTTAATTATTTTTTAAATAAAGTTTTAATTATTTTATTTTTTTAAATATAACTTTTCTTTTTCTTTTTTTCTTTCTTCTTCTTCTTCTCCTTTTTTTTCTTTGGCCGGCCGCTGGCCACGACAATAGCCGGTGGCCGGCCACAGGCGAGCTCGAGCTCGCCCGACGCTGGCGAGACTCGAGTCTCGCCGGATCGGCGAGGCTCGAGCCTCGCCAGACGTCAGCGAGGCCTCCGCCTCGCCAGATCCAGGGAGCTCGAGGCTCTCTGGCGTCGGGCGAGGCTCGAGCCTCGCTGATCAGGCGACCTCGAGGCTCGCCTGGCCGGTCGCCGGCCATCGCCGTGCCGGCGACCGGAGGAAGAGGAAAGAAAAAAAGAAGAAAAATAAATGAGTTGCACAACCCATCTTTAGACTTTAATGGGTTTGTAATGGGTACCCATTTAAGACCCATTTATTCTAGTTCTTTTATTTTTAAAACCCATCAGGGTACCTTATTTCTTAAGGCCTGACCCATTAACAACCCATTTATGCTTAAATGGGTCCATAAATGGGTTGCACAACCCATTTAACACCTCTAGTCACAGCCCATAAACTTAAACTAATTAGGACGTGAGATTGACATTAAAATGTTTGCCACTAAGAGCAAAGGGCCATGCCAAACCACCATTGTTTCGTCGTTAAGCTCGAAGGACAAGGGCTGTAAACAATGATGTCAAATTTCTACAAAAGTAATACTCAAAGGTGATGAGATTTCTAAATGGTGTCTCCAAGTAAATTTCTTATACATACCGAATCCCCCATTTGTTATAGGACTTGAGGTATCAAAGAAAAGCTTTTGGGACCACATAAGAGTTAGAAATTATACGTATCGATCAATATTCGAATGATGCTATATTTTGAAATTATGGTAATTGCTGTACAAACGCCTCATCTTATTAGAGATAACCAAAATAATTATAGATATGCTGGACGGACGTCAAACCTAGCCGGGCTCCCAAATCAATTAGTTGTACTACCGGCGGGCCCCGGACCTTTCATGTCAGAGTTACTAGACACCATACGGGGTGTCTTTTCAGTCCCTTCAAGCGTTTTCTTCACATCCGTACTCCTTGTCTTTTTGTATTTCAAGCCTTCCAACTACCTATGCGAGTTAACATAAGAGGTAGGGAGGGAGCATTCCACCTGTATTTTTTTTTTTTTGAACAGGTTTCACCTGCCTATTATTTTTTTTTGAACAGGTTCCACCTGCCTATTTAAGTCGTCGAGTTTCTGTTCACCAATTGGGTCCACACTTGACACGAAGAGCATTCCACTTTCCATGTAGTACGGGTCAATTTTCATTTTTTTATTTATAGAGAGAGAGGCAATATTTTCCTTTCATCTGTGCTTGAAAAGGGGCAATATTTTCCTTCTATCTCTGACCGAAAAAAAATAAATCACATCTCTACTAGGTAAATTATAAGTGATGGAGGTTGCCCGCAAGTAAACTTAATTAAATTCAAAATATGGGCATGTCTGTAATGAAAATGAGTAATGTAACTATGAGTAATGTAACTATTCGTAAGGTAATTACTTTGATTGCCTTTGCGATTGAGTTTGTCAAATCTTTTTCTGTAAAGATTAAAATGAATGGCATGGACAAAAATACTTAAGTATGTTGATCAGTCGTTTACTAATTTCATTAGATAAAAGACATTTATTTATGGGATTTTTCGTGAAAAGAGGAATTGATTCTCACTCGGAAAATAATTTTGCCTTGACTTGCAAGTGTCCCATCAAAAGGCACTATGTTTTACACGAGGGACAATATCGCTCTCACTATTTCCGTGTCACATAAAAATGCACTAATCTTGACGAGAGTAATACTTGCCACATGTGGCATCTTGATTGTGATGATGACGTATAATTGATTGATTCAGGCATGCGCTAGAAGATGTTACTAACTAATATAGGAGAAGTGATTCAATTCCACTCGCCTCTACGTCTTTGATGGTCGTTCTCGATTAGAAGGTGATTACTGCCAGTTGGAAGTCCATCAAAACATGGCGCCTTCAAGAATTTGCTCATGAGCCTGTTGATTTCCCCAACATGGTGCGTGCATGCAAATCGTCCGACTTGTATCATTGATACTAATAGGAACTTAACCATTAGGGCAAGGAAAAGTTTGATTCAGAGGGAGAAGAAGAGGCAAAAACTGGAACAAAAATATGAAGTCCATATCAAAAAGACCCAAAAAAAGTCATTCATATTTTTGAATAGTTTGTACCCCACTTGTCAATGATATTGTCCGCTTTGAGTTATAAGACTCACTTACCATGTGCCCTTACAGTTTTGTCATTTGGGTTTTGCTCAAAAAAGGTTTCCTTATAGCACATTACCTCACCATTCCCAAATGATACGGGATTCGGCTCATTCCTACCCCCTTCACAATCTTTGAGGCGGAGCCACACTCTTGTCCCTCACAAGACCGGGTCATTACATGTGCACAATGAAGGGCCACAAACACAAAGGTAAAATTAGAAAGTTTTCATTTTTAGACGGAAAGCAAACGGTGGATTATGAACAGCGCTTCACTTTACCTAGAAGGAATGATTTTGATTTCATTACCTGGATGAGAAATTTGTTTTTTCCGCACCCTATATCAATCACTCCTTGATATGGTATTTCTTTTTTAACATTGGTAACTAACTACTCATACCAATAGCAAAACATGCACATGAGATAAGAAACAAAGAAAAGTTGCGCATCATGTGTAAAAAGAAAAAAAAAATCATCTTGAAAGAAACCTCATTTAGGTTGAGATAAGCTCAAAAAGTGGTGATGGCCCAGAAACTTAAACCAATTAGGACATGAGATTGAAATTAAAATGTTTGCCATTAAGAGTAAAGGGCCATGCCAAACCACCATTGTTTTATCGTTAAGCTCGAAGGACAAGGGCCGTAAACAATGATGTCAAATTTCTATAGAGGCAAAACTCAAAAGTGATAAGATTCTGAGATGGTATCTCCAAGTAAATTTCCTATACAAACCGAACCTCCCATTTGATATAGGACTTGAGGAATCAAAGAAAAGTTTCTGTGACCACATAAGAGTTAGAAACTATACATACCGATGAATTTTCGGATAACGCTATATTTAGAAATCATGGTGATTGTAGTATAGGCACCCCATCTTGTTTAGCATAATCAAAATAATTATAGATATTCTTGTTAGACAATTAATATAAAACTTGATGTGGAAATTCATAACAAATCAGTGATCTTTGATCTTCATGATTTTCACAAATAGATTCAGACAAACCTTTATCCATAGCGCTACGCTTGATGATGATCGTTGTAGAAAACCCAATGATCTCGAACCAAAAGGAGAAATCCGATTTCTCTCCCTTAACCCACTAAACCTTAATGTATTCAATTGATGGAGGAGAGAATACGTTCTTTTTGGTTACTGTTGTTCGTATGTGGGTGGAGAGAGGACCGGACTCTATTTATACGTTCGTTGAAAATGTGCCTTCCATCAAAGCGATATACACTTTCGTTTTATTAGAGTCGTACCTTCTTTTAACCAATATTATTTATATCATTTCAATCATTATTAAACCATATAATAAATCACATAATATGGGTCACAATAATTCTTACATTCTCCCACTTGGCCCATATGATTCTCCTTTCATGGTTTAATGAAGATTATAATGTGTACAATAAGATTATGCTATAAAATTTCATTAAATTGGCAATCACATAATAATCACAATTAAGTAAAGAAAACTAATGCGAGTCATAGCGGTTATATGCGGTTATATGTCATTAATCGACATAGTCCCTTCTATGTACTACAACTATAGCACTTTACTTAATATGATCCATAAATGAGAAGTACAATAATAGTCCAACCATAATGTTTCTTTAGAAACTATCCTGTTTAACATTCATCTATTTCCATAATGTATACTAAATAGAAAACAGGAAATATCAGAAACATGTAAGTGAGCTCAAAGTGTCAAATACATAAACTTAATACAATCATAACACAAACATTAATGACGTCCAATAATGCCCATCCATTCAACATGCTCATTAAATGTTTTGAGCAGCAATCCTTTTGTTAAGGGATCTGTTATCATAAGATTGGTGCTAATGTGCTCAATTGACACTCTTTGTTTCTGAACTTCTTATTTGACAGACAAGTATTTGATCTCCATATGCTTAGCACCCTTAGAATACTTGTCGTTTTTAGAGAAGAAAACTGCTGCAGAGTTATCACAATAGATTTTCAGCGGCTTGGCAATACTGTCGACGATCACAAGCCCTGAAATAAAATTCCGCAGCCATAATCCATGAATTGTGGCCTCAAAGCATGCCACAAATTCGGCTTCCATAATGGATGCAGCAATAACTGACTGCTTCGCACTCTTCCATGAAATTGCCCCTCCAGCAAGAAGAAACAAGTAACCAAATGTTGATTTTCTTGTATCGACACATCCGGCTAAGTCTGAATCTGAATATCCAATCACCTCGAGATGATCAGATCTTTTATAAGTGAGCATATGATTCTTCGTTCCTTACAAGTATTTAAGAACTTTCTTTGCAGCTTTCCAATGATCCATTCCAAGATTACTTTGATACCTACCTAGCATTCCGACAGCAAAACTGATGTTTGGTCTGGTGCAAGTTTGTGCATAAATTAAGCTTCCCACAATAGATGCATAAGGAATATTATTCATTTGTCCTCGTTCCAATTCACTTTTCGGACATTGCATAAAGCTAAATTTATCACCTTTCTGAATTGAAACTATTCCTGCTGAACATTTACTCATATTAAATCTCTCTAAAATTTTCTCAATGTAGGCTTTCTGAGACAATCCTAATAATCCTTGTGATCTATCACGGAATATTTCTATTCCTATCACATATGTTGCCTCTCCTATATCCTTCATTTCAAAATTCTTAGAGAGAAATTTCTTGGTTTCATATAACAAACCAAGATCATTAGCAGCAAGTAAAATATCATCAATATACAGAATTAGAAAAATAAACTTGCTCCCACTAATCTTCATATATATACACCGATCAACGGTGTTTTCCTTAAATCCAAATGAAGTTATGGTATCGTTAAACTTAAGATACCATTGTCGGGAAGCTTGTTTAAGTCCATATATTGACTTCTTTAATTTACATACCATGTGTTTCTTTCCTATAACTGAAAAGCCTTCGGGTTGGTCCATATAAACCTTTTCCTCTAAATTCCCATTAAGAAAGACGGTTTTTACATCCATTTGGTGTAACTCCAAGTCATAATGAGCCACCAAAGTCATAATGATTCTAAGTGAGTCCTTCTTAGAGACTGGTGAAAATGTCTCTTTATAGTCAATGCCTTCTTTCTGAGTAAAACCCTTTGCAACAAGTCTGGCTTTATGTCGTTCAATATTGCCTTTTGAGTTGCGCTTGGTCTTAAAGACCCATTTACACCCAACCTTCTTACATCCTTTAGGCAATTCAACTATATCCCAAACTTGATTTTGATGCATGTATTTTAACTCTTCTTCCATGGCATTAAACCATTCATTAGAATCTTCACATTCCATGGCTTGGAAAAATGAATCTGCATCATTTCCAATTCCTAAGTCAATTTCTGACTCTTGTAGATAAACCATATAGTCATCAGAAATAGCCGACCTCTTTTCTCTTTGAGATCTTCTTAATGCTATTTCTTGTGACTCGGCTATTGGAGGTTCATTATTGACATCTCCATTATTGAGTGTTTGTTGTTCTCGATTATTATTAGATTGTACTACAATATCAGAAACAACAACTTTAGAAGCTTTAGGCATAGGAACTTCTACCCTTACTTCTTGAATGCAAGCATCACGCATTCTTTCACTCCCATTGATGTCACAATTCTCAATGAACCTAGCATTTCCAGATTCAACAATTCTTGTACTATGATTAGGACAATAAAATTTATACCCTTTGGATTTCTCTGCATAACCAATGAAATAACCACTGGTCGTTCTTGAATCCAATTTCCTTTCATGTGGATTGTAAATTCTTACTTCTGCTTGACAACCCCAAACATGCAGGTGTCGTAAACTAGGTTTCCTTCCCGTCCACAGTTCAAATGGAGTCTTTGGAACTGCCTTACTAGGAACCCTATTTAATGAGTACATAGAAGTCTTTAAAGCATACATCCACAAAGACAAGGGTAAAGATGAATGACTCATCATACTCCTAACAATTTCCATTAAGGTACAGTTACATCTTTCTGCTACACCATTTTGTTGTGGTGTACCTGGCATTGTGTATTGAGCACAAATGCCATGTCTTTTAAGGAATTTAGCAAATGGACATGGACATTATCCCGATTCATCATACTTTCCATAATATTCACCACCTCCATCCGATCTTACTATTTTCACATTTCTATCTAATTGCCTTTCAACCTCTTTAATATACACTTCAAGTGCATTCACTGATTGAGACTTATCATGCAATAGATAAATATAACCATAACGTGAAAAATCATCAATAAATGTTATGAAATAGCTTTCCCTACCAAAAGATGGAACATCAAAAGGACCACATATGTCAGTATGTATAATTTCAAGAAGCTCTTTCCTTCTTGTGGCACCTCTCTTAATATGTTTTGTTTGTTTACCTTTAATACAATCAATACACACTCCAAGGTCAGTAAAATCCAAATTTGGAAGAATTTCATTCTTCACTAATCTTTGCATTCTTTCTTTAGATATATAACCCAAACGTTTGTGCCACAAGTAAGCAGAATTTTCATTCACCAAACTTCGTTTAGTGCCAACATTATGATGCAAGGTCATTAATGTCTCAACAAAAGTATTATCAAGTACAAATTTGTAGAGACCATTACATAAAGTTCCAGTTCCAATAAGAGTATCACTCTTAAATAGACTGAAAGATTCAGATCCAAACTTACAATAAAATCCCGCCACATCAAGTCTTGGCAAATAAACTAAATTGCGAGAAAATGTAAGTACATAAAGGGTTCGAAACAAATCCAAATAATGCCCAGTTTCTAAGATCAAACGATAAGTGCCAATGCCTTCAACTGGAGCTTTGTCTCTGTTCCCCGTAATCACATAACTTTCATTTGGCTTTATAGTTTGGATCGTAAGAAATCCCTGCATCGTATTTGACACATGAGTGGTGGCACCAGAATCAATCCACCAAGTATTATAAGGAACTTCAGTAAAGTTTGATTCAAAACATACCAAAGCACAAGGCTTACCTTTCTTTTCAAACCAAGCCTTACATTTTAGACAATCTTTCTTCAAGTGTCCAATTTTGTTGCAAAAATGACACTTAATAAGATTGTGTTCCTTGTTGTGGATTTGAGAAGCCTTTGAAGAGTCATTCAGGACGTGTAGTCCTTTCTTCTTGCTCCTTCCACCTTTTCTCTTAAAATTTTTTCGAACTTCTTGATGACTTGAGAGATAAACAGAATGAGCATTTTGATTTTTTTTATCATTGTTTCCTTTTGAACTAGCATAATGGCTAATTCGTTTACATTCCACTTATCCTTTATAGTGTTGTAATTCATTTGAAATGGCCCATATTGCTCATGAGGTAAGGAATTAAGTATAAATTGTACTAAAAAGTACTCATCCACATTCATTCCCAAAGTCCTTAACTTTGCTGCTAAATTGGTCATCTCAAGTATATGCTCATGCATGGTACGTGAACCATCATATTTCATGATGGTCAGTGTGCTCATCAGTGTACCAGCAAGTGACTTATCAGCAGTTTGAGAACGCTCTTCCACAAATTTCATAAATTCCTTAGCATTGTTAGTCTTGGGAAGAGAAGTCTTTAAATTGTTTGCGACTGTCATTCGCATAAACATTAAGCTCAGTCTGTTCGATCTTTCCCAAGCTTTATGGAAAGACTTTTCATCATTGCTACTTTCATCAGTAATAGCAGCTGGTTTTTTAGCTTGAGGTGCTAAATCAAGATCCAGGACGCCTAAGTGAAACTAGACTTGTTCACTCCAATCAGGAAAATTTATCCCATTGAATAAGGGAACATATGAGGTGTGCGAATGGAGTGAAACAGGTACAGATACTGCAAATGTGCAAGAAAATACTCATACATTAATGCTCTGAGAATATCACCTAATCAGATTCAAACTAAATGACACATGTACATCATAGTTTTCCTTTGGGCGATCCTATGATATATAAATATATACAAACCATAACGATGCTAATAACTTTGATAATTGTAAATATATCTTATTAAAATTTATTTGTTATCTTTGGATATACAAACAAATTTAATAAGTCATATTAATTATCAACCATCATGTCCATGAATTATAAGAAAATAATTAACCTTTGGGTTAATCCCTAAGTTCTTATAATAAATGAACTTCAATATACCCATAACTCCAATAATAATATAAAACATATCAATTTCATACATAGCATCAATTAATCATGGGTAATTGAATAAAATAATTTACAATATCAAAAATTCAAAAAAAAAACTTCAAGGTTCGGCCACTTTGGTGACTAAGGGCGCGTTGGGTAACATTTCTGTTTAAAAATTGTTCTAGGGAACAGAAATACTGTTCCCTGGAACAATTTTTAAACAAAAACACGCGTTTGGTAAACTTGTTCTAAGAATAAAAAATAAACAGAAACACGTTTGGTAAATTTGTATAATTTTTTTATTTATTTTATTTTTAATATTTTTTCTATTTTCTTTCTTATTTTCTTATTTCTTTTTCCTTTTTCCTTTTTTGTTTTTTTTTTCTTTTGGCTGGTCGCCGGCCTTGGCCATGGCCGGTGACCGGCCGACGAGGGCCGGCGGCCTCACCCAGCCACGGCGAGGCTCGCCATAGCTAGGCGAGGCTCGGCCTCACCTTGGCTGGGCGAGCTCGAGCTCGCCCAGCCCGGCGCGACATCGGGCTCGCCTTGGCTGGGCGAGCTCGAGCTCGCCCAGCGGCCGGCGAGGCTCGGCCTCACCGGGCCACCGCCAGGAGCCGACTTGGCGGTGGCCCAGCGACGCCGAGCCTCGCCGGCCGCTGGGTGAGGTCGGGCTCACCGGATCTGGGCGAGCTCGCCCAGCCAAGGCGAGCCTGAGCTTCGTCAAGGGCCGGTGACGCTCGGCCTCGCCGGGAGTCGGCGATGCTCCGGTGAGTACGCCGGCCCCCGACGGTCGATCGCCGGCGGTCGCCGGCCCTGGCCGAGTTGGCCACCGGCCAAAGAAAAAAGAAAGAAAAAAGAAGAAGAAAAAAAAAGAAGAAGAAATGTGTTTCTCAAATCTGTTTCAGAAACGAGAAATAATTTTTTTTTTTGTTTCTTGTGTCTGTTCCAGATGTGTTTCTGGGAACAAAAAAATAATTTTGGAAAAAAAACGCACCCAAACGCGTTTATGTTCCTTTTTTGTTCCCAGGAACAGAAAAACAGAAAAGTTGTTTAAAAACAAAAAAAAGAAGTGAAAACAAACGCCCCCTAACAAACCATTCATAATATGAATTTTTAATATTGTAAAATACAAATATTTACCAAATTTGCATACAAGGACAAAAACTTAATCAAAGCATAAGGGTAAAATTGTAAAATCCTAATTTCATAATGGCAGAATCATAAAGTTATAATCCAGGGGCAAAATGGTAAATAATCAGCAATGGCAGAATTGTAATTATTAATTAAACAAGGGCAGAACAGTAAATAAATTGCGAAAAGGACAAAATTGGAATTTTAAAAATGGCATAGGGGCAAAAACGTAAATAAGGCCGCGCGGGGACGTCAGGCGCGTGCCTCGCACGCGCGCGTCCAATGCACGGGCGCGTGCGTTGCACGCGCCTGCAATCGTGCAGGAAGCCCTGCGCGCGTGAAGCCGCGTGGCGTGTGGGTTCCACGCGCCTACAACCGCAGCGCATGCGTGGAGCCCATGCGCCTTCTTCCTAGCGCATAGACGCGATTCTTTGCCGTTTTTCGCCATTCCGCCGCGATTTCGCCGGCAGTTTCTTCTCCGGCAGCCCATCCCAGACACAAATAAATAATGGGTTTTGAAGAACATGCCGGCACGATCACATGTGTCCAAGTTTCGGAGAAAATGACCAAAAAATTGGCCCCAAATCAAACCAAAATTTTCAGAACACAAAAACTCCACCACTGCCGCTTCCGCCGCTCAATTAGCCTCCGGCGAACACCAATATACTGGAAAAACTCATGGCTAATGTTCCTCATGGCAGTGCGACGGTGCGGGTCCGAAATCAAGCGATGGGTTGCCGTATTTTCCCCAGAACTAGCGAGTTTCTTACTTACCCTCAAAATTCCGAATTTTTCCATTTTCCATTTCCACTCGTGCACACACAGTAACTTTTCTTCACCATTTTAGTCCATGAAAAACGTTCCATCATTCAGATTTTTTTTAACAGAACCTTCCAAAGCATTTCAACAACAACAAATGCTACGAACAGGATAACTATAATATTTCTTTAACGGAAAAATCATGAAATCATAAACCAAACACTTTGATACCAACTGTTAGACAATTAATATAAAACTTGATGCGGAAATTCATAACAAATCAATGATCTTTGATCTTCATGATTTTTACAAATAGATTCAGACAAACCTTTATCCATAGCGCTACGCTTGATGATGATCGTTGTAGAAAACCCAATGATCTCGAACCAAAAGGAGAAATCCGATTTCTCTCCCTTAACCCACTAAACCTTAATGTATTCAATTGATGGAGGAGAGAATGCGTTCTTTTTGGTTATTGTTGTTCGTATGTGGGTGGAGAGAGGACCGGACTCTATTTATACGTTCGTTGAAAAAGTGCATTCCATCAAAGCGATATACCCTTTCGTTTTATTAGAATCATACCTTCTCTTAACCAATATTATTTATAGCATTTCAATCATTATTAAACCATATAATAAATCACATAATATGGGCCACGATAATTCTTACAATTCTGGATCAATGTCCAACCCGCAGATCTCCCAAATCAATTAGTAATGCCACCGGCGGGCTTGTCAGAGTTACTGGACGCTACCCACGGGGTCTTTTCAGTCCCTTCAAGTGTTTGCTTCTCATCCCTACTCCATGTCTTTGTATTTCAAGCCTTCCAAGTGCCTATGCAAGTTGGGTGTTCATCCAGTGGGCCAAAACTTACCATAACAGAAAGGGAGGGAGCATTCCACATGCCTATTTGTTGTGGATATTGCCCACAAGTAAGTTCAACTAAATTTAAATTCAGGCGTGTCCTTTGATGTAGCTTATCAATCAGAACACCGGTAGGAGAAAATTCACTTTAATCAAGAACGAAGAAAAAAACGACCCTCGTGAAAATGAGTAATATAATCACTCATATGAAAACAACTTAGAGAGCCTTTGCGATATTTATTTTTTTTTCGTTTTTTTCTTTGTAAAAGTTAAGATGAGTGGCCCGGACAGAACTTGTAACTGCCACTTATATATTTATTAAATAGATGTTTATTCATGAGGTTTTTCATAGAAAGAGATGTTTGTGCCCCAACTTTGAAGTGGCATCAAAGGGCACCACATTTTTCGTGAGAAAGAGGAGTGATTCAAGAAGGTGCCGTGTTTTGTGCGTTGCATAAAGACGCCCTTACTTTCGTACGAGAAAATTCTGGCCATCCCGCAAATATCTGTCGGAATGTGTGCATGTGGCTTGCTGGTCGTGATGATGACATTTTTATTGGTTAGAATGGTGAGGTAGAATTGATCGGTTTAATTACGTGTTGTTGGAGACGTTTGTTATATGATTTGTTATATTACTTTAAAAAAATCAATTTATGACTAATTATTCTCGTGAGTGATGAAAACATCTTTTATTTATTCATTTTTATAAGTGACACGAGTGATTATTTTTTGGAAAAATATTTTTCAAATCTTAAGTTTCCCATGAAAGAAACACCCAATAAATCTTGATGATTGTTCTCAAATTAAGGTGATTCATATTAGCTCGGAAGTCTATCAAAACAATGGCGCTTTGGCGCCTCCGAGAATTCACTGGTGAGCCTCTCAGTTTCCCTATCATGGTGCATCCACGCGCAAATCGTGAGGTCAAAATCAAATTGAACCTAGAAATCGTTCCTATTTCCAAATGGCCATGAAAGGGCAAAAGCAAGATCAATCAACGCACGCGTTTAATATTTTTCCAACCAGTATTTGGGTCAAAGACTCCCAACACGACAGTGATGGCCCACGCTACTCATTCTTTTTCTTTTTTTCTTTTTTTGGGTCGGCCACGCTACTCATTCGGACGGTGAAAGTGGGCACGAACGCAGTTTTCATTTTGGATTGACGAATTTACCAATGACCCTTCGCTTTTACTAGTATTAAACTAAATTCATCTCTTTATATTCGATGGCGAAGAGGATAGGAATAATTTCGACTTTACACGGACATGTGAGAAAATTTTCCATATTTCATATTAATCACATAATTTCACATATTTTCACTTTAATCCCAAATCTGCCGGCATGTCCAAAACTGCCACAAATTTCTTCAAAATTATTGACATTGGGGCCAATCATCGGTCCATTATCAGAACTTGCATCTTCTCACCATCCCTACTTTTGTATCGAATAAGAACAACCTCATAATATTACTAATCTTGAGGGAGGCACGTGGTGATTTTTGGACACCTTGGTAGATTTGAGAGTTAGACTGAAAGTTGAAATTTAAAAAAAAAAAAAAGGTTTTAACATAATCGAGATTGGACATAGAGTCGGGGGTTTTCTTTAGAGAACTAACCCATTTTTTTTTTTTTTTACACGAGTAACTAATTATTTGTACCAATGGCGAAGCATTACATTTAGAATGAGAAACAAATAAGAGTTGCCCGTCAAGTGTGAAAAGGAAAATGAAAAGATTGATGTAGAAAGAAATGTGAATCCAGGTCAAGAAGAGCTTGACAAGTCGGGACGGATGAACCCCACGAGCCCAAATCGATCAGGACGTGAGACGGAAAGTTTGCCATTAACACCAAAGGGGCCATGCCCAATCACCAATGTTTTGTCGGTGCAAACGAGCGTCGAAAACGATCATGTCGGAACTTCTACAAAGGTACTATTCAAAGTGATGAGAATCCGATAGCCACACATTTGTAATAAGACTCAAGATATAGAAAAAAAATTTGTGATTGCATAATAGTAACTTTCGTACGACACTCGACACACATGTGAGTGTCATAATTTTTTTTTTCCTGATGATTTAAGTGCCATAATTTTTATTAGAATATTTAAATAATAAATCATGCTTTCATATAACAATTTAAGTTTTTAAAACAGTATCAGAGTAATTCAAATATTCCAGACTCCTAGTTGCTTCCCCCAATCGAATATTTCCACACTTTAAATTAAAGCCAAAGTGAGGGGGAGTGTTATAAAAAAAAAAAAAAAGGAATTCTTCCCCTTTGGAGTGAAGCTGCACGTGAAGATTAGTTAATTGGTGCGGCCCAAGGTCAAACTTGGGCGCCCCCACACACGTATGTCACGTGTGGATTTTTCTTACCCGATCAAGAAAGGAAAAGAAGCGTCGGTACACACGTATTTCACGTGTGGATTTTTCTTACTAGATCAAGAAACGAAAAGAAGCGTCTGTAACCACCCATCGGTGCAACATGGATGGTGGGGCTGCAGGACTCCAACGCAGGAGGTCCCAGTTTTGAAGCTCCCTGCGAAGCAGGTAGGCTGAAATGTTGCGTGGTGTCTTGCTCGGGATGCGTGGGTGGTAGTTTCTTGCGTACCTCCCCAGGATTTACTCTCCGGCTGCCGGCCGTGCAGTGGGTTCCCTGAGTCAAAAAAAAAAAAGTGTTTGTATGTAAAAACCAAATAGGTGGGCCCAAGTCAAAGTTTTGACCTTTTGGCACACATATATACATTCTTTTCCTAAGTGCGTGGATGGTGGAAAAACCCTACGAAGCCGCACGTCCGATGATCTTTGAAGTCGCAAGCTGCGAGAAGCTTTGAAGAGATACTCGAAGTCGTACGTACGCTGACCAAATACGAACGCTGGAGTTTCTAATTTTGGTGTATGTAGAGCGTTTTGTTTAAAACTTGAACGCGCGATAATTTTGTGTCGTGAATTTATGTTCAAGTGAGTTATTTATTTATAAATACTTTAGGTTTATAATTAAATCTAGGTGTGGGAAACACTTGAGTGTTTGAGCAATTGTAAACTCTGATTCTCCGATTATAGTGAATTATTTACTGCTGATTTTTTTCGTGGACGTATGTACCGAAATTTAGATCGAACCACGTAAATTTCTAGTGTCCTTATTATTTATCGTTTATTTTTTTTTTGGCGATTTCGCGTTAACATAAATTGCAAGATCATGTCGTTTTCGCGTATCATATTCCAACATATCTAATGGGTAGCATAAAACAAATCATTGAGCTGTTGTTGATAGGATTTCAGAGTTACTATAGTTACGATGGCTACTAGGAAACAAAACGATGCAATAGTATGGTACATATTCTACTTGATGCAAGCAATTGATTTCTTACTTTTTTCGTTTATTAGTACTGTTCAACTCGTTTAAAGCATGCGCGTCTTCTTCATCGTAAAGCTGAGATTGTCTTCGAAAGAGACCTTGACGCCATTCGTGTATAAATACCCGTTCGAATCTTCAGGGAACCACATCGCTCGTTTGCATAATAGCTCTCAGCTGCTTACTTTCCGATCCTCAAATCCGTTCTCAACTCAATGACTTCGAGCATCAAATCCGATCTCTTTCTCACCAACAAATCGTCATTTGCTCGTAATGAGCGATCGTTCTCTAGCATGAAACGAGCTGTAAGTAACAACTTGGCGGCTTCTAGCGCCGTGAAAAGTGGGTCGAAACGTTTGCACGTGGAGAGGGCGCTGCGCGAAAGAAGAATCGATGAGGTTGAGAGAAGAGAGAGCAGTGGCAAGTTTGGGATTTATGGAGGGAAGTTTGTGCCTGAGACGTTGATTAGTTGCTTGGGCAAGCTTGAAGCTGAGTTCAACTTTGTTCTACATGATGCTGAATTTCAGGTTCGTGAGGAGAGATTTCTCACTTAAAATAAAAAATGATATGATAAATTATTGGTTTCAATAATCAGCAGTATTTATTCCTCTTTAACTCCAACTTACACCTTTCTCTTCTAGGACGAAATAAGAAACATTCTTTTCTACTGTTTCCCTGCGCCGTTTTCCTTTTACCATCTTTTTCAGTCGTGGGCTGCTACTATGGAAGAGAAATTGTTTGGGTGTCTGATCATATGTATGAACTTGACGCATACTTTCCAAACTGTGATTGACAAAATTGTAGGCGGAGTTGGCCATAGCTCTAAGGGACTACGTCGGAAGGGAGACGCCTTTGTACTTCGCCGAGCGGCTCACCAACTATTACAAGAACGAGAACGGAGAAGGGCCGGACATTTACCTGAAGAGAGAGGATCTCAACCACTGCGGCGCACACAAGATGAACAACGCCATCGCGCAGGCAATGATCGCCAAGCGCATGGGCAGGCGAAGGGTGGTGGCGGCGACGGGAGCAGGCCAGCACGGCGTAGCGACTGCTGCCGCGTGCGCTAAGCTGTCTCTGGATTGCACCATCTTCATGGGTTCTGAAGATATGGAGAAGCAAGCTTCTAATGTGTTCTTAATCAAGCTACTAGGTGCTCAGGTTAGCATACTCTCGCATGAACCGGTGTCGTAAAGCGATATCAGCTTTTGCACATAAAAGAGAGGGACTTCCATTCCAGATGCAACTTGCATAAAGTTGCATCTGCACAAGTTTGTTCTAGCAAAGTTTGTTATTGCTGAAAGTGAGCAAGAGAAACCTCCAGTGAAACATACAAAACATTTCAAATGAACATTGACTAGACCCCCATCAATTTCCACCAACATCATCGAATCAATGACCTGGAAGTCTCAGCTAGTTCAATCTTGCAGGTGACCAAAGTGGAAGGGAGCTTCAAGGATGCCAGCTCAGAGGCCATAAGGCAATGGGTGAACGACTTGGAAGTGAGCTATTACCTGACAGGGACGGTGGTGGGTCCGCACCCATGCCCGAGCATGGTGAGGGAGTTCCAATCCATCATCGGGAGGGAGACGAGGAGGCAGGCGATGGAGCGGTGGGGAGGGCGACCAGACGTGGTGGTGGCATGCATCGGGAGTGGCTCCAATGCACTGGGGATCTTCCATGAGTTCGTCGGTGATGAGGGGGTGAGGCTGGTCGGTGTGGAGGCGGCTGGGTTTGGCCTTGACTCAGGGAGGCATGCGGCCACTCTGGCCACAGGCCATGTTGGGGTCTACCACGGAGCCATGAGCTACTTGTTGCAGGACCAGGAAGGCCAAGTTCTTGGTGCTCACTCCGTTGGCGTCGGGTAAAGATCGCTCTCTATTTCAACTTCTACTTCTACACAGGATGATGCGAGTTTGATTCGGTTTTGAGAAATGTCTTTAAAAAAAATACAAAAGCCTTTGGGCTATAAGAGTTTTCCAACAAGTAAGTAGTGTTTAATAAGTTGTAATTTTAAAGTGTATTGAAAAATAATTTTGACTTAAATGGCGCTCGGCAAAATCACACTTTGGAAATCATTTTTGCCTTTTATATATTTATAAACTCAAAACCGGCAAGGACTCAACGGCCAGTAAAACAGATCTGGCCCTAGAAGCCTCACTAGGGTCGCGTGATCTGGATGTTGAGTAAGGGCAAAGTTTGAAGGAGAAAATATGTATTTACATTCCGGAATTACAATTTTCCAAATTTCTCTGCATCTCCTTTGGAGTAAAGGCCTTTGGAAAGTTTTGGAGATATAATTGCATTTCCCCATAACTACGCATAATTTTTTTTCCAAGCGTCATTTGTAATTGCCTAAGGGATTTTAGAGTTTTGTAAATGTTGAACCAAATCCATGATTGTTTGTATTGTCGACTGTGATTACCAGGCTCCAGTATCCAGGAGTGGGTCCGGAGCTGAGCTTCCTCAAAGACTCGGGACGAGCAGAATTCCATACCGTCACTGACGAAGAAGCCCTGAACGGTAAACGATTCGACCCCACACCCCATTCCTTAGGAAGCCACGAATACAAAAATCGATCCTGATTAATTCGTGTGACATGCTGTTTTTGGTTGCAGCATACCAATTGCTATCTAGATTGGAAGGCATAATCCCAGCAATGGAGGCTGCTCATGCACTGGCGTATTTGGAGAAACTCTGCCCGACCCTCCCCGATTCCACAAAGGTTGTGGTGAATTGCAGTGGACGAGGAGATAAAGACGCGCCTCTGTTCTTTCAACACCGACCAGCCCTCGACGCATAAATCTAGCAATATGTATAGAAAGTATAAAAATGTACCATTATGATCTCTTTGTCAGTGTCATAGCCTATAAGATTTGGAGAGCACCTGACCGAAGTATCTCATAATTTCCATTATATAACTTAGATCCCAAATGAATGCTGCCGTTTAATCTAAGTTTTCCAAAGGTGTTAAGCGAAATCAACACCAAAATTTACAATCACATTGAAGGGACAACCACATGCTTCACGCGTGATGACACCCAAATTTTTGTTGACCTTTGAAGTATCCATTCGATTCAAAAAAGATATATAAAATTAAAAATATATTAAAAGATAAAAAGAAAAATAATAATAATAAAATAGTAAAAAAAGAATGAAATTAAATAAACATATGATGAAAATGAATAAAAATAAAATGAAATCACGTGGGCCGGTGTTTCTGGCCCATTTTGTAACGTTTCTGTTATCAGAAACAATTTCTTTTCAGAAACATTTTTTTTTCTATTTCTATACTCATGAATAATTTCTAAATATTTTAAGATATTTGGTAACTATATAAAATTTATGTTCCCAAAATAAAAATACATTTAATATGACCCCAAATATTTTTGTAACTTAGAATTTCTTTTAATTT
The DNA here is from genome assembly GCA_019915185.1 of Eucalyptus camaldulensis. Taxonomy (NCBI): domain Eukaryota; kingdom Viridiplantae; phylum Streptophyta; class Magnoliopsida; order Myrtales; family Myrtaceae; genus Eucalyptus; species Eucalyptus camaldulensis. The sequence goes on from JAHSVA010000012.1 coordinate 13,815,662, forward strand.
ATTAATAATTTTATTACATTTTTCTTTCTCTTTTTCTTCTCATTCCTCTAACCAGTCGCCAACCTTGGCTATGGCCAGCCAACCACCGACGAGGGACCCCCCCCCCCCCAGAGGCTCACCTTGCCTCGAAGAGGCTTGGCCTCACCCTAGCCGAGGCAACCTCGCTTGGCACTGTGATGCTAGCCTCACCCACCCAGGCAACGCCAACCTCAAGGCGGTTAGGTGAGGTTGAGCCTCGCCGTGGGCAAGTGAGGCTCAGCCTCATCTTGGCCGAGTGAGGCTTAATTTTGCCAAATCTAGGCTAGGTTGACCCTCGCTAGTCGCCGGCAACCAATTAGGGGGAAAAATGGAAGAGAAAAAGAAAGAAAAGAAATGAAGAAAGAGAAAAAAAAAAGACTTATTTCTTGAGTTGTTCTCGAGAACAATAAACAATTTTGTTTTTGTTTTTGTTTCTTGTTTCTACTACAAATCTATTCCAGGAACAAATGTTCCTAGGAATAAAAATATTACCAAACACATTTATATTTTATTTCTCTTCTTGAAAACAAATGAACAGAAATAAGTGTTCCTCAAAGCGTTATCAAATAGCACCTAAATATAATGCAAGTTCCAACAGAACGTCGCATCGTGTGGTGGCGTCATGGAGGAATAATTTTGTTTAAAGATTTTTTTCTACAGATACGAGAAATTAATTTATTTTGTTTGGTAATATCATTTTCTGTTTCCGGACTCGATAAACGCCCAAGTCTGGGGTACACTCGGGGCGAGGAAAAATAAGTACATTAGATTTATTTTCGGTAAAATGAAGCAACACAGAATAAGCTAATTGTGGAGTTTATTAGGTTTTGAAGTTTAAGCCGGGGTTTTCGACAGGTGATTCCCCTTAATGATGGTGGGGTGGGGTCGGAGGGTAAGGAAAAGGAGTGGATGGAAAAATTAACCAAATTGGGAATTGAATATCCATAACGTCTTTTAAAGTTACAAATTATAACTTTAGTACATGATCGATGGGTAATAGAATTTGTGATTATATTTTGAAATGGTAGGTACCAAGATGTATTTAGTTTGATATGACTTTTAGAAAATTGGCAAAATTATGGAAAAGTTTTATCGAATTCATAAAAGGTGACTTCCGAGATTTAGGTGCTATTTGGTAACATTCCCTGAAACACTTGTTTATGTTCTTTTGTTTCCCATAACATAATAAAATAGAAATGTGTTCAGTAATTTTTTTGTTCTTGGGAATAAATTGTTCCCGGAAACAAATTTAGAACAAAAACAAGAAACAAAAACAAAATCATTTCTTGTTCCTAACAAAAACTCAAGAAACAAGAAACAAGCTGTTTCTTTTCTTTTCTTTTCTTCCTTTTCTTTCTTTATCTTCCTCTCTTCTTCCCATAGCTGGTCGTTAGCCTCGGCAATGTCAACAACTGGCCAGACAAGGCCTAGCAACCTCGCCAACCCTCGGTGAGATCACCCCAAGCTCGCCGACCACTGAAGGGACCCTCCCTACCGCTCGCTATGGCGCAGCGAAACTAAGCGTCACCCAGCCAAGGTGAGGCCAAGCCTTGCCTGGCCACGGTGAGGCTTGACCTCACCCGACCATCGCAAGATCGGCATTGCCTGGGTGGGTGAAGCCGACCTTGCGGTGGCTAGTCGAGGTCGAGCCTCATCGAGCCACGGTTAGGGGGACCCCACCTAGCCTCGTCTGGCCAATCGCCAACCGGCCATGTCCAAGCCTATGACCCACTAGAGGAAGGAGAAGAAAATGAAAATAAAATAAAATGTAATAACATTATTGATAAATGAAATGATATTTTAAATCACAAAAATATTTAGGATTGTACCAAACGTATTTTTCTTTTGATGATAGAAATTTTATTTAGTTATCACATGCCTTTAAACACTTAGAAATTATTCTCAAGAGCAGAAAAAAAAAAAGTATTTCTGAAAAGAAACTGTTTTTAGGAATAGAAACGTTATCAAACGCGCTCTTAATAAACCTTCACCCTTTTCTCCCTTGTCCTAACTTCCCATGTTCTTTATTAAACTAAAGAGAAAAGGCTAGACGAGAGAGGGAGAGAGGGATGTTGGCAGACGGAGTTTCGGCCATCAATGAGAAAAGAAGTTGTAGAGGTAGGGGGGGCGTTGGCCATTTGGGGGAGAGAGCTAGTAGAGGAGGCGAGGAGAACGTCTAGCTGTGGAGAGAGGTGGAAAAAAACTGAAAAGGGCTTCGTTCGTCGGGACAGTAGAGAGAAGAGAACCTTCAATTAAAAAAAAAAAAAAACCCTCTCTGAAAAAATTCTCTTTGAATTCAAGCAATCTCCACTAATTCTCTCTCATCTTCTCCATTGACCGAAATCCACTATGTCCAAAAGCTCTATCTCTCTCTCATCCTCCAAGCTGGACCGAGAACTTCAATTGGCAGAGAACATGGAGAGGCTCTTTTTGGATTCTTGAGCCGCTACTCATTCTCTTTCTCTTTCCACCGTCTCTGTCCAGCTTTTTCCATTGAGTATCTCTGGAGGAGTCTTATGTTGTTGTTGTAATTGATTATTATTGTAATTACATATTTTAATGGCTCAACATTAATGAGACGTCTCTTCAATTTGTAGCTATTATGTCTCTTCAACTCATGTCTTAATTGCTGCAGTTTTAATAATAATAATAATAATAATAATAATAATAATAATAATAATAATAATAATAATAATAATAATAATAATAATAATAATAATAATAATAATAATATGAACGTAATGTGAACGTAACTGACATGACTCTTTAATTCATATCCTTTCAATTTTCAGCAGATGTTTCCCTTATCTATAAATAGACATGCTCCTTAGTTCAAAAAGTGAATATATACTCCTAAAAGTACTACTTCAGTTTTCTGTGTACTCCTTCCCTAAGTGTGCTAATTTCAAGAAGTAATCGACAAAGTCCTACTTGTATAGTACTGATACAAACAGGTTTGAGGTGTTGTATCTTAGAAGGCATAATTTATGAAGCTACTTAGCACCGTTAGTAGGAGCTAACGCCTTAGAGAGATTTGGTTAGTTGTACCTTACCTCCTATTTATTTTGATATTGCCTTCTCAGAAATATTATTTTTCTGAATACAAAAATAATGTTGCATATTTTTCTCTAATACGTAATTATATTTTTTCAACAATCTTAAGGCGATTAATTTTTACTATTAGTTGGGTTTATCAGAAAATCGAGATGGCTAAAAACAATAAGGTACCCCATGATGTCCATAATGTTTCTAGGGGCGTTCCTATGGTCATTTCGACTATTGAGGTTCAAACCACCTGGCTTGGTATTACAACAGCAAATGGTGTGAGCCTTTGGGTTGAAACTATTTATGATGGTATGGGTACAAGTCGCTTAACTGATATACTCGGGAATGTTTTTCAAAACAATACAGGCCAAATGGCACATGGTTTAATTTCTAGAGTGATGATTCAACAAGCTTTGCCTATTCTGATGATACCAACACTAGTAATACCGAATGAGAAATCGGAGAAATTCACTGATGTGGGCTTTAAGCAATGGCAATCGAAGATATTCTTCTATCTAATCATGCTTAATCTAGTCAAGTACTTATTGAAGACGTGCCCAATAATTTTTCCAAATGAGCAAGATGTCACGATGCTTGGGGCATCAAAGGCTCGGAAATACGGGGACTTCATATGCCCAAATTGTATCCTTAATTGCTTAGTAAATATCTTGTGTAATGTTTATTGCAACATTGAAATTGATAAACAGTTATGGGAGTCCTTAGAAAAGAAATACAAAACTGAGGACTTCAGCATAGTAGATTCTAAATCAATCATGAACCAGATTCAGGAAGTGCGAATAATTTTGAACGACATATTTGCTAAGGGAATGTTACTTAGTGAATCATTTCGAGTGGTAGCTATTATTGAGAAACTGCCTCCGAGCTAATCAGACTTCAAAAATTATTTGAAGCACAAACAAAAAGAGATAAGCCTTGAAGATCTCATTTGCACCTCAGAATCAAGGAGGACAATAGGAGGAATGCAAACACTCTTATGGAAGCAAAGGCCAACACTGTTGAGTTTTCCAATTCCAAGCAAGATAGGAAGAGAATGAAAATGCAAGCAGAATGAACAGTCCCAGAAATTCCAAGGGAGATGCTATGTTCACAATAAGCCTGGCCACTGAGCTAAAGATGGCAAGAAATGCCCAAACGAAGGCAAAAGTGGTGGTGCAACCATGCATCTGAATCTGATAGAGGATGAGAGACTAATTGTTGTGGTGGTGTATGAGGTATCCTTGGTATCGAATAATATTGATTGGTGGTTGAACACAAGTGCCACAAATCACATTTGTGTGGATGAACACATGTTCTTGTCTTATGATAAGCTTGAGAAAGAAGAAAAGCTTTATACGGCTAACTTTACGTTAACAAATATTGCCAAAAGAGGAAATGAGATCATGAAATTCATCATTTGGCAAGAAATCACCTTGCTAAATGTGTTGCATGTATCGGAGATTCGGAAAATCTAATTTTTAGCCCCACACTTTTCAAGAAGGGTTTCAAAATAGTATTTCATAAGATAAATTTGTACTTTCCAGAGGGGGATGTATATGGGGAAAGGTTACCTGTATAATGATCTGTTCAAACCCAATGTGGCTCTCATTGATGTAACCTAGAAAGTTTTGTATCCAAATTAATAAATAGAAGCCTTCAATTTATATTGTTGGGTCTCATTACCTATGGCATAGTAGATTAAGACATGTAAGCTATGGTGCAACAAAGAAAATAACAAACTTGGGGCTAATTCAAAGGTTTGAGTTGGATGTCCATTAGAAATGTAAGACTTGCATTAAGGCTAAGTTTGCTAAGAAACCATTCAAATCAGTTGAAAGATCAAGTGAACCTCTACAACTAATCCATAGTGATCTATGTGATTTATAATTTGTAAGAAGTAGAGGTGGAAAGAAGTACTTCATCACTTTTATAGATAACTATACTCAATTTTTCTATGTTTATCTATTAACTAACAAAGATGAGGTTATGAGCATGTTTATCAAGTATAAATATAAGGTAAATAACCAACTTGATAAACGAATCAAATTGCTTAGGTCTGACAAAGGAGGAGAATATAGTTCTTCAAATTTAAAGAAATTGTATGCTAGTTTAGGGATAATTCTTCAAACGACTGCACCGTATACTCCACAACAAAAGTTCGGGTTTATCTCAGAATTTGTGGATAGAGTAGTTTTAACAGCAAACTATATTTTAAATAAAGTGCCTCGGAAGAGACGGGTAAGACTCCACATGATTTATGGAATAGAAAACTGCCATCCTATAATTTGAAACCGTGGGGGCGCCTAGCCAAGATGGCGATTTCTCATCCAAAACAAACTCAGTTGAGACCTAAAACAGTAAATTGCATATACATCAATTATGCTTAAAATACCAATGCATATATATTTTTGGTTCACAAATCTGAAAATGTGAAAACCTATGCCAATACTGTCAGATGTTGAATTCTGTAAGGATATATATCTTGTGAAAACAAATCATGGTAAACCTTCTTAGAAGAGAATGATGAAGTTAAGGCACACAAAGCTGAACTTCAAAGGAGCAAGAGGTTGCGGATTGAAAAATATTTCAGACCTGAATATATGATGTGCACGTTAGAAGGTGAGTCTCAAACATTTAAAGAGGTAATGTCAACTTCAAATGCTTCTTATTGAAAAGAAGCTATTAACAATGAAATTGATTTTATCCTAAGTAATCACATTTGGGAATTGATTGATCTTCCATCATGAAATAAACAAATTGGATGTAAATGGATCTTCAAGAGAAAGCATAAAGTTAAAGGTTCCATTAATAAGTATAAAGCACTGGTTGTTGCCAAAGGATTTAGACAAAGATAGAGTCTAGACTACTTTGATACTTATTCATCTATAATAAGAATAACATCAGTTAGGATGCTAATTGCTATAAATTCGCTATACAATTTACAAGTACATCAAATGGGTGTAAAAACTGCATTCTTGAATGGTGATCTCAATGATGAAATTTACATGAAACAACCTGAAGGATTCTAGGTCAATGGATAAAAACACAAAGTGTGTAGACTTGTCAAATCATTGCATGGACTTAAACAAGCTCCTAAATAATGGCATGAAAAATTTGACCATGTAATGATCCAAAATGGATATAGAATTAATGAGTGTGATAAATGCGTATACACTAAATCCAAGATTGTTGGATGTGTACTTTTTGGAGATAACGCTCAAGTTACCAAAATCACCGAGAATGTTCTCAAAAAAAAACTTTGAGATGAAAGACTTAGGCGTTGCACATGTTATACTTGGCATCAAGATTCTAAGGAATTTTGATAATCTAAGTTTAACACAATCTCATTATATTGAAAAGGTAATTGAGAAGTTTAAAGGGTTCGGCATTAAAAATGTGAATAATCATTTTCTCCCACACTAAACTTTAGAAAGAATAATTGAAACAATATCAAACAACTAGAGTACTCTCAAGTGATGAGCAACATCATGTACGTAATGAATTGTACTATACTAGATATTACGCACTTAGTAGGAAAACTGAGCTGGTATACAAGCAACCCTAGTCTTGAGTACTGCAATGCTCTTTTGAGAGTGTTGGGTTATTTGCAAAGAATCAAAGACTATGTTTTGTAATATAGCAAATATCCAGCTGTTTTGGAAAGCTACTGTGATGCCAACTAGATTTCAGGTTCTGATAAATCAAAATTGACTAGCGGATATGTTTATACAGTATGAGGTGTCGTGGTATTATGGAAAAATTTAAAAGCAAATTCAAATAGTGTGTTTCACGATGGAATTTGAGTTTGTTGCTTTAGATAAAGTTGTTGAAGAAGCAAAGTAGATTTGACAATTTTGAGAAGATGTTCCATTATGGCCAAAACCTATGCCTCCGATAAGCATTCACTATGACAATCAAGCAGCGATTGCAAGGAACGAAACATGATATATAATAGTAACTCTAGCCACATTCATCATAGAAATAATACCGCAAGGCAATTGCTCGTGAATGAAATAATTTCTTTGGACTTTGTGAAGTCAAAGGAAAACATTGTGGATTTGCCAACAAAAGGTTTGTTGAGAGAAAAGATAAACCGGAATAATGTTAAAAGCTTTAACCTAATAAAGAAGTTCCAAGGTGGAAATCTAACCTAGCTATTGGAGATCCCACAAACTAGGTTCAATAGGACAATGCCAATTTTGGAAGCTCTAGTGAGTGCACTATCTCCCATTCCTATGATGTAATAGTGCTTCCTACAACATTTTAAGGGCACTCTATGCATTTAATGATTCCTATAGCTTGAATTTCAATATCCTAGTAAGGTATGATAAGAATGCACCTATATACGTGAAGTTGGTTAATTCTATTAAAATCTTTAAAAGTTAGATTTTCTAAACCACGAATGAATCTTGAGAGATTTAAAGCCGAAAAAATGAACACAACCAAGAACAAGTCTTGATTCGGAGGTACTCTATATGAGATCTATTGTCTAGGCTTACACAAACTACTGGCGATTCAAGGCCTAGTCCATTGACTAGTTAATATGTCCGATAAACTTTCACTAAAAAATGTTCAAAATGAGAGCTACTTATCTTGATGCAGTGTATATCCACCGGTACACTTGGAATTCTATGAGTCAAACATGTTATGTTGAGCCATTAACGTGGGAGATTGTTGTAATTGTAATTGATTATTATTGTAATTATAGGTTTTAATGGCTCAACATTAGTGACACATTTCTTCAGTCGTGTAGCCATTACGTCTCTTTGTCTGTTATGTCTCTTTAGATCATGTCATAATTGTTGCATTTTCTGAATTTCATCATCATCATCATCATCATCATCATCATCATCAAATTTAATGTCTCAACTAATGTGAGACATAATTCATTAATGGCTCAATTACTTTGAGCATAACTAACATAACTCTTCACTTCACATCCTCTTAGTTTTTTGTAGCTATTTCCCTCGTTTATAAATAGAGGTGTTCCTTAGTTCAAAAAAGAAATATATATATACTCATAAAAGTATTACCTTAGTTTTCTCTGTAATCACTCTCTAAGTATATCAGTTTCGAGAAGTGTTCTATAGAATCCTATTTGTATAGTGCTGATACAAGTGAGTCCAAAGTGTTCTATCTTAGGAGACATAGTTGTGAAGCTACTTAGTACCTTTGATAGAAATTAATCACCTTAAGGAGATTCGGTTAGTCATATCTCACCTCCCGTTTATTTTGTTATCACCTTATTTGAAATATTATTTTTCTGATTACAAAAACAGTGTTGTGTGTTTTTCTCCAATATCTAATTATATTTTTCCAACATTTCCGAGCTCATCTTTTCACGTATATGGAGCGAACATTGAGCAAAGGACGAAGAGGATTCCCACTAATCCTTCAACGTGTACTCTAAACCTGAAGATTTACGGGAGCAAATCACGATACCAGCCAATCTTCAAAGAGACCTTGATGGGGGTGGTTCGGGGATTCAAGTTGGCAAAAGTGTCTTGTAGTACTTTAGAACTGCAAGAGCGGAGGCCAACCGAGAGTGAGGACACAGTAAAAACGCCACATTGGTGAGAACCAAAAAATAGAGATGGACCAGACCAGTGCCCTGCCAATTTATTGGTAGAGTAACTTTCATGGGAGAAACTATTTCCTGAAAGCTTCAACACTCAAAACTAATCAAAGCCTTCGGTCAATCGTTCAGGCGTCAAACGTGGTTCAATCGATGGGATCTACATCCATTGATAGAGCAATAACGAGAGTTGTATTCGACTCTTAAGCTCAGAGAATTCTCTACAGACTTTGATCTAATCTCACAAAGAGCTTTTCCAAAACCCTCCAAGACGATTAACCACCCTAATCTCTTTGTTAGATTTGACCAAACATGATGAGGAGAACGGAAACAACCATATAAATATATATATATATATATATATATATATATATATTTATACAGACATTGAGGAAGCCCTTAATTAGGAACTCGATCTAAATGTTAATAAGCGCTCGCTGTGTGGACTGGCCAACCACCCCCGTCCAACCTAGCCAAGCTCCCAAACGAGTTAGCGGGACAATGTCGGTCTCACTTTTTCCCTGTCACATAAAAATGCACTACCCTTGTGCGAGAGTAATATCAATCAAATATGACATCTTGATTCGAAAAACAATTTTGCCTCGACTTTCAAGTGTCCCATCAAAAGGTATTGCACTTTACACCAAGGATAATGTTGCTCTCACTTTTTCTATGTCGCATAAAAATGCTTTGAAGTGTCCCATCAAAAGGCATTGCATTTTACATGAGGGACAATGTCGCTCTCACTTTTTCCATGTCACATAAAAATGCACTATCCTTGTGCGAGAGAAATATCAACCACATGTGGCATCTTAATTGTGACGGTGATGTACAATTGATTAATTCAGGCATGCGTGATTGAAGATTTTACTAACTAATATAGGAAAAGCGATTCAATTCCACGCCTCTCTAAGTCTTTGATGGTTGTTCTCAATTATTGCTAGCTTTGAAGTCCATCAAAACATGGCACCTTCAAGAATTTGCTCATGAGGCTGCCAATTTCCCCCACATGGTGTGTGCATGGAAATCGTGAAATCAAGATCAAACTGACCCCAAAAAAGTCATTCGTATTTCCAAATGATTTGTATCACACTCGTCAATGATATTGTTTATTTTGGGCTATAGGACTCACTTGCCCCGTGCCCTCATAATTTTGTCATTTGGGTTTCCCCTTATATAGCACATTACTTCACCGTCCCTAGGTGATATGGGATTCGGTTCATTCTTACCCCTTTCATTATTCTTGGGGCAAAGTCATACTCCCATCCCTTGGAAGATTGGGTCGTCACACATGCACAGTGAAGGGACTTGGACATAGAGGTAAAATCAGAAAGTTTTCATTTTTAAATGACAGAAAATAGATGGTGAACGATGAATTGCCCCTCACTTATGTCAAGCTAAATTCATCTCCTTATATTCAATGGCGAAAAGGGAAGGAGTGATTTTGACTTCACGGGGTGGATGAGAAATTTGTTCTTGCTGCACCCTATATCGATCACTCCTTAATATGGTAGTTTCTTTTTTAACATAGCTAACTAACTACTCATGCCAATAGTGAAGCATGTACATGAGATAAGAAACAAAGAAAAGTTGTGCATCATGTGTAAAAAGAAAAAAAAATGGTCTTGAAAGAAACGTTGTTTAGGTTGAGACGAGCTCAAAAAGTTGTCATACCCATAAACTTAAACTAATTAGGATGTGAGATTGAAATTAAAATGTTTGTCATTAAGAGCAAAGGGCCATGCCAAACCATCATTGTTTTGTTATTAAGCTCGAAGGACAAGGGCCGTAAACAATGATGTCAAATTTCTACAAAAGTAATACTCAAAGGTGATGAGATTCTTAGATGATATATCCAAGTAAATTTTCTATACAAACCAAATCCCTCATTTGTTATAGGACTTTAAGGTATAAAAAAAAAAAAGCTTCTGTGACAGCACAAGAGTTAGAAATTATACGTACTAATGAATATTTGAATAATGCTATTTTTTGAAATTACGGTGATTACTGCACAAACGCCCCATCTTATTTGAGAAAATCAAAATAATTATAGATATACTGGACGGACGTCAAACCTATCCGGGTTCCCAAATCAATTAGTGGTACTACCGGCGGGCCCTGGACCTTTATGTCAGAGTTACTAGACGCCATCCGGGGGGTCTTTTCAGTCCCTTCAAGCGTTTTCTCACAATCCGTATTCCTTGTCTTTGTATTTCAAGCCTCCCAACTGCCTATGCAAGTTAACATAAGAGGAAGGGAGGGAGCATTGCACGTGCCTATTTCAGTTGTCGAGTTGGGTGTCCACCAATTGGGTCCAAACTTAACACAAGGGGCATTCCACTTTCCATGTCGTACGGGCCACTTTTTATTTTTATTTATAGAGAGAGATGCAATATTTTCCTTTCATCTGTGCTTGAAAAGGGGCAATATTTTCCTTCTATCTCTGACCCAAAAAAAAAAAAAAAATCATATCTCTACTAGGTAAATTATAAGTGATGGAGGTTGCCCGCAAGTAAGCTTAATTAAATTCAAAATATGGGCATGTCCATAATGAAAATGAGTAATGTAACTATTCGTAAGGTAATTACTTTGATTGTCTTTGAGATTGAGTTTGTCAAATCTTTTTCTGTAAAGATTAAAATGAATGGCATGGACAAAAATACTTAACTATGTTGATCAGTCGTTTACTAATTTCATTAGATAAGACATTTATTCGTGGGATTTTTCGTGAAAAGAGGAATTGATTCTCACTCGAAAAATAATTTTGCCTTGACTTGCAAGTGTCCCTTCAAAAGGCACTATGTTTTACATGAGGGACAATATCGCTCTCACTATTTCCGTGTGACATAAAAATACACTAAATTTGACGAGAGTAATACTTGCCACATGCGGCATCTTGATTGTGATGATGACATACAATTGATTGATTCAGACATGTGCTAAAAGATGTCACTAACTAACTAATATAGGAGAAGCGATTCGATTCCACACGCCTCTACGTCTTTGATGGTCGTTCTCAATTAGAAGGTGATTACTGCCAGCCTGGAAGTCCATCAAAACATGGCGCCTTCAAGAATTCGCTCATGAGCCTGTCAATTTCCCCAACATGGTGTGTGCATGCAAATCGTGAAGTCAAATATCAAAAACACTCCAAAAAAAGTCTATTCATATTTTCGAGTAGTTTGTACCCCACTTGTCAATGATATTGTCCGCTTTGGGTTATAAGACTCACTTACCATGTGCCCTTATAGTTTTGTCATTTGGGTTTCACTCAGAAAAGGTTTCCTTATATAGCACATTACCTCACCATTCCCAAATGATATGGGATTCAATTCATTCCTACCCCCTTCACCATCTTTGAAGCGGAGCTACACTCTTATCTCTTTCAAGATCGGGTCGTTACATGTGCACAGTGAAGGGCCACGGACACAAAGGTAAAATTAGAAAGTTTTCATTTTCATACGATGGAAAACAAACAATGAATTATGAACAACGCTTCGCTTTACTTATATCAAACTAAATCATCTCCTTATAATGGCAAAAAGGGAAGGAATGATTTTGACTTCACTAGCTGGATGAGAAATTTGTTTTTTCCGCACCCTTTATCGATCACTCCTTGATATGGTAGTTTCTTTTTTAACATAGGTAACTAACTACTCATACCAACAGCAAAACACACACATGAAATAAGAAACAAAGAAAAGTTGCGCATCATGTGTAAAAAGAAAAAAAAAATCATCTCAAAAGAAAAACATCATTCAGGTTGAGACAAGCTCAAAAAGTGGAGACAGGCCCATAAACTTAAACTAAATAGGACATGAGATTGAAATTAAAATGTTTTCCATTAAGAGTAAAGGGCCATGCCAAAATATCATTATTTTATCATTAAGCTCGAAGGACAAGGGCCATAAACAATGATGTTGAATTTCTATAGAGGTAATACTAAAAAATGATGAGATTCCAAGATGGTATCTCCAAGTAAATTTTCTATATAAACCGAACCTCCCATTTGATATGGGACTTGAGGTATCAAAGAAAAGTTTCTGTGACCGCACAAGAGTTAGAAACTATACGTATCGATGAATTTTCGGATAATGCTACATTTAGAAATCATGGTGGTTGTAGTATAGACACCCATCTTGTTTAGGATAATCAAAATAATTATAGATATTCTGGATCAATGTCCAACCTGCCGATCTCCCGAATCAGTTAGTGGTGCCACCGGCGGGCTTGTCAAAGCTACTAGACGGTACCCACGTGGTCTTTTCAGTCCCTTCAAGTGTCTGCTTCTCATCCCTACCCCATGTCTTTGTATTTCAAGCCTTCCGAGTGCCTATGCAAGTTGGGTGTTCACCTGGTGGGCCAAAACTTACCATAAGAGGAAGGGAGGGAGCATTCCACATGCCTATTTAAGTTGTGGATATTGCCTACGAGTAAGTTCGACTAAATTTAAATTCAGGCATGTCCTTTGATATAGCTTATCAATCAGAACACCGGTAGGAGAAAATTCACTTTAATCGAGAATAAAGAAAAAAAAACGATCCTCGTTAAAATGAGTAATATAATCACTCATATGAAATCTACTTAGAGAGCCTTTGCAATAATTTCTTTTTTCGTTTTTATCTTTGTAAAAGTTAAGATGAGTGGTCCGGACAGAACTTGTAACTGCCACTTATTAATTTATTAAATAAATGTTTATTCATGAGGTTTTTCATAGAAAGAGATGTTTGTGCCCCAACTTTTAAGTGGCATCAAAGGGCACCACATTTTTCGTGAGAAAGAGGCATGATTCAAGAAGGTGCCCTGTTTTGTGTGTCCCATAAAAACGCCCTTACTTTCGTACGAGAAAATTCTGGCCATCCCGCAAATATCTGTCGGAATGTGTGCGTGTGGCTTGCTGGTCGTGATGATGATATTTTTATTGGTCAGAATGGTGAGATAGAATTGATCGGTTTTTTTACGTGTTGTTGGAGACGTTACTCATTAATTTGGAAAAAGCTGTTCAATCTCGCACCTCTTTTAAAACAAGGGTTTATTTCATAAGAAACTCAAAATATGATTTGTTATATTGCTTAAAAAAATCAATTTATGACTAATTTTTTTCATGAGTGATAAAAATATTTTTTATTCGTTCATTTTTATACGTGATACGAGTGATTATTTTTTGGAAATTTGTTTTTTAAATCTTAAGTTTCCCGCGAAGAAAACACACCCCAAATCTTTATGATTGTTCTAAAATCAAGGTGATTCCTATTAGCTCGGAAGTCCATCAAAATAATGGCGCCTTCCAGAATTCACTAGTGAGCCTCTCAATTTCCCTATCATGGTGCATCCGCGCAAATCGTGAGGTCAAAATCAAATTGAACCTAGAAATCGTTCCTATTCCCAAATGGCCATGAAAGGGCAAAAGCAAGATCAATCAACACACGTGTTTAATATTTTTGCAATCAGTAATTGGGACAAAGACTCCCAACACGACAGTGATGGCCCACGCTACTCATTCGGACAGTGAACGGGGCACGAACGCAGGGAGGGAAAGTTCATCTCTTTATATTTGATGGCGAACAACATAGGAATAATTTCGACTTTACACAGACATGTGAGAAAATTTTCCATATTTCATATTAATCACAAAATTTCACATATTTTCACTTTAATCCCAAATGTGCCAGCGCGTCCAAAAATCGCCACAAATTTCTTTAAAATTATTGACATCGGGGCCAATCATCGGTCCATTATCAGGACCTACATCTTCATCAACATCCCCACTTTTGTATCAAATAAGAACAACCTCATAATATTACTAATCTTGAGGGAGACACGTGGTGATTTTTGGACGCCTTGGCAGAGTTGAGAGTTAGACTGAAAGTTGAAAATTAAAAAAAAAAAAAAAGTTCTAATATAATCGAGATTGGAGATAGAGTCGGGGGGTTTTATTCAGGGAACTAACCCATTTTTTTTTTTTTTACACGAGTAACTAATTATTTATACCAATGGCGAAGCATTACATTTGGAATGAGAAACACAAAAGAGTTGCACGTCAAGTGTGAAAAGGAAAATGAAAAGATTTATGTAGAAAGTAGAAAGAAATGTGAATTCAGGTCAAGACGAGCTTGACAAGTCGGGAAGGATGAACCCCACAAGATGTGAGACGGAAAGTTTGCCATTAACACCGAAGGGACCATGCCCAACCAGCAACGTTTTGTCGTTGAGGTCAACAAACGAGCATTGAAAGCGATCACATCGGAACTTCTACAAAGGTACTGCTCAAAGTGATGAGATTCCGATAGCCACACATTTGTGGTAAGACTCGAGATACAAAAACATCTTTTGTGATCGCATAATAGGAACTTTCTTACGAAAATCATGTGAGTGTCATAATTTTTTTTTTCTGATCATTTAAGTGGTAAAACTTTGATTATAATATTTAAATAATGAATTATGCTTTCATATAACAGCTTAAGTTTTGAATCACAAAAGCATGAACTTCGATAATGGCTGTCGATGGAGACAGTGGTGGCGACCAGCGAGGCGGAGATTGAGGATGGCGAAGGCACTATGGCCTGACGCTAGCGAGGTCAATATGGAGATTTTCGATGGCTGTACTGGTGAACACAAGTGAGAAGAGAGTGGCCGTAACAACGAGAACAACGAATGTACATTTTACAGCGACTTAAATGGGTTGCTTGCACCGACCAAAAAAAGAAAGGGTGCTTGCGACGAGGACAATCAGTGGACAGGCTTCTGTATCAAGCAAGTATTCAGTGAAGTAGTATGGTGCATATTCTACTTGATGCAAGCAATCGATTTCTCACTTTTTTCGTTTATTAGTACTGTCAAACTTACCTGACATGTGCTGATGACAATGAAACAATCATTCAACTCGTTTAAAGCATGCGCTTCTTCTTCATCATACCGAGCAATTCTAAACCACAAGCTGAGCTTGTCTTCGAAAGAGACCGTGACGCCATTCGTGTATAAACACCCGTTCGATATCTTCAGGGAACCACATCGCTCGTTTGCATAATAACTCTCCGCTGCTTACTTTCCGATCCTCAAATCCGCTCTCCACTCCATGACTTCGAGCATCAAATCCGATCTCTTTCTCACCAACATATTGTCATTTGCTCGTAATGAGCGATCGTTCTCTAGCATGAAACGAGCTGTAAGTAACAACTTGGCGGCTGCTAGCGCCGTGAAAAGTGGGTCGAAACCTTTGCACGTGGAGAGGGCGCTGCGCGTAAGGAAAATCGATGAGGTTGAGAGAGGAGAGAGGAGAGGCAAGTTTGGGATTTATGGAGGGAAGTTTGTGCCTGAGACGTTGATTAGTTGCTTGGGCAAGCTTGAAGCTGAGTTCAACTTTGTTCTACATGATGCTGAATTTCAGTTTTGTGAGGAGAGATTTCTCACATAACAAAAAAAAAATTGATATGATAAATTATTGGTTTCAATAATCAGCAGTATTTATTCCTCTTTAACTCCAACTTACACCTTTCTCTTCTAGGACGAAATAAGAAACATTCTTTTCTACTGTTTCCCTGCGCCGTTTTCCTTTTACCATCTTTTTCAGTCGTGGGCTGCTACTATGGAAGAGAAATTGTTGGGGTGTCTGATCATCTGTATGAACTTGACACATACTTTCCAAACTGTGATTGACAAAATTGTAGGCGGAGCTGGCCATAGCTCTAAGGGACTACGTCGGAAGGGAGACGCCTTTGTACTTCGCAGAGCGGCTCACCAACTATTACAAGAACGAGAACGGAGAAGGGCCGGACATTTACCTGAAGAGAGAGGATCTCAACCACTGCGGCGCACACAAGATGAACAACGCCATCGCGCAGGCAATGATCGCCAAGCGCATGGACAGGCGAAGGGTGGTGGCGGCGACGGGAGCAGGCCAGCACGGCGTAGCGACCGCAGCCGCGTGCGCTAAGCTGTCTCTGGATTGCACCATCTTCATGGGTTCTGAAGATATGGAGAAGCAAGCTTCTAATGTGTTCTTAATCAAGCTACTAGGTGCTCAGGTTAGCATACTCTCGCATGAACCGGTGTCGTAAAGCGATATCAGCTTTTGCACATAAAAGAGAGGGACTTCCATTCCAGATGCAACTTGCATGAAGTTGCATCTGCACAAGTTTGTTCTAGCAAAGTTTGTTATTGCTGAAAGTGAGCAAGAGAAACCTCCAGTGAAACATACAAAACATTTCAAATGAACATTGGCTAGACCCCCATCAATTTCCACCAACATCATCGAATCAATGACCTGGAAGTCTCAGCTAGTTCAATCTTGCAGGTGACCAAAGTGGAAGGGAGCTTCAAGGATGCCAGCTCAGAGGCCATAAGGCAATGGGTGAACGACTTGGAAGTGAGCTATTACCTGACAGGGACGGTGGTGGGTCCGCACCCATGCCCGAGCATGGTGAGGGAGTTCCAATCCATCATCGGGAGGGAGACGAGGAGGCAGGCGATGGAGCGGTGGGGAGGGCGACCAGACGTGGTGGTGGCATGCATCGGGAGTGGCTCCAATGCACTGGGGATCTTCCATGAGTTCGTCGGTGATGAGGGGGTGAGGCTGGTCGGTGTGGAGGCGGCTGGGTTTGGCCTTGACTCAGGGAGGCATGCGGCCACTCTGGCCACAGGCCATGTTGGGGTCTACCACGGAGCCATGAGCTACTTGTTGCAGGACCAGGAAGGCCAAGTTCTTGGTGCTCACTCCGTTGGCGTCGGGTAAAGATCGCTCTCTATTTCAACTTCTACTTCTACACAGGATGATGCGAGTTTGATTCAGTTTTGAGAAATGTCTTTAAAAAAATACAAGCCTTTGGGCTATAAGAGTTTTCCAACAAGTAAGTAGTGTTTAATAAGTTGTAATTTTAAAGTGTATTGAAAAATAATTTTGACTTAAATGGCGCTCGGCAAAATCACACTTTGGAAATCATTTTTGCCTTTTATATATTTATAAACTCAAAACCGGCAAGGACTCAACGGCCAGTAAAACAGATCTGGCCCTAGAAGCCTCACTAGGGTCGCGTGATCAGGATGTTGAGTAAGGGCAAAGTTTGAAGGAGAAAATATGTATTTACATTCCGGAATTACAATTTTCCAAATTTCTCTGCATCTCCTTTGGAGTAAAGGCCTTTGGAAAGTTTTGGAGATATAATTGCATTTCCCCATAGCTACGCATAATTTTTTTTCCAAGCGTCATTTGTAATTGCCTAAGGGATTTTAGAGTTTTGTAAATGTTGAACCAAATCCATGATTGTTTGTATTGTCGACTGTGATTACCAGGCTTCAGTATCCAGGAGTGGGTCCGGAGCTGAGCTTCCTCAAAGACTCGGGACGAGCAGAATTCCATACCGTCACCGACGAAGAAGCCCTGAACGGTAAACGATTCGACCCCACACCCCATTCCTTAGGAAGCCACGAATACAAAAATCGATCCTGATTAATTCGTGTGACATGCTGTTTTTGGTTGCAGCATACCAATTGCTATCTAGATTGGAAGGCATAATCCCAGCAATGGAGGCTGCTCATGCACTGGCGTATTTGGAGAAACTCTGCCCGACCCTCCCCGATTCCACAAAGGTTGTGGTGAATTGCAGTGGACGAGGAGATAAAGACGCGCCTCTGTTCTTTCAACACCGACCAGCCCTCGACGCATAAATCTAGCAATATGTATAGAAAGTATAAAAATGTACCATTATGATCTCTTTGTCAGTGTCATAGCCTATAAGATTTGGAGAGCACCTGACCGAAGTATCTCATAATTTCCATTATATAACTTAGATCCCAAATGAATGCTGCCGTTTAATCTAAGTTTCCCAAAGGTGTTAAGCGAAATCAACACCAAAATTTACAATCACATTGAAGGGACAACCACATGCTTCACGCGTGTTGACACCCAATTTTTGTTGACCTTTGAAGTATCCATTCAATTCAAAAAAGATATATAAAATTAAAAATATATTAAAAGATAAAAAGAAAAATAATAATAATAAAATAGTAAAAAAAGAATGAAATTAAATAAACATATGATGAAAATGAATAAAAATAAAATGAAATCACGTGGGCCGGTGTTTCTGGCCCATTTTGTAACGTTTATGTTATCATAAACAATTTCTTTTCAGAAACATTTTTTTTCTATTTCTATACTCGGGAATAATTTCTAAATATTTTAAGATATTTGGTAACTATATAAAATTTATGTTCCCAAAATAAAAATACATTTAATATGACCCCAAATATTTTTGTAACTTAGAATTTCTTTTAATTTATTAATAATTTTATTACATTTTTCTTTCTCTTTTTCTTCTCATTCCTCTAGCCAGTCGCCGACCTTGGCTATGGCCAGCCAACCACCGACGAGGGACCCCCCCCCCCCCAGAGGCTCGCCTTGCCTCGAAGAGGCTTGGCCTCACCCTAGCCAAGGCAACCTCGCTTGGCACTGTGATGCCAGCCTCACCCACCCAGGCAACGCCAACCTCAAGGTGGTTAGGTGAGGTTGAGCCTCGCCGTGGGCAAGTGAGGCTCAGCCCCATCTTGGCTGAGTGAGGCTTAATTTTGCCAAATCTAGGCTAGGTCGACCCTCGCTAGTCGCCGGCAACCAATTAGGGGGAAAAAGGGAAGAGAAAAAGAAAGAAAAGAAATGAAGAAAGAGAAAAAAAAAAGACTTATTTCTTGAGTTGTTCTCGAGAACAATAAACAATTTTGTTTTTGCTTTTGTTTCTTGTTTCTTGTTTCTACTGCAAATCTATTCCAGGAACAAATGTTCCCAGGAATAAAAATATTACCAAACACATTTATATTTTATTTCTCTTCTCGAAAACAAATGAACAGAAATAAGTGTTCCTCAAAGCATTATCAAATAGCACCTAAATATAATGCAAGTTCCAACATAATGTCGCATCGTGTGGTGGCGTCATGGAGGACTAATTTTGTTTAAAGATTTTTTTCTACAGATACGAGAAATTAATTTATTTTGTTTGTTAATATCATTTTCTGTTTCCGGACTCGATAAACGCCCAAGTCTGGGGTACACTTGGGGCGAGGAAAAATAAGTACATTAGATTTATTTTCGGTAAAATGAAGCAACACAGAATAAGCTAATTGTGGAATTTATTAGGTTTTGAAGTTTAAACCGGGGTTTCGGACAGGTGATTCCCCTTAATGATGGTGGGGTGGGGTCGGAGGGTAAGGAAAAGGAGTGGATGGAAAAATTAACCAAATTGGGAATTGAATATCCATGACGTCTTTTAAAGTTACAAATTATAACTTTAGTACATGATCAATGGGGTAATAGAATTTGTGATTATATTTTGAAATGGTAGGTACCAAGATGTATTTAGTTTGATATGACTTTTAGAAAATTGGCAAAATTATCGAATTCATAAAAGGTGACTTCCGAGATTTAGGTGCTAATTGGTAACATTCCCTGAAACACCTGTTTATGTTCTTTTGTTTCCCATAACATAATAAAATAGAAACGTGTTTGGTAATTTTTTTGTTCTTGGGAATAAATTGTTCCCGGAAACAAATTTAGAACAAAAACAAGAAACAAAAACAAAATCATTTCTTGTTCCTAACAAAAACTCAAGAAACAAGAAACAAGTTGTTTCTTTTCTTTTATTTTCTTCCTTTTCTTTCTTTATCTTCTTCTCTTCTTCCCGTAGCTGGTCGTTAGCCTCGGCAATGTCAACAACTGGACAGACAAGGCCTAGCAACCTCGCCAACCCTCGGTGAGATCACCCCAAGCTCGCCGACCACCGAAGGGACCCTCCCTACTGCTCGCTATGGCGCAGCGAAGCTGAGCCTCACCCAGCCAAGGTGAGGCCAAGCCTTGCCTGGCCACGGTGAGGCTTGACCTCACCCGACCATCGCAAGATCGGCATTGCCTGGGTGGGCGAGGCCAACCTTGCGGTGGCTAGTCGAGGTCGAGCCTCATTGAGCCACGGTTAGGGGGACCCCACCTAGCCTCATCTGGCCAATCGCCAATCAGCCATGTCCAAGCCTATGACCCACTAGAGGAAGGAGAAGAAAATGAAAATAAAATAAAATGTAATAACATTATTGATAAATGAAATGATATTTTAAATCACAAATGTATTTAGGATCGTACCAAACGTATTTTTCTTCCAATGATAGAAATTTTGTTTAGTTATCACATGCCTTTAAACACACAAAAATTATTCTCAAGAACAGAAAAAAAAAGTATTTCTGAAAAGAAACTGGTTTTAGGAATAGAAACGTTATCAAACGCGTCCTTAATAAACCTTCACCCTTTTCTCCCTTGTCCTAACTTCCCATGTTCTTTATTAAACTAAAGAGAAAAGGCTAGACGAGAGAGGGAGAGAGGGATGTTGGCAGACGGAGTTTCGGCCATCAATGAGAAAAGAAGTTGTAGAGGGAGGGGGGGCGTTGGCCATTTGGGGGAGAGAGCTAGTAGAGGAGGCGAGGAGAACGTCTAGCTGTGGAGAGAGGTGGAAAAAAACTGAAAAGGGCTTCGTTCGTCGGGACAGTAGAGAGAAGAGAACCTTCAATTAAAAAAAAAAAAAAACCCTCTCTGAAAAAATTCTCTTTGAATTCAAGCAATGTCCACTAATTCTCTCTCATATTCTCCATTGACCGAACTCCACTATGTCCAAAAGCTCTATCTCTCTCTCGTCCTCCAAAGCTGGACCGAGAACTTCATTTGGCAGAGAACATGGAGAGGCTCTTTTTGGATTCTTGAGCCGCTACTCATTCTCTTTCTCTTTCCACCGTCTCTGTCCAGCTTTTTCCATTGAGTATCTCTGGAGGAGTCTTATGTTGTTGTTGTAATTGATTATTATTATTGTAATTACATATTTTAATGGCTCAACATTAATGAGACGTCTCTTCAATTTGTAGCTATTATGTCTCTTCAAGTCATGCCTTAATTGCTGCAGTTTTAATAATAATAATAATAATAATAATAATAATAATAATAATAATAATAATAATAATAATAATAATAATAATAATAATAATAATAATAATAATAATAATGCAGTTTTAATAATAATAATAATAATAATAATAATAATAATAATAATAATAATAATAATATGAACGTAACTGACTTGACTCTTTAATTCATATCCTTTCAATTTTCAGCAGATGTACTACTTCAGTTTTTTCTGTACTCATTCCCTAAGTGTGCTAATTTCAAGAAGTAATCGACAAAGTCCTACTTGTACAGTATTGATACAAATAGGTTTGAGGTATTGTATCTTAGAATGCAGAATTTATGAAGCTACTTAGCACCGTTAGTACGAACTAACGCCTTAGAGAGATTTGGTTAGTTGTACCTTACCTCCTATTTATTTTGTTATTGCCTTCTCATAAATATTATTTTTCTGAATACAAAAATAATGTTGCATATTTTTCTCTAATAATCAATTATATTTTTTCAACAATCTTAAGACGATTAATTTTTACTATTAGTTGGGTTTATCAGAAAATTGAGATGGCTAAAAACAATAAGGTACCCCCATGATGTCCATAATGTTTCTAGGGGCGTTCCTATGGTCATTTCGACTAGTGAGGTTCAAACCACCTAGCTTGGTATTACAACAGCAAATGGTGTGAGCCTTTGGGCTGAAACCATTTATGATGGTATGGGTACAAGTGGCTCAACTGATATACTCGGGAATGTTTTTCAAAACAATACAGGCCAAATGGCACATGGTTTAATTCCTAGAGCGATGATTCAACAAGCTTTGCCTATTCTGATGATACCAACACTAGTAATACCGAATGAGAAATTGGAGAAATTTACTGATGTGGGCTTTAAGCAATGGCAATCGAAGATATTCTTCTATCTAATCATGCTTAATCTAGTCAAGTACTTATTGAAGACGTGCCCAATAATTTGTCCAAATGAGCAAGATGTCACGACGCTTGGGGCATCAAAGGCTCGGAAATACGGGGACTTCATATGCCTAAATTGTATCCTTAATTGCTTAGTAAATTTCTTGTGTAATGCTTATTGCAACATTGATATTGATAAACAGTTATGGGAGTCCTTAGAAAAGAAATACAAAACTGAGGACTTTAGCATGGTAGATTCTAAATCAATCATGAACCAGATCCGGGAAGTGCGAATAATTTTGAACGACATATTTGCTAAGGGAATGTTACTTTGTGAATCATTTCGAGTGGTGGCTATTATTGAGAAACTGCCTTCGAGCTAATCAGACTTCAAAAATTATTTGAAGCACAAACAAAAAGAGATAAGCCTTGAAGATCTCATTTGCACCTCAGAATCAAGGAGGACAATAGGAGGAATGCAAACACTCTTATGGAGGCAAAGGCCAACACTGTTGAGTTTTCCAATTCCAAGCAAGATAGGAAGAGAATGAAATCCTTTCAATGAAAATGCAAGCAGAATGAACAGTCCCAGAAATTCCAAGGGAGATGCTATGTTCACAATAAGCCTGGCCATTGAGCTAAAGATTGCAAGAAATGCCCAAACGGAGGCAAAAGTGGTGGTGCAACCATGCATCTGAATCTGATAGAGGATGAGAGACTAATTGTTGTGGTGGTGTATGAGGTATCCTTGGTATCGAATAATATTGATTGGTGGTTGAACACAAGTGCCACAAATCACATTTGTGTGGATGAACACATGTTCTTGTCTTATGATAAGCTTGAGAAAGAAGAAAAGCTTTATACGGCTAACTTTACGTTAACAAATATTGCCAAAAGAGGAAATGAGATCATGAAATTCACCTTTGGCAAGAAATCATTGCATGTATCGGAGATTCGGAAAATCTAATTTTTAGCCCCACACTTTTCAAGAAGGGTTTCAAAATAGTATTTCATAAGATAAATTTGTACTTTCCAGAGGGGGATGTATATGGGGAAAGGTTACTTGTATAATGATCTGTTCAAAACCAATGTGGCTCTCGTTGATGTAACCTAGAAAGTTTTGTATCCAAATTAATAAATAGAAACCTTCAATTTATATTGTTAGGTCTCATTACCTATGGCATAGTAGATTAAAAAATGTAAGCTATGGTGCAATAAAGAAAATAACAAACTTGGGGCTAATTCAAAGGTTTGAGTTGGATGTCCATTACAAATGTAAGACTTGCATTAAGGCTAAGTTTGTTAAGAAACCATTCAAATCAGTTGAAAGATCAAGTGAACCTCTACAGTTAATCCATAGTGATCTATGTGATTTATAATTTGTAAAAAGTAGAGGTGGAAAGAAGTACTTCATCACTTTTATAGATAATTGTACTCAATTTTTCTATGTTTATCTATTAACTAACAAAG
Organism: Eucalyptus camaldulensis; assembly: GCA_019915185.1. Taxonomy (NCBI): domain Eukaryota; kingdom Viridiplantae; phylum Streptophyta; class Magnoliopsida; order Myrtales; family Myrtaceae; genus Eucalyptus; species Eucalyptus camaldulensis. The sequence goes on from JAHSVA010000012.1 coordinate 13,839,594, forward strand.
ATGAGGTTATGAGCATGTTTATCAAGTATAAATATAAGGTAAAGAACCAACTTGATAAACGAATCAAATTATTTGGTCTGACAAAGGAGGAGAATATAGTTCTTCAAATTTAAAGAAATTGTATGCTAGTTTAGGGATAATTCTTCAAACGACTGCACCGTATACTCCACAACAAAAGTTCGGGTTTATCTCAGAATTTGTGGGTAGAGTAGTTTTAACAACAAACTATATTTTAAATAAAGTGCCTCAGAAGAGACGGGTAAGACTCCACATGATTTATGGAATGGAAAACTGCCATCCTATAATTTGAAACCGTGGGGGTGCCTAGCCAAGATGGCAATTTCTCATCCAAAACAAACTCAGTTGAGACCTAAAACAGTAAATTGCATATTCATCAATTATGCTTAAAATACCAATGCATATATATTTTTGGTTCACAAGTCTGAAAATGTGAAAACCTATGCCAATACTATCAGATGCTGAATTCTCTAAGGATATATATCTTGCAAAAACAAATCATGGTAAACCTTCTTAGAAGAGAATGATGAAGTCAAGGCACACAAAGCTGAACTTCAAAGGAGCAAGAGGTTGCGGATTGAAAAATATTTCGGACCTGAATATCTAATGTGCACGTTAGAAGGTGAGTCTCAAACATTTAAAGAGGTAATGTCAACTTCAAATGCTTCTTATTGAAAAGAAGCTATTAACAATGAAATTGATTTTATCCTAAGTAATCACATTTGGGAATTGATTGATCTTCCATCATAAAATAAACAAATTGGATGTAAATGGATCTTCAAGAGAAAGCATAAAGTTAAAGGTTCCATTAATAAGTATAAAGCACTGGTTGTTGCCAAAGGATTTAGACAAAGATAGAGTCTAGACTACTTTGATACTTATTCATCTATAATAAGAATAACATCATTTAGGATGCTAATTGCTATAAATTCGCTATACAATTTACAAGTACATCAAATGGGTGTGAAAACTGCATTCTTGAATGGTGATCTCGATGATGAAATTTACATGAAACAACCTGAAGGATTCTAGGTCAATGGATAAAAACACAAAGTGTGTAGACTTGTCAAATCATTGCATGGACTTAAACAAGCTCCAAAATAATGGCATGAAAAATTTGACCATGTAATGATCCAAAATGGATATAGAATTATTGAGTGTGATAAATGCGTATACACTAAATCCAAGATTGTTGGATGTGTACTTTTTTGGAGATAACGCTCAAGTTACCAAAATCACCGAGAATGTTCTAAAAAAAAAACTTCAAGATGAAAGACTTAGGCATTGCACATGCTATACTTGGCATCAAGATTCTAAGGAATTTTGATAATCTAAGTTTAACACAATCTCATTATATTGAAAAGGTAATTGAGAAGTTTAAAGGGTTTGGCATTAAAAATGTGAATAATCATTTTCTCCCACACTAAACTTTAGAAAGAATAATTGAAACAGTATCAAACAACTAGAGTACTCTCAAGTGATGAGCAGCATCATGTACGTAATCAATTGTACTATACTAGATATTACGCACTTAGTAGGAAAACTGAGCTGGTATACAAGCAACCCTAGTCTTGAGAACTGCAATGCTCTTTTGAGAGTGTTGGGTTATTTGCAAAGAATCAAAGACTATGTTTTGTAATATAGCAAATATCCAGCTGTTTTGGAAAGCTATTGTGATGCCAACTAGATTTCAGGTTCTGATAAATCAAAATTGACTGGCGGATATGTTTATACGGTATGAGGTGTCGTGGTATCATGGAAATCCTAAAAGCAAATTCAAATAGTGTGTTTCATGATGGAATTTGAGTTTGTTGCTTTAGATAAAGTTGTTGAAGAAGCAGAGTAGATTCGACAATTTTGAGAAGATGTTCCATTATGACCAAAACTTATGCCTCCGATAAGCATTCACTATGACAATCAAGTAGCGATTGCAAGGAACGAAACGTGATATATAATAGTAACTCTAGCCACATTCATCATAGAAATAATACCGCAAGGCAATTGCTCGTGAATGAAATAATTTCTTTGGACTTTGTGAAGTCGAAGGAAAACATTGTGGATTTGCCAACAAAAGGTTTGTTGAGAGAAAAGATAAACCGGAATAATGTTAAAAGCTTTAACCTAATAAAGAAGTTCCAAGGTGGAAATCTAACTTAGCGATTGGAGATCCCACAAACTAGGTTCAATAGGACAATGCCAATTTTGGAAGCTCTAGCGAGTGCATTATCTCCCATTCCTATGATGTAATAGTGCTTCCTACAACATTTTAAGGGCACTCTATGCATTTAACGATTTATATAGCTTGAATTTCAATATCCTAGTAAATGCACCTATATATGTGAAGTTGGTCAATTCTATAAAAATCTTTAAAAGTTAGATTTTCTAAACCACGCATGAATCTTGAGAGATTTAAAGCCGAAAAAATGAACACAACCAAGAACAAGTCTTGATTCGGAGGTACTCTATATGAGATCTATTGTCTAGGCTTACACAAACTACTGGTGATTCAAGGCCTAGTCCATTGACTGGTTAATATGTCCGATAAACTTTCACTAAAAAATGTTCAAAATGAGAGCTACTTATCTTGATGTGGTGTATATCCACCGGTACACTTGGAATTCTATGAGTCAAAAATGTTATGTTGAGCCATTAATGTGGGAGATTGTTGTAATTGTAATTAATTATTATTGTAATTATAGGTTTTAATGGCTCAACATTAGTGACACATTTCTTCAGTCGTGTGTAGCCATTATGTCTCTTTGTCTGTTATGTCTCTTTAGATCATGTCATAATTGTTGCATTTTCTAAATTTATTATTATTATTATTATTATTATTATTATTATTATTATTATTATTATTATTATTATTATTATTATTATTATTATTATTATTATTAAAGTTAATGTCTCAACTAATGTGAGCATTACTGACATAACTCATTAATGGCTCAATTAATTTGAGCATAACTACATAACTCTTCACTTCATATCCTTTTAGTTTTTTGTAGCTATTTCCCTCGTTTATAAATAGAGGTGTTCCTTAGTTCAAAAAAGAAATATATATCTCTATACTCCTAAAAGTATTACCTTAGTTTTCTCTGTAATCACTCTCTAAGTATATCAGTTTTGAGAAGTGTTCTACAGGATCCTATTTGTATAGTGCTGATACAAGTGAGTCCAAAGTGTTATATCTTAGGAGACATAGTTGTGAAGCTACTTAGTACCGTTGATAGAAATTAATCACCTTAAGGAGATTCGGTTAGTCATATCTCACCTCCTGTTTATTTTGTTATCACCTTATTTGAAATATTATTTTTCTGATTACAAAAACAGTGTTGTGTGTTTTTCTCCAATATCTAATTATATTTTTCCAACATTTCCGAGCTCATCTTTTCACGTATATGGAGCGAACATTGAGCAAAAGAGGATTCCCACTAATCCTTCAACGTGTACTCTAAACCTGAAGATTTACGGGAGCAAATCACGATACCAGCCAATCTTCAAAGAGACGTGCTGGTTTCTGGAATCTCAATGTCCAATTTAAGCCTCACCTACTCTCTGATTTTCAAAATTCTTTGGAATCTGATGTCGATGTCTCCATGGAAAATGCTCTTTTACATCTTAATCTTTGTTATCAAATTTTCAGAAAATAAAAAGTTCATTTACTATTTTTACTCAACATCACAAAGGGGCAACAACATTCTGGAATTTTGGCTCGCAGTCAGACCTTCATGCATTCCTAAATTCTTATAAAATAATACGTACAAGATTTGAAAACACGTTCTTCATGAAAGTTTTAGACAAGATTTCTAGCTTTTTTTTTAAGATTGATTCCATTGAATTCAAAGCATATGAGGGTCTCAAAAGGCTTGATGAGTGAGCCTGGTCAATTCACGCCCACGTCCACCCTGAACACCTGTGTGTGACTTCGCATTTTTAATGAGATCAATGTCCTTTTTTTTTTCTAAAAATCCTCAAAACATCAAAGTTGAACCCAAATTTCAAACCTTTCATTTGACGTTAGTTTCTTTAAGATTGAAGCTAGTTTAGTCGTCCGTAGGGTTTGATCAACGTGCATGGTCAATTTGCACCCATACCCTGAAGTTAATCTTCTTGGAATTCCTGAGTTGGTTTCACCATTTTTAATGAAGCTAAAGTGCCCATTTGCAAATTTTTATCAAACATAAAACTTGCTCATCTCCGTCTCAACTTGAAGCATGCAAATTTCGGGTCTGTATTCCAAAGTTTGATGGTTTCGATAAAATCATATTTGAATGGGTCTTCCCTATTTTTCATAATAGAGTTTTTTCTGACATCCGCATGTACGTAGACTTTTCTGCATTAATCCATTGTTCATTCAATAAAACTCAAAACCGAGAACAAGTTTAGCACATTCTGTTCTACATGCACAAAAATTTTCATTAATTTTCAATGTTATTTAGCATTTCTTCCAAATGTCCTCATGTTCAAACCCAATAAGGGTCAAATCCTGAACCTCTTTCTATAAATCTGCCATTTTAGGTCAAATGACTTAGAATCAGTTCAATTGGTCTTCTAAACATTCGTTGTACATCTCATTAGCTTTTCAATGACATATTACTTGTATCGTCTGATGATCATTTGGCTACTATGGCATTCGTTAGCGTGTAATCGAGTTAGGTACTGAAAGCACATAATTTGAGGATTAATGTAATCAAATCCTTGAGTCTAGAGTCTTGGTTTCGCAAATAGTAAGATATCCTCTTGTATCTTTACTCGGTTTCTAGCTGATAAAAAAAAAACTAGTGACAACTCCTTAGTTGAAATTCATGTAGGATTAGCTGTTTAAAATTTAAACGCCCAAAATATGGGTTGGGAGAGCCCGAGTCGATGAAAGGCTGTCAGCTTAAAATTGACAATACCATTAAATCTAATTTCCCCTCCCTAATCGAAGGGGCTAGGTCATGACAGCGTGAAAATATAACCTTTCCAAATAAATCCGAAAAATATTACTGGTCATTGCCTATATCGAGTTAAGAATCACCGTACCGGTGACAAAATATGAAATCATGAAGTTGAATGCTAAGCCACGTGATCCAATTAGGCATCGCTTCCGCTGGTGGAAAGATCTACTGGTAAAAGACAAAAAGCTCACTAGTTTGGCCAACAAGCAGCCTGGATATTATAAGCAGGAGGGACCCACAAAAAAAAAAAAAAAAAAGGCGGAAAGCTACCCTGCAACTACGGAATGATTCCCAACTGCAAAAAGGAGAGATTGCCTCCCACGTTCATTCAAATAATATTACTTGAACCCGCATGTTTTTTGCATGAGTCCCCAAATCTACAATTTCTGGTTGGGCACATAGTAAGATGTCCTTTCATATCTTAATCGGTTTCTAGCCGACTAAAAAAGACTAATGAAGACTACTTAATTGAAATTCATGTAGGATTAGTTGTTTAAAATTTAAATGCACGAGATATGGATTGGAAGAAGCCAAGTCAATGAAAGGCCATCGACCCGAAATTGACAATATTCCTAAACCTAACTTTTGCTCCCTAGTTGAAGGGGTTAGCTCATGAGTGCGACAATATGACTTACCAAACAAATCCAAAAAACGTTATGGGCCATTGCCTACATCAAGTTAAGAATCACCATATAGGCCATTGCCCATATGAAATCATGAAGTTGAATGCCAAGCCACGTGATTCAATCGGGCGTCACTTCCTCCGGGGGAAAGATCTGCTGATAAGAGAGAAAAAGCTCACTAGTTTGGCCAACAAGCCACCCTGGATATTATAAGCAGGAGGGACCCAGAAAAGGGAAAAAGCTGCCCTGCAGCTACCAAATGACTCCCAGCTGCAAAAAAAAGAGATTGCCTCCCACGTTCATTTAAATAACATTACATGAACCCGCATGAGTTTTCCATGAAATCCTCCAATACAATTAGTATTAAAAGATGTGGGCCATTGTTCGCAGTAGAGGTGTGTAAAAGAATCAAGACACGCCCGAAGCTAGTTGTTTTTGAGAGAATCGGTCCGGTTCCAAGTTCCAATTTATGGGAACCGGTGGGTACTGGTCCGGTTCCCGATTCCATGGGTAGATCCGCTCTTCCGGACCAAACAAATTATATTATAATAATATATTCATTTTTAATATTAAAATAAATTTTGAAATTACTAATTAGCAAACCTAAATTTTAGGGTTCCATTTCCTCTCACGGTTTCCATGTTTTTATAAGAATTTAGTAAAATGTGTAAGCTACCTTGTAGCAACTCAACAAATGGCTCCTTCAAAAGATACTTCCGAGCTCACATAGGACATTGTGTTTAAGAATATGTGAAGTAACGATGGAATTATTTCTACAAAAAGAATTTAGTAAAGCAAAGGTTGCAAGAAATTAAGCACTATTAGGAGATAAAGGAAATGCAATCTACATATGACAATTATCCAAAACCTTGAACTTAAAGAATATTTTAGTTTTCAATTGAAATGATTCAAAAACAGGAATAAAAACCTATTTCTCTTTTTTGATAGTGTTTTCCAATAATTTAAAAAAAAAAAAGGAAAATGGTACCCTTAATTAAGCCGATTTGATTTAAAGAAAAATATTATTCGATATAAAGAATACTCACAACGGGATTTGGAAAACGATATTATTATTAGTGAGATCGGTTTCATGGATCCACTCGGAAACCGAACCACACCTACAGTCTGGTTCTCGATTGCATCCATGTAACTAACAGGTGGTTCCCGGTTCTAATTTTTTGGAACCAGTCCTCAGCAGGCGGTCCCCGTTTCTAGGCCGGGAACTGGACACCCGGACCATGCACACCCTTAGTTCGTAGTCTTTTCTTTGCTTTTTTGTTTGTCAGGATCTGAAAAGATCCTTAAAAATAATGCAAGATGATTGCGACCTTTTACTATGATTGCCATGGTACAACTTGAATCATACATGTACAAGATTTCTCAGCCTAAAGCCTATCTCCCATGCTCCGACACTGTAGTAGAATAAGATCAATGACTGAACAGACACAGTATTACAGTAGACAGAGACTGATCTGATTAACTCCGCAATCGTTTTCTTTGACTACCCCCCTCGGCGTTTCCCTGCACAGGGGAAAGCAAAGAGAAAAAGTTTCAAATTCCATTTCTTCACTTAAATCGTAGCATGAACAGGCTATCAAACTTAAAAGAAATGTATCCAAAGTCTTATGGTATGATGCAGCAGATTGACTGATGACCACAGAGGATAACAGCAACACATTTATTCATCTTCTCACAGTATATAGGAAGAATCCCACTATTGCATGCTGCTAACATATTCACCCTCCCTAGCCATATCAAATGCAAGAATGTTATTCGAAGAAAAGAATATGCAGAGAAATTGCACACAAGCATCATCATATCAAATGAAACATGAGTAGAGTGATTGTGGTTCGAGCAAGGCAAAAACATAAAATAGGGGAAAATGAAAACCAATCTTTCGTCGGGGGGGGGGGCAACTTACCCCTTCACCTCTGGAAAAATTGGGTCGAAAGCTTTGCACGTGAGATGTACTGATAACAATGAAACAAAAGTGCAACTCGTTTAAAGCATGTGCGCGCCTATTTCACTGTACCAAGCAATTCTAAATCATGGGCTAAGATTCTTCGAAAGAGACCGTGACGCCATTCGTGTATAAACACATTCGCTGTCATCAGGGAACCACATCGCTCGTTCGCATAATAACTCTCAGCTGCTTACATTCCAATCCTCGAATTCGTTCCTCAGTCAATGGCTTTGAGCATCAAATCCGATCTATTCCACACCAACAAATTGTTATTTGCTCGTACCGAGCGATCGATCTCTAGCATGAAACGAGCTGAAAGTAACAACTTGGCGGTTATTAGCCCCGTGAAAATTGGGTTGAAAGCTTTACACGTGGCGAGGGCGCTGCGTCAAAGAAAAATCGATGAGGTTGAGAGAAGAGAGAGGAGAGGCAAGTTTGGGATTTATGGAGGGACTTTTGTGCCTGAGACGTTGATGAGTTGCTTGGCCACGCTTGAAGCTGACTTCAACTTTGTTCTGCATGATGCTGAATTTCAGGTTCGCGAGGAAAGATTTCTCACATGAAAAAAAAAAATGATATGATAAATTATTGGTTTCATGATCAGCAGTATTTATTCCATTTTATCTCTTTCTGGGATGAGATAAGAGACATTTGTTTCTAGTATTTCCCTGCCCTATTTTCCTTTGACCATCTTTTTCAGTGATGGGCTACATCTATGGAGGAGAAATTGTTGGTTTTCTGACCATATGTATGAACTTGACACATATATTTTCCAAAATGTGATTGACAAAATTGTAGGCGGAGCTGGCCATAGCTCTAAGGGACTACGTCGGAAGGGAGACGCCTTTGTACTTCGCAGAGCGACTCACCAACTATTACAAGAACGAGAACGGAGAAGGGCCGGACATTTACCTGAAGAGAGAGGATCTCAACCACTGCGGCGCACACAAAATGAACAACGCCATCGCGCAGGCAATGATCGCCAAGCGCATGGGCAGGCTAAGGGTGGTGGCGGCGACAGGAGCAGGCCAGCACGGCGTAGCGACCGCTGCCGCATGCGCTAAGCTGTCTCTGGATTGCACCATCTTCATGGGTTCTGAAGATATGGAAAAGCAAGCTTCTAATGTGTTCTTAATCAAGCTACTAGGTGCTCAGGTTAGCATACTCTCGCATGAATCGGTGTCGTAAAGCGACATCAGCTTTTGCACATAAAAGAGAGGGACTTCCATTCCAGATGCAACTTGCATAAAGTTGCATCTGCACAAGTTTGTTCTAGCAAAGTTTGTTATTGCTGAAAGTGAGCAAGAGAAACCTCCAGTGAAACATACAAAACATTTCAAATGAACATTGGCTAGACCCCCATCAATTTCCACCAACATCATCAAATCAATGACCTGGAAGTCTCAGCTTGTTCAATCTTGCAGGTGACCAAAGTGGAAGGGAGCTTCAAGGATGCCAGCTCAGAGGCCATAAGGCAATGGGTGAACGACTTGGAAGTGAGCTATTACCTGACAGGGACGGTGGTGGGTCCGCACCCATGCCCAAGCATGGTGAGGGAGTTCCAATCCATCATCGGGAGGGAGACGAGGAGGCAGGCGATGGAGCGGTGGGGAGGGCGGCCAGACGTGGTGGTGGCGTGCATCGGGAGTGGCTCCAATGCACTGGGGATCTTCCATGAGTTCGTTGGTGATGAGGGGGTGAGACTGGTCGGTGTGGAGGCGGCTGGGTTTGGCCTTGACTCAGGGAGGCATGCGGCCACTCTGGCCACAGGCCATGTTGGGGTCTACCATGGAGCCATGAGCTACTTGTTGCAGGACCAGGAAGGCCAAGTTCTTGGTGCTCACTCCGTTGGTGTCGGGTAAAGATCGCTCTCTATTTCAACTTCTACACAGGATTCGCGTTTGATTTGGTTTTGAGAAATAAGAAAATACAAAAGCTTTTGGGCTACAAGGGTTTTCCAACAAGTAAGTAGTGTTTAATAAGTTATAATTTTAAAGTGTATTGAAAAATAATTTTGACTTAAATGGCGCTTGGCAAAATCACACTTTGGAAAGCCTTTTTGCCTTAAAAAAAAAAGAAAAAAAACTTAAAACCAGCAAGGACTCGATGGCTGGTAAGCCAGATCTGGCCCTAGTAGCCTTGCTAGGGTCGCACGACCTGAATGTTGAGCGAGGGCAAAGTTTGAAGGAGGAAAATTTGTGTTTACATTATGAAAATGCAATATTCCAAATTTCTCGAGACCTCTTTTAGAGTAAAGGCTTTTGGAGAGTTCTGCAGATATAATTGCATTCCCCCAAAGCTACCCAAAAAATTTTCCAAGCGTCATTTGTATTTGCCTAAGGGATTTTAGAGTTTTGCAAATGTTGAACCAAACCCATGATCGTTCGTATTGTCAACTGTGATTACCAGGCTACAGTATCCAGGAGTGGGTCCGGAGCTGAGCTTCCTCAAAGACACGGGACGAGCGGAATTCCATACTGTCACCGACGAAGAAGCCCTGAATGGTAAACGATTCGACCCCACACCCCATTCCTTACGAAGCCACGAATACAAAAATCGATCCTGATTAATTCGTGTGACATGCTGTTTTTGGTTGCAGCATACCAATTGCTATCTAGATTGGAAGGCATAATCCCAGCAATGGAGGCTGCTCATGCACTGGCGTATTTGGAGAAACTCTGCCCGACCCTCCCCGATTCTACAAAGGTTGTGGTGAATTGCAGTGGACGAGGAGATAAAGACGCGCCTCTGTTCTTTCAACACCGACCAGCCCTCGACGCATAAATTTAGCAATATGTATAGAAAGTATAAAAATGTAACATTATGATCTCTTTGTCAATGTCATAGCCTATAAGATTTGGAGAGCACCTGACCGAAGTATCTCATAATTTCCATTATATAACTTAGATCCCAAATGAATGCTGCCGTTTAATCTAAGTTTTCCGAAGGCATTAAGCAAAATCAACACCAAAAATTTACAATCACATTGAAGGGACAACCACATGCTTCGCATATGTTAACACTCAAATTTTTGTCGACCTTTGAAGTATCCATTCATTTCATAAAATATATATATAATTAAAAATATACAAAAAGATAAAAAATAATAATAATAAAATAGTAGAAAAGAATGAAATTAAATAAACATGTGATGAAAATGAATAAAAATAAAATGAAAGCACGCGGGCCAGTGTGGCTAGTCCACTTAGGGTGCGTTTTGTAACGTTTCTGTGCTTGGAAATAATTTCCTTTAAGAAACACTTTTTTTCTATTTTTATTTTTGGGAATAATTTCTGAATATTTTAAGATATTTGGTAACTATATAAAATTTATGTTCCCGAAATAGAAATATGTTTAATACAACGCCAAATATTTTCGTAACTTAGAATTTCTTTTAATTTATTAATAATTTTATTACATTTTTCTTTTTCTTTTCTTCTCTTTCCTCTAACTAGTCGCCAACCTTGGCCATGGCTGGCCAGCCACCAGCAAGGTCCCCCCCAAGCCTCGCCTTGCCTCGAAGAGGCTCGGCCTCACCCTAGCCGAGGCAACCTCACTCGGCCAGGCGATGCTCAGCCTCGCCAAATCTAGGCTAGGTTGAGCCTCACTAGTGGCCTGTGACCGATTAGGGGAAGAAAAAAGGAAGAGAAAAAGAAAGAGAAAAGAAAGAATTATTTCTTGAGTTGTTCCTGAGAATAAGAAATAATTTTGTTTTTGTTTTTGTTTCTTGTTTTTGCTACAAATCTATTCCCAGGAACAAATTATTTCGGGGAATGAAAAGATTACCAAACACATTTATGTTCTATTACTGTTCTCGGAAACAAAAGAACATAAATAAGTATTTCTTAGAGTGTTACCAAACAGTACCTAAATATGGTGCAAGTTCTAGTAGAATGCCGCATCGTGTTGTGGCATCATGGAGGACTAATTTTGTTTTGAGATTTTTTTTTCTACTATCCATAGAGGACTAATTTTGTTTTGAGATTTTTTCCTACAGAAATGAGAAATTAATTTTTTTTTTTTTGGTTATATCATTTTCTGTTTCCGGACTCGATAAACGCCCGAGTGTGGGGTACACTCGGGGCCAAGGAAAAATAAGTACATTAGATTTATTTTCGGTAAACTGAAGCAACACAGAATAAGCTAATTGTGGAATTTATTAGGTTTCGAAGTTTAAGCCTAGGTTTGGATAGGTGATTTCCCTTAATGATGGTGGGGTGGGGTCGGAGGGTAAGGGAAAGGAGTGGATGGAAAAATTAACCAAATTGGGAATTGAATATCCATGACGTCTTTTAAAGTTACAAATTGTAACTTTAGTACATGATCGATAGCATGGGGAATTTGTGATTACAATTTGAAATGGTAAGTACCATGATGTATTCAGTTTGATATGACTTTTAGAAAATTGGCAAAATTATGGAAAAGTTTTATCGAATTCATAAAAGGCGACTTCCGAGATTTAGGTGTTGTTTGGTAATGTTTCTTGAAACACGTGTTTATGTTCTTTTGTTCCTCATAACATAAATAAAATATAAATGTGTTCGGTAATTTTTTTGTTCCTGGGAATTCCCGAAAATAAATTTGGAACAGAAACAAGAAATAAAAATAAAATCGTTTCTTGTTTTTGACAACAACTCAAGAAACAAGAAGCAAGTTATTTTTTTCTTCGTTTTTTTTTTCCTTCTTTTTCTTTCTTTTTCTTCCTCTCTTCTTCCTATGACCAGTTGTTGGCCTCAGCAATGTTGACGACTAGCCAAACGAGGCCTAGCGACCTCGCCAGCCCTTGGTGAGATCACCCCAAGCTCGTCAGCCACCAAAGGGGCCCCCTCGACCGCTTGCTGTGGTGCAACAAAGCTAAGCCTCACCCGACCACCGCAAGATTGGCATCGCCTGGGTGGGTGAGGGTGAGGCCGACCTTATGGTGGCCGCTCAAGGTCGAGCCTCGCCGAGCCATAGCGAGGCTTAGGGGGACCTCGCTTGGCCTCATCTAGCCAATCACCAATCGGCCATGGCCAAGCCGATGACTCATTAGAGGAAGGAGAAGAAAATGAAAAAAGAAAAGAAAAAAGTAATAAAATTATTAATAAATTAAAATAAATTTTAAATCATAAAAATATTGAGGATCGTACCAAACATATTTTTCTTCCGATAACATAAATTTTGTTTAGTTATTACACTCCTTTAAATACTTAGAAATTGTTCCCAAGAATAGAAATAAATAAATAAAAATGTTTCTTAAAAGAAACTTTTCCCAGGAATAAAAACATTACCACACTCGCTTTTAGTAAACCTTCAGCCCTTTCTCCCTTAGCCTAACTTCCCGTGTTCTTTATTAAACCAAAGAGAAAAAGCTGGACGAGAGAGGGAGAGAGGGATGTTGGCAGAGGGAGTTTCGACCATCAATGAGAAAATAAGTTGCAGAGGGGGGGCGTTGGCCATTTGGGGAGAGAAATACTAGGGGAGGCGAGGAGAATATCTAGCTGTGGAGAGAGGTGGAAAAAACTGAAAAGGGCTTCGTTCGTCGGGAGTGCGGAGAGAGAACCCTCACAACCAAAAAAAAAAACTCTGAAAATATTCTCTTTGAATTCAAGCAATCTCCACTGATTCTCTCTAATCTTCTCCATTGACCGAACTCCACTATGTCCAAAAACTCTCTCTCTCTCTCTCTCTCTCTCTCTCTCTCTCTCTCTCTCTCTCTCTCTCTCTCTCTCTCGTCCTCCAAGCTGGACCGAGAACTTCATTTGAATTCTTAAGCCGCTACTCATTCTCTCTCTTTCTCTTTCCACCGATTCTCTTTGTCTAGATTTTTCCATTGATTATTGTTGGAAATGACTGATCCCCGAAAAACCGGATTCGACATCGAATTGAACCCCTAAATCAATGTGGAAGACGAAGCTCGGGAAAACACGCATTACCGATCGTAAAGCACACCACGGATTCGAGCGAATCTTGTTAGCCACAAATTAAACACCAATGCCGAAGAAGAGGAAGAAATTCTGATCCGATGATGTCAATTTGCCTTGAAAGGGAAACGGCGTCGCCTTGAGCGTTTGGAAGAAAAGAGAGCGTTTTTCTTTTCTTTTTCTTGGAGGGAGAGAGGGAGAGGAACGTACGTACGTTCTGATTTCCCAAGCGGTGTGTTCTCTCTCTCTCTCCTCCCTTTTATACCTTTCCCCATCCACGGGCCCTATTCCCGTGGGCAGGGCCTTTTGGGCCCAACTTGAGCGGATGGGCCTTAAGCCCACCTCATAAATCCATCATCTCCCACTCGCACATGGTGGTCCAAAACCAACATGGGCGGACAGGCCCTACTCATCCCCATTAGAGAAAGATCCATCATAGACTCTCACTTAACATGGTGGGCCGAACAGAATCCTCTTTACCTCTCTTCAACATTCATACCGGTGAATAATCCGTGCGACCAACATACTTTGAGAGCTCGTTGCCATACATCTGTTAGGAATATATAGCAGCTCATAATGGGCATCACACTCCGAGTAGATTTAGTATGCAGTACCCTAGATCGATCGATCACATTTATATCTCTCTTGATCTCTTTCAAACAATATATATATATATATATATATATATATATATATCGTATTCACAATTATGATTATCATAAAGACAGTCATAATTGGTTAACCGGTGAATATAAAATTACAATGTGATTCTCCAAAATCGGTCTTCCTCTTTCCTTCAAACTCTCAATTTCAGTTCAGCTTGCTTTTCTAGAAATGTCCCATTAAATCGAATCAAACTCATGACCATTGGCAACATCCTAAGATATCAAACACTAAATAGAAATCTTGAGAATAAGTAAGAGTCATGAGGGGATTTAAAATTGAGGAACTCTTTTCCTCAAGAGTCTCACACGACATAAAAAGTTGAGATCAAACTTTTGCCACTCTTATTGGTCGTCTCATGCATACGTAGTATGAAATACGTATTACGGTATTAACTCCTTTCCCATGGAGCGTATGTCTACACCTTTCAATACCGTACAGATGATAGTTCAGACATACCCAATGTCTAACTTGAGTTCACGTATCTACTCATTTACAAAATTCATCAAAACTCACATCTGGCATCATAGATAGATAAAGTAAAATATGTGGGGTATTTTACTTTCGGACATAGTAAGTATCATGTCCTCATCTTAACACTTAGTTAAGGCGACATACGTGTTTTAAGCTTAAGCTCTCGATTATCACCTAGATAATAAGCTTAAAAATAGTCTCATCTCTATTTATCACACAGTAAATAGAGGCGATTACCCGCGTGAGTGGGCTAATCTTATATCTGTCCGACATACTTTCTCAACTAAATGTAATGCACTAAGCATTAAGATGCATAAAGATCAAACAAAGATTCATAAGCATTAATGATGAAAACACAAATTCATCAAATGTGAACTCTTAGGGAAATTACAATATTCAGTACATCATCCTCTACGCAATCCTAGAGATTTCACATGGCCACAAAACACATCTCTAGGTATTGGCTTTGTTATAGGATCTGCTACCATTCTATGCGTAGTATGTACTCTAAGTTCACATCCTTTCGTGCAACCATATCCTTGACAAAGTTATACTTGGTATCTATATGTTTGGTCTTGCCATGATATTTTGGATCTTTGTGTACACTTTAGCTGCTTGATTATCATAGTTAACTAATAACAAATCTGCAGCACTTTCAATAACACCTAAATGATCCAATAATCTCTTAAGCCAAATATCTTCTTATACTGCTGCTGATAATGCCACGAACTCAGTTTCCATCGTGGACAAGGCTATACACTTTTGTTTCTTACTGCTCCAACATATGGTGCCATTATTCGGTAAGAAAACAAGCCTAGAGATAGATTTTCTTTCATCTAAATCTCCTTCTTAATCAGCATCATAATAGCTTTAGAGTCGCAGATCCTTTCCTCAATGACTCAGCATATAATCAGCAGTTCCCTTTAGATACCTCAGTATTCTCTTAACAGCTTATCAATGTGCTTGACCTGGATTGGATTGGTAACTACTCACCATTCCAACTACAAAACATATGTCAGGTCTTGTACACATCATAGCATACATAAAGCTTCCAACAGCACTAGCATAAGGAACATGTTTCATTTGTTCCTTCTCTTGTGGAGTCCTTGGACACAGTTTATGGCTCAATCCTTCACCTTTTGCAATAGGAGTGTCTATGGGTTTACAATCCCATATCCTTCAATTCAAAATTGGAAGAGAACCAACTTTTGACAGTATTGACAAACTCCATATTACTTCTGGCAATTAGTATATCATCAACATATAATGATATGATCACAAATTGATCTTTCGATCTTTTGATATATACACAATGATCCTTATCAATCATTGTAAAGTGATATGCCATTTTGGCATTATGAAAACGTATATACCATTGTCTTGACGACTGCTTAAGGCCATATATCGACCCCCAAAGTCGACATACCTTTTCTTCTTGGCCTTTCACTATGAAACCAACAGGTTGTTCCATATATACTTCTTCCTCTAATTCTCTATTGAGGAAAGCAATCTTTACATCCATCTGATGTAACTCAAGATCCATACTAACCATTATTGCCAGAATAATGCGAATTAAGGTAAATCTCACTACAGGAGAAAACGTGTCTTCATAATCAATTCCTTCCTGTTGATTATACCCCTTCGCCACAAGGCGAGCTTTATGCCTTTCTATCGAGCCATCAGCTTTTCGTTTTATTTTGAGAACCCATCTGTTCCCAATAGCTCTGCGTCCCTTTTGGAAGATCAACCAATTCCCAGACTTGGTTTGACTTCATTGACTCCATTTCCTCTTCCATTGCATTAATCCATTTTTCCTTACTAGGGCAATTTAGAGCCTCGTTAATATTTCTTGGCTCATCCTTATCTTACGGAGCAATCATAAAAGTTTCCCCTTCAATGTCAAAACGTCGACGGGGAATACTTTGGCGACTTGTTCACCGTATGGGAGATTGTACACTTAGCACATCATTTCCCATTATGCTCCCACTTGGATTAGGTAATGAGACGTGCGGACCCCTCAAGTGCCTTAACTTTGCCCAAATGGACACTTAAGTGCCATAACTTACGAAAGGTACACTTAAGTGCCAAAATCGGAGTAAAAGAGATCACTTGAGTGCCAATCCGGCCAAAACGCCAACGTGGCGTTTTTCCGGCGAAGCGCGGCCAAAATGGCGCCGTTTTGCACGTTGACGTGGCCAAAACGGCGTCGTTTCGACTGACGTGGAACAAAATAAATAAATAAATAATTTAATTTAATTTAAAATTAAATTTAGTTAAAATATTTTAAAAAATAATATTTAAAAATTTTAAAAACTTTAAAAAAAATTAAAAAATTAAAAAATTAAAAAAAAGGAACAGGGGGAGGCGGCTGAGGGATCAGCCCTCAGCCGCCGCCGCCGCCGCCCCACCACCGCCGGGAAGAGCCGGCGACGGCGGGGGGAGGGTCGGCCGGGGTCGCCGGCCCCTGGTTAGGGGCCGGCGACCCCGGCCGACCGGCGGCGAGGGCTCACGAGCCCTCGCCGCTGGATCTGGGCGAGGGCCGCGAGCCCTCGCCCAGATCCCTCGCGGCCCTCGCCGCTGGATCTGGGCGAGGGCCGCGAGCCCTCGCCCAGATCCCTTGCGGCCCTCGCCGGCCGACCGGCGACGAGGGCTCGCGAGCCCTCGCCGCTGGATCTGGGCGAGGGCCGCGAGCCCTCACTGCTAGATCTGGGGGGGCGCGCGGCCCTCGCCCAGATCCGGCGAGGGTCGGCAGCCCTCGCCCGGCCGGGCCAAGGCCGCCGCCCGCTGGGGCGACCCCCGGCGGGCGGAGGCCCTTGGCCCGGCCAGGCGAGGGCCGCCGACCCTCGCCCCAGATCGGGGCGAGGGCTCGCGAGCCCTCACCGCCGGTCGGCCGGGGTCGCCGGCCCCTGGCCAGGGCCCGGCGACCCAGGCCGACCCTCCCCCCCGCCGTCGCCGGCCCTTCCCGGCGGCGGCGGCTGAGGGCTGATCCCTCAGCCGCCTCCCCCCATTCCTTTTTTTTTTTATTTTTTTTTATTTTTTAAAAATATTTTTAAAGGTTTTTAAAGTTTTTTAAAATATTTTAAATAAATTTAATTTTAAAATTATTATTTTTAAATATTTTAACTAAATTTAATTTTAAAATTAATTTAATTAATTTTCTTTTTGCCACGTCGGCCCAAAACAACGCCGTTTTGGCCACGTCAGCGTGCAAAAACGGCGTCGTTTTGGGCGCACTTCACCGGAAATACGCCACGTTGGCGTTTTGGCCGGACTTTGGCCGGAGTGGCACTTAAGTGATCCGTTTTTTTTCGAATTTGGCACTTAAGTGTGCCTTTCGTAAGTTATGGCACTTAAGTGTCCCTTTGGCCAAAGTTATGGCACTTGAAGCGTTCGTTTGCCTAGGTAATGATGATGTCGTCACATCAGGTGGTTGCAATTGAGAATGAGTTGAATTCAATTCATCACATCTCATATTACTCCCACTTGGATGAACTCCACTAACATCATTATTTTGATCCAAGGTTTCAAATAGGAAGTAATCTTCCCCTATTTCGCCCTTCTTAGGAAATTCATCCACTAAGAATGTGACATCCCGTGATTCAAAATTCAGTTATTCTCTCACTTTCCTGTTCACCTATGAACACATACCCTTCCGAGTGTTCGGAGTATCTAATTAAAATAATCTACTTTTATTTGGGACTTAATTTCCCAAACTTGTGAGAGGACATATGAGTATAGGCAGCATAACCCCATAGCTTAAGTAAACTTAAGTCCGGTTTCTACCTATCCATAATTCATATGAAGTGGAACTAACTGATTTGGAAGGCACCCGGTTAAGTATCTAGGCAGCAGTTAACAACGCATCACTCCAAAAAGTGATATGTAAGTTAGCATACGCCATCATGGACCTAACCATTTTCAGTAGGGTTCTGTTTCTTCTCTCTGTAACACCATTTTGTTGAGGAGTATATGGAATAGACAACTATATTTATATTCCTTTTCATCACATTATTTTCTGAACTCATCAGATAAATATTCTCAACCTCGATCAGATCTCAATACTTTTATTTTCTTGTCTAATTGATTTTCTACCAAGTTCATAAACCCTTTGAAACAACTTATGCTTCAGATTTATGAGAAATCAAATAGACACATCCAAATCGAGTATAATCATCTATTAAAAGTGATGAAGTAAACAGTCACATGCCTTCCTCTCACATTCATTAAACCACAAACCTCATAATGGATTAAATGCAGAGGAACGTCAGCTCTTTTACATTTTCCAAATGGTTTCCTTGTCGTTTTCCCTTCTAGGCAATGCTTACATATGGACAAATCGACTTATTCAATATTGCCCAACAAGCCTTTTTTGGCTAGTCTATTCATATGTTGTTGGCCAATATGACCAAGTCTAGCATGCCACACATTCACATCATTATCACATGAAGTAAAAGACGTGAAACAAGGGAATAACATATTGACATCACCACAGTCAACATTTAGTACAATAAAACCATTCAGTAAGTGACCACAACCATAGTAGTTTGTATCTAAACACAAATCTACACCTCTATTATGGAAGTTCATATAAAAACCAAGCTTGACCAACACCAAAACAGACACTTAAATTTTGACGAATCTCTAGAGCATATTGAACATCAAGATGCGTCCACCATGCATGTTCAATTGGCAGGTGCCAATCCCTATTAACTTCAGCTCTGGAGTTGTTTTCCACATAGATCCACTCAGTTCCAGTTGGTATTTGTCGGAATTCCACGAAGGATCCTTTATCCTTCGCTACATCGTCTGTTGCTCCTGAATCTACAGTCCACAAAGGATTGGATTCAGCCAATAATTCAAAACTTGACACATAATCAAAGTTCTCAAATGTACAAGAGGTGTTTACCTTCTTTGGCTCACGACAGTCGCGAGCATAGTGACCCTTCTTGTCACAGTTATAACATTTCACCCTTGACATTTCCTTCACTTGAGGACATTTTCCTCTCTTGTGTTAGTTAATTCTTAATCTCTTGCAACAAGGACTTGATCCTTTGCATTCCCGCATATTGAACGAATCAATACGCTTGCGCTTAGAGCTCAAAACCCTTTATGAGCTAGAACCAGCATTGCAAATATCTATTCTCAGCTCAAATGCCGTTAAGCGGTCCTCTACCAGCTCAAGGTGGTGCACAACATTCTCAAGATCTTCCATAATATGGTCAAGAGCTTCTAGTGCTTCTTGCTTTTCCAGCACATATTGAATCTTAGTACTCAATATTCCACAATTGTAGCCGTTCATATCAGCAATTACATTCTTAGTTGCTGAACCATCGTTCTGAACACATCAGACATACATGCACGAATAATTAATGCCTATCATTTATGCATCCCTATTTGCATAGACCCATCATATTAATGAATAATTTCAAGTAAGGTTTCAGAATCAAAAGGTCACTACGTTTCCAATCATCCTCCAAAAAATCCTAACTTAAAATTATCATTAATATGATTGTCATATGCAAAATCAATTCTATGAAGCTACAAAAACTTCTATTACTATCCACAGCTAACTACCCACAGCAATCAGCAGTAACAGAAAGAAAATATTATCTAACATCTAATAGAATAACAGTGCTTTCACATAATACAATTATACATTACACTAAGCAATATATACAGAGAAAAATATCAATATGGAAAGAGATATTTACACCCATAAAACAACTCATCCTAATTTAAGAAATAAGTAGGGAATGTCCCTTCTAATCTATCAGTCAAAACATCTGAGAAAAACTGAAGGCACATTTGCCAACCATGGAAAAACTTTTGGAGAGCATTCATGTCGCCACCAAGGCACATTCACTCTGCACCACGTAGCGCACAATCTAAGGGTTGAAGTTTTGGCCAACTCAATCCTATAGTACTCTCTTACAAAAGCTTCCACCAGCCTCCTATAACCCGGGACCACGTTGACCTCTCATAGCCGATCTAACACTGCTTGCCATTCAGGTGGAAGAGTGTTCATCAAAGCCGGCACCTTCTCAAAGTCCGGCATAAGATAACCATTCCAGATGATTTCCTGTATCATCTGATTGACCTTGACCATATGTGATACTAAATCACCATCAAGCCACCAATAATCAACTAACCCTTTCATAAGCTTTTTCAGTCTAGCTCTTCCTTCGTCCGTTCTTGGGATTGCAAGTATCATTGCATAACGCATCATAGTTCCTGCAACAAATGCATAACTAAAAATGGATCACTTTTAATCCATAATAAACAAAATGGAAAATACATAAATTTCCATGATTCATGCAACAAATGCAGAATAAAAATGGATTACCTACAACCCACACAGACATAATTGAAAAAAAGAAACAAATTCCTTTTTTTTTTTTCCGGGTCAACGGTCAACGGTCGTCGGTCAATGGGTCAACGGTCAGTCAACGGTCAACGACCAAGTCGTCGGACCGGTCGGGCCGGTTCGCGTGAATCGCCCGCCCGTGCCGCTCGCGTGCACAGGCTGACGTCACGCAGACGTCATCCGGCACGTGTCGCACGCATGCCGGGTCTCGCGCGGGTCGGGTCGAGTCGGGCTGCTGGTCGGGTCGCCGACCGATGACCGCTCGGAGAAACGTCGCTGGCGATGACGTCATCGGTGACGTCATCCAAGCGGTTACCTACTGTTGGATGACGTCACGGTGACGTCATCACGTGACGTCAGCACGCGTCGGTCCGCGGACCAGCGCGTGCCGTTTCGCCGGTCGCCGGCGCGCACGTGCCGGTTCGTCACCAGCACGTGTGGCGCACGCACTGGCCATAGCCAGCGCTTCGAGTGCGTGGCACCCACGCGCAGCGGCTTGTGGCTGCGCGTGTGGGCGCGTGCGGCGTCGTTCGGCGACGCACGACATGTCGCCAGACTCGTCTCGACGTCGCCTTTCACCCAATGCCTTTAGAATTTGATTCCAACTTACGGAAACTCAGAAAAATGGCCGAACAGCACTCGGGTGTCGGGATTTTCGCCCCGATCCGTACGGCCGAAGATTTTTCGCGATAAATCAATCAAAAAACATCAAATTGATCGGGAAAACGTGAACTAGGGCTCTGATACCAATGTTGGGAATGACTGATCCCCGAAAAGCCAGATTCGACACCGAATCGAACCCCTAAATCAATGCGGAAGACGAAGCCAGGGAAAACACGCATCACCGATCGTAAAGCACACCACGGATTCAAGCGTACCTTGTTAGCCACAGATTAAATACCAATGCCGAAGAAGAGGAAGAAATTTTGATCCGATGATGTCAATTTGCCTTGAAAGGGAAACGGCATTGCCTTGAGCGTTTGGAAGAAAAGAGAGCGTTTTTCTTTTCTTTTTCTTGGAGGGAGAGAGGGAGAGGAACGTACGTACGTTTTGATTTCCCAAGCGGTGTGTTCTCTCTCTCTCTCTCCTCCCTTTTATACCTTTCCCCATCCACGGGCCCTATTCCCGTGGGCCGGGCCTTTTGGGCCCAACTTGAGCCGATGGGCCTTAAGCCCACCTCATAAATCCATCAATTATCTCTAGAGGAATCTTATGTTGTTACTGTAATTGATTATTATTGTAATTACAGGTTTTAATGGCTCAATATTAGTGAGACGTCTCTTCAATTTGTAGCTATTATGTCTCTTCAGGTCATGTCCTAATTGCTGCAGTTTTATGAATTTAATAATAATAATAATAATAATAATAATAATAATAATAATAACAACGTAATGTGAACGTAACTGACATGACTCTTCAATTCATATCCTTTTAGTTTTCAGCAGATGTTTCCCTTGTCTATAAATAGACATGCTCCTCAGTTCAAAAAGTGAATATATACTCCTAAAAGTACTACTTCAGTTTTCACTCTACTAGTTCAAAAAGAGACTATGTATAGACAGAATTAACATATAAGCAACACATCTAGCGTGCAAATATACAAGATGCCAAGATGATGCCGCCTCCTACTCTACCCACCATACTAGATCTCCTACTCTAACCGCTATATAAGATAAGGGCGATGTGAAGTGCTCCCATATGATGATGATTCGTCTCCAGAAGTGTTGTTGAATTTCAAGGCATCCCGCCTCAAGTCATCCAATTGTCTTTGCAAAATCCTACCCGTCTTGACAATATGTTTTATCCTCCGATATGAGAGGCCAACTTGGAGCCCCAACAGAATGGCAAAAAGCAGCACGATCATCACAAAGCCCCAAGGAGACCATTTGCAACCAAAACGCTTTTGAAGCAGCAAGCTGCCCACATTGTAGAACAGAGAATATACTCCAACGAGGGCTCCATGCACACTCATGACGTTGTCTGCCTGGTTTTCAGCTTCCTCCATACCCTTTTCTATGTCAACAATTCCAGTTTCTATGTCGACCGCAACGCAATGAAGTTTGATATGATTTTCTATTCTATTAAGCATGTCCTCAGATTTGAATAATATATCACGAATATATTTTATTCTACCCTCTGCACTCTGCATCAACAATTTCAATTCTTTCAGCTGAGTAAAACAGTCATCAGTAGACTGTTCCCGAAGCCTTCTGGCGCTAGCCAAATCTGCTCTCAACTTTTCAATCAAGCTGTCAATTTCAGATTTCTTCTGTTCGTACAATGTCACCTGATTCCTCAGACTTGAATTCTCCCGCTGTAATCTTGTCGCATGAACCCTCTCAAATTGTAAAAACCAACTTTTGAAGTCAACTAGATTAATCCCTAAGGTCTTGTTTTCATGCCACAATCGACTCACCAAACCATCTAAGAACATTCCAATCTTCTCAAAAATTCTTTTTTGGGTCTCCCATTCAACATTCATGGTAATCGTTTTCATATCCAGTTGCTCGGCCATCTAAACGAGAGAATCAGAGAATATCACAGAAAGAAAAATGGAAGGTACAAAAGACACAGGAAATGGAGAGAACCGGAACAGCAAAACCCTAACCGTGATCCGAGCGGAAGCCTACAGCAAAACGTGGGAGGATGGGAGGATCCGGAACAGCAAAACCCTAACCGTCATCCGAGTGGAAGCCTACAGCAAAACGTGGAAGGATGGGAGGATCCGGAACAGCAAAACCTCGGTGGGTGGATGGGAGGATCGAAGGTGTGGTCACGAGTGGAAACCGCAAAGCGAATGGGAGGGTCTGGGCCGGCAGAGAGGGAGGAAGGGAGGGGGGAGGGGAGGTTGGGCCGGGCCGACTAAACTAAGAGGCCCATTGCACTGAAAGCAAATTTATGGATTAATTGTCCAATAAAATCTATATAAAAAAAATTAACATAGATAACTTTTTAAAACATTCACGAGTTTGTAAATTTTTGCACATTTTTATTGTGCATATCACCATCAAATCTTTTTTTTTAATCTTTTTTCTATATACATATACAAATACATATACATATTATGGGATGATTAGATGAAATCACAAAAAAAAAAAAAAAAAACTCTTTAAAGCTTTTCAAAGACAAAATGACAGTTTTGTTCCCCTTCACCAAACTTAAAGGTGGAATCTAATTATATCAAAACTTTGCATAAAATAAAGATTTTTGGTAAAATGCCATTGAAATTTCATTATTTTGTATTAACAAAAATTAATATCATTTGCAAAGTGTTTGCAAACAATATCAAAATGCATCATTGTGCATGACTTTTTCATGTCAATATTTTCAATGTATTTTTAGACACTCGGGAAAAGTATTTAAAAAAAAAATCATAAACTTATTGCATTGATACTAATTCAGTCATAAACTTTTCAATCGGACCAATTCAGTTCTAAACCTTTTTACATCAGTACTAATTCAATCCATCCAGCCAATTTTGACCTGCCGATGCTGACGTGGACATCGGCTGGTGCCCCATTGTTGATGTGGTAATTTTTAAATATTTTTTTTGATAATTTTTGAATTCTTTTGAACGTGCAAGGACAAGGACGAAGACGATGACTAGGACGAGTGTACCCCACGCGTGATGTGGGCGCGTGGGGCGGGATGTTTACGGGCGACTTGGCACGGGTTGAAAGCTTGGTAGTTGGTCTACTCAGCGTCACTGGATACTTTAATTTTATTTTTCTTTTATTTTCTTCTTCTTCTTCTTCTTTTTTTCGTAGCGGCATTTTGAGTTGACATCGCCTGATGGGAATGGAGGGAGGCTTTCCGTTTTCTTGGAAATGGTCGCGACTTGAGCCGTGGCGCATGACGACAACGTTGTTTTGTAGATCCTCCGATTTTTGTTGGGTTGATAGCGATGCTTATCAAAAGTCAAACAAATTGAATAGATAGATTACCAAAAGACGCCTTTTTGGGGAGAAGAAGAAGCTAAGGGTGAGCATTGGGTCTAGATCTACTCGGCAACCGGCCAGTTAGATCTGATTTTAGGGAGAATTGGTCCATTTCGCACTTTCGAGGCTGGTCGAGGACCAATGTCCCAATGTGCACCGATTTAAAAATGCTTCACACGCAAGATACACATAACACCTAATAAGTGTGTGGTGGTCCCACTAGATTATGCTAAAAAATTCATTTCCAAGGTTCAAACAATCATACTTCGGAAGAACAATGTCGACATTGTGATTTAATTTTTGAACAGCACGGGATAGACTAGTCACAACATCACCGAGGCCTCCCACCTGCATCACATTATAAAAGGAATTGTGTAACAAAATGAACAGCATGTTATTGAATCCAAAAGAAGGCCGTAGTTGTAATGGAATTTCACAATATAGTTAAAGAAAGGTAATGTGAGCAGTAGGAAATTAACAGGTGGAAATTGATTTTTCTTCTGGTCCTTGAGATGCAATGCAAGTGCATCTGCACATGATCAGAGTACCGCTGCAAATCATATGACAATCCAACATGTAGGTTTACATTTCTAGAAGTTACAACCACCAGGCTTGTTCGGTTTCAACTTCCAATCTTTCCTTATTGAAGATGATTCTTCATCATACAATATTGCTTGGAGTTGAAAGATGGAAATCTAACATGGCCAACTACTTCAATCACCACAATTTCACTACTCCTCAGTATATTGGAGAAGTATTTACTGCTGGAGATCATAAGCAAGTTCCCGTGTTTATGACATTCTGTCAGAGCTGCAAAACTTGTGCTTGTTCTTTCCACATGCAGCAAATACGAGAAAAAGACAGGAGTGGGGTCACAAAGAACTGAGTGGAGATCCAAAAGGAAGAAGGCCAATGAGGTGCTAACCAGAACTTTTTTCTAAGGATAAAAAGTTCTAGACTGATGATATTTGAACCTCTAATTTAGCTTAAAAGCTAGGCGAACTATCAACAAGGAGCAAAAACGATTTTTTACAATATGATGGCAAATTTCATCAAGCTCAATATTATACGCCATCCTTGATTATCAAGGAATATGCCAAACAAGAACCACTCAAGTTCATTCCAATACCCATGGTGCAGCACATTACGGACTTTGGAGGGGTCCTCAGAGGGGCCATGCTGATGGAATATTTCTACTTCTGCGAATGTACATCCATGGTGCTGGACAAATGGGCAATACAGTAGGCCAAAACCTACTTCAGCTTTTAACGATTTTTTCGTGAGAATAGTAACATTTGCAAAAACATCAAATCCATGTTCATTACAAGTCTGATACATTGGCACTCTCAGGTACTATATGATAATCATGCCCCAAGAACAGGATAACGACTACCGACAAAAATAACCACTAATTCGTCTCCGTATAAGTGGAGTTGGTTACATGGATATCTTTGCACTTTTACACTCTCTTTAGTATTAAATCTCAAGTCCACACTGAACAAAATGAGAAATTGAAGTTGTTGGAAGTATTTTCCAGGAGTAACCACTGGTCAACAGTAGCCTCAAGAAAAAACGGCCCGATGAAGGAGTGTGAAGTAGACAAATAATAATACCTGGAATCACAACATAGACATTACCTTGGCAATTGGGGCCATTTCAACTGCAATGTGTACTATATGCATTGGCGGTTCCCTTATTAATCCTCCAAACACAGGTATGTGGTAGTCCATGCCAAATATGTCGTCGAAAATCCCTCCATCTTCTCTCTCAGAGAACACGAAGTCTATCATGTAAGTATCCAGAGGAATTTCCACTGCAAAGCAAGTCAACATGCTAATTAACTTGCATGTAATAATGATCTTAACTCTTGATGATAAGAGTGCTTAGTGTATGTCAGTCAATTTGTTGTTAAGCAGCATAAGGATATAATTACTTAGAAAATTCTCTCCAAGAGTTAAGCATCTTGGAGTCACGATGAGCTAAAACAATATCTTAAGAGTTCCTGCACATTGTCATATTTCATTGTTTCTCTTTCAGCTTTATTTGAGAAGTTAAGTAATGAAAATTAATAAATCCAAAAACAATGAAACAGGCTGAATATTACAGACAAGTTCTTTATTTCTAGAGAAGCAGTACAGGCACCCACATATAGACCATTTTGACTTTACACCAGTGGCTTTAACATAAGAACCATTTTCTGCAGGTACCATTCTCTGTGGCGGCAATGGCCCTTTCCAGTGTGTCCAGCGGTTAAAGGAACATCTGAACCAAATTTCTGACTTTCCATGCAAGACTGCGTTGGCAGTGTTATAAGACACTGTCACGGTATCTCCTGCTTTCACATCCAGGGGTTCAGTGTAGACTATGTGCTTTTGTGACAACAAAAACGTCTTCAAAGTTCGTTTCTTTGTTTCAGCCTTCATAAGTGCTGTTTTTACAGTCTGTGACAAGAAAGTGGAACTATAAATAACGAGCTAAAATTGGATATGGCTCTGGGGTTATGCAAAAACAAATATTGAAGTAACATACAGCTTGTGTTTTGAAGTGAAAGAATATTAGTAGATTAATGGGAAAACGGTAGATTCCAAAACTTCTACCTTATCGAAGTCCATAACATCTACCTTATCATTGAAAATCATCAAGGGAAAAGAATGACATATACAGTGAAGATTTGCTTAAATTTGGGAAAGGATAACCGGCTCCTTTGATAAAAAGGAAAACTTTCCTTAAAATGACTATTGAGCAGGTGATATAGGTATCCACTATAAAGAAACCTTCAAGTTGTCTGGAGAATTAAAATAAACTGACCTCGGCGCGTATAGCTTCCTCTCTTAACCTCCTTTCTTCCTTAAGTTTCCTATATATTTGGTGTTCCTCCTCAACCCAGTACAACTCTTCAGGTATACTATTTGGAACAATAGCATGAAAATCTTGCCGATTGTTATTATCATACACAACAGCATTGTGTGGCGGCCCATCAGCAAAAACCCAATCCAACACTACCGCTTGATCAGGTACCACCACTGAAAAATAAATAGAATAGTTGGTCAATAAAATGAAATCGCGTCATTGTTCACCAGTGACATGTAGGTAGACGGCAATTTATGCCTGCTGACCAAGCATATTAATTATCTAGACCGAATCGGTTGCATGGAAGTGTCTATACTTGTCAATTGTCGACGAATTTCATAGTGTAAAAACAAAAGTTGGAACTGCAGTTAGCGTTACTTTTAATTAGAGCGGTTTTGTAGAAGCCTTCTATATTTATGCGATAGTCCTCAGGGCACAAGTGATAACCTCAGAAATACGTGTTTCTAATAGAGACATTCCAGCTTCTCTGCGTTGAAACATCAAATGCTCCATTATCCAGTGGTAAAGCCTAACCCTTCAAATGGCACGCACAAACTATTTGAAAAGTGAATCAACCATCAGTATGTTGACTAAAAATCTACAGAGACTTCATGACAAGCCTCTGGTCCTTTGCAAAACACCATGTGCATTCTGACTATGAAACAAACAAGGCATCTGATATCTCCTATATAATGAAATGTGAGACCAAAGACCTATTTTAAAGCCTGCCTGCTGTGCTAATATTTTGTAGTTTCAACTCTCAGATCAAAATGCACTAACACTAATATTTGAAGAGTGGTATATCATTCGCTACTGTAAGGCATTGATAACTTGATAGATTAGAAGAGGAAAAAATAAGGAAGAAGAAGGACTAGTGGCAATACCGATCTCTGACGGCCTACCAAGCGGGCATTCACATTAACTTCTCTACTCCCAATTCTAACTGAAAAACTGTTTGAAGCACTCATGCTTTTGCAATGACTCATCTTTGGCGAAGAAAAAGGAAAAGAAATGCCGCATTACCAAATCACTAGCTCGTTTGTTCGGTTTCCAATTTAAATATGTGTTGATATATTTCTAAAGAAAAAGGATATCCTCAATGCAAGTAAGAAGAGTATGAGAGATTGACAAAGAACCATCTGCAAAGTGCTTTAGGCAACATTCAGATAATAAAGTCTCCTAGAACACAAAGTTCTACAATTGTGATTTTTATCATGTCGGCAACAGTCTCCAAAAATAAGATATGACAACTATAAACACGTACCTTTGGCATACCACCAATCACCATCCTTTCTCTCAGATTTGTCGAGCCTTTCAGCAATAGTCAATCCATCCTTCCAATTGTTATGCCCCCGATGGATCCACAGTTCATTAGCATGAGCAAGAGGACCTGAGCTTTTGTTATAATATAATCTCACCATATCATCTCCTTTAAACTCGCTAGGCTCTATGTACCAAACATTATCCACTGACTTTGCAGCCTCTTTTATCAACCGTTGCAATGCCTCCTGTCTTTTTTCTACCTCCACTCTTGCCTGTGCCCTATCTGCTTCACTAGCAGCCCTCTCTGCCTCTATTCATCTCTGCTCTTCCGCTTTTCTCTCTCTTTCAGCTTCTTCTTTTGCAAGTTTTTTCGAGTTCCCTACGTTTTTTCTCCAGCAAAAAATCTTCAAAAGCAATGGGGTCCATCGCATCTTCCACAGTTATGCCAAAATCCTTCTATCATTGGTGTCATAGACATTTTGCCCATTAAAGAACACAAAGTCCATCTTGTATGCTTCTTTGGGAACATGAATCAGGCAAGACCACCAATCACCGCTGAGATGGGTCTTGCTCAGCCTGACGGTAAATGATTTCCATCGCCAGTCATTGAAAGCTCCCATAATCAGAACATCTGGCTCATTACTTAGGGTCGACAAGCTCCTATTAAGAAAGATTTCTACGTCTAAATCAGGCTTCACAACCGGAGGGAAAAAAGTTAACTTGTTGCCTCTAGCAAAGCTCTCCATGGCAAGCCTCTCAATTTCTTGTTTTCGAAGATTTGCCTCCAACTCCAACTTTAGAGCAGCTTCCGCTTCTCGTTTTCGAAGATTCGCCTCCATCTCCAACTTTAGAGCAGCTTCAGCTTCTTGTTTTCGAAGACTTGTCTCCATCTCCAGCTTAAGAGAATCCTCATGGATTCTCTCCTCATGCAACTCAAAACTTTTAACTTTTATTGCGTCATCATCCTGTTCATTGCTCTTTAAAGCATCTCCTTTTTCATCCGCAACATCAGCCACATTGTCGATATCCCTCATTGAAGCTACTTCTTTCGGTGCCGATTCCACTGCTTCCTCACTATTCCTGACTACACTGCCATTCTTCACAAATCTATCTTGTTCGTCAGTCAAAGCAGCTGAATTAATGCTTGCTGTTGTCGTATCCTCGAGGTAATCACCAAAATCAGAATCTCTTTCTTCATCAATCTCATTCCTCTGGATTAGTTCAAGATCTTGCTCCTCATCAAAATCAGATTTTAACTCGAGTGCGGAATGCTCACTAGTTGGACTACCAGTACCTTTCTTCTGTCCATCTTTTCCTGCATCCTTCTTCTGTGTGCTGGTTCCAACAGGGGCTTTGGGCATGAATCCCTTCAGAGAAGATCCTCTAGGCCTCGCACTCGATGTTTTCTGGTTTCTCCTTCACGGAAAACCTATTACAAGATTAAAACAATATATCTTAGAACATTAATAGGTAGGGATGGCTAGAACTTATTGAGGTAGGACGCAACATTGGAAGATCGAGTTCACCTGCACTCGCAGCAGTGATTCGAAAGGGAACTCCGTAGGAAAGATTTCCGGTCTGCCATGGAGTAAACTGATGTAAAACAAGTTTACATTGGCCATTTCAGTGAGATAATCCAAGCAGCATCAAGATAGACAAGTTGTTTGAACCAATAAGATTATATCATAGGTTATATATTAAAAAAATAAATTTCTAAAAGGAAATGGATGCCAAAAAAAATAAAAATAAAAACCAAAACTGAGCTTTTCTTCTGCCAACCAATAAGATTGAGCTACTTGCATATCACATTCGATTCCTACATAAGCAATCCTATTATCAGTATCCAAATCCTCCGAGCACAACCTCGAACTCAAGCCAAGAGCAAAATTTCACTCGACGAAGAACTCCACGGATCCCAATACGGAATCTACAAGCAAAGCAGCAGCTCGTACGGACAAGCTCGTCGAAGACAAACGCTCAGAATGAGAATCACAACACAGAACAAATTTCAGTGAGCCAATCCAAACAGCATCGAGATAAACAAGTCGTTCAAACGCATTGGGATGCGACCTCGAACTCAGGCCAAGAGCAAGTTTCGCTCAGCGACGAATTCCACGGAGCACGATGCGGAATCTACACGCAAAGCAGCAGCTCGTACGGACAAGCTCATCGAAGGCCAACGCTCAGAATGAGAATCACCAAACAGAACAGATTCTAGCGAGCCAATCCAAAACGGCATCAAGATAAACGCAGCCGTCCGAAGGCCCCGGGATGCGACCTCGAACTCAGGCCAAGAGCAAAACTTCACTCAACGACTCGTACGGACGTGCGGACAACTAAAAGCCTTTTATATGAAATGAATTGGTCACTTTACACTCTTATTTGAGATAATTTAACCATTTCAAACTCTTATTTAAAATAATGTTCAATTGAGCCCCATATTTGAGAAAATATAGGTACTTCACACCTTTAATTGGAATTTTCTTGAAAAATTATTAAATACTTAGTTTGGATTATCTAAATCAAGTAATTTATTTAATACACCTTGATGCATTTTATGTAGATATCCATAATTGGTAGGTGTTGATAGTTCCAACAAGTGCAAGGGTTGGTAAGGTTGACTTAGCATGCAATTATTAATCTCATTTTACGGTATGAATTATCATCGATTGTTCCTTGCGTTGTTTTGATTTCAATAACTTCCTTAATGAATATAAGTGAGGTAGAACGCAAAATACAAATATTAATCTGTGTAAAAGATATGAAACTGTTGATTTGTTACGTGACAATCGTTTTACTGTTAAAATAGAAAGTTAAGATATTTTGATTCTAATGCAATTGACACCAAAAATGGTATTGATTCATTTGCACCAAAAATAAGCCCAAATCGGCAATGCTCAATACGAGCTAATAAATTGGTATTACAATGTCGAATTTTCAAAGAGCAAGGTCATGCGTGCGTGCAAAAACTTATCCACACTAATTTAAATTGATACGACAAATTTTACTTTGACATTTAAATAAATTGAAATATGCGCCATTGCCATTTGCAAATAAAGCTTATAAAATGGTTTATAGGAGACACAACATCACTCTTTTCCACTTAATAAAAATTAAAAATTTTCCAAATCCAACTCATGTTAAGAATAGTGAAATTAATTTATAAAGTCATTTCAAAAGTAACATAAAAATACCGCATATTCAAACACCCACTTCATACATACATACATACATACATATATATATATATATATATATATATGTATATATTCTTAAATTTTTTATTTGACCACATTATTTTTATAAATTAATGTTTTGAGTTATTATCAAATTTATCCAACCATCAAACTCGTGTCACAGTTGCGAGGTTCTTGGACCAAGGAACCATCTATGATCAAAGAAGACCTCCCATCCTCGTCTAGAGATTCCAGAATGTTTCTAGGAACAGATGAGATAATAATTGCACTGGGTTCTAGAGTTCACTCGACATAAATTTCAGTAGTTGGCGTTGGTAGGTCAGGAGATGCAATCTCCTCCGAATCCAAAGACGATCAATAATTGTAATCGATGACACTAGTATAAAAACAGGTGGAAATCAAATTTCAGACGAGCGCAATCAGACACCAAAATCCTTCCCTTGCATGAGACTCCATTGGCCTCTAGTCCAACAATTTCTTCAAACAAACCAGGCAGATGAACTACGACACCATTCCCAATAACGCGTAGTGTCCTCACTAAGTAGGACTTATGTGACGAGGTGAAGCGTGAACTTCTTTCCCTCCGCATTATAAATCGTATGCCCAGCATCAGCCCCATCCTGGTGTCAAAAATATCTTCAAGGATCAAACACGAAGCAATCAAGACGTAAATTACCAATTCAATTGTTCCAAAAATAAGATAACATGTGCACTCCTATAATTAGACTAAATGAATAATTCAAGTCATATACACAATATCACGCAATAGCCAACACCTGACTATAAGTTATTGCCAAGAGAAATAAAAAATAAAAATAAAAAGGTGTTTGTCAAGCCTTCTGCCTCAACAAATTGAGAGAAAAAAAAAATTCAACAATCTAACGATTATTCGCTCTTTCCTAGGACGTAACTGGAAAAAAGATAATTATTTTCGGGCATTGGGATAGAAAAGAAAGACCATGACAAAGAAATAACTTGGAATTTAGAAATTGCATAATAAAGCACAAAAGACTTGCATCACTTACAACTTGCAAGTTACAACTTTCTTGACATTAAATCTTCCAAATCGGCTCCGCTCTCCTAGATCTCATCTAGAGGAATAATAAGAGTTCGGCGTTATCACATGAGGTATGTGCTTGGAAGAGCTCGCATTCTAGATCAATGGACCTCATAGCATTAAATGGCATTGATCATGTGTTCAAGCCGTCTCTAACATCATGTACTTTTTGAGGACTATCTCTTGAACAAATACCTCTAAACCCACCTTCAAGCATCACCTGCCAGCATCACCCGCCATCACGTGCGAGGGGGCACCCGGGGTTCGGGTCATGATAGTCACGTACTAACCCACATGAATTGTCCAAAGTGTGGATCCGATAGTTCCATGTCCCATGCCCAACTCTCATTTTCCTAAGAGTTATCAAGCACATATTTGCAAATAGAAGCCCCAAGAGGAAAAGAAAATATCAAGAAAGCCAAGCTATCTCAACAAACTAAAATCGACAGAGACGGTTAAAAGATGAAAAGCTATCAAAGTAACAAGGCAGAATCATCTGAGATATTCATTCCCTAATTCCATGGCCTCCAACTTTTTCTTTACCCTCAGCAGAAGAGTTGCTTCCCATGAATCCTACAATAACAAAAGATCACCAGCATCAGCAACAAAGGAGTGTGCGATCACAAAGACCACCTATATTCATATGCTATAGCCCCAAAACCCCATAATGAAAGTTTGATCTTTCCAAAAGAACAATGCCCAGGAAGAAGCTACATATCAACGCCAAAAGCACAGAACTTTTGTTATTACTTCAAGAACCAAAAGCAGAGAGGGCAAACGCCAATTTGCTTTCATACTATCTAGATAATCTCATGACCAATGTGATGAAATGATCTTTGCCAACACATAAGAAGGAGAAGCAATCTGCAGAAAGGCCAATTAGGTAGTAACATGAGCATGAGAGCGTTTTACCATGGGAGTTATGTCGGTAAACTCCTTCACAGCATCACTCAACTTCACAGCATCTACTTTGTCAATTGCATCAGCGAGGTCCTGGAAAAAGAAAGGAATTGTCACCTCTAATAACCAACCACAGCAAGTTGCAAAGTAAGAAAGACAACAAGATGCATTTTTGTTACGTGAAAAACAAAATACTATACATCGAAAAGATAAAAGGAACTAGAACCACATCTGTCGGGAACCACGGTTCAACATCGTGAGGAAGTAAAATAGAGGAGTACGGAAAGTCAATTTGATATAAAGGTCAAAAAGGCAACACACAGACAAATGGAGAAGGAACACCATCAACAGGTAAAACCTTTAGGAATCTGCATTCACGTGTTTCGGAGAAAGTTGGATCAAGTTCCTGCAAAGTCAAATGCGCATCCATGAGTTCAGTCCAAGAAATGAGGTAATTAAGTTAACGGCCAGAAACAACACCTGATAGCATGCCAATGCATTTTCTATAGCAACTATATCGACCTTGGAGACTTGGCAAAGGCCAGCATGCCGAAGACGTTTTCGCAGTGCAAACTTCAAACCTTTTTGAAGATAATATAATGCTATTTCCTCATAAATCTCAGTAGCTTTCTGATATCTGAAAAGCACAACAGATAGAATATTCAGTATCCCCTTAAGAATCTTCAAGTAACTTCAGTAACACTACACAATTAGCCTATGCTTCCTATATTCGTGTTCAGCTGAGCATCCTTCATCTTCTTTTTCCTACGTAATATGTGCATTGTACACAGGCATATACATAAATCACATGTCTGCATATGATGGATATTTTGTGTCAATCAAGAAGCAACAGATGAACATACACGCAATGCAACAATATCACACGCCAGACAACTGACAATTTTTAAACCCTTCGTACATGACAATACAAATGAAGGTGCAAGCATATAAGCCAGCAATAAGCCAAAAGAAAATCTTTAGCCAAACAAATCCGAACTGAAATCAGCAAAATCAAAGTTTTCTCCCTAATGTCAGCTATGGAAAATCAAGGTGCGTATATTAGAGCCAAAAAAGAGGATAAACAATATTTCATAAATTGACTTGATTATGTTGCCGTGTCAAACAGCATTAGCATCTACCAATGCCACTTCCTAAAGAAAAGTAGGCTTACTGCTCTAGTTTAGCTGCAACCTGTGCAACCTTCTCCTTACACTCGTGGACAAACAGAATCAATTCTTCACTTTGGAAGAGGTCAGCTGCCCTCTCAAAATAGTCAACAGCACGTTCAAGGTTCTGCTCAGACTCATATAACTCACCAATATCCTACACAACAAAATCACAGGTCAATGGAGGCTGCCTCAGTCTGGGAGAACATAAATCAATGAACTATTGTTTTCCGACGTCAACATCCTGACAATGTTGAACAAATGCAACTCACCCACTGAAGGTACCTTATCCCTTTGCTGGCATCATTAGTCAATGAACAAGAGAAAGAACAGAACCATCAGTAACCAGTTCATGTCATTGTATTCTCCGAAATTACACCAGAATTGAGCAGTCATACTCTGACCTCACAATAGAGCGACCACCAGAGTCTAAATCGATTAACTATTGGGTGCTCATCTTGGATGTCTCATCACTTCAGTAGATTAACTTCCACAGCTAAAATATCCATAAATACTAACAATGCTCAGCGAAGTCACATCTATCACAAACACCAGTTCATTCCACCTGAGTAAAGTCTCCCCAATGTCATTATCTCAAGGCAATAGCAGCCTGTAGTTGATAACTTTCATCAAACCAGACCTTATTTCAAGAAATCCATCCATCAGGTGCATAACAAAAATGAGCATGCTTTTTAAATCCTAAAAGATACTTGGTTTCATAGAAAGGGAAAGTCCCTGAAAACAATGCCCCAATACGATGGTTCATAAAAATCATGGTGAGCTAGGAATATCTCACAAGGCAGATACTGCTGAACCGTGTTAATGCTCAGAGTGCTCTCACAAGGTCGTGTAAATGCAGGATTGATTCAGACTGATGATAAAGAGAAAATATGCACCTGGTAATATCTGGCAGCCCTCGCTATACTCCCTATATGGATGAGCACATTCACAGCATGCTCCAAGCAAGTTATAGCCTCTACATATAAAAGGAATACTTCAGACAAAGATCATCCATATCTTGTTTAGACAAAGGAAGGAAAAAGGCTCGGGAACAAAGAATGAACTGAAAAAGGCATGCTTGATACTTACAGGGAGATATGCAACAGAAATAAATAAAATAAATCAAGTGAACCGCAAGGGAAAGGCTGTAATGTCCATCGGCCAGAGATTGCTAACAGCCCAAAGGACACAAACACTGAGCCAAATGGAGCCACCTTACAAAATCACTAAGATACATGCTACAGATCTCATTTAAAATATGATGGATTCAAGAAGGTTTTGCTAAAGCCTAGACAGAAACATCCAAATGGTTAGAGACCAAGGAACTCTTTTACCGAGGAGTAAATAATCTTCTGGTCTGTTTGTGTTATCTTACATCAAGTATCAACAGACGCATACCCTTGGAGGATGTTTTCTTGTAGCAATCGGCAGCACAGACAAAAGTGTGGATAGCTCCATAAGTATTTTTACCCTGTTGCATGAACCAGTTGTCAAGTTAGGCCTAAGAGAGAAGCACATTATCTGGTTCTCAGTCCTGGAAAAGGTCGGCACTTGCCTTTAACTGACACTTTGCTGACTCCGTATAAGCTGATCCAGCTCTGTCCCCTGAAATATTAACGAGATTAAAAACATTAGCGAGCCATAGGTTGCTGAACTAGGCATGCCCTCTAAAAGCTAACCTAGATAGCCACAATCCACAAAGCTCATGGAGAGCCAAGCAAGATCCACGGCTATTTAAAAGACCAAGATCAATATACATCAATCCTCCATGGACAATCGAGATAGGACCCGAGAATCAGCAACATTAGATAACCAATCAAAATTCTTCCCTAAATTAATCCACCCAGACACAAATTCGATCCGCCATAACCCAGACGCTCGGCAAACTTAGATCGAGCAAAACCACTCCCATTCCCGGGTAACCAAATCCGCAACAACCCTAAAGTACGACCGATTTCCCCAATCTCCACGATCGTCGATAGTATTTCCATCGACACAGAGTGAATCGAATTGATATAGCACAGCGGAGAGATTGAAATACAAGATTCGGCGAGCTTGAAGCAATAGGCGGCTTGGAAGAAGAGATCGGCGGCCCCCTCGACCTTGGCGATCTTGGAACCCCACCATTCACAGCTGTTCAACTTCTTCTCTGCTTTCCTCTCGTATTCTTCTCCTCTCGCCAAATGATCGCCCATTTCTCGGTTCTCGATCGCCAAGTTCTTGAATCAACGGCCAATGGCGGATATGGGTCATCGGACGGCGGTGGCGGGTGATGTCCTCGAGCTTGCGGAGGAGTCACCGGCGACGTCGGGGAAGAGGACGAGCGGCCGGAGAAGGAGAGGGAGGTTGGAGAGAGGCTGGAGAGAGAGGGTTGGCTGCCGACTTTAGGGCTCCGTTTGGTACTCGCACGTTTAAGGTAAGATAAATTAGCTATAAAAGTGATATAAAACCCATAAAAAAAATTTTTTAAAAGGATAAAAATGAATCAATTTTTTAATATTTATAATAAGAAAATTATTTTTCTCAAATAAAAAACTAATAAATTTAAATTATATTTCAATATAAATAATATTTTCATTGTACGATAAAATTCAAAATAACAAAAAATAACAATTTATTTTTTAAATCTTATTTTTATTTATATATTAGAATTTAATTCTATTTTACATTATCAATTCAATATATAAATATAAATATATATTTATATTTATTACACGCCGTGACCCGATCTCATTGCCAATCCCCCTATCACGAGGAGAATGAATAAGGTTCGATTTAGGAGTACTTGATCGCGAAAGTTACTAAGGGCTTGCGTTCCGAACGAAGTCATCACCTCGCCTTTCGGATTAAGCTTATTGTGAGTTATCTTCATGAGATAGTGAGCTTTCCCAAGCTCATACCCATGTGACAACAAAGTGTAATGACCCATATCCACACGGGCGACACACCTCGAGAAATGAGATCAAGTGTAGATATCGAATTTAAGGGTACCTTTACTATAGTAGCTCTCTCGATAGTACTTTTCGCTCATAAGGATGTCATCATTTCATCCTTTAAGGCACTACCATATCGAGTATGCTAAACCATAATGAGTTTAAGCAAAACCCGTATTTGCAACGGGTTCATTTTTATGGTCTAGTTGTTTTTTAAAACAAGCTAAAAATAAATCAAGAATCGCCACTAGTCTCGTTTTAGGGGTCGGCTAGAAAACCCAATCGAGGGTCGGGAGTGTTTCCTCGGTAACCAAATATCTAGATTCGGGGATTTTGTTACATTAATATCTCTATTAGCGCCCTTTCAGTATCTAACAATTTATCATGTTTAGCTAAGGTGTTCATGCATGTCTTCTTACATTTTTAGGATCATTAACCTTAAACTAAGTGATTATGCATAGTTGGACATTTTCGTGTTATTCTATTGCTAAGGAAAATGAAACAAAGACATTCAATTAAATTGAAAATGCGAAGCAGTAAGTAAACAAATAAGAAATACGGTAAATTTACCATGCAATCCTAAAAGATATAATAGAGGAACACAATTGAAAAAATAAAGGAAAAAAAGAATCCGCAATTCATCTGGTTTTATAGAACAAAAAGGACCCGAGACATATGTTAATTTATATTGATATGTCAATGTATATATATCCAATTTTATTGCTGTAATCACTAAACAGTGGATGTGATATAAAATTTATAGATTTCATATGCTATCATATCAATCTTATCCTAGTTGAAATTCAAACAACTAAACGTAAAGTGCAATTGGTTCAATTTTACAAATGGGTTTTGGGTGTAATTTAAATACCAAAAGACAAAGGTCTTTAGGGAAATGCAAATTATATTTAGTAAAAACTCTTTGCAAATGGACTTGCTGTTCAAGTTGTGTTTAGCAAAAAAATTGCTACGATGGGCTTTGGGCATATTTTTAAAATAGACTTAAACCCTTCGCCGATGGCTACAACTGCTGGTGAGCCAGATCTAACATTAGTGATTGTTGACGACAATTGTCAGCTAAGATCCCTTAGAGACCCTTCCTCGGTAGGAATATATACGAGACTAAATCCGAGTAGTGGAGTTTACATAGTGAGTATAAAAAAATAAAAATGAATAAATGCTTTATTGCGATTTCTTCTCCAACCAGTTGGTCTCGCAACCTTAGGTAGTTGGCCCTCACCTAGGTCTCGAGAGGATCGTAAGAGGTTGCGAGACCCAAGTGGCCCTCGTCTAAGTCATGCGATCCCAAGTGACCCTCACTACACAACCTCAGGCGATCACTACCTGGGGTGGCGAGACCCGAGTGACATTTGCTCAAGGTCATGCGACCTCTGGCGGAGGTCATCGGCCACTTGTTGGCCCTTTGCTAGCCAAATCTAGCATCATTAACCCTTCGCCCCTTTGTGGGAAGAAGGTGAACAATCACAAGGAGGGGGCAAAACCAGAAAACTAAATGGTTAATAAGAGTAGTTTTGGAAGGGAAAAAATATTTTAATCCTAATTTCAGCATTTTACAAATGCTACTTTGCAAGGCTAGGTGGAAGTAGCATTGAGCTGTTAGCATTTCAGAGACTAGCATTTGGTTGAAAGTTAATTCAAAATAGTTGCTAAATGATCTAACATTTTTTTCATGAGGGTTTCTTCTAAGGTTTTATTCTATTGCGCCACTTGGCACAGTCGTGAGGAGTGTGCGTCAAATATTATAGCGTCAAGTGTGGCATTATAAACAATCGATCGGCTCCATAGGTTGAAAATATTCAAGATCTTTTAAAATTTATAATTCCTAAATCGAACGTATAAAACAAGATAAAAAAAAACTAACGAAAAAATAATCATTTTTTAGTTAAAGGTTAAATTATTCATTTAGAGAAAAAGGTTAACCTTCGGCCATTTTTATTGAATTCTAAAGACCTAATTCTACATGCCCATGCTAAGCTAACACATATATGCAATTGACATATTAATAACACTAATATGATTTTTTTTTTTTTGTCAAGAAACGAGTTTCATGAGGATCTCAGATTTTGAATTTTTGTCAGGAAAATTCATGTATCAATAGAAGGACATATACACCATGCATCATCTTGATTTAATTTATTTTCAACTTAGGCTCTATTCGTTTTTCAGAAAATATCACATTTCTAGAAAATGTTTTCCAAGAAACCATTTTTCAAGAAAATGACAATATTTTCCACTGTTCAGCTAAAACCTAAAAATGAAGTAGAAAATATTTTCAGGGCTTGGCCGATTTGCGAGGCACAGGCCTTACTGCCCTCAGCAATGATCGAGCATTACCAATCTGGCGATTCCCAAGCCATGTGGGCCTTATCGCCTCCTAACAACGCTCGAGCATCTTTGATCTGGTACGGCCTAAGCCTTGCGGCCTTTGGCCACACTCGAGCCTCACATTTCAGTGATGCTTGAGACTTGCCGTCCTTTGGCGACCAAAGAGAAGGAGAAGAAGCAAAAAAGAAAGAAAAGAAAAGAAAAAAGAAAAAATAATATAAAATTTATTTAAAAAATAAAGGGAAAAGGTACTTGGTCAAGCAAAATAAGGTGAAACAAGATATCGAAAATATTTTCCTCTTTCTCAAAAATGGAAAAAAAAAATTCCCTATTTTAGAAGATTTTTTTTTTCCGTTGATGGAAAATATTTTCCTTGATTAATTCATTTTCCATTAAATGAATGCTAGAAAATTTGAAATATATTTTCTTAAAAGTTATTTTTCGTGAAACGAATAGAGCCTATTTTCAATTTACTGACATCTTGCCTAGCACAATGGTCTGCCTAATAGTAATCACGTACACTAGTAAATTATTGAAAGACATAAGCACATACTCCATCTTGATATAATTGAATTTCCATGTGTGAACTAAAAGATTTTAATTCTAGATTTGCACGGTCGTTGTGACTTGCGTGAATAGTTAACTTGAAATAATGCCATTGAAGAGAGAAATTTTTGTTATCTTTTATATAATAGGAGTCGAAATGTTTTCACGAAGATGAGAGAAATCCAACATTTCTAACGACACTTAAATTTGTTCTTCAAGTGACATTGTGTTGTTTTGCACAAACTCGTCTCGTTGCAGTTAGAAAGACTGGTGTCCATCAAATCATAATGGCCACTACATTGTTTGGAAAGGTATCTTTTTTAGAGGTGAGCATGGTTCGGGTTGGTCCAAGCCACCCCCTAACCCTAGGACCAACCCGTACAGTGTCGATTCTCAATTTTTAGGACCGAGGACCGACTCTATTGAACCTAGGACCAAGGACCGGACCAACCCAATGGGTTCGGTCCGATTCCAAGGTTAACCCGGGATCGATCGATAATTTTTTTCATCTTATTTTTTATACTCCCTAAAAAAGCAAACTTACAAATTCAAATTACACATCCATTGACAATGCGACATTGTGCAACTAAATTATAAATACCAATACATATTTAGCAAATTTAAGATGACACAATAATAGAAATTTCGTACCTGCTAATCGCTCATTGAGATATGGAACAAGATAGAAAGTTCTTGTAATCATCTATTTTTAATATTCATAACATCATATGCAAAAACGTTTTCCTGCATTTGATCATGTAGAGTCCACTCAACCAAAAAATGAGCTTCACATCACTTGACTAGCATTTGATCATGTAGAGTCCACTCAACCAAAAAATGAACTTCACACCACTTGACTAGCAAATTACCGTAGCATCTGCAGTACTACTCTACTCTTCAAAAACTTCTACCATTTGACACAAATTGAAAAGCAAAGTGCAACTGAAATTCATTAGTAAAATACAATTAAACCATAAAAGTTCAAAATACTTAATATAAACCATGAATATACAACTTCACATCTTGTTAATTCACTTGAACTTCTAAACACCTGAAAACAAAACAAATAACACATAATTAATACTCAACAAAAGTTTTAAATTGAAATTACTATTAGTGCTATTGATAGAACATCTCAATATAATATAATATAACAGACATTTTACTTAGGTTTGAATAAATAAAATAATTATAAATAATATAATATAATATACAGGGTGGGTCCAAGGTTAGACTGACCCAAAACTCTTAGGACTGAAG